>BSBN01000936.1:235000-1544188 GCA_027924645.1 Cunninghamia lanceolata | reverse complement strand
CCCCAATGCAATTATTGAGTCCCATGATAAATTTCCTTACTTAATACTTCTCATCCCTATGGAATTGGGGAACATACTTAAGTAAACGAGTAAACTTCTCCCAATATGCATGCACTGTGAGCTCACCTTGTCTTAATTCCTGAAAATCTATTAACTTCTGTTCATAAAATAGCTGAGGTAACCATCGTTGTCTAAAGACTTCCACGAACCGATCCCAAGTCATATCCGCAGATGACCACTCCAATTCTGCCTTTTTATTCTCCCACCATCCAACAGCTTCTCCAGTTAATTGATAAGCTCCCCACACTGCTTTCATGTTTTCTATATATTCTCTTATTTCAAAATACTTTTCCATACTCGTCAACCAGGCTTCGGCAGCATCTCCTACTTTTGATCCATCGTATTGTGGGGGTTTTACTTTCTTCATATCGTCAGAGATAATACCACGCATTACCTTGTTTTTATCAGGCTGAGTTATGGTGTGTTCCTCATTTCTAGTCGGATGAGTGTGAACGTTTTCTGAGTTTCTATCCTTAATTCTTGATTCATGTTCCTCGTCTTGGTTCCTGATACTTCTGTTCTCTCTCTGCTCTAGCTGTTGGAGCTAGTCTGAGTATCATGCATCATTTGCAAGAGTCTATCTAACTTTGCAGCAGAGGTCTCGGGGAGTTCAGTCTCCCCCCTTCCTTCAGATAAGTGAGCCATTCCCTCACCAATTAAACATGTTAAGGTAATTATGCTCTTAGTTTCTATATTACCACTTAAATTCTCTTAATTATACAGCAGATTGAACACAACAACATTTATTTTATTTACACACTGCAAAATTTTTTTTTTATTAACACACTACAAAATTTGCACTACAAAATTTTGTCTTTTTACAATATTTACATAGTTCTTTTGTAGCCTCTATCTAAGAGCTTTCATCACTACCGGTTATGGGCTCTTCCTGCCCGTCAAATTCTGAATAAGGAATTAACCGGTAACTCGGAGTAGGTACCCGAGTTTCCTTCATGTTAAAGGACATGTTAATGTTTCCATCTGGAATTACAGGTCGTTTGACATCTGTCAATTTGCTAAGCTCTATGGAAATAGTTTCCACCATTATTCTTTTTCTTTTAGCTTGGTTTCATTTTTCGGCCTTGAGCCATTTGACAGCATCAGCTAATGTTTCATTATCCAAGGGTATAGTACAACATAGATAATCATTTGTTTCCTTTGCTGTTTTCCATCGCGGAATGGTACCTGATTCTCGTGTTCTCTTACGTTTTGCAGTGTATACCCGCATCCTGGTACAAAACCAAAATGCTTGTTTCAGTTTTAAAAGTTCTAAGCTTCTCTTGGTGATGAGCCCATGGTTCAGTGTCGAACTTGGTAGCTTTGATACCATATGTAATAACTCACTTAAAGAATACCATATGTAACAACTCACTTAAAGAAACGTGCAATAACTGAAACATACATAATCAAGTAAAAACATAAGAACAGCTAGGAAACAACATAAATAAGTAAATTTGCATGTAATTATTAAAATTCTACAAGATAATTAAAAACTTGCATTCAGATTCTAGGGTTCTATTCTAGCCTTTGCAATAACAAGAAAGAAAATAAACAATTATACAAGATAAGGAATAAGAGTACCGTATACATTCGTGGGGATGACTAGTCCATTCCTCAAGCTTGTTTGTTCCTGTTTTCTTCTATTTTTCCATATAGGGATTCGGAGAGAAAGATATCATCAGGGCGTTTATCCACCCAACCACGGACTTTTTAGTCCCCCGCGTCATTTTGACTAAAATGACCCGGCCCGCCGCCAAGAAGTTTCATTAAGAGAATCCAATGCCATCTGAGACTGGTGGTTACCCTACTACTTCCTAGTCAAATCATACACTATAGATAATCTTCTAACTAGTATGATCATCCGACTAGAAAAGTATCTGGGCAAGAAACTGACTGACACCAATTTAATTGCAATCGTCACCTCGGCCAAGGTTTTACAATTGTGCGCAACACGACTCAACTGGTCATGTAGTTCAGTTGTCACCCTACTCAGCTTGGTCTTGGCTATTCAACATATTTCAGTTTAAATCAATGGTGCTATTGCACATGGTTAGGATGACATACGTGCTGGTTTCTGCATGCGTAGTCACTATCTCAAGAATAGGCAGAAATAGAATCAACAGAAAAGGTTTCCGGTTTCTGTTACCAATTTTGTAGGAGGTTGCTCTCATAACTGAGACATTTTCGGTTCCACCAAAGCTGAAAGATTCTTGCTGTCTTATTGAAGTTTCAGGCATTGTGATATAAGACAGAAATGTAAATCTGAATGGAATTAGGTTGTACCAGCATTTATGTTCTTAAAAGACGTATTTAAACTAAGATAATCCTACTGTAGAAAAGAACAGCTAGGCTCTGTTCCAAGAAAGTTCTTTTCCATTAAGGGAAAACTGTTCCATTTGTTTGAGGCGTTCTTAAACCCAATGTTTTCTATTAGACATTATTAATATTCAGATTTCTTGATGGAAATAGGTTGTATGAAGGCCAGACATAGGCCAAGTTCTTTATCAATAAGAAAGATAAGTTTCCTTCTTACATTCGCTCCTACTGATCTTGTTTAGAAGAAAAGAAAGATATTTCATTAATATTCCATAAAAGACAGATTAAGAGGCTTTCTTTTGGTTTTTTTGTCAGGGTTCATGGAAAGATTTGGTGAAGACTTCATCGAATAATCTACTCACTGTCTCACGTAGGAAGAAGATTAAGAGTTTAGAAGAAAGAAGAACACTTGCCTTCAGTTTTCAGAGTTTTCTTGAAATTGTCCTTTCAGCTGGTTCACTTCTTAGGCAAATTCTCGGACTCCTCTACTATCCCGCAGCTCCCTTCTATATATTTTCTTGACCTTAATCCCTCTCCGTTTTCTTTCCCATCACAGGAGATTGATGACCTCTATCGTGGTTATTCCCTCCAGAACTTGCACATCCTCCGTTTTCTTTCCTTGCTTTGCATTTTCGTCTTCAAGCATGTACAGAAAAACGGTTTTCCGCTCCTAAAAAGAGGTCACCTTCCATTACTCGTCAGTTGTGCCTCCACTCCCGTTTTCTATTTTTAACCCCCTTTATTTTTGTTTTTCCTCTACCTTAGGTCGACGGACAGGCAAGGAAGTGGACGGTTGTTTTGTTTTTAAATTTTACATTCGGATGGTGGTTGATTTAAATCTCCATTCGAAGCGCTAAGTCACATTGTTGATGGAGGAGGCCGCAAGAAAAAGACCGACCAACATATTACTAAAGTTCCTCCATATTAAAAGAAAAGAATGTGGTTTCGAATTTAAATAGGAGTTAATAAGGTTTTCACACCTAGGTTTCTAATAGGAGGAACTAATGAAGAAATTGGTCTCATCTAGGATATATATATATATATATATATATATATATATATATATATATATATATATATATATATATATATATATAATAACTTAGCAAGAACCCGCCCTTTAGTTGTCTATCTTTGAAGAATTGGACTCCGATAAAATTGAAGATCAAGATGACTATAATTGAAAGAATTTAATTTACTTAGGTTTAATTTTTGATGCGGAAAGGAGGTATGTTCAATTTGGATTTGGCGAGTCTGAGTTAAAGTTACACTCGAAGGAGAAGGAAGGAGATAATAAGATAATTGGGATGACTTACCCTTTTTCGTGGAAGAAGGTTTACCTAGCACTAGGTTTTCTTGCTCACATCCAAACGAAATTATTGGATCTAGTCCGATTCACCGACAACTTCGGATGGCATGGGATTCTCTTAATTACTTCTCATTCCTGATGATATCTTTCCCCCCTTTTCTTGGGGTTGACCGATCCTGCGACCACTCAAACAAAATAGTAGTTAGCCAATAACACATCCCCTGTATTTTATTATTCCAAATTCGTCTATCCATATTGGAATTGAACCAAACACACATAATTAAATCTCCATTATCATTTGATCAATAAATTCTATCTAAGCATACTTTAAAGAAATCGAAATCATCTCATAATCCAAACATGGCATCATAGTTGAACACATTTGAACATAATTACATCTCATGGCATAAACACATATCAAAATAATTACATCACAAGCAGGATGTAACACACACACAACCTCAGAAAACATCTTTCTGCAGCTAGATGGATAAGCACCTGCAACCAAACAACTTAGCAAATAACGGTCACCAACATAACATATTCTTCATCTTAGAAATAACATGTCCTCCCAGAGCTTTTGCTAGCTCTGATACCAAAATGATGCAGAGGAAAATGATAAACACATAACTTATACCAAATTCCAAAGTTTGTCTTCTAGATTGGGCCTCACAAGACCATATAAGGAAACTTCAATGAACTAGTTTTAATGCATTGCAATGATTCAACCCTTTCACCAGGGTATAAGAGGCATCTAACAACATTAACTCCACTCACTAAGCACATTCAAACAACTCCAAGAGTCAGGAGACTCCATCAATGCCCATTTCACAGATAGGCTGCTCCATTCCTAGTAGCCCTGTTTTATAGAACAGTCCCTCATAACTTTTGCCATAAAATTCTTCTCAGAACTGTGGTGGGTGTTTTGAGTACCCATTAAGGGACTTTAAAACATATCAGGAAATCAACATATGTTACTTTGGAAAGTTTTACTAAACAATGTACTATGAACGTGCATATTAGGCCTATTAGGCATTGTCACCAACAAGGGCTTATTGTTTCTCCTATCTCCAAGCTCTAGTTCTCATGACCAACACTTGGATCAGTGTTAAATGGACCTACACATGCTTATAAAACCATCCAAAGTCCCAAATTGCTAAACAATTTATCAGAACTTGAGTTCTTACCTCTTGACTGTCCATCAACTCTACCTTTCTGGACTGTCACACAGAAAAACAGTCATAAACTTTGCTTTTTCCCACATCCACCTTAGTCATATGGTTAAAGACCTATAGAATATAAGAACACATAATACCTCAACCATTTTCCACCGGAGGTTAACAACATGCAATGGACAAATTAGAAGAAACATAGGGTTTTCTTGCCACTGTTTACCCTAACAGAGGGTTTGGACAGTTTTTACCAAATTTGCAAAATCTACCTCCAATCACAACCAAAATGCATGAAATAAAATGGAAAGGGAAGGTGATTGAAAGACCTTTTACTTGCAAACGTTCAACCAGAATTTCATGCCCGTACAGAGGCGTACAAGGCCTGAAAACAACGAATTTTCTGTAGAAATGCAATAAAGCAGTGTTTGTTTATTGAATATGTTCTTGTATTCAATCACCCCCAAATCTTTAATGGTTGCAAGGCCTTTTTTAAAGGCATAACAGCTTGTCTTTTCAGTTACCAACTGACTTTTATCTTCCTCAAGATAACTGACCCTTGGTATTCCATCCCAAAATTGTCTTTTTAGTAACTTGACTGTTTTTTTCCAATTTTATATTGGCAACCTTTATATGGTTTGCAATATTTTGCATATTTAAGACTCCTAGTCTCCTAGACACATAACAATGACTCAAAATAACCTTATTACAATGTGGAAGCATACAAATTTAATCGAACTCAAGGATTTGTTTAGGGCAATATTAATTTGCCAAGGTGCTCCTGCACCATACAATCAACCAACAAAATTTCCAAGTCCCTTGGAAATGTATCTGCAACAAAAGTCTCTTTCCTTTGTTCAATCTTCTCGGCTTCAATCTTCCAATCTATAGAAATGGTGACCAACCAACCAACAAATCAAACTATCAACTTTAGAGCTTCTCAGGCTCCTACTCCCATCAGTGGAGTACTCTTCAGGCTGCAACCTCAAGTGCTTCTTCAGGTATCCATCTCTCTCACTGCTTCACAACAAACCAACTCACCAAACCATTCATCTCACCCAACAGCAGATCCTGGTGATGCACCTACCACTCTCTCCTCAGTGGTTTCTCTATGCACCCTTATCCAGCCAAATCTTCATTGGAGAATGGTCATGACAGACCTTCTCTTGTCTGCCCACACACACAACCTCAGTAAACATCTTTCTGTAGCTAGATGGATAAGCACCTGCAACCGAACAACTTAGCAACAAAGACAAATGGTCACCAAGAAAATCTTTTCTTCAGTTCTTCACCTGCCTTCTCAGTGACAGGAACAAATACAACATCTCCTCTCAGAGCTTTTGCTAGCTCTGATACTAAAATGATGCAGAGGCAAAGGGGATGCAAGGAAGAGGAATAGTTTCAACAAGGCTCAACCACACCCATAGGTCCAAAACCAAGTCCTCCATGGAAAAGTGGGAACAGCAGAAAGGAATCTTTGTTTGCCCATGGAAAGGTCGTATTGGGGTACCAAATGACTCATCCCACCCATCGGTTAAGGCAAATCACTCTCGGAACATGCACTTCACAAATCCTCTAAATGGTTTGTATCCCTAGAAAAAGAGAACAGTCCTCTTATCTTTATGCACAGACCTTCAAATGTCAACCTAAGACATGCATTAGATACCCATTATGCCTCCCCACAGCATACTCCAAGATGGGTATAGGTTACTTTGGAAAATGTGCTCAAAAAAATGGACTAGTAATTCTGCTACAAGGGTTCAAACTCAGAAATTTCACTGTGAAATGCCACGAATAGTCATTCATAACTTCCACACAAACGAAAATAAAGTCAATCGCTTCGGTCAGATTGTAGATAACATAGGCACAGACATTTTCCCCAAGTTACATAAAGATCTAACGGTGGAAACAAAAGTTACGACGTTTTTCCCAAAATGGGTTACCCTAAATCAGGGTTTTGACAGTTTTTACAAAACATGCAATATCTTACACAAAACAACATCAAAAAGCATGAGACCAACTGCAAATGGAAGGTGGTTGAAGGATCTAACATTTGCAATCCATTAGACATCCATGCATTTCCGTACAGGGCCGTACAATAGCAAAAGACAGCAAATTTTGAAGGAAAATACAGGAAAATAGTGTTTTTTCTCATTCCATGTTCAAATCTTCAACCACCCACGAATTCTTCATGGTTACAAGGCCTTTTAAAGGCATTAAAACATGTCTCTTCAGTTCATAACTGACTTGAAGCGAACCAAGAGCCAAATGACTCTTCACCTTCCAAGTTTGCATCTTTTTTCCAATTTTATATTGGCAACCTTTACATGGTTTGCAATATTTTGCATATTTAAGACTCCTAGTCTCCTAGACACATAACAATGACTCAAAATAACCTTATTACAATGTGGAAGCATACAAATTTAATCAAACTCAAGGATTTGTTTAGGGCAATATTAATTTGCCAAGGTGCTCCTGCACCAGATTGCTCAATGGAAGGTGTAATTAGAGGAGTGGTTAGGTTGATTATTGTAAGAATTGGAGCTACGATAGGCTACATAACAGGAGCCTCTGGAAACAAAGGCATTGGGGGCCTTGGAGCAATCTTCCTAGCCTAAATTAGGTAGTTTTCTACCCTGATAGCTGTGTCATATGCATCAGGCAACATAATCCCTCCCATAGATTGAATCATGACAGCAATGTCAAGGTTCAAGGATCTCAAATAATAAATGAATGCAGTGTTTGGGGAGGGCTTCACCAATAATGGGATTCCTGTCTCATGTCTTTTGGAATCTGTAATTAAAGTCCACCATGTATTTGTGGGGGACTCTCTTGATTGTAGCAAGCTGCTGCATCAGTGACAGGTGGTCACTCTTGTCTTCAAAGTGTTGGCATAGTTTAGTGCCTAATTCATCCCAATCGTGGATGGACTTGGCTGTGAGACCTCTATACCATTGGAGGGCTTTTCCTTTGAATGAAGAGGCTAGCAGTCTCACCGCCACATTGTTTGCAGTTACATTATGGACAGAGCATATGTTGGCAATATTCCAAATGTGCTCAGCAGGGGTGGTGAAGTTTTCACCATTGAAGAATGGGATAGCCTTTAAGGCTGAGGTAGGGATATCATCGTACTGGGTAAGGTCCAGAGGGCTACCCCCATTGAATGTAACAAAAGGAAGATTCCTTGCCATGTTGGGGATATTCAGGTTAATTTTGGATATGCGTAGGGTTCTTCTTGAATACTGGAATCTAACTTGGAATCTAGCTGGGGGGGAGTAGACTAGGCTCTTGATGGATATGATTCTGCACTCCTATTTTCCCTCATAGGGGACCTAGACGGGCTACTTCTAGATTCAATAAAAGAAAGTTCAAAAAAGTGAGGATTACCTCTAGAAGATGATCTTGTCTACACTCTAGGCATGTAATGTTGGCTTGATATGAGTACTAGATCAGTAGAGTCGCCGAGTGCTTGAATGCTTCCATAGCAACAAATAAAGACTGAGAAAAGCACCGAATTCTTAGCTCAGCTCCTACTCAAAGCGGAGAGTCCCACCGGGTGTGCCAGAAATTGTTGTCACGTAAAATTGCATCCTACTTGAAGCCTACTCAAGCATTCCAATGACACAATGGGACTGATCCCAAGGTGTGGGACCTTGCAGATGAGATCAGACCTCCAAAGAACGTTGGTTCCTCTTTTTGAGCTTAAGGCTCAGAGAATCAAACTAAATCTAATGCTACACTCACGAGGAAAAGGGAGAAGAGAATACAGAAATTAAAAGGGGAGGTAATGCACCAGATTTTAATATGTTAACTGTGACTGTATTAACACAACAATGATTTCAAAACTACAACTCACATAGACCCACATAAATATCATAGAGGTTCGAATAGAAAATTGAAGCTATTAAAGGGACCAATTTGCCCACAAAGCAAGCACACAACTCTCAAATAAACACAGTGTAAAACTTATAGAGAGAGGCAACATAACAGTTTATATTAATCATGAAGGCTAGAAAGCCATTACAAAAGAGAGATAATGTCATAGGAAGTAGACACAAAATAACTAGCTAGATAATGTCTCGATGTTTTCCAATTAAAGATTGGAAAAAACTAGCATTCATAATCATCTTCTATCCTAGGACTCTACTTTCCCATACTTATACAAATTGGGAGCCAAAAGGAAAAGACAAAATCAAGAAAAAGACAAAATAGGAATGAGACCAAATATGACATAAAGACAAAGACAAGCTAATATAAGACAAGTCAAGTGGAGCGCCGATTACCATAAGGGATCGATTAAGAAATGGTAACTAGTTTTTGATTATGAGTGGGTGTGAAGGGTAGAAGGTGACAACCTTTGGCAAACTACATCCGATCTCCCTCTTTATAAGGAGCGGAGGAGAAGGAATTAAGGCATCGATCAAATTGTATCTTCTTGTCATCATCAAACACGAGTAAAGAACAACCAGCGATTCTATAACAGCAATATCCCATATACAATCAAAGCATATATCTATTATTCTCTTTACTTGAAGGAAGTCAATTAATAGTTACACCACAGCAAATCCATAAGAGCCATTGGAATCAAACATTTGTTGATCATTGTCATAGCAGATATATATACAGGTATTATCATTATTTCTGCAGGTCGAACCATATCTATTGAGCCACAACGTCATATCAACCATAACAAGGTATGTGACTTATATTCAATATCTCTTTGCTGTATTATATTGTTTAATGTCTGATTTAATGATATAATGAACATAGATAAGTGAATCTCTCATAATGAAAGATTAGATATTATATGAAATAAATCATAACAATTGTGAAGCATATTGGGCAATAATACATTAACTTCATTGGAGAGGGTGAGAATGAAATGTCCATTCAGCCAACCATGGGTATATAGTGGCCCTTGTCTCAGTTGGTATAAAAGGTACCCCTAGAGGCAAGTGGATAGAGGCCTTTGCCACAGTTGGTACAAAAGGTACCCCTTGTGCAAAGGATTATTATATAGTGGTCTTTGTCACAGTTGGTACAGAAGGTACCCTTGTGCAAAGGATTATGATATAGAGGCCTTGGTTACAGCAGGTACAAAAAGCATCCCTCGTACCAAGGATTATCATAGTGGCCTTGACTTAGCAGGGTACAAAAGGTACTCCTCAAGTCAAAGGATAAAAATAGTGGACCCATAATGGAAGTGGCAAAGACATCATATCACTCCTCTCATATGAAATTAATGATTAATGCATGGATAATAATAGAGATTGGGAAATGTGAATTGATAGTGATCATGACATTTAATGATAGAGAATATGAAATATATATTGATAGCGAACTTAAGATTTTTGAGGGAACATGTGAAATATATAATGATAATGATTATAAGATTAGAAATAGAAATGTGTAGTGATCATAAGATTATTGATAAAGATGTGAAATGTATATTTGTTGTTAATCATAAGATTATAAGAGCAATGTTACTATATGATTTGAATATTTCTTACATCTATTGCAAATAGTTGAAAATCAAATAGGGTTTAGTGTACTAATGTTCTCTTTTTGTGAGTTGAAATCGTGTGCAAGATTGTGAAATTGGTACTTGTGACAAGGGGATATTACAAGTGGTATTAGAGCAGTCATCCTGCCATTCTGTGAAGACAATTAATAAAACATTATACAAGACAATCAGCCCGGAACAACAACTTCAAATAAAAGAAGGAAAGAGAATTGATCTTAAAATCTAGTGTCCCGAAGAAATAGGGATTGCTTGAGGACAAGCAATCTCAAGAGGGGAGGCCTGTTATGTCTCGAGGTTTTCCAATTAAAGATTGGAAAAAACTAGCATTCATAATCATCTTCTATCCTAGGACTCTCTCTACTTTCCCATACTTAGACAAATTGGGAGCCAAAAGGGAAAGACAAAATAAGGACAAGACAAAATAAAGAAAAAGACAAAATAGGAATGAGACCAAATATGACATAAAGACAAAGACAAGCTAATATAAGACAAGTCAAATGGAGCGCCGATTACCATAAGGGATCGATTAAGAAATGGTAATTAGTTTACGATTATGAGTGGATGTGAAGGATAGAAGGTGACAACCTTTGGCAAACTACACCCGATCTCCCTCTTTATAAGGAGCGGAGGAGAAGGAATTAAGGCATCGATCAAGTTGTATCTTCTTGTCATCATCAAACACGAGTAAAGAACAGCCAGCGATTCTATAACAGCAATATCCCCTATACAATCAAAGCATATATCTATTATTTTCTTTACTTGAAGGAAGTCAGTTAATAGTTATGCCATAGCAAATCCATAAGAGCCATTGGAATCAAACGTTTGTTGATCATTGTCATAGTAGATATATATATAGATATTATCATTATTTCTGCAGGCCGAACCATATCTATCCAGCCACAGCGTCATATCAACCATAACAAGGTATGTAACTTATATTCAATATCTCTTTGTTGTATTATATTGTTTAATGTCTGATTTAATGATATAATGAACATAGATAAGTGAATCTCTCATAATGAAAGGTTAGATATTATATGAAATAAATCATAACAGTTGTGAAGCATATTGGGCAATAATACATTAACTTCATTGGAGAGGGTGAGAATGAAATGTCCATTCAGCCAACCATGGGTATATAGTGGTCCTTGTCTTAGTTGGTATAAAAGGTACCCCTAGAGGCAAGTGGATAGAGGCCTTTGTCACAGTTGGTACAAAAGGTACCCCTTGTGCAAAGGATTATTATGTAGTGGCCTTTGTCACAGTTGGTACAAAAGGTACCCTTGTGCAAAGGATTATGATATAGAGGCCTTGGTTACAATAGGTGCAAAAGGCATCCCTCGTACCAAGGATTATCATAGTGGTCTTGACTCAGCGGGGTACAAAAGGTACTCCTCAAGTCAAAGGATAAAAATAGTGGACCCATAATGGAAGTGGCAAAGACATCATATCACTCCTCTCATATGAAATTAATGATTAATGCATGGATAATAATAGAGACTGTGAAATGTGAATTGATAGTGATCATGACATTTAATGATAGAGAATATGAAATATATATTGATAGTGAACTTAAGATTATTGAGGGAACATGTGAAATATATAATGATAATGATTATAAGATTATAAATAGAAATGTGTAGTGATCATAAGATTATTGATAAAGATGTGAAATGTATATTTGCTATTAATCATAAGATTATAAGAGCAATGTTACTATATGATTTGAATACTTCTTACATCTATTGCAAATAGTTGAAAATCAAAGAGAGTTTAGTGTACTAATGTTCTCTTTTTGCGAGTTGAAATTGTGTGTAAGATTGTGAAATTGGGACTTGTGACAAAGGGACATTACAAGTGGTATCAGAGCAGTCATCCTGCCATCCTGTGAAGATAATTAATGCAACATTATACAAGACAATCAGCCCGTAACAATAGTAACTTCAAATAAAAGAAGGAAAGAAAATTGATCTTAAAATCCAGTGTCCCAAAGAAATACGGATTGCTTGAGGACAAGCAATCTCAAGAGGGGAGGCCTGTCATGTCTTGATGTTTTTCAATTAAAGATTGGAAAAAACTAGCATTCATAATCATCTTCGATCCTAGGACTCTCTCTACTTTCCCATAGTTAGACAAATTGGGAGCCAAAAGGAAAAGACAAAATAAAGAAAACGACAAAATAGGAATGAGACCAACTATGACATAAAGACAAAGACAAGCTAATATAAGACAAGTCAAGTGGAGCGCCAATTACCATAAGGGATCAATTAAGAAATGGTAATTAGTTTACGATTATGAGTGGGTGTGAAGGATAGAAGGTGACAACCTTTGGCAAACTACACTCGATCTCCCTCTTTATAAGGAGCGGAGGAGAAGGAATTAAGGCATCGATCAAGTTGTATCTTCTTGTCATCATCAAACACGAGTAAAGAACAGCTAGCGATTCTATAACAGCAATATCCCGTATACAATCAAAGCATATATCTATTATTCTCTTTACTTGAAGGAAGTTAGTTAATAGTTACGCCACAGCAAATCCATAAGAGCCATTGGAATCAAACATTTGTTGATCATTGTCATAACAGATATATATACAGATATTATCATTATTTCTACAAGCCGAACCATATCTATCCAGCCACAGCGTCATATCAACCATAACAAGGTATGTAACTTATATTCAATATCTCTTTGCTGTATTATATTGTTTAATGTCTGATTTAATGATATAATGAACATAGATAAGTGAATCTCTCATAATGAAAGGTTAGATATTATATGAAATAAATCATAACAGTTGTGAAGCATGTTGAGCAATAATACATTAACTTCATAGGAGAGGGTGAGAATGGAATGTCCATTCAGCCAACCATTGGTATATAGTGGCCCTTGTCTCAGTTGGTATAAAAGGTACCCCTAGAGGCAAGTGGATAGAGGCCTTTGTCACAGTTTGTACAAAAGGTACTCCTCAAGTCAAAGGAAAAAATTAGTGGACCCATAATGGAAGTGGCAAAGACATCATATCACTCCTCTCATATGAAATTAATGATTAATGCATGGATAATAATAGAGACTGTGAAATGTGAATTGATAGTGATCATGACATTTAATGATAGAGAATATGAAATATATATTGATAGTGAACTTAAGATTATTGAGGGAACATGTGAAGTATATAATGATAATGATTATAAGATTAGAAATAGAAATGTGTAGTGATCATAAGATTATTGATAAAGATGTGAAATGTATATTTGCTGTTAATCATAAGATTAAAAGAGCAATGTTACTGTATGATTTGAATACTTCTTACACCTATTGCAAATAGTTGAAAATCAAAGAGGGTTTAGTGTACTAATGTTTTCTTTTTGTAAGTTGAAATCGTGTGCAAGATTGTGAAATTGGGACTTGTGACAAGGGGACATTACAGTTTACAAACACAAGATATTGCAATGATGTAAAGTAAATACAATGAAATATAGAGGCTGCAATATCAACTTATAATTCTGATTTCAACATGATATCACTGTTGCAGCATTCAAATCACTCTGAAACTGCAAGGAAACATGATAGAAAGCATGCATAAACTGTCTACAACTGAAAACACTGAAAATATACCATAGTAGAAGCCATCAAACAGAAATTGGAGGTCTGATTTGAATATGATATCACTGATATACTGCTGTTGTAGGTCTGATACACTGTTTCAGCACTGCAAATACCCTCAGAACAGCCAACAACATCCACCAAACACCATCCAAACTGATGTTGCACATCACCAAACTAGTCTAGATGCACTTATCTCCATGGGGTGCCACCAATCTGCACAGAAAGACAAGGAAATAAGAGGCATGCCAGCCTCCAGGAACCACATTTTCAGAGTGATCACCTAGTGGAGTTGGCTAGCCTCTTCCATTCCCGTAGGCTAAGCTAGAGGGCTAAGGGAATAAACCTAATTGGCTAAATTTCATACATAGCTAATTTTGTAGGGCAAAATGATCATGGGAGATGACTTGGTATATTTTTGTGAGTCTTTTGATGAAGTCAAAACACATAAGATAATTTGCCCTAGTGAGGAGCGACCAAGGAGAAGAATGAAAAAAGAAGAAATAGATGGAAAATACCTTTGGAGATCTTGTAATGCCTTTGGAAAAATAAGAATAATTTTATGATAATTCCCTTGGAGGACGACCCAATTAGAAGTCAAATTCGTGATGTATCATATGCCCAAGTGGTTCGCCCACTTGGAGAATGGAAAGAGGAAATAATAAAAAAGAAATAAAATAAGAATATTTCACTATTCTTGGCGCCAAAAGGGAGGTTGGCCTTGTTGATGTGTTTTTCTTGCACATGCAAACTCAGAATAAAATACTAAGTATTCTATCCTCTCTTGAACAAAGTCTCTCGAATGCTAAACAATGTGATCAATCGAGACAACTCCAAGGTTCCTGATTCGTGTTTTGCGATGGATAGACTCAGTTGTTGATGTGATCATGCTGGTAATCACAAAGGGACTTACGTTTAATGTGCTCCTTACTCCACTCAAACATGTACTTCTTTCCTTGTGAAATGGAACTTCTAACTGTCTATGAAAGAAAATGCAAAAGACAAGGGTTGAGAAAGCTAATCTAAGGACAATGAAGTGATGGATGATGTCAAGATAGACAAATTCATCTTATAACCCAACTCCGCTTCGCCATGAGGACCAACAACTACACAAAGTTCGGTGCAATCTTCTAAGGTAACTCAAAGATTTTCAAATTGCGAAGCATTCATCCAAACACCCACAGCTGGCGCAGCTTGAACAATCTTCACAACTGAATTAAAGCACATGAAGGTTCAGACTAACTTTGCACTGTGAATTGCAAGCCACAAGTCACAAAAAGTATGAACACAAAGGAATTCATCAAATATCTCAACATAAATCCATCATACAGTGAACTTCTAATCTAATTCTACTCTACTTGGAAACATTTCTCAATCATCTGTGAGAATTTAAAACCATGCCAACATCCCACGATCACACAAATCACCATGAAAAATCAACAATGAGCTTGTATTGATCCAGGAAGTGTTTTTACAACAATTTCACAATATCTCTTCAATGACATCGAAGAGTTTCCTCTACTCTACTTGCTATTCTACTCTCCTATATCAACTCTACTCTTAATCTCTTCCTATATCTCTTGTCCTTTACAAATGAGAGAAGTGAGCTTTATATAGACTCCAGAAATCACATGAAGGGCCAGGATTGATTTGACAATCAACGGCCGAGATCGAGACAACAAGGCAGTTTGTTACAAAATTTGCTATTTTTAGAACATGAAAGAGGCAATGAAGGCACGTTTCCCAATGTGATAAGCATCTTTGGAGTATCTTTATGGCGGGCCCTCTTACATGGCAGAATGTGATTAGCTTGATGATGTGTACGTGCCACCTCAGCATCTTTGAATGAACGAGTCTGATTCTCCTCATGTTCACTAACTTAGAATATTTTCTTCTTGTTGTCTTGATGTAACTCATGGATTGCTTTGATGATCATGCTCATCTCTCATCCTGTGATGTTGTTGTGCTTGTGCAGGACTATGCCTCTGGATAGTTGCATGGATGGACTCATGGAGTAGATTAGTGCTTGATGAGATTTCTTCTTGTCCGGCACATGATATGTGAGCCTTTGGATGATGACCTCCTTCAAGATGTGCATGGTGAAGTGACAACCTTCCACTAATCCTCGCCTCGAACGGATGATGCTCTTGATGATGAACTACAATTGTAACCTTGATCATCTTAGACTAGCTCCCTTTCACATGGCATTGATGTCTTCCTCATCCAGACATATGAAGTCTTCGAACTAGATGTTGGAGTTGTCCTCCATGTGATGATGATGACAAGTTTGAGCAACGTTCCTCAACCTTCGAAACTTCTCATGTATGAGTTCTCGCCATTCACCTCCTTGGATCCTCCGTCACCTACGAGAAGAAACACATCAAATTAAAACTCGATATAAAGGATTTTCAACAACAAATTACATTCACCTTATGTATGTGAGATTAAAACAATGACATTCCAAAACATATCCTTTCGCATGTCAAAATGAAATTTGGAAAGCTACACTTTAAATTCACTTGACCATTCACCTCTCTTCTTGGCCGACCAGCCTAAGTGGGTTTGAAAGGCATGTCTGGACTGTGGAATGTGAAATTCCATGCTTGAGTGTCTAGGCCGACCTTCTTGGGCGGGTTTGGAGACTGCAGATGGAGAGTGTGTTGTGAAGAGGTGACATTGTCTGGATGAAGGAGTCAAGGCCGCCTAGCATGGGCGGATTTAAGGGATGTGTGTGGATTTTATCACTTAGGCACTTTCTAACTTGGTTATGACCATTTCAAGACATCTTCACTTGCTTCCTTGATGGTTTAAACTCCTTGCATGAGATTTGCATATTAGATGAGTGGAGTTTGAAAGTGATGTTTGGAGTAGTTCGTGTGAAGATCAAGAGAATCCAAGCTCTCATGTTTAGGCCGCCCAAGTATGGCGGATTTGGAAGTGAGGCTTGGATTTTTACTCATTATCGTTCATGTATGTTCAAAACTTGCATGTGTTTGTTCAAAACTCAGTGTTATCCATTACCTTCCTTGCAAATTTTCATGTCATTTCTCTTGGGCGGGTTTGAGGTTAGTGCATGGAGGATGTCATGTGAAGACATGAGATTGTCCGAATGGAGGGTCTAAAGCCACCTAGGAAGGGCGGGTTTCAAGGGTAGGCTTGGATTTTTCATGACTTAGTGATTTTTGCTTAGTTTTGATAGTCTAAAACCTTTGACACTTGTTTCATTGATAACTTGACCTCTTTGAATGCAATGGAGAGCCATGAGAGGATGGGCGGATTTCATGGGTCTAGGCGGAGTATTTCATGTGAAGGAGATGACTCTGTCCAAGTGAAGGTCCTAAAGCCGCCTAGGAAGGGCGGGATTCAAGGAGGTACATGGATTTTATCACTTAAACTTCATTTTGATGTTCATTTCCTCCTTTGAAGTTGAATGACACACTTAAAATGTTCAATGCCCTTGCCCATGAGACATGATGAAAACCATTTGAGAAGGGCGGCTTTGGAGATGATAGGTGGATGATATGGTGTGAAGGACTTGGTATTGTCCTCTTGGAAGGCTTAGGGCCGCCTTGCATGGGAGGTTGGAAGGTAGAGTAAGGATTTGATGTTCATTCCTCCCATTTGATAGGTCTTCTCTATCAATCTAAACACTTAGTGGAATCTTGAGATGCTTATGAATATGAAGACACATCCTAGATGTTGGGTGATAATGTCCATGTGTCTTGGTGAAGTCCACCTGGCAAGAGCAGTCTTGAAGAGGTTGTATGGAGTGGATGATGTAAAAGAGGTGAATGAAAGTGAGAGTCTCTTAACAATATAGTGTTGAGAATGTACATGGATTACTTCACTTGGCTCATCCTCATGAAGACCACCTTTCCAGCACCCTGGGCAGTTTTGAATGTGTTGTATGAAGTGTTTCATGTGAAAGGAGATGAAGTTGTCCACCTGTCATAGTGAATACCGCCTAGGAAGGGCGGGATTAGGGGTGTTGTTTGGATCTTACAACTTAGAACTTTTTGAACCTCTCCATACATGATCACCTGACCATTAAAGTGCTTTGTTTCATTAGTTCATTGATCTCTCCTTGTAATTTCAATTGTCTTCTCCCCTGGGCGGATTTGAAGTTAGTACATGGAGGATTTCATGTGAAGGTAACATTGTCCAGAGGAAGGTTCCAAAGCTGCCTAGGATGGGCGGATTCAAGGAGGATGTGTGGATTGTTTTACTTAGCTCATTCATTTCCTCCTGAAGATCTTCTCTCCAACACACTTAAGACTTAAATGATGCATCATGGATACTAATTGATGATGTTATCCACCTGTCAAGATGAAAACCGCCTAAGAAGGGCGGGTTTGGATAGGTAGTAAGGATTTTGCAACATTTGGACACTTCTCTATCTTAACCTTTAACACTCCTTTTCCACCTCCATGACTTAGTGACTTTCAAACTTCCTTCCTCTTGGAATGGCCTTAATTATCTCATCTCTTGAGTGTGATCATGATCATCCATCAGACAAACTTGCAACTTATGTCATTCTTCACCCTGGGCGGTTTTGAGCATGTTGAGTGGAGAGTGTGATGTGAAGGACATGGAAAACTCCAAGGCCGCCTCCTGAGGCCGCCCAGGAAGGGCGGGTTTGAGAGCATGATGTGTATTCTTTCTCTAAAACATCTTTTCCTAACCTTGATAATCTCCCAAACTTGCCCTTGTATAACTTAGTGTTGGTGAATGATTGATAGAAGTCAGAAGACAAGTTTGATGAACCTTATCCACATGTCAAGGTGAAATCCGCCTAGGCTAAGTAGTATGGAAGATGTCATGTTGAGTGGCAAATTCAACCCCTTTAAACCTGCCTTATCCACCCTTAAGAATTTCCACTTATCATTGATTCAACCTTGCAACTTACCTCTAGTGGATAAATGAATTGAGGGGGCATGGGTGGAGTGATTAACATCCAATTCCAAGCTTACCTTACAAACTCTTATAACATACTTCTTGAGCGGATCTAGAGGTGATAGTTGGATGCTATTGTTGTGGTGATCATGTAGTCCAGACAAGAAGATGAAGACCGCCTAGCAAGGGCGGGTTTAAGGGAGGTATCTGGATTGTTATCACTTAATGTTCATTCCTCTCCTCATGAAGACCCTTATCTTGAACTTGCCTAAGACTTAGCCATCTTGAGATGCTTGTGAAGTGAAAAGGTAAGCTTTGAGCTATTAGAAGATGATGTTGATCTGCATTGGTGAGGTCTGCTTTGGAAAGGTAGAATTGGAGTTGTTAGTTAGATTTTGCAACTTAGAACATCCTCCACCCATCTAGGCCTGATTGCCATACCTATGAAGTGCTTAATTCACTGATCTCTCCTTACAACTTGCAGTGTCTTCACCTTGAGCGGCTTTAAAGGCAGTGTATGGACTTTTTCATGTGGAAGAAGGTATTATCCACAGACATCCCTTGAGGCCGCCCAAGTAGGGCGGGTTTAAGGGTACCCCTTGGATTATCCTTCAAAATGCCTTAAAACACATTCAATCTTATGCAATTTCATTATGATCTCACTATACTTCAACTCAAAACATTGCAAATTGGATTGATTGTCTCCTTGAGCGGGTTCAAGTGTGTTGTCTAGAGAGTATGATGTGCAAGAGGTGAAACTGTCCAAGCATGGAGATGAAGGCCGCTTAGCATGGGCGGGTTTAGAAGAGATGCCTGGATTTTCAACTTCACTTGATTGTTCATTCCTTCATCTTCATGACTTATTGATTTTTCAAGCTCCTCTCTTCTCGAATGACTCTCTCTAGGATGTGAGGTAAGTTACAATGTTTAGACACCATACCTCTAGGCTTACCTCTCTGGGATGATCCTCTCAAACATATAAGGCATCATAATGAGTTAAGGAACCAAGATATAGTATGTGCCTTGTTTTGACATCAACATTCCAAGCTGACCTCTCTAGGCCGCCCAGATAGGGCGGGTTTGAGAGATATGTGTGGATTTTGGCACTTAGCCACTTCTCATCTCTTGCTCTTGACTATTTCCTTCCCTTGTGATGTCATCTTGAACATTGAAGCCCAACAAACTTTGCATTTTACATTGTTCTTCTCCCTGGGCGGTTTTGAAGCAAGTGTCTGGAGAATATCATATGCTAGGTGACATAGTCCACAAGGTCTTCTTGAGGCCGCCCAAGTAGGGTGGGTTTAAGGGTGTAGTGTGGATTTTGTCTTGAAATTCATTTGAACCTTCATGTTTTCCATTCAAACTTCATGATATTCCAATGCTTTATGTTTGAAAGACTTCAAAACTTAATACTTTCTCCTAGGGCAGGTTTGGAGACACTGTCTAGAGAGTTTCATGTAGAGGAGGTAAAGTTGTCCATAGGACCCTCTTGAGGCCGCCCAAGTAGGGCGGGTTTGAGGGTATCCCTTGGATTTTGACTTGAAATCTACTTAATCCTCCTAAACCTTCATGTTTCTCTTGAATTCCATCACCTTCTAGTGTTTTATGCTTGAAGACACTTCAAAATTTGATCATTCTTACCTAGGGCGGTATTGAAGGCACTGTCTGGAGAGTGTCATGAGGTGATGAAGACACTGTCCATGTGACCATGATAAAGCTGCCTAGGAAGGGCGGGTTCAAGGGTGACACTTGGAATATTGCCTATCATCCACTTGACTTCACTCAAACTCATAAACCTTACTTACAGATCGCCATACCTTAGTGTTTTGTACATGAAAACCTCAATACTTAACCATTTTCTCTCTAGGGCGGTTTTGGGAGCAGTGTGTGGAGAAAGTGCGTGATCACAACCTTGAATCCAAGACCCCATGCCAAGGCCACCCGGGTAGGGCGGGTTTAGAAGGTGTGCTTGGAATGCAAGTATCGTCGCCATATCGGAAATGTCCTAAATGGAAGTATATTGAAAATATGTTTAAGTATAAGTCAGATATTTATCAATATACTTCCAAGATGTTTGAGATGGGTCTAGGATCCATAGGATTTAACATGCAAATTCTAGATTTTGGAGGATCCACCAGATTTCAGACTTAGCCAATTTTCAGGATTTCAAGACATCAGGGCATTAGGCTTAGTGATCTTTTATCATTCTTTCCAATTATTTCATCCTTGTTGGGAGGAGTTTAAGTAATGCTTGGTTTGGAGATGATGCATGGAATGTTGCTTGTAAACTACTTAACTTCCCTCCAACTTGCAAACCTTGCTTGAAATTCATCATTTCTCAGTGCCTTGTGCTTGAAAACCTTCTAAACTTAACCATTTTCTCCTAGGGTGGATTTGATGGTTCTGTTTGGACAAATGCATGTGCAGGAGGCTGAGTCCATGACCTCATGCCAAGGCCGCCTAGTCTAGGCGGGTTTGGAGGTGAGGCATGGAAGTTTCATCAAAATCTTAGTTTTAGACTCCATCATCACTCCCTAACTTCCTTCAGTCAGCAAAAACTCATGAAAACATCCTAACTTTCCTTGGGCGGGTTTGAAGGTGTTGTCTGGACAAGCTCTCCTGATGGTGAAGACACTGTCCAAGAGGACCTTGTGAGGCCGCTCAGTCTGGGCGGGTTTGGACAGTACCCTTGGATTTCTTGCCTTAGTCAAATTTTGGATTTCTTGAATGGAAGTATATTGAAAATATGTTTAAGTATAAGGATGTTTGAGATAGGTCCTAGATCCATAGGATTTAGCATGCAGATTCTAGATTTCTCAGGATCCACCAGATTTCAGACTTAGTCATTTTTTCAGGATTTTCAGGATATCAGACTTAGTCATTTTCAGGGTCTCAGTGACATGCATCAGGATGAAGGCATATAGACCTCTTGGCAAGAAACTGTTGAGACTTGCATACACAACACTATCAAAATCATACAAGCTCAGAGGAAAACTAAACCTAGAGCAAAACGAAGCGAGAAAGCAAAAAAAGAGGGGGGGGTCCCCATTTGCAATGGGGCGATGTGTGATTAAATCACAACAGGCCCTATGGGAGGAAAAAGTACAATAAAAATAAAAGATTTGCGAAGGGCAGGTCGACCTTGAGGAGGAAGAAAGATTTATGTATAAATATAAGATGATTTGAGGCATTTTGATCATCATGCATTCATATCATTTCTTTGGAGATTTATCTCTTTGGCTGCAACTTTTGGTTTAGCATATTCCAAGGACGAAAACCCTTAGGAATAAAGGTGGATTGGACGAAAACCCAATCTCATCTTGGAGGTGGACTCACACAAAGTTCATATTTGTGCTTCATTGGAGATTTGTAAGGAAAGGAGCAACAAAGCCATATTTGTTTTCTGCAGAAACCCTAAGGCCAAATTGTGAGATTTGTGCAAAATACAATTTGAAGGATCAAAGGTTAAATTCAGATTTTCAGATCAGACTTGGAGCGCCAACATTTGGAGTGTTTTTGAGCATTGTTGTGCTATGGTTTTCTCCCTAGGTTGAGCACCAAGAAGGGCGACTTCATTATTGGTGTTTGGAATCAAGCCCTAGCCGCCACCCTTATTTTACATATGTTTTGCCACTTCCAATGGAGCGCCGCTTAGTTGAAGGAGTTCGCCCAGCTAGAGTTTGTTTTGTGACATCACTGTTCATCATTTGTGGTATGTACAAACCTGATTTGTAAAGGCAGATTTCTGACCTATGTATGGGCATGTTTGAGCCTATGTATTTGATGTAATTGCAATTCAGATTATTCTGATTTGTAGCAGCAGATTGTTATATTCAGAAATCAGACTTGTTTCTCATTTTGTTTGCATTTGGATGATCATATCTTGTGGATGAGTTTATGTAATGTCCCCATTTTTGGAATGGTCGCCATTGGAGAACGGAGGAGTTGGTTTTCACACTCTGAGGATTTTGGATGCACAATCAAGGTTTTAGAGATGGCTTATCATATTTTCTGGGGATGTTGATATATGCCTTTCACTTGATATCTTTCCTTCCCATGAGAACAGCCCATGTAGAGGCATTGTAAGTATGGAGATTTGCTTGTTGTGGAGAGGGATTCGTTTTCATGTTGATGCCTCCTTGGATAAGTAATTGTTGATCTTGTATGTACATCGGCTTGGAGAAGGACATCTCTGATGCTTATGAAGAAACAAAGAAATAAAATAATAATAACCCCTTGGCGCTTGGAAATAGAATGATAAAATCATATCTTTTTGAGTCTCTTGGGCATCAAAGTCACTTGTTGCTGGTTGGCCCTCTTAGTGAGGGAGAATAATAAATAAAAAGCACTAAAAGTGCCTAGGTCGGCCCTAATTGAGAGGGCAAAAGTGATGTATAAATCATAGCTCCGAGACTCAGACTCGGCACAAACTCGGCAAGGGTCACTCGGCTTGGGACTAGGGACTCGGCGCCTAGACTCGACGTAGACTCAGCAAAGTGAAAAACCCAAGCAATTTAGAGATTTTTAAGGATTTAAAACTTGTTTCATGCACCTTTTATTAAATAAACCTTAAAGACACAATAACATCATCAAATAGAAGCTAATTTGATCACATACACAAGTATACATCGATCACATAAGTATAAACGCAAATTGTAGCTGAGCTGCTAAAGGAAATAACACACTTAGATATATAAATATAGTCAAATGTATACAAAACTCATGGAATATGAAATCCATGACATCAAATGTTCCAAACAAATATGAAATATGAAAACAATAACTAAAAGTCTATGGCTCAGAGGAGCCTGCATCCTTCGCCTTCCTACGAAAGCGTAAATGGTAGGTCTTCAATGATGCAATAGCCATAATCTCTACCTGTGACTCCATGCCACCCTCACCAACATCAGCTGTGCCTATGTCTACTCGTGCTCTATCCTCCTCTACCATGGCTATAGCCTCAGCGTCTCTATTTGCTTGGTCAACCCAATCAAGGTCCTCGTCACTAAAGACAAGATCTATAGCCTCAGTGATCCACTCAGATTGTGGATCGACCTCCTTTAGCGTGATTGGGGTGGAGTCATGGTCAAAAATCTATCTGTATCTAAGACAAAGGTTGTAATGAACATACACTAGATCATTCAATCTCTCTACGGACAATCTATTGCGCCTCTTGGAGTGTATGTGCTCAAACATACTCCAATTGCACTCACAACCTGAAGCATTGCATGGCTGGCTCAATAAGCGAATGGCAATCTTCTGAAGGTTTGGTGTTTTAGCACCAAACATTTGCCACCATCTATCTAAGATGAGAAAAAGAAAAAAAATCAATCTCATTTCCAATTTTAAGTCTCAAGTTTCAACATTTAATAATAATATAAAAAGAGGAAAATTATGCCCTTAAATATATTTTTACCTGGCTACAATGTCGTCCTACTCTCTTTGCACATTTGATGAGAAAAGAGGTCTCCTTGTGCATTAGTAAAGGCCTCTATCTCATGGACTATTTGTGTAGTAACTGCAAGCGCCATCCGCTCTATCACTGAGTAGAGCCCACCAAGAACCTCATTATCCGCCTGGAAATCAGGGCGGAATTGGAATGCCGGATTTAGGAAATAAGCGGCTGCATAGAGAGGTTTGTGAAGCTAGTGGTGCCATCTCCTATCAATGATCTCCCAAATGGGACGATACTTACCCTCAACTCCCCCATAGATGGATCTAATGGCCTGTAGGATTCCAGGACAACACTGAGAAGGGGGGGGTGAGTCAGTGTTGTATAAATTTTAACCTTTTGCAGATTTAACTTTCAAGACATGAAGAAAGAAAAATATCATTGATTTGTTACACACATGTGCACATAACTGAGAATGAAGGAAGAGAATAAAATCTCATGAATAAATCATACACACACACACACAGAGAAGATCAATATGAATCAAGACACAAGAATTGCACGAGTGGAAAACCCTCTAGGGGTAGAAAAACCACTCCAAAACTGCCTCACTGGCTTTATCAAAAACCTCACTGATTACAATATTTAGAAGCACCAACTTCAAGGAGCACCAACCCCTAATACGAAACAAATTAAAAACAAGAACTCAGAGGATTTCTCTGTTTCAATACAAAACACTTCTTTCACATGTGTTTGTCAAATGACCATTCTTCTCATCAACTCAAATCACATACAAAACTCATCTGAATTTTCTCTTCAAGAGGATATTCAAAATAATCAACCCTGTATACTGATCCACTCAACAACACACTGATCGATCCACCTGCGAAGCCTATTAATATGAAATGACTTTCCACATTCTTTATAATCATTTTCATCTTCTCTTAATGAAGAACTTGCAAACAAAAACTTTTCACCTTCTCTTTGCAAATTTTCTTCAAAAAATCAAAACCCTTTCATTTGCAATAATAAAAACTTCAAGGAATTCAAACACCAATCCATCTGCAAGAAGAAAATCTTATTCACAAAATAAATGATCAATAAAAAAACATTTTGTCCCTTCAAAGATTCATCTTCTTTGCAAAAGAAAATCTTCAAAAAATTTCTTTCAAATTAAATGATCAAACTTTGATATTCTTCTGTGTGCAATTTTATCTTCATCTGTAAAAATGACTCTTCAATTTGCATAGATAATTTCCCAAAAAGAAACTTTCAATAATATCCCTTTCATGACTTCAATATTTCATCTTCCCTCCATATTTCTTCATCTTCTCATAAAAATCATTCACCAAAAAAAACTTTTTATATTCCCTTGCATATATTTTCACCTTCTCAAACATTTCATTTTTGACCTAAAAAAAACTTCAATCTCTTCTCTGCATATTTCATGAAGAACTTGCAATCTTTTTTTCTTAAAAAAAAATCTTCCATAAAAAATTCATCCATCTTCTATAGAGGCTTTCTTTTCATCTCTATAAAAAAATCAAAGGCATTAAATCTGAATCTTTTCCCACACAAAAAAAATTACATTTATCACTTTAGTTTCCACGAGGAAGATTTTGAAAATAGAAAAAAAAAACTTCCTAAAAAACTTCCAAGTAAATCCATCTTAAAACCTTCTTTTTAGGGGCTAAGAGATAACCTTTCTAAAATAGTCATATAGAAATGACGTTCATTTCCCCTTCAAAGTTTATAGCCAAGGATCGGGGAAGAAGTTTAAATATAAGCCTTTGATATGAAAAAGCCCGCTCGACTAAGTTTAAAACATGGCCATTGATATGCCATTCGCGCCCATCAAATAAAGTGGAGACCACTCCACCGGACTGGTGTCAAGGATAAAAAAGGGCCAGTTTTCCAATGTTTTAAATACCCTCCAATCGGTCACTTAAGTGACCATGACTTGTGATAACAAGTCAACAAAGAAATAAAAGAAAAGTGCATTACTTGAAAATGGTTAAAGGGTATAGGATATTTAGGGCTTAATACATGTACTTAGTGTTCATAAGATTTAACACTAATCTGTGTCATGTCACAATAATTTCTGTCATAAGAGATAGACCTTAAACTTTGTCATTAACCTCTGCTATACTGAAGACGGAACTCAGGAATATAAACCTTGCTAATGCAACAAACATCCTTAATTACTTTCATCATGTCAACATATCTTCATGTAAATTCAAACAACACTTATACAACTGAGTGATTTGAAAGCATGATACTCAATCATCAATACAACTTATGAACCAAGTGTATTCCTGAAGTGGATCCATAACTAGCATCTCTGACCATTGAACCTCTTATATAATGAATGTGTCATAAGGTCTGTAATTACGATGAAGAGCAAGTGAAACCACTAAGCTGAGCAAGCAAGTGAAACCAAAGAGAAAAAACCTCTATACTAATGCCAACACTGATCCGCTGACCAATCTGAAGATGATGATCAAACTAATCAAACAAGCCCTCTCATAAATATGATAAATAATAAAGTCCTAATCAAGTACCACACACAAAGTGAACCCTCCAACATAAATACCTGATCTGCATTGCTCTTGTATTACTGAAGCATGTGAACTTTGTCAAACCAAGATCCATTGAAACATACATTGTAACACCAATGATAAACAACCTGATTTACCTTAACCATATGAAGTTCATGATGAATATCTGATCAACCATCTCCTGAACAATGAAGCATATGAAGCAATAACAAATCAACTAACAAGTAGCTTGATCAACAACCCACCAATACTGACACTAGCTTGATTCAATAGAGATTCTCTTGTCCAACCTTTGACAATTTCACATAGTACATGATGACATCAGTTGATTTCAACATTACACATCTTGTTCTCACACATGATGCTTATTTGCCTTTGAAGACATCCTGAAATATGACATCTTGTCATATGAAGACCAAACACCTTTTTGACATCAATGACAATCAATCACCATCATGGCCTCCTTGGCCCTATCCATGCTCTCATAGATGTAGCTCATTGCGGGCTTCTCCCCATCAGCAACTCGTAGAAGAACTACTAAGAGCTTGGTGAACTACAAATATTGTGAAACATTAATTTAACATAAGTGTGAACAAAAATAAAGTTAAACAAATAAAAGAAAAATATGAATAAAAATTAAAAGTAAAACATAATGTGGAATACTAGAATTAAATTTTATGGTTACCTTCACAATCTCTACAGCAGGTGTTCAAAAGCCTGGCTCATCATAAATGTAATTTGCCACTTCAATTCCTGCAGTGGAATTAGCATAGGATGAGGAAGTCCACTCCTCAGCAACAAACATACGTCTCAAAGCTCCCTTTGACTAAATCAAGGATTGTAATGTGATGAAATTAGTAGCAAATCTGGTGATACTAGGACGATCCAACTCCCTCAACCCCGTGTATTGCCTCATTAGGCTAAGGACCCATGTGTGATTGTATATAAATTTGTAAATATTTTTGGTTATATCCACACATGTTTTGATCCATGGAAGCTTGCCAAGATCCTCCAATATGAAGTCAAGGCAATGGGTGGCACATGGAGTCCAAAATATTTTTGGGTGCCTCTCCATCATTAGTCTACCTACAACAACATAATTTGCTGCATTATTGGTCACCACTTGAACCACATTCTCCTCACCCACCTCAAATATGACTTCCTTTATAGCCTCAAAAAGGTATGTGGCATTTTTTGCATGTGTTGAAGCATCAATTGACTTGATGAACACGGTGCCACCTAAAAAAAGAAGCAAAATCAATGGTTCAATAAAACATAAATTAAAAATATTAATCACTAAATTAAATTCAAATTTCAAATTATTCAATGCATTGAGGGAAGTACAATTACTTGCAGAGGAAACAAGAAAATTCAGTAGTGTCCTATTTCTTCTGTCAGTCCAACCATCGGTCATGATGGTGCAACCTTTCTTGCTCCATACCAAGCCCTGCTCCTCTATTTTGGCTTTTACATCAACCACCTTTTGTGTCAAAAGTGGGTCCCTTAAGTCATCTTCAGTAGGGCCTTTGAACCCCGCCCCACAAATAGTTATGGCATCAACCATATTTTGCCAAAAAGGAGACCTAACA
The DNA here is from genome assembly GCA_027924645.1 of Cunninghamia lanceolata. Taxonomy (NCBI): domain Eukaryota; kingdom Viridiplantae; phylum Streptophyta; class Pinopsida; order Cupressales; family Cupressaceae; genus Cunninghamia; species Cunninghamia lanceolata. The sequence continues at coordinate 1,515,772 of BSBN01000936.1, read as the reverse complement.
CATGTAAAATGGAGAGTTTAACTTTAAATTTGAATTCAACATACATCTAAAATTTAAATATAAAAATTCATGAGACAAAGAATTAAACTATAAATTTTAAAACAATCAAACAAAAAAGAATTACTTGGCTGCATGGAATGGAATGGTGCAATAGTACCAAACGTCTCCAATTGCTTGCCTAGTTGCATCATGTGCCTCCTTGTTCCAACCTATGCTCTCAAGCAACGGTTGGGAACCAGGAGTAGTGCATGGCACAAAAAATGAATCCAGCCTAGATTTATGAACTCTAGGACCAATGTTAATACTCCCACTACCACTAGCACTAGTGGCAACACTAGCACTAGCAGAAGCACTAGCACTAGGATGAAAAGGAGGCTCGGAAGAAGCCTCTCCAACACCACCAATGCACGCCAACTCCTCCCTTTGCCTCTTTTTCAATTCTTTTTTCATTTCAAATGTTTCTAATTGTACTTGCACCTCACGGACAACCTCAACAGGTGCTTTATCACATCCCACAACATCATGGATGGGTATGCGTGCAAGATGGTATTTCAATCTATTAATGCCTCCATGAAAAAATGTTTTGCAATAGAAACATTTTGCCTCTCCTTTTTTTTGCCCAGGAAAAATTTCAGCATGTTTCCAAGCTAGGTCCTTTCGATTTGGGTTTGTAGAGTTAGACATTGTGGAAAATATAATTTGATTTTGAAATCAAAGCTGCTGCAATAACACAAATACAAAAAAAAGAACATTTGTGAATTCATTTATAATTATTAAACTTATACAAAAAAAAATGTAGGGTTTGTTGATTGTTCCAAAACAAAAGGTAGGGATTCTAAATTTGTTGAATGTTTAAAAAACATAAGTAGGGTTTGTAACTTTGTTTCAAAAAGAATTGAAATTTTAGAAAACAATGCAATTTTTGTTAAAAAAACACAAAAAACCAAACAAAATCAAGCTTAGCTCTCTAATGAAACTTGAAATGAAACACAAACTCCTTCCAATCGCTGGTAGAGAGCTCTCGATGCACCAACTCTAAGTATGAAGCTGCCCGAATGCAATTTGTTGATGGATTTTTCATCTAACTCCTTGTTCTTTGCCCTACTATTTTTCCTTACAACTCTCTTTTCTCCTCCTATTTTGTAATGTCCCCTTTCCGAGCCTAGTCAGTGTTGGGGCCATTAGCCTATTTCATGATCCTGATGGGCTAGTGGATGATATGGGATCATTTGTGGTTGATCTTTTGGTTCAATTTAATTATCAAAATTGGAGTTATAAGGTTTATTTAATTTGATAATTAAACAGGTTACTTTATTTATTATTTGTGCACTAAAGTATAAGGTGGGATTAATTAAAGTGACTTAATGTTATGTCTTGAGGGGAAAGGGGGAAATGTTTTATTTTTATTTCCCTAGTCACTTTAAGGTGTGCACATAACTTGGAAATAGACTTATTTTATAAGTTGGAGGAGAAAAAGGCTCTATTTTCAAGAAATGATCTTTTTGCAACTCCTAGGTGCCTTTAAAAAGAGAGGGAGAGCTCATTTGGAGCTTATGCTTGGAATTTTGTAATGATATGCTACTGAAATGGAACCAAAGATCAATTGTGCCTTCTTGTGAATGAAAACCCACTTGAGGATGATTAGTTTCGGTGGTGAGATATCCACCCTAGCTAGTAATTGATGACTTCCACTCAGGGAATCACATGGTGCTCAATGGATTTTGGAGTTTTTGTAAAGTTCATTATTGTGATTAGTTTTGGAGTGTGATATGATGTTTTTTCTATTCATATTCGTTGTGATTTTGGAGTTATTTGTGTGTGGTGAATTTTTCATGCCTTGGCCATACACCTGCTGAAACATTGATGTTCATAAGAAATTCAAGTTGGTGTTTTTGGAGCCTTTGTTGATTGCATAGTTATTATCTATTGTAGACAACCTCATTGCAAGTGATTTGAAGTGAATTGAAGCTATTTTATAATTTCTGGAGTTGTCCGTACATATTCTTGCCGTACAATGCAGATGTGAATCGATGCATGTGGGAAAGAGTTGGTGAAGTCTTAATAACTTTGGTTGATTGCATATTCATTTGCCTTCCCAAATGCCACCATTGGAAGTGGTTTGAAGATTTTTAGTGAAGATTTGAATTTTCTATGGGTGATCGTACCTATACAGGCTATACAGACCAATTTGAGGAGTATTGATTTCTGATTGGTCCTTATTTATTGTTTTCAGTGTATATCCTGCTCAGAACTAGTTGTTTGGTCAGCATGAACAGTTTTGAAGTGGTCTTAAGTGAATCAAATTAGTGTTGTTTGGATGTGGTTTTCAGACCTCCTCCTTGGCTGCCGTACTTGTCTATTTTCAGTCAGCATAGTCAGCCATCAGTGCCTTAGTCATTTATATCAGAAAAGGCAGTCTATATCAGCTAATTGATGATTTGATTTCTTCTCACAATGCAGGGTATGATTCCTTATTAATGATCTTCAGGAGAAGTTGCTCATTTAGTTCTAATCTTAGTGATATTGTTCATGATTAGATTGAATATTTTATGTCAACATTGTAAGCAAATTCACATTAAAGGCCCCTGGATGGTTTACCGCCAGTGTGGAGAACGAATTTTTCTTTATTTTCTCACCCATTGGAAAAGTGGAGTATTCCCACTAAATAAGTGGATGGCATTGTAATTTTCTTTGTTTCTTTACCCACTAAAAGTGGTGAATTCCCACATTATGTGGATGCCTGTTGCAGTGGATGAAGTATACATTTTAGATTGCATAGTTTATTGTTAGCCAAACACTATATGCTCTCACCTTGCCCATTCTGGGATCTGGGTGATCAGAGAGTGTGAAGCCTTTAGTTGGCTTATGCTATTTTCATGTTGATATTGTCTATCATTGTATTTCAATTTGAAAAAAAAATTATGGGTAGATTGCTACAGTGGTATCAGAGCTGGTCACTCCTGCTAGCTTTTGTTCTTCTATAGATTAGCCTATAGTGAATCTCAGTTCAGTTGCATACTCAATTGATGAATCTAGAAGATACTGAGTTCATCACCTACAGAAGTAGAAGGTATCCTCAGTTTGATCCAGAAGCAGAGGAAGGAAACAATATGGGTGAAAGGCAACCAGAGGAGCCCAGTATGAGAGACATATTTAATGATCTTGCTAGAGGCCAGCAAGATATTGTCAGAAATAATCAGCAGATGAACAGACTATTGGCTCAGTTAGTAAGTTAGAATCTGGGAGGAGAGACAGCTCGCAACAATAGAGGTAATGATGGAGATCGTGGAGAGGCTAGCAATTCCCATAATGCTGGTCAACCACACAATGCCACTCATGCATCTAGGACCTCATCTTCTAGACTGATGATGCATGTGTTTTTGGGTTAGCAACAAAATCCTATTGGAGGACAGCAGTTTGTCATAGAAAGCTTTGATGATTATCGACGAGAATGGGAGTCTTATGGTGATGATTTTCAGAATCTCATGTCCTTCAATGAATTCTGTCAAATCAAGTATCGGAATAGACCCCGGATTCAAAATCAGGATGTGCAAAAGAAGCTTGGGAAAGTGCCTATTCCGCCTTTTGATGGTTCATCTAAATGCATAGCTAGGTCTTGGGTGCAAAAGATGGACAATTATTTGTGCTTGAATCCTATGTTGGAGTTGGATTCTATCAAATTTGCAGCTGCCCATCTGGAAGGAGATGCACATGAATGGTGGACACACGGTATGATCACTCAAGGTCATAGCCTGATTACTTCCTATGCTGATTTCACTTAGAAATTAATTGATAGATTTGACAAGTATGAAATTGAAAGTCACTTTAGACAGTTGGCTCAAGTGAGATAAAAAGATTCTGTAGATGCCTACATTTCTGAATTTCAGAGGATTGCTGTTATGGTGACTGACATTTCAGAGGCAAAATTGACATATCTCTTTGTTGAAGGTTTGATGGAGCCATTAAGAGGTTTAGTTAAGGCTTTAGAGCCTAACTCATTACATGTAGCCATCAAGAAAGCAAGGAATATGGAGTTCACTACACCAAGAAGCAAGTTTTATTCTAAGCCATTCCCATCAAGGAAAGACAAGAGACCATTCAAGAAAGAATCCAATCAGCCCAAGTCATCTTTCCCTAAGTTGGATGATGAAGTTAGAAATGAACTTAGAAGGAAAAAATTATGCTTCACATGTAAGGAACCTTGGACTCTTGGGCATAAATGCTTTGAAAAAGGGAAATCACAACAAATGGAGGCATATGTCACTGTTGAATCTGAATCAAAAAAATCAGATCAGCAAGATGAATCAAGTGAAAATGAAGATGTTGATGACCTAGAAGAGGTAGGGGCAAACAAGGAAAATGAAGTAACATTTGCTCAATTATCTGGGAACCAAAGGAATGATCCTTTCAAGGTTTGTGGGGTACTTGGTGGCCAAAGAAACATTGCTCTCATTGATATTGGTGCATCGCACAACTTCATCGATGAGGGAGTTGTTGCTAGAAGGGGATTGAAACCTGAGGAATTTGAAGGTTTCAAAGTTGTTGTGGCTGATGAATTTACACTACCATGTAATAGAAGATTACCTCAGCTTTCCATGCAAATTGGCAATCATGAAGTTGTAGATGATTTCTACGTGATTAGTATCACTGGACTAATGTTGTTCTTGGTATTCAGTGGCTGAAATCATTGGGAGATATGAATTTAAATCTGCAAACATTGGAATTAAAGTTTCATCATAATGGCAAGAAAGTTGTATTAAGAGGAATATCCACTAGAGGACCAAGAGTAGTCACTACAAAAAGAATGGAAAGGCTATTTTGTCATGATCAGATCGAGTGAGCTGCTCAATGTGTGATTATGCCCGCCCCCACTAAGGAGGAAAAAAGATCTTATCATCCTGAAATTCAAGACTTGTTGAGTAAGCATAGTAAAGTCTTTAGTGATCTACCTCTTGGAAGGCCTCTTGATAGAGGCATTGAACATATTATAGAGCTTGAAGATGGAGCAAAACCAGTTATCACAACTCCATACAGGTAGCCAAAAAGATTCAAAGATGAAATAGAGAGGACACTAAAAGAGTTGTTGGCTATGGGTTTTATTAGACCAAGCAAAAGCCCTTTTGCTTCATCAGTAGTCTTGGTTAAAAAGAAAGATGGTACTCTTCGTTTGTATGTTGATTATAGGGAGCTTAACAAGAGGACCATAAGAACAGATATCCAATACCAAGAATTGATGAACTGTTGGATGAACTTCATGGAGCTGTCTATTTTTCAAAAATAGACTTGAGATCTGGTTATCACCAGATAAGAATGTGGGAGAAGGACATTGAAAAGACTGCCTTTAGGTGCCATTATGGGCATTTCGAATTCTTAGTCATGCCTTTTGGCTTGACAAATGCCCCTGCAACATTTCAAGCTTGCATGAACAAAATTTTCAGCGAGCAACTCTAGAAGTTTTTGCTGGTTTTTTTTATGACATACTCATCTACAGTAAGACAGCAGCATATAGATGAGGTACTTGGTATTCTAGAGGCTAATTCCTTATTTGCCAAAGAAGCCAAGTGTGAGTTTGGCCTAACGGAGATTGTATATTTAGGCCATGTTATCAGTGCCAAGGGAGTTAGCATGGACAAAGAAAAATTTAAAGCCATTTTAGAGTGGCCTCCACCTACAAACCTTACTCAATTGAAAGGTTTTTCTGGTTTATGTGGCTTTTATAGAAGATTTATGTAAGGTTTTTCACAAGTTGCAGCTCCTCTCACCGATCTTACAAAGAAGGGAGCCTTCAAATGGTCTCAATCAGCCCAAGAAGCCTTTGATCAGTTCAAACAACTCATTTGTAGCAGCCCTATTCTTGCATTACCAGATTTTTTCTAGGCCCTTTGAATTGGAATGTGATGCTTTTGGGGAAGGGATTGGGGCTGTTTTGATGCAAGACAAGCATCCTATTTGTTTTGAAAATAGAAAATTAAGGGGTGCTGAAATAATCTATTCTATTTATGATAAAGAAATGCTTGCCATAATGCATGCCTTAGTCAAGTTTCGTCAATATCTAGTGGGAGGTAAGTTTATTGTGAAAATAGATCATAACAGTTTGAGATACTTCATGAATCAAAAAGATTTGAATGAAAGGCAGTAGAGATGGGTAAGTTGCAAGCTTTTGATTTTTACATTGTATATGTCAAAGGAAAAAAGAATGTTGTGGCTGATGCTTTGTTAAGAAGGCCATATTTACATTCTATGGTCGAGTTGATTGCTGATTGGAAAGAACAAATCATCCTCGACTATGCCAAGGACTCCTTTGCATCAAGTGTTGTGGATGGAACCTTCAAAGATGATAAATATGAGGTGAATGGTGGTCTGATTTTATACAAAAAAAGAGTCTATTTGGTTCCAAACTCCAAGGTTAAATCTCTCATTTTGAAAGCTTTTCATGATTCACCCTTGGCTGGTCACCAAGGCATATTCAAAACATATAAACAGATAAGAGAGAGATTTACTTGGAAGGGGTTGAAAGAAGAGTTTTGCAAACATATCAGAGAGTGCTCTGTATGCTAACAGAACAAATATGAGAACACTTACCCTACTGGTCTGCTCCAACCACTTCCCATTCCCAATCAAAAGTGGGAAAGTTTGGCTATGGATTTCATTACAAGCCTTCCCAAGGTTCAAGGGAAGGATAGTATCTTTGTGGTTATTGATAGATTGACAAAGTTTGCTCACTTTTATGTTGTTTCTACAAGATTTACAATAGTGCAGGTGGCTGAGTTGTTTTTTAGAGAAGTGTTCAAACTTCATGGGTTGCCAAGAAGCATTGTTATTGATCATGATAGCAAGTTCCTAAGCTTGTTTTGGAAGGAACTATTCAGATTGTGTGGCACAGAATTAACTCCAAGTACCAGTTACCATCCCCAAACGGATGGACAATCTGAGATAGTTAACAAGTGGCTTGAAGGTTACCTCAGGAACTATGTCTCGGGCCAGCAAAAGACATGGGTAAAGATGGTTACATGTTGGTGAGTATTGTTACAACTCTTCTTATCACATGTCAATAAAAATGTCTCCATTCATGGCATTGTATGGATATGAAGCTCCTAGCTTCACTGATATGTTGTTTGGTGATAGTCGAGTTCCTAGAGTTAAAGAGTTTTTGCAAGACAACTAGGATTTGCTAAAATCCTTGAAGGAAAATATTAGATCAGCTCAAAATTAGCAGACGTTATATGCTGATCAGCAGCGTATAGAGAGAGTTTTTGAAGTAGGGGACATGGCATATGTCAAATTTCAGCCTTACAAACAGTCTTCCATCAAAAAGAAGGGCTGAAAAATTGAAGCCTCGATTTTATGGGCCATTTAAGATCATTGGTAGGCATGGAGAGCTTGCTTATGAGTTGGAATTACTTGAGCATAGCAAAATGCATAACATCTTCCATGTCTCTCGCCTTAAAAAGGCTCTTTGACAAAATGTTGTGCCATCATCAGTGTTGCCACCTATTGATGGTGAAGGAAGACTTGAACTAATACCTGAGGCCAGTTTTGATCAGAGAGAGCGGGTGTTGAGGAAGAAGACTATTAAGGAGTATCTAATCAAATGGAGTGATCTTCCTCTTGAGGATGCAACATGGGAAGGAGAACACATCTTGCAGCATCTTGTATTGCAATTGCTTGGGGACAAGCAATTTTTGGGAGGGAGGACTGTAATGGCCCCTTTCCGAGCCTAGTCAGTGTTGGGGCCATTGGCCTATTTCATGATCTCGATGGGCTAGTGGATGATATGGGATCATTTGTGGTTGATCTTTTGGTTCAGTTTAATTATCAAAATTGGAGTTATAAGGTTTATTTAATTTGATAATTAAATAGGTTACTTTATTTATTTTTTGTGCACTAAAGTATAAGGTGGGACTAATTAAAGTGACTTAATGTTATGTCTTGAGGCGAAAGGGGGAAATGTTTTATTTTTATTTCCCTAGTCACTTTAAGATGTGCACATAACTTGGAAATAGACTTATTTTATAAGTTGGAGGAGAAAAAGGCTCTATTTTCAAGAAATGATCTTTTTGTAACTCTCAGGTGCCTTTAAAAAGAGAGGGAGAGCTCATTTGGAGCTTATGCTTGGAATTTTGTAATGATATGCTGCTGGAATGGAACCAGAGATCAATTGTGCCTTTTTGTGGATGAAAACCCACTTGAGGATGATCAGTTTCAGTGGTGAGATATCCACCCCAGCTGATAATTGATAATTTCCACTCAGGGAATTACATGGTGCTCAATGGATTTTGAATTTTTGTGAAGTTCATTATTGTGATCAGTTTTGGAGTGTAATAGATGTTTGTTCTATGCATATTCGTTGTGATTTTGGAGTTATTTGTGTGTGTTGAATTTTTCATGCCTTGGTCGTACATCTCTGGCCATACACCTGCTAAAACATTGATGTTCATATGAAATTCAAGTTGGTGTTTTTGAAGCCTTTGTTGATTGCATAGTTATTATCTATTGTAGACAACCTCATTGCAAGTGATTTGAAGTGAATTGAAGTTGTTTTGTAATTTCAGGAGTTGTCCATACATATTCTTGTCGTACAATGCAGATGTGAATCGATGCATGTGGGAAAGAGTTGGTGAAGTCTTAGTAACTTTGGTTGATTGCATATTCATTTGCCTACTCAAACACCACCATTGGAAGTGGTTTGAAGATTTTTAATGAAGATTTGAATTTTCTATAGGTGATCGTACCTATACAAGCCGTACGGCCCAGTTTGAGGAGTATTGATTTCTGATTGGTCATTATTTATTGTGTTCAGTGTATATCCTGCTTAGAACCAGTTGTTTGGTCAGCATGAACAGTTTTGAAGTGGTCTTAAGTGAATCAAATTAGTGTTGTTTGGATGTGGTTTTCAGACCTCCTTCTTGGCTGTCGTACTTGTCTATTTTCAGTCAGCATAGTCAGCCATCAGTGCCTCAGTCATTTATATCAGAAAAGGCAGTCTATATCCGCTAATTGATGATTTGATTTCTTCTCACAATGCAGGGTATGATTCCATATTAATGATCTTCAGGAGAAGTTGCTCATTTAGTTAAAATCTTAGTGATATTGTTCATGATTAAATTGAATATTTTATGCCAACATTGTAATCAAATTCACATTAAAGGCCCCTGGAATGCTTATCGCCAGTCTGGAGAACGAATCTTTCTTTATTTTCTCACCATTGGAAAAGTGGAGTATTCCCATTGAATAAGTGGATGGCATTGTAATTTTCTTTGTTTCTTTACCCACTGAAAGTGGTGAATTCTGACATTATGTGGATGCCCGCCGCAGCGGATGAAGTATAGATTTTAGATTGCATAGTTTATTGGTAGCCAAACACTGTATGCTCTCACCTTGCCCATTCTAGGATTTGGGTGATTAGAAAGTGTGAGGCCTTTAGTTGGCTTATGCTATTTTCATGTTGATATTGTCTATCATTGTATTTCAATTTGAAAAGAAATTAGGGGTAGATTGTTAGATATTTTGCCAACAAAATGAAATGAAGTTGCTTTTAGTGTAGTAGAGGTAATATAAGTCAAAAAAATTCAAGTTTTAACTTTAGATTTATGTTTTTTTTACTTTTCTCCTCAGCCTGCGCCGACCGAGTCTCCCTGACGGGGCTCGCCTAGAACTGGTGAGTTCGGCAAGTTTTCGAGTCGGGTCCGAGTCCGAGTTCCCAGGACTCATCTAGGGTCACTCACCTCAGGACTCGCCGAGTCTAGGCGAGTCCTAGTGAGTCTCGGTTCTCAGGTATAAATATGAAATCATTTGTAGACATGATATTTCCACAGTCCATGATCAAATGTAGAATTCAGGCTTCTAGAATCACTGTGTTATGATGAAAAAAAGCATAACACAGTGATTCCAGAAGCCTGAATTCTACATATGAAATCATTTCAAGGCATTTTCATCATCTATCAATTATTCATTCCATAGTTGAAAAACATGGACTTAGTAATTACTCGGCAGACCCAAAAACTTTAAGAACTCGGGACTCAGCAAAAACTCGGGGAAAAACTTGGCAATAACTCGGCAAAGTTATTGAACATCAAACATACATTAATTTTTAAAATATGCTTTAAAAACATGCATATTACTGAATTTATGGACCATATTATTGATTTCCTTCAATACATTTCATCTAAGTTGCCTAGAATTGGCGCGGGTTTGGGATTGGGATTTGTTGCAAAAAAAAGTTCCGTGGTACCCATACTATATATATAATAATAAATTATAATATTAGATATAAATATTCTATTATACTATTAATATTATAATAATAATAGTAATATATAATATATTATATTAAATTTTAATAATAGACATGGAGCTATTATATATTATTATTTTAATATATTATAATAATATATAATTATATTATAATAAATAATAATATTATTATATATATTAATAATATATAATATATAATAAATAATAGTATATTAGTAATAGTCACAATTACTATATGTGGGCGAAAAAATGCAGAAAAGCGAAGAAGGCGAAAACGTGGTTATAGAAGAGCAGATTTTTGGATCTCAGGCAGAAACGGAAGCTCAAGCAATTGGGAGAGCGGTTGCAGGTCAAGAAGGTGGCGGGGTTTCTTTGTGGGCTGAAGATGCGGAAAGTGAGATCCCATTGGAAGCTCTACAAGAAAGAGCTCGCAAAGAAGTTTGGAGGTCCAAAGCGGTGGAAGAAAGGAAAAGAAAGCAAGGATTTACCATGGATCAGGGAGATCACCATAATGGTATAAGGGATCCTCGCATCCAGAAGTCTTTCAATCCAAGATATCAGGATCCTAATCAAAATTTAATTTCAAGAAGACCTTTCATGAAAAATTGGAGAAATCCTAGGGCACCAGGAAAGGCCAGTTTTGGTAACAAGCTCAACCCAGCATGGAGGAATGAATGGCAAAAAGGTAACAAAATCTCCATGGTTATGCCTCGTCGTCTTTTAGGTCTGTCAATAGAGCATATGAAAAAATTAGGGTTGATTGGCAAATGGTTTGGAACAAAGTTAGATTGGAAAAGTTTAGTGCAATGGTGGCAAGAGCGCTAGGGGAAGGAGCTAAAAATGAGAGCCTTAGCAAACGGCTTCTTTGTGGTTGTTTGCCCTTCGGCAAAAATTTAATTGGAAATATTGGAAGGTATCTAGATTTTAGATGGATTTTGCTTCTATCTGAGAGAATGGGAGATAGGGTTTGATGCAAGTAAACACAATTTAGAGTATGTGCAGGATTGGTACAAGTTGCCAAATTTGCCAATGGAATTTTGGCAGCCTGCGATTTTAGAAGTTGGCAAATTTTTGGGTAAATACATTTGCACTGAAGAATGGTCTGAAAAGGAGGGATTCATAACGAATGTCAGGATTTGTGTGGAGAATAAACCCAATTCCCCGCAGTTGAGAGAGTTAGAAATCTTCACAGATTGGGGAACTTTAAAGCAAGAGCTAGTCTTTGATCCAAAACCGGAAGGAGTCTTGGTGGAAACAATAGGGTGGCGATCTTGGGAAACAAGTCAAGAGCAGAAAGGCGAAGGAGAAATTCATGTTGGGAAAGTAATCAGACAGGAGGACAACCTCAATTCTCCACCCCGAAGACAATTTGAAGACGAGAAGTTTGAACAGATTAAGGAAACTTCAAAAAAGGGTGAAAAGCAAGTGTCTAAAGAAAAGGTTTTATCCCCAGTAGCAGAAGAAGCAGAGAACCTGAAACCTTCATGGGCAAAGGTGCAGAGCCTGGACAAGAAAATTTCAGAGACCTTGGGAATGATTCACCCAAAGGTGCAGAGAGATGATCTCAATTCCTTGATTGAAGTTGGAAAGGAGTTGGTGGAATTGGCCAAAGTAGCGAAGGAAGGCTCCATCTTGTTAGGAGAAGAAGGTTTGGACGAGCACTGGAAAGGTCTTGAGGAAGAAGATTTTCAGGTTATGGATCTAGAAAATGATTTACCTTCTCCAAAGCTCCCTCGGGCGCAGATTCAAGTGGAAGACTTAGGGGCTGGATTAGAACTGATAAAAGGATCCTTAGGGCTTGGCTAGAAGGATGCTTCCAAATTGGTGCCAGATTGCGGAGAATTAAAAGGAAGAGGGCACCCTCCTAATAAGGAGAAGTTGAAATTGGATGGAGAAGCCAATGGGCAGTTAAAAATAAAAAATTTGTTGAAAGTAGGGAAGGGAGCAACCCTTCCTGAAAAACAATGAAAATAATATCTTGGAATATTAGGGGCTTAAATGCCCCTAATAAAAGATGCTTATTCAGGCACTTTTTGGAATCTTTGCAAGTAGAAATATGCATTATCCAGGAATGCAAGTTAAATCAGGTTGAAAGAGACAAGCTAAGCAAGAAATTCTGTAGGTGGAATTTTGTGGGGGTGAATGCGAATGGGGCTTCTGGAGGTCTCATCACTTGGTAGCGCCCTCAATCAGTGGTAGTAGAAGAGATAGCCCAAAGCAGAACATGGATAGCAAGCAAGGTAAGGAGTCTAGCCTCAAATCTAAGTTTTTTTCTCATTAATATCTATGGACCCGACTTTTGTTTAGAGAAGAAGGAAATATGGAAAGAATTAGACATAATCTGTAGTAGCCAAGCCCTTGATTTAATTTTTGCTAGGGGGGAACTTTAATGCAATTCTGAAATCAGAGGATAAAAGAGGTGGAGTGGGAAGGAAACTACAATCCCAAATAGATTTTGAAAACTTTGTGGATAGGAACTCTCTTTTTGAAATCCCAATGGGAAATGGCTCTTATACATGGACAAACAGAAGATTAGCTTTCAACAATATTGCAGAAAATCTTGACAGATTTTTATTCAAAGGAGATTTGAGAAACTTCCCCTTTTCTTTTGAATGTAAGATCTTCTCAGTTTCTGGATCAGACCATTATCCCATCTGCCTTGATATTTTAGGGGAAAGAAAACTAGTAAGATGTCCCTTCAAGTTCGAAAACATGTGGTTCAAAGACCCAAATTTTCTGGATTTGGTAAAGCAGTGGTGGATAGAGGTGGATCCTGGGGGTTACAAACTTTTCAACCTCGTTACCAAGTTAAAAGTAGTAAAACAGAACATCAAGCAATGGAACAAAAACTGTTTCAAAAATATTTTCCAGGAAAAGAAGAATACAGAATCTGATCTGGAGGCCCTTAATGAAAAAATTCGTAGAGAAGGAATGGATGCAAACAGGTTTCAGCAGGAAAAGCTGCTATTGGGGAAGTTGGGGGATCTGCTTTTGAAGGAGGAAATCTTTTGGAGGCAAAAATCTAGAGAAACTTGGTTGAGGGCAGGAGATAAAAACACAAAATTCTTCCATAATTCTACAAAGGTTAGGAGAGAATCAAAAAAAAATTCCTCAATCAAATTAGTAGATGGTAGAGTGATTGATAAATTGGAAGAGATCAGCAAAGTGACAATAGACTTTTTTCAGAACCTGCTCAATGATTGGGATGGGTCAAATTTGGATAGTCAAAAGCAGCTCTTAAGAAACATACCCAAACTTGTCTCAGAAGATCAGAACAAAATGCTGACTCAAAGCTTCACAGAAACAGAGATCAAGGAGGCAGTTTTTGGGCTTCATCCCGACAAAGCACTTGGACCAGATGGGTTCCCAACTGCTTTCTTTCAAAAGTGCTAGGACTTCTTGGGCAAAGAAGTGACAGAAGCATTAGAGGAGTCGAGAAGGTCTGGGAAGATTTTAAAGGAAGTAAACAAGACCTTTATAGCGCTCATCCCAAAAAAAGAAAAACCTAAAGCTTTAGAGGATTTTAGACCAATTTCACTGTGCAACACACTTTACAAAATCTTAGCAAAGGCAGTTGCTAATAGAATGAAGCTGATTTTGCCAGAATTAATTTCAGAGGAATAAACAGGCTTCGTTCCGGGAAGGTCAATTTTAGGAGTAATCATTGCACAGGAAGCAATTAATTCAGTGCAGAGGTCAAAGAAAGAGGCGATGCTTATCAAATTAGACATCAAGAAAGCATATGACAAGGTAAATTGGAGATTTCTTTTCAAGGCTATGGAAGCTTTTAGATTTGATAAAGAATGGTTAAATTGGATATTTGAATGGGTAGCTAGCCCAAGGTTCTTAGTGCTATTCAATGGATCCCCAGAAGGTTTCTTCTTTGCATCCAGAGGTCTAAGACAAGGGGACCCCCTGTCGCCTTTTTTGTTTATAGTAATGGCAGATGCGTTGGGTAGATCTTGTCTCAGAGCCAGGGCAGAAGGGCGGTTGGAAGGGATTTAGATCACAAGTGGGGCTATAGAAGTGACTTGTTGGTGCCTGATTTCACTGTCAGTTTCTGAGCAATTTTCATGCAGGCACCTTCCCTAAAAATCCAAAAAATGTTCTAAGTGTTGGACCTCCTCAGCATTTTTCAGCTGCAGCATCATATTTTCTTCGAGGAGGAGGTGGTCATCATCATCATATTTCTGGTCATCACCTTGATGTTGCTTACGAGGGTCATCATATTTTCTGTCAGCATGATCTTTCGCTGGGGTGATTTCTAACATCGGGTGATCTTGGTTAAGATCATCCTGATGATGTTGCTGTAAAGTTCTAAGTGTGACCCGATATTCATCGTGGTCATCATATTTTGAACGTCAGGATGATCTTAGTCAATATCATCCTGATGTTGTTGTATCACTTCATGTTCGTTGTTTTATCACCCTGATGATGCTGACGTCATTCTTATGTCAGGGTGATATCTATTTCTCTGCCTATCTGCATCATGATATTTCCGAAGGAGGGGGTGATATTTTCATATTTGAATATCACCCGGATGTATGTTTGTTCCAGCATCATGATGATGCTGATATCAGGGAGATATCCGCCTGTCGGCTTCATGCATTATCCAGTGGGGGGTGATCATTTCAAATATCTGTCATATTCATATATCACCCCGATCTTATAGCGGAGCTACAGTGCAGCATGATATTTGTGCATCAGGATGATATTTCCAAATATCCGGTTATCTTCCGAATATCATCCTGATGCCGACATGTGGTGGTGACGTCATCAAGGTCCGGGGGGTCATATTTCTAACATTACTCATCTTATGAAGATCCCCCAATGTTGCGAATATGACGATGACGTCATCCGGATATGAGGAGGTGCGCAGTAGGCAGATATGCTGATGACGTCAACAGGATATGACGGTGATGTCATCAGGATTTTTCATCGGCCAGACTTTTGATATTGGTTAAGCAGGAGGATCTTCCTCCGATGGATCAGGTTGTGTCGATGAAGGCGTTTATCATGCAGGTGATATTGCGATATGATGCTGACGTCAAGGTGATATTTCAAGCAACAGGATATCATGCTGCTGGAGGATGATGATGAAGGTTTATACTAGTGTCGTCGGGAGCAAAAGCACCGACATCATATATGCTCGCGACCTAGTATATAAGGTGATGAGGAGGTTGCCGCGGGGTGCATGTGGGATAATTCGACCCTGCATATTTTCAAATATCATGACGATGTATCTTGGCGGGAAACGGTTGCGACGCACAGTATTCTGCATTTCGCAAGGCCGCGGGTTGGTGCGCCATTAATGGTGATTGTTGCAGAGGTATGGGCGATGGTGTGGACGGATCTAGTACCCGATTGAAGATGTGGATCCCTAGGCGGCGGCGCAAGGCTCGAGATTTCTTCCTGTCTCCTCTCCCACCTGCTGCATTGAATGTTTGAGCGCCAATCTGATGATACTGTGTATCTGGCGGGTTTTTTTTGGTCAACTATGTAATTAAAGCTGAGCACCTCCTTGCTGTATATAGCAGGTTGTGTTGCTCATTTGAAGGTTGTTGAAAACTGGACATTTTGGCTCTGTAATAAGATACAACTGGTTTTGGTTGCTCTGTGCAGCAAAACTTGTGAGTTTATGTATCTCCTATTGTACGATTTGGCATGAATCCACTGATTTCATGATTAATCTTATATGAATAATGCTGTGTTTGCATGTGTTATGCTGATTCTGTCTCCAGTTTTGCATGTATCTTTCTTACTGCAATAGGGATGCCATAAGTATAGACAGCTTAACACTCTTTATTGGGAGATATCTGTAAGGCAGATATCATGTGTATCCCCCTGAAATCTAGTTTTAGCTATTCATGCTGATCATTCACAGGTGTATGTCTACCGACTCCAAGCCCTGGATAGGCACCAATCTAGCTCTGTGTTGAGGTTATACACCATGTCCAGCTTTGCATCCAATCACCATTTCAAACCATCTCATCCTTCCACCTGTTAGTTGTAGGAGTAGGATTAGGAACCCCCTGCATGCTCTCATACCCAACCAGACATCATGTCCAAGAATGTTGCCAACCTTGTGATCTATCATACAGATCTTGGTCCATACATGAGAGTATTCTGCCTGTTGTTGTCAAGTTAAATCTTTCTATCTTTGAGCTAGTCAAGGTTACATCTTGAGTTATAGGGATACCCCCCTTGGTGCGGCAGGACCAGAAGTGAAGGGGAGGCAGCTCACGCAACCTCCTGTATTTAGTTGGCTGAATCTGCCTGTGCATTAGAAGTGGCAAACCCTAATGCTAATTCAGAAGAAAAACCAACATGAGTCACCACCAATTCGTCGATGACACAATGCTCTTCGGAGTAGCCAAAAAAAGAGAAGTCAAGTCCCTCAAAGATATCCTAGATCAATACACCATAGCCTCGGGTCAGGAGGTTAGCCAACACAAATCAAAGGTTTTCTTCTTCAACACCTCCCTAGCAAAAGAAAATCGCATCATCAGAATCCTGAACTTCAAAAAAGGAGAATTACCTTACAAATATTTGGGCTTGCCGCTAGCGAAAGGGGTCAGACTAGGGAAGTTGTGGGAAACCCTTTTAGAAAGAATTAAGGTTAAATTAGCATCATGGAAAAGCAAATGGCTCTCGTGGGCAAGTAGGTTGACTCTGCTAAAGGCTGTCATTTCTGCCATTCCGACTTACACAATGTCCTGTTTCCCTCTTTCAAAGTCAGCCTTTCGAGACCTTAATCAGAAAATGAAAACTTTTTTTTGGCAAGGGAATTTAGAATAGCACAAGTATCCTTTGATAAAGTGGTCTCAAATCTATGAACCTAAAGAAGTAGATGGAACGGGGTTAAAAGATCTTTTGTCTTAGAACATCGCTTTAGGTGCAAAATTGGTTTGGTCTATCTATTCAAAGCCGGAGTTGAAATGGGTAAAAATTATAAAGGCTAAATATTTAAAGGAGGAAGAAAGCAATATCTTTACTTCCAAACTTCTGCCAAAAGGATCGAGAATCTAGAATTTTATTGGAAGTTGCAGGAGTCTGATTTCAAGCCAGTTAACATGGGAAATAAGAGATGGAAGTAAATCCCGTTTCTGGAAAGACTCGTGGCATGGCCAATCTGCTTTAGTTGCTAGAGAAGACTTAGAACAAATTAGAACTCTCAGAAAGCAAAGATGGGGGGACAAGGTGAGAGACTATGCTGCAAATTCCTCGGCCTCTCTTGGAGCAATCATAAAATGGATGTTAGGGACATTGGAGTCGAAGACAAAAAGGCCGAAGCGTTCGAAGCAATTATGAGGAATCGAACTTTGATCTTCAGGGAAGAAGCAGATGAGTTGAAATGGAATGCCTCTCCTTCAGGGCAATACAGTGTGAAGGAAGGGTACAGGGTTCTAAAAGGGGAGCAAGGGGTGGATTCTAGCCTGCCTTTTAAATTGTGTTGGAATAAGTTTTGTCTTCCCAAGGCAGGGCTCTTCACTTGGGCTGTTTTGAGAGGTAGAGTCCTCACAACAGATAGATTCAAAAAGATGGGTTTTTCTGGTCCTTCTAGGTGTGTGCTATGTAAACAAGAAGAGGAATCTGGGGACCATCTTTTCCTCAATTGTGAGTTCGCCCACAAGACTTGGACTTGGGTTAGTGCCAAACTCAAATGGCAAGTAGATTTTCCTGTTAAGTTGTCAGACTTTCTCTTCTCTTGGCCAGTGATAAATCAGGTGAAAGATCCCTGATGGATCCCTTTGCTGAAATGAAGTGCTGTTTTTTGTGATTTAATTTGTTTTATGATTTTTATTATTTTTTTGTTTTCTTTCAGACTAGAGAGGAGATGCAGAAGGGGTTTCAGTTTTCTTGAGATGTGTATTTGCCAAGATGGCAAATAGAAATACATACAGCTGCAATCTCAAATAAAAATGGACTAAAATAAATATTAACTGATAGAAAGATAACACATGAGAAATTGAGGCACATACCCATCAGATCTGTATTTTATATTCAATGGAAGCCTGGTTTGCAACGCTACTTGCATACAAAGGCAATATCTGCCTAGAAGAGGCTATACATGCAACTGAGAGTGAAGGATCTGAAGAATTAAGCTGATTTGGCACTGCTGCAAGCTTAGATCTGCAATAACATGCCCTGGAATCTGTCCAATGATGCACAAATGAAGACCCAGAGTAGGCCTCCCACAAACAAGAACTGGGTTGTCGTCTAATTCACCAAAATCCTTGAGAGTTTTCGTTCCCAAGAGTCTGAATGCTGCTGCCCCCTTCCACAGAGTTCAGAGCTGCCATGAAGCTTCAAAAGATATGCAAAAGATGCATCCAAAAAGCACTTCAAGGTCACTTTATGCATTTCCCAAAGTGGGCGTCCACTTTAGGGTTCCAAAAGGGATAAAAAATAAGAATCTTTAAAAGATTCTTTTATTAATGAAGTCTTCACAAGTTGGGCGCCCAAGTTGAGGGCCCAACTTCATTATTAAAAGACCACTTTTTAAACACAACGTTGTGTCAACTAGGTGGGGGTCTTTTTAATAACTTATTAATATAAAGTGACATGTTATTCACTTTATTTTATTTATTTTTATTAAATATTAAAGCCACACTTTAATATTCAATAATTTTTTCAATTCCATCACCTGGCCATCCTGAACTGAGAACTGCTGTAGCCCACGCCACTGGTGATGTCGCCACGTGTCATGCCAACTGACAGTGCCCTTAAAATGTAGGGATACCTCCTAAAAAATAGGGAATTCGACCAAAACTCCAAAATTGCTCCTGGAGGTCCCCTGATGCCTCCTGGTCAACTCTCGGTCAAACCCTAAAAAATAGGAACCCTTCCTAAAAAATAGGAAACTGTCACAAACTGTCTGGAAAGGCCCGTAAAGCTCTGTGCCAAGCTACACTGCCTCTGGATAGGTCCCCTAACCACTCTGCTGACCTACGGGAACCCGGATAATAGGTCAACTCTCATGTCTCTGCTAGACAGCGCTAAAGAGGGGACATGACAGTCCTCCCCTCTTGAAGATGCTTGCCCACAAGCAACTGCAAGGACGGATGCTGTAAAATGGACTCCCTCCCAGGTGGCGTCCTCTATAGGGAGTCCCCTCCAACGAATCAAGTACTCTCGAATCACCCTACTTCTCAGCCGTCGTTCCCTCTCCTCCAAGATCTCCTCAGGAACCAGAGTCAGCTTACCTTCCTCATCCAAGGGAGGTAAATCGGGTGATGCTACAATATGTTGCCCCAATGCCTTTTTCAGGCAAGATACATGGAACACATTATGAATCCGACTGTCAGGTGGTAACTCAATCTCATAAGCAACCTCTCCCACACGCCTGAGAATCCGATATGGTCCGTAGAAGCCTGAAGAATTAAGCTGATTTGGCACTGCTGCAAGCTTAGATCTGCAATAACATGCCCTGGAATCTGTCCAATGATGCACAAATGAAGACCCAGAGTAGGCCTCCCACAAACAAGAACTGGGTTGTCGTCCAATTCACCAAAATCCTTGAGAGTTTTCGTTCCCAAGAGTCTGAATGCTGCTGCCCCCTTCCACAGAGTTCAGAGCTGCCATGAAGCTTCAAAAGATATGCAAAAGATGCATCCAAAAAGCACTTCAAGGTCACTTTATGCATTTCCCAAAGTGGGCGTCCACTTTAGGGTTCCAAAAGGGATAAAAAATAAGAATCTTTAAAAGATTCTTTTATTAATGAAGTCTTCACAAGTTGGGCGCCCAAGTTGAGGGCCCAACTTCATTATTAAAAGACCACTTTTTAAACACAACGTTGTGTCAACTAGGTGGGGGTCTTTTTAATAACTTATTAATATAAAGTGACATGTTATTCACTTTATTTTATTTATTTTTATTAAATATTAAAGCCACACTTTAATATTCAATAATTTTTCCAATTCCATCACCTGGCCATCCTGAACTGAGAACTGCTGTAGCCCACGCCACTGGTGATGTCGCCACGTGTCATGCCAACTGACAGTGCCCCTAAAATGTAGGGATACCTCCTAAAAAATAGGGAATTCGACCAAAACTCCAAAATTGCTCCTGGAGGTCCCCTGATGCCTCCTGGTCAACTCTCGGTCAAACCCTAAAAAATAGGAACCCTTCCTAAAAAATAGGAAACTGTCACAAACTGTCTGGAAAGGCCCGTAAAGCTCTGTGCCAAGCTACACTGCCTCTGGATAGGTCCCCTAACCACTCTGCTGACCTACGGGAACCCGGATAATAGGTCAACTCTCATGTCTCTGCTAGACAGCGCTAAAGAGGGGACATGACATCAAGATTCCTTGTTTGGGGGATTGAGGAGCATATGCCCATTCATGATTATTTGGGAAATTTGGAAAGAGAGGAATAAAAGAATTTTTCAAGTGAAGGAAAGGCTTTTTCCCTCATTCTTAAATAAGGTTGAAGCAAACATCATAGAAGTTCTGAATGCAAGGTTAGAGGAAGGAGGTCGAAAGAACCAAAAATTTACTTGTTGGGATGCCGAGATGGGTAAACTTTGGAGGGGCTTGAAGATTCTGGCAATAGTAAATCAGAGGGTTTCAAGGGAGGATAGACAATTAGTGAATTGGAGCCCTCTAGATTTTGGGTGGTACAAGTTGAATTTTGATGGGGTGTCTCGAGGGAATCCTCGAGTCTCTGGGGTAGGGTGCATCATTCGAGACTGGGAAGGCAAAACGGTTGGTAGGTTGGCTAAGAGGCTATAGGATGGAACAAATAATGCAGTAGAAATGAAAGCCTTAATTCTTGGTTTAAGTCTCAGCCAAGAGCTCAGAATTAAAAAATTAGAGATAGAGGGGGATTCTTTGCTCACAATAAACGGGCTAAGAACCAGAAGGTTGGAGAATTGGAGACTCAAAGCGTTGTTAGACCAAGCTCTTCTATTGGCAGATTCCTTTGAACTGATACAGATCAAACATATCCTAGGGGAAGGTAATATAGAAGCAGACGCTCTTTCAAACATGGCAGCAGATGGAAGAGAGTTTAAGGAAATTTTAGAAACAGGTAGACCAATCTAAGATCTTTTTCTCAAGTGGTGGTTGGGCGGGAGTCCTTCCACATGTGAAAGTGTGGAAGGACCAGGGTCGTCGGCGTAGTGTGATCTTAGGTGGCTGGACAACTCAGCCTTGTAATCTGGGTTCTAGGTTTCTACCAAGTAGGCAATGGTACTATTGTCACGGTGGTTTCTCTTGGTCTAGGTGGCTAGCGCAGCGTTTCTTCTTTTAAGCAAGGTACTTGTTGTACCCATACGAAATTTTTCGTATATGTGCCCAAACATACCTCCTAAGCACCATGTAGCCTTCTCATTACTGCGCTAACCCTGCAGGTAGAAGACATATCAAAAGATGGCGATCCAAGGCTCAAATGGAGGGAGATTCTGACAAGCTAAATAGGCACAGAGCAGTGAAAGAATGTCAAAAAAGAGGAGGTCAAAGTGGTGAATTGAGGCCAAAACGACATAAAAGAACCAAGGGAAGCAATGCAAATACATCTGGCAAGTCAAAATTCAATTTTGAAAATTTTGAAAATTTGGAAAATTTTCTAAGGCATTTTTGGGCATTCTTGCCTTGAATGAGCACCATTTTTGAGTATCATCCATGGAGGAAGAGATTCAATGATAGTTTTAGATCATATGAGCTTTGTTTCCAAACTTCAAGACATTCTGTCATCAGATAAAGAAGTTACGACAAAAATAAGCTCCAGAGGCAGAGGCAAAGGCTTGCAACGGCAGTGATCCAGGTAGCCTCCATCAAAATGGTCAAGGCCAACTTCAAAGTTTTTCAAGGTCAATAATCACAAATTTGAGCTCTGAAATTGGCTAAGTCTGGTACCCTAAAACTTGTTGTTCTGAAATCCTGAAATCTGTCTAAGTCTGAAATCTGGTGGATCCTCAAAAATCCAGAATCTGCATGTTAAATCCCATGGATCCGGGACCTATCTCAAACATCCTGGAAGTATATTTCAAAATATTTAAAGCATATACTTAAATATATTTTGAAATATACTTCCACCAAGACACTCAAAATCGACCCTCAAAGGCACCCATTCTACCCAAAACCCACGCCATTCCTTGCCTTCCAAAAGGCGTGCATTATAGCCAAAACCCACGCCTTTTCCCTCACACCAAAAAAGGCGCTCATATTGAGTAAAAAGCACGCCATTTCCCTCACACCAAAAAGGCGCCTAAAAAGCCCAAAACTCATGCCTTTCTCAACACTCCTAAAAAGCGCTTCATTTGCCTTTAACCCACGCCTATTTAGTCATTTCCTAAAGGCGCTTCAAACCTCCAAATCCCACGCCTTTCTATCATTTGCAAAAGGCGCTCAAGTTCACCAAAACTCACGCCTATCTAAACTCATGCAAAAGGCGCCTAAAATACGTCATTTGCACGCCTTTTTGGAGGAGTCTCAGTTATATGGAAATTGGTGTTGAGGAGAGAGAAGATTGGAGCCAGGAGAGAGAAAGGTTAAACCTATAAATATACCTCTTCACCTTTCTCATTTCATTCATTGTTTGTGCAAAGTTGGAGAGGCAGAGCAAAGTCAAAGTTGGAGAATGAAACCCTAGGAGGAGGGTGTTCACCATAGAGAAGGCATTTGGCATAGTTTTCATCATTTGCTTGGTAAGAAGATGATACATGGAGCTGAACCTCTCACATGGCGGCCATTAATGGACGGATGAAAGCTTGCATAAGGCGAATTTGAAGGCTTTAAGGATTGGATCTTCACACACAGGGCAAGGATCATCCATTCTTGCATCATTCTACTTCTTTCTATCACACTCAAAAGAAAATTTGTCCACCAGACGGTCTCTTTCTTGCACTGGCGGCCATTGTTGAGAGTTTTTGAAGCTTTTTGAAGCTTTTCCGGATCCACGAAGCATAAAGGGGGCAATTCGATCAATTCTTTCCTTCTTTTTCTTCATTCTCTTCTTTCACAGGGTCCATTTGCATGTTTCCAAGGCAACGTCCAAACCCAGGAGGCCATTTGTGGCAAATTTTCAAGGATTTTCACTGCTGGTCATGGTTTCTCAAAGGCAAAATCACCACCTACAACCAAGATAAAATTGATTTTTGAGGATTATTTGTCCAAAATTTCTCATTTCTGACACATACCCACCTTGGCAAAAGGCATTTCCCATCATCCTGGACCGGTTTGATCTCAGATCTGTTGAATCTTTGAAGGTGTGGCTCCAAAATTTCATTTTCCAAAGGCAAAATTTTAATTTTTTCACAAAAAAAATTAAATTTTGGACAGCGAAAAGAAAATTTGTTTTTCTTGGGCAGCAAACACACAGAAGACCAGATTATCCATTTTCAGTGCATAAAAGTCATTAGAGAAGACTTCTTTAAGTCATCATGCAATATTCGTCAGTCGCCATTGAGGCTAAATCTTTGCTCAAGCATTAATATTCTAAGGTCAAAGAAACAGACTTGTGACAAGTTTCACCTAGAAGAATAGCGATGGAGTTGGCTATGTGGAAAGAAAAGCTTCTAGGCATTGAAAAATTTGCCATTGATTTTGTCCAAAACATCCCTTGCAGGTATTTCAGCGATGAAGGTATAAATTGCCTTGTTCATGTTTTACAGGAGGAGTTCATTCAGCTGATCCGTGGAAAGTTATTGTGGAGACCCTCATGTTGACAAAATGTACCTCCTAGTTGATATTGCATCAAAGTGCGCCAAGGCTGAGAAAGACTTTGAAGTGTTCGAGAAAATCACAGAGGATGCTGCCATAGACCTGCAAATGAGGACGGTCCACCTTGAGTCCACGATCATACTAGATGAAGCCAAGGTTGAGGAATTTGAGAGAAATCTCAATTCTCAGACTTAGCTTATTTTTCACTTTTTGCAGAAGGAAATTATTTTGGCAGCAGGAGAGATTTTCAAAGCAACTTCCATTTTGAGAACTGTCTTTGTTAACTAAAGTTAAATTTATTTTTAGATTTTGCTTTTGGAAATCATGCAAAATATCTTTGAGTTGGAACTCATTGTGTAATAACATGCAAGTTCAGTTAACTGAAATTTGCATGACAAGATACTTTTAGTTTTAATTGCTAATAAGCTTGCATGCTTCCCATGCAGCATTAGATCTAGAGTGAAGAGTGTTAGTTAACTCTTCCTTTTATTTCCTTGCATCTTTGCTTTTTAGGTATAAATAAGTGTATTCTACACACTTAAACTCTCTAATGGTAAATGCTGAGACTAATTTTTGCTCGCATTTTATTGTTCAAGCACTGTTGTTGATTCTTGCTTTTTGATTAATGAGAATACAAATCATGGTTTCAGGATCTATCTTGTTGTCAAGAGTTGTGTAAATTGTTCATGACTTTGTGCATGAGCAATTATTGTTGAGTTGTATTTGTTCTTTTGTTTTGAAAACCTCTAAGTTGTCCTTCTGATTTCTTTATGCTCTGAATTTACTTGAAGAAATCAGAATTGTTTTAAAAGATAAAGTTAGTTATTTTCTTCTGGAAAGCTTTAGAAAATCTTATAGCCTTGTAGAAGAGCTTCATTGCCTTGTGCTCGTGCCTTGAGAAACAAAAAGATAGGTTATTTTGTAAATGTCTTTTTAATTTTCTTGTTGAGGGAGCTTCCCCTCCTAATTCAAAGAGCAGTCCTACTGTACACGCTGACCGTTTTTCTTTCTCACTGAAAGGTGCGAAATTAAACGCTAACAGTACTCATGTTTTCAAGGGGCCGATAAAGCATTCAATTATGTTTCTTAAACTCCCACGGTCCTCCTTCAGTGAGATCTATTCGATGGGTTGGCTCTCACACACTGGCGGATATTAAGAGGAATGTGACAGGCTGGAACTGCCAGGGATTTGATAGTTGCTATCATTCGGAAGCATGTTTTTAGTGCAGCGAAAGTTTCTTGTGTTCTTTTATAGGTATTCTTCCCTATTGTTTTTGAACCGGCCGATAATGTCTATTAAACCCAAGGTGCTTTTGTTCTCAGCGGATTGGATTAGGTGCGGTGGTATGAATACCCCAATCCGTCTGGTGAGCTCCAAGAGGCAGATGGCCTTCTTGGGCAGCATTACTGACCTGCAAATCAAGCATATCCTAAAATGTCAGGGTGAATTGGTTCTGGGGGCGGTTAAAATGATTTTGGGGAAGGATTTTGTGGATGGAAGCGAGCGTTACTGGGTTGATTCTGATATTAGCTCCCAGTTCGTTGCAGCAATGTTGGATTTGAACATAGCGAAGACTTGGGTTGAGATGGTGGCACGAAGACTCTTCATCCCCAGTGTGCTGGGAGGGCTGGAGGAATCACTGGAGATTGCAACTTTTGGAGCAGGTCTGCCCCGTCATAGAGACATTCCTCTCTTGTAGCAGCCAGGTAGCGTCGTTAAGTATTTTCCATTTCTATTGCATTTGAAGGGCGAGGATTTGGTTTGGTACAGGCAACATGCTCGGGTTGGGGTAAACTATTTGCTAAGGTTCTTTCAGATTCTGGAGACACAAGGTTATGACTGGGTAGAAGATTTCAACGTGAAACTACTTAACTATGAATTGGAGGCGTGAGGTCGAAAAGGTTTCAAGATTGGCAGCTGTGATCAGGTTTTGGGGTTTTGTTGTTTTTGGGTTGTGTCTAGATCGTTGTGGCTATGGGTATATAATTGTCTATATTTCTTTTCTGTTTTGAGTCCTAGTATTTTATAGTAAGCATAAGCATGGCCCTACGTGGCTGTAAAGAGAATCGATAGGCAGTAACTGGGCAAGTCTGGGTGCAGCCATTAGGCTGGTTTTGGAAAAATCTCTAAAACTGTAATTTCTTGTTTTGATATCAATATATGTAGAAGTTTTTTTACGCAATAAAAAAACAATAGTATATTAGTAATAATATTATTATTATTAATATTAATATATTATTATTTATTATATATTATATATTACATATTATTATTATTAGCCGATAGGCTTTTATATGTGAGCATTATAGTGCTCTGAATTATAAGGTTTGTAGCAGCGTGCTCGCAATTGTCTCACGCCGTAAAAAAAATTCACTTCGGAAAAATTTCTAAACTCGTCGGGTTGTTCCTATCGGCGTATTCCTTCCTATGATTAAAGTTAATTTTCGATTCCAGTGCAGTCAATTTTCGATTTCGATGCATTCCGACAGTTTCTGCAAAATGGGTGTATTAATGGCTTTATTTTGATTATTTTAATAAAGTCACTAAATATTATTTAAATTATTTTAAAAGTACCTTAGTGTTATAGCGCATCGGAACCGGAATGAAAAGTTTTAAATCATGGACACATAATATTGGGATCTTGTGAATCAAATATTATCATTATTTTGATAAAAAGGTCTTTTGGAGCCAAAAAGGAGCTTTTAATTAAAAAGTGAATTAAAAAATAAAAGCTTTTGAAAAGGTCGGTGGGAAAAAAGTATTTAAGGAGGTTGTGTGAACTCATATGGGATATTCAGAAGTTTGTTTGTTTTTCTTTAGAGATTTTGAGATTGTGCTTGTGGTCAACTCTTACCAATGAGATGAAAACCCCAATGGTTTCTTGAAGTTGAGGACAAAAACCCTTTGTCTTCAATAGTGCGGTTCCATCTAGGGATCGATAGTGAGCTGAAGATTTGGAGTTTGGGGACAAAAACGCTCAGATTACGTTGGAGCAATTTCATTCAGAGATTGCCAGTGTGCTGTAGGATTGCCGGTTAGAGGATTTAATGATTATTAGTCGCGAAGGGTTTACTATGCAAATTCTATTGAGATTCTTCGAATAATAAATTTATATGATAAAATTGGGAGTTGTGATTTGTAGAGGATTGCGGAAAGTATTTGCTAAGTATATCGATGGCTGTGTGGATCTTCATAATCACCATGTGACACCTTTTTTTGAGTGCTAGAAGGTTGCGTGAGGAGTTTGGAGCCAAAGGGAGTTGCGTGTGAGTGTTTTTGGAGGGACGTGGGACTTATGGAAGGGTTGGTGATTCTTATTCCACCCTCTTAGCATCATTTCTTTTGCTAGCCGCTAGGTATGAGGTTTTGGAGCTGCACATGGAGGTTTGGGCTTGCTGTCCAAGCTTTGCACATCCATATTTACTTATGTATAACAGACTTCTCATTGTCATTGTATGCTGGACCAACTATTGAGGAGGGAGTGCAAGTAGATTTCTTCATATATTCATCTACAGGGACTTACAAACAAGCTACAATAGCGTACAATTTGCAATAGCAGCAATATATTGCTATGGATCTTCATTATTTGGCTTGTAACCATGCTCTAGTATCTTAGATATTGTAACAGAAAAAATACTCATTGAAATAAATATATTATTGCTGGAGTTAAGGTCAGTTTGTGCTTCATTGTTATTCCTATTTCATGCCAAGTGTTTGACTTTGATCTAATGTTTGTGAGATTTATATGCAATTCTGACTTGTTTCTTGAGAAATTTTCTATTATATATTGCACATTGAATGATCCCAAACACAAATGCATTGAAATACACTAAGAACAACAACAAAACATCAAACCAGAAAAGTGTTTGACGGAATGTCAACTCACTAGAAGCCAATAAACTTTACGGGTGTTTGAGAAAAAAATGTTCCAAACTAGGGTGGGACATTACAGTGGTATTAGAGCTGGTGATCTTGCCAGCCTGTATGGAAACCTAACATATTGTTGCAGATCCTTATATGCAAATAGAATTTCAGCGGTTGAAAGTATATGTTCAACAATTGTGAAATCATGGCATCTTTTAGTGAAGAAAATTTGTGTGAAAGGCTTTTCAATGCAGGGGTGAAACTTGAATCTCTGCAATGTTCAAAAGAGGTTCTTCTCAGCAATTTGAAGGAGGTCGAGGATTGTTTGCACATAGTGGATCAGTCACCTTCTCAGGTAATACGAGCAATGATGATTCCTGTAGTGACTTCCTTGGGTAAGCAAAGGTTGTTGAGACATAGAAATAATGATGTTAGATTACTTGTTGCCACTTGCATTAGTGAAATTATAAGAATTTCAGCTCCTAAAGCACCCTACAATGATGACTTAATGAGGGAGATATTACAGCTGATTATTGAAAGCTTTCATAGGTTGGGTGATACCAGAAGCCCCTCTTTTGAAAAGAGGGCTAAGATTTTAGAAATTATGGCTAAGGTCAAGTCATGTGTCATTTTGCTTGATCTCAAGTGTAATGATTTAATTCTCCAAATGTTCCAATGCTTTTATGCCAAAATCAGAAAACATTATGCAAACAATGTTAAAGCAGCCATGCTAACTATCTTGTGCTTGATTTTTAAATGAAGATGATGATATCACCAAGCAGTTGCAATCTGACTTGTTGGCCATTTGGAGGAAGGAGTAGGATGTCTCACTTATAGCTCATGAGTTCTCAAAAAGGATAGTGGAGTAGAAAATTGAGAAGTTTAAAAACTAGTTGACTGAAGAGGAATTGATTTCATTGGCTTTACAGGTTACAAGATCTTCCAAGAAAAGCAAGAACCAAATGAGAAGAGAGCAATGTTGCTTCACATGTCAGGAGGCTTGGACACCTGATCACATATGTGGGATCAATAAAGAAAATGAATTATTGCAGCCAAGTGGTGTTGAGGACAAAGAAACCGTTGAGGCTGTAGAACTTGAAGAAAATGCCTTATCTCAAAAGGTATGTATGATAGAGCCCCAAAATGACTCCATTGAAGTGCATGCATCAACATATGTTGAGAATATATTTAATGAAGTCGATAAAACAACAGCCTTGATTTCAAGTTCATAATTATCCAGTGATATCTCTGAGACTATTGACCTTCTTGATGACACTAGTACTGGGATAGCTGAGATCACTAATGTACCTTCAGAAGAAGAGCATGTTGAGGGTAATTATGGTGATGTCTTCAAATCAGTTAATGATGATGATCCCTTATCTCATCCCAGTAATGATAACTTGGGTGGCTTTTGGTTTAGCTTCCAAACCAAGCCTATGAAGAGGGATGCTTATGATGATTTCCGTACTAGTGAGTTGGAGAGTGTTTTTTTTAGAGAGACAACCACTCTTGAGGAGCACAGTGAACATTTTTTCTTTGAACAAAGCAATCAGCCCTTTAGCACATTGGATCCGGGTGTGTTGGCACCTAAGTATGATGAAGATCCTGTATGGGATGAATTTCCTTTTGATCATGATGATGTTCTAATCTTAGAGCACAATGAATACCATGAGGATGCTATTGAAGAAGCTAATTTTGAAAAGTTTGATGATGATCCTAAACACAAATCTGATTTATTAATGCATGGAGCTGATTCTGAGCAAAGGCTTAGTGAACTTGTTGAGTTAGATCCTCATCCTAATGTCGAGCATTTTTATCAAGATGGTGAAGGAGAGGGACATGAGTCTTGTGACAGCCATGGAGACATTGATGACAAGTATGAAAGTTTTGATTTTGGCATGCAGCATAACAGCAGTTCACCGTCCTTACATGCTCACGATTGGAAAACACAATTCTTGGCGTTAGCTGAAAATGAAGTGCAAGTTTTATCTAGACTAGATGGCACACATAGGCATGTGGAAAACTTAATTCAAAACAAACCAAGGGGTCGTTGTGAGCAGATAGTTTTCCTTGCTAATTTGCATAAGGTTAAGAGCACTATGGAGGAAGTGAAATCAGTCTACCTACACATGATCCACGACAGAGATATGGCTACCAAGATTGTAGATGAGGCTTTGATTTTGTACAGGGAAATTGAGGCTAAGGTAGATGAGCTTACATTTGAGCTTAGTGCAACTAAGGATTCCTTGAAGAATGTACAAATGTCTCTCCTAGAGGCAGAAAATCAAATTTTGGCTGCTGAATAGTATAGGGAACAAGAAAACAAGGAAAAAGCAATAGTGATCAAACAGGTAGTGGAAGAACTTGATTGCATTCATGAGGAGTTGGATTTATTATATTGCCCCAAGAAATGAGAAAATGGGAGTTTGGATCAGCAAGAGGATTGGTTTGAGTTTGAAGTTGAGGATGATCTTCAGTTTGTTGGTAATCCATTATTTGATGTGGATGCTGATATGACTTTTGATAATCCACTCTTCGAGTTGGATGATGGAGATTTTACCAATTTTAGTGATGAGATTGGAATTGATCATAGGATGTAAGATACTACCCCCAATTTTTTTTCAAAATGACATACAAGGATAATCACAGTGTTAGCACAATGAATGCATCCAACTAATGGCCTCACACTTTCTGATCACCCAGATCCCAGGATGGGCAATGTAATGTTCTACCCCAATTTTTTTTTCAAAATGATCATACAAAGATATGATAGTGTTAGCTCAAATTGCATAAACCAACTAAATGCCTCACACTTTCTGATCACCCAGATCCCAGAATGGGCAAGGTAAGAGCATACAGTGATTTTGGCTCACAATGCACTACTTAGGCAATAAAGAAAGTACAATTTATCCGCTATGGCGGGCATCCACAAGCATGTGGGATTTCACCACTTGAAGTGGGTAAAGAACAAAGAAGATTACAATGCTATCCACTTGTTCAGTGGGAATACTCCACTTTTCCAATGGGTGAGAAAATAAAAGAAAGATTCATTCTCCACACTGGCGGTAAACCATCCAGGGGTACTTAATGTGAATTTGATTACAAAAAATATGAAAATACTCAATCTAAACATGAATATTATCACCTTACAATAGACTTAGATGAGCATTGTTCCCTAATTTCAAAGTATAGAATCATACCCTACATGGAAGTGATGGTCAATCATCAAATAATAGCTCTAAGATAGCTGATAAAGAATGTCATTTGCTGATACAGAGCTAACTTTGACTGAATCAAGTGTATTGCTAACTGTGATAATATATGGCAGCCAAGTATGATGCATAGATGACTCATCTAATAATCCACTCAACCACTAAGCCAAACAATGAGGCAATACTGATATACAAACCCTCAAAAACTGTTCTGAGCAGTCAATACACAAATGTCTAATAAATATAGAGACCACAGCAATAAATATCTAATTCTGGGCCGTATGGCCAGGTACAGTACATCAGCTTAGTACAAATTCATTTCAGCTTCATACAATCTCCAATACCCTTCAAAATGACTGTCCATGGATGACTAAAAAGATACAAACAAATCAGAAATCATAGTCTTCAATCTCATTAAGAACAAGAACTGACTTCAGCATTGTATGGTAGACTCAGAAAGGTACGGATGCACTTTAAAAATCAGACTTTGCATTGAAACCACAGATAATACCATGTAGGGTGACGCCTAGGCAATACAAAGACATTGCACAAAGACTTAGGTCAAATCACAACTCCATTATTTTAATATTTTCAAAACTTCAAATCATCCAGTACGGCCATGATACTGTACGGACCAGCATGAAACAGCATAAAGTCTCAATGAAACTTGATCAAAATACTATCAATAAGTTATAACATCTACAAGGGATTACAAATGACAAACTATGATTCTCCATTCCAAAACTTATCAAAAGATCTAACTCTAATCAGCTCCATGAAAGCTCACTGGCAAACTCTGTATGAGCTTGCTCCAATCTCTGTCTCCAACACAATGGTGATTCCTGTATGAAATCACACCAAACCTCTAGAGGGTTTTCGTCATCAAGGGCATTCTACAAGAGGTTTTTCGTCCTCAAGAGAAAATGGAAGAACACTCCGGTTCAATTCTAGCAGAATAATAATATCAAAACCAAGCATGGTCAAACAATGAGCCCATCTCTTTTATAATTTTTTGAGGCAAACAAAATATTATTTCCTCTATCCCTTCATATTTCTCCTCAAAAGTATAAAAAATAATTCATTATGTGTGCACAACTTAAAGTGACCTTTTTAATTAAAAACTCCCTTTATAAAGGAAATATTTGATTCACAAGGCCTCAATATGATGCATCCATGATTTAGAGCTTTTCATCCCCTTTTCAATGAGCTATAACACTTGAGTGATAAATGAAAATTTTTCAACCTTTTTAACTTAAGTGCAATAATTATTTTTTTTGCTCATTAAATCAACTGATTTTACGAGAAATCCCAAATATCACCAAATTGTAAAATTAAGCATACCAACATACTCCATGATGTTTGGGAAGATGAATGATGCCTTTCGGGTGACTTTCTAAAAATAGACGGCCTCTCCAAGAATCTTGGAGAGCAAACCGGGAACCCGATCAAACATCAGAAAGCATCACTGTGATGCTGAACACCATCTGAGCTCAAAGCCAGAACCAATTGCTCCATAAAATTGATTTGTGGCCACTCCAAGAACATTGGAGTTCTCCCAACAAAGCCAGATAGCCACTAAGAGACTAAGAACAAGCCAAAATGCTCACAATAATCAATGCACCAAAAATGGAACATTACAGGCAAGGTGAACATACAGTGATTTTGGCTTACAATGTACTGCTTATGCAATAAAGAAAGTACAATTCATTCGCTGCGGCGGGCATCCACAAGCATGTGGGAATTCACCACTTGAAGTGGGTAAAGAACAAAGAAGGATTACAATGCCATCCACTTGTTCGGTGGGAATACTCCACTTGTTCAATGGGTAAGAGAAAAAATGAAAGTACTTTTTCCTCACTGGCGGTTGAACCATCCAGGGGTTATAATATGTTTGCCTATATTCTTTTCTCCCACATTGGCAGTAAACCATCCAGGGGTACTTATGTTTGCATTACAAGGTGATTACAATGAATTCCAATCTCATGAGATTAATAATGCTATAAAATCAGAAGTAGAATGAGGGAGTTTGACTTAGCGCTTAGAGAGATAGAGACTATGAACTTTACCTTGCATAACAATATATATAAATTAGATGCTATTACTAAAGTTTGTGGCTGATTGTTCTCTGCTGCAGAAATCAGACTGATATCAGAAATATGGCTGCCATGAAACAATCTTGAATCCACATACAAACTGCAAAGAAGATATCTTCTCCAATCTTTACAACCACTCTCTACACAAAGACTATCATCCAATACAATTAAATAATGTTCAGCTGATACAAAACATTGCACCTAAGAACTGAATACATGCCTCGTCCGTACGGCTCAGAAGGTACGGCCTTAGTCACAGCATACATATAACTTCATCATTCCATCGCATAACATTCTAAAAAGGGACGCCTAGATAGTAAAAACTGATCATAGGCAGATTTGAAGTCATATCAAACACTAATAAATTTATATTTCAAAACCTTTCAGACATGTACGGCCCAGATATAGTACAAACTCCATTTTGCAATCAAAACATTGCTTATCTATCACTGAAATCTGCTAGAAAGGTGACGCCAAAGCTGGATAAAGACAACCAAATACCATTTCAGCCACAAAACACTGTCGTTTATTTCCAAAAGCAATCGACCCAATCATCATGTACGGCCCAACATGGTACGACCATTTAGAGACTCTTACAACTGAATGAAAAATGAATCCAAAACACACTCTATAATATCAAAATGGTATTCCAGCAATTCAAAAATGGTTTACAATGCAAATCACAACAAAAACTTCAAACTCTGATCAGCTCCCAGGCAAACTCTATATGAGCTTGCTCCCAATCCACCTTCAGCACTATGGTGATTCCTATATGAAATCACACCAAATCTCAAGAGGGTTTTCGTCCTCAAGAGCGTTCTACAAGAGGGTTTTCATCCTCAAGAGAATATGGAAGAACTCTCTTGTTCAATCCCAACAACATTTCATTACAAAATCCAAGCATGCCCAAACAATGAGCCCATCTCTTCCTTTTATAACTTTTTGAGGGAAATAAAATATTATTTCCTCTATCCCTTCATATTTCTCCTCAAAAGTATAAAAAATAATTCATTATGTGTGCACAACTTAAAGTCACCTTTTTAATTAAAAGCTCCCCTTAGCTCAAAAGACCCCTTTATCAAAATAAAGGAAATATTTGATTCACAAGGCCCCAATATGATGCATCCATAATTTAGAGCTTTTCATCCCCTTTCCAACAAGCTATAACACTTAAGTGTTAATTGAACATTTTCCAACCATTTTAACTTAAGTGCAATAAGTAATTGTTTAGCTCATTAAATCAACTGATTTTACGGGAAATCCCAAATATCACCAAATTGCAAAATTAAGCATACCAACATACTCCATGATGTTTGGGAAGATGATTGATGCCTTCCGGGTGACTTTCTAAAAATAGACGGCTTCTCAAAGAATTTTAGAGAGAAAACTAGGAACCCGATCAAACATCAGAAAACATCACTGCGATCTTGAACACCATCTGAGCTCAAAGCCAAAGAGAATTAATCCATTTTCTAGAAGGAAACCCACTTTTATAATTAATAATACACTAAGTTGCAATAATTAAATATAACCTTAGGAAACCTTAGTGAAATATTAATTAATTATCAGAATAATAGTCCTAAGCCAAAATAGGCACTAGAAATGCACTGATAAATAACTTCAACCAATTCTTGATGAAATGAAGACTTGAGACACACACAACTGCTCTGCAGATAGAACCGTGACCACTTTGAGAACGTTGGAGTTCTTCCAACATGCCGGATAGCCTTCACAAGAATGCACATAATAATCAATGCGTCAAAAATAGGATTTGGGACCCAAGTGTAGTTTCCAGCAGTGAGGTGTTGAGATAGGATTGGAGTTTTGAGCCAAATTTTAGTGATGTTACCATTGTCCGCTTTCCAATCAATTCACACAGGGCTTCAATTCATGGCACACAGATGAGTTGGATGGCCGTCTCCGACCAGCAGTTGAGTATTGTATGGTTGAGGTTGTTTGGTAGAGGTGATTTGATTATAGGAGAAATTTTATCAGCTATTTTCATGCTTACATCTCCTACAATTTCGGGGGTATTTCATATTATTATATGTTGTCCTTGCATTTTCACTTTGATCATGATGACATCATTTTATGAGCAGATTGGTTTTGAGCTTTGGCAGGCTTTAAGGTAGCTGGTTGTGAGTTTTTCCAGACACAATTCAGTTATTTCTTGTGTCCACTTCGGGGAGTGATGGTCACTACAGATATTTTATGGTGTTGGTATGTATATCTTTAGATAATGCTTGGTTGATTGCAGAGGGTTGGGTATGTTGGTGTGTTCAAAATCGCCTCTTTGACACTTGGAGATGAAGTGTCAATGATGTGTTAACAGTTTATGACCATAGAGGCATTTCCAGGATAGCTGATTTCAGAGTTGGTTTGTTGGCATATTCCATACTAGCACTTGTTAGGAATTGACCTATCTCAATTTTGGGACATCATGAGGAGAGATGTTGAGGTTTATGTTTTACGGTTGAGCAGGTTATCTTTCCTATTACCCAGGATCGTGTTAGGTACAAGGATTGCAGTTATGGACCTCACTAAGATGCCTTGGCGAGAGATGTTTCATGGTATAGAATTTGTTGAATGCACAAGACAACTAAGAGGGGGGTGAATTAGTTGTAACTTATAATTCCAAAACCCTCACATACATTCAGATCCACATTAATTCAATTAACCCTTAAACTGTTAAGATGATTAAGCATGAAAGCAAATAATAGAAACTGAACCAAATCAACAACATACACAAGGAGACATTAGATTTACGTGGAATACCCAAGAAGGGAAAAACCATGGTGAGGATTAGCTCACAATATAAAGTAATATCAACACCGAATACAATAGGGCTCACTGCCCAAAAGAAAGAAAGGCTCACTGCCAGAGTAGAAAAGAAGATAGAGAAGAATGTTATAATGAGAAAAACCATCTCAATGTAATAGAGAAGTCCACCACAACATCACCAACCCCTTCGCAGTCTTACTGAAGAATTGTAGACACCTTCTGCTCATTGCATCCAGTAATCTAACACATGAAATCTTGCACTGCACTTTACAAATTCACACTTTACAACTCGGCAATTCGCATCTTGCTCATCACACACTTCTATCTTCGCATCCCTCAACAACTCAACATTTATTTATACTATCTTCAACTTTGAAAACATTCTCCAAGGTCGGCAATACACCTTAACCATGTAAATTCAAATTACGTTGGCACCAAAACATTCCCACGGTAGAAAGGAATGAAGGTAGACCACAACACACCTTAGCTTGGACCTAAATCCACTCATACACGCCATGCCACACTTCCACAATCATCGAGACAAATCTGCAATTAGTGTGAACACCCAAGGTCGGCCAAACCTGTGTTAACACCAGAATCATTTAAGTACATGCTTCCTCAAAACCAAAGATGACTCACATACCACACACCATGCTTTGAACGTAATCTGGAATAATCCACAAACACCCTAAAATCCAACAAATTCGGTGATGTCCCGATATTAAGGCATTGTTTAAATTAAAGATTTAAACATCATGATAAAGATGGAGAAGTTGCTTTCATCAAATATGGTGTTTGTCATCGTTAATATTGGATGATAATCATGTATATAATAATATTTAATTATTAATATATAATAAGATTAAATAATATTATTTTATAAATATTCTTTTAATATAATTAAAATATAATATATATTCAATTTAGATATTATAATTATAATAATTATATTATTATAATATAATATATAATATATTTATTTAACAAGAATATATGATTATATTTATAAATGACAAATATAAATATAATATATAAATATATCTATTAATATAAATATAAATATTAACAATTAAATATTATTATAATTATAAAACTAATATATAATTAAATATGTTTAGAATTATAAAAGGAACCTTAATAAAGGCAGCGATATAAATTAATAAGAGACAACATACATGGTATGATACGAATGTCTAAGGAAGTAGCTTATAAACGCAATAGTTAGTATAAGACAGCTTAAATATTCTTTAAGGCTGACTTCCCTATTGGATATAAAGCAGCGATTCAATTAATATATTAAGTAAAAGGCAGCGAATACTAATAAAGGCTGCGATTCATATAATAAGCAGCACCTCATAAACAACCAGTAATAGTTTAGGGTTTAGGGTACCTTGCAAAGAAGCGTCTCTCTTTAGTGGAAAAAGTAAAAGATACGGAATGAAGAATGATTATTGAAGGGATGTAATGTCCCCTTTCCTAGTAGGGGTTAGTCTATACTCAGTTCCCATAGACTAACCAAAGTGGTTAGGGAACTCTGGGAGTTCGTTTGGTTGGTTTCTGACACTCTCGCTGGAACTTACTATTTTTAGTAAGTTAGGCTTTCACCTGGATGAGGCAGTTCATGATTGGAGGCAGAGCGTTACGATAAGACCTTTCCAATGGTCCATAACTCATAAGATTCCGTGACCGTTTGAGCTTTCATTTTAAAGTTCGTAACTTATATTTATTCATTAATATATGGACTTTATAATGTAATGTCAGTGACTTTGGGAAAATAAGGAAAAGTGCTAAAATAAGTCACTAAGGGACTTGGAAGCCCCTTTTGAGGAATAAAGTGCAAATTTAAAATAACATTTCCCTCTCATATGGGTCGACCCAATTGTGGAGTTATAAAAAGGCAAAGTTGGGGAAAAGTTATTCATTCTTGATATTACTTTTTATGCTTCTATTTGCTTTGCAAATGAGGGTTTGGGGGATTTCTTCCAGCCACGGTTTTTGGTGACAAAAACCACCATTGATATGAATCTTCCGTAGGTGTGAAAGATCACCCAAGGAGATTTTAGAGCAGCCATACTCAGTGGCTGTATTTGTGCTTCAGTTGGATATACTTTGACGGAGTTTTGGAGAGGATTCATGATATAACTTTATAGATTTTTGGTGCAGCTAACAGAACATGGAGGAGACTGATCTTTCTTGCAAATTCGAGGAGAGTTGAGGCTGCATTGCCTTTCCACCTTGCTGGCCGTACACTTTACTTGCTGGCTATATCTTCCTTGCTAGGCCGTACGACTTGGAGCAGTCCTTATTGGTGTTTGTTGAAATTGTTCTTTCTTGCTTTGGGGTCGATTTTGGCCTATGGGCCTATGCCGATGATTGTAGAATGTTTTCTTGCATCTGCGGATACATTTAATGCAAAACTTCGTTTTCATGTTGCTGGTCCGTCAACAGCAGAAATCTGAAGGTGCTTATTTTGAAATGGGTATGTGATGATAATTCATTTTATGCCATTGTACGAACTAGGTCTTGATTATTTAGTTCATATCTATCCTAGTTTTTCTGGGTTTCAGTTGCATGTGATATTTCTTTGTATTTCTGGCCTACATATCTCAAGAAAACAAAAACCCCCTTCTGCATCTTCTATCTAGTTCTGAAAGATCACAAAAAAGAGAAAAAAATATAACATTAAATAAAGATAAATCAAAAGAACAATAGGTGTGGGTTATTATAGTGGTATCAGAGCTGGTGGATCTTGCCAGCCTGTGTTGATTAGTTTATATCAGTGACGGAAGAAGAGTCTACACTAGACCCACCCCACATTGGCATCCACTTGAGGTTCTAGAAGGTGAAACAGTTTTAGGTATATTGGGTATGCACAGGAACTCTTCCAGCGGCAGTGATAGCATAACAAGTAGTATGGGGGACAGAGGAACAGATCAGCCATAGAGTCCTGACGCAAAAACAGAAAGGAAGTTTGATATTATGCTTGATATGATGTCCCAGCTCCTTGGGAAGTTTAACCAAGGGATTCCAATAGTTCACACCAATACCACACCCGGAGGTGAGACCAGTGGCTGTAATGATGATCACCGCAGACATGCAGGACAAGGTAGTGGATATGCAGGACAAGGTGGTGTACATGCGGGACAGGGTAGTGGACACACGGGTCAGAGTGGTATGCACAACACTAGGGTTACCCCAAGATCGGTTACTAGACCCCTATAGCCGACTTTTCCACGTAGAGAGGAGGCAGTGGTTCAGCAGGAACCAGAGTTCCATCTTCCCACGACTGATGATGTTCAGATACAGCATGCAGAG
Organism: Cunninghamia lanceolata; assembly: GCA_027924645.1. NCBI lineage: Eukaryota > Viridiplantae > Streptophyta > Pinopsida > Cupressales > Cupressaceae > Cunninghamia > Cunninghamia lanceolata. The sequence continues at coordinate 1,476,588 of BSBN01000936.1, read as the reverse complement.
TACATGACATTGGCTCCAAACATCAGAGAGATGTTGACATTCGACTAGTATATGAACCAGAAAAGACAAAGGGGAGTTATGATGGGTCGAGGAGATTACAGAGCTAACAAAGCTAACCGGGACTACCAGCATGCATTGAGCAAAATCCCTATGGATCGGTTTGACAAAAGTGGCAAGATTTCAGCCAGAGCTTAGGTGCAGAAGTTGGATAACTACCTGACACTTAAGCTGATGCCGGAGGATGAGGCACTTAACTTTGCCACTATTCATTTGGATAGGATTGCACATGAGTGGTGGTACCATGGGTTGATCACTTTAGGCCATAGCCTTATCACCACATATGATGAGTTCACTAACAGACTCATCGAGTGGTTCGATACCAAGGACCCAGAGTTGCAGTTCAAAGAGCTGGCGCAGTTGAAGCAGTATGTGTCGCTTGAGGGATATATTTCGGAGTTCCAGAGATCAGTGTGATTGTTCCCAACATATCTGAGAGGAGACTTGTAGTCCTGTTCATGGAGGGTCTAATGGAACCACTTAAGGGTTGGGTAAAAGCATTTGACACACCTTCACTTCAGGAGACTATTAAAAAGGCACGAAGTATGGAGTTTGCAGTGCCTAGGAAACAGTTCGTCTCCAAACCATTTCCTCCCCGAAGAGATAAGTTACTCGTTCAGCAGCAAGACACCTTCCCACAGAGGAAACCAGGACCTCGATTAGATGATGATGCATTGAATGAGTATAGGAGGAAGAGACTATGCTTCAAATGCAAAGAACCATGAGATCCTAACCACAGGTGCCCAATGAAGGGGCAAGCAAAACAATTGGAGTACTATTCTGCTGAGGAGTCAACTTTAGAGCAATCAGGGCATTAGAGTGATAGGGAGGATAGCGATATAGAGAATGTAGTAGAGGGGGTGTAGGATGCACAAGACATGCATGATGAGGACCTTCCGACAGCACATATCTCTGCTATTCAGAAAGAGGGTTCCTTCAGAATACGAGGAGTATTAGAGGGACAGAGAGTGACCACTTTGCTAGATACATGTGCCACCCACAACTTCATTGATGAGGGGCTTGTGGCACGAAAGGGACTCAAAACAGAAGAGTTCGAGGGATTCAAAGTTAGAGTTGCAGATGGGTTTGTCATTACCTGCAAAGCAAGGATCCCCAATTTAACCATCAGGTTAAATAAGTACGAGTTCCAGGCCAAATATTATGTGGTCGGTATGGGTGACATGGATGTAGTCCTCGGAATGAAGTGGCTACACATGATAGGTGAATTTTCCCTCAACCTGAGAACCATGGAGATGAAGTTCGAAGTAGATGGTCAGAAACATATTTTGAGGGGAATGTCCAATGGGGGTTTGACAGCAGTGTCCATTCGGAGGATGGAGAGGATACTATAGCATGATCAGGTGCAATGGGCAGCAAAGATTCTTGTGATGCCAGAGGCACCGAAACAGCAGAAATAGGATTATCCAATGGAGATTCAGTCAATACTAACTAAGCACTCCAAAGTGTTTAGTGATATACCTCCAGGTAGACCTCTAGACAGGGGTTTTGAGCATGTTATAGAGATGGAGCACGGGGCCAAACCAGTTATCACCATTCCCTACAGACATCCTAAGAGATACAAGGATGAAATCGAGAAGGCCATTCAGGAGCTTCTCAAGATGGATCACATTAGGCCTAGTAAGAGTCCATTTGCTTCTTTTATTGTTCTGGTCAAGAAGAAGGATGGCATGCTCAGGATGTGTATTGATTACATGGAACTGAACAAGAAGACTATTAAGAACAGGTACCCCATCCCTAGGATTGATGAACTTATTGACGAGCTGCATGGTGCATGTTTTTTCTCCAAGATAGACTTGAGGTCAGGGTACCACTAGATTTGGATACGTGAGGAGGATGTGGAGAAGATAGCATTTAGGTGCCACTATGGGCACTTTGAGTTTTTGGTTATGCCTTTCGGCTTAACCAATGCACTTGCCACTTTTCAGTCTTATATGAATGAGGTCTTTAGAGAGCAGTTGCGGAAGTTTGTACTCATATTCTTTGATGGCATACTCATATTCAACAAGACTTGGGAGGATCATCTGAAGCACCTAGATATTGTGCTGGGTATACTTGAGCAGGAGTCCCTATATGCAAAAATGTCAAAATGCGAGTTTGGCATGACGGAGTTGCTGTACTTGGGACACATCATCAGTGCAAAGGGTGTCCGTGTGGATCCAGAGAAGATCCGAGCTATAGTTGACTGGCCACCACCCAAGAATCTCTCTTAGCTCAAGGGGTTCTTTGGTCTTTGTGGATTCTACCGCAGGTCTGTGAAGGGATTTTCTCAGAAAGCGGCCCCACATACAGATTTGACACGGAAGGGAGCTTTTGTTTGGTCAGATGGTGCTTAGCAGTGTTTCGACAAGTTTAAGGAGGTGATGAGCACTTGTCTAGTTTTGGCCATTCCTGATTTTTCGAAGCTGTTTGAGCTTCAGTGTGATGCCTCGGGGGAAGGCATAGGTGCAATGTTAATGCAAGGCAAGCACCTGATTGCTTTTGAGAGCCAAAAGTTTAGGGGTCCTGAGAGGAGCTATAGTATCTACGATAAGGAGATGTTAGCCATCATGCATGCGTTGGCTAAATTTAGGCAATATTTGGTTGGAGGGAGATTCATTGTTAAATCTGATCACAATAGCCTGAAACATTTCCTTAGTCAGAAGGACCTAAATGAACGGTGGCAAAAGTGGGTTAGCAAGCTACAGGCATATGACTTCGACATTGTTTTTGTCAAAGGGAAGAAGAATATAGTTGCTGACGCTTTATCTAGGAGACCACACTTGTGTGCCTTAGGGGAGATTGTAGAGGATTGGAGAGATATGATCACTGCAGAGTATGCAAAGGATAAGTGGGCCTCTGGGATTATGGATGGCACTATCCATGATGACAAGTACATTATTGTAAATGACTTGATCATTTACAAGGGGAGGATTTTTTTGGTGCTAGCTTCTTCTATGAAGCAGAAGATCTTGAGAGCTTTCCATGACTTGCCTATGGCTGGGCATCCAGGATTCTACAAGACCTGCAGGCAGGTTAGAGAGAGGTTTACTTGGAAAGGCCTCAAGTTAGAAGTACAGAAGTATGTGCAGGAGTGTCTAGTATGCCAACAAAACAAACATGAGCACTCCTAGCCAAGTGGATTATTGCAGCCCTTACCCATTCCCGAGAGGAAGTGGGATTGTATATCGATTAACTTCATTACGTGCTTGTCGAAAGCCCAAGGCAGGGATTGCATCTTTGTGGTGGTTGATAGATTGATGAAATTTGCCCACTTCTTTGCCATTTCAGCCACTTATACAGCAGCTCAGGTTGCTGATTTATTCTTAAGAGAGGTATTCCGGCTTCATAGGTTGCCCAGGAGTATTGTGAGTGACAGGGACAATAGGTTCCTTAGCAATTTTTGGCAGCAGCTCTTCAGATTGATACGGACAGAGCTTACCCCTAGCACGAGCTACCACCCCCAGATTGATGGACAGACTGAGATAGTTAATAAATGGGTGGAGGGATACCTCAAGAATTACATAGGCAGGCAGCAGAAGGCGTGGGTCAAGTGGCTTCACTTGGGAGAGTATTGTTATAATACCACTTACCACATGTCTATCTAGATGACACCATTTACGACACTTTATGGGTACGAGGTTCCCAGTTTCTTAGATTTATTGTTTGGGGACAGCAGAGTACTTAAGGCTAAAGACCTCTTGTAGGAGAGTCAAGACATCATTAGGTCTTTGAAAGAGAACATTCAGAAGGTGCAGAATCAGTAGAAGCAGTATGCAGATCAGCATAGGGTTGAGCATTCTTTTGAGGTGGGTGATATGGTGTACCTTATGCTACAGCTATACAAACAATCCACTCTTAAGAGGAGTGGTGCAGAAAAGTTGAAGCCATGGTATTATGGTCCCTTCAGGATCTCAAGGAGGGTTGGAGAGGTGGCTTAGGAGTTAGAATTGCCGACAGAGAGCAGAGTTCATAATGTTTTCTGTGTGTCACGCCTCAAAAAGGCACTAGGGCACAATGTGATACCTTCTACAGAGTTGCCTCCTCTTGATGAAGAGGGGAAGTTGGTTTTAATACCTGAGGCCATCATTGACACTAGAGAACATACACTGAGAAAGAGGGTCATCAGGGAATATTTGGTGAAGTGGAAGAACCTGCCGGTAAAGGATGCTACATGGGAGAATGAACAAATCTTGTTGCATCTAGATCTGAGATTACTTGAGGCAAGCAATCTTGGGGAGGGCAGACTGTAATGTCCCCTTTCCTAGTAGGGGTTAGTCTATACTCGGTTCCCGTAGACTAACCAAAGTGGTTAGGGAACTCTGGGAGTTCATTTGGTCAGTTTCTGACACTTTGGCTGGAACTTACTATTTTTAGTAAGTTAGGGTTTCACCTGGATGAAGTAGTTCATGATTGGAGGCAGAGCGTTACGACAAGACCTTTTCAACGGTCCATAACTCATAAGATTCTGTGACCGTTTGAGCTTTTATTTTAAACTTTCTAACTTATATTTATTCATTAATATATGGACTTTATAATGTAATGTCAGTGACTTTGGGAAAATAAGGAAAAGTGCTAAAATAAGTCACTAAGGGACTTGGACACCCCTTTTGAGGAATAAAGTGCAAATTTAAAATAACATTTCCCTTTCATATGGGTCGACCCACTTGTGTAGTTATAAAAAGGCAAAGGTGGGGAAAAGTTATTCATTCTTGATATTACTTTTTATGCTTCTATTTGCTCTGTAAATGAGGGTTTGGGAGATTTCTTCCAACCAGGGCTTTTGGTGACGAAAACCACCATTGGTATCAATCTTCCACAGGTGTGAAAGATCACCCAAGGGGATTTTGGAGCAGCCATATTCAGTGGCTGTATTTGTTCTTCAGTTGGATATACTTTGATGGATTTTTGGAGAAGATTCATGATATATCTTTATAGATTTTTGGTGCAGCTGAGAGAACACGGAGGAGACTGATCTTTCTTGCAAATTCGAGGAGAGTTGAGGCTGCATTGCCTTTCCACCTTGCTGGCTGTACACTTTACTTGCTGGTCGTACCTTCCTTGTTGGGCCGTATGACTTGGAGCAGCCCTTATTGGTGTTTGTTGAAGTTATTCTTTCTTGCTTTGGGGTTGATTTTGGCCTATGGGCCTATGCTAATGATTGTAGAATGTTTTCTTGCATCTGCTGATACATTTAATGCAAAACTTCATTTTCATGTTGTTGGTCCGTCAACAACAGAAATCTGAAGGTGTTTATTTTGAAATGGGTATGTGATGATAATTCATTTTATGCCATTCTAAGAACTGGGTCTTGATTATTTAGTTCATATCTATCCAAGTTTTTCTGGGTTTCAGTTGCATGTAATATTTCTTTGTATTCTTGGCATACACATCTCAAGAAAACAAAAACCCCCTTCTGCATCTTCTATCTAGTTCTGAAAGATCACAGAAAAAAGAAAAAAATATAACATTAAATAAAGATAAATCAAAAGAACAACAGGTGCAGGTTATTACAAGGAATCAGATTGGAATATATAATCTGCAGAAGTAAAGGAAGAGAAGATATATATATATATATATATATATATATATATATATATATATATACAGAAACATAAATTAGTCACCCTCCTATATTTATATATATTGCAGCAGATTGGAATTATCAATCAATAAGTCATATGAACAATTGTGATACAGCAAGAGGGAGAGATAGGAGGTAATAAACAGGAAAGGTATGAGCTCCCTTATAGTATGGATCTGTATTACATCTAATCTCAAGGACTTACAAATCATCACATTCAACAAAGATTAGTTTATATATTCTTATGCATATATATCAGCATCATCAAGCATCAAAGAATATATATTTCTATGACTACAACGGGGGGAATATAAAAGAGTTTAATTTATATTTCAACAGATATGGAGTCTGAAGTAAGAAATTATATTATACAGTTCAAAGAGAGCAATACCAATCTGATATATATACACGTATATTTATATCTTCATTGAATCATCTCATCAATCAAAGCAAATATAATCTATCAATCATCAATCCATCTATCGCATAGAGCCATCAACCCAATCATCAATCAGCAGTATACCCAATAGATCACAATTCAATTCATTTGGTTTATAAATCCATAATCTCACAAATCTCATCGACTCAGACTACTCAGTCAATCGTCAATATACATTGAATCATCTACAAGCAATAAACAATTAGCTATCTATTAGTATTCCATAAATGAACCATACATTTAGTAATTGATATTAATATGTATAGTTAATCATTCATAAGTACAGACCTAAGATTTGCCCATAACAATAATGATCAATTATATAAGAACAAGAATATCATATGACAACATTCCGATTTGAGACATGAATGAGTCTATTCATACACTATAATGATAAATGGTATAATAGAATTCCATCTATAGTACAAGGGGATATTGAATAAAAGATCATATTTTCGATAGCCCCTATTACTTTATCCAATGAGGAATGGTGGGTATTGTAGGGAAAGGCAGAGTAATTCCATCCCATGTATAGACCCCAATGGCTGGGACAGTTTCCCCAATGGCCGGGTTGGAGATGGTTTCAGCGTGCCCTAGTCATGTAAAGCCTAATTCTTTCATGAAGAATAGGAGGAGAAGATATGGATCTTGAATTATGTTTAATATCCACCCTAATGTACTTATGGAATATATTATAGAATAGTCATCAATAGTGAATGACAAGAGGGAAATGAATAATCCTTTAACAAAGAATGAAATATTTATATTATCATTGATGTTATTGAATATTATCATTGAAATTCATTGATCTTTAATATCTCTAATGTCCCTTTCTAGTGATATTATTGTATGCAAGTAAAGAAATCAGGAATATCCTAAAGAGGGACATTACAAATCCTTCGCAACAACTTTCACCTGAAGAAAGTACACACCTAGTATACTCAAACATTTTTGCCATACACTATAACTCAAGAAATCAACTTGTGGAGCACCAAACCACGAACAAATTTAACTGAAGGTAGATATGAACCTTATAAACACACTTCCAAAACTGCAAGACCTGAAACCATTTTGTGGAGAAATGCGGAGTAAAAATATTTCTCCCAGACACCTCTGCAATACACAGTTCACACACTGGTGAACACACCTTCCTCTACACATCGATCCAGCACACCAAATTCTGAATGCAACACCTTTGAACACCTCTGATCAACATATCCCAACTGCACAAGAAGATATTCAAGATAGATGAAATGCGGAGCAAAACCAAAACATTACTTTGTATGCTAGAACACCTTTACAACACATTGTTTCCTCTTTTATTCAAATTTTCTCAAAGCACTTGGAAACCAAGCACCAGAAGCATATCATCAACATCTTCAACACTTCCTCATCATCAAAGACAACAACTCACTACCACTACTCACACTCTTGCAATAATCTCTTGTTCATACAGTTGACACCAATGACAACACAAACTTGTTGACATCAATGACAACACTAACTGCACATACTTGCAACAATCTCCCCCTTTGTCATTGATAGCAACACATAATGTGAAAAACCATTAACACAACAACATCCTCAATGCTTTACTTCATACCAACTCTTTTTCTCTCTTTCTCTCCCTCAGCTTACTACTTTCTTTTTCTCAATTGACTCTTTCTTTTATCACATTATTCTCTCTCCCCCTTTGACATCAATGGCAAGGGCAACACATCTCTCTCTCATTCTCCCCTTTAGACATTACTCATACTTGTACCTTCTCACCATTGCTTTGCAACATCTTTTCTTTTACTGCTCTGCATACTCCCCCTTAGGAGCACATGACAATTGTAACAGTTAGCAATCACAACACATATCCTTTGACACAACCTGCACACCAGCGCTTACTCCCTTGATTGCAACAACCAACAAAGCCACTACCTACTCCCCCTGAGAGGTAACCTCCATAATCAGTCTAGAACAAAGAATGAATCTTGAAATCCACTGGATTGATGCATCTTCTTATGCATCTAGTTCAGAGAAGAAGGGGCAATAATCCCTAACTTCTCTCAGAGATACTCAAAAGTATCCTTGGGAAGAGCCTTAGTGAATATATCAACAACCTGATCCTTTGTGGACACATACTCAAGCTTCACCTCATTCTCTGCAACCTTCTCTCTCAGAAAGTGATATCAGATTGAGATTGTTTTGTCCTTGATTGTATTACCGAATTCTTTGAAATGTTAATAGTACTTGTATTATCACAGAAGATAGGAATTGGTTCTGTTGACTTTTCTTCTTAATCAGCATTAGGGTTTGCCACTTCTAATGCACAGGCAGATTCAGCCAACTAATACAGGAGGTTGCGTGAGCTCCTCCCCTTCACTTCTGGTTCTGCCGCACCAAGGGGGGTATCCCTATAACTCAAGATGTAACCTTGACTAGCTCAAAGATAGAAAGATCTAACTTGACAACAACAGGCAGAATACTCTCATGTATGGACCAAGATCTGTATGATAGATCACAAGGTGGGCAACGTTCTTGGACATATATGTCTGGTTAGGGATGAGAGCATGCAAGGGTTTCCTACTCCTAATCCTACAACTAACAGATGGAAGGAAGAGATGGTTAAGTTTGAATTTTGGATGCAAAGCTGGACATGGTGTATAACCTCAACACAGAGCTAGATTGGTGCCTATCCAGGGCTTGGAGTCGGTAGACATACACCTGTGAATGATCAGCATGAATAGCTAAAACTGGATTTCAGGGGGATACACATGATATCTGCCTTACAGATATCTCCCAATAAAGAGTGTTAAGCTGTCTATACTTATGGCATCCCTATTGCAGTAAGAAAGATACATGCAAAACTGGAGACAGAATCAGCATAACACATGCAAACACAGCATTATTCATATAAGATTAACCATGAAATCAGTGGATTCATGCCAAATCGTACAACAGGAGATACATAAACTCACAAGTTTTGCTGCACAGAGCAACCAAAACCAGTTGTATCTTATTACAGAGCCAAAATGTCCAGTTTTCAACAACCAAAAATGAGTAACACTTCTTGCTTATAACAGCCAGGTAGTGTACCACAGCAATTAATTACATGGTTGACCAAAAATCCCGCCAGATTCACAGTATCAGAAAAATGGCGCTCAACGCATTACCAGATTGGCGCTCAAACATGAATGCAGTAGGTAGGGGAGGAGACAGGAAGAAACCTCGAGCCCTGCGCCACTGTCCGTTGATGTACACCTCCAATCGGGTACCAGATCCGTCCATACCTCTGCAACCTTCGCCATTAATGGCGCACCAACCCGCGGCCTCGGGAAAACGTCAAACAGTGCATCGCAACCATTTCCCGCCAAGATTCATCGTCATGATATTTCAAAATATGCAGCGTCGGATTATCCCACATGCACCCCGCGGCGACCTTTTCAACACTTTATATACTAGGCCACGAGCATATATGATGTCGGTGCTTTTGCTCCTGACGACACTAGTATGAGACTTCATCATCATTATCCTTCAGCAGCATGATATCCTGTCGCTTGAAATATCACCCTGACGTCAGCATCATATCGCAATATAACCTGCATGATAATCGCCTTCATCGGCACAACCTGATCCATCGGAGGAAGATCCTCCTGCTTAGCTGATACCAAATGTCTGGCCGATGAACATCCTGATGACGTCACCGTCATATCCTGTTGACGTCATCAGCATATCTGCCTACTGCGCACCTCATATCCGGATGACGTCATCATCATGTTTGCAAATATCGGGGGATCTCCACAAGATGATCAGTGTTAGAAATATGACCCCCCCGGACCTTGATGACGTCATCATCATATCGACATCAGGATGATATTCGGAAGATAACCGGATATTTGGAAATATCATCCTGATGCACAAATATCACGCTGCACTGTAGCTCCACTATAAGATCGGGGTGATAGATGAATATGCCAGATATTTGAAAAGATCACCCCCCACTAGATAATGCACGAAGCCGACAGGCGGATATCTCCCTTTGGAAATATCATGATGCAGACAGGCAGAAAAGTGGATATCACCCTGACGTAAGAATGACGTCAGCATCATCAGGATGATAAAACAACGAACATGAAGTGATACAACAACATCAGGATGATATTGACTAAGATCATCCTGACGTTCAAAATATGATGACCACGATGAATATTGGGTCGCACTTAGAACTTTACAGCAACATCATCAGGATGATCTTAACAAAGATCACCCGATGTTAAAATATCACCCCAGCGAAAGATCATGCAGGTAGACAATATGATGACCCTCGCAAGCAACACGGCGATAACCGGAAATATGATGATGATGATGACGACCCTTAAGAAAAAAACAGGTCGGGTCGAACAACTTAGAAAATGACCCCTTCGGAAGATCGGGGTGACATCATCATCATATAAGGGCAGGGTGATAATTGGAAGATCACCAGATATTTGAAAAATCACCCCCCGCAAGAAAATCAGGGCACACTGTAGCTCATCAGCAGGATCGGGATGATGCTGACCACCATCGAAGAAAACATGATGATGATGACCTCCTCCTCAGGAAAATATGATGCTGCAGCTGAAAAATGCTGAGGAGGTCCAACACTTAGAACATTTTTAAGGAAGGTGCCTGCATGAAAATTGCTCAAAAACTGTCAGTCAATTCAGGCACTAACAGGTTCATCGTATACAACTCTGATATCCTTCAAGATTTGCCTCATCCACAACACCTGTGTGCAGCAAGATGTTGTTGCAATGTATTTTGCCTCTGTAGTAGATAAAGACATTGAATCTTGTTTCTTGCTTCGCTATGATACCAATCTGCATCCAAGAAAGAATGTACCACCACTTGTACTTTTCCTGTCATCTATGCAACCAGCCCAATCTGCATCTGTGTAAGCACTTAGAGTAAAGTCAATATCCTTTGGATACCACAAGCCATGATCCGGAGTGCCCTTTAAATATCTAAATATCCTCTTCACTGCTGCAACATGTGACTTTCTAGGATCTTCTTGAAATCTAGCCACAAGACAAACTACATGCATAATATCTGGTCTAGTACCTGTTAGATATAGCAATCCTCCAATCATTGATATATACATGCTTTGATCAACCATAGGGAGTTTCATCATTCTTACTCAGCTTGCAATTAGTAACCATAAGGGTACATACTGGTTTAGAATCTTCCATTCCAAACTTTTTCAACATTTCCTTGACATACTTTGATTGTGAAATGAAAATGCCTTTTTCTGTTTGATTGATTTGTAGCCCAAGGAAGAAATTCATCTCCCCAAACATGGACATTTCAAATTCTTTCTGCATCTCCTCTACAAATTTCTTACACAACTTCATTTCCTCCAAAAATAATGTCATCAACAAACACAACTACAATCAAGATTTGATCATATTCAACCTTGAAGTAAAGATTACTGTCTGTGGTACCTTTATTGAATCCTAGTTGTAACAAGTACCTGTCTAACCTTGCATACCAAGCTTTGGGAGCTTGCTTCAATCCATATAGTGCCTTCTTCAATCTGCAAACCATATTTAGTTTATCTGATAATTGAAATCCATCCAGTTGTTCTATGTATATTTCTTCCAATTCACCATTCAAGAAAGCAGACTTCACATCCATTTGATATACATTGAAATCCTTATGTGCTGTAAAAGCCAAAAACATTCTGATGGCTTCCATTATTGCCACCGAAGCATATGTTTCCTCAAAGTCTATTCCTTCTACTTGTGAGTAGCTTTTACACACAAGTCTTGCGTTATTTCTTACCACTTTTCCATTCTCATTCAGTTTGTTCCAAAATACCCACTTAGTTCCAATCACATTTTTGTTTGTTGGTCTTGGGACAAGTTCCCAAGTCTAATTCTTTTCAATCTGCATTAGTTCTTCTTCCATAGCCTTGATCTAATACTCATCCTTGCATGCTTCAATCACTGTTTTAGGTTCAACTTCAAAAAGTAAACATAGATTTACCTGTTCTTCAGCAACTTTCCTTCTTGTCAGTACACCTTTGCTTTTGTCACCAATGATCTGTTCTTCAGAATGATGTTTTTGCACATACTTGGGAGTTTTAGGAATCTTTTCCAGAGCTTCTTCCTCTTCAATCTGCACTTCTTTTTCCTTAGCTTTTCTTCTCAGCAAGAAGATTCATCTAATTCATATCCATTCACCTCTGAATTCTTCTATTGGTCTTCATCAACCTTGACATTTGCACTCTCAACAATCTTTCTTAGCCTCTTGTAGCACCGATAAGCTTTGCTTTTAGTAGAATATCCAAGAAAGATACCTTCATCAGACCTTGCATCAAACTTTCCCAAGTTTTATTTATCTCTTCTAATATAGCATTTCCTTCTAAACACTCTGAAGTATTTGACAATAGGAATCCTTCCATACCATAGCTCATAAGTAGTCTTTGAGTTGTTTGCTCTTGCTTGCACTTTGTTCAGTATATAAATATCAGTATGAATTGCTTCTCTCTTGTAGACTTCCGGTAGATTTGCTTCTTTTATCATTGTCCTTGTAGCTTTTTGAACAATCCTATTCTTTCTTTCAACCACTCCATTCTGCTGAGGAGTCCTAGGGGCAGATAAATGCCTCTTTATTCCATGATTCTCACAAAACATGTTAAACTCATTAGAGGTGAACTCTCCACCTCTGTCAAACCTCAAACATTTGATTTTCATATCCATTTCATTCTCAACCATGACTTTGAATGCTTTAAACTTATGTAGGGCTTTTGATTTTTTTTTGAGAAAAGTAACCCATGTCATTCTAGAATAATCACCAATTAGTAGCATGAAATACCTATCACCTTGAAAACTTGTTACTCTGGTAGGACCACAGAGATCTGTATGCACCAATTCCAATAGTCCGGTAGAAGATTGATCTTTGACCTTGAAGCTACTTCTTGTTTGCTTTCCAACTTGACATTCCTTATAGACAACATTGATAGGCTTTGTAATCTTTGGCAGATCTCTCACAGCTTGAACTAAACTTATTCTCCTAGGCTATCAAAATTGATGTGACACATTCTTCTATGCCATATGCAGCTCTCATTGATCTAAGTCATGAAACAATAACCATCAGCACCTTTGAGCTGACAGACATTTCCATCTGTCCTTCCAACAGCAATCACAGTTCCGGAACTTTTTTTGATCTCACAGCTATCATCCTGAAACATAAGATTGTATCTCTTGCTACACATTTGTCCAACACTCAAAACCCTTAACATAAAGAACATCATCAATGTTATGCTTGCCATCAAAACTGATTGAACCTTTTCCACATCACCGAACCTAACTAGTCCTCCATATTTTTCAAGTTTAACAAACTTACTCTTATCACCGGTCATATGATTAGAGCATCCACTATCAATGATCCAATAGTTTTTTTTTTTTTTGTCTAGCATAAAAGGCAGACATCAAGGTGCCTTAAGCATTAGTACTTACTTTCAGAGCCCTTTCCTTCACACATTCCTCAGAGTTAGTAGAAACAATATCATCTTTTAAAGCTATGAACAAGCATTCACCATCCTCATCATCTTCATAATCAGATTCATCATTAGATATACTTGCATCTTCTCTAACATAATAACTTTTCTTAATCATCTTACTTTTATTCTCCCTATTTTTGTTATTCAGAGCTTTGTTTGGACATCTTGAAATATAATGACCTATCTTTCTACAACTGAAACACTTGAAAGGCAACTTACCACTACACTTTCCAGTACCCTTTTTCATTCTTCTCACAAAGTTAGCTTCCACATCATCAGAATCCTCCTAATCTGATTACACAGTCTTCTCTGATTTGCCAGCCTCAAAAGCAGTCTCAACTTTTGCACTACTTGTACCAAATTCTCTCATTTCAAAAGCAGTTAAAGAACCATACAACTGATCTCTGGTGTATTGATCCAAATTTTGCAATTCTTCAATAGTAGAAATTTTATGACTATAAGCTTTGGGAAGAGTTCTAAGTACCTTCTTTACCACTTCTTTTTCTTCCAATTCTCCACCAAGACCTCTAATGCTATTGACAACTTCATCCACCTTCTGCAAGTAGCTTGTGATGTTTTCATCTTCAGACATTTGCAGGGTCTTTGTAATGTCCCCTTCATGGCCCAGATCGACAGATGGAGCAATTAGCCTTGTTGGTTTTTCTTCTGAATCAGCATTAGGGTTTGCCACTTCTAATGCACAGGCAGATTCAGCCAACTGAATACAGGAGGTTGCGTGAGCTCCTCCCCTTCACTTCTGGTTCTGCCGCACCAAGGGGGGTGTCCCTATTTGATAAAAGTATAACTTTGACTAGCTCAATGACAGAAGGATTTAACTTGACAGCAACAGGCAGAATACTCTCATGTATGGACCAAGATTTGTGTAACAAATCACAAGGTTGGCAACATTCTTAGACATGATGTCTGGTTGGGTATGAGAGCATGCAGGGATCCTAATCCTACTCCTACAACTAACAGGTGGAAGGATGAAATGGTTTGATTTGATTTTTGGGTGCAAAGCTGGACATGGTATATAACCTCAACACAGAGCTAGATTGGTGCCTATCCAGGGCTTGGAGTCGGTAGACATACACCTGTGAATGATCAGCATGAACAACTAAAACTGGATTTCAGGGGGATATACATGATATCTGCCTTACAGATATCTCCTAATACAGAGTGTTAAGCTGTCTATACTTATGGCATCCCTATTGCAGTATACCCTTCCCAATATTCAATCTGAAAACAGTTTAATCTACCCCTTGAGCAGAAGTTAAAAGATTAAACATTCAACACAGGAATTCTATGTTCTAGAATCTCAGACATTCCTTGAATGCCTGGATTCAGAAGAAAGATACATGCAAACCTGGAGACAGAATCAGCATAACACATGCAAACATAGCATTATTCATATAAAATTGACCATGAAATCAGTGGATTCATGCACAAACGTACAACAGGAGATACATAAACTCGCAAGTTTTGCTGCACAGAGCAACCAAAACCAGTTGTATCTTGTTACAGAGCCAAAATGTCCATTTTTCAACAACCACAAAATGGTAACATAGTCTGCCTATATTGGCCAGAAAGTGTACCTGCAGCAATTAATTACATGGCTATTACAAAAAACCGCCAGATACAGATCCCACAGAAGGAATGGCGCTCAGAAGTTATTGCTGCAGAGACAAAAAGTAGACAATGGTGGCCTCGAGCCCTGCGCCGCCATCAGGAAGTCTTCCTCCATAAATCGGGCCACCTGATCATGTGTACCATTGCCCATACCTCTGCACCGTCGCCATTAAAGGCCTCAACCACCCGCGGCCTACCTGGAAACCGTCGCTGCGTTCAAAAAGAAATTTCCCGCTAAAATGCATTTTCTGAAGTTTCAAATGTGCAGGAAAATTAGTCCCACATTGGTGCCGCGGAGACTCCTTCAGCAGTTTATAAACGGGGCCACAAACATGATAAGCGTCGAGCGCTTTTGCCACGCTCGACACACGCCTCTCAGCCCAAAGCCCATCGCCCAGACCTAGGCCATTGGCTCACCCCACAAATCTCTCATCGATCTCAATGGTCTCGCCGACCGCTACCTTCGCATTCCCCTTCATCGGCCAGAGAAAGACCGTCGGGCCGACCCTCCAAACCTTCGCCGATCTCATCAGTTACACCGATGAAGCCACCGCAATCCTCTGTCGGCCAGACTACTACCATCGGCCAACCAAAAAGCCTCCTCGCCGATAGGCAAAAGTCACATCGACGCTTACACTATATTCCTTGTCATCGGCCAGAGAAAGACCGTCGGGCTAACTTCCCAGACTCCCACCTACCATACACGTCTCCCCGATGGCCATCAAAACACACTATGTTAGTGGTTACCAATCCACCCTCCTCCATCGGTATGACCAAAAATTATTGGGAAGACCACAAATTACTACGCTGATAGATCAAAGTCTTGGCGACCACACATATGCCCAAATCCCCATCGGCCCGAGGCCAAAACCCCTCTGTCGATAGCAACAGTCCCGCCAACGGTCTTTCCGTCTCCAAGACACTCCCTCGTCACCTCGATATGTCGAACACCAACCTCACCATTGGCCAGACTCCCAACTGTCGGCCTAGCATGAAATTCCCCTGCCGATGAAGAGTATTACACCGATGAACACCAAAAACACAAAGCGCTGAACTGTTGAACCGTTGAACCACGAACCGGTTCAACTCGATGGTTCAATGGCGAGGTTCAAACATCAAAAATAATACTCCATTAGCAAAACACTCCGGCCGAGAGCAAAAAACTCAAAGCATCGAACTATTGAACCTTGAACCGTTGAGAAAAGGGTTCAAGTGGGAGGTTCAACGATACAATATTTGCGCAAGGCAAATGCATAATATGAACCGCTAGAAGAGAAATGAACCATGAACCGCTGAACCATTGAACTTAGAGAAAAAAGGGTTCCAGTTCAAACCGAAATGTTGAAGACACAAAAACGAACGCACGCCGATAGAGAAAACACGAAGACCCCTCCTCAAGAAATGAGATGCAGATGCTGAAAAACACTGAAGGGGTGCCAAAACTTAGAACCTTTTTTGGATTTTTTGGGATGGTGCCTGCATGAAAATTGTTAAATTAACTGACAGTGAATTCAGGCACCAACAAGCCTATTCTCGGAGTTCCCATAGGCTAATGGAGGTTGGTTAGGGAACCAATTTAGTCATATTTTCAAGACTTACTATTTATAGTAAGTTAGGCAGGGGATCATTAGGGGAAGTTTGCTCAACTTTCCATATTTAGTATTGCCAGTTGAATGTACCTAGCACACTTTACTTGGCATTTGAGTGGATCGAGGAATAGAATATTAATGTCGAGTATATAGTTAAATTAAAGATTTAACTATAAGCTTAATTTATACATGTTACTTTATATTAATGTTGTAAAAGGGGTGATATAAGTTGTGCTTAAAAAGGTGATGTGCTAGGAGTTGGGCGCCCATCCTATGAGGGTACATGGGACTTAAAGCAAATAAAAAAATAAAATATTAAAATATTCCCTCTTGGGCGTTGGGAAGGAATGAACAAAAAGAAGAAAGGAGAATTCATTTGTATCATTCATTCACTTTTGAAAATACATTGTTGTGCAAACTTGGAGCTTGGCTTTGAGGTTGAACAAGGGTTTTGCAGAGATGAAAACCTTTGTGAGATCGCTCTCTTCGTGTTTGAAAGACAACATCAAGAGGTTTGTTGAGAGTTTCATCCGAAGGATCCGCATTGTGCCAGATTGAGAATTTTGTGAGGGTTTTAAGCAATGTTTTGATCAGATTTTGTGAGCAGCTTTAGAAAAAATATCTAATAACGGATTGTAGAGATTTTTAGGAGTTTTTGGGATTGTTTTTATACTCCTATGCAGGTTGTACACTCCCAGGTTTGGTCGTACACCTGTGGCAATAGACTATTGTGTTGACTTTTCATCTTGTATTTGGGTGTAAGGGACTCCTTCATAGTTGCAGATATCTCCAGAGGGTTTAGTGACAGATTGGACTCTATTTTGAGGAGATTATCAGCTGTAGCAAACAACCATAAAGGTCGTACAACAACAAGGAGGACATGGGTCTTCAAGGAGGTCAAACACCTCTCATTTGGGCTATCTGTTTTATGTATAGGGGTCACCTAAGGCCATAAACCATTATGCGGCTCTTTGTTTAAGGGAGAACCTTCATTCCTTGGCGTTGTGAAGTGATTTCTATCATCCATATTGCTAGTTCATGTATATCAAAATTACAAGTTTGAAGAAATGCAAATGGGTATTCACTGTAATTATTTTTGAGTGATTTTATGATCTGGGTCTTTGTTATTTTATGTATATCCATTATAGAATTTCTTAGGTATTGTTGCATGCACTATATTTTATTATTGTATTTCAAGCATCATATGCAAAAAACACAAACAAAACCCTAAACACATTCAGTAGTGAAATCAAAAATAGAAAACAAAAAAAAACTTGGCATAAAAACCCTATAGGACAGGTTCATATTACAATGGTATTAGAGCGCAGATAATCTTGCCATCCTATGAGGTCAGATTGAAACATGCAGAGTGGGTATTGAGTGATGCAGCCAAGTACACATCAATACTACCTCAAGAGAAACAGGTCATAGCCAGATCTTGTAGTATAGATCCTTTTGCAGGTGCTGATACAGTAGTGGTTCCAGTGGTTGAGATGGGTGACAGAGACTGTGAAGAACCTAGCACCCGTGACATTTTGAATGATTTGGCTAGGGGACAACGGGAGATGCAGTATAACTTTAATCGTATGATGGAAATGATGGCTAACCATGTTTTCGGGAATCCTAGAAATAATAACAATAATAACAATAATAATGATAGGAATCGAAACAACAATGGGGGCAATAATGGTGACAGGAATAGGTACAGAGATGAGGAGGATAGGAGAAATGATGGAGAAACATCTGTTAATAACAGAGGGGTCTCTTAGCATACAACTTATGATAGATCTGGTATACCCACCTTTACCCCGCAGAACAATGCACCAGAACCTGAGCCCACACAACTTGAGTTCTAGGATGTTATCATCAGAGATTGGTGGGCTTCCAGTGAGGAGTTCAGAGTTGAGATGTCATTCCGTGAGTATTCAGACTTGAGGATGAAACACAAGCCTAACAGGGGTGGTAGACAACAAAATTATGAGTTGTAGAAGAAGGTAAACAAGCTAAACATCCCTTACTTTGATGGGTCAGGGAAGACCACAGCCAGAGCATGGGTACAAAAGCTAGAAAACTTGTTGTAGCTTAGTCCTATGTCTGAGGAGGAGGCCATTACATATGCTGCCTTGCATCTCGACAGCATTGCCCATGAGTGGTGGCACTATGGGAAGGTTACTCTTGGCCATGACAAGATCACATCTTATGCAGAGTTCATCGGACAACTGATAGACAAGTTTGACAAAAAGGACCCTGAATTGCAGTTCAAGGAATTGACTCAACTTAAACAATGGGGTTCAGTGGAGAGTTATATATCAAAGTTACAGAAGTTGTCGGTAATGGTGACATATTTCAGAATGCAAGTTATTGGTTCTTTTCATTGATGGACTCACCGATCCCTTATGAGGTTGGATTAAGGGCCTCAACCCACCTTCTCTACATGAGGCCATGGGATATGGAATCTTGTTCATCCAGAGGCAAATTCCAGTCCAAGGGATTCCCATATAAAAAGGATAAGGACAAGAAACCATTTCAGCAGGATACCAATCAGCCTAGAGAGAAGTCAAATTAGTTGAATAATGAGCAGCTAAATGAGTACAAAAGGAAGAAGCTTTACTTCCACTGTAGGGAACTATGGGATCCTTCACATAAATGCCTTAACAAGGCAAGGGCAAAACATATAGAGTATTTTTCTGCTGAAGAATCCAATTCAGAAAAATTAGATCAGCCATCAAATAAGAAGGACAGCGATGATAAAAACTCATCCCAAGGTGGTAGTGATAGTGAAGGAGTGATGGCACAACTTTCTAGCTTACAGAAAGTTGGCTCCTTCAGAGTTAGAGGAGTCCTAGGTGGACAATGCATCATCACCCTTATTGATACTAGTGCAACACATAACTTCATTAATGAGGGGTTGGTAGCCAAACGAGGGCTCAAGACTAAGGAGTTTGAAGGCTTCAAGGTAATGGTAGCAGATGGCTTCAAACTCACATGCACCAGAAAGATTTATGAATTGAGCATACAGCTTGGGGAGTGTAGTATACTACCCCAAATTTTTTTCAAATTTAACAATATATCACAGCAGGGTTAGCACATCAATGCAACTAAATAGAATACCTCCACAGTTTCTGATCACCAAGTTCCCAGGATGGGCGAGGTGAGAGCATACAGTGCTTTGGTTAACAATAAATGCCTTGCAATGAAACTAAATACAATCATCCGCTATATAGCAGGCATCTACTTTTCAATAGGCATCCACTTATTCAGTGGGTGGTAAAGAAAGATAAACAATGTTTATTTCTCCACACTGGCGGTAAACCACCCAGGGGTTACAATGTGTTTTGCATCAAATTAATACAATGACTTATGCAATAAGTACAATGATAAATCCCTAGAAATGTTAGTGCACTAATTCAGAAGTAATCTTGCATTCAGCTGTAGCAACAGAGCATAGTAAACACTATCTTATGCAGAGATTGAACTTAATATAAATAACATTAGGTCACCAAAGAGTTGTCATACCTATACCCATCTAAGAAGAACCTAAAGGAAGTGTTAGGTCACTGGACTGGGTTGTTATAGATGTTGGAACAGGGCTGTAGCCACCTCCATGATGGACTCATTTCATGCTTACAACAACCTTCTCAATGTAGTTTCCAATCCCAAAACCCATGACCACATACAATAATCTGTTATGCTCCCAAGAGAGCAGTGAATAGAAGACACAAGAAGGAATGCCTTGGTCAGGACTGTTCATGTCCAAATCTGGCCTGGTACGGCCCAGCAAGGGGAACAGCCAAATTTGATCTCTGTTATTTCAACAGCAAACTGTCCCAAAAGTACCTGAAACCAATCAACTCATTAAACTAAACCATTCCATGATGATTTGGCATTCAAAACAGCATGCAAAGGGCAAGATTTATTGGGTTCTTTAAGGTGTACGGCCTGGGAAGTACAGCAGATTTGGACAAGCTTTTAACAGCAGCTCTCCCTCTAAAATCTGCCCAGAAATAAACATCTTCAATCTGCCAATAAGATTCAATCAACAACAGTGGACATTGCATAAGAATTCCAAGTACAAATAACAAATTACCAAGAACAGGTACGGCCTAGTACAGCAGCAGTACGGTTGGGTTATGACCCTCAAACCCAGCAATAAATAATCTCCACAATGTCTAAATCAAATCGCTTCAGGTTGCTTAATAAAACCCTGGTTATATTTTGCAAAAGATCAAACAACCAATCTTTAATAATAGCTGCATTCCCAAATGGTACGGCCACTTTGTACTGCCTGAAGGGTAGAATCTGAATCAGACTTCACCAAAACACACATCAAATCTTTTCAAGACACACTTCCAATCATTGCAAAATTAATACTATCAAATTCCAAACCAAAATCTTCCAAAACTACACAAAATCCATGAAGCTCTATAGCAAACTTTGTATGAACTTGCTCCAATCTCCGTCTTCAGCACAATGGTGATTCCTGCATGGAACCACACCCAATCTCAAA
Source organism: Cunninghamia lanceolata (assembly GCA_027924645.1). Taxonomy (NCBI): domain Eukaryota; kingdom Viridiplantae; phylum Streptophyta; class Pinopsida; order Cupressales; family Cupressaceae; genus Cunninghamia; species Cunninghamia lanceolata. Next base: position 1,455,255 of record BSBN01000936.1, on the reverse strand, counting down.
GAGGGTTTTTGTCCTCAAGAGCATTCTACAAGAGGGTTTTCGTCCTCAAGAGAATATGGAAGAACTCACAGGTTCAATCCATCTGCAAACAAAATCAATTCCAAAAGCATAACATAACATATCATATCATTTCACAACCTTAAATGAGCTCTCAATCCCCCTTTTATAACTTTTTGAGAGGAATATATTATTATTTCTTTTTAATTCTTCATATTTCTCCTCTCCAAAAGACCTTTTTTGAAATAATAAAAATATATCATGTGTGAGGTTCCCTTTTTAAGTGTCTATCGTTTAGAACACTTAAAAAACTTTCTAATGAGCTATAACACTTAGGTATTTAATAATTATTTTCACCCCTAGGAGCCTAAGTGAAAATAATAATTAAAATAGCTCATTAAATATTACTTTTTGCTGAAAATCTCAAACTTCATCCAAATGCAAAATAAATTGAACCAATATGCTCTATATAGTTTGGGATGCGAAACGATGCCTTTCGGGTGACCTTCCAAAAATAGATGGCTCCTCCAAGAATCTTGGAGAGCAAACCTGGAGCCCGATCCAACTTCTGAAAACATCATTGTCAACCTGAACATTCACTGAGCTCAATGCCATATAAAAATAATGCATCACTAGAAATAAAACCACTTATCTATTTTGCAGACCGAACCACGACCACTCCAAGAACATTGGAGTTCTCCCACTCATGTCAGATACCCTTCAAGAGCCTAGGAACAAGCATAATGCACACAAAAATATATGCCCTAGAAAAAGGGATATTATAGGGAGTACGAGCTCAAAGATGACTTCTATGTTGTGGGTATAGGTGACAGTTAGGCATGCACTGGATGATGACCATTGGAGAGTTCACCATGAACTTAAAGAATATGGAAATGAAATTTGAATCTAATTGGAAAAAGATAGTGCATAGAGGTTTATGAGATGAAGGGCCTCGAGTAGTCTCTCTCAAGAGGATGGAGAAAATGTTGAGACATGACCAAGTAGAGTGGGCAGCTGAGTGCCTAATCATGCCAGAGGTTCCCCAACAACCAAAGAGCAGCTATCATCCAGACATTCAGAGATTGTTGACCAAGCACAACAAGGTGTTTGGGAGTATACCCAAGAGTGCCACCCATAGGGGGATTGAGCATGTCATAGAGCTTGAGGATGGGTCCAAGCCAGTCATCACCACACCCTATCGTCATCCTAAGAGGCTCAAGGATGAGATAGAGAAGACTATCAAGGAACTGTTGGAGATGGCGCACATCAGGCCTAGTAAGAGCCCATTTGCTTCTGTAGTAGTTCTTGTCAAGAAGAAAGATGGGACCATTTGAATGTGCATTGTCTATCATGCTTTGAACAAGAAAACCATCAAAAGTAGATATCCTATTCCCCGTATTGATGAGCTTCATGGGGCTTGCTACTTTTTGAAGATAGATCTGAGGTTAGGGTATCACCAAATCAGGATGAGAGAGGACATAGAGAAGACAACTTTCAGGTGTCATTACGGCCACTTTGAGTTTTTGGTGATGTCGTTTAGGTTGACAAATGTACAAGCAACTTTCCAGAGCCGCATGAACCAAATTTTCAGGAAACAATTGAGGAAGTTTGTTTTGATCTTCTTCGATGACATCTTAATTTTTAGCAAAACATGGGAAGAGCACATGAGGCATCTGGAGGAAGTGTTGAGCATCCTGGAGAGTGAGTCCTTGTATGCCAAGGAGTCCAAATGTGACTTCGGCATGACAGAGTTGCTTTACCTTGGTCACATTATCAGTGCAGATGATGTGAGAGTTGATCTAGAAAAGATAAGGGCTATCATGGAATGGCCTACACCGACGAATCTCACTCAGCTCAAGGGGTTCTTTGGGCTATGTGGCTTCTACAGGAGATTCGTTAAGGGCTTCTCACAGACTGCAGCTCCACTCACAAACTTGACCAAGAAGGGAGCATTCACATGGTTGGATTTAGCGCAGAAGTGTTTCAAACACTTGAAGTAGTTGATGTCTACTTGCCCTGTGTTGGCAATCCCAGATTTCTCCAAGCCATTAGAGTTGGAGTGTGATGCTTCAGGAGAGGGCATTGGAGTAGTTCTGATGCACGAAACACACCCCACTGCATTTGAGAGCAAGAAGCTCAGGGGTGTGGAGAAGAGTTACTCGGTGTATGACCGAGAGATGTTGGCCATAATGCATGCATTGGCCAAATTCAGACCCTATCTGGTTGGAGGTAAATTCATTATCAGAACTGATCATAACAACATCAAATATTTCATGAACCAGAAGGATTTGAATGATCGACAACAAAAGTGGGTGAGTCGCCTACAGGCATATGACTTTGATATAGAGTATGTCAAAGGTAAAAAGCACATAGTAGTAGATGCACCATCTAGGAGACCCCACTTGTGTTTGCTAGTTGAGATATCTGTTGATTGCAGAGAGTCAATTTGAGCAGAATATGCTAAGGATTCTTGGGCAGCAGGAATCATAGAGGGCACAATATAAGATGATAGGTATTCAGTGGTTAATGACCTGATTATCTATAAGGAAAGGATATTTATGGTGCCTAACTCTCAGTTCAAAAGCAAAATTTTGAGGACATTTCATGACACACCTATGGCTGGTCATCCCGGGTTCTTCAAGACATACAGGCAAGTTTGGGAACATTTCACATGGAAAGGACTTAAAAATGAAGTCCTCAAATATGTTAGGGAGTGTCCTATCTGCCAGCAGAATAAGAATGAACACACCTATCCAGCTGGCCTACTTCAGCCTTTGTCGATTCCCAATTAAAAGTGGGAATACATCTCCATGGACTTCATCACTGGGCTACCAAAGGTACAGGGGAAGGACTACATCTTTGTAGTGGTCGACAGACTGACCAAGTTTGCACATTTCTTTGCCATATCAGTGATTTATTCAACAGTACAGGTCGCTGATTTATTCTTCAGGGAGATTTTTAGGTTGCATGGGATACCCAAGGGGATTGTGAGCGATAGGGACAGCAAGTTCCTAAGTCTCTTTTGGTAGGAGTTGTTCAGATTGTGTGGCACTGAGCTTACTCCCAGTACCAGTTACCACCCACAGATCGACGGGCAAACAGAGACAGTGAATAAATGGGTGGAAGGGTATCTCAGGAACTATGTGTCAGGGCAGTAGAGAGCGTGGATTAAGTGGCTACACCTGGGGGAGTACTGCTATAACACAACATATCACATGTCTATCAGGATGACTCCATTAAGGGCCCTATATGGATATGATGCCCCTAATTTCACAAATTTGCTACTTGGTGACAGCAAAGTGCCGAAAGCTAAGGACTTGTTGCAAGAGAGTCAAGATATCATGAAAGAGCTCAAGGAGAATCTGCAACAAGCATAGAATTAGCAGAAACTATATGCAGACCAACACCGAGTAGAGCGGAGTTTTGAGGTTGGGGACATGGTCTACCTAAGGCTCCAACCCTATAGGCAATCCACTCTCAAAAGGAGTGGAGCAGAGAAATTAAAACCTAGGTTCTATGGTCTGTTCAGAGTATCTAGGAGAGTAGGGGAAGTAGCTTATGAGCTAGAGCTACCAGCTAATAGTCGAGTGCACAATGTATTTCATGTATCCAGGCTTAAGAAAGCACTTGGACATAGTGTTGTTCCCACCATTAGATGAGGAGGGGAAGCTAATCCTAGTTCCAGAAGCTATCATTGACACCCAAGAGAGGAATCTCAGGAAGAGGATCATCAAAGAGTATCTGGTGAAATGGAAGAATGTAATGTGCCGCCCTGTTTGTATATTTTTAATATCTTGATTTTGTTATTTTCATTAATATGTGGTCTTTCAAAACTAGACAGAAGATTGCAGAAAGGGTTTCTATTTTCTTGAAATGTGTTTTTGCCAGAATACATAGAAAATAAGACATGCAACCAATACCCAGAAAAAACTAAAGCATATACAAGTAAAATATTGAAGACCCAGATGATATTTAGCCAAAATATGAATTACAGTGGCATACCCATGTTGAGACTTTCAACTTCGTACATTGCCGAATGTGGACCAGCTATGCATAGGCTACGAAACACCTTTGGAATGCTCAACAATGAAAGTTTCCCTTCATACAATAGCATAGAATGAATCTGCTGTTCCAAGTGCCACAAAGGAAGGTGATAGAATGCATATAAGAGAGCTAAATCGCTCACCAAGTGACCCACGGACCTCCAAGCACAGTACAAACCTACTGCAGCTCTGATCCAGCACTATTCCCACTGAAAACTGCCTTGTTTTTCACTGCTCAAACCTGAATAAAGTTGCAGATATGGGGCGACCTGATTGATATGAGAAATAGCATCAAAACCCTTACAAACTTTCACAAAAAGCTCTCAATGATGTACGGCCAGCTGTAGGATATGTACAACCAGCCAAGGAATTGCTATAGCGATTTAAAACTCCTCCAAAATGCAATAAATCTGCCACTAAACCTTAGTCTCTTAGCTGCATATGATTTATTCGTCAAAAGTATTCACTCCAAGCTCAAAACTCCATCAAACTGAATCATTCAAAGCCCAAATGAAGCTCTTGAAGTGAAGCCTCCAATGCCCTTCCCTGATGTGGTCTTTCACACGCAAAGAAAGGAGACTTGAAGAGGTTTTCGTCTCAGGAAGTCTGGTTCAAAACCCTTAAAGCTCCGAAGCTTCAAGAATGCACAACAATCTCCAAAATCAAGAGAGTGAAATAATAATTCAAAACATAATGCAAATGAGCTTCACTTTGCCTTTTTATAATGTTCCATTTGCATTTGGCTTCATCTTATTTAATTTACTTTAATTTCATTTCCTTTTTCCTCCTTTTGGTGCACAACTTAAAGTATACTTTATTATTCACTTATATCTCCCCTTTATTTAACACTTAATATAAATTATACTTTTAAAAACATTTAAATCCCCTTTTTAAATAAAGTCCACTTAATTTATTAATGATATGCACTTAATAATTAATTATTTTTAAAGTATAACTTTAATAATAATTATAATATTATAACTCCATGATTAACCATCATAAATCAATTCCGACTTCACCAGGGGGTAGCCCATTGCATTCACTGCTAACCAGGGTGCCTTACTATAAATAGTAAGGTTGGCCTCTATCAACACACCAACTTACTATAAATAATAAGTACATAAAAATGGAGCCCAAAACACCCTGAATATCATAACCTTTAAACAAGCTGAGTTGGGGATGAAAACACTGCCAACTACCAACTGAGGAGACAGCTAACTCCAACACTGGGCCTCTAAACACCATTATTAGCCTACGAGGACCCGATGATAGGCTAAACATAGTTGAAAAACTCGCCAAAAGCAAAAACCCGCCAAGCCCAAAAAACTCGACTCGGCAAAAAACTCGGCAACTTAAAAAATTGTTTAAATTTCATTAAAAACACTTTTTTTTTTGCAAAATTCAATGATTAGATGCATCCAACAAGTCAATAAATGAGAAACAAGCTAAGTCTAGTTGTATTTAATCGATTTCAAAGTAAATTGGGTACAAAATGGCATCCTCATGTGGAATGTGCTGATATTGATAGTCTGAAACAAAATGGAAATAGCAAATTGTTTTTGTAAAATTGAAAGTAAATACTAAATAGTAAAATACTACATCTTCCTCTTCCCAAGTCTATTGAAAACTAGGGGAGTGGTAGATCTAGAAGGTCTAGTCCTAGGAATCTGTTGTGGCTCCTCCCTCCTCGGCATGACAAGCCGTGGCTCAACCTCCATCCTGGATGTAGATGTTGGTAGTGGTCCTAGTGGCAATGTCTTCTCATCCTCCTCATCCTCATCCTCATCCTCAATGTCATCCAATGAGAATCCCAATCCATCGATTCCAGCGGCACCCCCCTCCTCCATTGCCTGTCTCTCCAAATCATAGATCTCATCCTTAGAAAACAATGAAGGCTACTCATCCTACCCTGTCCAATCACTATAAGGATCTATCTCATCCAAATCAATTGGATCATCTGATATTTCCTCTACCCTTCTTGTGTGCAGCCGAAGATTATATTGCACATAGACAAGGTCATTGAGGCGTTTCTGAGCTAGCTTGATCCTCTTCTTTGTGTGGATGGCCTGAAATAAGCTCCAGTTGCGCTCACAATTGGATGAACTACATGGTTGGCATAAGACACGGAGGGCAAATCTCTAGAGATTTAGGGTATTTCCACCCCAATTTGTCCACCAAACCTCTACAAAAAAAATATTGAAGAGTTAGAAACTTAGAAAGGAAAGTAAAAAGTTCAAAACATATTAAATATCAAATTATCAATAGTTGTAAGTTTATAACTTGTAAATTTGAAATTTTATACCTGGTGACTGATTGTTTATTGCTTGTGTAGCCAGGTCTGAAGAAAAGAGCCTACCCCTTCTTTCCCTATAAGCTTGCAATTCATCAACAATGAGGTCTGTCACCTCAGCCTAGGGTGTCATCCTCTGAATGCAAGAAGTGAGGCCCTCCATAACCTCTTCAGTAGGATCTGAGAAGGTGCCTGAATGGAAGAAACGGGGGTTTAAAAAGTACCCTGCTGCATGGATGGGTTGGTGGAGTTGATTGTTCCACCTCCTATCAATAATCTCCCATATGGGATCAAATTTGAGGCTGTCCCCCTTATAATAAGTTCTTATAGCTTCCTTGGCCCTATCCATGGCCTCATAAAGATACCCCATTGGGGTTTTATCCCCATCTACCAAGCGGAGGACTCTAACCAAGGGCTCCGACACCTACAATATAAAAATGTAAAAAGATTAAAGTTACTAATTTACAATGAAAGACATATTAAAGATAAATAAATATTCAATTTGAATTTAAATTCGAAGTTTTGAAGTTACCTTCACAATCTCTGCAGCTCTTTTTGCAAATACTTTGTCGAAGATAATGCATGCAACCTTGTCTCCTTTTGGCTTCTTTGCATAAGATGATTCTGTCCATTTTGGGCACAAACATTTGTTTCAAAGCCACCAATGCACCAAGAATGCTTTGCAACGTTAAGAAAACCGTTGCAAACCTTGTGACACTGGATCTCACCAACTCTTTCCCTTGGGTGTAATCCCTCATCATGTGAAGAACCCAAGGGTGATTGTAGATAAATTTTGTGATCCTCCTTGCATCCTCTACAATCGGTGTGACCCAATCAAGCTTGCCTATGTCCTCCAAAAGAAGGTCAAGGACATGTGCTGCACAAGGTGTCCAAAAAATTGTGTGGTGTCTCTCTTGGAGGATTCTACCAGCTGCCACATATGTTGCTGCATTGTCAGTAATTATTTACACAACATTTTCAATCCCAACCTCCATGCAAACTTGCTCCAACATTTTAGCCAAATTTTCTGCATTTTTCACTATGTTGGAGGCATCCACTGATTTCAAGAACACCACTTCATTCTTGCAAGCTACCAAAAAATTAATGATGGTGTGGTTTTTACCATCCGTCCACCCATCGGAAAGAATAGAGCAGCCATATTTTTTCCATTCATTTCTTTGGTCTTACACCACTGCCCTTGCCCTATCTCTTGCATTTGTAAGCAACCTACAAGTACAACGTGAAATTAAGTACACAAATTTTGTTTGTAAACAAAAAATAGTTTAAATTCATCATAAATTTCTATAAATTAACGAACATAAATTTATCAAAAACTTAAAACCTAAAAGATTAAATTAACTAACCTCCCACTCAATTCTGTGCGAGAAGGTGCCTTGAAGCCCTTTCTTGCAACCGTCAGTGCAGTAACCAAATTATGCCAATAAGGAGAATTTGCCACATTGAAAGGGATGTTGAAATACCAAAAATCGGCACAAGCAATGTATGCATGGTCATGCACCTCCTTATTCCACCCAGTTGCCTCTAAGGAAGTTTGTGATCCAGGTGTGTTTCTAGGCACAAAAAATCTATCTACTGTGCATGTAGGTGTTGATTCTGGTGCTCTACTGGAAGTAGATGAAGGGCTCGCAGTGGTGGTGGGTTGCCTTCGGTTACGTGGACCATGAAGAGAGCCCACTATGCCCTGAAGTGCATCATCATCCGACTCAAGGTTGACTGGAGCACCTTGAGAAGAAGCTATGGATGCTTGCATCGCTGCCTTTGCCTTCTCCCTTTGTAATTTTCTTTCTTCTGCGGCTGTAAGTATGGCATTCATTTGTCTTTTTATTTCTTCCGTGGTTTTAGTACAGGCCTTCGCATCACGACGACAGATGCCTGCAAGATGGTATTTGAGGCGGTTAATGCCTCCATAGTATACGTTTTCGCATTGGATGCAAAAAACTGAGCCAGGGTACGGTCCTAGATAGGCATATTTCCACGCAGGATCTCTAGCTCCTGGAGGACGTTTGCCTACAAATGATGATGATACAACAGGGCCTGAGGTTGAATCAGATATAGAAGCATCTCTATCTGCTATTATAAATTAACCTGCACATACAAAGAGAAAGCACAAGTTATTAGTTTTTTAATAGAAAATTAAAAAACAACCTAAATTAGATTTCTACTTGATATATTAAATTTAAACTAATGTAAAATTCTAAAGTTAAACATTTTGTTCCAAAAAAAATGGATTCAACAAAAAAAAAAATTAACTAGGGTTTGGAAAAAATATGAAAACAATGAAGAAATAAAAAAATTACTCTAAATTACTAAAAATGCAAACTAATCTAAGACTTAAACATTTTCTTCAAAAAAAAAAAAATTGGATTGAAATAAGAAGAATGAAGAAAAATGAAAAAAATGAAAAAAATGTGAAAAAAATGAAAAAACAGAAAAAATGCAAACAAAACAGTGATGAATCTTGTTTTTATGAATATAAATCTTGTTTTGATCAATACAAATCCATTTATACTACATTCATGATGTTTTTTAAACTTAGATGCTTCAAAAATGAAGAAGAAATTTCAAAAAAAGAAAGAGAAAGAAAAAAAACAAAAAACCTACCTGGAAATCTGATTTGCCTTTCAAATTCGATTCGAATCCGCCTCAAATCTTGTTTGGTCGACGCCAAATTGCTGCAAATAGGTGTAAAATGCTTGGGAGGGGTTTTTTTCTCATTTGGAGCAAGTATAATGACCAAAAATGAGTCACAAAATACCCTTAAATGTCGCCGAAATCGCACTTTTCACGCCAGACAAGTTTTTGGCGCGGACTCGCTAGTTTTTCTGAAAAACTCTAATTTTTTTTTGGCGAGTTTTTGCATGAAGTACTCATGGCTTGAAAAAACTCGCCGAGTTTTTCAAAACTCGGCGAGTTTTGCATCTATGGGCTAAACCATCAACTTTGATGCTCACTCAAAAAAGGGACATTACAAAGAACTTGCCAGTTGAGAACGCAACATGGGAGAGCAGCATCCTAAGCTGAGATTGCTTGAGGACAAGCAATTTTGGGGAGGGCGGACTATAATGTCCCCTTCATAGCGTAGATCGACAGATGGAGCGATTAGCCTATTCCCGGAGTTCTTGTAGGCTAATGGAGGTTAGTTAGGGAACCAAGTTGATCACATTTTCAAGACTTACTATTTATAGTAAGTCAGGCAGGGGATCATGTAAGATGCTACCCCAATTTTTTCAAAAATTAATGGACAAGGATTGGACAGTGTTAGCATTAAATGCATAAACCAACTAAATGGCCTCACACTTTTTGATCACGCAGATCCCAGGATGGGCAAGGTGAGAGCATACAGTGATTGTCTTACAATGAGCAACTATGCAACAAGGAATTACAATTCATCCGCTGCGGCGGGCATCCACAAGCTGTGGGAATTCACCACTATTAGTGGGTAAAGAATAAGAAAGAAAGAGTACAAGCCATCCACTTGTTCAGTGGGAATACTCCACTATTTCAGTGAGAGTACAAGCCATCCACTTGTTCAGTGGGAATACTCCACTATTTCAATGGGTGAAAACAAAATAAGTAAGGTTCTTTCTCCACACTAGCAATAAACCATCCAGGGGTACTTAAGTGAATTGCATTAAAGTACAATGAAGCCAATTACAATGATATTCATTAATGCATAGTTAGAACTTGAAGATGCTATCCTTGTAGAATCAAGATGAGAGAGTCTTTACCAAGCAAGATACCAATAAAGACTATATGAAATCATTGCTGCACCAAGAGGATCTCACTGCCAAAATTGAACTGTAACAAATCAGACACCTCTAGAACTGTAAGGCTGCCCTTGGCTGTAGAAACAAACACATTTCAACAAGAAAGATTGTTCTCTTTACACATTACCAACTGCAATCATAGCAATCTGATTCAATGCCTCTGCAATAGAACAAAGACAAGATAAATAACATAGCTCAGTTTAAACTCAGAATTTCCTTTCATAGTCATACAGCCTTCATTGGTATGGATTCCTTGTAGCATCACCAATATCCACTAAAACCACTGCAAAATACCTCCAATGAGGTCACCCAAGCATACTAAGTAATCAGAAAACAATAAAGAAGGCAGATAGATATGTATAAAATTTCTGATCAATAACAGCCATTCCCAGTCGTACTGCCATGTTCAGTACATATATCATCAGCACAGTTTTATGAAGTATCAAACCCACAACAAAAATGGCTTAAAAGGGTCGTTTTTATCACACACTGATATCACAATAGGCTTTGAACTCAATAACACTCCCATTTATTTCTTACAACCATCGTACCATTTCAGCTGGTACGACATGTGATGTATAGATATGCTCATATAATCACCAACAAAGTATGCTTAAAAGAAGGGGTTTAGGCTATCAAAACATTTCCAAAGATTTGTAAACAAAACTATCTTGCATTTATTTCCTTGTTTTCAAATGCTCTTGCAGACTAGTACGGCCATGGCAGGTACGGCTAGTCTGAATAATAGTATAAACATCAAAGAACTCCAAAAGTGTTTACAAAATTGCATCAAAACCTCATTACAATCAACTCTAAAATGAAATACAAATAAAAAATGATAGAAATATGTCATCTCCATAAAGCTCCATTGGTTCCCTGAAGTAGAAACCACCATTATTAGCTAGGGTAGATATCACACTATCGAAACTGATCTTCTTCGAGTGGGTTTCATCCACAAGAAGGAAGAAAATGGAAGAACACGCAGGTTCAATCCAACAGAGTAACAATACAAATTCCAAGCATACCCCCAAATGAGCTCTCATTGTCCTTTTATAACCTTTTGAGAGGAATATAATATTATTTTTCTTTTGTCTCTTCACATTACTTCTCTCAAAAAGACCTTTTATTATTTTCCCGCCGTAGCTTAATGTTGTAAAGTGACTTTATTGAAGAAAGCTATCATGTCACTTTATAACCTTTTAATATAATTATATAATATTACCTTTTAAACTTAGCATTTTTGCTAGGTAACATTAAATATTTAGAATAATAATTATCCCTTAGGCAGAAGGACAATTGGGGACATTACAGATCATCAAGGGAAGTTTGCTCAACTTTCCATATTTAGTATTGCCGGATGAATGTACCTAGCACACTTTCTTGGCATTTGAGTGGATCGAGGAATAGAATATTAATGTCGAGTATATAGTTAAATTAAAGATATAACTATGAGATTAATTTATACATGTTACTTTATATTATAAAGTAATGTTCTAAAAGGGCTGATATAAGTTGTGTTTAAAAAGGTGATGTGCTAGGAGTAGGGCGCCCATCCTAGGAGGGTACATGGGACTTAAATGAAATAAAAAAATAAAAAAATAAAATATTTCCTCTTAGGCATTGGGAAGGAATGAACAAAAAGAAAAAAGGGGAATTCATTTGTATCATTCATCCACTTTTGAAAATACATTGTCGTGCAAATTTGGAGCTTGGCTTTGAGGTTGAACAAGGGTTTTGCAAAGACAAAAACCTCTGTGAGATCGCTCTCTTCATGTTTGAAAGACAACATCAGGAGGGTTGCTGGGAGTTTCATCCGGAGGCTCCGCATTGTGCCAAATTGAGAATTTTGTGAGGGTTTTAAGCAATGTTTTGATCAGATTTTGTGAGCAGCTTTAGAAGAAATATCTAATAACAGATTGCAGAGATTTTTAGGAGTTTTAGGGACTGTTTTTATACTCTTATGCCGGTCGTACACTCCCAGGTTTGGCTGTACACTTGTGGCAGCAGACTATTGTGTTGTTGAAGACTTTTCATCTTGTATTTGGGTGTAAGGGACTCCTTCATAGTTGCAAATATCTGCAGAGGGTTTAGTGACAGATTGGATGCCATTTTGAGGAGATTATCAGCTGCAGCAAACAACCATAAAGGCTGTACAGCAACAAGGAGGACGTGGGTCTTCAAGGAGGTCAAACACCTCTCATTTGGGCTGTCTATTTTATGTATAGGGGTCGCCTAGGGCCATAAACCATTATGCAGCTCTTTGTTTAAGGGAGGACCTTCATTCCTTGGCATTGTGAAGTGATTTCTAGCATCCATATTGCTAGTTCATGTATATTAGAATTACAAGTTTGAAGAAATGCAAATGGAATTGTAATTATTTTTGAGTGATTTTATGATATAGGTCTTTGTTATTTTATGTATATCTGTTATAGATTTTTTGGGTATTGTTGCATGCACTATATTTCATTGTTGTATTTCAAGCATCATATGCAAAAAACACAAACAAAACCCTAAACACATTCAGCAGTGAAAACGGAAACAAAAAACAAAAAAAAAACTTGGCATAAAAACCCTATAGGACAGGTGCATATTACAATCTCAAACATGATCTTCAGATTCTACATCTTAGCTTGCTTGACCTTGTCATCTCCTTCATAAATGCTTTTTAACTTTTCCCAAATTTCATTAGTAGTTTTCAGATTCATAACTTTGACCAATTCAGAATTAATAAGACCACTTAAAAGAGCATACCTTGCTTTACCATTGTTTTCATAGGCCTTGATCTCATTAGCAGTACTTGGACCATTCTTAGGTATAGTGTATCCAGACTCAACAGACTTCCAGATTTCATATCCAAGAGAAACCAGATAACCTTCCATCCTTATTTTCCAGAATGCATAGCATGATCCATCAAACAGGGGAACATCTTTCTTGTGCGCCATCCCAAATCTACCTCAAGTGGTTAAGCTTTCTTCCAAAAAACCTTGCTTTGATACCAATTGTTGAATGCACAAGACAACTGAGGGGGGATGAATCAGTTGTAACTTATAATTCCAAATCCCTCACACACATTCAGATCCACATTAATTCAATTAACCCTTCAACTGTTAAGATGATTAAGCATGACAGCAAATAACAGAAACTGAACCAAATCAACAACATACACAAGGAGACATCAGATTTATGTGGAAAACCTAAGAAGGGAAAAACCATGGTGAGGATTAGCTCACAATATAAAGTAATATCAACACCAAATACGATAAGGCTCACTGCCCAAAAGAAAGAAAGGCTCACTACCAAAGGCTCTCTACCAGAGTAGAAAAGAAGATAGAGAAGAATGTTACAATGAGAAAAACAATCTCAATGCAACAGAGAAGTCCACCACAACATCACCAACAACTTCGCAGTCTTATTGAAGAATTGTAGACACCTTATGCTCATTGCATCCAGTAATCTAACACATGAAATTTTGCACTGCACTTTACAACTCAACAATTCGCATCTCGCTCATCACACACTTTTATTTTCGCATCCCTCAACAATTCAACACTTATTTATACTATCTTCAACTTTGAAAACATTCTCCAAGGTTAGCAGTACACCTTAACCATGTAAATTCAAATTAGGTCGGCACCAAAACATTCCCACGGTGGAAAGGAATGAAGGCGGACCACAACACACCTTAGCTTGGATCAAAATCCACTCATACATGCCATGTCACGCTTCCACAATCATCAAGACAAATCCGCAATTAGTGTAAACACCCAAGGTCGGCCAAACCTATGTTAACACCATAATCAATTAAGTACACGCTCCCTCAAAACCAAATACTACTCACAGACCACACACCATGCTTTGAACGTAATCTAGAATAATCCACAAACACCCTAAAATCCAACAAATTCCTTCGCAACAACTTTCACCTGAAGAAAGTACACACCCAGTATACTCAAACATTTTTGCCATACATTGTAACTCAAGAAATCAACTTGTGGAGCACCAAACCACGAGCAACTTCAACTGAAGGTAGATATGAACCTTATAAACACACTTCCAGAACTGCAAGACCTAAAACCATTATGCGGAGCAAAAACATTTCTCCCAGACACCTCTGCAATACACAGTTCACACACCTTCCTCTGCACATCGATCCAACACACCAAATTTTAAATGCAACACCTTTGAACACCTCTGATCAACATATCCAAACCGCATGAGCAGATATTCAACATAGAAGAAATGTGGAGCAAAACCAGAACATTACTCTATATGCCAGAACACCTTTACAACACACTATTTCCTCTTTTATTTAAATCTTCTTAAAAACACTTGGAAACAAGGCACCAGAAGCATATCATCAACATCTTCAGCACTTCCTCATCATCAGAGACAACATCAACTCAATACCATTGCTCACACTCTTGCAATAATCTCTTGCTCATACAGTTGACACCAATGACAACACAAACTTGTTGACATCAATGACAACACTAACTGCACATACTTGAAACAGATTTCTTCCCTTTCAGGTATTTCAGTTTGGGTTTTGATGATGGATATATTATTGGGCCACAGGAGAGAGGAGTGTGGTTTTGGCAAGATGAGTTTATAACTATAACCAGAGTGGCACAACGTCAACATACTGGGTTCTTTCTGAGATTGACGTGGGACGTTGGGATCACATGTGGTTGTAGCTTGGTTCAGTCTGATGTTTTTGGTGTTGTGCAGGCATTGCTTGAGGACGAGCAATCTTTGGGGAGGGAGGACTGTAATGTCCCTATTTTCGGATTCTCTTGCATTGTAGTTGGCACTAACGTTGTGGATGTGTGTCAACATTATCAGAGAACTTATTTGATGATTCCATTGAGCTCAGGGGCTTTTCCGGGGTGATTTTCGGCTTCAGGTGTGCTCTCCAAGAATCTTGGAAAGGGCATCTATTTATAGTAAGTTGTCTGGTTGGCTCTGTTTATCATTATTCATCTGGATCACTCAAATGCAATCAGTTTTCGACTCCGATGCATTCCGGCAGTTTCCGCAAAATGGGTGTATTAATGGCTTTATTTTAATTATTTTATTAAGGTCGCTAATTATTATTTAAACTATTTTAAAAGTACCTTAGTGTTATAGCTCGTTGGAACCGGAATGAAAAGTTTTAAATCATGGACACATAATATTGGGACCTTGCGAATCAAATATTATCATTATTTTGATAAAAAGGTCTTTTGTAAGATACCCAACTAATTCTACCAAAATTTTTCCTTACTTAGACAATTTTACTTGCTATCAACTCATCAACTATTTCAACAACACAAAGATATATATCAAAGATAACTATTTGAATGAATCAACCTTAAGCTGGGTACTTGTTTTATTACTTGATTCAATCAACTCACAATGT
The DNA here is from genome assembly GCA_027924645.1 of Cunninghamia lanceolata. Taxonomy (NCBI): domain Eukaryota; kingdom Viridiplantae; phylum Streptophyta; class Pinopsida; order Cupressales; family Cupressaceae; genus Cunninghamia; species Cunninghamia lanceolata. The sequence goes on along the minus strand of BSBN01000936.1, from coordinate 1,439,739 downwards.
CTTATTACATGAGTAATGCTTTCAATGGCATGAAGTTACACTTTATTCAAATGGAATTACAAAGCAGGCCTTGGAGCCTTGATGATTACAATGGGCGCCTATACTTGATCGACTCAATTGAACTCAACGATGTCAACTGAATGTCAACACCTCACAGTACAACAAGGGAGCATCACCTTGTCAGTTGAGGGAGCATCACCCCAACACTTGAAACTCGCAGGCCTCAAGATTACAAGCTCAACAGCTTTGCAGAGAGAATTTTGTCAAAATGCATAGATGCAGATGAATGAGAAGGCTCCTCCTTTTATAGGTCTTCCAAAGGCAATGAAGGCACGTTTTTCAATGCACCAAGAGGAACCAAGGCACGTTTCCCAAGAAGCATATCCAAGGGAATATTCCGTCTGATGACTCATTCTGAGTTGGCAAACTTACCCAAAGACCTAGACACGGATCCCGAGGACGTCCTGTTGACCAATGAAAGCTCAGGTAGATGCAACTACCCTATCTTCTGACTAGGCGCCCATTTGGAGTAGTATGATCATGGAATGGCGCCCAATGTGACCTAGGCGCCCAACTGAGGTAGCAGAGGCCTGAATATGCGCCTTGAAGAATTTGATGACTCCATGCAAACTTAGAACTTTAGCAAAGATCTTTTGGACCCTAGGCGCTATCTCCTGATGGAGCGCCTTGTTTCAAAACAGGTCTTGGGGACTAGCAACTATCTTAGGCGCACATTTGGGGAAGTTTCAACTAGTATCAGCGCCTAACACTTCAAGTAAGATGTTCTGCATAATTCACACTTTCAAACACTTGAAATCTAGCGCCCTCATCTGAAGTATTACATCTTGTTTGAGTCTTCTATAGCGCCTTAGGAAGAGAATGATTTTGCTTTGCTAAAAGCTTCAACACAAGTCACAACTGGATCAAAATTATTATCTTCTCTCAAGCGCCTTTCACTATGAATGGATTGAAACCTCTTTCTTAGCTAGGCGCATTCTGGAGGTGAAACAGGCAGGAAGTGCGCCTTGCCTGCATGGTTGTTTTCTCTGTCAAGTCTTCAAGTCTTGTTGTCTTGGAAGGTAAAATACCTCATCCTGGAGTGAGCGCCTTACTTCACATGTTCAAACTTCATCTTTTAACTCACTCTGTAACTAGGCGCCAGAGCTGAGGTCTTCAGTCAGAATGTGCGCCTAGAGCCTTCTAGGCCAATTTCATCCTAGATTGACAAGGTAGGAAGCTTCTTGAAGTTAAAAATATCTTCACCAATCAATGCGCCATTCATTCATCCTATAGAATCTCCTGTTCTTGCTTGGGCGCTCATTTGATCTTAGCATCATGGAATTTGCGCCTAGGCATGGAAACCTCATATACTTGTCCAAACTTCATCATTAAGCTAGGCGCCCTATTGAAGGAGTTTAGCTATGTTGAGCGCCCCATCTCAAAACCATTATTGAGTGCCAGAAGTAACCTAAATAGCTAGGCGCTCATTGACAGGTTGCTAGAGGAAAAGTGCGCCTAGATAATAAGATGTCATTACTTGATCACTTCATCTTTCCACTTGATCTTATTGAAGGTGAGGCTTCACTTGATCAATCTTGAAGGAGTTCATCACTTGTTTGAAGTGCAATAGAGTCTAGGCGAACTATTGGGAATTTGGTGGAGAAATTGGCGCCTAGATGCATTAAGACTCCTCTTTGCATGGACTACTCACTTCATCCACTCCTGTTGATCCAATCAACCATCCCAGCTCAAACACCCATGTTTTTATCCTGGATTTGCACCTTATGAGGACTAGGCGCACTTTGAGGGTTATCAGAGCTAGGAAGTGCGCCTAACTCACTTGGACTTCTTCAATGATCCCAAACTCAAGTTTGATGAGTCAATTCGCCCAATTGATGTTCAACATATCCAAAGATGACTACATCCTCTTGATTATTGCTTTCAAAATCCAAGGCGCATTTTTGAAGTGTAACTGTAGGAATGAGCGCCCTAAACTTGACTTAGTGGATTATGACTTGAAACTCCTTGATTGTACCTGCAAAATGACACACAGAGTTAGTCAAAACCCATTTCATTCCCTTATCATTCGGAATTAGCCTCCGGGAATGAGGAGTAGGCTAATCCATTCATCACTTGGTGCTCAAGCCGGAAATGGGGACATGACATCTTTTGGAGCCAAAAATGAGCTTTTAATTAAAAAATAAAAGCTTCTGGAATGGTCGGTGGGAAAAAAGCATTAAAGGAGGTTGTGTGAGCTCATTTGGGATATTTAGAAGTTTGTTTATTTTCCTCTGGAGATTCTGAGATTGTGCCTGTGGCCAACTCTTACCAGCGGGATGAAAACCCTAATGGTTTCTTGAAGTTGAGGACGAAAACCCTCTGTCTTCAACAGTGAGCTGAAGATTTGGAGTTTGGGGATGAAAACCCTCAGATTTTGTTGAAGCAATTTCATTCAAAGATTGCCAATGTGCTGAAGGATTGTCGATTAGAGGATTTGATGATTATTAGTCGTGAAGGGTTTACTGTGCAAATTCTATTGAGATTCTTCGAATAATAAATTTATTTGATGTGTGGTGATTTGTGGAGGATTCTGGAAAGTATTTGTTGAGTATATCGTGTTAGTGTTTAAATTCGCACCTTGCGGTATGACACTAAACGGAACAATGTGTACAGTAGGACTGTTCTTCAAATTAGGAGGGGAAGCTCCCTCAGACAAAGAAATTTAAAAAGACAATTACAATTTGACATATCTTTTTGTTTCTCACAGCACGAGCATAAGGCAATTGAAGCTCTTCTACAATGCTTCAAGACTTTTGAAAATATTGCAAAAGAAATAACTAAACTTTAACAAACACACTTCCAATTTCTTTAAGTAAATCCAGAGCATAAAGAAATTGAAGGAACAAATTGGAGATTTTATCACAAAGGAACAACAAAGATCTAAAAACAATTGTTTAAGCACAAAGTCATAAACAATTCTTCTCAACCTTAACAACACAAAAAATTTCCATGATAATGATGCATATTTTCATTCCACAAAGTAATCAAAACACACAACACTGTTGAACAATAATATGCAAGCAAAAATAATAGTCTCAGCATTTACCATTCAGAAGTTTAAGTGTGTGGAATACACTTATTTATACCCTAAAAAGCAAAGATGCAAGGAAAAGAAAGGAAGAGTTAACTAACACTCTTCACTCTAACCCTAATGCTGCATGGGAAGCATGCAAGCTTATTAGCAATTAAAAATAATAAAATATCTCTCATGCAATTTAGTTAACTGAACTTGCATGTTATTACACATTGAGTTCCACTAAAAGATAATTTTGCTTGATTTCCAAAACAAATCCAAAAATAGATTTATCTTTGAAAAGCAAAGTCAATTCTCAAAATAGAAATTGCTTTGGAAATCACTCCAACCACCCAAAATAGAATCCTTCTGTAGATAGTGAAAAATGACTAAGTATGAGAATTGAGATTTCCCTCAAATTCATCAACCTTAGCCTCATTTGGTATGGTAATAGACTCCAGGTAAACTGTCCCATCTGCAGGTCGATGCTTGCATCATCAATGATCTTTGAAAGATCCACATAGTCCTTTTTAGCCTTATCAAATTTCACTGTGATTTCGGCCAAAAGATACATTTTTCCCATGTGAGGATCTCCACAAAACCTCTCCCGAATCAGCTACACAAACCCATTTTGCAAGTTATGAACAAGGCAATTTACTCCTTCATTGTTGAAATACTTGCAAGGAATGTGTTAGACAAAAATAATAGCATACTTTTCAACATTGAGAAGCTTCTCCTTCCACGTGGTCAACTCCGAGATTATATCTTTTGAGGTGCGAATCAAGATGTGTCCATGAACAGACAGTGGACTTATCATCTGCTGACATGGGCCTTAAGCCAAGAGCCTGCAATCTCACCAATAGCCTATCATAGATAGGCATCATCTCTGTCATGCACTCCAACATGTTCTGAATTCCAAGAAGAGTATCCTTAGAATTAGACATTGTTACTGTCAATTTTGCAAGAAAAGCAACACCCTTCACTATGAAATCTTCAATCTAGTCTTTCATATGCTTGCCATATACCACCAACTGGCTCAATTGTCTCTGGTCATCAGAAGGCTCCATTACCTATGGCAACAAAAGTGAAAGCTGCGAAGGTGAATGCAGGAGTTGTGAAATATACTGATGCAATTGCTTGTTTTTTGATTTGAGGACAGCATTGTCTTCTCCATCTTTCAACACTCTACTCCTGATTGTATCAGTGGCTACCTCCAAAATATTCACAGCGGACTGCCTAGTGCTTTGGCCCAAGTTAGCCTTGATGAGATATGAAAATCATCAAGCTCAACATCCAACATCGTCTTATCCTGAGGGATAGCGGTTTCTACAAATATGTCACCTTCAGGGGTCCTTGAAATTCTCGACTGCTTCTTTAGCTTCTTCGTTGAGGACTCCTTGAATGATTTGGATAAGGCGCTGAAATCCAATTGGTATGATGGTCTTTTCTTCTTCTCACCTATCACTGTGCGAAACCAAGTAGGAGTAGCCTTTCCAGGCACTAGCTCTGGATAATCTTCTACTTCAACTTCGAGATTGTGTGTGATCTCAACCTCAGGAGGTGCGATATGTGGCTCTATCTCAGGTACAACCTCCAGCACAATTTCTGGCTCTGTCTCTACTCTTTGCTCCACCTCTGGATCCTCAACCTCCTTGACTCCTGATGAGTCAAATGGTGTAGAAGTGATATGTATAGGAGTCTCGTGTGGTTCTGGTATCCGAGGTGATAATGAAGAATCCTCTTCCTCGTCTTCCGAAGATTATGAAGAAGTGGAAGAGGAAGTAGTCAGTGAGCTTGGTTTTGCTGGTGACAAAGAAACTGCATCTGGCTGCTTTTGAACCGGGGCTCTAGACTGGGTTCTGTTTTTGTGGATCACCCTCAAGGGTTCTTTCTCAGGAATATTAACTTATCGTTACCACTTATTATCTTTGACTTTAGCCTTGTGGCTAGATGAGTAGATGAAGATGGCGGCTCTACTGTAGAAGCCTTGTCCTTTCGGCCTTTAACTCTCTTTTCCCTCTGAGAATTAATGAACATCCAACTTCGTTTCACCACTGCTCGAGTTCGGTCGGTGATAGAAGTTGACTTCTTGAGGGACCAATCAATTTATGGCAAAGGTTGCAAGTCAATCTTTTCCTTTATGAATCTAGGAGAAAGAACATTATCATCTTCGCGCAAACCTTTGGTGTTTTCATCAAGGAAAGCTAGTATTTGCTCCAATGAGAAGCGACCATAACTCTGTCGACGGACCTCAAACTCATCTTCACAATTAGCCCAATAATCTTCAATGGTAGGCATATGAGCAAATTTGCCACCAACTCTGGATTTCATTACCTCTTTGGGATCATAGGTGCGTTTTTCTTTGAAAGTCTTCAAACCAAACTTGGACATTTCTTCATTTGAAGCAGTTTTGCATTTGAAGAAGCTGAGCTGGATAGGAAAACCCACTACATGCTTATGCCTGCTTCGTAGAAAACTATGAACTTCGACACTCTGACACAGGAACTCCATGAAAACCACCTCATCAGAAGGGTATCTCAGAAGTATGTATGGATATGAAGTGAACCCATACACCTAGATGTATGAAAAAGTTGGAAACTGAATGTACCAATCCGCCCAATCCAAGATCACTGCCCTTGCCTCCTCTGAAATGCGGACATGCATCTGATTCTCCAAGTCTCACACTGTGAACATCAGGAATGCATCATTGACACGGTAGAATTGCTTCAGGGACTCTGAAAACTCCAACTGAGGATATAGCCTGGTGATTCTAGTATTTTGTGGAGAGCCCACGAAATTCAATCCAGCAAAGTGATGCTTCTTAGCCACCATGAATAGCAAGTATGATATCTTCCCGAACTCACGAGTTCGAGGAAACTCTATAATTTGTCGGTGAATGCAGTTACTTATGAGGATAGACCAATCATAAGTAGCACTTCCGTTGACCACTGTGTTGATAATATAGAACATCCAGTTCCTGAAACTTCTCCCTTCAGGTTGGCCTATGATGCGGTTGAGTAGTGTGATCATGATGGCATACTCATCTTTGAACTCTCCTCTACCAACATTTCTAGGAAGAGTATTCCTTTTCTCCTTTAGCCATTTGGAAGCCACCTTTTGACATTGATCAGCATTAGAGCTCCATACTCTGTCACAATTTTCAAGGTCTAAGGTGAGTGATTTTTCAAACGGAGGTATCCCGAAAGCAAACTCAATATCATCTGGCTTGAGGCTTGCAACTACCCTTCCATCCACTGCTCTGATTTCTCGACTCTGGATCATAGCATTTTATGCAAGCCAGTATAAATTCTAGACTGTGAGTGGCCAATGGGAATGAGCTAGCTTGAGTGAGTCCAGAATACTTAAAGTTTCTTGCTGCAACACTACCTGAGTTTACCAAGGACTCCAAGTCAAAACCTTTAGGTGATACTTGACAAATCTGTTTCTTTGACTTTGGCATACTCATGGACAAGTAGAGACTTGGCCTCAATGGTGACCGAAGAACATTGCATGGTTGCTTGGGGTTTTGGGAAAGCCTTCCTCTTTGCTGTCCCGCCTTGAAAATGATCAATTTAGGCCTTTGTATACTTGTTGTTCAAGAAAATCAGGCCTTTCTTCTCGCTGTCCAAACTTTGATTTTTGTGAAAAAATGCATTTTTTGCCCTTGGAAAATGAAAATATTAGGCTGATACTTCAAAAATATGTCGGATCTAAGCTCCAGACAGTCAAGAATGATGAGAAATGTCGTTTCTCGAAGTGGGTATGCGATGGAAATGAGAAAAAATGGACCAAAACATATCGATGGTTGTGTGGGTCTTCATAATGGCTGCATGACACCTTTTGTGAGTGCCAGAAGGTTGCGTGAGGAGTTTGGAGCCAAGGGGAGTTGTGTGTGAGTGTTTTTGGAGGGACATGGGACTTATGGAAGGGTTGGTGCTGCTTATTCCACCCTCTTGGCATCATTTTTTTTTATGGCCGCTGGGTATGAGGTTTTGGAGCTACACATGGAGGTTTGGGATTGCTATCCAAGATTTGCACAGCCATATTTACTTATGTATAACAGACTTCTCATTGTCATTGTATGCTGGACCAGCTATTGAGGAGGGAGTGCAAGTAGATTTCTTCATATATTCATCTACAAGGACTTACAAACAAGCTACAACAACGTACAGTTTGCAACAACAGCAATATATTGCTATGGATCTTCATTATTTGGCTTGTAACCATGCTCTAGTATCTCAGATATTGTAACAGCAAAAATACTCATTGAAATCAATATATTATTGCTGGAGTTAAGGTTAGTTTGTGCTTCATTGTTATTCCTATTTCATGCCAAGTGTTTGATCTAATGTCTATGAGATTTATATGCAATTCTGAGTTGTTTCTTGAAAAAATTTCTATTATATATTGCACATTGAATGATCCCAAACACAAATGCATTGAAATACACTAAGAACAACAACAAAACATCAAACTAGAAAAGTGTTTAACAGAACTTCAGCTCACTAGAAGTCGGTAAACTTTATGGGTGTTTGAGAAAAATTGTTCCAAACTAGGGTGGGACATTACAGATTGGACAGGGTGGGATGAGCAGCCTTCATTGTTTACAGAAGATGAGATTCTTGATTTTGAGAGGCAGGCATTGGAGGAGGTGGGTGCAGGAGGCGATCTAAGATTGGATGACATTGATGAGGCTGAGGAGGAGTCATTTCCATCTACTACCAGGATGGAGGTTGAGCCACTGCCTTCCATGCCAAGCGAGGAGCCACAACGGACTCCAAGGACTAGAACCTCTACCTCTCCCCTAGTTTTCAGTAGATTAGGGAAGAGGAAGATGTAAAATGTTGTATTTACTTTTAGTTTTACTATTTTCATTTTGTCAGCTATCTATTGTATCAGGCTATCTAGTATAAGCCATCAGGATTCCGCATGAGTATGCAATTTTGTACTCAATTTGCATTCAAATCAATCAAATTTAATAGAAAACACTTTTGTACTCATTTATGGACTCATTGGATACATCTTGTCATTGAATTTTGCAAAAAAATGTGTTTCTAATGAAATTTAAGCAATTTTTTAAGTTCCCGAGTTTTTTACCGAGTCAAGTTTTTTGGGCCTGGCGAGTTTTTGCCGAGTCCGAGTTTTCCAACTATGGTCAAACCAATAAAAATAAAAAAATATAGGGCAAATTTGGGTGGGAATTTTATAGTGGTATCAAAGCAAGTGATCTTGCTAGCCTGGAGGGTTTGCATGTCTGGTTTATCTAATTGTATGTTGATTTATGAATCCTGATGATAGAGAGTACATCACTTACAGGAGAAGGCAGCACTTTATGAACTTAGATTCTGAAGAAGAGAACATCATGGGTGACAGGAATTGTGAGGATCTCAACACTAGAGACATTATCAATGACATTGCTAGAGGACAACATGATTTAATGCTGCTTTTGACCCAATTTGTGCAACATAGCATGACAAACAACAATGGAAATCAAAATAATAAAAGGGACAATCAGCATACAAGTGGAAACAATGGAAACAATGGTGAGACTAGCAACTCTGGAAATAATACCAACACTCCTAATACTCACTCTAAAACCACTCAAGCTTCCATAGTTAGGCCTCTTATGCCTAGGTTTTTGGATTAGCAAGGAGCACAGGGTGGAGGACAGCAGGTTGCAGGAGAGAGCTTTAATGATTACATGTAGGAGTGGCAATCATTGGGTGATGAGTTTCAGGTTGCAATGTCTCTACAGGATTTTTGTTAGCTGAAATATAGAAACAGGTCTAGAGCAGAAAGAGGACACAACCATGATTTGCAGAGGAAATTGGGAAAGGTAACTATTACTCCTTTTGGTGGTTTGGGCAAATGGACTGCATGTGCATGGATTCAGAAGATGGATAACTATCTCACTTTGAACCCTATGTTTGAGCGAGAGGCAATTCAGTTTGCCACTTTACACTTGGAGGGAGATGCACCTGATTGGTGGTATAAAATGAATTATTTTCAAAAAAACAATAACATTCGAAGTTAGAGTATGAGCACGCGCTACATAAAGGGAGGATTTTAAAAAAAAAATTGGAAACAAATTTTGTTTGTATGGGCACGTGCCCTCAAACAAAAATGCATCAGAGCAAAGGATGACATTATGTAATGTCCCCTTCTAACAAGTCCAAATTTTCCTTTGACCTTGCACAAAATTTCAACTTGTAAAAGAGAACATTAGTAATCAATTCTTTTTATAATATCAACATATATCATTAATTCAATTATCCAATCCTTAAGTCCATTCATACTTAGGGTTGTCTATTATATGTTAATCTTATTCATTTTCAAACCTTAGTGGAGATGGGGTACTATCTCTTGTTAGGTTGCATGAATCATCCTCTACGTGTAGTGCCTTTGTATGATGTAACACATGCCCATTCCACCTTAGGTCTTACTAAGTGCCCTTGTATGATGTAACACATGCCCATTCCACCGTAGGTCTTACTTATTGCCCTTGTATGATGTAGCATAGTCCATTCCACCACAGGTCTTATCCATTGCCTAAGTATGATGTAACACGGTCCATTCCACCGCCGGTCTTATCTACCTTTCGATGTATTAATGCTACTTCTTCCTAACAAGTCTACCTCCAATCTCTCAATGTGTTCTATGATCTTATATCATGGGTTTGTTTCTAAGGACCTTGCCTTCATTATATAAATCAAGTATGATTATTGCTTAGTCCTAATGATGATGGATTCTCTAAGCATTTATAATCATGTTACTCATAGATGTTTAGTATATCTATATCATGTTAGTTATTCGCTCCACCTTGACTATAACATGCTATCATATCATCTATATATATTTATATTTATAATTATAATAATATTTAATCACTAATATTGATATTTGTTAATAATATATTATTTATAATATTGCTTTCTTATATTACTCAATTTATTACTTAAATCTACATTTTAATATCATTCATATTATAGACCCTTTAATTAATATCATTCCGTATAAAAAAATAATGAAATAACTTATATATATTAATTTATTTCTTTATTTGGGAATATAGGTGTAGCATACTTATCTTATTTTCCCTAGCAATTAATATTCAATCATGTCTATAATTCAAACTCATAAATTATTAATTTTATATATGCTTGCTTCATTGTATTTTGTTGTGTTTCGTTGCTTCCTCCACTCTCTACCTTTATATTTTCCTAAATGGTCAATGACTATACCTTTTCACAAAGGTCATGTCTTTTATAATATAATTGCTGCTGCCAATTGTATTTATAATAGTTTGCAAGGCTATTAGTTTGCATAATATAATGTGATCGCTACTTTTTAGCCCCTTTTTTTAAATAAATATATTAGTTGCTGCTGCCTTGACAGATTGTCTTAAAGGCAATCTAATATATTATATAATGTATGATTTATATTCATTTATATAAATATGTTTATTATATTATAATCATAATAATAATTAATATTAACATTAATATTAATATTAACATTTATATTTATTATTATATATTATTATATAATAATAATATGCTATTTTAATATTTATATTTATATTTGTATTGGTTATTTATAAATATAATATATCGGTTAATATTTAAAATATTTATAGATAATATCATATAATATTATATATTTATAATATTATATATATTTATTAATGGACTATGGCCGGGATATTTAACATGACATTTTAAATCTTTAATTTAAACAATGCCTTAATATCGGGACATGACACATTATATAAAGTTAAAGATGAAGAATAGGTGCGCCACCATGAAGCGTATCAATATTTTTCAAATTTAGGACCAAACACTCAAACCTTGGGTGCATTTGGGAGTGTTAACTGACATCTTCACAAAGGCTTCAATATTGAAGAAATTTTTTCCAATGTATTAGCAAATGCTAGGCAACAAGCACACGCCTCATAAAGAACAAAAAGGAAAAGACAAACTATCCTAGTGTATTGGTGCGCATTTGGTAATTTGTGTGTGCCAATACACATACCTACTTACAGAACAAAGAAATCGCCAAGGAGATGGCAAGTACTACACAGACAAAAGATTTCCAAACAGTTTGAAGGTGCTGCCATATTCAGCTAAAAGAAAGACATGTTTTTCAAGAGGAAAACAATTGAAAAAAAAATTCATTGTCCTTGGTGCACACCAATACAAATAAACGCTGGTACATTGTTGACATTCACATCCTAATGCATTGGCATGCGCCAAGGAACAAGTGCACACCAATGTTGAAAGAGCGTTTCAGCGTTTTGCATTAGGCAAATCCAAAAAGATACACATTCACATTTTATTCAGCATGAACGTGAACCAACTCCTGAAATCATTGTAAAGATTATAAATTACGAGTACATATTGTATAGTTTTAGGTTAATTTTTAATTTACACAGAGTTTCCCCTTCTAATTCGAAGAGCGGTTTTATCGCACATCTGTTTGATTTTGTGTCGTGCTGAAAGGTGTGAATTAAAACAACATAGTGTAAACTTGCATGGTTTATATCTTGTGTATTTGAAATGTCAGATATCCTATTCCTTTGCATTAGAATACTAGTTTGGATATTTGTCTTTGGACAATATTGCAAAAGTACTGTTATAGACGTTATTATTAGTTTATCAATAAATTTTGTTAGGTTTAGAAGACAACATAAAATCTTGTGTTTGTTTTGTTGCAGGCATTTCATAAAGGATCAAAGTTAACAGTGGATGTTTCTACTGCAATTGTGGGGTTGGAAGAAAATGGAGAACTACAACGAATTCATGAAAAGTGGTTTGGCTCTTCCCTGTGTGATTCCACAGATTACACAGAGTCAAATCAGCTTGGATTAGCCTCCTTTTGGGGTCTCTTTCTAATAACTGGATTGGTATCCCTCACTTCTGTAATCTTATATTTTAAATTGCATTTACTTTATTTAATGAAAAAATCGATCATCTGTAAGATTTTAAAATGACCAGCATCAGTATATGACATTACACTGAGAAATTTATGATCTTAATTAATTCTTTAAGGTGGCCAGGAATGCATGTTTAACCATATTTAAAATGTATATAATCAGATTTGATATAATAAATTGACCCGATCGGCAACCATTATGCACAATTAGAAATGCTTTCAATGAAGACTTCAATTGAAGTTAACAAAGGCTATGTCCCTGCCCGATTTTGAAGGTAGTAAAGCTGCTGTGCTACATTTTTAGGCTTATAGTTTTACATTTCAACCAGAGTTTTCTTGCATCCATTTTAATAAATTAGAAATGTAACATATATTGTTCTTTGCTTATTTATAGTCTTAAACTGCTTGGTCAATTACCTCAGAGATGCTCACCTTTTACTTCCTTAACATCGACTCATTCTTGTTGAGTATGACACCCCTTTCATAAACAGCGGTCTCTTATTTAAGATAGATTTGAATCTACTAACACATTTCACTTTAGCACTATCTTCTCTGGTTTGTATTGCATATGTAACGTCCAATAAAAGAAATGAATTGTGTCTGGTTTTATTTTGTAGTATTCTCAAAATCCTCTTGTTCTTCTGTCACCATGTCCGATCCACCCTGACAGGTGCCTGTATCTCAATTACACACGCACTGCTTGCCATAACGATACTCATTATTTCCCTCTCTCCCCTCACATTCATGCCCAGTCATGTATATGCAGCATGGAAGTGGCAACCATACAGAGTCTCAACCTCCCCATTATTTTTTGCAGTCAATTCAAAGGGAAAACATTGGTTTCCACCAATATCTGAGCTCCCACTACCAAAATATTTTTGGCCATTTCAGTGGTATCTTCGAAGACTCCCTTCGGATTTCAGTGCAATGGAATCAATGGAGGGATGCAATGACACAGGAGTTAGCAAGGATACATGCAGGAGAAAGGTACATTGAGGAACATTTTACAAATTTCAGACCCACTGACTTACTTTGTCTATGTGGGAGAAGCATCGCAAATTCACAATAATATTGTAAAGATACAATAAATAGTTAGTTACAGAGCCAAATAACTTGCCAACTCAAATGCAATTGATGTGCACTTAATACATCAAGATGTTTCAAGTGGGTTTGTTCCAATGGGGCATAAAGGCAAAGAAGTTGATAGTCTGGATTCTGCATATAGTTCGAGCTCCACCATTGCCTCAGTGACAATTGGACTGCTTAGTGGAATTCTTCCTTTTGTAGTATTTGTGTTTTTTCCTTTAGAATTCTTAATAATTAAACTTTCTATGTAAATTCAAAAATATAATAACTTTTTTTTAATGCACACATGTTGGCTACCTAGCTCATTTTCCTTGAATATCACTAGATGCAAGAGACAGAATTCCATTTAATATGATCATGATATATAATCCTTTTTCTATTGGATTTCAATTGATCCAACAATAGTATAACCGAGGCCCTATGTTTTATTTTTCTTGGACTTTGTTATTCTGCTTTGTTGATCAGAGATCCCATTTTGCAAGTAGCCATCCCTCATAGTCTGCTTTTGAAAAACAAATTAATTTATTCACTGGAAGAACTAGAGAGCTCCATGATGAATGGTTCGTAAGGCACTAGCTGAAGGTTTTGAAAATGAGATAAAAGCTACACAAGTTTGACTGTAGGGGAAACTCTGTAATTAAGTGTGCTTGAGCTGGAGTAGTACCTGTAAAAGCAACCTCCTGGGAAGTTGCAGTGCTTTACCCTTGTATACGTTACCTATGTGCAATGAGTGCGAGTGTACCATTCATGCTCATAATAGATGTAAACCACTAAACATGAAATATGAGTCAATGTAGATTAACTTGAAAATATGCACTTAGTGCCAAGTGAATCGTTAACGCTCATGAGAGAAGGGATCTTGTTGACTACTTCACACACTACTCATAAAATATAGATCAATATAGATTGGACTAAATATGCAGTTGTATCCCCAAAATCATACCACTTAATTTGATGCACTGCAAAAGCAACCTGTATACACATTTTATTTACTGTTCAAACTATTGCATAAATGTTAACTTGACCAAAGAATAGTGCTTTTTTACATTATGTATTACTTTCATTATTATATCAATGTGGTTGTCTGTTCTTATCAAGCAATTCTGTAGAGAATGAATATGCCGCCCAACTCTGTTTTGAACAATGTAAAACTTCAATGGTTTAAACAAGTGATGAACTATATCCCAGGAAAGTGGTGATTTTGATGTCCGTCAGTTATATAAGACCTCTTGTTTCGTTTTGTACATAACAACACTCCTTGAGTAAATTACTCGCTTACTTGTATATATATTTGTTGTAGTCCAGTTTATATCAGAGTGTGGCATCCCTATTTGGGGGGTGCCCATGCCCAATCAAAGATTCAAAACACAAGTTAGATTCTAAGAAGATCGGCACAGCTACGTACCCAGGAACAAGTGTGAGAATGCACCGGAATGAACAGAAGAGACATCACAATGATGACACTTAAGGTACAACATATATGTTATAGCTTGAATGTCTTCCTAGAAGCAGTATGGAGTTCAGGCACATTGTTCCCTCAACCATTTCAACACTGCTCAATACCAGAATGTGTGATGTCTTGCAAATGGCCTGTAAGGGCAACTTTCGTTTTCCTTCTTGATCTGCTCTGGATCTCCAGCCTTATTTCTCTTTCTTCCTTGATGAGCAAAATGGCATTCTGCCTATTCTTTATATTAGTTCAAGTTTCTTCTAGCCAGCACAATCTCTATAACTTGAAGTTTAACGGTGAATTTGTCAACCAAATTGTTGCTACTTTAATTCAAACACCATTAGATTTGGGGAGCAGGACAAATGATTGCTTCTTGTGTCTGCAGCTTCGTGGTTTTTTCTTTCTTTCTTCCGGCAATAATGTCTTGCTGCACTGTGCTAGTCCCTTGGGATTTTTTCTTTTGAGATAATGTATTGCTAGATTATGAAAGGTAATATTGGTTAAAATGATTATTTCTGTTCTTTGGAATCAAAACAGAGTTCCACTACTTTTTGTGATTCAAGTATTGCAGACTAGGCTTCTAAACTTCCGATGAACCACAAAGGTACAAATTACTACTCCCAGTCCTAGAGTAATTGTTCCTGATGTCACATCTTTACTGGAAGTTTAGTAACTCTCGGTATCTACAAACCTACTTAATAAGAATCCTACTTTCATTTATGACAAACATAGAAAGCTAATGCAAATGTTGTTGGGTACGTGTGAAGCCAAGTCATTGTAATGGCAGCATCTTCCTATTCTTTGTAACAGCAGCATCTTCTTGTTCTTGTAGCCGTTGCCTCCTTTGTATTTTGGGCACAGTGGTTGAAGAGGTTAAGGATTGTATTGGCTTTTTATCACAGCTGCCATTGTGGGCTGTATGTAAGGTGCTGAAACAGAGTTAAATAAAATAGAGATTCCCCTGTTGAGAGTAGATGTAGTCTATAAGACAAACCACTGTAAAATTTCTGTGTTCGAGCCTATGTGTGTTCTTGTTCATTTATTTATTCTTTGCAATTCTTCTTTTCATTTTTCTGCCGTTATTTAAAATCAACAATTGGTATCAGAGCCTGGTGGAGAAGCTCGGTGCTGAATCAGTTTTTTTTTGGGAAATCGGTGTAGAATTTCCAGAGCAATGGACAATGCAGACAAATGGAAGATTGAGAAGTTCGCAAGGCAGAACTTCAGATTGTGGAAGGTACAAATGGAATCATTGCTTATCAAGCAAGATCTCTCAAACGCACTTGTAGGGAAATCGAAAGGGAAAGGTTCTCTATCAGACGAAGAGTGGGAGAAATTGGACAAGAAAGCAAGAGCAACTAATTTTCTTTCGCTGTCCAGCAACGTTTTATTCAATGTTTCGGCTAAGAAGACAATGCAAGAGCTGTGGGATAAACTTTCTTCAATGTACGAGATGGCATCGGCATTAAACAAGGTATTCATCATGAAAAAGTTATATAATTTGAAAATGAGAGGAGGGATTATGTCAAATCATCTCAATGAATTCAATACCTTAGTCACCCAATTGATTTCAGTGGGTATTAATTTAGATGATGAGATTAAGGCAATATTGTTGTTATGTTCTTTACCGAATAGCTAGGAAAGTGTGGTGATGGCAGTTAGCACTTTGGTGGCTGCCAAAAGTAAACTAAAATTTGACGATGTTGTAGCCACTCTTCTCAGCAAAGACATGAGGAGGAAAAATCAAGAGCCTTCATCCGGTGACGCATTAACTGTTGTAAGTACTGGCAATAGAGGTAGGAATCAAGAAAGAGGCAGAAATAATAATAGAAGAAGGTCAAAATCTGCACCAAGATCGAAGTCCAGAGGCAGAAATGGTGCATGTTGGTTTTGTGGTAAACCGGGACATACAAAAAAGAATTATTGGAATTATAAAAAGGCACAAGACAAAGTCAACAGTAATGAAGTAAACACTGCAGTTGATAAAGAAGATGGTAATTTGGTTTTGTCTGCTGGTACACGAATGCAGATTTGTGGGTGCTCGATTCTAGTGCCTCTTTCCATGCTACTTCATGCTGGGAAGCTTTTTCAAATTTCCAAGAAGGTACATTCAGTAAGGTTTTTCTTGGTGATAATAAAGAATGTAAAATCATAGGTAAGGGTGATGTAACATTACATTTGATAAATGGAAACAAATGGATCTTGAAGGATGTGAGATATGTTCCCATGTTGAAACGAAATTTAATATCAGTGAGCCAGCGTATTGCTTGTGGGTGTAATGTTAAATTTTCTTTAGATACTTGGAAAGTAACTAAAGGAGTTTTGGCGCTTTCAAAGGGAAAGAAACTGGGTAATCTTTATATTTTAGAATGCCATGGTGAAGTGGGAGCTGCAATGGCAGTTGTGGACAGTAGTTCAGAACTTTGGCATAAGAGGCTTGGGCATATGAGCAAGAAGGGGCTTGAGGTTATGCTTTAAAGGGATCAACTTTTAGGCCTAAAATCGGTCGATTTGGAGTTATGTGAGCATTGCCTTTATGGCAAACAGAGACGGACCAGCTTCTTGAAAACAAGCCATGATAAGAAAACTACTCCATTGGAACTTGTGCACTCAGATGTTTTTGGTCCCACGGAGGTAACCTCTTTTGGAGGTGTTAATTATTTGTTACTTTCCTTGATGATTGCACTCACAAAGTCTGGATTTATATGTTGAATAGAAAATCAGAGGTCTTTTCAAAATTTAAAAAATTTAAAGCTCTTGTTGAAAATCAGATTGGGCACAAAATTAAATGTCTAAAAACTGATAATGGGGGAGAGTTTTGCTCTTTGCAATTTGACAACTTTTGTGCAAATAATGGCATACACAGAATTAAAGTGGTTCTGTTCACCCCTCAGGAAAATGGTGCAGCTAAGAGGTTGAACCGGACGATTCTTGAGAGAGCTCGGAGTATGCTCTCCAATGCCGGTTTGGGGAGAGTTTTGGGCAGAGGCTTGTAATACAGCAGTGTATTTAATCAATCGAGCTCCTTCATCTCGATTGGCTTTCGATATGCTAGAGGAGAGATGGCTTGGAAAAATAATTTCTTATAATCACATTCGTGTGTTTGGTTGTGAAGCTTTTGTGCATATTTCGAAAGAGCAGCGTACAAAGTTAGATTTCAAGTCAAAAAGATGTATATTTCTTGGCTATGGTGAAGATCAATTCGATTTTCGTCTTTGGGATCCAATTGCAAAGAAAATCACCTACAGTCGAGATGTGTTTAATGAAAAACTCTTCCCTGCTTTGCAAAAACAAGAGAATTCTCCAAAAGAGTATGTGCCTCTTGATTTATTTGATAATGGAACTATGTTGTGCCCAATCAAAAAAAATTCTTCATTAAGGCATTTTGAGAAAGTAGAAAATTTTTTGTCAAAAAAGTCAAAAAGTCAAAATTTCTAAAAATAGAAATTTCTATTTTTAGAAAGCTTCTAAAAATAGACGTCAAATTAGGTTTTTTGGGTTTCTTGAGATACCGATGCTGGCAACATTTTCTAAAAATAGAATCTCTAATTCAAGTGTTGTGCCTAATTTTGATTGGCTGATTTCACTTCACGATTAAGGTGGTCCAGACGGAATCTGCAAAAGGTCATGTTTTCTCTACTGGGTCTATTCTGCTTTTTTAGATGGCGAACCACGAGCTCCGAAGCCTTAATGGAGGAGTTTCATCTGCCAGGGATCAGTTTCAAGTCATCCGGGCCGTTTACCTAACGCAAAAAAGTCAAGCAACCGTCAATTGACTAGATGCAGAGAACGGAACATGATGGATCTGGAATGAGAAGAAATGTTGAAAAATCCACAAAATTCGTTAAGTTTGAAAACCAGGCACCCTTAGAGGCTAGGGGCACCTATCCCACTTAGACTTAGATTTTTTTCCCATGTTTTTCGAGAAAATGCTAGAAATATCTCTGTCAGTCAGTTTCTGGGTTGATAAAAGTAGTCATTCTGGTCAATAGATCCTGAAAAGCTAGGATTCACCTCAGATATGCTCAAGCTATCCAGTCCATCCCTTATCTAGTGGCAGATGACTGACAAAACATCGAAATTGATGATAGGAAGCAACTGCCGGCACGCGAAATGGGATAAATTGTAGACTGAGATGAAAATCCTCAAAATTGACCAAGGCATGAATTTTTGAGTGCCCCTGGAGGAAGAGGGCACCCATATTTATCAAAGTTAGAATTTTTTTTGCGTTTTTCAAGAAAAGTCAAAAAGCTTCCACAGCCCGCTTCCAGGGGGTCAAAATCAGTCAAACTCAATCGAAATGCCCGTAAAAGCTGGAAATTCATCTCAGGTATATTCAGGCTACTCAAATCACCTCCCATCCTGCTTCAGTAGTCAGCTGAACGATCGAAAACTAAGATCAAATAGGGCCTGCAGCACAAAAAACGGAGAAATGGAATCAAAACTAAAAAATCTCAAAAAATTTCCAAGGCACAAAAATCCAAGCACCCCTAGAGGCTGGGGGCACCTATCCCACCCAGACTTAGAAAATTTTCGTGTTTTTCTGAAAAACGACAAATCCTCTTCTGTCAGCCCGTTCGGATTCATAGAAAATCAGTTTGGCTTAGTTTTCGAGGCAAGCACAAGGTACAATCAGTTCAATTTTCATCAGGCTTGGCTAGCTGCCTAACCATTAGTGTCAGTTTTCCTCCGGAAGGCAAATTTCAACATCCAAACTAGGTCCAACAATTACCGGAACGCGCACGAAAAACAAAAATTTGAAAAAGTTGAAATATCACAAAAAATGGCTAAGGCCTTGAAAACCAGGTGCCCCTAGAGGCTGGGGGTGCCCAAGTTCACTAGAGTTAGAAAATTTCATGCTCTGCTGATGACATCCATCAGTTATTTCTCAAACTTCATTCGTCGACAGTTTCTAGAAGTCAGATTTGCAGTCAAACATTGTCAGATCGTCAGTTTGACGCTGGGGATGAAATTAGAGTTGATAAATCTTCAAGATGCAATAATCAATCAGCTTTTTCAGTCAATGGTGACAAGTTGCTGTCTTGTTGAAGTCAGAGGCAGGCCATGCTGGAGTCAGGATGAGTGCAAAAGTTTCAAAACGAAGTAAAATTTGGCTAACACTTTTGCAACCTCACGTGTTTGATGACATCATCAAAGAAGATATTTTTCATCATCTCACACATGAAGCCATAGGTAGCTATAAAATAGGGATTCTTCCTATTTGAGTATATCTACTTGGATTTGTGCTTTAAAAGATGCTTTCTTCATGGATAAGATTCAAGTTTTATTCTTTCACAAAGAAAGTTGTTTTTTTGCCCTAAAGTTCTATAAAGACAAGCTTTTGGCCTCTTTTATTTATTACTTTTGCAAGTTGCATCCAGAGGAGGAAGATTTTTATTTTCTTTCTACGAAGATTCAAAGATCCAAACGGAGTGCTTTTTCAGCGTTTTTCATAGTTTCGGGATGAGGAAGTACGAAGGCACGCTTTTTCGAGGTCCATCTTTCTAAGGGATCATTTTTCAGAAATAGGGCCGAAGCTTTTTCAATTTTCATCGAGATGGGTCCATCCAGAATTTCATCCTCTTGAAGATTGGGAAATTTTATTTTTCTGGGAATCTTTTTTTTCCTACTTTTTTGAGAAATCCTAAGCTTTTTCAAAATCCGACAATTTAGGTTGTTTTAAAACAGAATTGTCTACAAAACCCATGTGCCATCTTTTTCACTCACATTCTGCTTTTTAGAAGAAATCAACATGTAATTTTCAGCCTTTTGCCCAAGATTTTTTCGACATAGGCATGTTCACAGTCATTCTTCAAGTCTTTCAGTATGCAATTCTCTCCAATTGAGATCAAGCCTAAAATGACGTTGGTTCACGATTACCTGAAAACTTTTGAGACCGATTTGCACAAAGTGCTTCTAGTGTTCAATTTGTATCCTTTGGAAGATGCAGGAAATACAGCTATTAGGAATCTGAATCACTCCGGGTTGCTTGCAGCAGCTTCTTTCCCCATCACTGTGCAAAGTATTGAATTCATAATTGCTTGTATGAAGCGTTACAATTCAGTCACAAGAGAAATTCAATCAGCAGATGGACGTGTGCTCTGCAGCTTTGGGCCAAATAACATTGAAAAATATTTTTCAATACCAGTATGGAAGGAGAACTTAGTCGTTTCAATTCAAGAATGCAAAAGGGTGTGGCACAATGATAAAGAAAAATATTGAAAAAAGATTGCTCAGAGGTGGTTGAAAGAAAATCAGAATGTTATGCCAAAGAATGTTGGACGTGGAGAGTTCAAGGAAGAACATGCAATAATGATTACTCTACTAAGCCAAATCATAGGTCAAGCAGATGCTAACAAATTTCAGCCTTGGATATTTTACATCATGTCCCAAATTGTTGACGGATCTTAATACTATGATTGGTCGGCACTCATCAATGATAGTCTCCACCAACAAATAATTGATTTTCAAAGGGCCCATGAATTCCACATGATGTCATATCTCATATATCTGATGGCCTTTCAAGGTCAATTTAGAGGTTTGAATATTGTTGGAACTCTAGGCATTCAACATGTATATCACCATGTCCCGCAGTTAAAATTTTCTCAGGTTGAAAGACATTATAGGTGGGTAAATGATGCATTCCTTATGCATGCGGTGTGAAATCTGGATAATGAGTTGCATGTACAATTTTCAGCTGATGCCAGATTGGCAATGGCGGAATGGGCTAATTGGTTTATCCAGTTTCCCACTTTCTCCTACATCAGAGTATATGGCTTATCAAGAGAGCCAACCATGTTGCTAAGATATCCTGCAGATGAGGTAGCATTCATGGAATTTCTTAGGCAAGTCTATGGAGTTCATACATTTCTGCATAGCAGGCGCAAAGCATCTTTCAGTTTTCTGATTGGGATGGATATTTACAGATGCAGATCTGGAGCAAATGCTAAAGTAAATGGTAGTGAATCGTCCAAGTATGGTCTTAGGTTTTTCGAAAGGAGGACTTCATACAATCCGTTTGGTGTTTTTGCATCACACCTTGGTCAAAATTGTGTACATACACCTGCAGTTGAAGATTTCTGGGCTAACTGTGTAGATGAGTTTGAAATGTAGAAATGTAGTTATAGCAGGTTTACTCTTCCGCAGTTGGCTGATATTTTGTTAGAAGATGTAGAGGGCTTGTCAGATGATGGTGAAGTTTTACTTCCCACATATTTCAGAGATTAGGTCGAGTAACAACCATTGCCATTAGTCAATTGGTCAACCAAAGAAAACACCTCGATTGAGGAAAGAACGAGCCAAGTTATCAAAAATAGTATGATATTCTTAAAAAATAAGCGGAAAGAAGCCATTCTAGTTGCAGAGCTGCCAGTAGTTCAACCATCAATACCTTCCACTTCCAAACCAAAACCAAGGGTTAAGGCTATAAGCGTCCTTCCAGAAGGAACAAAGATGGCCAAGTTGAAGAGGAAAAAGGTTTGAGTCTCTAGTCCATAGTCAATAGGAACAACCAATAATTGCATCAAAAGTTCCTATTGAACCAGCACCGCATACAGAAACAATGCCTTCAATTCATGTTTCTCCACCTTCATCACCAAGCTCTTCTCCCATTCACATAGATTCAGAGCTAGACTCGCCAGTTCGTAATACTGAGACACATATTGGTTCATCAAGAGTTGATGAAGTTAGAACTGAGTTTCCAAGAGAGGATGGCTCATCTGGGCTTGAGAACATCTTGGGTCGGAAAAGGAGAAAGCCTTCATATCAGTTGAACTTGACAGAGCTTAAAAGCGTCTACCAAGACACACCAGACAGGAAACTTAAGAAGCAAGTTCACATTGAAAAGAATGCAAATAGAGAAATGATCCTTGAAATTGCAACACCGCTAGAAGATAAAGATGTTGATGACTTCAAGGTTGTCAAAGCTAATCTTGGTAGGAGTACCTAGCATACAGATGTAAATCTCTTCGAGGTTGCAGCAGATAATTTGGAGAGGGTGTTGAAGGATGGAGAAGATAAAGCAGCCCTCAAGGCTGAAATTAGGCAGTTGCGGCAGTATATTTCCAATCTTTTTCACGGCACTTCACAAGCTGATTTACTGCTTCCTCAGATTTTGGGATCACCAGCCGATCAGCAGCAGTTCAGTCAGTTGGTCATTTATGGGAGGCACATGAAGGATTGGGTGGAAGAATTTGTAACTAAAGGTAGAGTTGTACTTTCATAGTTTTATCAATTAAGGTACAACGCTCATGATCTGCGTCAAGGCATTCAGGGGTTACAACAGACTATGGCTGAAAATAGACCGGTATTTGAGATCATTATCTCTGACTTGAAGATAGCATATAATTTTGTTGATTCAGCTGAAAATAAGAAGATTGTTTCTACTTGGAAAGCACAGTATCTTTTCACAGTAAAAACTTATGACAGTATAATCTTAGAGTTAGCTGAATGGAAAGAAAAAATGGTAAATGTTCTTAAGTTTGTCAGATCTTTTGTTTCTCAGATCTCGTGTTCATATGAAAAAGAAGATGGTACCCTATATGATCTCAGGGAAGTACAGACAGAGTTCCAAACTCTCGTCTGCAACAATTTTAATGGTGATATCAGTGCCGGCAAGATGGATGGTTTTGCCGCCATGATAGTCAAGTTTGATAAAGCTATGGGTGAAGTTCATGAATTCCTTCAGATGGTTGCAAATGGTGAAAAAATCTTGGAAAACCAGAATATCATCTTAGAGAGTATCAGTGTTCCTGACAAAGATGCGGTCACTAGGTTTTTAGAAGATATTATTTATCAAAATATCAATGGATGACATCACCAATAAAACAAGAATGTAGATGAGGATGTGACTCAAAAGAAAACAGCTTTAACTCAAATGTTTTAAATGCTTTTTGTTTTAAAGCATTTGCTTTCATCCAAAGCTTATCCAACCTTAAAATAGTAAAAAGTCACTTTGTAATAGTTGGAGCTTTCTTTACTTTAAAGCACGTTTGTTTTAAAACATTTATTAGTTGTAATCTTTATCTTAAAATAGAAATAGAGCTTGCGAGTTGGCAAGTTAGGTTAAATCAAGGAAATTTTAGGGTTCCCTACTCCTTTGATCTAGTATAAATAAGGGCAGTCTTGCCCATTGTAAGTAATAGTAATTGTAATAGCAAATTTGTTGTGCCTATTCTAGCCTGCAGAAATTGTTATTTCAAGTGCTCCTTCACTTTGTGTATCTATTTTCCAGTGTTTGATTGCATATTGTATGCCTGCCTTTTGCTACAATATTGTTGTTTTGGAGTTGTATCAACTTTATGATATTGGAAATAGAAGTCTCATGCCTACCATTTGCTTTGATTTTCTATCTCTGATCATCTAGTTTTGTCATCAGATGTGTGGCTTGCGTAATCTTATTTCAATTTTTATCTTAAAGTACAATGAGTCTTCTGATGTGAATCTGGAAGAAGCTTATTAAAGCTTTTATGTTAAAAATAAATCATTCCTTATCAGCTTTTGATTCCTATGCTCTGTGTTTACTGAGGCAATCAAAAGCGTCTTTTAGTTTAGGCCTAGCTGTAGTTAGAAGTTTTAAAAAAGGAAAAACCTCTGCTGCAGTGAATAGAGTTTTATAACCTTGTGCTCGCAGTTGAGAAGCAAAAAGAAGATAGGCAAATTCAATTTATTTATCTTTTTAGCGAACATCAGCAAAAAAGGAACTCCCCCTCATAATAGAGAGCAGTTTATCTATGCATAGCTGTCCGTTTCCAACTCGCATTCTAGAGGTGCGAATTGAAACGCCAACAAACTACTAGGCAACCCTCTGTTTCATATTCATAGCCTACACAAGGCACTTCACAGCAACCTACAGTTACTTTCCAGCCTTCTATTGTTTGTACTTTGCCTCCTAATGCTTCAACGCTGCCTTTAAATATTTCCTCAGTCTTGAATAGCATCTCCCCTGCTCCCATTGTTTGTGCACAATCTTTGACTGGTGGTGCCCCTCATCATACTTGTGCGTAGCCATCATTTTCTTGCACGCAGCCTTCCATATCTCAGACGTTGCCTTCTCACATGTCAGATCAGTCTCTAAATATAACCCGCAACCTTTGTTTATCCCAATGCAGCCTTCTACCATTACCATGCTGCCTTTAGGAAGTAATGAGCGGTCTTCTATTTTGTGGGAGCCTCCACTAAATCCAACATAGTCTTTAATTATTGAAAGGCAGTCTTCATTGCTACCTGTTGGTAATGATTCGCAGGTATTTAAAAGTCAAGACTGTTGGATCTAGGGCATACAACTGAGAGGGGGGGGTGAATCAGTTGTATAAAACTTCTTCTCATTCAAACACTTAACTCACTGTTGTTAGTTAGCAGCATATCAAATAATCATCCATGGAAGCATAATACATAAACACAAGAGCAGATAAGCATCAACACATTGAACACCAAGATTTTGACGTGGAAAACCCGGTTAAGGGAAAAACCACGGGGTGATTAACCCAAGAATTATTCTCTGTTAGAAGAATAAGGAAAAATGAATGGCACATGCCAATAAGGGCTCACTGCCCGAGCACACTGCTCACAAAGAGGCCCACTGCCTACAAGGAGACACACTGTCTACAAAGTGATGAAAATCACAGTCTTGAACTGGAGAATGACATCTCTACCATGTCCGGATCAGTTCCAATTAAGCGCAACAATCTCTGCTCTGCCTTTCGCACGTTTCTTCGCTATACCATACTCATCCTCACTCCTCACTCTGAAATGAACTCACAAACCGTTATTTATACAAGACATCGACTTAGGAACAAACATCTAAGTCGGCAAACAACCATAGGAGTATCCGCAAGATGAATAACACATCCGATCGGCCATCACAAGAACATTCGCAGGATGAACAACTCATCCGGTCGGCTACATAGAGCAAGAACTTCATCCGGAAGAATAATTTCAATTCCGGGCTCTACCATCAATGCGGACCAACAACACAACCTAAACAAGATCCAAGAATCTTCACAAGCTTGTCTGAATGTCCGGATACATCCGCACTTCCTCTGCTTACTGGGATCTCTTGTCTTCCTCATCCGGAACTTCAAGAACACAGTCTGTCGCCACTGTCATAATGTAAGAGGTACTTCCGGACCTCCAAATCATACACAAATTAGGATGACACATCACAAGGACATCCCAAACACTCCTTCCAATCCGCAAATTAGGATAATACAATTCCGGACCTCACCGGACCGTTTTGTGATCCTCTGTCACCTCCGGATACTTGCCGGACCCGGTTCTATACCGGCAGCCACAACTCCTTCAGATCTTCATGCGGACCTCTGAAATCTTAACTGTAGCATCTCAAGACTCATATCTACTAACCCTTTAATCCGCATCCTCCGGTTCTCATCCTATACAGTACATTTACCTTCTTCTCATCATTGTTCTTCACTGTTCCTGACTGAGACTAATTTTCTCAATATCCTCAGCACACAGCTCATCAAATCCTTCTTGTCAATGCAATATGAGTATGTTGACATCAATGACAACACTGGATAACCTCATACTTGCAACAATCTCCCCCTTTGTCATTGATGGCAACATATGATGTGAAAAACCATTAAGACAAGAACTTCATCTTTTCATATGTCTTCTCTTCCTTTACTGCTCCCCCTTTGATCATCAACCACTTGTTTTTCACATGTCTTCTCTCCCCCTTTGACATCAATGGCAAAGGGCTCATACTTGCAATTCTCATGCATCAAAATCATACTAGTTGCTCCCCCTTAGTTGCAGCTCCTCATTAGTCCGGATCACAAGATATGACTGTGATAGCCACCGGACTGATGCACATCAGTGCATCTTAGTTCATCACCGGAGGGGCCATGACCCCTAACTTCTCCCGGAGATATTCAAAGGAGTCCTTGGGAAGAGGTTTGGTAAAGATATCTGCAATCTGATCCTTGGAGGGAACATACTCCAATCTGACTTCTTCCTTGTTTACTTGTTCTCTCAAAAAGTGAAATTTGATAGATATGTGCTTAGTCTTAGAATGCAATACCGGATTCTTGGAAATATTAATTGCACTTGAATTATCACAGAAAATTGTGATAGGCTCCTCATATTCAACTTTAATGTCTCTTAGCATCTGCTTCATCCACAAGATTTGAGTGCAACTACCTGCTGCTGCAATGTATTCTGCTTCAGTTGTAGACAGAGATATTGCATCTTGTTTCTTGCTTAGCCAAGAAACCAATCTCTTCCCCAAAAAGAATGCTCCACCACTAGTGCTCTTCCGGTCATCCACATCTCCTGCCCAATCTGCATCTGTGTAAGCATGAAGAGAGAAATCCGGATCTCTAGGATACCATAGACCATACTCAACTGTTCCTTTCAAGTATCTAAAAATTCTTTTGATTGCCACAACATGAGATTCTCTAGGATCAGCCTGGAATCTTGCCACAAGACCAACAGCCTGCATTATATCTGGTCTAGTTTGAGTGAGATACAACAATCCACCAATCATTGATCTATACTTTGTCTGATCTGCCTTTGGAGAATCATCATTTTTGCTTAACTTACATCCGGTTGCCATAGGAGTGTTCATAGGCTTTGAGTCTTCCATACCAAATTTCTTTAACAATTCTTTCACATATTTGGTCTGAGAGATGAAGATCCCTTCTTTTGTTTGAGTAATTTGCAGACCCAAGAAGAAATTCATTTCACCAAGCATAGACATTTCAAACTCACTTTTCATCTGATTTGCAAAAGTTTTGCACATACTATCTCTTCCTCCAAAAATGATATCATCCACAAACACTTCAACAATTAGAATGTTTTCATGATCAATTTTGAAATATAAGTTACTGTCAGCAGTACCTTTGTTGAATCCAATCTGCACAAGATGCTTATCCAACCTTTCATACCATGCTCTTGGGGCTTGCTTCAATCCATACAAAGCTTTCTTCAACTTGCAGACCATATCATTATTATCAGACAATTGAAATCCATCCGGTTGTTCAATGTAGACTTCTTCTTCCAGATCACCATTTAGGAAGGCAGACTTGACATCCATCTGATATACCTTGAAGTCTTTGAAGGCAGCAAATGCAAGAAGTAATCTGACTGCTTCAATTCTTGCTACCGGAGCAAAAGTCTCTTCAAAGTCAATTCCTTCTATTTGAGAGTAGCCTTTGCAGACCAATCTAGCTTTGTTTCTGATTACTTCACCAGCTTCATTTAGTTTGTTCCGGAAGACCCACTTGGTTCCAATTACATTCCTGTCTCTAGGTCTGGGAACAAGATCCCAAGTATGATTTTTCTCAATTTGCATCAGTTCATCTTCCATTGCTTTGGTCCAGTTTTCATCATTGCAGGCTTCATTTATTGTTTTAGGTTCAATCTTTGAAATCAGACAACATTCATTCTGATCTTGAGCAATATTCCTTCTAGTTTGTACACCTTTGCTTCTGTCACCTATGATCTGATCTTCAGAGTGATTCAGTCTTACATACCTTGGAATTTTGGGAGTATCCAGCACTGTTGTTTCTTGATCAACCTCATTCAAATCTAACTCTTCTTCCTGATTTACCGGATCAGGCTGACTCTGTCTCACCGGAGAGGATTGAGGTCCTTGAACACTGTCTTGGTCATCTTCATCAAACTCATAAAATCTTGAAGGCTTCTCAATTCCTTCATCAACCTTCACATTGGTGCTTTCTATCATCTTCCTCAATCTCTTATTGTAACACCGGTATGCTTTGCTTTGAGTGGAGTAGCCCAAGAAAATTCCTTCATCACTTCTAGCATCAAACTTTCCTAGATCTTCATCTCTTTTAATATAACACTTGCTACCAAATACTCTGAAATATTTCACAGTAGGAGTGATGCCAAACCAGAGTTCATAGGGGGTCTTACCGGTGTTGTTTCTGATTTGAACTCGATTGAGAGTGTAGACTGCAGTGCTGATAGCTTCTTTCCAAAACATTTGAGGAACATTTGCTTCCAACATCATTGTCCTAGCAGCTTCCTGGATGGTCCGGTTCTTTCTCTCAACTACTCCATTCTGCTGTGGAGTCTTAGGAGCAGACAACTGTCTCCTTATACCCTGTTTCTCACAAAAGTCAATGAATTCACCAGATGTAAATTCACCACCTCTATCAGACCTTAGACACTTTAGTTTCAATCCGGTTTGATTCTCCACCATAGCTTTGAAGATTTTGAACTTCTCAAAAGCTTCTGATTTTTCTTTTAGAAAGGTAACCCACATCATCCGGGAATGATCATCAATTAACAACATGAAATATCTATCACCTTGCAGACTCTTGATTCTTGTCGGACCACATAGATCAGTATGTACTAATTCCAATAATCCGGTAGAAGACTGATCTTTGCTTTTAAAAGAGACTCTGCTTTGTTTGCCTAACTGACATTCTTTACACACACTATTTGTAGGTTTTATCAACTTTGGAAGATCTCTCACAGCCTGAGTATTGCTTATTTTGATGATGTTATCAAAATTTACATGACACATTCTTCTATGCCATAACCAACTCTGATCAATTTGAACAAACAAACAACTTTTATTTGAACCAACCAGATGAAAGATGTTACCTTTTGTCTGAGTACCGGATGCAATTTCAGTTCCGGAGCTTGTAAAGATTCTGCATTTTCCATTCTTGAACCGGAGATCATAGCCTTTGTCCACTAACTGACCAACACTGAGAAGATTGTGCTTCAATCCTTCAACATACAGTACATTTCCTGTTTTGCTCTTACCATCAAAGGAAATAGTTCCCCTACCTCTGATTCTGCCAGCAGAATTGTCACCAAACTTTACCATTCCTCCTTCATATCTTTCCAAGTCTAAGAACTTATTCTTGTCACCAGTCATATGGTGAGAACATCCACTGTCAATAACCCAATCATCCTTTTCTTCCACTTGAGCAGCCAAGGCTTTTTCAACAACTTTGTGATTGACAGATTCAGAGAGCATGGAATCTTCTTCCTTGATGGCTATAAACACCCACTCATTTCCGGATTTGCTTCCTGGTTCTGATTCATCATCTGTTACTCCTTCATTGTCATCTTCTTCATGAACATAATAGCAATTCTTTTGAAACCTTTGTCTGTGAGTTTTAGATCTTGCAGATCTCTCCGGACATCTTGAGGCAAAATGACCAATCTTATTGCAGTTGAAACACTTAAAGGGTAGTTTTCCTTCATACTTACCGGATCCTCTTGGCAGTCTCTTTGCAATGAGGGCTTCAAGTTGAGCTGTTTCTGCTTCTTCTTCTTCCATGTCTCTTCTTGCTTGATCATACCATGACATTTTCCTTGATGAGTTTTCACCCGGATCAAATCTCTGTTTGCCTTTCACATAGGCACTGGCTTTGAAAGCAGATTCAGTCTTGGGAGGATCATCTCCAAACTCGGTCATTTCAAATGCAGCTAGTTTGCCAGCCAGTTGTTCTCTTGTGACAGTTGTGTGGGCTCTGAATTCATCAATGGCAGCAACTTTGATTTTGTAGGCAGCAGGAAGGGATCTTAGGATTTTGCAGACAATCTCATTTTCATCTAAAGTTCCACCAGCATTTCTGATTCCACATACCAGCTCATTTACTCTTGGCATAAAGGTAGTGATGTTTTCATCATCTCTCATTTTCAACCTTTCAAATTTCCCTTTCAGACTTTGCAACCTTGCACTTTTGACAAACTCATCTCCTTCATATAGAAGTTCTAATTTAGTTAGGATCTCATATGCAGTGGGTAGGTCAATGACATTCGAGAGATCTGAGTCATTCAATGCGCTTAGAAGAGCTTCCTTGGTCCGCAGATTGTTTTCAGCTTCTGTGATTTCATTCAGAGTTGTCGGACCACCTTGTGGAGGTACATATGGTTTTGAAATCATACCCAGGTATGCTTTTCCCATGCATTCCAAGTGACACTTCATGCGACCTTTCCAGAGAGTGAAGTTGGTTCCATCGAACTTCGGACTATCCTTCTTGTATGACGACATCCTGGATCTCCTCAAGCGGTTAAGCTCTTGTCAGAGGAACTTGGCTCTGATACCAATTGTTGGATCTAGGGCATACAACTGAGAGGGGGGGGGTGAATCAGTTGTATAAAACTTCTTCTCATTCAAACACTTAACTCACTGTTGTTAGTTAGCAGCATATCAAATAATCATCCATGGAAGCATAATACATAAACACAAGAGCAGATAAGCATCAACACATTGAACACCAAGATTTTGACGTGGAAAACCCGGTTAAGGGAAAAACCACGGGGTGATTAACCCAAGAATTATTCTCTGTTAGAAGAATAAGGAAAAATGAATGGCACATGCCAATAAGGGCTCACTGCCCGAGCACACTGCTCACAAAGAGGCCCACTGCCTACAAGGAGACACACTGTCTACAAAGTGATGAAAATCACAGTCTTGAACTGGAGAATGACATCTCTACCATGTCCGGATCAGTTCCAATTAAGCGCAACAATCTCTGCTCTGCCTTTCGCACGTTTCTTCGCTATACCATACTCATCCTCACTCCTCACTCTGAAATGAACTCACAAACCGTTATTTATACAAGACATCGACTTAGGAACAAACATCTAAGTCGGCAAACAACCATAGGAGTATCCGCAAGATGAATAACACATCCGATCGGCCATCACAAGAACATTCGCAGGATGAACAACTCATCCGGTCGGCTACATAGAGCAAGAACTTCATCCGGAAGAATAATTTCAATTCCGGGCTCTACCATCAATGCGGACCAACAACACAACCTAAACAAGATCCAAGAATCTTCACAAGCTTGTCTGAATGTCCGGATACATCCGCACTTCCTCTGCTTACTGGGATCTCTTGTCTTCCTCATCCGGAACTTCAAGAACACAGTCTGTCGCCACTGTCATAATGTAAGAGGTACTTCCGGACCTCCAAATCATACACAAATCAGGATGACACATCACAAGGACATCCCAAACACTCCTTCCAATCCGCAGATTAGGATAATACAATTCCGGACCTCACCGGACCGTTTTGTGATCCTCTGTCACCTCCGGATACTTGCCGGACCCGGTTCTATACCGGCAGCCACAACTCCTTCAGATCTTCATGCGGACCTCTGAAATCTTAACTGTAGCATCTCAAGACTCATATCTACTAACCCTTTAATCCGCATCCTCCGGTTCTCATCCTATACAGTACATTTACCTTCTTCTCATCACTGTTCTTCACTGTTCCTGACTGAGACTAATTTTCTCAATATCCTCAGCACACAGCTCATCAAATCCTTCTTGTCAATGCAATATGAGTATGTTGACATCAATGACAACACTGGATAACCTCATACTTGCAACAAAGACCAGCCTCTTCAAACTCTTGGACAGGCTCAGGGCAATCTTTTGCCACAGACAATTGAGGTACAAAGGCAGAGCATTGGAGAAAATGTCTAGAACAGGGGAAATTTGCAGTCTGATATAGACAATGTAGAACAGGGTCCTCAATTACGGAGGTCTACTCAAGAGCCGAGGCCTCTAGCCAAATTTGACGATTATGAGTTATTGCTCTCTGATCAAGCAAAGCCTACAACATTTAAATAGGCTTGTAAAGATGCAAATTCAGTCAAGTGGATGGAGGCAATGCAAGATGAAATGGAGTCTTTGAGAGCAAATGACACATGGGATTTGGTTACTCTTCCACCGAATCGAAAACCACTGAATAATAAATGGGTATATTGTTTGAAAGAAGAAGATGGAGGGACTAAATGTTACAAGGCTAGACTGGTTGTGAAGGGTTTTGATCAGTAAAAAGGAATTGATTTCAATGAGATCTTCTCACCAGTTGTGAAGATGCAAACAATTCGAGTTGTTTTGGGCATGGCAGCTATTTGGGACCTTGAGTTTGAGCAACTTGATGTCAAAACAACGTTTCTTCATGGAGATATTGAAGAGGAGTTGTATATGGAGCAGCCTGAAGGTTTTGCACAACAAGGTTGGGAGCATTTATATTGCAGATTGAAGCGGAGTTTGTATGGGCTCAAGCAAGCCCCGAGGCAGTGGTATCTCGAATTTGATAGCTTCATGACTCAACAACATTTCACTCGTTGTGAGTCAGACCTGTGCGTTTATTATAAGAAGCTTGCTAATGGTGAGTTTGTCATTCTTTTGCTTTATGTTGATGATATGTTGGTTGCTGGCACTAGTGTGAAGACTGTACGTGAATTAAAACATCATTTAGCTCAATGCTTTGCCATGAAAGATTTAGGGAGAAAGAAGAGGATTCTTGGGATGAATATAATCAGGGATAGAAATAAGAGAAATTAGATTGTCTCAAGAGAGATATATTCTTAAAATTTTAGATAGGTTCAATTTGAAGAATGCCAAGTCCGTTAGTACTCCTTCGGATGATCATTTTCGCTTGTCATTAGCTGTGTCCTAAAACAGAAGAGGATCAAGAACACATGAAATGTGTTCCATATTCATCAGCAGTTGGCAGTCTCATGTATGCCATGGTTTACACTCATCCAGATATTGCTCATGCAGTGGGAGTTGTGAGCAGATTTATGAGTAATCCGGGTAAATCACATCGGCAGGCAGTACAATGGATCTTCAAATACTTAAAAGGCACTTCACATCATGTTTTATGTTTTGGAAGTAAGGATACTCAGCTGCGAGGATATGTTGATTCGAATATGGCTGGAGATTTGGATAAACGAAGGTCTACTACCGGTTGCGTGTTTACTTTTGCCGGGGCAGCGATAAGTTGGGTTTCATGGTTGCAATAGGGGGTTGCACTTTCTTCTACTGAGGCTAAATACATTGCTCTAACTAATGGAGCCAAGGGAATGATATGGTTGCAGCGGTTGTTCGGTGAATTATGGTGTAAGCAATCAGTTTTCACTTTGTTTTGTGATAGCAATAGTGCTATTCACTTGGCCAAGAATTCTGCCTTTCACAATCAGACAAAGCATATAGAGCTAAGATATCATTTTATTTGCCATGTCCTTGACGAGGGTAAGCTGCAGGTGGAGAAAATTGATACTAAAATGAACCCAGCGGATGCCTTAACGAAGATTGTACCACGAGAGAAGTTCGAGTTCTGTAGAGCTTCTCTTGGTATTGTCCCAATGTGACCAAGTCTGTAGTAGGGGATATCTCTGAGCACCTCTCTTTCCGGTATGACTTGTCTTCAAGTGGGAGATTGTTGGGTACGTGTGAAGCCAAGTCATTGTAACGGCAGCATCTTCTTGTTCTTGTAACTGTTGCCTCCTTTGTATTCTGGGCACGGTGGTTGAAGAGGTTTAAGGATTGTATTGGCTTTTTATTGTGGCTGCCATTGCGGGTTGTATGTAAGGTGCTGAAACAGAGTTAAATAAAATAGAGATTCCCCTGTTGAGAGTGGATGTAGTCTATAAGACGAACCATTGTAAAATTTCTGTGTTCTCGTCTGTGTGTGTTCTTGTTCATTTATTTTATTCTTTGTAATCCTTCTTTTCATTTTTCTACTATTATTTAAAATCAACAAATGTTTTTTTTTTTAAATGGATGTGAGAACAAAAAATGTCAAAAGTTCTCTCAAATGTTCATGATAAGTATCCACCTCACTAGAAAGAAAATAAAAAAGATTAAATTAAATACTAAAAATTTAGATCTTTACCCCGGATTTTACCTATTTTGACACTTCTTAATCTACTTTATCAGAATTACTTAAACTGACTTGCATTTATGGGTTTTTTAAAAAGTCAAGTAACAAGAACCTCAATTGTACCCACAAACCTCAAAGTAAAAAAGAAAAAAAAAAGGAAAAAAAGGAATATGGTAGTTGCAGATTTTCTTTAATTTTGTAGGAATTCTAGATAAGAACACAACCAATTAACTTGTCAACAAAATATTTGAAAATAAATTTTACAATCTAACTAACTTCAAAGTGAGAAATGTATATAGATGGGGAGTTGTGTTGGTTCTCCCAATTGCACATGTGACCCTAAAGATAACCCAAGACCAATTCCTAAGGAATGTGGAATTGGTTCACTATATGAGGTTCATGGTCAAGGTGCAAGTGAATTTGCACCACTTGATAAGAAAGGGTAACTCTCCATGTTTTTGGCATTGCAAAATCAAGGGGGCTTCCCCGAAGATCTTATAAAACAATTTGTTAGAATTTGTTAAAGACAAAAAATCTACCCATGACCTAATGGTTATGAGCTAATCACAAATTTAGATGAATAGAATAAAGATATTCAATATTATGGAGCAAATTACAAATATATAGATCTTTTGGATGCAAGAATCAAGGAGATAGCATATCCAAAAGGTATGAGTTTAATTCCCAGTCACTCCTAATTAATAGGTGAGTTAACTCGGTTTAATTGAGATAGAGGTAACCTTGACTAAACAAAGGTAGCACCTAACTACCATCTATCAAGGATTGATGAGGTAGTGGGTGCATTTGTGTACTTCAAGTCAAGGTATACACGTCACTATTAATTACTTAAGTGGGGATAATTAAACATTCCTACTATCATAAGTAAACTTATTAAGTAGGTGTGATATCACACTTAGGATAGAACATATCAAAGTGAATAAAATATTACACCAACACGCCTCATAAACGCAACTTAAGAGAAATGAAAAAAGAAAAATGGGTCCCAACAACAAGGCCATTTTAAGTACTAATGTACAATAAGTTTCTCTGTAGAAAAAGAGAATAAAGAACCCCCAAAGAGAGAATGAAGATAGAGACTAGGTAGTCCTCCCCAAATGTGATGCCCCCTACATGGAAGATGGAAGGATAATACAAGAAGGTGAAGAAGATCCATGCATGACAAACCACATTCCTTTGCTTTGGAAGAAGTAAACTCAATGGTGCATGTCGAAGATCTTCCTAATCCAGAAAAGAGGGAAGAAAATGCAAGATGAATATATTTGGGAACTGTGTTGCAATCTCCAAATCAATGATGAGAGGTGCCAAGATCGGATTAGGTGTCCAGGCCTAACTAAAAATGGTTGCAAGTCAAAACAAGGTGGAAATTGAAGTAGCATAGGAGCCAAAGAATATGTGACAACAACTATAGTAGATCTGTCATTGAAGAGGAAACATAAATCCTCAAAAGTGTCCTCCAAATTTGTAAGGTAGGAATCATAAAACAAATACTCAAGATCTACTAAGTACTTGTCCCATTGAATTGCCTCTAGAAAACATATATGGTCTGTAATGTGCCGTACCTGTTTGTATATTTTTAAAGATCTTTTATGTGTGATTTTAATTAATTTTTCTTGTGATCTTTCAGACTAGACAGAAGAATACAGAAAGAGTTTTCAGTTTTCCTGCAGTTGTGTTGCCGTAGCATACAATATAGGGCATATATAGAAAACCCAGAAAAAGTACAATGAATTTGCACAAACAAACAATGACCCAGATCATCAAATCCACAAATATTAATTATCGTTACATACCCATGTCAAGTTTTGCACTTTAATATTTCTGCTGTAGCTGGACCAGCAAATGGGCATAGCCAGAATCACTCCCAACTCCAAGGAATAGAAAATATCATGCTTATATTAATAGCAGCAATACAGGAGGCCCTAGCCGCCTCATACAATGCAAAATAGAAGCTGCCCGCAAAGAGAAATGAAGCTCAAAACTCCCAACTTCATGCCTGGATGTGTATGGCCATGGCTGGAAGTGTATATCAGTAGCAAGAAAACTACCACTCTCTGAAATCTGCCTACACAACCCTTCTTAATCAGCAAATGACAATATCATAAAAAATATCACATTCAGCTCAGCAACTCTTCGAATATCTCTATTATCAGCACATTTGTGAATGCCGAATACATCCACCGTCAATGGCACCGTTGGGTGGTATTGCACACCTGTGGGATACCGTCACTAATGGAGGTTTTCGTCTCCAATAGCCTGATGCAAAATCTCCAACTCTAAAACCCTAGCAGAGCTCTCATACACAATATCAAAACATAGCATAAACTGAAAATGAGCTCCAAGTGACCTTTTATCTCCCTCCAAGATAGGCATTGGGCAATTAGGAGGAAAATTAACATTTAATTTCACTTTATGTCTCCTAGGGAAGGGCGCCCATGGTCAAGACATTAACCTATGTCTTTATCTCATTAATTCCACTTTTTCGGCAAATAAATTAAAGTCCACATTAATATAAATTAATAAATCTTCGGACTTTAAAATAAGTATGAAGATAGTGTCGGAATTCGCTGATCTTTAGCTCGCCAGAAAGGTCTTGACGAAATGCATCTGATCCAACTCTGAAAATCCCGAACTTACTAAAAATAGTAAGTAACGACCAAGAGCCCACTGAACCAACCACGATGGTGCCAACTGGATCCTCAGAATGCGGACCAACTCACCTACTGACAAGGATCTCCAGAGCCAACTAACCACAGTTCCCTAACCAAACTATTAGCCCACGGGAACTCCATGATGGACTAACCATGTGTCGAGAAGGGGACATTACATGGTTTTGCTAAACTGAATCACTAGAAGCCCAATTGGAGGAAACATTGTAATGCCCCCATTTTCGGCATGATCACCTAGCAAGGAGAGAGTTAGCCTATTCACCATTCTCGTAGGTTAATTCATGTGGTAAGGGAATGACTTGGTTGAGCTATGGTTATAAAGTGGCTTGGAAAAGAGAACGTTGCTAGAAGTTTGGAGAATGGAAAGTAGCTTTTATATAGCCTCAACTATTTTTCCTTGGCAAAATGAAGTTGGGATATGACTGGGTGATCCCACAATAGTGGGTTACAATTGCATTGAGGACACAAAATTGCTCGTGTCTCAAAAAAAAAAGACTAGGTTTGATAGAATGGGGTGTTCGATCGAACCATAAAATGGGTTTGATCGAACCCCCCCACGTTCGATCCACTACGTAAGCATAGGTCATTGAAGGGTTCGATCGAACCCCCGGGCGACCTATTATTTTATTAATAAAATGGGTGGTTCGATCGAACACCTCTATTTAGGGTTTTTTTAAGTGTTTTAACTGTCATTTTTTACAGTTTTAGTGCTGCCGAACTTGGAGGAGAGTGACCCGAACCCCAGGAGCTCCCCATCAGCCGAACGTCGCCACCTTCCAGCCAGTCATCCTCCGGGTATGTAGATCACTTTCTCCCAATTGCATTTGCTTGAAAGTTTCTAAAGCCTTTTCAACAAATCCATTTTGTGCATACCCTACGATCATTGCCATCCACGACACCATATTTCTTTGAGGCATTCTGTTAACAGTTGACGTGCCTTGTCTACGCTTCCACATTTTGCATACATGTCTACCAAAGCATTTCCAACTATATTATCTACCAAAAACCCCCCTTCTATTATGCCTAGATGAATGTCCATACCTTGTTCCAAAGCTCCCATTTTGTCACAAGTCTGCGCGGGAGGATGCTGGCGAAGGCTGTGGTGTCTGGCTTTACACCTTCCAATTGCATTTGCTTGAAAGTTTTGTTGGCGTCTCAATTCGCACCTCTGGAATGCGAGTTAGAAACGGACAGCTATGCATAGATAAACTGCTCTCCTATTGGAAGGGGGAGTTCCCTTTTTGTTGATGTTCGCTGAAAAGATAAATAAATTAAACTTCGCCTATCTTCTTTTTGATTCTCAGCTACGAGCACAAGGTTATAAAACTCTAAACACTGCAGAAGAGGTTTTTTCCTTTTTAAAACTTCTACTACAATGAGGCTTAAACTAATGACGCTTTTAATCTCCTAAGTAAATTCAGAGCAAAGGGATTAAAAGTGGACAAGGAATGATTGTTTTAACACGAAAACTTGAGTAAATTTCTCCGAGATTTACATCACAAGACTCATTGTACTTTAATGATGAAAGCTGAAATAAAAGTTACAGAAGCCACACATCTGACGATAAAACTTGATGATCTGAGACAGAATATCAGAGTAAAGGGAGGCATGAGATTTCTATTCCAACATCACAAAGTTGATACAACTCCGGGACAGCAATACTGTAGCAAAAGGCAGGCATACAGCAAGAGATCAAACACTAGAAACATATTACACATAGTGAACTAGCACTTTCAACAACAATTTTGCAGGTTA
The DNA here is from genome assembly GCA_027924645.1 of Cunninghamia lanceolata. Lineage (NCBI taxonomy): Eukaryota > Viridiplantae > Streptophyta > Pinopsida > Cupressales > Cupressaceae > Cunninghamia > Cunninghamia lanceolata. Next base: position 1,401,124 of record BSBN01000936.1, on the reverse strand, counting down.
GAACAAGCACAACAAAATATGTTATCTACAACACTGTTCCCTTACAATAAACACAGAGTGAACAAACACTTGGAATAACAAGGTTTGCAGGCTAGAATAGGCACAACAAATTTGCTATCACAAAAGTAACTCTTACAATGAACACAAAGTGAACAAACATTTGGAATAACAAAATTTGTAGGCTAGAATAGGCACATCAAATTTGCTATCACAAAAGTAGCTCCATTACAATGGGCAAGGCTGCCCTTATTTATACTAAATCAAAGGAGTAGGGAACCCTAAAATCTCTTTGATTTACCCTAACTAACTTGCCAACTCGCAAGCTTTATTTCTATTCTAAGACAAAGATTACAACTAACAAAAGCTTTAAAGCAATCTGTTTTAAAACAAAGAAAACTCTATCTAATACAAAGTGATTTCTTTCTAAATAAAGAATGGACGAGCTTAGGATTAAAGCAAATACTTTAAAACAAAAAGCATCTGATTTAAAGTTGTTTTTTTTTAATCACATCCTCATCAACATTCTTACTTTTTGGTGATGTCATCCATTGATATTTTGGAAAACAATATCTTCTAAAAAGTGAGTGACCGCATCTTTGCCAGGAACACTAATACTCTCTAGAATGATATTTTGATTCTCTAACATTTTTTCACCACTTGCAACCATCTGAAGAAATTCATGAACTTCTCCCCCAACCTTGTCAAACTTCACTGTCATTGCGGCAACACGATCCATCTTGTCGGCACTGATATCATCATTAAAATTGCTGCAGACGAGAGTCTGGAACTCTGCTTGCACTTCCCTGAGATCATATAGGGTACCATTTTCTTTTTCATATGAACACGGGATCTGAGAAACAAAAGATCTCACAAACTTGAGAACATTCACCACCTTTTCTTTCCATTCTGTTAACTTTGAAATTATACTGTCATAAGTTTTTACTATGAAAAGATATTGCTCTTTCCAAGTAGAAACTATCTTCTTATCTTCAGCTGAATCAACAGAATCATGTGTTATCTTCAAGTCAGAGATAATGATCTCAAACTCAACCATAGTCTGCTGCAACCCCTAAATGCCTTGACGCAGATCGTGTGCATTATACTTTAATTGATAAAACTCTGAAAGTACAACTCTCCTTTTAGTCACAAATTCTTCCACCCAATTATGCATGTGTCTCCCATAGAGGACCAACTGACTGAACTACCGCTGATCGGCTGGTGATTCAAGATTCGGAGGAAGCAATAAATTAGCTTATGATGCACCATGAAAAAGGTTAGAAATATACTGCCGCAACTGCCAAACTTCAGCCTTGAGAGCTGCTTTGCCTTCTCCATCTTTCAACACCCTTTCCTTCAAACTATCCGCTGCAACCTCGAAGAGATTTACATTTGTATGCCGGGTACTCCTACCAAGATTAGCTTTGACAACCTTGAATTCATCGACCTCAATATCATCAGCACTTCTATCTTTCGGTGGCATTGCAATTTATAGGATCATTTTTCCATCCGCGTTCTTTTCAATGCGAACCTACTTCTTCAGTTTCTTGTCTGGCGTGTCTTGGTAGACACTTTTAAGCTCTGTTAAATCCAACTGATATGAAGGCTTTCTCCTCTTCCTTCCCAGATTGTTTTCAAGTTAGGATGAGCCATCCTCTCTTGGAAACTCAATTCTAACCTCGTCAACTCCTGAGAACCAATATGTGTATCATAGTTACGAACTGGTGAATCTGGCTCTGAATCTATGTGGATAGGAGAAATGCTCGGTGAAGAAGGTGGAGAGACATGATCTGAAGGTAATGCTTCAACATGCGGTGTTGGTTCAATGGAAACTTATGATTCAACTGCTGGTTGTTCTTGCTGGACATGAGGTAGAGACTCATCCTTTTTCCTCTTTAACTTAGCCATTTTTGTTCCTTCTAGAAGAACACTCATAGCTTTAACCCTTCGTTTTGGTTTGGAAGTGGAAGGTTCTGATGGTTGTACAATTAGCGGCTCTGCTACTGGAATGTCCTCCTTCCGCTTATTCTTCAAGAATATCAAACTATTTTTAACAACTCGATTCATTCTTTCTTCAATGGAAGTGTTCTCTTTTATTGACCAATTAACTGGTGGCAATGGTTGTTGCTCAACTTGATCCTTGAAATACGTGGGAAGTAGAACTTCACCATTTTCTGTCAAACCCTCTACATCTTATGATAGGATATTAGACATCTACTGAAGAGTAAACCTACTGTAACTGCGTTCTCACACTTCAAACTCATCAGCACAATTAGCCCAGAAGTCTTCAACTGCATGCGTATACGCACAACTTTGACCAAGATGTGATGCAAAAACACCACGAGGATCATATGAAGACCTCCTGTCGAAAAATTTGAGACCATACTTGGATGATTAATACCAATTACCTTGGCATCTGCTCTAGATCTGCATCTGTAAATACCCAACCCAATTGGAAAATTGAAAGTTGCCTTGCGTCTGCTACGCAGAAATGTATGAACTTCATAGGCTTGCCTCAAAAACTCCATAAAATGTTATTTCATCTGTAGGATATTTCGACGACATGGCTGGCTCTCCTGAGTAGCCATATACTCTGATGTAGGAAAAAGTGGGAAACTGGATAAACCAATCAGCCCATTTTGCCATCGCCATTCTAGCATCTGCTGAAAACCATATATGCAACTCATTATACATATCTCGCACTGCATGTATAAGGAATGCATCATTTACCCGACTGTAATGTCGCTCAGCCTGAGAAAGTTCTAACTGCGGGAAATAGTGATATCCATGCTGAATACCCAGAGTTCCAACAACATTCAAACTTCTGAATTGACCCTGAAAAGCCATCAATTACAGAAGGTATGACATCATGTGGAATTCATGAGCCCTTTGAAAATCAAGTATTTGTTGGTGGAGACTCACTGATGAGTGCCGACCAGTCATAGAATTCAGTTCCATCAACAATCTGGGACATGATGTAAAACATCCAGGGCTAGAACTTGTTAGCATTTGCTTGACCTGTGATTATGCTTAGTAGAGTAATCATTATTACATGTTCCTCCTTGAACTCTCTACGTCCAACATTTTTTGGCATGACATTCTATTTTTCCTTCAACCACCTCTGAGCAATCTTTTTCCAGTATTTTTCTTTATCATTGTTCCACACCCTCTTGCATTCTTCAATTGAAACAGTTAAGTTTTCCCTCTAGACTGGTATTGAAAAACACTTCTCAATGTCGTTCGGCCTCAGACTACAGAGCACATGTCTATCTCTTGATTGGATTTCTCTTGTGACCAAATTGTAATGCATCATACAAGCAATTACGAACTCGATACTTTGCATTGAAATGGGAAAGGATGTTGTTGCAAGCAAACTGAAGTGTCCTAGATTCTTGATAGCATTATTTCCTGCATCCTCCAAAGAATGTAAATTGATCATTGGAAGTACTTTATGCAAGTCTGTCTCGAAAGTTCTCAGGTAATCATGAACCAATGTCATTTTGGGCTTGATTTGTGTTGGAGAGTATTGCATACTGAAAGATTTGAAAATTGATTGTGAACACGCCTATGTCGGAAAAATCTTGGACAAAAGGCTAAAAATTACTTGCTGATTTTTAGAAAAAAAAAAGCAGAGTGTGAGCAGAAAAGCTGACACATAGGTTTTGTAGACAATTCTGTTTTGAAGCAACACAGATCGTTGGATTTTGAAAAAGTGGAGACTTTCCCAAAAAAACAGCAAAAAAGTAGATTCCCAAAAAAAGCAAATTTCCCAATCTTCAAGAGGATGAAATTCTGGATGGACCCATTTTGATGATAACTGAAAAAGATTCAGTCCAATTTCTGAAAAACAATCCCCTAGAAAAAAAGACCCTGAAAAAATGTGCCTCCTTGCTTCCTCAACCCGAAACTATGAACTCTAAAAAAGCACTTCGTTTGAGCATTCGAATCTTCGTTGAAAAAAAATATGTCTTCTTCTAGATGTAACTTGCAAAAGATAATCAAATAAAGAAGCCAAATGCTTGTCTTTATAGAACTTTAGAGCAAAAAGTAGCTTTCTTTGTGAAAGAATAAAACTTGGATCTTATCCATGAAGAAAGTAACTTTTAAAGTACAAATCCAAGTGGATGTCTTCGAATAGGAAGAATCCCTATTTTATCGCTGCCTATGGCTTCATATGTAAGATGGCTAAAAATATCTTCTTTGATGATGTCATCAAACACACGAGCTTGCAAAAGTGTTAGCCAATTTTACTTCATTTTTTAAAACTTCTACACTCGTTCTGACTCCAGTATGGCCTGTCTCTAACTTCAACAAGATGGTAAAATGTCACCGTTGACTGAAAAAGCTGATTGATCCTGACATTTTGGAGACCTATCAACTGTGATTCAATTCCTAGCCTCCAACAGATGATCTGACATCATTCAACTGCGAATTTAACTTATGGAAACTATCACCGGGTGAAGGTTTGGATGCGGCTGTCGGAAAACACTGTCAAACACGAAAAAATTCTATCTCTGGAAAAGTTGGGCGCCCCTAGCCTCCAGGAGCGCTTGGTTTCATGCCTTAACCATTTTTCTAAAATTTGCAACTTTTTCAACATTTCGATTTGCGTGCACGTTCTAGTGGCTGTGGACCCCTGTTTGGCTGTCAATTTTTGTCTATTGGGACAAAAATGAGTCTGATGATCTGGCAGATAGGCAGGCCTGATGAAAACTGAGCTGACTGTACTCTATGTCTGCCCCGGGAAACGTGTCAAACTAACCTGCTGTGAACCGGACCGGGCAGACAGGAAGATTTTCATTTTCCAGAAAAAACTCAAAAAATATTCTAAGTCTGGAGGATTTGGGAGCCCCTAGCCTCCAGAGGTGCCTAACTTTCAGTGCCTTAGAAATTTTTTGGTATTTTTCAATTTTCATGTCATTTGTCGTTATTCATGCCAACAGCCCCTATTTGATCTTCGTTTTCAGTTGTCCGGATGACTGTTGAAGCAGGACAGGGGGATGATTTGAGTAGCCTGAACACATCTGTGATGAAATCCTAGCTTTTACCAACATTTGACTGAGTTTGACCAAGTTTGACCACCTAGGAATAAGCTGAAGGAGGCATTTTTGACGTTTCTCAAAAAACGCGTAAAAAATCTAAGGCATGAAAGTTGGATGCCTGGAGTCCAATGCCTTAGCCAAATTCTTGATCTCCAACCTTCGTTTACAACTTGCTCCATTTTGCGTGTTAACAACTGCTTTTTGATGTCGATTTTGACATTTTCATCAGTCAACTGCCACTGGATAGTGAATAAACTGGATAGTCTAGGTACATCTGACGTGATTTCCAGCTTTTCAAGGCTTGATGACCAAAATGATTGCTTTTACACTCACCGGAATTCACCGACAGAGACATTTCTTGCATTTTCTTGAAAAATGCAAAAAAAATCTCTAACACTGGTGCAACTAGGCACCCCTAGCCTACAAGGGCACCTGGATTCTCCAGACTTAGCCAAATTTGATGTTTTTCAACTTTTCTCCTCACTCCAGATTGACCTTGCTCCGTTTTGCATTCTTTGTTGATCGACGACTGTTCGTCAATTCTGCGTCATTAGAACAACATTGAAAACTTGAAAACAAGCTTTGGTAGATGAACTTCCTTCATTGACGACTTTAGAGCTCATGCTTCGCCTTCTAAAAAAGCAGAAATGACCCAATAGAGAAAATTTGACCTTTTGCAGATTCCGTCTGGGCCACGCTGATCGTGAAGCAAAATCAGCCAATGAGAATCAAGCACGACACCTGAATCAGAGATTCTATTTTTAGAAACTTTCTATTTTTAGACAATTTTGCCAACATCCATTCTCAAGAAACCTAGAAAACCTAATTTGACGTCTATTTTTAGAAACTTTCTAAAAATAAAAATTTCTATTTTTAGAAATTTTGTTTTTTTGACCTTTTTGACGAAAAATTTTCTAGACTTGCTCAAAATGCCTTAATGAAGCAAAAATTTTGATTGGGTACAACAAGTTTCTAAATCCTTTTCAACAAATCCATTTTGTGCATACCCTACAATCATTGTCGTCCATGAGATGACATCTCTTTGAGTCATTCTGTCAAACAATTCATGTGCCTTGTGCAAGCTTCCACATTTTGCATACATATCGACCAAAGCATTTCCAACTATAATATCTGACAAAAATCCCCTTTCGTTATGCTTAGATGGATGTCCATACCTTGTTCCAAAGCTCCCATTTTGTCATAGGCTTCCAATTGCATTTGCTTGAAACCTCATGTTGTTTCTATTTCTCCTACATGGATAAATCTTGTAATGTGCTTAAGCATAGTGATAATTTACCTTTGAGCACTTTTCCTTCATATGATTTGATTCATGATACATGGTTTGAGAAGGATACACATGATAAACCCTTACCCTCTATTGATAAAATTATGAATGATACTTTATGTGGTGAAGCTACACCTTCCTTAATCCTTCGTGACATTGTTATATGCCTTGTGATGATGATGATCCTTCATGTGATGATGGTATACCTAGTGAACATATCCTTTATGCATCTCATGATAGATTTCCTTGTTCACTTATGGATTTTCCTACTTGTGTCTCTCTTGCTTCATCTTGCCTTAAGGATCCTAATGATAAATTGATACACATGTTTCACCTTCACATGAGGTTACTAGTACATCTTAGCTATCTTGTGGATCATGGCTTATTGTTGATATGTATTGCACGATGAACATGACATGAATTTTTTATCTTCCCACAATGAAGTTTATGACTCTTTGTATCACAAATGTACTCTATTGGCCCTTCCTTAGTGGATTGCATTAATTTTTCTATGCATCATGATGATATACAACTTTTTGATGGAGACCCTTCTTTGGATTCTTTTATGCTTTTTATTATGTATTCTTAAGTGGTCATAGAGTACATTCTTCTACATCTTCTATGCATAAATTGATACACATGTTCTAAATCATGAAAATGAAATAAAGTCCTCTAGGATAGATGGAAAAGCATTAACAAAGTCCATTGAGAACATGATAAGCTAGATAGACATGAAAACAACTCCCTTAGAAAAAAGATGCCGATATCATCAAGGATCGAAGTGTAGGAATGAATGAAGCATGAGATGTTCACCTTATAATCCTTGAGATGTGTATGAAAGTAATCCCAAGGTAAGGGCCCTTATAAGAATTCATACCAAGATATAATATAATCAAGGAAGAATGGATGAAGGAAGCGATACACCAACTCTAAACCCTACAAAAATTAAGGCAAACAAGCATGAGTGGATGGGGTTCAAAGAAATAACAAATAATGAAAGCCCAAACTAGGTAATCAAATATGAAATGAAAGATGAACAATTAGAAATATTAGATTTGAAATCCCTAAGAAGAATAAAACATACTTGGATAAACCCTTGGGGGTGTAAGATAAGTTACCTATTCACCAATTTATGTAAGGAAACAAAACACCCTCACATAAGTTATCTTGGTTAAATCAAAGAAAGCATGTAATAATAAATAAATACACCTAGATATCATAGTTGAGACTATTATGCTAATTAAACATGTTCATAAAAATGTGCATGGAAAATAATAATAAAATAAATGTACTTAGCTCTAGATCTAATTCTAAATACATTGTGATAGATGACACTATGATTTTTCCTTGTAACTCATGCTCAAAACTTGGTTAGATAACTAGTATTTATATATTGAACTCAATTTCCATAGATCTAGGTCATTTCTATATTGCACATGGGTTTGATCTCTAACACATGGATTTGACCCTCTTCCATAGAATTGACCTAATTATTGTTGGACTTAAAATTCATGTTCACCTTAGTATTTGGACTTGTGTTTGAAGACTTGTTGTGTCAACAAATACCCTTAGGATCTTTTTATACAAGGATCTTCTACATGGTTAAACCCTTATCTATATGATTTAATTGACCTTTTTAAACAATGATCAAATGTACACATCAAGTAATCATGCAAAATACTTAGAATTTGTTGACTTTCAGGAGAGAAATTATATATTGTCCTACAAAGTGTACATAACATATGTCTTTTTTAATCAAATATATATTTACCCGATAAGTAGTAAAAACACTTTCATCATTAGACCCACTTTAAAATAAACAAATGTAATTGCAAGCACTATATAAATACCATATAGATAATTCCTCTTTGTTCTCTCATGGAACCCAAAAAAAGAAGGGACAAATTTAAATTTATATTTTATATTCATCCATTTTCCCACCCCTTAGATAAAATCTCCATCACCTACCAATGTGTTGCCTACAATACTTAATAAAAAATTAATTAATTAATTTCCCTCTCTACCCATAATACCTAGTGATTTATTCATCTATTTTTTCTAATATTAAATACTGCATGTTGAATTAACATGGTAAAATATTGCATATCTAATGAAACCCTTGGGTAACACCCAACAATAGGACAAAAGTGCAGGAAGGGGCTAAGAATATAATATTTTGGGCTACCTACAATCCAACAAGAAACCAAGGCCAATGTAGTTCTTATATTCAACTGGACACTTTTCAATACAATTCTCACATACTAGCATCATACACATCATAAAATAGTATTTAGACATGGTTTGATAAGCAAACCAATCAGTTATTTAAAGTCACTAGTTTTAAGTTCTCAAAATACAAGGCAACTATGTGGGTTTCTAAAAAGTTATATGGTTTTCAATACTATTAGACCATGGGTTTCATCTTTGTACTGTAGGTTTCTAGCATAATCATGGTTATATGGTGCTCATTTATAGGAAACTTTTGGTTAGACTAAAGAAAATTGCATGGTTTAAAGAGTTTTATTAACCAAACTTTAAAAAAAAATCTTTAAAAATGTAATCCAAAAAAACAAAATAGACTTTAATTTGAATCCTACCTTCACTAAATAATAAATCAAACACATATCTATACAAATTCCATGCCTATGATTGAAATTAATTTTTTTACTTCTCTACACAAAAAAAAAAGATACTTTCACTAAAACTACTCATAAACCCTCTAAAATAGAACTACTAAATTAGGTAATTGATGCTTATTGAATTTATTTTAACCTTTCCTACATGATGCTTATTAAGTTTATTTTACTCTTTCCTTTCGAAAATATCCTTTATTTTTATTCCTCCTTTCTCCTCTTTAACTTTTTCTCCCTTATCTATAGTCTTCTAAAATCTTTAAGGAGGTAAGTTGCTAGCTTCTAAATAAAGATTTTGTAGGATAATTTGAGTATAAAATATTTTATTTATAAAATAATATATTTATCCATTTACATGCATGATAAGTTATTTATATAAAGTACAATGACCAAATGGCAGTGTTAGGAAATTGGGATTTAAATAGAATACAAGAATTAAATTTAAACAATGTATAAAATTTAAAGAAAATAGTTAACATAAATAACATTGTACATAAGATTTATGATGGGAAAATCACAAAGGAAAAAAAGTCTCTTTCTTAGACCAAAAATCTATCATTTGATTTTTTCAAGTAACATAGTAATATAAATTGCACGGTTTTTGTTAATCTCTACTATAAACTAGAGAAATGATGGATCAAGGTCTAAGTTAAAGGCTCCTAGCCATTAGACCATGAAGTGTCGTTATGTGTATTAACTAGAATCTAGAATATGATTTTAGATACATCTAATGAGCATAAATCATATGTATGATTTTTTGGTTCCATAAGTTAGATATAGGGTCTCCTTTGAATTCATTAAAAATTTCATTTCATTTTCTTTTTCTAGGCTATTATGATATAAGTGAAACTCACCAAAACCCCCTATTTAAACACCCAAACAAGAATTACTCCAAATAGGTCAATGATCATATAGTAACATCCAATATTGATGTAAGCAACATACGATTTCCATCCTAGTCTCACTACTACCTATTGATGGGTGTTTTTGTACTACTCAACTTAGATAAAATATTGAGTACTCTATCTCTCATACATGAGTTTCCTTTCTACTTAAAAAATAGGTTTCAAGTCTTTCCTATAGTAAGTTACCAATGCACTAAAGCTTAGTGACAAATATTGAAGCTCTCTTGTGCATAGGGTATGATTTACTATCAGGATAGGTTGTGTCTATTCATTTCTCTTTAATTTCCCTATAAGAAAACCTTAGGAAATACCCCATTGGCCAAGCATATAGTCATTGGTTGTATCCATGTTCTTAGTGTGTAGTTCATTATTTTATAGATCTTTAATTGCTGAACCTATACATGCTATAATGATTGAAAGAAATCTCTTTATCTCTCTCTCCCTTGGTAAGTGTGTTCACAAAGAAAGAAAGTGTACAAGGCTTGTAGGAATGACTTAAATGTTTTATAATTGCACACATGGTATTCATTTTTATGACGTGTTTGGAAAAGTTAAAATCAATCTCTCTCTCTCTCTCTCTCTCTCTCTCTCTCTCTCTCTCTCTCTCTCTCTCTCTCTCTCTCTCTCTCTGTGCGCGTGCGCGCGTGCACGCGCATGTGTGTGCGTGCTTTGAAAAGGAAAAGAACCATCCATGCATTTAATTAGAAATGAAATCTTCCTTCTTGAAACTATTTAAAATGTTGGAATATGAGAATGCTATTGGAAATGTACTTCATGCTTAAATTTAATTATAACTTCTATTACACATATATGTGTTATTGAAAGGTTAACATAGGTATTTATATAACTTCTATTAAAACATTTATATGTGTTAATATATGTGCCAAATTTTGAGAGGACATGTGACTTGATGATATATATTTATCTACAACTTTTCATGATTAGATTATTACCTTTAATACTCTTGTATAAATTTTAAGTTTGGCAAAGATCTTGAAATTTGAATTTCCAAAGAAAAATAGCCACATGCTTAATTCTTATTTCTATAAGTTCATTCTATTTTTTCTTCTCTTATTTAAAGATAACAATTTTATTTCAAGTAAATAAAAAAATAATTGAATAATCATTTCCTATTTACAACTAAAGATAAAAAAATATTTACATTATTTTCCTTTTCCAATCATGAAATAAGTATAATTATCCTTCTAACTAAATTATTAATAAATAAAAATATATGTAAATTAATAAAAAACCATAATTATTTATTATAATATGAATTCTATAATTTTCAAAAATTAAATAAATAATTAAACTCAAATAATTATTTACTTCCTATTGATTAATTATTTATTTCCTATTAATTATTTATTGAACAAACTCCTCCCATAGAACCTTCACCTACATGTGATTATTCTATTGTGAAAATGGGCATCTCTATGGTCAAGAATACTAATTGGATCAACATGGAATTACCCCTTGCAATCCACTTGAAGAACCTGCCAATTAGTCATATGAGAGGAATCATAAATATACTTCTTTAGCAAAGAAATATGAAATACATCATGTACCCTAGAGAGAGATAGTGGTGAAGAAAGCTGATATGCCACTAAACTAATCTTCAAGCTAAGATCTTGAATGGACCCACAAATCGTAGTGCTAATTTGGAAGCCTTTCCAAATTTTATCAAAAAATTTATGTGGCTGAACTATAAGAAACACCTTATCTCCCACCACAAATTCCCTAGCAACCCTCTTAAGATTTACATAACTCTTTTGTCGATTTGATGCTTCCTTCAACCTCTCCATGATGATATGAATTTGTCTATCTCTGGATGATCTAGAAAGAACTAAAATTCAACTTTGAACAAAAATTTGCCATGAGAGTTCCCCAAAATATAGAATTAAACAACTTATCCTTATCAAAGATAATCACCTATAGAACCCCATGCAATCATACAACCTCTTTGATAAACCTTGTTGCTACAGTCTATGCACCATCCTTCACATTTCCTAGGATGAAATGTGCAACTTTAGTCAACTTGTACAATCATGGTGACATTTAGTCTTTGGTAGACATATAACAAAATCCATAGAAATAAAAGACCACTTGTGAAAAGGTACATCATGAGGATATAATTGTCCACTCGGATGCCTATGTTCTACTTTTACCATTTGTCATTTTAAACACAATGTATTATAGACATGTATTTTGGCACACATAGGTGATCTAGAATCTCTCACAACCACATAGTACTTCATTCAATGCTTGCACTTGTATTAAATGCATCTACTATCAATTTATATCTAGGCAATTGTTAGAGTTTGGCCCAAATGTGTTTCAATTCCAAATGGTGACTCACTTGAATATGAGGGAATTTGATGAGTGAGTTGTTCTTTAAACCATTTCACAACACGAGAGTTGATATTGGAGTTGAAAAAGAAAACTTTATTCAAAACTTGGAGAGAATTATAAATGCACATCATGCACATAATTATGTACATTTGTCTTTAATTAAACTACATGTTTTTCCCTTTTAAGAAAAAATTAATGAGTTGATATCTACCTAAAAATAGGAAAAATTGAAAGTTCAAAGAAACATAATATGAAATCTAGACTTTACAAAAATAAGAACCAAGCAAGAACTTTACAACTTGAGAACTTGGAGCTCATAAATTTTGAAGAAGTTCAATTTAAACACTAGTGCACTAGTGTTGCAATCCATAAAAAATTGTAATTTTTGTAGTCATCAATAATCACTATTGTTAAATAATCACAAATTTACAAATAGCTGCAATTAAAGTAATTCTTTTCCCAAAAAATTAACACACACAATTTAATCAATTTGGATAAGGAATGAATCTCAAATAATATAAATCAATTCATAATTTGGGATAAACTATCACAATTTGTTAAATGCAAGATAACAATTGAATATAAATATTCTTTCACACATGTCTAAAAGCATGTACACAGGTATATAACAAAAACTTCTCATTAAGAAAATGTATAAACTAGAAATAAATACAAACGCAAACTAGGAGATATAATAAACACATTTAATGAGAACATGTACACAAATTGAACTCTAGTTTATTTATGTCTATCTAGAATTGACACCAATTTGGATCAAGTAATAATTTCATAGGTAGATCAACAAAATAAATCTCATTATAACTTGAATCAAGTGAGACGGGGAAGATACACAGAACATATAAATGCCCAAACTAAAAAAGTGTTGAACACTAAATATAAAAGTACTTTGAATTAAATAGTAAGTTTCTAAGTTTGGATTCTAAGAATATCTAGAAATTAACTTACACCAATGTGTATCTTCAAGATCTCACTAATTTTAAATAAACTATAACTAAAACAATGGAGTTTAAACAAGTTAAGTTAGATATAAGTTCTCATTCAAACATTTGGTTTAACCCGCTCTTCAATAACATGTAATATTTTCTAATGATCCTCACTATCTAGTATTCATTTCTTTCATCCACGTGCATGTGGAACTAGATGAAGATGTAGGGCGGTAGCAATTACTAGGTGACTATACTGATATACCTTGTTCTTAGGTTGATAGTCAATAAAATGAATCCCATGTTGAACAATTTTGACTTGTTTGAGATATGTCCCTTGCACTACAACTGAACCTGCATGATAAACAACATGAACCAACTTGGTAAGACATGTGCATATAACATTTTCACTCAACCTACGTATTATAATATAATGTAAAACTATTTAATGTACATGTGTACATGTATATATAAATTTAAATGTGACCCACCTGTGGGAAACACCATTTCATCGCTTGTTTCAGGTCCTGTTAGCTTCTTCCTCTCTATTGTGCAACACATTAAATAATAACTAACACCTTCTATGTTTCCAGGCTCTGCTATGACTGCAAAAACATCTCTTAGAGTACATACCAAATTTACATGGTTCAAAATTTGTAAAAAAATTAGAACTGTCTAGACTTTATAATCATTAAACTTAACTCATCAACGTACTAAACTAAATAAATAATTGTACATATGTTGTAAATTTACATTAAATTTATCAAACTGTACACATACATACATACATACCTTTTCTAATCAATCCTGAAATATGGTCATAATCAATTAAAATCAAAGGAATGTCTTCAAAGCCTTCATCCTCATCTTCGTCGTATGTGTCAGAAATGACTAATGGCACCGCATTCCATTCACTAACATATCCACGTTGTTGGTTGTTGCATGCCTCAAAGTTTTCCAAAATGCACTCATCACAAAAACAAGAGTAATCCCTCATGTACAATTTCCATCTAGGGTGATCATCTGTACTCCTAACACAATGCAAAGATCTTGTGTTGTCTACCCTCTTGCATCCATGTTTCATCTTCTATCCACACCTAGATACATAAAAATTATAAAAAATTTACATATATATAAATTTAATAGAAATTCATTTAAAATAATTGAATTTACTAGATTTCAAATTTAAACTTAAATACAAATTCAAACATACACATGTATATATATATATAAATTAAATTTAAAGTTTGAAATTTTCCTTTATGTAAAATTTATATATACATACCTAATATCTCCCAAAACACTCTATGTGGAATGTATTGATTCATTCCTGAAGATGTGCCGACCTCATTTGATGCAAAGTGTTTCTTACACCATTCAACAACATTATGTGCATTATCTATACGAGCTCCCAAATAACTCATTTGATGCTTTCTTAGAGCATATTTGATGCAAGCTCATGTGCCATCATGTTCACCCTTTCCATGCCCACTCTCAAAGAAACTCCAAACATGTATTTTGTAATTTCGATGATATCTACATAGTGCATAAAATGGTCATGATGATTTAAATTGTGCTGCACATTCATCTGACCATACAAAATATTTTTCAATTTTTACACGCTTGCTTGCCAAATTCTCAAAAAAATTGTGAACCAATGTTGTACAAAAAGTGTGTCATGCTCTTTATCATCACTAATATAAAAGTGATATTCTTTCTTAATGACTCATTCATCATTTGTACTCTCAACACCATCCAAATCCAATTGTGTATGTCGATAACACACATGCACCATAATAGTGATTTGCTTTGAAAAGTAATAATCTGATTGAATCTCTTTTTGATGTACAAAAGAGTAATTTTCTACAAAGTCAACTACTGATAGAACTATTCTAGGTGGGAAAGTATCTCTTAATGTTTGAAACTATTGTGCTTTCCACCTAGAAAAAAACCATGTTGTATGTATGGTTGTATCAATTTTTAAAAATTTTCTAAAAATGTTCCAATAGATATCTCTTCTTCTACATAGTTTAACCTTGTGGATTCTTTCCCAAAATTTGTTTGAAACTTTACATACTTGTAACTCTTGCAATTTACTGTCTTTGTTGGGTCAGTATCTTCATTTCTCAAAGGTAATTTAGCCAAATTTCCACATGTTTCACAAAGTCCTTTTATGCAGTTTATTTGATCAATTACATTATCACATAAGATGGATTCTATGAAAAGACTTACCTGTTTAGGAGGTGCATTTTGAAAACCATCACTTTCTTCTTTCATCTTTCAAAAAACCTGATAGTAGAGATCAAATTCAATATGATAACGACAACAAGTTTCAAAAGCCTTGTTTATCTTCACATAATATGGCTTTAACCTTTCAAACATTGTCTGCCCAATCTTTATATCAGGATTCAAATTACAAAATTTCACATACATCTCATGTTGTGTTATGTAGATAGCCAATGTTTTGTATGATGTTCATAATCATTGAGCCCAATCCTGTGTCTGATAACATCTCTACTATTTGATTATGTACGAGTATTATCTTTCCAAATATTTGAGACCAAGTTCCTAATAGCATCTTCAATCCTATAAGAATGGGGAGCTCTACACATAATTTCCCAATTGCCTTATGGACTATCATCCAAAACCTTTCTCCTTTTCACATATTTTTTTAGTGTCTTTATCTGATACCAATTTCAGTCGAAATTGAAGAGATTTTTCTTTTTCTTGATATATTTGTATTTACAATACATGTCAACATCACTCTTCTTGTAGTGGCTTTATCCATTGATCAAGATTTTTTCCCAATGGAATCTAAACATTTTTTTACATTTTCAACAATATCTTTTCCTAGGTCGTATGAAGCTTTCCTCTTATTCAATGTCGAATCTACACCCAACAATTGTAATGGCTCTTTCAACTCATCACGAAGAATTAAAAGTGATAACGGTTGGGTTTTTTCAAGTGTACCAAGATGATTGAAATGAGCATTGATTATTTTCTTTACAGATTTATTCATTGACCTCTTACTAGTATTTATAAGTTGTTTGGCATATGATTTCAACTTCTCCACATCCAATTCAAGTAAATGATTTAAATTTCTATAACTTGAAATTTTTGACTTCACCTCTTTAGGTAGATTCATATGCTCATCCATACCAATAGAAGGAAGCGATCATGACCCCTCTCCATCATGCATTATTTGAACTTGGGCCTCCTCCCTATCTTCAACTATGTGCTCTTCAGCCTCATTTCCTCCAATGTCTAATTTTGGCTCGACTCCTACTTGAGAACTTTCTACTTGTTGAGCTCGTTCTACACACAAAATACTTAACAAGAGAGATCTAAAGAAAGAGCTTTAAAAAAACTTAAGTCAAGAGAGATATAGAAGACCTATCTAGAGAAGTCCTAGTAAAGAGAGTGTTGGCACTCGTTTTGACCTAGACACTGAGCTTGTTTGTTGGAGGGTTTCTTCATTCAAACCCTAGGTATTCCTATCCATCGATAGGAGCTTGATCTATCGGCGATGGAGTTTGTGGTTCCACCGATGGTATTGGTCATGCCTATGAGGGTATCTCAGGTGTTCATCGGCGAGCTTTGGCATATCAGCAGCAGTCTTTTGTGGTTTGCCGATGGAAGGAGGTCACCTCGATGGGGAATGCCATCGGAGTGAGGTTTTATATCGGGCTAGCCATTGGAGGGTCCGCCGATGGGGTAGTGTCAGGCCGATGAGGATTTGGAGTGGTCATCGGCATGTGTTTGGCTATCGGTGAAGCAAATTTTTGGGCTGCCGATGTAAGGCGTCTGGCCGATGAGGGATGTTCAAGGTGGTCGTCGGCAGGGCTTGTGCTATCGGTCAGGGATTTTCTTGTTGCTCCGAGGGAGGATGGTCTCGCCGAAGACCTAGGATGTGGTATGCCATCGGAGTGAGATTGAGTATCGGCATAGGCATTTTGAGGTTAGCCGATGGCTTTGGTCATATGGATGGAGATGGGAGGCCGATGTCTATCGGCGTAACTAGTGTGATCGGCTGGGGAGATTTTGGTTGCTCCAACGGTGTAAGTCACATCGACGGAGGTGGTCTTCGGCGTGACTTGTGTTGTCGGCGAGGATGGATTACGTTGGGCCGACAGTGGAGGCTCTGATCGATGAAGGGGGTGGCCGATATGTTATCGGCGGGAGTTGTTCTATCGGCAAGAGGAATTTCATGTTGGCCGATGGTGTCAGTCACACCGACAGGGTAGTTTGGAGTAGCGATCAGAGAGACTCATGCTATCGGTGGAAGTTTAGAAGGTTGGCCCGATGGTGCATCTCTGGCCGATGGGGAATTGTGGTGTAGCGGTCAGTGAGACAACGGAGGTCGGCAGGAGGTTTTTGAGGCGAGCCGATAGACTATGTCTGGCCGACACGGGCTTGTGGAGGTGCGATCGGAGTAACTAGTGAGGTCGGCAGGAGAATTTGGGAGTTGGCCAATGGCTTGTGTCACGGCGATGGGCTCTTGGGCGAAGGCTTGTGTGTTGAGCGTGGCAAAAGCGCTCGACACTTAGTATGCATGCGGCCCCATTTTTAAACTAATAAAGTGATCTCTTCACCGTGCATGTGGGATTATTCCCTTGTGTATTTTCAACCTGTAGAGAAGCATGTTTTGGCGGGAAATCCTTTTTGAATGCAGCGACGGTTTTCAAGCAGCCGCGGGTGGTTGAGACCCTTAATGGCGACTGTAGCTGGGGCATGGGCGAGTTGTTGAACAGTCATGTACCCGATTTTTGGCATGAGGACTTCCAGATGGTGGCACAGGGCTCGAAGCCACCATTGTCTACTTTCTGTCTCTGCAGCAATAACTTCTAAGCACCATTCTTCCTGTGTTATCTGTATCTGGCAAATTTTTGAAAACCATGTAATTAATGCTGAGTACGCTTCTTTGGCTGTTATAAGTAGGAAGTGTTACTCATTTTAGGTTGTTGAAAGTTGAATATTTGGCTCTGTAACATAATATAGTTCATTTTGGTTGCTCTGTACAGCAAAACTTGTGAGTTTATGTATCTCTTGTTGTACGTGTTTGCATGAATCCACTAATTTCATGGTTAATTCTATATGAGAAATGCTATGTTAGCATGTGTTTTGTTAATTCTGTCTCCAGTATTGCATGTATCTTTCTTCTGAGTCTGGATATTTAAGCAATGTTTGAGACTCTAGAACATAGAATTCCTGTGTTGAATGTCTGATCTCTTAACTTCTGCTCAAGGGGTCGATTAAATTGTTCTCAGATTGAACATTGGGAAGGGTACACTGCAGTAGGGATGCCATAAGTATAGATAGCTTAACACTCTATATTGGGAGATATCTGTAAGGTAGGTATCATATGTGTCCCCCTAAAATCCAGTTTTAGTTGTTCATGCATATCATTCACAAGTGTATGTCTACTGACTCCAAGCCCTGGATAGGCACCAATCTTGCTTTGTGTTTGTTACAACCATGTCCAGCTTTGCATCCAAACTTAAAATCAAAATCAAAATCTAAAACAACCTTTAGGACATTAGAATTAGTTTTAGGATCCTTAGTCCTCTGTCTACAACTGCAAATAGGCCCAAAGCTAGCCCCTTTGCTCTTATCTTTCAGTTTTGGTCCACTTACAGGAGGACTTATCTGCTTTCTGTCAGCATCCCAGCTTTGTATGTATATCCTCATGGATGTTGAGTAGGGAATACCCCCTAGGTTTTGCAGAGCCTGAAGAAGAAGAGGAGATAAAATATAGAGTCTATCTCCTACACTGTTGGCCCCTGGCCCAGAGATCCTGTTGATCATTGATGGCTACCTTGTAGGAAAATCTGGGAATAAGCATCCAGTCTGGGAAAAAACCAACAGAGAGAAAGAAGGAGCTTTCAAAAACTTAAGTCAAGAGAGAGAGAGAGAGAGCTTTCAAAATCTACTTGTACTTGTCAAGAGAGAGAGAGAGAGGACCTTAGAGAAAAAGGATAGAGAGAGAGAGAGAAAAATCTTTAAAAGGACTTACTCAAGTCAAGGGAGAGAGAGAGAGACAGAGAGAGAGATCTCTAGAGAGATACAAAGAAAAAACTTTAAAAAGATCTACCCAAGAGAGAGAGAGGAACTTATGACTAAATAATACACTTGTATAATTTACTTCTAGTGTGCAAACCTATGAAGGACCCTAATACACATTCAATTGAAAAATATAAATTCACTTAGTATATTTATGTTCAAAACTACAAATAACATCCTACTAAATGCTAAAAACTCATCAATTAAATAGAAAAGAAAATATGCATACATACCTTGTTTCTTTCTATGGTATCTTGCCAATTTTGTTTCACACATCTCTTGTTCTCTTTCCTTTGAATACTTTCTTTGAGCCTTATTTTGTCTCTTTTTTTGTCTCCCATTTTCTTCTTCAAGTTTTCTTCTCTCAAATCCTCTACCAAAAGTTTTCTTCTCCAAAATCTAGCTTCTTCAATAATAATGCGAATTAATCTTGCAATGATATATGAAAAAAATAAAAGAAAAGAGTTCATATTTATATGGATATAACATTATTTAAAAAAATAATAACAATTTGGTCGGCCTGGGGTTTGAACAAATGTCGGCCGTTAAAATTCTTTTTAACCAACTAGGTTGATCGAACCACTTTCTGTATGATTTTTTTATATTTAAATAGTGGGATTTGATTGAATAGGGGTTTGATCGAACCCCCATTTGTTTGAACAAGTCATGGGGGGTTCATTCGAACCCCCTCGATCGAACCTCATTATTTTGCCCTTGCCCCTCTCCAGTTGCAATTTTATGCAGATTTTTGGCTTTTGAAGCTTAGGTTGAGGATCAAAATGGAAGCAACTTGACAAACCCATCTGGAGGATTATAGTCCTTGAAACGAGCTTTCTATCAAGTGCAATTTTGATATATTGTGGTTTTATTATAATTATTTTTTTAGTATAATTAAACATAGGGTTTTCACTGAAAATCAAGCTCTCTATTCTGCACATGTGGAAAAATAGTATATTACCAAAAAAATTATGAAAAATATCTATCCTCTTGGTATTCATGTCCTTGATCCAACAAAAAAAATTGAATTCTGATACATACAAAATAAGTTATGCTTTACAATACAGCTATGTCTAAATTGTAATTGGTTTGGCTTCAAAAGTTAATTAAAAGAAAAATATTCAATAAAACATTATGAAAACAAATTCATCCTCTAGATATCATAGTTAAAAATCTAAATTCAAAAAAAAAAAAATTTATCCTTCATAGAAAAAAAGTTATGTTTTACACAGTACACATCACTCTTTAAAAATGTTGTTTACTGTTAAAAACTAGTTATTGAAGGAGATGGAAAAAGAAATGCAATTTGATTCCAAAAAATTTAAAATGTATATATATTTAGAATCTATAGACAAAATGTGACAAATCACTAGTTTACATCATCTTCAAATTCCTCACGGTTTAGCAACTATAGGTGTCTGAAAGTGAAGATTTTTTTCAAAATGTTCATTTCAATGTCAACTTTGGCCAAAAAGTGTAACCCACTATTGTGGGATCACCCGACTTTGTATATTTTTGTGATATTTTTAGAAAAGTAAAAAATAATAAAATAAATTGCCAAGGGTAGGAGCGAACCACTTGAGAGTGGAAAAAGGGAGAAGAAAGAGAAAAAAAGGAAAATAAAGCAATGATAAATAAATAATATTTTATTTATTAAAAAATTATATTTATTGCCAAAAGGTGATCGCCCAAGCTTAGTGGGAAAAATAATAAAATATTATTATTTTATTATCTTTATTTTGGCCGCCCAACTTGAGGAGAAGAAAAGAAAATTAAAATTAATTAATATTTTTATGACGGTGGACTTGAAAATAAAATAAAATGCATTGGATTTGAGCGCCCAAGTTGAGGATTATAAAATATGGCATTTGGAAGTCATTTTCATCATCTTATCATATTGTCATTTGATATTTGGAGAGTTTCTCTTTGGCTATAAGAGAGTTCAGCGAACTTCTAAGGACAAAAACCCTTAGAGTTTGAGGTTTGGATGAAAACCCATTCCACTTTGTGAGGTGGCTCCATCTGGGGTTCATCGTTGAGCATAATTACAGGTTTTCAACATATTGGAGCTTCATATCAGCTAGGGTTTGAAAGGAGATTATCATATCATCTAGGTTTGAAGTTCTATTACATGTTTTGGGTGATTTGATTCAAATTTGCAAGTTTCTTTTGCATATTTTATATCATCACATTCATTGCTAGGGTTTGGAGTCGAAATGCCATACTTTGGAGGGTTTATTAATGATAGAATTCATCCATTTATATTCAGATTTGTATATCAGACCTCAATAAATTCATATCAGGTTGCAAATTGGAGAGTTTGAAGACTATTTGGCATTGTATTGACATATCTTTCACCTAGGGTTCCATTACTTCATCCTAGGGTTGATCCATACCATTTGGAGGAGTCATTGCCACCATTTAAGGTTTGTTTGGCAAGCTTTTGTGATCAATTTTTCATATCAGCGTCTGCAGATTAGAAATCAAGGTTTGAATAGTAGAAAATCATTTATCTTTGTCATTGGCTATCTTGGTGGCCACCCTTGGAAGTCATCACTTCACTTTGTGAGGAGATCATGGTCATTAAAGACATTATTGTGCAAGCATAATCAGATCTGAGTTGTAATCAGACATATCAATTGTATATTAGCTCTCATATGTTGTATCATTGCCTTCGTATCATCATTTGAGTATATTGTTGTAATGAAGGACACTTCAAATCTTCAATTTGAATTAATCTATATTGTTGTTCCTATCAATTTTATGGTTTGATTCAAATTTTAGTCATTTATTTTATTTTATTTCATGCAACAAATTGTACTTATTTGATAACAAAACATTGCAAAGCCATTTGAGAATTGAAACTACATAAAAATCCTTGAAACTATCAAGAAACCATAATCATAAATTTAGAACAGCAATCAAAAATTTAGGGTAGAATAAGAAGGGGTTCTTACAAACACTGAACTGAATGAAGGTAGAAAATGGTGGTGAAGTCTCAATGCATGTCATCAGACTACATTGCTTATGCATTAATGTCATGTCAACACCAGATGGCTAAGTATGAACAACTAATAAATCTACAAGTGCTAGTGTAGAGGAGACCTTAGTCTCAAAATCAATTGAAGTGTCAAGTGTATTAGAATAAATCTTTGTCATCTTGATGAGCAAGATCTTCCTAATCTTCAAATGTTGCAATTGTATCATGATGATATGGTTGAAATTTGTCAAGAGGTATAAGACTATCCATCATACAATTGTTTGGGAATGGAGATTCATCAAAGTCTCTAAACATTTCATAAACTCTGGTCTATAGGTCATGAGGGCACTCAATATGAGTGGTGGCCATCATGGTGTTGATATCAACATTACATAGAAATAATCCTAAGATGTAATCAACCTAGTCCTTCCATACGAATTTTTGCAAAAAGGTAGTGGGTTTAGGAACCAAAACATAAAGATTTGGCAAGAATTTTGGCACACTTGAAGTGGATTGCAAACTTAGTCTCTTAAAGTGATGTAGAGACAACTGCATCATCCCCTCCTTTGCACACATACCTCATCATCTTCGAAACCAACATACTTGTCACATCTTTGAATGGGATAGACTTTCTCTGCTCAGGTCAATCATCCAAGTTACCAGGGCATTGATCAATCAAATCTTTTCTAGATTGTTTTACCTTCACCTGGAGTTAGTAGGTTCCATACGCTGTGATATTTGATCAATGCTTAATACTCAATCCCATACCAGAGCTCAAAGTCTAAAAGCTTTGTGGGAAGGTAGGCAAAAAAGGAAATTTACAAGGCTGTACAACAAGAAATTTTAGGCTTTCCCCATGCTCTCATCCAATTCTATCAATTACCCTCCTCATCCATTTACCACCACCTCCCACAGTGTAATGTCCCCATTTTCAGTCACTTCAGCATTGTAGTTAGCTTCGGGTTTCTTGGTGAGTGCCAGCCTTGTCAAAAGGGATGTTTGTTGTTGGCAGTAAGCTCAGTTGGTCCTGAGGACTCTCATGCCACTTTCAGAAGTGAATTATGACTTCTAGTGTGTTCTCCAAGATTCTTGGAGAGAGCGTATATTTATAGAAAGTCACTCAGTCAACCCTGATTTTCATTATTCATCATCAATATCCTTCTAGTATAGTCAAATTTTGATTTTGATGTTTGGTGGTTTCTGCAACTCGGGTGAATTATTGAGCTTTAATTTAATTATTTCACTAAGGTTGCTTAATTTTATAAAATAATTTAAAAAGTAACTTAGTTTAATAGTTTGTTGGAAAGGGAATTAAAAGTTTCAAATAATGGATGCTTGATAAAGTGACTAAAGTGCCAGAAATGTTTGATATTTAAATAAAATCACTTTTCAGAGCAATAAGGCTTATTTAATTATAAAGTGATTTTAAATTATAATTTCTGGAAGGTTTCGTGAGAAAGATTATAAAAAGGGTTGATGGGGGTTTCATTAGGGATATTCAAAAATTTATTTATCTCTTTGGAGATTTGTGCCTATGACCAAACTCTTACCAGCGAGATGAAAACCCAAATGGTTTCTTGAAGTTGAGGACAAAAACCCTCTATCTTTAATTAAGAGGTTCCATCCAAGGATCGACACGGCACTGCAAAGATTTTGAAATGAGGACAAACCCCTCATTTCTGATTTAGAGGCAGATCTAGGAAGGGTTCATATTTGTGCTTAAGAGATTTGCAAGTGTGCAGATTTGAGGGTTTGTTTTACAAATTTATGAGATTTACAAGCAAATATAAGTTTGTGATTTATATAGTTTAATCTGGAGTTCTTGAAGATGGAAGTGTTGAATGCTTATTTGATATGGATGGAATGTATGTTATGGAGAGGGGTTTATGCTAAACCCTAGCATCAATTTTTTTGGAGAGTTTATATGGTAGATGCCTAGTATGGAGGGCTTGTTTTAGCCTAGACGTGGCCCAAATGTAAAACTAACCACAACTTTATTGGAGTCAACCAAGATAAGGGAGGCACACATATATAAAGGAAGTCACACTTGTTAAAGGATGATGTAGGAAAGTCAAAGCAGATGTTGCCAAGGGTTTATGGACTAGCTGCAACCCTCACACAAGAGATGTAGCCTTCTTTGAAGCTTAATGCAATCACAAGGGAACGTGGAGTCTTAGGAGGAGGTACAACTTTAGACCTTTTAATGCAACCTTGAGACACATTTATATGGTATGAAATATGGCAATAGCTGGTCACCCAGCTAGGATCTTTGACATTGTATTCTCAGCTCTGTTTGGTATGGGAAATATTTATCTTGCCCTGTAACATCTGGTTTTTCCAAACAAGTTGGTATTCAAATCTTCAATTTGAATATATCTATTTTCTAGTGCAAACTATAGTCAAAATACAATATCATACTACCTATATCAGCTTCTGGTTATTGTTGTTCTTCCTTGATACATGTTTTCCATATGTTTGTTCAAATGCCATTGAAATATATATGATCTATGACCAATTATACACAAAAGACTCATCACAAACAACATTCAACAAGTTGTCCCACATGGAACTCAGAAATATAGTGATATACTAGCAGCATGCCAAGTGTTTGACAAAATGTCAATACACTAAAATTAGAAAATTAAGGATAGGGAAGGCAAATTTAGACAAGGTTCTTATAATAGTATCAGAGCTTGTTTTCCTGCCAACTTGTTGGAGTTTCAACATTTTCTACAGTTTCTTTAGTTGTGTGATAAGCTTTAGTAGCTGCATGTCTATATTTAGAAGTCATACAAGTTAGAGGGAAAAAGTCTAAGATGTCTAATTTGGAAAATCCCACAATGATCTTGTTAAATATCAACAACAAATGATACAATAGATAGCCCAATCTCAGTAACAATTAGCCCAGATGTTTGCATAGATGATGCAAAACAATAATGGCAACAATGGTAACAATGGTACCAAGAGTAATAATGGTACAAATGGAGATACCTTAGTCAATAATAGAGCTCTCATCAACGGACTTTCAATGGATCAGTTAATTCTAGGCTTCTTATGCCTAATTTTATCACCAAGAATAATTAACAAGAGGCTACCAAAATTCTTGAAGGGAATATTTTCAATGCAAGAAAGAATCTTAAACATTTGTCTCAATCAAAGGATGAATTACTTTGCATTTTGAAAGCAGTGGAGAACTATTTATCCATGATAGATCAGCTAGATTCTAAGGTGATATGAATGACCATGGTCCCCTACTATGCTTTATTTGGTTAATCCAGTGCTTATGATACATCCTAATGAATAGGTGAGACTTGCAGTTACTTCATGTATTGATGAAGTTATGAGGATAATAGCTCAATTAGATCCTTATAACAAGAATATTATGAAGGAAGTATTTTAGTTGATCATGGAAAGTTTTCAAGGGTTGGATGATATCCATAGTCCATCCTTTGGTAAGAGGGTTAAAATTTTAGAAACTATTGCAAAAATCAGATCTTGTGTGATTATGTTGGATCTTGGTTGTGAAGATCTTATTTTTGATATGTTCCATCAATTTTTGGTTATTGTAAGTAAGAGTCAAATGAAAAATGGTATATCTTCTATGCAATCCATTATGCCTCTGATTATTAATGAGGGTGATGATAACTCTCAACCTTTCTTATCTTCTCTATTGGTTGTTTTGAGGAAAGCACATGTTACTTCTTCAACTGCTCGTGATTTGGTTAACAATGTTTTCAAACAATGTGAGCAGAAATTAAAGCCATACTTATCAGTTGACAAGATAGAGGAAGGAGGAGCACATGATGTAACTACAAGTACACATGAAGATGAATTTCTTCCTTGTGGTTTACAGGTTACAGGACCTCCTAAAATGAGCAAGTATCAATTGAGAAAAGAGCAACGTTGTTTCACATGTCAGGAAGCTTAGACACCTAGTCACATATGTGGGAACAACAAAGAAAGTGAATTAGTAACTCCTACCACCTGTTTATTGCAGCCAATTGATGATGAGAACAAAGAAAAATTGAGACAATAGAGCTTGAAGAAAATGCTTTATCTCAAGAGGTATGTATGACAATGCCCCAAAATCACTCCTTTGAAGTGCATGCATCTATATATGTTGAGGATGTGTTTAATAAAGATGTCAAAACGACAACCTTGGGCTCAAATTTAGATCAATCCAATGAAGCCCCTGAGACTATTAGCTTCCTTGATGACACTAGTGGAATGAATGCAAATGATAAGTGTTCTAGTGAGGTATACAAATCTGGGAGAGAATCATAAGACTCTCTAATTAGGGGACATTTGTCATTTTGGCTAAGTTTGCATTACATTTATACTTTCCAAAGTGAAGGAGGAGAGTGGGTTACCCTCTTTATCCATGCCTTAGACATACCCCTAATTACATGGACATTGGCCTCATGTACCTTGTGTATATCAAGAACACCCTTAGAAGCCTTGTACATCCTAGATTAAGACATTTCAATCATCCTTCATTTTGGTGCATCAAATATCGATTAGGCTTGAGAAGTTACTCACATCATATTTTCAATATGGGGAGATAGAACTCACCTTGGGCAAGGCTCTGGCCTCCAAGGTAAGAGGTACATAGGTGGTACATGACCTTGCATTCCCTAGCTATTCATCACTTGATAAGTAGTATATTATGGGCCCACAAAGATTGATACTCCCTCTTGACTAATCTAGGGTGTTGTTGTGCTTGGTGTGTTTTTATTGTCAAAACTCATGCACTTCTTTAATCTAAAATCAAAATCCTTTGCAAACTTGTGCATGTTATGTGTGAAACTTATTATTTGCAATTGTCCAAGGTCAAGCCATCCACCTCATCCAAATCCAAATTATCCACATTATCTTAATCATCCCAATCCAACTTCCTCCTAATCCTTTGAATCTATCATAATCCAATATTGATCCATAATCTAGGACCCTAATCCAAATCAACTTTCTTAATCCAATCAAGGTCCAAATCCTAATCCATATTATACACCTAATCCACTTCCTAATTGCCATCATTATCCTAACTATAATCCCATCAATGAGCTTCATCAAGTCCCCCATCATTCGAATCATTTCCTAATCCAATCCTTAAGTCCATCATCCTTCATCCATTATCATCCTTAATCACATCCTATGTCACACCCCAAATTTTGACTATGTTTTACTTTTCACTTGTAAGCAATTAGTAGATGATTATGCATGGTTTAATGATTTGACATTTAGTGAAATGTCAAGATAAATCAATGATTTCATGAGTTTATGTTTATATGCATAGAATTTAGACATGTGTTTATATGTTATCATGATTATTTATCCATAATGTATATGGATTAACTAACAATACACTAATCCCAGTTTTGTGATTGTAAGTTGTAACCAGGAAATAGATTTCTACCCTCTCAGAAAGAGAGGGAGAGCATGATTGGAGAGAAGTGAAGACGTAAGGAAAGGAACATGTTGTTTCCATCTAAGTCTTGTGCTTTCATTGTTTAGTGAATCTCGTCAAGTTTGGTAAGTTGAGTTCAACCCAAATAGATTAAGTATGGTTTCGATTCGACAATTGTCAATTCATCATCAATATCCATTAACATAGTTTTTGTCGTAAAACCAAGTCTGGATAGAATGACTATCGACAGAATATGGTTGAAAGTTGTTACCTTCTCTACATGAGATGAATATAGTTTATTCTAGTAGTTAAACTACCTCTTTTTTAGTAAACTCTGATAGGAGTATCATTATGTTAATCTATTATTTTTGGCGTTAAGCTGTTTGAAAAGAGGAGATTATTTCATCCCCATCCTTGTATTCTATTTTTTTATAGAAGCAACATATGTATACATTTTATTTAACGATAATATATTGTTATTATCTATTGTGTTGATCTTTCGGTTAAACCTTTTCTTTTATGTCGAAGAGCATTAAGTGAGATGTGGTAATTAATACTAACCCACCACTTGCTCTTGTGGACTTATAACCTCAATGGATAAAAGGAGAAGTTATTCAAAATTTGGAGTGGTCTTAAATATCCATTATCTCCATCTTGGTATGCATGTCGACCATGAGTAAGATGAGGCACTTTTTCTACCTAGTACTCCTCAACAGTATGGGGAGATGGATCCTACTAAAAAGGAAAGACCATCAAAGTAATGGATATGAAAAGAAGTCTGTGGTTAAGTGAGAGAAAGAGAGCTAAGGATTTAGGAGGAACAATGCTTGATAGAGTTGAGATACTATGTTATTTTTGGTGGAGAAACATACACATTAAGTTATGTGTTATCAGTGTGATCTTTAAGCTTGTTTTGCAACAAGTATAGCGTAGGAGGTAAGTGAATTATCTCCTAAACATTTGTTTCATTCACTCTCTATGATAAGATATTCATTGTAAACTTGCATGAATGATTTTACATAGATTCTTATTAGAATATGCAAGCAACAAATCAAGGTCTTAGTGGTATGAAAACACAGGTCAATTAGAGAATAGTAATATCCTTGTATTACGTATTAATGCAGCACTATAAGTGTATGAGTCGTATGAGCTTGAAGATATGCTTGTGAGATATGAACTTCTTGTTGTTTAAACTAAATAGCTTATATATATTACGATGTTATTGAAAACATTATTCTTCTTAGTTTGAAGTTATCAAACTCTAAGAGAACTCTATTCTCTGTCAAAACACAGAAACATATATATACTATTGTAAACTTGTGTCTATCGAAACACACAAACATATATATATTGTTGTAAACTTTAGTTATTCTTTCACTGTGTTATCGAGATTATAGTGCAACAGGTAGTAAATTTTGTTTGTAGGTAGATACCTATTACAGTATAAAAGTTTGGAATAACATAGTTATTTTGAAAGGATCCTACTCTGAAATAATAGTCTTTATCTCTATTAGTGTCTGAGTATGTACAAGATACAGTTACTGATGTAGAGCCATGAAAACTTTGTAGTTTTACCTTGTAGAATAAATAAACTGAATCTCTTTTGGATTTCTGATTAGACAGGGGCAAAACCGTGAGATTTGATGAAAATGATTTCATATCTAAGTGTTCTATTTATATGTAAGTCTTGTTGATTCTTTCATATGCCTTGTGATAAGTTTTCTATTAATGTTGAGTATCTTATATGTCTAAAAATAGTGGTCTATTATCATTTATGCAACCACAACAGAAATATTTCTATATTTAGAGATGTTTGTCATGAGTTTGTAAACTTATGTTATGAGGAGAGTCTGTGAATTTGAGAAAGACCAAGAGATTAGTGTTTTCATTTTTAGAAAACACCATTATAGCTAGATTGAATTATAGACTTACTAGAAATCATAGTTATGGAATTTTGGTATTCTTTAAAGATTATATGCAGAGGATATACCTCACGAGTTTTTTTAATCATATCATTAGTAATGTGATACTCTAATAGTCAAGAAAAGACTAGATATTATTGCTATTTAATTTATTTATTATTATAAGTTTTTACCTTTGGAAAAACAAGAAAGTTTTTCTTGATAGTTTAATGATTGGGTTAGAGAAATTTAAACCCTAGTATCAACTCAGATGAGATTAGAGACTTAAAAATCTCTTAAGAAGGATTATGACATTGTTTTAGCCTAATGCATTATATGGTTGATGGAAAGGGACAAGAAACCATAGATTAAGATATTATCACTAGAAAAAGTCCAAAGAAGCTTATTGATGAAATTTAGAGATTTCTTGTTAGAGTCAAAATATGACTTATAGTATAAAGAATGCTTATTCTTGTGTCATGAAATTAGAATGACATGAAGTCATAGACTTAGATGGTTGCAAGAATGTAACTAAAAGATTCCTTGAAGAGTTAAATCTTCTGATCATATATATATATAGAGAGAGAGAGAGATATATATATAGATATAGATATCCTAGAATCATGATTAAAATTTCTGTGTCTAAAAATTATTAGTTGGACAAATCAAACTGTAGGATGAGATAGTTTCCAAGTTGAGTTAGAAGTGTGTTAACACATGACTACATTTATTACAAACATCTTTTATAATGAAACTTTAGCCAAAGTGATGCATTTGTCTCTACATGCATTAGTCAATTCACAATGTCTAGAAGGCATGACTTGTCAGAGTGATCATACTTAGCTAGAAGTTTGTCTAGATTTGTATGATCGATTGTGTTACATAGGACATGACACTAGGACTTAAGTAACAAACCTGTTGGTTCCTTATTTCTATGTTGTTCCTGAAGGGTAGGGCCACTTCCAAGAAGGAAGGTGTGTAGAGGACTGCCGATCTGTGGTTAGAGGTAAAGAACTCGGATGATGCTCTCCCTCTATAGCAAAAGACTCACCGAGACTTGATTGACAAATGTCAAGATTCTAGATGCAATATTCTTTACATTATGATAAAAAAAATATATTCTTATTGCCAAGTGCAATGCATATATTGTAAATGTAAAGTGAAATGTTTCTCAAAATAACTTATCTTTGAATATATTGAATTTCAAGGTTGAAAAATATTCAGAAAGATATGTATATATATATATATATATATATCTTTCATGTTTACCATGTTCTTTTACTTTCCTAGTAAATAGTTGTGTAATTTTTGAGTAATATGAGAAGGCATGTTACATATGGTATCAAAGCTGCTGGGTTCAACACATGGACCTAGGTTCTCACTACGAGAAAACTTGTCAACATCTAGCAAATTAGCTAATGTTTGAAATTGGTTGTATGCCAAAATGGCATGGAGACAAACCAAGAAAACTACCAGAAAGTATGTCCCCCAGCATTTACCTAAGTGGTTAAGAAAGAACCTATTGAGGAAGAAAAACTCAAAGAGCATGTTAATTATGCTAAGGGTGCATGCCTGGAAGATTCTGAGACTTTGGTCTACGCTCTTAAGCGTATATGGATAGAAAGGAAATAACGTATCAAACTAGCCAAGAAACCTATTGTTCCTACTTGTGTAGCTAAACCAAGTAAACCTTCTGCTAGTCGTGACATGCCATTTGGGTGTGGTCGTGATGCCTCTATTTTAGGAAAAGAGGTGATGGAGGAGTACTTGCATGTACATCCACCCTCTAAGTTTGTTTTACTAGATTCTGATGGGGAAGAGGAACTTAACCGATAGTGACATGTAGTCTTGTTGAGTTATTTATCTAAATAAAGATGTATTTATACCCAGGATAAACTATAATAAAGAAGATATTGTTTTTGGCACAAATTTGAGTTTTGTGAATGGATTTTATTACTGAATTTTGAATTAATGTGATGCATTATTTCCAAATTCTAACATATAACATGATACAAATATCAGGTGTGATATAGAGTATCATCATGGTTCAAACTTGAACAAATATTGAAGATGGTCAAGGAGAATCAAATCCCTCTGTAAACCTAATGACTAAGCTCAATCAGATTTTGACCATGCTGAATGAAACCAAGGAAAGGCTTAGAAACCTGGAACAAGAGGTTAGGGGTCAAGGTAGATTTGAAGGAGGAAATGAGGACTCACATCAAAGAGATGATGAATATGTCCATGAATCTAATATTCATAGTGAACAAAGGGTGAATGTGGACAAGACTAAGTCTCAAGAAGAGACTTGCTTCAGAGTTGTTGAGGGACATGAAGAAAGTGACACCACCCAAGTTTGATGGAACATAAAGTGGTGATGCTGTAGAAGCTTGGTTGACAAAGATGGAAAAGTATTTTGAGATCTAAAATTACTCTGAGATAACCAAGGTAGTATGGGGTGCCTTTCACCTGGTAGGAGAAGCATCTATGTGGTGGATGAATAAGAAAATGGAACTGGGGTTGAGTTCTCTGAGCTTAACCTAGGATCAATTTGTGATTTTATTTTGCCAGAGGTGGTTACCACAACTTTTCTTTGACCAAAAGCTAACAAATTTTTAGAATCTATGACAAGGAGATATGTCAGTGGTGGAATATTGGGAAAAGTTCACCCATCTCCTAAAGTATGTTCCTCAATATTAGAAATATGAAAGGTTTAGAATCAGGAAATTTATCATGGGTCTAAATGCCCTGATAGGTGAAGTGGATGTGCATGGTCCTACCACTATGGACCAAGTTTTAGATAAGGCAGTCAAGAAAGAGAAAAAATTGAGTTCAATTTTTGCATACCGAGAGAAGAATCATAAGAGGTTTAATAAGACATAGAATTATTAGCCTTTCAAGAAAAGAAATGGCAAACAAGATGTGAGTAAGAAAAGTGACAAGGGCTCTAGAAATAACATAAATGAACCCTGAAATGAGAAGAAGAACAATGGCAATGTCTGAAGGAATGATAATAATACAGGCAAACCTGCTTAGAAGCAAGGACCTCTTGGAGGATGTTTCTCTTGTGGTGGAGATCACTACGCAAATCAATGTCCTACTAAAAACCAAGGAGTTTAGCAGCATGGTAATTCTTTATCTACCCACCAAGTAGCTTTTCAATGGAGGATCCATGCAGAATTGGATAACTGCCAAGTAGAGTACTAGATTACTCCCATAGAGACAACATGTATTTTGTTTGGAGTTCTCATTTCTATTTTGATTGGTACTGGAGCAACTAAAAGTTTTATTTCTCCAAGAATATTAAGTAAATTTCCTAGAAGAACTAGATATATAGCTAAATCTTGGTCAATACAATATGCTAACCAAACTAAAGCTTAGGTAGAGCAATGTTTGTTTGAAGCCAAGATAGAACTTCCTAGTTTTTTGATGGAAGTGAATTTGTTTGTAGCCCCCTGTAAAGACCCTATTACAAATGACTGAAATATTTTCTCAAATTTTAGATACGATTTCTTGCACAAATCAATGTAAAACATCAACATAGATGAAAGCCATCAAACCCTTTGCATCTCCATTGATTAGAAATGAAATAATATCAAATAACATACTGCTGTTTGAAATTTTAGTCACTGTATCAGTCATATCATACTTGATAACATTATTAAAATACCAACCAAATGTCTTCCAAACCCTAGAATATCAAATTACTATCAATGGAAAATGATCAATGAGGCCATATGTCACTTTTGTAGCCTTATATGAGAATAAACAATGGAATGATAACAATATATTTGTTACTACTATGACTGATATATGATATACAATTGCCCAGAAATGTTGAAGAAGCCAAAACTATGTCAAGACACTCCTTCCAAGCCAAGCGATTCACACCTAGATGCAAGATTCAACTTTTATGATGTTCCAAAGGTCTTCAATCAAATCATGCCCATGAACCCTAAAATGAAATACCCAGCTGACTGTTACAAAAATTAGAACTTAAATTGATAGCAAACCCTCATAAAATGATACTTTTAGCCAAATTGACTACCTTGGCTTAGCTCCACAATGACCAAGGGTTTCAAAGATGTCAAACTCACTCCAAATACTTCTCAAAAACCTGTAAATTCAAGCACTAATGGTGAAATCTGAATAATAACACCTCACATAAGGATATGGGGTCATCACCATATCAAACAAGGGATCATCACCTTGCATAACAACTAAAAATTGGAATTCTCAGCTATAACAAAAGAGATAGAAAACATACCATAGCATCAATAGTTGCAAATTGAAGTTCAAGAGCTCTATTTATCTTCTCCAAGGATAGGCGTTCCTCCTCTTTGATATTTTGGAATGAAGTTTGGATTCCACCAATGAAGAACAAGAGACTTGAACAATTTTAAATGATTGTAGCTGATCATACATACATTTAAAATCCTCTTGAATGAAATTAAATGTCTTCATCTTGCCAAATTGTCCCTTCAAGCAAATCGACTATCTCCTCATAATGGTGATTAGATTTTGCATTCAATTTTCTTTGTTGATCATTGAAGATCCTTAGGCGGCTGGAAGTAATCATTTAAAACCTTTCATTTTTGCATTTAAAATCCTTCTTATGCCTTAGTTGATCCATAACTAATAATAGGCAATTACATTTAAAATTATATATTTGCATTTGCTCCTTGCCTTGGCCACAGATTCCCTTAGTTGGCATTTTGATCATTGAATAGCTTTAAACAAACATTTTAAATGCTTTACCTTTGGAGTGGTTGATCCTAATAGCCATTAGCTCTCTAAACAATGCAAATAAACCCCATTAATGTTGATTGCCCCTCCTTGATAGCTGTTGGAATCATATGGAACCATGATCCAATGTATTTGCTCTTCATACAATGTAAATCCATCTCAAATGCTAGTCGATCATCTCCTTAGGTGGTTGGAACTAGAAACAATGAACATTGGACCTATTTTATTCTTTGGCGAATGCATCACCTTATTCCATCAACAAACTCCATAAAATTTGATTAGAGGAAAATGTAATTAAAGATTTTATTTTCCCATAATCAATCAAATCAAATTATTGAAAATACAATTTCAATATTACATTTTCCAAACAACCCAATAACATACTAGTTGAGCCAACATTCTGGTTTTCCATGTATAGACATAAACCAACATTCCGGTTCTCCATGTATAGAAACAAGCTCAAACTAGAAAATCATTCCCTTACCAATACATTAGCCTACGGGAATGGATGATAGGCTAATCATCAAGTCCATATGAAGTCACTCTGGAAATGGGGACATGATAGTCCTCCCTTCCCAGGATCGATTGTCCTCAAGCAATTGAAGATTGGGATACTCTAAAATCTTCTCATCTTCCCACATAGCATCCTCCAATAGCAAACCTCTCCATCGCACCAAATACTCCCTGATAACTTGGCTACACAACTTGTGCTCCCTCATATCAACAATACCATCAGGCTCCAATATCAACATGCCCTCTTCATCAAGAGATGGAAGGTCTGTGGAAGAAACCACATGTCATCCCAATGCCTTTTTGAGGCATGATACATGAAATACATTATGTATGCAGCTCCTTGCTGGCAAATCCAACTCATATGCTACCTCGCTAACTCTCTTGAGAATCCTGTATGGCCCATAAAATCTTGTCTTGAGTTTTTCCGCACCACTTTTCTTCAATGAACTCTATCTATAAGGCTGTAGGCACAAAAAACCAAGTCATTTACCTCAAATGATCTCTCAACTCTATGCATGTCTGCATAAATCTTCTGTTGATTATGTGCATGCTGAATATTATCCTTAAGAACTCTAAGGATATCTTGTGTGTCCTACATCAACTCCTTAGCTCTAGGAGCTCTACTATCATCAAAAGCCAAGTCAACAAAAGATAGTGCATCATATCCATATAGTGCCCTAAATCGAGTCATGCCAATCGACATATGGTAGGTGGTATTGTAGCAATACTTACCAAGGTACAACCATCTCACCCAAGCACGTCGATGTCCCACAACATAATTGTGAAGATATCCCTCTACCCACTTATTAACAATCTCTATCTATCCATCAGTCTAAGGGTGATAGCTAGTCCTAGGTGTCAACTCAGTGCCTGCAAGTCAAAATAACTCTCTCCCAATGAATCTACTATCCTGATCACTCACAATAGTCTTTAGAAGGACATGCAAATAGAATGTCTCTCTAAAGAACAACTCTACAACATGTATAGCTGAATAATCCATTGTAATGGGATAGAAATGTGCATATTTTGTTAGTCTATCAACAACCACATAAATGCAATCCTTACCATGTACCTTCAGAAGACCTATGATGAAATCCATTGAGATACTCTCCCAATTTTGCTTAGGAATAGGCAATGGCTAAAGTAGTCCAACGGGAAAAGTATGCTCGAACTTGTTTTGCTAACAAGTCAAACACTCCCTAACATGCTGTAATGCATTGTCCTTGAGACCCTTCCAAGAGAATCTCTCACGAACCTATCTATAGGTTTTGAAACAACATGGACTCCCTGCTAGAGGTGTGTCATGAATGGCTCTCAAAATCTATTGCTTAAGTTTTGAATTAGGTACCAAGAAAATTCTACCCTTATAATATATCACATCATCCACCACCTTATACTTGTCATCCTTTATTATGCCATCCA
Organism: Cunninghamia lanceolata; assembly: GCA_027924645.1. Taxonomy (NCBI): domain Eukaryota; kingdom Viridiplantae; phylum Streptophyta; class Pinopsida; order Cupressales; family Cupressaceae; genus Cunninghamia; species Cunninghamia lanceolata. The sequence continues at coordinate 1,364,943 of BSBN01000936.1, read as the reverse complement.
TGATCTCACATGCAAAGGTAGACTTGGAATACTCAACTAAAAGTTGAGATTTCCAATCAGCTGAAATCTCACTTAAGGAACAAATAGTAGGCCTCCTGGAAAGTGCATCCGCAACAATATTCTTCTCTCCCTTCACAAACTCAATATCAAAATCATATGTCTGTATCTTAGAGACCCATTTCTGTTGTCGCTAATTCAAATCCTTTTGTTCCAAGAAGTATTTTAGGCTATTGTGGTCAATCCTCACTACAAATTTCACACCTACCAAGTACTGACGAAACTTTGCCAAAGCATGCATAATGGCAAACATCTATTTGTCATAGGTGGAATATAGGTGCTCCACATCTCTTAAATTTCTACTCTCAAATGCGATGGGATGCCTATTCTTCATCAACACAACTCTAATACCCTCTCCTGATGCATCACACTCAAGTACAAAGGACTGTGTACAATCTGGTAGTGCTAACACTAGAGTAATACTCATCACCTCCTTGAGTCGATCAAAAACTATCTGTGCCTTAGTAGACCAAAGGAATGCACCTTTCTTAGTGAGATCTGTCAATGGTGCTGCCAACTATGAAAATCCTCTAATAAATCTCCTATAATAGATGCAAAGACCTAAGAACCCTCTCAACTCAGTAAGGTTTGGTGGTGTATTCCATTCTTGTATTGCTTTGATCTTCTCCTCCTGTACTCTATCTCCCTTAGCACTAATCATATGCCCCAAATAGAGAATCTCCTCCATCCCAAAATCAAACTTGGAAGCCTTAGCATATAATGACTGTGCCTCCATGACTCCAAGTACTTCATCAAGATGTCAAAGATGTTCATCCCATGTCTTATTATAAATCAAAATATCATCAAAGAAAACCAATAAAAACTTACACAACTACTTATTGAACACATGGTTCATGCAAGACTGAAATGTACCAGATGCATTAGTAAGACCAAAGGGCATAACAAGAAACTCATAGTGTCCATAATGGCATCTAAATGCAGTCTTAGGAATGTCCTCACAAACACGTATCTGATTATAGCCTAAATGAAGATCAATCTTGGAGAAATACACGGCCCCATGTAGCTCATCTAACAACTCATCGATCCTGGGTATGGGATACTTGTTTTTCATTATCTCCTTGTTCAGTGCCCTGTAATCAATACACATTCACATAGTACCATCCTTCTTCTTCACCAACACCACCAAAGAAGCAAATGGACTAGATGATGGTCGAATGTGTCCCATATCGATCAACTCGTTAATTGTATTTTCTATCTTAATTTTTAAATGCCTATGATGTTGATATGGTGCAATATTAATGGGCTTGGTCCCATCCTCCAACTCGATCACATGCTCAAATCCATGATCTAGTGGTAGACTACCTAGAGGAATGTCACCAAACACCTTACTATGCTTATCCAATATAGATTGGATATCTACATGATACTCACCATTGGAAGAAGACTTGGAAGATATAGAGACTTAAGTTGCCCATGCAATGTCATTGTGATGAAATAAAGCCTCCATATGCCTAGCTATAACAACTCTAGGTGCTCCATCTAATAAAGCCCTCAATATTACCTTCTTCCCATTATGAATGAACTCAATCTCCATTTTCTTTAAATCCTATATATATCATCCAATAGAATGCAACCATTGCATTCCCAATACAACATCAATCTCTGAAAGTCCAACCATGTAGAAATCATCTATCAATGTATAATCTCCCATCTGAATATTAAGTTGTGGCACTTTCTTCTGGAAACTCATAGTAAAACCATCAGCTACTACAACTGTGAAGCCCTCAAAATCTTCTGACTGTAGGCCACGCCTCATAACCAAACCCTCATTAAAGAAGTTATGCGTAGCTCTACTATCCACTAAACATGTGACACTCTACCCATTAATAATTCCTTTAACCCTAAAGGCATGATATCTAGGAACTCCTGACATAGTAGCAATAGTCATTGCATTACCAATATCACCTGTCTCAAGCTCCAAAGTAGTTCGATCATCCTCATGGCATGAACCTATATCTTCATGTGTCTCACTCTCATCATCTAAAATTACCTCAATAAGATGTACCTTGCATTTGCCATGGCATCTATGTCTTGGTTCCCATGGTTGTTTGCAATCAAAGCATAGCTTCTTCCTTCTCAATTCATCACACTCCATCAAAGTAGGACTAGGCTTGATAGGCTGGAATGTCTTCTTCTAATTAGATCTTGAGACCTTGAAGAAGCTTTTCTTTTGAGTGAATGTAGGAATAGTATCCAAATCAAGTGCTAACTCAATGGCCTCATCAAGTGTAGCTGGTTTGTGAACCTTTACCAATCCTCTAATCCTATCATTCAATCCTTCAACAAACAACATAGTGATCCTCCTATCTATCATATCAGGAACCATCACCACAATCTTTTGAAATTCATTCACATATGCCTCCACTCTACCACTTTGTTTCAACTATGCAAGCTCACGGTAGTAGACCTCCACATCTTTGTGGCCAAACCTGGTAATGAGTTTATGAACAAATTCATCGTATGATGTGATCCTGTTATGATGTTGAGACACAAGTCCATAATGCCACCATTCATAAGCCAATCCATCTAAATGCATAGTAGCAAACTGTATATCCTTTTCTTCACTCATGGGCTTGAGTGTAAGAAAAGTATCCAATTTGTTCACCCATGCTCTAGAACTCATCTTGCCACTACCATCAAAACTAGAAAGAGGAATCTTTTCCAATGCATCTTTGTACTCTTTTGGTTGTGTTGGCTATGCTCTTCTTTGCCTTTGTTGAAACACACATCCCCATTATTTTTGTTGCTTATAATTTATGAAATTATTGAGATTCACTCTATCTCATACATGATCAAGAAGTGCATCATACTCATCAATCCAAGCTATCCAATCATCAACTTCTTCATCTTCATACTCTAACTCCTCCTTAATTACTTCTTCTTCTCTAGGGATAAAAGTAGGCTACATGGGTCTCTCAACTGTTGGTGTGCGTGTTCTCCTTGTTCTTTGTGATCCTACAATACTACCTACATCATCCTGATTAGCCCTATTATTATTGATCCTATTGCCTATCAAAGTTTGACACAGTGTGTCAATGCTTGTATTTTTTCGCTGAATGTTTGCATTTGTTTGTTGCTGACTATCTGCCATTATTCTTTGATTTTCAATCATCTCTCTAACCATATGATCCATATCATCCTGTGGATTAGCTTGTCTTCTATCACCCATTGTTTCTGTTCATCTTCTATAATGATGTGGAAATGGATCTATGTAGTCATCACCCATCGACTAGCAAGAATATGGCTCTGATACCACTATAAAGACCCTACTACAAATGACTAAAATATTTTCTCAAATTTTAGATAAGATTTCTTGCACAAATCAATGTAAAACATCAACATATATGAAATCCATCAAACCCTTTGCATCTCCATTGATTAGAAATGAAATAACATATTGCTGTCATGAAATTTCAGTCACTGTATCAATCATATTAGACTTGATAACATTATTAAAATACCAACCAAATGTCTTCCAAACCCTAGAATATCAAAGTACTATCAATGGAAAATGATCAATGAGGCCATATGTCACTATTGCAGCCTTAAATGAGAACAAACAATGGATTGATAACAATATATTTGTTGCTGCTATGACTGATATATTATATACAATTGCCCATAAATGTTGAAGAAGCCAAAACTATGTCAAAACACTCCTTCCAAGCCAAGCGATTGGCTCCTAGATGCAAGATTCAACTTTTATGATGTTCGAAAGGTCTTCAATTATCAAGATCTTCAATCAAATCATGCACATGGACCCTGAAATGAAATACCTAGCTGGCTGTTACAAAAATTGGAACTTAAATTGATAGCAAACCCTCACAAAATGATACTTTTAGCCAAATTGACTACCTTGGCTTAGCTCCACAATGACCAAGGGTTTCAAATATGTCAAACTCACTCCAAATACTTCTCAAAAACCTACAAATTCAAGCACTAATGGTGAAATATGAATAATAACACCTCACATAAGGATATGGGGCCATCACCATATCAAACAAGGGGTCATCACCTTGCATAACAACTAAAAATTAGAATTCTCAATTATAAAAAAAGAGATAGAAAACATACCATAGCATCAATAATTGCAAATTGAAGTTCAAGAGCTCTATTTATCTTGTCCAAGGATAGGCGTTCCTCCTCTTTGATATTTTGGAATGAAGTTTGGATTCCACCAATGAAGAACAAGAGACTTGAACAATTTTAAATGATTGTATCTAATCATACATACATTTAAAATCCTCTTGAATGCAATTAAATGTCTTCATCTTGCCAAATCTTCCCTTCAAGCAAATCGACTATCTCCTCATAATGGCGATTAGATTTTGCATTCAATTTTCTTTGTTGATCATTGAAGATCCTTAGGTGATTGGAAGTAATCATTTAAAACCTTTTATTGTTGCATTTAAAATCCTTCTTATGCCTTAGTTGATCCATAACTAATCATAGGCAATTGCATTTAAAATTATATATTTGCATTTGCTCCTTGCCTTGGCCGTCGATTCCCTTAGTTGGCATTCTGATCATTGAATAGCTTTAAACAAACATTTTAAATGCTTTACCTTTGGAATGTTTTGATCCTCATAGCTGTTATCTCTCTAAACAATGCAAATAAACCCCATTAGTGTTGATCGCCCCTCCTTGATAGCCATTGGAATTATATGGGACCATGATCCAATGTATTTGCTCTTCATACAATGTAAATCCATATCAAATGCTAGTCGATCATCATTGGACGTATTTTCTTCTTTGGTGAATGCATCATCTTATTCCATTAACAAACTCCATAAAATTTGATTAGAGGAAAATGTAATTAAAGATTTCATTTTCCCATAATCAATCAAATCAAATCAAATGATTGAAAATATAATTTCAATATTGCATTTTCCAAACAACTCAATAACATACTAGTTGATCCAACATTTCGATTCTCCATGTCTAGACATAAACCAACATTCCAGTTCTCCATGCATAGAAACAAGCTCAAACTAGAAAATCATTCCCTTACCAATACATTAGCCTATGAGAATGGATGATAGGCTAATCGTCAACTCCATATGAAGTCACTCTGGAAATGGGGACATGACACCCCCTTGGTTCCTATGATATTATCTTAGGAATAAATTGGCTATGAAGGGATAGAGCCAATGCCAACTATTTTGCAAAAAATAGATGAGTGTCTAGACGATGTAGGAAACAAAGTCTTTTTACAAGGCACACAAAGAGAAGTCAAGATCAAACCAATCTCTGTTATGCAACTGAAGAGGGCTAGTCAAAAAGGTTGTCAACTTTTTGCAGTCAAAATGGAGAAAGTAGAAGAGGATCCTGGTAATCAAAATGCATCTTTGGAGAACTATCCTTTTCTTTGTGATTTTAGGGATGTTTTCCTAGATGAACATTCAGGATTACCTCCGAAGAGAGATTTTGATTTTTCAATTTATATAATACCTAGATCTAAGCTAGTTTCAAAGGCGCCATACCATATGACTACTATGGAGTTGATGGAATTGAAATCCTAACTTCAAGAGCTATTAGCTAAGGGATTGATCAGATCCAACGTTTCTCCTTAGGGAGCACCAGTGATCTTTGTTAAAAAGAAGGATGAGACTTTGTGTCTATGTATAGACTATCATATGCTTAACAAAGAGATGATAAAGAATAAGTATTCATTACCACGTATTGATGATCTTTTCGATCAGATGCGAGGTGCAACAGTGTTTTCTAAGATTGACTTGTGATCTGGATATCATCAGCTAAGAATAAAAGATGAAGACATTCATAAAACAACTTTCAAAACAAGGTATGAACATTATGAGTTCACAGTTCTACCTTTTGGACTTACGAATGCCTTTGTTGCATTCATGAATTTGATGAACAATGTTTTCTAAGATTGCTTGGATAAATTTGTTCTAGTGTTTATTGATGATATTCTTATTTATTCTAAGAATGAAGGGGAACATTTGCAACATCTATAGTTAGTTCTGTAGCAACTAAGAGAACATAAATTGTATGGGAAACTTTCCAAGTGTACTTCCTTCGAGAAAAAGATATAGTATTTGGGGCACCTAATATCAGCTAAAGGAATTTCAGTAGACTCAGTAAAGATCAAAGTTGTACTTGAGTGGCTTCTGCCAAAGAATGTGCATGAAGTGTGTAGTTTCATGGGGTTAGATGGATATTAGAGAAAGTTCATTTTGAACTTTTCTATGATTACAAGCCCAATCACTTTGCTTTAGAGAAAAGGAAAGCATTTCAACTGGATAATAGATTGTCAAGAGGCATTTGACTAGTTGAAAGATTGGTTGACAACCACACCAATATTGAAAGTTCTCGATTCAGAAAATCAATTTGGTTTCATTATTGATGCCTCAGGTGAAGGTATAGGAGGAGTTTTTATGTAGAATGGGTGAGTGGTAGCCTATGAATCCAGGAAGCTGAGAGCATATGAGTAGAATTATGCTCCTTATGACTTAGAGTTAGTAGTAGTTGTGCATGCTTTGCAAGTGTGGTGACACTACTTGTTAGGAAAGCCTTTTGAATTGAATTTGGATCATCATGGACTCAAGTACATCTTTTCCCAACCTCATCTGAATGCTTGACAAAGAAGATGGTTGGAATTGATATCTGACTATGACTTTGAGATAAGTTATATTAAAGGCAGAGAGAACCGAGTAGTGGATACTCTAAGTCGACAAAGGCATAGCTCTTCTATTGTCTCTATCCACTCAAATTTCAAGGATTTAGTATTATAAAATTCTGCAAGTGATGAGTACTATGAGTAGGTTAAGTAGGCTCTTGCGAAAAATCCTCAAGACTCAAGGTATGATGGGTTCTATTTGAACCAAATGGCCTTTTGAGATACAAAGGAAAGATGTATGTTCCAAACTCTTTAGAACTGAGAAACCTTGTGTGGAAAGAAGTTCATTCTGCACCATATTCAGCTCATCCAAGAGTAACTAAGCTCCTAGCTAATGTAAAACCTCTTTATTTCTCGAAAGGAATGAAGAATGATGCTGCAATATTTGTAGCAAGTTACTTAGAGTGCTAGAGAGTCAAGGTTGAACATCAGCATCCAGCAAGACTATTGTACCCGCATGATATTCCAAAGTGGAAGTGGCAAGTTATTAGTATGGACTTTATACAAGATCTTCCAATGTCTTGAAATAGACATGATGCTATTTTAGTGGTGGTGGACAAACTCACCAAGGTAGCTCACTTTATACCTAGGAATCTAATGGATGGAGCACCAGTTTTAACTCACAAGATTATACAAGAAGTGTTCAAATTGCATGGAGTTCCTGAGAAGATTATTTCAGATAGGGATTCATACATGACATCAAGATTTTGACAAACTTTATTTTCAATGCTAGGAACTCAACTCAATATAAGATCGACTTATAACCCTCAAATAGATGGTCAAACTGAGAGGGTAAATCAAGTTTTAGAAGATTTGTTGAGATGTATTGCATGGATCAGCAATACAAGCAAGAAGAGTATCTACTACTTATAGAGTTTGCTTATAACAACTCATACAATTCAACTATCAAGATGGCTCCATTTGAAGCATTGTATGGAAGAAGATGTCAAACTCCTATAAGCTGGGATAAGCTAGAAGATAGGATTAGCATTGGTCCAAAAATGTTGTCAGAAATGGAAGAGCAAATAAAGTTGATCAGAAATAGGTTTGTGGAAGCAAATGATAGACATAAAAGTCACACTGATGCCAAGCCTACACCAAGGCAATTCTTAGTTGGAGAAAAAGTTCTTTTGAGGGTCAAACCTTAGAAGAATTCCATAAAGTTTGGAAAGTCTAAAAAAATAGCACCTCAATATGTAGGACCCTTCAAAGTTCTCAAAGTAATCAATTTGGTTGCCTACAGAATCGCTCTACCACTAACTCTTGCTAGGGTGCATAATGTTTTTCATGTTTCATATTTGAAAAAATATATAATAGGTGATAATCATATGTAATGTCCCTTATGGGAACAATACCAAATTTACCCTAAATTATCAATTTCCAAACAAAGGGTTAAAGAGTACCTTTGTTTGATTTAATTCTTGCAAACACGTTAGAAAATACTTACAATAATATTTCTCACAACCAAGTAAACAGATTCATAATGACATTAATAATGCAAAGACATAACTATCTAGGAAACTCAACCATAAGAGAGTTGAGGAGAGTGACTTCGATGGGGTGTCTTTGAATCCTTGACCGTAGGCCCAAGAATGGATATACCATCCACCTTGGCCTCATGTGGCCTATGTCATCCATATGAGATGGTCTACCTAGTGAGGTATCCCTTCCTGTTATCCCCTCATCTTATCATTTCCTTGCCATTTCTATATGATTGGTTCCTTTCAATTTACATATCTATGATAGGAGAATGAGATCACAAAAGGTGCCCAAAAGCCATCTCTTCTAAGCCCAAGGGCAATACCCTTTGTACCATCTTGGCCCCAATGGGATTATATCAATCCCCCTTAGAGGGGTGGCATACCTAGAAGAGTGCCCCAACTCCATTATCCCTCTTGCACCACATTTCCCCCATCATAACATTCATACAAAAATCCTCATTAACACATAATAAACTAGTCAAACTCAGTTGTAAACAATCATATCAAATGTGTTGTGAATATAATCTATATTTCATAACAAGTTTCACAATGCTTATGACACTAATGATAACCTTTCAATTATATGCATTCGTCATTACTTACCACATGACATTCATCATAATAGACATAGGATTAGATACATCATACCAAGTATATTACTCTTGCCTTTGTATCCTTGGAGATCTAAGGATTGGCTTCCTTTCTTCTATGCTATATGCAGCCCAATATACTATTGTATATTTATATTTTATATTTTTCTTATTTATTCTTCACACATCTTGCACTTTACTCTCCTTTCAAATCTATATATTTATTCTAATGGTGTATGTGATTTATCTTTATCACTCAACATAATCACTTCACCAATATATATCTGAATTATCCCTCATATCTATTGTTCTTAACGTTTCTTTGTGATTGATATTCCCTTAATATATATAACTCTTCTTAAACTCAGAAGATATGTTTCTATGTTGTTACGATCTGATATGTTTGTATATTTTAGATTGATAATTTATTAGATTTATATCTCCTTTCCTTTATCGATTCCTTCTTCAGCTTCATTTACAATCAAACCTCATTTCTTATATTCAGAAATGTCCCTTTTCATCTATGTATTCCAATTAGATATTATTCTTTATATACTGAAATATATCTTCCTTGTTGTAGATTTAAAAGACTCCCAACTGCTATCCATATCCTTGTATTGTTGCCTTCCTTTATAGACTCCAATGGTGATGTCCTTAGATGAGTAGATGTGTCCAATCGTACCTTTTCTCATTTGGATTGTTACCTTTTATTATTGATTATTCCCTTTATTAATTGTTGTCCCTAAACTAAAATCTCAACCTATATATTTGGGTAGCACTTATTACAAGGATTCAAATAATACAAAGGGGAGGATCGTGGGTCTATTTCTGCCATACATAATGAGATTTTCAAGGGAACCGTTGTCAAAGCTATTGATTTAATAACATATTTGGAATGATAAAAGGGGATCATGGAAGTTAGTAATATGTTATAATTTATATTTATTATCATATATATATATATATATATATATATATATATTTAATAATATATTATATTATAATGATGATTTGTTAATATTAATATTAATATTTATTATTTATAATTAATTAATAATATATCTTATAAATATATTATATATTATATTTGAATTATATAAAAAATATTTATATAGTAATATTATAATTTATTTAAATTCACTAAACACTACATTTTATGAAAGTGACTTCACCCTCTTTATCATAATGTTTAAATCTTTAATTTAAACAATGCCTTAATATCGAGACATCACATCATATTCTTGATTGGAATGCTTTAAAGGTATAGGACCCAAAAGTGGTCATGATTGAGCCTCTCAAGGTGCTCAAAGTTCGCAAGCTCCGCTTGCATAACAAAGAGGTTACTCAGTGCAAGGTCTAATGAGACCAATATGTAGAGGATAGTGCCACATGGGAAGATTAACATGACTTTTATCAGAGATTTCCTCACTTGTTTTATGCTTTTCAAAGTTGAACAAAAACTTTATCATATTATTATTTCGGATACATTGGATCATCGAGGATGATGAATCTTGTGGGGGAGATATGTCACACCCCAAATTTTGACTATGCTTTACTTTTCAATTGTAAGCAATTAGTAGATGATTATGCATGGTTTAATATTTGATGTTTAGTGAAATGTCAAGATAAATCAATGATTTCATGAGTTTATGTTTATATGCATATAATTTAGACATATGATTATATGTTATCATGATTATTTATTCATAATGTATATGGATTAACTAACAATACACTAATCCCAGTTTATTGATTGTAAGTTGTAACTAGGAAATAGATTTTTGCCCTCCGAGAAAGAGAGGGAGAGCATCATTGGAGAGAAGTGAATAGACAGAAGGAAAGGAACATGTTGTTTCTAGGTCTTGTGTTTCATTGTTTAGTGAACCTCGTCAAGTTTGGTAAGTTAAGTTCGACCCAAATAGATTAAGTTCAGTTTCAACTTGACAATCATCGATTTATCGTCATTATCCATTAACATAGGTTTTGTCATAAAACCAAGTCTGGATAAAATAACTATTGACATAATATGGTTGAAATTCGTTATCTTTTCTACGTGAGATGAATATAGTTTATTCTAGTAGTTAAACTACCTCTTTTTCAATAAAATTCAATAGGAGTATCATTATGTTAATCTATTATTTTTAGCGTTAAGCTATTTGAAAAGGGGAGATTATTTAGACCCCATCCTTAAATTCTATTTTGTTATAGAAGAAACATATGTATACATTTTATTTAATGATAATATGTTGTTATTATCTATTATTTTGATCTTTAGGTTAAACCTTTTCTTTTATGTCAAAGAGCATTAAGTGAGATGTGGTAATTAATACTAAATCACCACTTGCTCTCATGGACTTATAACTTATAACCTCCTCGATGGATAAAAGGAGATGTTATTCAAAGTTTGGAGTGGTTTTAAATAGCCATTATCTCCATCTTTGTATGCATGTCGATCGTGAGTAAGATGAGGCACTTTTTCTACCTAGTGCTCCTCGATAGTATGGGGAAATGGATCCTATTAAAAAGGATAAACCATCAAAGTAATAGATATGAAAATAAATCTATGGTTAAGCAAGAGACAGAGAGCTGAGGATTTAGGAGGAATGATGCTTGATAGATTCAAGATACTGTGTTATTTTCAGTGGAGAAACTTACACAATGAGTTATGTGTTATCAGTGTGATCTAATCTCATTTCGTATTAAGGATAGCATAGGAGGTAAGTGAATTGTCTCCTAAACATCTGTTTCATTCACTTTCTATGATAAGATATTCATTGTAAACTTGCATGAATGATTTTACATAGATTCTTATTAGAATATGCAAGAAAGAAAGCAAGATCTTAGTGGTATGAAAACACAGATTGATTAGAGAATAGTAATATCCTTGTATTACGTATTGATGCCGCACTATAAGTGTATAAGTTGTATGAGCTCGAAGACATGCTTGAGAGATACAAACTTTCTTGTTGTTTAAACTAAATAGCTTATATATATATTAGGATGTTATTGAAAATATTATTCTTCTTAGTTTGAAGTTCTCAAACTCTAAGAGAACTCTATTCTCTGTCAAAACATAGACACACACACACACAGATATATATATATATTGTTGTAAACTTTAGTTATAAAAGTTTGGAATAACATAGTTATTTCAAAAGGATCCCAGTCTCAAAACAATAATCTTTATCTCTATTAGTATCCAAGTATGTATAGGATATAGTTACTGATATAGAGCCATGAAAACTTTGTAGTTTTAGCTTGTAGAATAAAGAAATTGATTCTCTTTTGGATTTCTAATTAGACATAGGGGCAAAACCTATGAGATTTGATGAAAATGGTTTCATATCTCAATGTTCTATTTATATGTAAGTCTTATTGATTCTTTCATAAGCCTTGTGATAAGTTTTCTATTAATATTGAGTTTATTATATGTCTAAAAATAGTGGTCTATTATCATTTATGCAACCACGACAGAAATATTTCTATATTTAGAGATGTCTATCTTGAGTTTGTAAACTTATTTTATGAGGAGAGCCCGTGAATTTGAGAAAGACGAAGAGATTAGTGTTTTGATTTTTAGAAAACACTATTATAGCTAGATTGAATGATAGACTTACTAGAGATCATACTTATGGAATTTTGGTATTCTTTAAAGATTATATGTAGAAGATATACCTCTCAAGTTTGTTTAATCATATCATGAGTAATGTGATGCTCTAATATAGTCAGGAAAAGACTAGAGACTATTGATATTTAAGTTATTTATTATTATAAGTTTTTACCTTTGGAAAAACAAGAAAGTTTTTCTTGATGGTTTTTTGATTGGGTTAGAGAAATTTAAACCCTAGTATCAACTCAGATAAGATTAGAGACTTAAAAATCTCTTAAGAAGGATTATGACAATGTTTTAGTCCAATGTATTGTATGGTAAAACAAAAGGGACTAGAAACCATAGATTAATATATTATCACTAAAAAGAGTCTAAAGAAGCTCATTGATGAAGTTTAGAGATTTCATGTTAGAGTCAAAATCTGACTTATAGTATAAAGAATTCTTATTCTTGAGTCATGAAATTAGAATGACAGGAAGTCATAGACTCGGATGGTTGCAAGAATGTAACTAAAAGATTCCTTGAAGAGTTAAATCTTCTAATCATATATACTTGATATATATATATATATAGATATATAGATCCTAGAATCAAGATTAAAATTTCTATGTCATATTGACTAGGAATTGAGTTTAATTAAGACAATTTGTGTCTAGGAATTATTAGTTGGACAAATCAAACTGTAGGATGAGATAGTTTCTAAGTTGAGTTAGAGGTGTGTGAACACATGACTACATTTATTGCAAACATCTTTTATAATGAAACTTTGGCCAAAGTGATGCATTTGTCTCTGCATGCATTAGTCAGTTCATAATGTCTAGAATGTGTGACATGTCAAAGTGATCATACTTAGCTAGAAGTTTGTCTAGAGTTGTATGATCGATTGTGTTACGTAGGACACAACACTAGGAGTCGGATGGAAAACCTATTGGTTCCTTATTTCTATGCTCTTCATGAAGGGTATGACCACTTCCAGGAAGGAAGGTGTGTGGGGGACTGTCGGTCTATGGTTGGAGGCAAAGCACTCAGATGATGCTCTCCCTCTATAGTAGAATACTCACTGATACTTGAATGACAGATGTCAAGATTCCAGATGCAATATTCTTTACGTTATGATAAAAAAAATTATTCTTATTGCCAAGTGCAATGCATATAATGTAAATGTAAAGTGAAATGTTTCTCATTGACTTATCTTTGAATATATTAAATTTTAAGGTTGAAAAATATTCAAATAGGATATGTATTTATTTCCTTGTAATTATGATATATATATATATATATATATACACACACACACATACATACATATACATATACATATACATATGCATATATGCATATATATACCATGTTCTTTTACTTCCCTAGTTAATGGTTGTGTAATTTTTGAGTAATATGAGAAGACATGTTACATCCTAATCCACTTATCCTAATCTAATTTCATCATCCATCCTAAACCTAACCAAATCCTTTCCATTATCTATCCCTAATCCTAGTCATTTCATCCCTAATCTTAATTCAATCAATTATCCTAAATCATCTTATCCATTACCCATCCCTAATATTATCTATTATCCACTTAATACTTTCAACTATAATCAGCTATCCCTAATCCAATCACCCCTAAACTATTGCAAGTATGTGCCTAATCGGTGTCGTCATTGATGTCAACATATATGTGTTGTCATTAGTGTCAACGGTGCTCCTATCTTGTTGATTTCTTGTAATGAGTAAGATACTTTGTATTTACTTATTTAAGTGATCTTAATGTTGAGAATATTGAGAAAACTAGCTCCTCTAGTAGAAACAGTAAGTTGTAGTGGAAACAGTGTATTGCATACAGAACAACAGTCCAAGAGATTGCTCTGCATTTCTTGTAGGATGAATATATTTATCTACGGATTGGAAGTTATTTAGAAGTCTGTCTAAAGATGTTATACTCCAAGTTTGAGCCTCCAGTATGAATATTTGAGTGAGTTATTTTCAACAAAGTGAAAACTACTTTTCCTATGTGTTTGGTAATGATAGGGAGAAAGTATTATGCTCCACATTCCTCCGCATTGAAGTATTTTGATCCACGGTTCTAGATTTAAGTCTGAGATGATGTTATGCGCCTTCATCTCCAATGGTTCATGATTTGGTGGTCTACAAGTGATCTTTTCATTATGACAGTGGCTGGCAGTGTTGGCTATGTGCTCCAGTTTGAAGAATCCTCTCTACAGAGTGGTTAAAGGTTGTCTGGTTGTTCTTGATGATTACAATGTGCTTATGGATGTCTCCTGATCATGTTCTTACCTTTGGATTGGTCTGCAAAGATTAATTTTGATCATGGATGAAGTCTATTCCTTGAAGACCTAGTGTTGTCACCCATCTTGGTTGACTCAGTTGATTTCACTAATTGTGGAGATGCCTTAAATATTGTGGAAGCTTATCGTGGCATGGAGAATTGCATTTGAGTCCCAACTAAGGCATAACATGATCCACATACATCTTTACCTTAGCAAATTTTGTTTAGGTCCATACCTATTTCTTTGTATTATTGTAATGCTAACCTTGGAGAATGTTCCAATGGTTGATGAATGTAATGCTGACCTTGATGTATATTCCAAGATTGATGAATTGTATAAAAGCATAGAGTTGCAAAAAAGAGGAGTGTGTATGAATTCAAAGTGTGAAGGATTATGAGCAGAGTGTAGAGTAGAAAAAGTTGAACAAGGACAAAAAATAGAGTATATGTAGTTAAGTTGAGAAGCAGGGAAGAATAAATGAAGACCTTTGAATCTATATATTAAACCTTTAATGGAACTATGATCCAGCATGTGGTAGATGCATTTATAGCAGTTCATCTTCTGGTAGTGAGCCAATCCTTCTTCTTTCTCATTTTCTCTTTGTAGTGAGCCTTTATACAGTGAGCACTTCTTCATAGGGTAGTGAGCTCTAAGCAGTGAGCCTTCTTGTAATTTGGTATTGAGCTATCATAATGTATTGTGAGCTAACACTCACCATGGTTTTTGCCTCTTTGGAATTTCCACGTAAAAATCCTGGTGTCTTTGTGTTATGTCTTTATGGTTGTTGTTCTTATGCTTGTTCTGCTTTCATGTTATTAATTTTGAAAATTGGATTAATTAACAAGTTAACAAGTGGTTTTGCGGGATACTCATTCACCCCCCTCTCAGTATTCCTTACTTTCAACAATTGGTATCAGAGCAAGGTTCCTTGGAAGAAGCCTAACATCTTGAGGAAGATTTGGGAGAATTCACTCATGGTAGCTAGGAGATATGGACACTTCTCAAACAATGTTGAATTGGAAGCAACCCTTGCTGATCTTGAAAAATCTAAAACAAAAACTAGGGATCTAAAGGATAATATTCAAGAAGCTGACGAATGCATTGTAAAGCTGAAAGAACAAGTCAAGAAATTCAAAGAAAAATATAGAGATGTTAGTGAACAATTGATATTAGTAAATGAGACCCTAGATGATTTGAAAGTAGAAGTTATAGAAAGAGCTAAAGTAGAAGAAGATCTAAATCCAATGGTAAAAAGCAAGATAGAAGAATGTGTCAAATTGGAAAAAGAAGTTGTGAGCCTAAAAATAGAATTGGAAAAAGCCAAGAGCTATGAAGAAAAGTTCAAGATAAGTTCTGCAAAACTTGACGAGATGATTGGAAGATGACAAGCAAGGCTTAGGATTTGAGAAAGGAGAAAGTTCAAAATCAGGTCAAGAAAACTTTCAGATGAAGCAAAACAAAGGGAACCAGTTCAAGAATCAAAGAAGAAGACCTAGAAGACCTCCAGTTAGACAGCCAAATGCTCAAAGGTACCCATCTTTCAATGGCCATTGTTTTAATTGCAAAAAGTTTGGTCATAAGGCTACTCAATGTAGGAGTAGAATAAATTAAAATCAAAATTTTCCATCATTCTCTGGTCAATGTTTTGATTGCAAGAAAATTGGTCATAGATAAAATGAATGTAGAAGTTTGGTAAGAAATGGCTTTCACAATTCAAGGAATACTCCATCATTCAATGGAAGATGTTTTGCTTGCAATAGATTTGGACACATGGCTAATCAATGCAGATCAAGGATGAATTCATTCAGAGGAAGGAATCAAGGACATGGAAACATTGTGTGCTACAATTGTAACAAGTTTGGACATGTTGCAAGATTTTTCAAAAGCAAGAATGTGAAAAGAAACTACTATGTTGAAGAAAGGAAAACATAGCAGAGAATGATAAGGGAAAAGAAAAAGTTGATCCGGTTGAAACTAAGAAAGAAATGGACAAGATCTAGATCAAGAAAGAAGTAATTGAAGTCAAGGATGGATCCACACTAGCATCTGGTGCAGATACTTCCTTCGAGAAGTGAATTTGTGAGATCTGGCTCAGGGGGAGTTGCAATGAAAATCTTAACCCCAGTTAGACTATTAGTGTTGAGATCCAGAATGAAGAGTGTTGAAAGGATTCATATGACAGGTCTTTTGAAGGAATTTTGGAAGAATAGGATCAAACGTGGAATATTGCGGAGCAATCCTAATAAGACTACATTCTGTAGAGATGTGTTTAATAGCTCTATAATAGTAGCATTTATGGTGATTAGGTCAAAATAGATAAAGGATTAAAAGGGGGCTCATTCAATGGAAAATTCATTCAACATTCAAACTATCAAGTGTCTAAGGCAAATTGAAGCAAAATTCCAAGTGACTTAGAGATCTCCAAAGCAATTCAAACCAAAGTGATCTTAGGTGAAGGAAACCCCAATCTAGATAAAGAGGTATTTTCTATTTGAAACTTAACCGCAAATTTATTTGATTATTCGTGGAAATGGCAACACCACATGTAATCGATATAACTAAAAGGTTGAGGCTAAAATTCAAGAAACATTCTTTCAAATCAACAGAAGTAGATCCAATAGGTGCATTTTTTGGTATACCATATGGAGTTATGCATGTGGAGGATGTTAGGGTTTACATCCATGTTGCCCTAGAAGAGCATGGTGACAGCAGATTCATAGACCTGTATCTAAAGCATCTAAGTGGTGATCATTTTGAATTGAAAGAATAATACAAATCTATGGAGGATACAAAATTCATTCAATATAAAGACTCCCTACATTTGTGGAAGATGAATGGGGACCTGGTACATCTTGGGCAGAATCTACGATGAATTCATGTGGTTGGAACAGCCCTTCAAGATCACCAAGGATGCAATTAGGGTTGTGACTGCTGGTAGTGTACCCCTATTGAAAGTTGTACACAGTGTAAGATTTGCATCCATGGTGTTAGGATACAAAGTCTATTTCACCAACTGGGAGAACTCTGTCTCCAGTACTATGATATACACTGCCTATCAGATGATCAAGGAGAATGCAGACTATGATATCTGTGAATTGCTCTGACAACAAGTGATGGAGAACCTCAGGAAAACAAAAGAAAGCAAATATCCCTTCAAATTCAGTACGTTGATCATTTACTTGTTTTTATGCTTCATGCATGAGTTGCCAAAGATGAAGAATTTATTTTGGTTAAATAGTTATCCAGTTGTTGTACAAATTAGGGATCATTTAAATAGCATTGGAAACTATGATGAATAAAATATAGCCCTATGGGGCTATTTCAAGAACTTCTAGAGAATGATGCAATCAAGAGAAAGAATTCCAAAAGCAATTGTGGAAAAATACAAGGATGACATATGCTTTATTGTAACCAAAGACCAATGCATGATGGAGCTTGTTGAGCCTAGAACTATTTGGGTTATGCCAATGGGCTATGAAGCAGATGGAGCTATTCTAGATAACTATGCACAACACATGCTAAGCAAGCCCCGGGACCCCAAAGAGGAAAGATTTGGAACGTATGAAGAACTGTCTGCTAAAGTTCATGTTGAAGTAAGAAAACTTGAAATCTCCTAGAAAATGTAAAGAGTGGCAGAGGATTTCACCCTAAGACAAGGCTTCACAAAAGAATGAGTGAAAGAGGCAAGGGAAAAAGCACAAGTTAAAAAGGTAGCAAAAGAAAAGAGAGAAAGTCAACCAGTTGAAGCTCCGAAAGAACCCAAGAGAAAACCACAAAAACCAGAGGTGTCAAAAAGGAGGACTAGAGGATCTACCTCTGCAGAAGTTGCATCTATTCCCTCTGATCCCGCACCATCTGCAAGTGTGGAAATTCCTATTACCATTCAGAAAAGGAAGAAAATAAAGACTAAAAGAATGCATGTAAGCATTGCAGTTAATGAGGAAGAGACAGAAATAGATGAAGAAGTGAAGAAAATGAAAACTGAGGCCACCAAAGCCTCTAGAAGTAGCAAGAAGAAACCCTCTGGTAAGGGTAGAGCTAGAAGAAGGGTAGAGCAAGATGAGATAGGAGAAGGCACTATAAATCTTGAGGATCTCCTATCACTTTCTGAGGGAAAAGGCGACAGAGAATGAAGTTAAGTTGGAATATGTGTCCACAAAGGATCAGATTGCAAATATTTTCACTAAGCCTCTGCCTAAGGATACTTTTGAGTATCTCAGGGAAAAATTAGAGGTCATTACTCCTCCAATCCTAAACTAAGATGCATGAGAATGCATCAATCTAGGGGTGTTCAAAGTCTCATTCCTTGATCTGGATTAATGTTTTGAGAGCTACCTCTTGTTGTTATATGGAGCCTAACCAGACTCGGAGGTTATATTTACCCCACTTTTATTGGCGCAGTTTCCCCCCAAATTCCTACGGGGTCAAGGGACAGCGCCCCTTGCAGGGGTTTGGGGGCAGCACCCCTAGCGCGTTCCCTGTCGCGATACAGGGCGGGGTCGAGGGGCAGCGCCCCTGAAACCTCACACAGTTTTTTATTATTTTATAATGCTCCAGGAGTTATTTTTTCATTGACCGACATAAGAAAACCCTATTTTTGTAACCAACAAAAAACTTGATAAAAAGTGGCTAAGAGTTAGGGTTTTGGTATTGTATTGTAGCATTTGCAGCGGTATTGAGTTGCAAGGATTGCTGATTGTAATCGGTTTGATTTACTGGATAATAATATTAGACTCTCTATTTGGTGGATGTAGCCCGAGTTTGGGTGAACCACGTTAAAACTTGTCTCTTGCTATTATTATTTTCTGTGTATTTCTATTCCTCTGTTTAATCTTTATTTGCATTTAATTGATATCTTCTTCTGGCTAACCCTAACAAGTGGTATCAAAGCGAAGTTGTGTTCGATTATCATCTGCAGGAAAGTCTCACGGTTGAGTGGGAGCAATGGTGGATGAGGGTAAATTGAAGGTTGACAAATTCAATGGGAAGAACTATCAATTATGGAAGATGCAGATGGAGGACTACCTCTATCAAAAGGATTTATGGATGCCATTGGAAGGAGTAGCCAAGAAACCGGCAACAATGTTTGATGAGGATTGGAATCTTTTTGATAGAAAGGCATTAGGAACCATTCGATTGTGTCTGACACCATCGATGGCATTCAATATAATGGAAGCAAAGACAACAGACAGTCTGATGAAAGCTTTGGCTAAATTGTATGAAAAACCCTCAGCCTCAAATAAGGTATTTCTCATGAAGCGTTTGTTTAATCTGAAAATGGTTGAAGGTGGATCTGTGACAGATCATTTAAATGAATTTAATACGATTGTCAGTCAATTAACTTCTGTAAATGTAAAATTTGATGAAGAAGTTAGATCTCTCTTGATATTATGTTCATTGCCTGAAAGCTGGGATAGTTTGGTAATGGTGGTTAGTAACTCTGTTTCTGGTTCAACTACCCTAAAATTTGATGATGTTGTTGGTGTTATTCTGAGTGAGGAAATTCGTAGGAAAAGCTCAGGTGGATCCACATCAAGCAGTGTTTTGAATGCAGAAAGTAGGGGCAAATCAAAGGAGAGAGGAAATGGTTCTGGTGGTCATGGGAAGTCATGAGGAAAATCAAAGGACAAAAGATCCCAAACCAGAGGACAAAAGGATTGCTGGTACTATGGAAAACTAGGTCATCTGAAGAAAGATTGTTGGTCTCGGAAGAACAAAGAAGGAGACAAACAAGAAGGCAATAAGGAAGCAAATGTGGTAAGCAATAAGTCTGAAGATGATGCTTTGATTCTTTCCCTAGATAATGCTGATGATTCATGGGTTTTAGATTCAGGGTCCTCATTTCATGCTACACCCCATAGAAGTTATTTTCTTGATTATGTCCAAGGGGATTTTGGGCTAGTTTATTTGGGAGATAACGAACCCTGTCAGATTGTTGGAAAGATAAGAATCAAGGTTAAGTTGCAGAATGGAAATCATTGGCTACTACAAGAGGTAAGGCATGTTCCAAGGCTCAGTAGGAATTTAATTTCAGTAGGGCAGCTAACTGAATAAGGTTGCACTGTTTCATTTACTGATAAAAATTGGAAGGTTTCAAAAGGTGCCTTAGTAGTAGCAAAAGGTGTGAAAGTAGGCACCTTCTATCTTTGTACACGTCATACTGTTCCTTCTACTTTAGCTGTTACAGAGAAAAAACAAACAGGTTCAGGAACAATTGCTGTAGGTTTGCAGGAAGAGACTAGAAAAGTTGTTGTAGGTTCTGAGACAACACTATGGCATAACAGACTTGGGCATATGAGTGGAAAAGGTATGAAGGTACTTCATTCTAAGAAAGTTTTACCAAGTCTGAAATGTATTAATATAGATTTCTGTGAAAGTTGTGTGTATGGAAAACAAAAGAGAGTCAGTTTTCTCAAGGATGGGAAGCAAAAGAAAAATAAAAAATTGGAGCTTGTGCATACAAATGTATGGGGACCAACTCAGGTATCTTCTCTTGGTGGCTCTTGGTATTATGTTACATTCATAGATGATGCAACTAGGAAGGTCTGGATTTATTTCCTTAGAAAGAAATCTGATGTATTTGAAACATTTAAAAAATAGAGAAACTTGGTTGAGAATGAGACGGGTAACAGATTAAAATGTCTCAGATCTGATAATGGTGGTGAGTATTGCAAAAAAGAATTTGAAGATTATTGTTCCTTTAATGGAATTCATAGGCAGAAAATGGTTCCAGGGACTCCACAAGAAAATGGAGTGGCTGAACGCATGAATAGGACAATAATGGAGCGTGCAAGGACCATGAGATTGCATGTTGGGCTGCCTTTAAACATGTGGGCAGAAGCTGTCAACACTGCTGGATATTTAATTAACAGAGGTCCTTTAGTTCCTTTGGGCTGTGGTATTCCAGAGGAAGCATGGATAGGCAAGAAGGTGAGTTATTCTTTTCTGAAAACCTTCGGCTGTGAAGCATTTGCACATATAGATTCTAAAAATAGAACCAAGCTGGATGCAAAATCAAAAAAGTGTACCTTTGTTGGATATGGCATTGATGAATTTGGTTATAGGCTTTGGGATTTTGAAAATTAGAAAATTGTGAGAAGCAGGGATGTTATATTCAATGAGAAGGTGTTGTACAAAGATCAGTTGCAATAGCATGAGAAGAAAGAAAAGGATTATGTGGTGCTGGATGATACTCCAAATAGTGATGTTCCAGTAGTTCCTCATGCTCTGCAACAGCAACCATAAATACCACAAACTCCAGTGAATGTTAGACAGTCAACAAGGATAAGTAGACCTCCTGAAAGGTTTTCTCCCTCTTTGTATTCTATTTTGTTAACAGATGCTAGTGAACCAGAAGGGTATGATGAAACTATGCAGGTGGATACACAGGTTCAGTGGGAGCTTGCCATGAAAGAAGAAATGGACTCCTTGCTAAAAAATTAGACTTGGGAATTATGTAAGTTACCTACAGGTAAAAAGGCTTTACCAAATAAATGGGTTTACAAGCTGAAAGAGGAAGATGGAGGTATGAAAAGATTTAAGGCCAGGTTAGTTGTAAAAGGATTTGCACAGAAAAAGGGCATTGAATTTGATGAGATATTTTCTCTGGTTGTCAAGATGACTTCTATTCGTACTGTTTTAAGTATTGTGGCTGCTAAAGATTTGCATTTGGAATAGCTAGATGTGAAAACTACCTTTCTCCATGGTGATTTGGAGGAGGAGATATATATGGAACAACCCCAAGGATTTGAGGTCAAAGGTAAGGAGAAACTGGTGTGCAGATTGAAGAAGAGTTTGTATGGCCTGAAACAAGCACCTCGGCAATGGTATTTGAAATTTGACAGTTTTATGGCTAAGCAAGGCTACAGCAGGTGTAATTCTGACTATTGTGTTTATTTTAAGAGGTTGGATAATGACAGCTACATTACCTTATGTTTATATGTTGATGACATGCTTGTAGCTGGGTCTAACATGGATCACATAAGAGAGTTAAAACAACAGTTGGCACAGTCATTTGATATGAAGGATTTGGGGGCAGCAAAACAAATCCTTGGTATGAAAATTTGTAGAGATAGGAAGAATAGAAAATTGACTCTATCTCAGGCCACTTATGTTGAAAAGGTGTTGCAGAGATTCCACATGGAGAATGCAAAAGCTGTCAACACACCTTTGCCTAGTCATTTGAAATTGACGAAGGAGATGTATCCTAAGACACAAGAGGAGGAAGAGAAAATGTCCAAGGTACCCTATGCTTCAGCTGTAAGAAGTTTAATGTATGCCATGGTATGCACCAGACTAGATATTGCACATGCTATAGGAGTCGTTAGCAGGTATATGAGTCATCTCGAATTAGAGCATTGGAATGCAGTAAAATAGATTCTCAGATATTTGAGAGGTACATCCAATAAACACTTATGTTTTGGGGGCTCTAATACTGATTTAGCAGGTTATGTAGACTCAGATTTGGCAGGGGATATTGATACCAGGTGGAGTACTATAGGTTATGTCTTTACTGTAGGTGGAACAGCAGTGAGTTGGATTTCCAGGTTGCAAAAGTTGGTTGCTTTATCCACCACAGAGGTAGAATATGTAGCTGCAATAGAGGCAAGCAAGGAGATGATATGGCTGCAATCTTTCATGACAGAATTGGGCACACAATAGGTTAATAGTTATTTGTTTATAGATAGCCAGAGTGCCATACATCTTGCAAAGAATTCTACCTTGCATTCAAAGACCAAACACATACAGTTGAGGTATCACTTCATTCGGTCAGTGTTGGATGATGGACAGTTACAGTTGGCAAAGATACATACAGATGACAATCCAGCAGATATGTTTACAAAGGTAGTAACAAGGGAGAAGTTGAGCTCCTCTTCAGCTTCGGTTGGTCTTCTAGACTGAAAATAACAAAAACAGAATAGTAGAGTCCAGGGTGCTTATTTCCAGTGGGAGCTACAGGGTCAGTGATGTTATGATCAGTCTCCAAGTGGGAGATGATATGGTGTGGAGTCTTATCAGTGTCCAAGTGGGATATTATTGTTATATGGAGCCTAATCAAAATCGGAGGTTATATTTACCCCACTTCTATTGGCGCGGTTTCCCCCCAAATTCCTACGGGGACAAGGGGCAGTGCCCCTTGCAGGGGTTTGGGGGCAATGCCCCTTGCAGGGTCCAGGGGCAGCACCCCTGGCATGTTCCCTGTCGCGATATAGGGCAGGGTCGAGGGGCAGCGCCCCTGTGGGGGCTCGGGGGCAATGCCTCCAAAACCTCACATGGTTTTTTATTATTTTATAATGCACCGGGAGTTATTTTTTCATTGACCGACATAAGAAAACACTATTTTTGTAACTGACAAAAAGCTTGATAAAAAGTAGCTAAGGGTTAGGGTTTTGGTATTGTAATGTATTGTATTGTAGCATTTGCAGCGGTATTGAGTTGCAGGGATTGCTGATTGTAATCGGTTTGATTTACTGGATAATAATATTGGACTCTCTCGTGGATGTAGCCCAAGTTTGGGTGAACCACGTTAAAACTTGTCTCTTGCTATTATTATTTTATGTGTATTTCTATTCCTCTGTTTAATCTTTATTTGCATTTAATTGATATCTTCTTCCGGCTAACCCTAACACCTCTTAGGGGGAGTAGCTAGATGTGTTGGTAATAGTTCAGTTGGATCGGAGCAGCAGAATGCAAGTATGTGCCCTTTGCCATTGATGTCAAAGGGGGAGAGAAATTATGTAAAAAAATTAGGGGGAGAAAGAATGCAGATGTGTAAAGAAAAAGGGGGAGAATCTTTTCTTGATGGTCTTTTCACTTTTTCACATCATATGTTGCCATCAATGACAAAGGGGGACATTGTTGCAAGTATGTGCCTAATCAGTGTTGTCATTGATGTCAACATATCTATGTTGTCATTAGTGTCAACTGTGCTCCTACCTTATTGATTTCTTGTAATGAGTAAGATGCTTTGTATTTACTTATTTAAGTGATCTTGATGTTGAGGATATTGAGAAAACTAGCTCCTCCAATAGAAATAGTGAGTTGCAGTGGAAACAATGTATTGCATACAAAAGAATAGTCCAAGAGATGGCTCTGCATTTCCTGTAGGATGAATATCTTTGTCTGCAGATTGGAAGTTATTTAGAAGTCTATCTAAAGATGTTATGTTCCATGTTTGAGCCTCTGGTATGAAGATTTGAGTGAGTTATGTTCACCAGAGTGAAAACTACTTTTCCTGTGTGTTTGGTAATGACAGGAAGAAATTATTATGCTCTACATTCCTCTGCATTGAAGTATTTTGATCTATAGTTCTAGAGTTAAGTCTAAGATGATGTTATGTGCCTTTAACTCCAATGGTTCATGATTTGGTGGTCCGCAAGTGATCTTTTCATTATGACAGGGGAAGAATCTTCTCTATAGAGTGGTTAAAGGATGTGCGGTTGTTCTTGATGATTACAATGTGCTTGTGGATATCTCCTTATTGTATTCCTACCTTTGGATTGGTCTGCAAAGATTAATTTGGATTGTGGATGAAGTCTATTCCTTGAAGACCTAGTGTTCTCACCAGTCTTGGCCAACTTGGATGATTTCACTAATTGCGGAGATGCCTTGAAGATTGTGGAAGCTTGTCGTGGCGTGGAGAATTGTATTTGAGTCCCATCTAAGGTGTAATGTGATCCACATACATCTTTGCCTTAGCAAATTTTGTTTAGGTAAAAACCTATTTCTTTGTATTATTGTAATGCCAACCTTAGAGAATGTTCCAATGGTTGATGAATGTAATGCTGACCTTGATGTATATTCCAAGGTTGATGAATTGTATAAAAGAATGTAATAGAGTTGTGAAAAAGAGGAGTGTGTGTGAATTTGAAGTTTGAAGGACTATGAGTAGAGTGCAGAGTAGAAAAAGTTGAACAAGGACATAAAACAGAGTATATGTAGTTAAGTTGAGAAGAAGGGAAGAATAAATGAAGACCTTTGAATTTGTATATTGAACCTTCAATGGAACTGTGATCTAGCATGTGGTAGATGCATTTACAACAATTCTTCTTCTGGCAGTGAGCCTTTGTGCAGTGAGCACTTCTTCATAGGGTAGTGAGCCTTCTTGTAATTTGGTATTGAGATATCATAATATATTGTGAGATAACACTCACCGTGGTTTTTCCCTCTTTGGGTTTTCCACATAAAAATCATGGTGTCTATGTGTTATGTCTTTATGGTTGTTGTTCTTATGCTTGTTCTACTTTCATGTTATAAATTTTGGAAATTGGATTAATAAACAAGTTAACAAGTGGTTTTACAGAATACTGATTCACCCTCACCCCATCTCATTATTCCTTACTTTCAACATAAACACATTATCATCTTAATCCAATTCCCGTATCCATCCAATCCCCTTCCATTCCAATCCCAATGCAATCCAATTATTCCTCATCCAAAATCAATCACCCATTATGGACATCTATGCATCTTAATGAACATCCTTGATCCCAATCCTTAATCAAAAATCATCATTTGAAAATCAAAAATTGGTTAAGGAATTAACCTCCTTCAAACTTCTCCAAATCCTAATCATAATCCATCTAATTTTCATCCAGATCCTAATCATAATTCCTCCAAAATTATCATCCAAGAGTCCTAGACCTAATCCCTAATCAATCCCCATCAAATCCATCAAAATCCATCAAATTCAAGCCCTAACATCAATCTTTGAGGCCCTGATTTCATAAACAGGTGCCTTTGTTCCTTAACAAGCACCTCTATTTCCAAACATTCACCTCTTTCATAGACAAGTGCATTGGTTCTTACTTGGGGACCTCTATATCTACACAAGCACCTTTGTGGATAGGCTCCTCTATAAAACCTAAGCACCCTTGTGAGCTACTAGGGAGCCTTTGTTAAAACAAGAAAAATCATCCTCATACATCAATCAAACATCAAAAGGGCCCTTAGCCTAATCAAATCTAATCCAATCCAACCATCAAAAGGCCTTAGGCCTAATCAAATTCAACCCCAATCAATACAAATCCAATCATCATCAAGTGTCATATATCATTGACCTTGATTAATCAAAATAAAATCATCCATCCAAGTACCAAGCATCATATATCGTTGACCTTGATCAATCCAAATCAATCAACCCTCTCAAATCCAAAATCCAAATCTAAGGTCATTTTGATATCAAAGAAAATCTTAAGGCCTAAATCTTAGAAAATCAAATTCATCAAGTCATCCTACATCACATCATCCCATATCCAAGTCCAATCATGATTCCCTTCAATTCTGACAATGATGATAGTCTTGTTGACCAAGATGAAATTGAAAACCTTGATGCAATCTGTTGATGTGTTTGTTAGTCACATGCAATAGAAATAAAAGTTATCACACAAACCTTTATTTATCTTGAAAGATATGATAAGTTCAAGGTGAACTTAAAATCTGAAGTCTCCATTAGTCAGGTCTTGACCTTCTGACAGTCACTTAGGGGTCATTGTGATATGTTGTTCCATATTTGGGGGACTTATGCTTAGTAATTGTGTTTTCATTTAGATTCTGTCAAATTCCACAAATATTCTACATTTTGTACCTGATCTGCATATATCTTTGTCAATTGTGTTAAATCCTATTATATCTAGTTGATATTCTCACATATAAGCATGAATTGGATACAACTTTTATCAATTCTTCTAAACTATCTCAACTATGATCAGTTATTTAGAGATTTTATAACTTTGATTAGTTCTTCTGAAACTATCCCCTACTATGGACTGATCTTTACATCTACTTCATGAATTTGTTTAAAGATACTCTTCAACACCTAAAATTCACTAATGTTTATGACTATTTGCATGATATTGGTTATTATTTGTAGCTTTTACCATGTTTATTCTCATGATTTGTCATTATTTGTATCAATTCAATATATATTGCTTAAGATATGTCAATATTTGCATTCATCCATTGTATTTATGAAATGAAGAGTTAAAAGTTTTAAAATCCTAAACTAATTAAGTTTTACCAAGGATCCACATGCATACTCTGCTACAGTCATGAAATGAAGGAAAAACCAGACCATACTTCACCAGGGAATCCACAATTACATATGACCAGTACAAATCTTCAAAGGTAGGTTGATGACAACATGCAATCAATTGAATGCACTTCAATAGAATGAAACAATTCACAGTCACAAGCCAGAAACCAACAAAAGATTACTCAAGATGTATGATTGAATGGTAATCTATATCTTCATTCCATTATGTATGCAAAAGAATATACACATATACATTGATCCTAAGAAATAAACTTTATGAGAGATCACAAAAGTTACAAAATTACGAAATTAGTGCTCAAAATTTCAACAATTCAGTCTCTGTTATACAAGATGATCTAGGTCCTTTTATAGCACAAGGACCTAAGATCAGTTACAATGATCCAATGAATAGGACATCATTCAAAATATCCAATGATCAAGATATGTAGCATGTGATTGCTTCTTGGCAACCCATTGGCAGAATCCAGCTAACAAAATGGAATATTCTGGTATCTTCACTTTAGTATCTTCAAGAATATCCTATTCCTCTGCTTCCGATGAGTCCTCACCAATTATTGCCCCTCTAGAGTCTAATTTAGCAAAAATACCATATGCCTTAATAGTTGCATCCATCTCTATTTGATCAAATTGTTGTGCTTTGAGTTTCACATATTCTTGTACTTGCAATTGATCAGTGAGGGCTACCTACTTATTTGTCTTGATCTCAAACCTATAGTTATACCCTTCTCTTCTTCACAGCTACTTCTATCACTTCATCTATTGTTGCTTCTAACAAATGGTGAATAGGGTCCTTAACCAGAGGATCAAATCGAGCTTTAAATGTCTCTACAAAGACTTGCTCGTCATAACTCTCCTTTTCACTCGAACTTGATTACTCAACATCTCCTCCAAGATCTCTACCTCATCTGTAAGCAAGTCATGAGTTTTTGTACTTATGTCTAATGCTTTTATCCGACAACTCTTGAGGACATCCACTTTAAATTTTAATTCCTTGAACCATATGTACATTATATCTAGAATTTGTGGGGTCAGGATGTGATGACTAAGCAACACCTTGTCTTTTAATTTCCTGGTGTTAACCAATTTATTTAGGTCCTGATCATTTTGGTTAAGCATCACCGCACATTCTATCTTTAATTGATCTTTCTTATTCCAGATGTGGGTCAATGTATCCCAATTGGATAAGGCTATCCTAATGACTTCTGCACCCTCAGTCAAGAAAGTGGTGAACCACTTCTACATGACATTCGCTTGGTGTTTTGTGGCATCCAATCCACTTATTTCATCTTGGCTTACCAAGGATAATGCAGTCCGTGCCTCCATTATTTGTGTACCTAGGGTGACCAACCCCCTAATAAATGCTTACAGTTGGGCATTTTTCTCTTTTAACTCTTTATTCTTCATCTTAAGTTTTTGCATCTGGGCAGCTACGACTTCAATACTCCCTTTGAGTTATGCTATTTCTTGCACTTTTGTAGCATGCCCTAAATCAATAGTTGTCATCTAGAACTCTCCAACAGTAATATCTCCTTTATTTTTGTCAACTGTAGGCACAACCAATTGTGTTTTCCTTCTCCCAGTGACAACATCTGTCTTTATTCTTGATACAGTCCTAACCTTACACCTGGGCTTTGTATCTTCAAAGGAAAATAATGATTTAAAGTCATAGGGTGCAACTTCAATAGAAGGTTGCATTACCTCTGATGACAACTATTGAGGTACACTCTTATCTAATGCTAGTCCTTCTTGACCTGACTGCTCAATGTGAGCATCTTTATCAACTATATCTCCAATATTGTCACCATCCAGACCTTGTCCTTGTGCCTCCTGATGAACCTCTTCTTTCCTGGGCAGATTGTCCCGATCTAGCTGTTGCTCTTGATCCTCATGATGTTCCTCTCCTTGACCTTTCTCTTAAGGAACCTATGGAGGGATCTCTACATTTTTTTTGTTTCAGCCATCTCCTCATCCTCTCCTTTCTTTTGAGCTTGTTGCTCAAATAACTCTTCTCTGATCCTTTCTTCATATGTCCCTCTACTAATCTATCTTCTTCATCTGCATGGACATCATGACCACCCTTAGTCATTTCTATATCCTAGGCCATCTCTTGCCTTGATTTTCCTTGAGTGATCTCCTCTTCTTGCCATGTGCTTTCTCCTCAATGTATGTCAAGTCTACAACCTCAGGACTTGTGATAGTACTGAGCGAGAAGTCCAATTGGTCATGTTGTATAGGGACATGGGGTGATTCTACCCCCTCTGTATCTGAGATATCTTGTATCTCAAGATCCCTTGTAGACTCTGGATTCTCAATTTTTTGCACATCCTGTTCTTGTTGGTCTTGGGTCTCAGCCTCTTGTAACATTTCTTGTTGTGCATGTTCTAGGCTCTGGCTTACATCTCATGTGACCTCATCATCTAATAAGTGAATAATCTAACTCAAGAATAAGGGATTCTCATGAGCACCTACCTATTCTACTTCTTTGGCTTCCTCAGCCATTTCCTTCTTCACCTAAATGATTTGTGGAGCAGGGAAGTTGTGTTGCGACTCCTTTGTCACCACCATGGAAAGATCAGGAAAGATTTGTACCTATGTCGCTAGATGTGCTTGAAGTGCAATGAAGGAGCTATAGATACCCAATACTAATTTTGATCAAACATTTGCTCCATTCTCATTGGCCTCATTGCAACTTTTGTATGGACCTCACCATGTCCTGATGTTGACCCTCTCATTAGTGTGGGACCAACCCTCTTTTTCTTGGGGTTATTCAACCCTCCCAATACATCTACTCCCCTTCTTTCTCTTGTAGCCATAGTTGTGGTACTAATGGGGATGGATGAATGGAAACATCCCAAAGGGGTGAGGGTCAAGTGACTATGGTTATTCCCTTAGATGAAATCTCTTCCCCTATTGTAGAGGATCTAGGTTGCACTAGCTTTATTTCTATGACTTGCCTCTTGTGAATGAGGAAGTCATCATACCCTAAATCTTCTCTTTCTTTTCTCTTTCCCTTTTGTCCCAAGTGAGGGATACTCCTTTATCTTTTATGATGCAGGAGCATCTAGAAGCATTCAAAACAATTGGGATAGTTGACAGTGAAGTTGCAGAGTATTGAGAGGGAAATCTTGGAGAATACCACATTTTACCGCATTTGCATATTGTTGGCATTTCAATTCACACCTCTGGAATGCGATTTGGAAACAAACTACTATGCATAGATAAATTACTCTCCTATTGGAAGGGAGAGTTCCCTTTCTTGCTGATGTTCATTGAAAAGATAAATTAAATGAAACTTCGCCTATCTTCTTTTTGATTCTCAGCTGCGAGCACAAGGTTATAAAACTCTAAACGCTGCAGAAGAGGTTTTTTCCTTTTTTAAAACTTCTACTACAACTAAGCAAAGGCTAACAACACTTTTAATCTACTGAGTAAATTCATAGCAAAGGAAATTAAAAGTGAACAAGGAATGATTGTTAACACAAAAACTTAAGCAATTTTCTTCCAGATTAACATCACAAGACTAAAAGTACTTTAATGATGAAAGCTGAAAATGAAAGCTACAGAAGCTACACATCTGATGATGAAAACTTGATGAATCGAGATAGAATATCAAAGCAAAATAGGCATGAGACTTCTATTCAATATCATAAAGTTTGCACAACTCCAGGACAACAATATTGCAAAAAAAGGCAGGCATACAACAAGCGATCAAACACTAGAGAACAGATTACACAAAGTGAACAAACACTTGGAATATCAAGATTTACAAGCTAGAATAGGCACAACAAATTTACTATCACAATTACCATTACATACAATCGGAAAGGATGCCCTTATTTATACTAAAATCAAAGGAGTAGGGAACCCTAAAATCTCCTTGATTAACCCTAACTTGCCAACTCGCAAGCTTTATTACTATTCTAAGACAAAGATACAATAAACAAATGTTTTAAAGCAATTCACTTTAAAGCAAAGAAGATTCCAACTATCACAAGGTGATTTCTTTTCTAAATATAGAATGGATGAACTTAGGATGAAAGCACATGCTTTAAAACAAAAAGCATCTATTTTAAAGCTGCTTTCTTTTGAAATGCATCCTCATCAACATTCTTGCTTTTTGGTGATGTCATACGTTGATATTCTTTTGTTGATTTCTTCTAAAAGGTAGATTTTGAGCGAAAAAAGGTGGCATATGGGTTTTGTAGATAATTCTGTTCTAAAGCAACCCAGTTTGTCAGATTTTAAAAATGCTGAGACTTTCTCAAAAAAGTAGCAAAAAATCAAATTCCCAGAAAAAAGAAAAACTCCCAATCTTCAAGAGGATGAAATACTAGATGGACCCATCTCAATGAAAACTGAAAAAGCTCTAGTCCAATCTCTGAAAAGTGATCCCCTTGAAACAAGGACCCTGAAAAAGTGAGCCTCCCTGCTTCCTCAACCCGAAACTATGAAGAACGCTAAAAAAGCACTTTGTTTGGGTCTTCAAATCTTCATTGTAAGAAAAATAAAAATCTTCCTCTAGATGCAACCTGCAAAAGATAATGAAATAAAGAAGCCAAATGCTTGTCTTTATAAATCTTTAGGGTGAAAAAATAGCTTTATTTATGTGAGAATAAAACTTGGACCTCGTCCATGAAGAAAGCAACTTTTAAAGCATAAATCCAAGTGGATGTCTTCGAATAGAAAGAATCCCTATTTTGTAGCTACCTATGGCTTCATGTGAAAGATGACGAAAAATATCTTCTTTTGATGATGTCATTGAACACGCGAGTTGAAAGAAGTGCTAGCCAATTTTTCTTCGTTTTCGACACTTCAACACTCGTTTTGACTTAAATATGGCCTATTTCCAACTTCAACAAGGCGGAAAAATGTCACTGTTGACTAAAAAAGTTGATTGATCCTGACATTTTAGAGACCTATCAGCTAAGATTCCATTTCTAGCCTCCGACTGACAATCTGACATCATTTGACCAAGTTTGACCTCCTGAAAACTGTCAACGGGCGAAGATTGGGCACAAAACTATCAAAAAACACTGTGGACATGGAAAATATTCTAACGCTGCTCAAGTTGGGTGCCCCAAGTCACCTCGGGCACCTGGTTTCACCAGACTTAGCCATTTTTTCAATTTTTGCAACTTCTTCAATTTCTTGATTTACGTACGCATTCCAGTGGCAAAGGACCCCTGTTTGGCTGTCGATTTCTATCAACTGGGATGAAACTGAGTCCGATGATCTGGTAGATAGGTAGGCCTGATGAAAATTGAGTTGACTATACCTTCTATCTACCTCAGGAAATGTGCCAAACTGACCAACTCTGAACTAGACTGGGCTAATAGAAGGAGATTCATGTTTTTCAAGAAAAACTTCAAAAATAAACTAACTCTGGAGATTTTGGGTGCCCCAAGTCACCTGGGGCACCTGGTTTGTCATGCCTTAGAAATTTTTTTGAAAAACTCAAAATTTGTACCTTTTCTCATTCTCCGTGTCCATAGCTCCTGTTCAATCTTTGATTTTGGTCATTCTGACAATTGTCGAGGTGGAATGAAGGGTGATCTGAGTAGTCTAAACATATCTATGATGAAATCCTAGCTTTGACTAATGTTTGACCAAGTTTGACCAACCGGAAATAGGCTGATTGAAGCATTTTTGATGTTTCTCAAAAAACATGAAAAAAAACTAACATAGGAAAGGTTGGGCACCCCAAGTCACCTGGGGCACCTGGTTTCACTAGACTTAGTCAAATTTATGATTTTCCAACCTCTCATTCTACCTTGGATCCATCTTGCATCGTTTTGCATGCATCGTCGAGTCGACGACTATTCGTCAGTTTTGCTTCGTTGGAACAGCGTTGAAAACTTGTCGATGAGCTCTGACAAATGAACTTTCTCTGTTGATGACTTCAGAGCTCATGTTTCACCTTCTAAAAAAGCAAAAATGACCTAGTAGAGAAAACTTGGTCATTTGAAGATTTCGTCTGGATCACACCGATCGTGAAGCAAAATCGACCAATGAGAATCGAGCGCGACACCTGAGTTGGAGATTCTATTTTTAGAAACTTTCTATTTTTAGAAAGTTTTGCTAGCATTTATATCTCAAGAAACTCAGAAAACCTAATCTGACGCCTATTTTTAGAAATTTT
Source organism: Cunninghamia lanceolata (assembly GCA_027924645.1). NCBI lineage: Eukaryota > Viridiplantae > Streptophyta > Pinopsida > Cupressales > Cupressaceae > Cunninghamia > Cunninghamia lanceolata. Next base: position 1,331,063 of record BSBN01000936.1, on the reverse strand, counting down.
TCTTTTTTTTTGGCTTTTTGATGAAAAATTTTCTAGACTTGTTTCAAAATGCCTTAATGAAGCAAAATTTTTGGTTGGGTACAATAATTGGCTCTATCTAGGGACCATGGCGGATACTTACGGCATAGGAGAACCAAGAATCTCTAGACTTTTTAAGCTTGGACCAGTGCCTTATCCATTGGGCAATAGAGTCAGGTTACATTCCTAATCACCTAGAACAAGACTTTTCCCTACATCACCTAAAACTAGACTTCCTAAAATCACCTAAGAAGTTGGAACTTCATAACACAAAGAACACAACTGTCACATTACAGAAAGGGGAAAAACATTACGACATAATGATCACACTACAGAAAGGGGAAACACATTATGAGAACAAAAAGTGTTTCATGTGCTCTTTCTCCTGAGCGAGCATGAGATGAGATTAGGACTGCCACATAAAACCATCAATCAACTCAGAAAAGTAAGAACCATCTCTCTTTAGTTGTGAAGATTGTCTTGGTAGCACAAAACTTTTCTTTCTCTGCAACATCTCCTCAAAGAGCCACAATTCAGGAGGGTATTCATGTTTAGGCCACGAGAAGTTCCTGAGGAACTAGTTGATATGCCAGAAATCAGGTGGAGCATCTTCCTCTAATGCAAGCAAGCACTGTAATAGGTGAAGGTACAAAACCTCCTTCTGAAGATATACAGGAAAGTCTTGTGGCCAAAGTATATCCGTGGGAATGGTTATCACCACATATTGAATACAAGTTTCATTTATATCTTGTACACATGGAACTTTGTACTCAGTGAATGCATCATCTTCCAGAAAAGGTGCAAGCTGCTCATACACAACTCTCATTACTAATTCTTGGCTTATAGGATCCACAACTATCGTTGCCCATTTTTCAAGTGCTTTAGGGGCTTCTTCATTGGTTGTGTTTTCGTCCATCCACTCTCCAAAGTTGGATGAATTATCAAGATCTGAATGCTCAAACTCTTGAACATCTTCACCTGACAGCTCACTTTCCCATTCATTACCTGGAATCTCGTCATCCTCTGTAGAGTAATCTTCTTCAATGCGGATATCCAGCATCACTTTATCTTCAGCATTCATGTATCTTTCTTCTTCTGTAAAGGGAGTAGAATCAAAGATAGATTCATCTGAGTCATATGTTTCCTCTTCTTCTTCTTGATCAATCTCACACATGGCATATCTCACAAGACATTTGTCAAGAATTTCTAATTTTTCAATATCATCCTCTTTAGTGACCAAAACTAAATATTCCATGAACTCCTCTTCTCCATCAACCTCTTCATATGTTGCATTCCACATTGGTTGCATAGTATCAGTAAAGTCTTTTCCTTGTACAGGTTCATAGACGGATTCAACATCGTCCTCTTCACTAGTGTGTATGAAGGATTCTTGGAACAAAGATGAAGACGAGCTAAATTGCAAAAGAAAATTTACAATATCCTCTACTAAAGAATCACTCTCCAAGTGATGTAGAAAACTGTTGAGATCCAATGATGAATCTTCCATCTGATCTCTAGTTTTGAGAAATTCCTCCAATGATGAATCATCTTCAAATTGAAGATCTTATTCTTGCTCCAATTGCAATGCTTCTTTGGTCTCTTCTCCTTTGAATGTATTTGACACAGGTTCTTCAAACCAACCTTCAAAAGATGAGAAGAACAAATTGGATTCTTCATTGCTCTCTGCAACATGTTTGATCTCTTCCTCATAATTTTGCTCTTGTGAAGATTGTTGCACTTGTTCTTCTTGAGGGAAAGTATGCAAGTTGTGCATTTCTTCAGGTTCTTCCATCAACAATCCTTCTTCATGTTCAAAGAAATTAAGCAAATTTTCAGCTTCCAATGAACATTTATGTTCCATATGCAAACACATGATGTCTCTTGAAATAGAGTTAGGAAAATGATCCCTTTTAATATTTGATTTACACTAGTAAAATCCCTTCATAGAGCCGCCATCAAATTCGTCAAAAAGATGTTCAGGAGTATCCAAAAATCCTTGATTTTCATTTGATGCTTTTAATATTTGCATGAATCTTTTCATCTCTGAGCAACTTTCTCCATCATGTTGGTTTGTTGCGTGGAACAAGCAGTAGATTTGTATTGCAGAAGACACATCTGCCTCTTGACACATAGGTGATACTTGACGCATAGGTGAAGCAGGTTGATCATTGACATAGTTAATGAAAGATTCTGGTATACTTAAAGTAGATAGAACTTGCCGAAGTGGTACAACATTCAAGGGCACTAGTGACTTGATTAAATCTCTTTGAATCTTTCCTGAAGTGATCATACGATCTTCTAATTTAATAGCATACTCCTGAGCTTCTTGCAGTTCTATAGCGTGTCTTTGCTTGAGGTAGAAAGAAATTTCCGAAGATTGTGTATTCGTGAAACAACTTAACATAATTTCTGACGAACGATTCAAGGTGTTCATGACTTTTCCAACCAGATGGTTGAATCTGGCCACAAACTCTCGCATCGGCTTACTTCTGTCTTTCTTGATGTTTGAGAGTTGTGCAAACAAGACATGATTGTCTTCTACAGGCTTGAAATGGGCGAGGAATTTCTCCCTCATCAACTCCCAACTTGTGATAGAGCTGGCAGCCAGGTGATTAAACCATTCAACTGTTGAGCTTTGCAATGATTCCACTAACAAATGCACTGCAACATAGTCATATGCAATGCCAAGAATTCCATAGGCGGTGGTGAAGGAAGAAATGTGCTCATCATGATGTTGCTTGCCATCACCATGAAACTTCAAAAAACCTTTTCTTGATCCTTCAAGAAGCTCATGATATTTTGCTAGTGCCAAAGGTCCAATGTTGTTAACCTAAGGCAATGGTGGTGGTCGCCTTTGATTTGCATCATTGTGATTGTTATTATTTGCATCACCCATTACTCTAGGCTGAATTACTGGTTCTTCTTGTGGTTCTTCTTGCTTGACTTCAGGAACTATCTGAATTTCTCAAACTATGTTGGATGCTTCTCCAACTTTTGTAGGAATAAGATCTTGGAAGAAAGGATCTGTAGTACTATCTTTCCCCCTTCTTGTATAAACCCTGTGAGCCAGGATTATCTATTGCCACGCGAGAGGTGGTAATACTAGTTTTCCTGCTACAAGATCTGCTTTGTGTTCTTCTTCGTCAAGAATAGCAGCCACATTTCTCCACTGATCAAGACTTTCCTTTTGTGCAAATATGTAACTCCTTAGGCCGCTAATGATGTCCATTTTCTCTCTTTCCACTCATACAAGATTTGGTTGAATAACAGGTGGTGTAAGATTTGGTTGTTGAATTGGAGCAGAAGGATGCCAGAGAGTCATTCCTGTGACATAAGCCTAAGATTTCTCAAATTTTTATGCCTCGTGCCCCACGGTGGGTGCCAGAAAACTGTTGGCATTTCAATTCGCACCTCTGGAATGTGATTTGCAAATGGACAGTTATGCATAGATAAACTGCTCTCCTATTGGAAGGGGGAGTTCCCTTCTTGCTGACGTTCTCTAAAAAGATAAATTAAATGAAACTTTGCCTATCTTCTTTTTGATTCTGAGCTGTGAGCACAAAGTTATAAAACTCTAAACGCTGCAAAAGAGGTTTTTTCCTTTTTTTAAACTTCTATTACAACTAAGCAAAGACTAACAACGCTTTTAATCTCCTGAGTAAATTTAGAGCAAAGGAAATTAAAAGTGAACAAGGAATGATTGTTAACACAAAAACTTAAGCAATTTTCTTCCAGATTAACATCACAAGACTAAAAGTACTTTAATGATGAAAGCTGAAAATGAAAGCTACAGAAGCTACACATCTGACGACAAAAACGTGATGAATTGAGATAGAATATTAGAGCAAAATAGGCATGAGACTTCTATTCAATATCATAAAGTTTGCACAACTCCAAGATAGCAATGCTGCAGCAAAAGACAGGCATACAACAAGCGATCAAACACCGGAGAATAGATTACACAAAGTGAACACACACTTGGAATATCAAGATTTGCAAGCTAGAATAGGCACAGCAAATTTGCTATCACAATTACCATTACATACAATAGGAAAGGATGCCCTTATTTATACTAAAATCAAAGGAGTAGGGAACCCTAAAATTTCCTTGATTAACCCTAACTTGCCTACTCACAAGCTTTATTACTATTTTAAGACAAAGATACAATAAACAAACGTTTTAAAGGGATTCACTTTAAAGCAAAGAAGATTCCAACTATCACAAGGTGATTTCTTTTCTAAATATAGAATGGATGAACTTAAGATGAAAGCACATGCTTTAAAACAAAAAGCATCTATTTTAAAACTGCTTTCTTTTGAAATGCATCCTCATCAACATTCTTTCTTTTTGGTGATGTCATCCGTTGATATTTTTTGTTGATTTCTTCTAAAAAGTAGATTCTGAGCAAAAAAAGGTGGCATATGGGTTTTGTAGATAATTTCGTTTTGAAGCAACCCAGTTTGTCAGATTTTAAAAATGCTGAGACTTTCCTAAAAAAGTAGCAAAAAAAAGATTCCTAGAAAATAGCAAAACTCCCAATCTTCAAGAGGATGAAATACTAGATGGACCCATCTCGATGAAAACTAAAAAAGCTCCGGTCCAATCTCTGAAAAGTGATCCCCTTGAAACAAGGACCCTGAAAAAGTGAGCCTCCCTGCTTCCTCAATGCGAAACTATGAAGAACGCTGAAAAAGCACTTCATTTGGGTCTTCGAATCTTCATTGTAAGAAAAATAAAAATCTTCCTCTGGATGCAACCTATAAAAGATAATGAAACAAAGAAGCCAAATGCTTGTCTTTATAAATCTTTAGGGCAAAAAAGCAGCTTTATTTGTGTGAGAATAAAACTTGGACCTCATCCATGAAGAAAGCAACTTTTAAAGTATAAATCCAAGTGGATGTCTTCGAATAAGAAGAATCCCTATTTTGTAGCTACCTATGGCTTCATGTGCAAGATGACGAAAAATATCTTCTTTTGATGATGTCATCAAACATGCGAGTTGAAAGAAGTGCTAGCCATTTTTTCTTCATTTTCGACACTTCAACACTCATTTTGACTTAAATATGGCCTGTTTCCAACTTCAACAAGGTGGAAAAATGTCATTCTTGACTGAAAAAGTTGACTGACCCTAAAATTTTAGAGACCTATCAATTGAGATTCCATTTCTGGCCTCCGACTGACGATCTGACATCGTTTGACCAAGTTTGACCTCCTAAAAACTGCCAACAGGTGAAGATTGGGCACAAAACTATCGAAAAACACTATGTACATGGAAAATATTCTAGTACTACTCAAGTTGGGTGCCCCAAGTCACCTGGGGTGCCTGGTTTCACTAGACTTAGCCATTTTTTCAATTTTTGCAACTTCTTTAATTTCTTGATTTGCGTGCACATTCTAGTGGCAAAGGACCCCTGTTTGGTTGTTGATTTCTATCAACTGAGATGAAACTAAGTTTGCTTATCTGGTAGATAGGTAGGCTTGATGAAAACTGAGTTGATTGTACCTTCTATCTGCCTTAGGAAATGTGCCAAACTGACCAACTCTGAACCAGACCAAGCTGACAGAAGGAGATTCACGTTTTTCAAGAAAAACATCAAAAATAAACTAACTCTGGAGAGTTTGGGTGCCCCAAGTCACCTGGGGTGCCTGGTTTGTCATGCCTTAGAAAATTTTCTGAAAAACTCAAAATTTGTACCTTTTCTCGTTTTCCATGTCCACAGCTCTTGTTCGATCTTCGATTTTGGTCATTCTGACAACTGTCGAGGTGGGACAGAGGGTGATCTGAGTAGTCTGAACATATCTATGATGATATCCTAGATTTGACTAACTTTTGACCAAGTTTGACCAACTGAAAATAAGCTGACTGAAGCATTTTTGACGTTTCTCAAAAAATGTGAAAAAAAACTAAGAAAGGAAAGGTTGGGCGCCCCAAGTCACCTAGGGCACCTAGTTTCACCAGACTTAGTCAAATTTATGATTTTCCAACCTCTCATTCCACCTTGGATCCATCTTGCATTGGTTTGCATACATCATCAAGTCGATGATTGTTCGTCAGTTTTGTGTTGTTGGAACAGCGTTGAAAACTTGTCGATGAGCTCTGACAAATGAACTTTCTCTATTGATGACTTTAGAGCTCATGCTTCACCTTCTAAAAAAGCAGAAATGACCCAGTAGAGAAAACTTGGTCGTTTGAAGATTTTGTCTGGACCGTGTCGATCGTGAAGCAAAATCGACCAATGAGAATCGAGCGCAATACCTGAGTTGGAGATTCTATTTTTAGAAATTTTTGCCAGCATTCATATCTCAAGAAACTCAAAAAGCCTAATCTGACGTCTATTTTTAGAAATTTTTCTTTTTTTTGGCTTTTTGACGAAAAATTTTCTAGACTTGTTTCAAAATGCCTTAATGAAGCAAAAATTTTGGTTGGGTACAACACATATCAGAGGCTACAAAGCTGACCTTAGCATCTAGACATAGTTATCTACATCATATCCAAAATTTAGATAATTTAGGTTCATTTCCAGAGAGATATCGCTATCAGAAGATTACCTATTTTCACAGAGCAGAGCTGATAGTGTTCAATGGAGTCTAATTGGCTTACGGAGCAATCTCGTGACTTACGGAGCTTAAGGGAACATTATTTAAGGAAGTATAAGACCTAGTAGACCTTCATGGAGATCTGCATAAAGATTTATGCACCAGCAGAGCAATACCTTATGTTTAGGTCTGACCTATCCGTGTACACACATTTCATAACTAGTCGTTACAATTAGGCTGACTTGTTGATGTTTAGAAAGCTTATGGAGGATATAAATAAGAGATAAAGGATTAATTCTAGACAAGGATTGAGGGCAGGAAGATATGAAGAAATATCTTAAGTTGTTTTGATCCGAATGAGTAGCATAATATAGTAGAAGGTAGAGCAGGAAGCAGGAGTTGTAGAGTAGAGAATTGAGATGTAGAAGAAAGAAATCAGGAAAGAATATTGTTGTATGAATCTTTTGTAATCCTTGGGCTATCACCTAGCATTTGTAAAGCCCTTGAGGCATGTGTAACTTGATTTGAAGTTATACTATATGAGGAATGAGCTTTGAAGACTGGGTTTTTCCCTATGAGGGTTTTCCCAGGATATATCTTGTGTCTTGAGTGGATGAATGTCTCCTTCTTTCTATTGTTAACTATTTACTTTCATTTCATCTCTGACTAATCATGTTGTTAGTTGTTTAAGGCTGCAAGGTTGGACAGTCCCTCACTGGACCCTTCTACCTTGACTGTGTTAAGTGGTATCAAAGTTGGTTTCAAATCTGCTAGGTTGGTTGCGAATCTGTTGGGAAGGTTGAGAATCTATTGGGAGGATAGAAAGTGTTGAAAGAAGTGTGAAACCCTAGATTGAAGAAGAATCACTGCTGAAGAAGATCAAGGCAAGAAAGATTTCGGTAAGCTTTTCACATTAAGTTGTTTATCTGATTTGTTTCAATGGGGAAAATTGGAAAGAGGATGAAGAAAGAAAATGAAGCCCTAATATGCAAAAAGGATATTTTGGAAGAATAATTATGTGAAATCTAGAAGTGTAATTCAGAATTGTTGGAGAGGATGAAAGAACTAGGAGAAGACAAGTATGATTCTCTTGAAGAAGAACTAAAAAATGTAAAAAGGAGGAATGAAGATTTAGAGGCAGAGCTGAAGTTGTTTGAGGATGTTGAAAAGAGATTTGAACTGTAAGAAGGATTCAAGTTGTTTGGGAAGGTGGAAAAGAGGAACATAAATCTAGAAGAAAGTTTGGAAGAATTGAAAAAGGAAAACAATCTACAGAAGGAGATATCTGACTTCAAAGAGCTGATGGATCAGTTGGAATAGTCACTTGTAGCATGTAGAAGAGAGAATGAAAGTTTAAGATCTAAGCCTGAGTTTTGTAATGTTTCTTGTGATACTAATGATTTGTGTGATGTTGCATAATTTTCTTTAGAAAGTGTAGATGAAGATGACAGTGTAAATGAACCTGTAGTTGTTGGTGATGGTATTGGTTTCAAAATCATGCAAAGAATGGGATATGAAGGACAAGGACTGGGAAAGCATCAACAATGAATTATAGAACCTATTGAACTAGTAATAAGATCAAGAAGTGAAGGCCTTGGATATGACAGAGGTAAGGATGTTATGGAAAATTCAAACAAGTCAAATTAGGGAAGAATAGGTATGTATTGTTCACATTGTAATAGACATGGACATGAAAATGAATTGTGTTGGTATTGTTACAAGTATGTGCCTAATCGATGTTGTCATTGGTGTCAACTATGCCCTCATTTTGTTACTTTCTTGTAGATTTTGAGGATATTGAGAAAATTAGCTCATCCAATAAAAATAGTGAATTGCAGTAGAAACAGTGCTTTACATGTAGAAGAACAATCCAGAACAATGCTTCGCATTTCCTGTAGAATAAATATCTTTGCATGCGGATTGGAATTTATTTAGAAGTTTGTTTGAAGATGTTATATTCCAAGGTTGAGCCTCTAGAATGAAGATTTGAGTAAGTTGTGTTCACCAATGTGAAAATTGTTTTTTCTGTATGTTTGGTGGTGACAGAGAGAAAGTGTTTTTCTCCGCATTCCTCCGCATTGAAGTATTTTGGTCTGTGGTTTTGGAATTAATTCTATGATGATGTTAAGTGCCTTTAATTGAAACAATTCATGATTTGGTGGTCCGCAAGCTATCTTTTACTCATGACAATGGCTAATAGTGTTGTTCTTGTGCTCCAATTTGAAGAATCTTATTGACAGAGTGATTAGAGATTGTATGGGTGTTATTGATGATTATAATGTGCTTGTGAAGTCTCTTGATTGCATTCCTACCTTTGGATTGGTCCGCGGAGAGAAATTTGGATCATGGTTGAAGAATACTCTTAGAAGACCTAATGTTCTCACCAGTCTTGGCTGACTTGGTTGATTTCATTAACTACGGAGAAGCACTGAAGATTGTAGAGGCGTGACATGATGTGGAAGATAGTATTTGAGTCCCAACTAAGGAGAAATGTGATCGATGTACATATTTACATATTTTCCTTAGTTGATTTTGTATTAGGTCCTGACCTATTCTATGTATGCTTGTAATGTCGACCTTGGAGATTGTTCCAACGGTTGATGAATGTATTGCCGACCTTGATGTACATTCCAAGGTTGATGACTTGTATAAAGACTTGTAATGAATTGCAAAAAGATGTATGTATGTGTGAATATGAGGAGATAAGTGTGAAGGTGTGAAAGAGTAGAGCAGAGAAGTTTTATTGTACTTCAAAGGAACTTAACCTAGGCATGGAGTAGATGCTAATTAATCAGTTCACCATTTTTGCAGTGAGCCACCCTTTGGAAGTGAGTCATTCTTTGCAGTGAGCAATTTGGGCAATGACCCCTGTAGGCAGTGAGCCTCTATTTTCGGTATTGATATGACATATATATTTCTATGGGTTAAACTCCCACCGTGGTTTTTCCCAGGGTTTTCCACATAAAAATATGTTGTTTTCTATGTTGATTATGTTATTGTGTTAAACTTCTCATTTCATGCTTTCATGGTTATTTCTGAATATAAGTAATTGATAAGTTTATATTCATAATTGGTTAAAATTTTTAGGACAACTGATTCACCCCCCCTCTCAATTGTCTAGTGTGGTTCAACAATTGGTATCAGAGAAAGGTTCCTTATAAGCATGCCTAACATCTAGAGGAAGATCCAGGATGTCTTATAAGAAGGAAGCTCCACATTTTGATGGGACAAATTATGCTCTTTGGAAGGTACGAATGAAAAGCCATCTCCTCTGTCTTGGTTGTAAAGTGCGGCTAGCTACATAGTCACAATTTGTCATGCTTGAAGGTGGCTTCACAACTGAGGATGATATCAAAGAATATGAGTTGGATGTCAAAGAAAAGGATGCTCTTTTGAGCTCCTTAAGTGACTCAATGTTGACAAAAGTTGTGGATCTTAAATCTGCAAATGAGGTATGGGAGAAGTTGAAAATCTATATGAAGGAGATGATTCTGTAAGAGAATCTAAGCTACAGAGCCTGAAAGTGAAATATGAGGGTTTGAAGATGAATGAAGATGAAAACATAATAGCCTTTATGCAAAGAGTTGATGAACTTGTCATTAGAATAAAAGGTATGGGAGGAACTCTCAGTGATAAGGAAAATGTGATGAAAATTCTTAGATCACTACCAAAGTCCTATAGTCACAAGGTAGCTGCTATTGAAGAATTCATGACTGTGAAAACTATTGACAGATATTAGTTACTTGGAAAGCTTACAACCTTTGAGATGAGAGAATTTGGAGATGGCCTGCCAAAATTTGAATCATCTTTTAAATCAAGTAATTTAGAAAAGATTTCTAGAGCTGAGAAATATAAAGTGGATGATGACTTTGATGAAATTGAAGCTAACTTTGTTGACAGGTTGCAAATAAGTTTTGGTAAGTTCAAAGGTAAATTACCTTTCAAGAGTTTCTCTTGTGGCAAAGGAGGACATTATGCTTCCAAATGTCCTGAAAGAATTGAAAGAAATAAGAAAAGATATGAGAGTAGACCTAGAATTCCAAAGAAATGTTACTATATTAGAGATTTTGATGATGAAGGAGTGACTGATGATGAATCTAATGATTCTAGTACTATTGCAAATGAATGCTTGTTTATTGCTATTAAAGAAGATCCTATGTCTATTAATTCTGCTAGTTGTGTGAAGAAAGAAAAGCCAATGGAAGAAAGTGCTTTGGCTATTTAGGTTGAGAAGGATAAGGATTAATGGATTATTGATAGTGGATGCTCATATCACATGACCAGTGACAAAAGTAAGTTTGTAAGTTTGGAAAAGTATGATGGAGGACTGGTTAGGTTTGGAGATAATGTAGTTGGTAATATTTGTGGAAAAGGATCTATTTCATTTGATGGAAAGCATAATACTGACAATGTCCTATATGTGAAGGGTTTGAAGCATAATCTTTTGAGTGTTGGTTAGATGTGTGACAAAAGATATGATTTGAGATTCAAAGATAATGGGTGCAAGATCATGGAAAGCTTCAAAACTGCGATTGCTATCGGTAAGAAGACAAAAGGTAACATCTATCAATTAAGAGGAACTAATGATTATTGTTTATTGGACCAAGAAAATGAAAGTTGGTTGTGGCATAGAAGGATGTGTCATATAAACTTTGATAATCTGATAAAGATAAGTTCAAGTTAGATTGTGAGAGATTTACCAAAACTTGTGAAACCATCCAATGCAATCTGCAAGGAATATCAATTAGGGAAGCAGACAAGAGCAAGTTTCAAGAACAAAGAGCAATTCTTTGCTAGTTTGTTGGATCTAGTGCATATAGATCTCTGTGATCCTACAAGGGTGAGAAGTCTACAAGGTGACAGGTACTTCATGTTGCTTATTGATGATTATTCTAGAATGACATGGGTTACTTTTCTAAGAGATAAATCAGAAGCCCTAGAGTAGTTCAAATCTTTCAAGGTAATGGTTGAGAATGAAATAGAATTGAAAATCAAATGCTTGAGGTCTGATAGAGGACGTGAATTCACATTAAATGAATTAAATATTTTTTGTGAAGAGCATGGGATAAAAAGACAATTGTCTGCACCTCGGAATCCTTGGCAAAATGGAGTTGTGGAAAGGAAAAATAGGACAGTTCAAGAGGTTGCTAGGACAATGATGAAGGAAGCAAATCTGCCTGAAATTTTTTGGAAAGAGGCTATTCATACTACTATTTACATCCAAAATAAAGTTCAAGTGAAAGGTAATGGTACTCAAACTCCTTATGAATTATGGTATGGAAGAATTCCTATAGTAAAATATTTCAAAATCTTTGGAAGCAAATGTTATGTTAGGAGAGATGAATATCTAAGAAAGTTTGATGCAAGGTGTGATGAAGGAATCTTCCTTGGATACTCTACCATGAGTAAGGCCTACCGGTACTACAACAAAAGTCTCAAAAAAATTTGTGAAAGTGCAATTGTGAAGATAGATGAAGGCAAGGAAAAGATATCAGACTTGAATTACTATGAACCAAATGAACTTGTGACTATAATGAATGAAGAAAAATATGAGCAAGAAGACAGTCAAGATGAAGAAGAGGCTCTGAAAAGTGTCGTCAAGACTCCCAGGTATGTAAGGATCAATCATTCTAAAGATCAAATTATAGGTGACAAAAATAAAGGTGTGCTGACAAGGAGAAGAGTTGTAGAGGAACAAATCAATTATTGTTTGCTTTCAAAAGTTGAACCAAAGACTGTGAATGAAGCATGCAATGATGAAAGTTGGGTAAAAGCCATGGAGGAAGAGCTGATGCAAATAAAAAAGAATGATACTTAGGAATTAGTTCCCAGACCTACTGACAAAAATGTTATTGGAACCAAATGGGTTTTCAAGAATAAGTTGAATGAGAATAGAGAAGTTGTAAGGAATAAGGCAAGGCTTGTATGCAAAGGATACTCTTAGATTGAAGGAATATATTTTGAAGAAACTTTTACTCCTGTAGCTTGGATTGAGGTAATCAGAATATTTCTAGCATTTGCAGCCCACAAAGATTTCAAAGTGTATCAGATGGATGTGAAGTCTACATTTCTAAATGGTGAGTTGGAAGAGGAAGTTTACATTGAGAAACTGGAAGGATTTAGGTTATCAGACCAAAGTGATTTTGTGTGCAGATTGAAGAAAGATTTGTATGGATTCAAGCAAGCTCCTAGAGCCTGGTATGCAAGGTTGGATTAGTACTTATTGCAGTTAGGGTTCAATAAAGGTACTGCTGACAGTAATCTTTATTTCAAAATTAATGATAATCAAATTTTAATTGTTGAAGTCTTTGTTGATGATATCATCTTTGGAGGCAATGAAAGTATGTGTATGAAATTTGCTGGTGAAATGCAAAAAGAGTTTGAGATGCCCATGTTTGGTGAGATGAATTTCTTTCTAAGTCTGCAAATAAACCAATCAGATAAATGAATTTTCATTTCTTAGTCTATTGGCAAGAGACACTATGTGGCTTCATGAGTGTTGTCATTGATGGCAACAAAGTTCATTCCACACATCCGCAGCACATGGTATGTCTATACCGGAAGTCAAATTGAAGAGTATTTTGGTCTGGTGAGCAAGAATAGAGCATGTAGCAAGGTCTGACAATCAGATCTGGATCTCTTAGAGGAAGTGTCTCAGCAAAGTGCAAACTTTGGGAAGTCAAGAGGAGTACCATGACTACCACATTCCAGAGATTGAGCCTCCGGTAATGAAAGAGTGAAAAGATATGGGTACCTAAGTAATGGGCTCTTGACAGGCAGAGTAGACAGAGCAAAAATTAACCAACAGAGCATCAAACCTTAATCCGGATGAGGATATGGTGATCAAGATTCTTGAGGGATCATTCATGGTTGGCAGACATGATTGATGACTTCTATAACTATCTCTTTGATATGCATCACTTAGTAAGCAAGGATTTAGCTGACAGACCAAAGTTTGGGAAAATCTTGAGTATTCTGGATGTCAACTAGAAAGATGCTAAAATCCTTTGTGTGGATATATATACCAGATGAATTTTGATGTGAAGGTGTGTGTGGTCTATTGTGAAGCGCAAAGAAAAGTAGAGAGAAGTGTGGAAGCAGCAATATAGATCCAGTATGTGACAAAACAGCAGCACTAAAGCAGAGGAAGAATGAAGTGTAGTAGATTAGTATATTGAGCCTAACTAGAACTAAACCTCAGCATATGTGGATGCTTCTCTTCAGTTCAAATACCTGGTTACTTTCTATAAACTATTGCAGGCAGTGAGCCTCTTGTGAGTAGTGTGCTTGGGCAATGAGCCCTAATTAGCAAGTGCCATTTTGTACTTCTTATTCTTTTAATAGAGAATACAATCTTTGATTAGTCACCCCTTGGTTTTTCCCTTAACAGGGTTTTCCATGTAAAAATCCTTGTGTTATGTGTGTTGATTTCATTTCTTCTTTCATGTTCATTTATGCTTATATGTTTTGATACTGCAATATTGTTAAAGAAGAAAAGAAAGTTAAGAAGTTTAAGATAACTGATTCACCCCCCTCTTAGTTATCTGCCTTGTTTCCAACAATTGATATCAAAGCCTTGTTCCTCTAGACAGAGCCTAACAGCTTGAGGAAGATATAGGAATCTCAATGGATATGTATGGTATGAGGGAACAACTTCCATCTGCCCTAGATGATCTTAGCAATCTCACTCTGAAGTCAATAACCAAAGGGAAAGACTCAAACAAGATGATGATTTCATAAATGAACTCAAAGAAAAACTAAGTATCTCAATGAAGAAAAGAAAGGAACTACTTCAACAATTAGCAAGTCAAAGTGAAGCAAATGATACTAATGAAGATCTGAATGAGAAAAACAAGTTATGTGAGAAGCTATCAAAAGAGGTCATTATGGTTAGACATGAAATGGAATCAGGGGTTATGAAATTCACCCAAGAAATTGAAGAGAAAAGAAAAATTAAAGATAATCTAAAACAATCTCTCAAGGAGAAGTCAGAAGACTGCCACAAAATGGATAGAATAATCGGGCATCTGGAATATGATCTTGAAGAAGCTAGAGATAATGAAGAACAACTTGAAAATTAGATAGATTCTCTTAAAAGGGATCTTCAAACTGCAAATGAATACAAAAAGAAATTCAAGATAAGCTCTGCTCAACTTGAAGTTCTTCTTGAAAGCTAAAAGAGGGTAGATGACAAACATGGCTTGGGGTATGAGAAAGGTGAAAGCTCTGGATCTAGTCAGAGGAACTCTGGATCAGGAAATCCAAGGAACAGACCTAGAAAAACTCCGGTAAGGCAACCAAATGCTCAAAGATATCCATCCTTCAATGGATACTGCTACAATTGAAATAACTTCGGTCATAAAGCAAATCAGTGTAGAAGAAGAATGAATCAAGCTAATTCATCCTTCTCCAGACATTGTTTTAACTACAAAAGGTATGGTCACAAATCTCATGAATGTAGAAATATGCAAATAAACAATTCATTCAATGGTAGATGCTTTGCATGCAATAGAATAGGACATATGGCTAATTAATGTATATCAAGAGGATAATAGTCAAATATGCAAAGAAATGTTGTTTTCTACAATTGTAATAGATCTGGACATATTGCCAAATTCTGTAGAAGTAAGAATCAGGACAAAAAGGGTCCGGTGCATCATAACCAAAATCAAGACAAAGGAAAAGGAAAAGTGAATGCGGATGAAATTTAAAGTGAAATGAACAAGATTTGGGTGAAGAGAAATACAAAAAATGTTGAGGATGGATCTGCACCAGAATCTGGTGCTGATATTCCTTCCAAAAACTAAAATAGATGAGCCATGGCTCAGGGGGAGTCACAAAAGAAAACAATTTCCCCCAGCTAGTCAATTGGTGCCTAAAATTGGCACATGGAGTGTTGCAGATTAAAAGGACTCTCAAAGAGACATCTAAATAACCCTTGGTCAAAATATGAAAGATAAGCAAGGAGTTTGAAAAGGTTAATCATCCCAGATTAATCTGATTTGACAGTCATTCAGCAAAAGCAAGATTTTCACAATTAGATCTGGTATGATTCAAAAATTGAAAATATCTTGATCTATGGATAAATGGAATGATTGGAGAAAAGAAGATAGATTGTCAATAATCACCAAGAATAACTCTAAGTGCATCTTAGTGATCCAGAAAGATCTCTCTCAGAACAAGAAGAACAAGGCAACCAGAATGACTTAAGTTGTGCATTTAGTGCAAAATGGAATTAGGGTTTGCACAAAAATAAAAGGGTTCTTTTGTTCATCATTTGCACATTTGCATTTGAGAAGAAGAAAGAAGGAGCTCTGCAACAAGATTGCTTCAACCCTCTCAAGGATCAACCGCAGAATTCGATTCATCTAGCAATCGTTTCAGCTCTTATTGTGAACCCTAGAAGCATAAAAAGGTATTTCTGGTCTTGAATATCTCTCTAAATCTTTTGAAAGATGGCTACTCCGAATGTTGTTAAGATCAATGATAGGCCACGCCCTAAGTTCAAGAAACATCCTTACAAGTCCCTAGAAGTTGATCCCCTAGGTGCATTCTCTAGCATTCCACATGGAGTTCTACACGTAGAAGATGTTAGGGTATACATTCACGCCAACATTGAGGAATTTGGGGAATCCAAGCTGATGGACATTTATCACAAGGAATTAATAGATGAAACATTTGAACTTAAACCCCAATACAAGGCCATCTGGGATAAGCATTTTGGACATTGCATCCATTTCCCTTGTTTTATAGAAGATGAATGGGTCCGATATGTTCTGAGAAGAATGCATGACAACTTAATGTGGTTGATGAGGCCATTTAAGATCACAAAAGATGCCATTAGGATGGTAACCGGATTGCACTCATCCAGTGGGTTGCCTACTCTTAAATCAATCAAAAACCAAACTGTAAGTGAGGCTACCAGATCAAAATTTGACAAAAGAGAAATGACAATAGAGGATATCATAGATCCGGATATCAAATTTGCCTCTATGATTATTGGCTACAAAATATATCACTCCAACAGGGAGAATTTTGTATCTAGAACAGTTATATACACTGCTTATCAGATGCTAAGGGAAAATGTTAATTATGATCTTTGTGAGCTTCTCCTGAACCAACTATTAGAGAATTTGTAGAAAATAAAGAAGGATAAAAAGAATTCCTTTAAGTACGGTGGCTTGATACTATGTCTATTCTTCTACTATATGAATTAGCTACTGGAACTAGTGGCTGGATATGGCAAAATGACAGACCTGTTGCCATACAAATCAGGGATTATATGCATGGGCTTGGTGATGCCAAGGCTCAAAGCATAGCTCTCTGGGGATATTTCAAGAATTTCCAAAGTATGATCAGGCCAGAGAAAGAATTCCACAAACATTAGTTGAAAAATACAAAGACACAATGTGTTTCATGGTAGACACTGATCAATGCCTAATGGAGGTAGTGGAGCCAAGGACACTCTAGATCATGCCAATGGGATATGAGGTAGATGAGAAAAACACCTGCTGAGTCAGCCTAAGGACCCCGAGGCAGAAAGGTTTGGAACCTTTCAAGAATTGAGTGTGAAAATTCATGTTGAACAAAGACAACCAGAAATGAAGAGAAAAGTGAGAAGGGAAGTAGAGGAAGTTGTCAAAAGATATGGCATCTCAAAAGAAGTAGTTGATGCAAATAGAGAAAAATTAGAAAGAGCTGAGAAGGAGAGACAAGAAGTAGAGAAATAAAGTAATCTAGTACAAGTCCCCTCCTAAACTAGATCCTCCAAAAGCTCTGCACCTGCCACCTCTAAGAACCAAAAAGCCTCCAAACCAGAAGCCAAGACATCTAGTAAGGGAGAAAAGAGAACAAAAACCAAGGCCACAAGGACCTATACAAGTCAGAAGGATGATGAAGAGACAAAAACAGATGAGGAGATTAAGAAAATGAAGAAGAAGAAAAAAACATTAGGTGGATCTTTTGTCAATACAAATAAAGAAGAAGAGGCAGAAGAATTTGTTGAAAGGTCCACTCCTATTGATAATGTTATCAAGGCAGTCACAGTGGATGGAAATCTGCAACCATTAACTGAATTTTATGATGAGTATAATGACACTAACAAAAGAATATTAGAGGAAGCCACAGTCAAGTACTTGAATATCTATAATAAATCATTCATTGAAATCATCTCTCTAATCCCCAAGAGTTTAGAGAAAATACTTGAACTCAAAAATGACAATGCCAAGGAAAAAGATATGGAGATCTAGGAATAGATAGCTATTCAGCTCTATCCTTCCATCACTCCAAAACAAATGAACATGATCTTCAAGGATTGCAAGGATGAGTTCTAGAGAAAAGCCAAAATGAACAAGCTTATGCTCAGAGAGACTGATCAGGTGGCAAAAGAGACTGAAGACATCCTCCGAAATGCATATAAAAGATTCAATCTTCCTATTATAGAGGACATAAGTGATGAACCTTCTGCCATGGATGTCGAAGGTTTAAGTGTATCAAAGGAAGATCCTACTAAGAAATTTTCAGAAGAGTCAAAGGAGTTAGGTGAGGAGAAGACTAAGGACCTAGATTCTTCTGTTCTGGAAGAGGAAGTCCATGAAGAAGTAAACATCTCTCTTCTGGATCCCCCAACAGAATCTGAAACTCAAGGAGAAGCAAGAAAAGAGGAGAAAGCAAGTCAAGAAGAGAAGAAAAAGGGAAGAGAAGAAGAATAAACAGAGAAGATCTCTGTTGACACCTCTGAGGCTGCAAGAGGAAAGAAGTCTCTGGCAAGAGACACTATAGAAGCAATGAAGAATTTCTTGACCAAAGAAATAATGGAGATTGATGAACCAGAACTGTTCCAAGTACCATTCAATTTTGATTCCCTCTCCCTGGTTCAGACAATGAAGATAGCATCCTTTGCCCAAGCAAAGGCAAAAGAAAAACTTCTGAAGTCTCACATGGAAGATTGTGAGCTGATAGAGATTGCTTCTAAAATGTTGGAGAAGATCATGCCATCCTTTGAAAAGGATCCTTCAGCCTCTCCATCCAGTAATATTAAATCTCTGATAAACTCTATCAATACTTAGTTTGACTCCTTAGAAAAGGTGGTAGAAGAAAAGGTCTGAAAAGAATTTTTGGGAAAGAGATTCTCTGAGTTGCAGGGACTTATAACAAATGATAGGAGAAATTTGGATATTGGGATAAAGATCTTAGAAAATGCTCTTAAAGATGGCAGAGATTTATACAAGTTTGTCTATCTTGGTCCAGAGTGACAGCAGACATTACCAAGAAGGTGGAAGAACAAGAGAGTAAACTATCAAGTTTATCTCAAAAATTTGATCCTCTCACCTCTTCCATAATGAATCAAGAGTGTCAGACTATTGCCACTATTAATGAAATAAAGAGGCTTGAAAAAGAGAAGAAGAATAGAATAAGCAGGCTAAGTGAACTAATAGGGATAATTATCCCTAAGTTAGAGGCAATGCATGAGGCCCTAACTGATGCTCAGTCTACAGCCTGGACCAGTGATCCAACAGATTTAAAGAGGGTAGAAGCCTTTGCATTTTTGTTAAGTGGTCACATCTCAATTTTGGACAGGATGAAGCAGAGTTGAGAAACAAAATTTGACTAGTTGAAAACCACTTTTGCAGATATACTTAAGTATATGTAAGTATAACTTGTATATATACTTATGCGGCTATGTATAGGTAAAATTTTGCAAATCTTGGTGTGCGGATTCCACCCTTTGCCATTGATGTCAAAGTGGGAGTGAGAAGCAATGAAAAATGTGGAATCTAGCTAAGGGGGAGCTCTGGAAAAGTGTACATAAGAACAAAGCATCAGCCAAGGGGGAGTGTAGTGTGACACTTAGTCATTTTTCACTAAGTGTTGCCATCAATGCCAAAGAGGGAGATTGTTGGCAAGACACACTGTGTGACTTCATAAGTGTTGTCATTGATGGCAACAAAGTCCATTCCACACATCCGCAGCACATGGTATGTCTATACCGGAAGTCAGATTGAAGAGTATTTTGGTCTGGTGAGCAAGAACAGAGCATGCAATAAGGTCTGACAATCAGGTCTACATCTCTCAGATGAAGTATCTCAGTAAAGTGCAGACTTGGGGAAGTCAAGAGGAGTACCATGACTACCACATTCTAGAGATTGAGCCTCCGGTGATGACAGAGTGAAAAGATATGAGCACCTAAGTAATGGGTTCCTAACAGATAGAGCAGACCGAGCAAGAACTAACTGGCAGAGCATCAGACCTTAATCTAGATTAGGAATTTATGGCGATCAAGCTTCTTGAGGGATCATTCATGGTTGGTTGACATGATTGATGACTTCTATAACTATCTCTTTGATACACATCACTTAGTAAGCAAGGATTCAGCCAATAGACCAGAGTTTGGGAAAATCTTGAGTATTCCGGATGCCGACTAGAAAGATGCTGAAATCCTTTGTGTGGATATATATACCAGATGGATTTCAATGTGAAGGTGTGTGTGGTGTATTGTGAAGTGTAAAGAAAAGTAGAGAGAAGTGTGGAAGCAGCAATACAAATCCGGTATGTGATAGAACAAAAACACTAAAGCAGAGGAAGAATGAAGTGCAATAGATCAGTATATTGAGCCTAACTAGAACTAAACCTCAGCATATGTGGATGTTTCTCTTTAGTTCAAATGCCTGGTTACTTTCTATAAACTATTGTAGGTAGTGAGCCTCTTGTGAGTAGTGTGCTCGGGCAGTGAGCCCTAATTGGCAAGTGCCATTTTGTACTTCTTATTCTTTTAACAGAGAATACAATCTTGGGTTAATCACCCTGTGGTTTTTCCCTAACAGGGTCTTCCACGTAAAAATCTTTGTGTTATGTGTGTTGATTTCATTTATGCTTTCATGTTCATTTATGCTTATATGTTTTGATACTGCAATATTGTTAAAGAAGAAAAGAAAGTTAAGAAGTTTAAGATAACTGATTCACCCCCCCTTAGTTATCTACCTTGTTTCCAACATAGTCTAAGTATGTGAAAGAGTTGTTGAAGAAGTTTGGGATGAAAGACTCTAAATTGGTATGTACTACCATGGTGATTGGCTACAAGTTGAGCGAAACTAATGAATCACCTAAGGTTGATCAGAAAAATATAGATCCATGATTGGAGGATTGATTTATCTAACTCAAACCAGACCTGATATTATGCATGCAATTTATCTTGTTGCAAGGTTTCAAGCTGATCTAAGAGAATCACATGTGATGGCAATTAAGAGAATATTGAGATATTTAAAAGGTACTCTAGATCATGACTTATGGTATCCAAAGGACATTGATTTCACTCTTAGTGCTTATACAGATGCTGATTGGGTTGGAGATGTTGATGATAGGAAGAGTACAAGTGGAGGTGCTTTCTTCTTGGGAAATAGATTGGTCTCATGGCTAAGCAAGAAACAAGATTCAATCTCTTTGTCAACTATAGAAGCAGAGTATATTGCAGCAACATGTTGTTGTACTCAAGTGTTATGGATGAAGTAGACTTTGAAGGACATAAGAGTTGTGTATGAAGATCCAATTGCAAATTTTTGTGACAATACAAGTTCCATAAACATTTCAAAGAATCTAGAGATGCATTCAAGAACAAAGCACATATCAATAAGGTATCTCTTTTTGAGAGAGAAGGTGACAGAGAATGAAGTAAAATTGGAATATGTATCCACAAAGGATCAAATTGCAGACATCTTCACTAAGCCTTTGCATAAAGATACCTTTGAGTATATCAGAGAAAAGTTAGGGGTCATTACCCCTCCTATCCTGAACTAAGATGCATAGGAATGCATCAATCCAGTGGAGTCCAAAGTGTCATTCTTTGATCTAGATTGATGTTCTGAAGGCTACCTCTCAGGGGGAGTAGCTAGATGTTTTTGATAAAGTAAGTGGATTAGAGCAGCAACATGCAAGTATGTGCCCTTTGCCATTGATGTCCAAGGAGGAGAGAAATCATGTGAAAAAATTCAAGGGGAAAAAGAATGCAGATGTGTAAAGAGAAAGGGGGAGAATCTTGTCTTGATAGTTTTTTTAGTTTTTCACATCATATGTTGCCATCAATGACAAAGGGGGAGATTGTTGCAAGTATGTGCCTAATCGGTGTTGTCATTGATGTCAACATATCTATGTTGTAATTGGTGTCAACTGTACCCTCATTTTGTTACTTTCTGAAGATGTTATATTCCAAGGTTGAGCCTCCAGAATGAAGATTTGAGTAAGTTGTGTTCACTAGTGTGAAAACTACTTTTTCTGTATGTTTGGTGGTGACAGGGAGAAAATGTTTTGCTCCGTATTCCTCCACATTGAAGTATTTTGGTCCGTGGTTCTGGAATTAAGTCTATGATGATGTTAGGTGCCTTCAATTGCAACGGTTCATGATTTGGTTGTCCGCAAGCTATCTTTTACCCATGACAGTGGCTAACAGTGTTGTTCTTGTGCTCCGGTTTGAAGAATCTTATTGACAGAGTGATTAGAGATTGTGCAGGTGTTCTTGATGATTATAATGTGCTTGTGGATGTCTCCTGATCATGATCCTACCTTTGGATTGGTCCGTTGAGAGAAATTTGAATCGTGGTTGAAGAATTCTCTTAGAAGACTTAATGTTCTCACCAGTCTTGGCTGACTTGGTTGATTTCAATAACTGTGGAGAAGCATTGAAGATTGTAGAGGCGTGATGTGACATGGAAGATTGCATTTAAGTCCCAGCTAAGGAGAAATGTGATATGCATACATCTTTACATATTTTCCTTAGTTGATTTTTTATTAGGTCCTAACCTATTCTATGTATGTTTGTAATGCTAACCTTGGAGATTATTCCAACAGTTGATGAATGTATCGCTGACCTTGATGTACATTCCAAGGTTGATGACTTGTATAAAGACTTGTAATGAATTGTGAAAAGATGTATGAATGTGTGAATATGAGGAGATAAGTGTGAAGGTGTGAAACAGTAAAGTAGAGAATTTTTATTGTACTTCACTTGGAACTGAACCCAAGCATGGAGTAGATGCTAATTAATTAGTTCACCATTTTAGCAGTGAGCCACCCTTTGGCAGTGAGCTATTCTTTGCAGTGAGTAATTTGGGCAGTGAGTCCTGTAGGCAGTGAGCCTCTATTTTTAGATACTGATATAACATATATATTTTTGTGGGTTAAACTCCCACCATGGTTTTTCCCTTTTAAGGTTTTCCATGTAAAAATCTAGTGTCTTCTATGTTGATTATGTTATTGTGTTGAACTTATCATTTCATGCTTTCATGGTTATTTTTGAATATAAGTAATTGATAAGTTGATGTTCATAATTGGTTAAAAGTTTTAGGACAACTGATTCACCCCCCCCTCTTAGTTATCTGGTGCAGTTCAACAGGGATTTGTATACACCTAAAAATGGCTCGAGTGGAATTAAACAAATATTTTAATAGTTATTTTATTCTCATTCCTCTATCAATAAATAAATGTCCTAACTTATTTATCTGATTCACATTCATCTTAATCTTCCAAAAATTAAATTAAAATTAATTTATTTAATTAAGTCATCAAAATTCCTCTAAATCATCCTTAATTGAATAATCCTAAATTATTTAATTAATCATCTATCCTAACGTCTTCATTCTATAAATCCACATCTCATCCACCTCATCATGTTACACACATAATTGAATATTTCTAATATTTAATTAGGCAATTATCCTCACCCACATGTCCTATTATTCCTCTAACCATTCCTATTCTCAAGAACTTGGTTCCTCCATGTCATCTTAGTCAAAGGAGACTTAGAGACATGTCTCATAGTTCCTAGATTCCTTCTAACCTCCCTACAAAGAAGGACTCCTTCTTTGACCCATGTTCTTTGGTCCTTGAGAGCATTGCGACAAGTGGCCTCTTGCTCACACCTTTCTCTCCACCTTGTCATCATTGGAGGAACATTTCCCCATTTTATCTCTCTTATCCCAACTAATCAAATCTCCACCATACACCTCACAAGACTCATTCCTCCACCATTTAGATTGTGACACTTGGATCTTGGCCTTCTTAATCCTATAAAAGGAACCTCTCACTTCTCCATTTGATCATATCAAGCTTTTGCAAACTTATGCTGCCAAAATCATTCTAGCGTGCCTTTGGCGCATACTCTCATTTGTCATAGCATCCATTAGCATCATAATAACAACTAGCTGCATATCAATATCAATATCCTGGCTTCATATCACAATCTCTATCATTCATTTTAGCTTTGCATTGTAGGATTGCTCACATTGCACTTTCATCCACAAAGTCATTCTCTCTTTGTCATCTTAAAATAGCAAGGAAGTTAATTTCTAAGAGCTCAATCATAATATATAAAGATCATTGAAGAGATAGGCAACAATGGAAGATACAAGGTGAATCGGTTCGCAAGGTATAATCTTTGGTTTATTGCATTTATCTCATTTTCATTGGAGTATTGAATGTTTAAGTAGAGTCTACTATAGTTCAGATTTTCAATCACATTTTAGCACCCACCCTGTTTTAACTTCCATTTTGAGTTTTTGGTGAAGTTACAATCATGACAGGTCATTCCGGCGAATTCAATTTCCAGTTCTGTGCATTCGTGGAGAAAAAAGCAGTCCTGCGCATATAAAACTTCTTTCTACACATATGATAGTTCTTTCTACGCATATGTATTTATGTGGATATGACTAATCTTTCTATGCATATGAAATTTGTTTCTGTGCATATGAAACAATTCATTTTTTAGGGTTTCTTTTGATAAATTTTGATGCTAACCTGTGTTGCAGGTATTATCAATCATCAATGGAGGCTATTAACAAAATGGTCTTGTAGGTTTAAGAGTTGGTTTAGACATTTTTAGTTACAACTTGCATACAATTTTCATCTAGTTTCTAATTAGGAGGAGTAATCATATCATTCGACATACAACTTGCATACAATCTTCATCTAGTTTTTAATTAGGAGTAAACTTACATCTTTGCATACAAATTTCACATAGTCCCAAACTAGGAGGTTAAAATTGAACAAAACTTTCATTCAAATCTTGCATTTACAAATCCACATCTAGCATAAATAGGGGAAATTAACTTGGTCAAATCTTCAATACAATCATCACATAGTTTGATTAGGAGGTTAAATCAAATCTTCAATACAATCATCACATAGTTTGGTTAGGAGGTTAAAATCAACTATCTTTTCATTTTATGCTATTATGTCATTTTATGCTTGGTAGATTAAATCACATTTAGATTAACTCTAGAAGGTCAATGAAATAGTGATAGGCATATGCTCTCCCCATCTTGGGTGACCAAAACACCAGACCCATCATTTCATTTCTTTAACCTTCAGAAAAGGCCTGCCCTTGGATTGTGTTTCATCCAAGTGGGATGACCTTGATTGGTAACAAGCTAAAGCCAAACTAATTCGATCCGTTACAAATAAAAGTGTTTGTGAAAAAAGTCATAAACAATGGGTGTTGCTATGTTATACCAACTAATGTTTCCCTTAGTACCCTTGTGGTGCATTGAAACTTGTAGAGCTTAACCTCTACAGATTGGGAAGCCTCCTAAATGGAGCAAATCACTACACATATAACCACTTGAATGAATGCCCTTACTAAGAACCAACTATTTTTAGAAGCCAAAATCCTTCCATTTGTTGATGTAGGAGGTTGGACCTCTAAAGCCGCCCAACATTTTCACTAATCATGTGTAGAGACAAAAAATTCAACTCTTCGGAGGAACTGAAACTTGGTATGCCAGAGAAGTGAGTGCCAAGCAAGGGGGAGCCAGTGCTACTAGGTTTCTAACTGTTCACCTTGATTTAAGTGGCTGGAGAAATCCAAGTTGGGATTCAATAAATATTGTCCTTGCCAACCATAGGAATTGTACTTGTTTGTAAAATGATTATCAAAAACTTGTATAAGAAAATCATGAAACCTTCTTGTCTGTTGTGTTTTCTTGCAACAAACTAAAAAAAAATCATGACCAAGAACATAGGAAACTTTTAGAAAAATGTGCCTCAAACAAACAAAATTGCTCAGACTCTACAAAAACATAGAACTGCGCATTTGAACATTACTGTTGTGCACTTGACACTTCTTTCAGCACTTACATTTACTTTCTGTTGCGCGTATAAGTCATTCTATTGAGCTTTTGAGTATTCTTGTTGCACATACATATTTCTTCACATTTGAACAACATATTCAATCAACAGTCTAGCACATTTAAACCTAATTTATGCACATTTAAAATTGCAGATTCAAAACATAGAGTATTTCCCAAGACTTTGAAAGAAAAATTAGACCAGTTTTAGATACCCATTTCAACCTGGGATCAATTGGTGAAATTAGTTAAACCATAAAAATTCATCCCATACCCATTTGCAAACATCTCACTTGCACGCCATCTCTAGTCATTCAAAGAGCAAACACAAAACCAAGATTTCCATTAAGGTATTATTGAGATCCTCTAAATCAAACAACCTAGTTAGTTTCCTATCAGGATCAATCATCCTCTAGCTCAAAACAACACTAGAGCATCTTGATAAAGGTCTAGTCTACATCAATAGTAGTTACCAATTATCCCTATTTGACTTCCTTTATATCAACACTTTGATAGCTATACCATCATAGCTCAAGACCATCTTGTTTGACCAAATAGATCGCAAGAAAACCTTAGAAAATCTTATCATGGAAAAACTTCCAATCCAATCAATTGTACCTCAACCACATATTACCAAAAACATCACCAAAATCCACAAGTATCACATTCAACTCCACCCATATCCAAAAATTTATGGTTGAAATTAGGTCCCAAACCAAGAGAAGAAAATAAATGGATACATCAAACCATAGTGTTCACTCCTCTTCTTCTAGTGATGAAGAGGAAGAAATCCCACATGAAGAACTTGTTAGTGCTTTGCAAGATCCCAAAATCCAAAGAATGATGGATAAGGTCATAAACATGGACCCCCAAAAGTATTTTCTTATGCTAACATAACAAGGAGCTAAACTACCCTCTGATTTTGACATCACCAAATTAAGGGAAACAACCCTATCTAATGACATTGATGCTCCCAAACAAGACAAGGCTAAGGATATGTCAAACCCATCAGACACACTAACGCTACAAATCCAAGCCTTGCAACAACAATTTGTGGACCTTCAAACAGGAACATCCACAAAGCACTACTCACTAGAGGATATCTCACCATATCATTTTGACAAAAGTTTGGTCATGATACCTTTCCCCTCAAGATTTGAGGTCCTAAAATTTGATAAATATAGATGAAAAGGTGACCCACGTGACCACATAAGGGAATTTAGTGTTGCATGCTTAGAAGTCGCTCACAATGAAACATACCTTATGCGACTATTTCGACACAACCTAGGAGGACAAGCAATGGAATGGTTCTCCTATTTTCCTCCAGGCATCTGAACTTTTAATGAACTAGCGGATAAGTTTGTGACCCACTTCTCATACACCATTGAACATGAAATTTCAATGTTGGACCTTTGTAACAACAAACAAAAGGTGGAGAATATTTCACCTTCTTTTTACAAAGATGGAGACAACTTGCTAGCAAGTGTCCATACCATATCCTAGAGAAACAAATGATTGAGATGTTCATCCACAACTTAAACACTGACTTGAGCTATCAAATACAAATACAATGCCCTACTTCCTTTAGTAAGGTCATTGAAATGGGATTACTCATTGAGAAAGCCTTGATAGCTAAGGGACAAATCAAACTCTACAAAGATATCCCTAGTTCAAGTAATAACACAGACAAATTAAGGTTTTGGAAAAAGAAGAAAAACATTGTAAAGATGTGGTACCAAAACAACCAATCTTTAATCTATCAAATCCACACAATAACACACCATCAAACAAACCTCAAAACAATGAGCCAAGACCCAAAAACTTTCCTCCTCGTAGAAAGTTCACACCACTAGGGGAATCTCTCGAATCTACCCTAAGGAAGCTTATATCAGATAACCTCATAATACTTCTAATGGTGCGAGATTATGAACCTAAATTTAAACCTTCTTGGTGGAAAGAGTCAAAATTTTGTGAATTTCATAGAAGCAAGGGTCACAAAACCAATGATTGCCAATGACTAAAGAATACCATCCAAGACTTGATTGATCAAAAAGTAATATCAATTGATGGGCATACTTTCAATGATGAACATGTGGCATTCAAAAATCCTCTCCTTAACTATGAGAAGGGAGGATCCTCTAATCAATACAATAACAGTGGTAACAATGCTAACTACACGAAGGCATCTTATGAATACACCGTTAACAATATATCCAAAAGTGATTCGCATGTAAATGTGATCACTATAAACAATAAGCCCAACTATAATGTAAGCACTTGTTGTGGAAATATTACTCTCCAAGGGGCTCCATCCAAACCATCCTCCATGTCTAACCAATATAATGTCCTTGACCAACTCCAAAAAACACCTACACATATATCCATTTTGGAGATTTTACGTCTCTCCCCATCTCACAAAGCCATCCTAGAAAAAGCTCTCTTGGAAACTACCATGCCAACCAATCTAGCCCAATAGCAATTTTAGGCCATGGTGGGACATCTAACTACACCCCATTTCTTATCATTCACAGAAAAAGATGATATGTCTATCACCCAACTGCACAATGCATCCCTCCATATTGAAGCCTTCATCCATAAGCATAGAATAAAACAGGTCCTAGTAGATGGAGGGCCAGGTTTAAATATCTACACATTAAAACTAATCCTTGTATTGGGGTTTTCAGAGAATGTCATTGATCCTAAGAAGAAAATTACAATCAAGGCATACGATGAAGAAGAAAGAACATCAAAAGGTACTGTGGTCTTATGGATATGAATTGGGCCAGTGGAGAAAGATGTGACTTGCCAAGTTCTAGACATGAAACTAGCATACAATATTCTTCTTGGTCAACCTTGGATACATGCGATGAAGGCCGTGCCATCCACCTACCATCAGTGTATCAAGTTTCCTTATAATGGCCAAGAAATCATCATCTAAGGTGATTCTGATCCATTCCAATATTGCAATTCCATCCAATCCAAGCCCAAAGTTGTAATCCCCACCAACCGTATAGCTTCCTCCTCTTCAGCCCATATTGAACTAGCTCACTACCTTCTACATCCAAGACATCCGAACTCAAATTCAAGCTCAAAGACAAGGGTGTAGGAGAGTATACCATCAAGAAAACCTTCTGCCTAGCACAACTACTCATATCTCCCAAGCCCTATAGAAAGCCATCCATGAACAAACAAAAGTCATTGAAGACTTCTAAAGGTCCTTTTGTCAAATGGGGAAACCTATCAGATGGAAGTGATGAGAAGGATATTCTACAATGGCTATATAAAGATGAAGATAGTGAATCCAAATCACAAGACCATCAACCCCAATTGCAAACAGAACAATATGGTCAAGGGTTCTCTATCTTACAAAGAATGGGATATGACGGTCATAGTCCCATACGATTAAGAAAAGAAGGTATCATTGAACCTAGCCAAGCTTCTTCTTTAACAGCCCAAGACACTCCAGGGCTAGGGTATAAAGGCAAAGAAAAGATCAAAGGTAAAGAAAAGCGTAAAGGAAGGGAAACAACTACTACTAACTTAGTAGAGTAGATTCACCGATTACAAGAGGGGAGTGAGACAGACTCAAATGAATATGAATGGGATAGTCTTTCTAAACTATCTTGTGAAGACAAAGGTGTTAATGTGATCCAACAATATAGCTCTACCCATACAACTCATGAGGGACAAAGCTCTAGGTCTAGACCTCTAGAGTTAGATCGGCAAAATACTGAAAGTGAGTTTCACGAGGAAGGTATGATGTCACACTTGACAGATCAACTTGAGGAGAGTACCATCATAGACTTTGTTAATACTTCCACTAACCTAGACAACTCCTCCATCTTAACCATCACTAGCCTCAAATCAGACCAACCCAATGACCCATTACCATTAGTGCATCTTAAACTTATAGACTAGGATTTAAGAGAACCCCCTGAGCTAGATACTTTCCAAAATGATGATGCTATCATAGATTATCTAGAACTAAGGTACCATTTACCAAAAGGGGATCACAAATCTAGCTTCGCTATAGAGCTCAACAACATGGCATACTTTGGAGAGAGTGCCAATCCTTTCAGTCACAAAAATATAAAAATAAAAAGTAGATCTAATGGTGAAAACAACTCTGCGACAATGTTAGATCGTGAAAATAGTAAAAAAATAAAAGATGTATCTGATGGTGAAAACCTCTCTGAGGCACCAAAAGATGAAAGGCTTAATACTCTCCCCTATCCTACTCATCAGGAGAGATCATCAGTTTTAATTGAACCAGCTACACTTGTCAACATCGGCACGCTCGACAATCTAAGGATAATCCACTTAGCAAAATCTCTGTCTGAACAAAAAAAGGTGGAGTTCATTGACTTCTTCAAATGGAAATAGATAAACTTTGCTTGGCCCTATGCAGATATACCGGGGCTGGACCCAGATCTAATAATGCATCATTTATCACTAGCTCTAGGAGCTAAACCAGTCAAGTAGAAACTAAGGAAGATGCATCCCCATATAGCATTTTTAAGCAAAGAAGAATTGAAGTTGCTAGATGTGAGGCTTATTAGAGCTATTCATTATCTAGACTAGATTTCCAATATAGTACCTGTCTCAAAGCCAGATGGAAGGATTAGAATGTGTAATGACTTCAGAGATTTGAACAAGGCTTGTCCCAAGGATGACTTTCCTCTACCCAACATTGATATCATTGTAGATCTAACAACAGGGCACACTATGTTGTCACTAATGGATGGATTTTCTAGCTATAATCAAATCACAATAGCACCAGAAGATCAACACAAGACCACATTCACATGTTCATGGGGTACCTATTGTTGGTGCGTCATGTCATTTGGATTGAAAAATGCATGGGCAACATATCAAAGAGCCATGACTACAATCTTTCATGACATGATGCACATCATGATGGAAGATTATGTTGATGATATCCTAGGCAAATCAATTACCAGAGAAGGCCACCTGCAGGTCTTAGACAAAATGTTTTAGAGATTAGAGCAATTCAACTTATGCTTAAGTCCAAAGAACTGTGTTTTGAGAGTCACATCTGGCAAACTTCTAGGATATATAGTGTCATCTAATGGAATTGAGGTGGACTTGGCCAAAGTAAAAGCAATCATAGACATGCCATCACCTAAGAACCTTAGTTAGCTAAGGTCATTACAAGGCAAGCTACAATCCATCCTGTGGTTTAGCTCTCAACTGGATAACAAATGTCATCCATTCACACATCTCCTACACAAGAACATTCTATTCAAATGGAATGATGCGTGTGAACAAGCCTTTCAGCACCTCAAAGAGTATCTAATGAATCCACTGATATTAATGCTGCCAATCCAGGGCAAACCACTTCTACTTTATATTTTAGCTATGCCAACTGCTCTAGGAGCCCCACTGGTACAACAGAACTATGAAGTAAAGGAGAAACCTATTTACTACATCATCTAGACACTGGTAGGCTATGAGCTACAATACACACCCATAGAACAAGCATGTCTTGCAGTAGTTTTTGCATCAAAGAAGTTAAGGCATTATATACTCACTCATTCCATCAAATTGGTAGCCAAGATAGATCAATTGAAGTACTTACTCAGCAAGGCTACTCTAACAGGCATGTTATCAAAGTGGGGATGATACTTAGCGAGTTTGACATCAAGTATGTAGACAGACGAGCCATAAAAGGTCAGGTGATTGCAAATTAGTTGGCAGATGCACCATTGACAGATGAGAATCCATTAAGCTTTGAGTTTCCAGATGAATCCATCTTTAACATCATGACCCAAGCATGGAAACTCTATTTTGATGGATCATACACTTAGCATGGGTTCGGAGTAGGTATCTTGTTAGACACACCTCATGGAGACACAATTCCAAAGTCATACAGATTACTCTTTCCGTGTACCAACAATGTGGTAGAGTATGAAGCACTGGTCATTGGCATGAAAATGGAAATAGAATGGAAAGTTAGAGAAATTCATGTGTATGGAGATTCACAACTTGTCATCAATTAGGTGAATGATGAATATCAAACCAAGGATGAGAAGTTAATACCATACAAGCGTATGGTAGACGACTTCAAAGAATACTTTGTTGTGATTTCTTTTGAGCAGATAACTAGACTGGAGAACAAAGTAGCATATGCCATGGCAACCATTGCATATCTCCTTGATATACCTGAAAACCAATCACACTACGAGTTCTTGGTGGAACTAGTATCCCATCCTACCTACAACATCCCCAAAACTAGCATCATATGCCACATAGTAGGATCTAATTCTCCCTTGTACAAAAAAGTATATACCTATCTAAAATAGAACACCCAACCACCTGATCTATCTAATAACCAAAAAAGAACCTTCATCTGCCAAGCCTCCCATTATACCATAATTGCTAACACCCTATATCGTCGAGGTCTAGATGGTACTCACCTTAGGTGTCTTGACAATGAGGACTATCAAACCACCCTAAGCAAAGTTCATGAAGGTATATGCGGAACCCACTCTAGTGGTCCTACTTTGGCTAAGAAACTCATGCATATGGGATACTATTGGCCAACTATGGAAAGGGACTCCTATCATTTTGTGAAAAGGTGCAAGAAATGCCAAATTCATGGGAACTTAATACATGCACCGGCACAAGAGAAGCAGCCTTTAATGACTCCTTGGCCTTTCTATCAATGAGGACTCAACTTAGTAGGCAAGATTCACCCCCTATCATCTAATGACCATAAATTCATAATCACCCACCAATGAGTACTTTATAAAGTGGATCAAAGTTGTAACCCTAGCCAATGTCACAACCAAACAAATCGCCTCATTCATCCTGAATTATATTGTTTGCCTCTATGGCATTCCTTTATCCATTATTACTGATAATGGAAGACCTTTTAAAAACCAGGATGTCAAAGAACTCTATGACAAATTCCATATCCAACACCACTTTTCCACCCAGTACTACCCTCAAGGAAATGGTCAAGCGAAGGTATCTAATAAAACCATCTTGAAAATCCTAAAGAAGACTGTCAATGATGCCAGCTGTGATTGGCACATCCAACTAAATCCTACTCTATGGGCTTATCGTACAAGTATCCACACTCCCACAGGTGCAACACCATATTCTCTTGTCTATGACTCTAAAGCCATCTTGCCCATTGAAGTCAAGTTACCATCCTTGCGAGTATCGTTAAAAGGTCTCATAATTGATGAAGAATACCGAGTTTCCAGACTACAGGAGTTAAAACTATTGGAGGAAAGAAGATAGAATGTCTTTAATCATCTAAAAGCCTATCAATAAACGATGTTAAGGAGTTACAACCATAGAGTAAAACCTAGAGTCTTTCAATTCGGTGACCTAGTGCTCAAGGAAAACACTAGAAATCAGTAGGACAGGGAAAAGAAAGGTAAGTTTGAACCCAACTGGCTTGGTCCATATGTAATCATTGCTTCCTACGGATCAGGAGCCTATCAATTAGTAACATTAGAAGGTGAACTGTTCGATGATCTCATCAACAATATGCATCTTCACAAGTTTTATACCTAAACCCCAATGCAAGGGACTTCAAAAAAATTCGTGCAAATAAAAGCAAGTTGTGAAAACCTAGAAATAGGCACTATTTGTGATAAACCACTTCCTCCATCTTTTAGGATTTCAGTCCTTTTCTATCCTTTCTTATCACATCCATCAAATCACATAACGATAACTATCATGGCTTGTTCTTTGCTTGCCCTTATCACCTTATCACCTCAGTTTATCCATATAATCCCGCATCCATCTTGTTATGTGTCAAGACCCCATCATTAGTGTCATTGTTGAACTATGTTGCCTCTGAGCTATCACATAGGCAAGGCCATCATTGATGAGCCCCTAAGGTTTCCAATCCATCCATACCTCTTGTCTTACCATAATACTTACACTCTATCCATCACCCATGTAAATTTCCATTCCTGAACTACATCATCTCTGAGCTATCACATAGGCAAGGCCATCATCGATGAGCCTCGAGGCTTCCCACCCCCTAGGGCTTAGGTCTACATGGTCCTCATGCCTGAACTATGTTGCCTCTGCATTGTCACATAGGTAAGGCCATCATCGATGAGCTCACGAGGCACTAGGTTAGACCCTTAGGGTCCTTTGTATCAAGTTTACCATACATTTCATCTGTATGCTTCATCCATAATAAAACGATCCTTTACTTCACTAGGGGCAAAATCCTCAACCTAGTTTGGAACTAGATTCTTGAATGTCACAAAATCTCAGAGGATAGCAAACTGGATCACGATATTATCTCTGGACAACATGCAGCATTGCAAACAAACCTTTTCAACAAAAACTTGACACGAGACATTAACTTGTATCAGACAGTAGTGTGCCTAAACTATCAAGATGATTTTATATGTTATGGAAAGAAAACATATCTATGGCAAGAAGATTTGATGGTTGTTATAGGTTCAAGTCTTAGGTCTTCATTTTTGTTATCATGTTTCTTATGCTACTCAAGGATGTCCAAGACTAGAGGGGTTATGATGGCACATGATACTTTTCATTTGTTTGCTATTTGTGGATCAATCTTTAGTAATGTGATGACTTGTCTAACGACATGATCAGCAAAAGATCATCAAGGACATTATGAGTCTAAACATGAAAGAGTGCAATCCTTGTTTGTTGATACATGCAAGAAATACTTAAGTCATCTAGTTTTAATTTTGCCTAGATGGTTGTATTAATTTGCTAAATCAAAATTCATGTAAGAGATACTCAGATCATCATGGTTTAATTATACCTAGATGCTTGTATTTTCTTACAACATTTTAAAATCTCAATGATGAAAAAACGTACTTCAAATACTTGTATACAAGATGACAAAGCCTCATTTATGCATATTAGATTTGCATTTCATCCCATTTATAAGCATTCCATAAATCATCATTTACCAAGTGGCTTAAGATCCAAATTGTATCTATCATTTATCCCAATTATTCTTCTAAGTTGTTCATCATATCCGAATCTTTTCCCTAATTCTTCTAAGTGTTCTTTCATTTATGATTGAGTATACTTGGCATTAATAAAAAAAGAGATCATTATCATTTTGCATATTCTAAGCATATCCATCATTAGGTCATATCATTTTAGTTCATTAGCTGCATTAAACATTTAACTCATGATTGTTAGCAACAATTTCATATAGCGATATCATATTTACATAGTATAAGCATTGTCAATCCTAAGTTCATTATCATTTAAGTGTATTAGTTGTATTAAGCATTTAGATCATGATAGTAATGTCATTTATCCACATAGGTCTCATACATATCATTTATCATCAAAAGCTTAGAAAAACATAGATATCATTTTCATAGTAATTGCATGTAAACTCATCAACATATGCATTAGTTCATCATAAACTATATGCATATAGGATCATTGCACATAGCATTAACACATAGATATTAGTCATTGTGCGAACCATAGGTCATATCATAAGTGTCATATGCATCATAGAATCAACATGTTAAAATCAGCAAATCATAAGCATAATCATAACATCCATCAATCTAGATAACATCAACTAAATAATATCCATCCATAAGAACACATGCATGTAGTCCATCAAACACATGTAGATCATCATCAAAAAATAATAATAATGTCCAAGTATACAATGATGTCATAAATGTGTATCTCGAGTTGTCAAAAATGGTGTATACAAAAAAAATGATCATATAACATGATACATGTCTTCACAATGCCTAAGTGGTACTACCACCAGATGGTGTTGGCTGTTGAGGCTGAGGCTGCGAACTTGTAGGACCTGTAGAACAAGGAGGTGGTGGCCCCATCACTCCTTCACTCTCTATCAATGTGCGCCTAGACCTACTACGTGGGCTCAGGTGGAAGCTACTCACTCTCTGCTATGGAGGCACTACCTACTCATATAGGAATCTCTAGTAGAAGATCTTCTGCCCATCTCGAACCATATCTGTGACAATCTACCCATGAGGACCCTGTGATGTGGTTTGCTGCACCTGCTACAATAAAGTCTCTATCCTGGTGTACTTTTGAATGGCATTATCTCGCTGCTTGTACTCATATGAAATTTTTTGTATATGTGCCCAAACATACCTTCTAAGCACCGTGTAGCCATGTCATTACTACGCTAACCTTGCAGGTACAAAGATATATCAAAAGATATTGATCCAATGCCTGAATAAAGGAGATTCTGACAAGCTAATTAGGCACGGAGCATTGAAAGAACATAAAAAAGAGGAGGTCAAAGTGGTGAATTGGAAACCAAAATGGCATAAAGGAACCTAGGAAAGCAATGAAAATACATCTGGCAAGTCAAAATTCAATTTTGAAAATGTTGAAATTTTGGAAAATTTTGAAAAATTTTCTAAGGCATTTTTGGGCATTCTTGCCTTAAATGAGCACCATTTTTAGTATCATCCATGGAGGAAGAGTTTCAATGAGAATTCCGGATCATATGAGCCTGATTTCCAAACTTCAAGACATTCCGTAATCAAATGAAGAAGTTACAGCAAAAATAAGCTCCAGAGGCAGAGGCAAAAATAGTGATCCAAGTAGCCTCCATAAAAATAATAAGGCCAACTTCAAAGTTTTTCAAGTTCAAGAATCATAAATTTGAGCCCTAAAATTGGCTAAGTCTGGTGTCCTGAAACCTGATGTTCTGATATCCTTAAATCTGTCTAAGTCTGAAATCTGGTGGATCCTCAAAAATCTAGAATCTGCATGTTAAATCCCATGGATCCGGGACCTATCTCAAACATCCTGGAAGTATATTTCAAAATATTTAAAGTACAGGAAATTCAATACTTTGAAATATACTTCCACCAAGACACTCAAAATCAACCCTCAAAAGGTGCCCATTCTAGCCAAAAAGCACGCCATTCCTTGCACTCCTAACAAGCACTTCATTTGTCTTTTAACCACGCCTATGTAGTCATTCCCTAAAGGCGCTTCAAACCTCCAAATCACAGCCTTTCTATCATTTGCAAATAGCACTCAAGTTCACCAAAACTCATGCCTATCTAACCTCATGCAAAAGGCACTTACTTTTGATCATTTACACTCCTTTTTACATAACTCCAAAAAGGTGAGCCTTTTTGCCAAAATGCTCTCCTTTTTGCAAAACTCCAAAAAGGAAGCCTTTTTGCCAAAATGCATTCCTATTTGCAAAACTTTAAAAAGTCAAGCGTTTTTGCCAAAATGCACTCCTATTTGCAAAACTTTAAAAAGTCAAGCCTTTTTGCCAAAATGCACTCCTATTTGCAAAACTTTAAAAAGTCAAGCCTTTTTGCCAAAATACACTCCTTTTTACAAAACTTCAAAAAAGGCGAGTCTTTTTGCCAAAATGCACTCCTTTTCTTATTTCACTTATTCCTCTTTGCATAGAGGAGAATAAAAAAGCACTCTATTTTTAGAGAAAGGCACATTGGAAACCCTAAAAGGTGGCATTCACTATAAAGGAGGCTCCTATTCACTATTATTATTATTTTCAAAGGTATAGAAAAGGAGTAAAGGCAGCGTTCAAAGCTAGGCAGCCATTAATGGAGGATTGAAAGCTTGCAAAGGGTAAATTGAAAGGCTTTGAGGAGTTGATCTAGCATTCCAAGGCAAGGATTACACATTCTTGCATCTTTCTATACCTTCCTCTAGCATTCCAAGACATATTTGTTCACGTGGAGACCATTTCTTCACATTGGTGGCCATTGATGAGGGTTTCAAGCTTTTTATTTTAGGTTTAAAGCCACTTTTCTTATCAACAAAGCATAAAGGAGGCATATTGGTCACTAAAGCATCATTTTCTTCATTCTCCTTCATCCCAGGGTCCATCTTCATGTTCCTAAGGCAACGTCCAAACCCAGGAGGTCATTTTTGATAAATTTTCAAGGATTTTCACTACTGGACATGGTTTTTTGAAGCCAAAATCACCACCTATAGCCAAGATAAAATTGATTTTTGAGGCTTATTTGTCCAAAATTTCTCATTTCTGACACATACCCACCTCAGCAAAAGGCATTTTCCATCATCTTGGACTAGTTTGAGCTCAGATATGTAAAATCTTTGAGGGTGCAGCTCCAAAATTTTAATTTTTTCACAAAAATTAAATTTTGGACAGTGAAAAGAAAACTTGTTTTTCTTGG
The DNA here is from genome assembly GCA_027924645.1 of Cunninghamia lanceolata. Taxonomy (NCBI): domain Eukaryota; kingdom Viridiplantae; phylum Streptophyta; class Pinopsida; order Cupressales; family Cupressaceae; genus Cunninghamia; species Cunninghamia lanceolata. The sequence continues at coordinate 1,293,226 of BSBN01000936.1, read as the reverse complement.
GCAATGAACACAATAGGAGTCCAAATTGGTCATTTTCAAGGCAAAAAGGCATCAAAACAAGCCCCCTCCAAGTCATCATGCAATATTCATCAGTCACCATTGAGGCTAAATCTTTGCTCAAACATGAATATTCCAAGGTCAAAGAAACAAACTTGTGACAGGTTTCACCTCGAAGAATAGCGATGGAGTTGGCTACGTGGAAAGAAAAGCTTCTGGGCATTGAAAAATATGCCATTGATTTTGTCCAAAACATTCCATGCAAGTATTTCAGTGAGGAAGGCGTAAATTGCCTCATTCATGTTTTACAGGAGGAGTTCATTCAGCTGATCCGTGGAAAGTTTTGTGGAGACCCTCATGTTGACAAAATGTACCTCCTGGTTGATATTGCATCAAGTGCGCCAAGGCTGAGAAAGACTTTGAATTTTTGAGAAAATTACAGATGATGATGCCATAGACCTACAAATGAGGATGGTTCACCTTGAGTCCATGATCATGCCAGATGAAGCCAAGGTTGAGGAATTTGAGACAAATCTCAATTCTCAGACTTAGCTTATTTTTCACATTTTACAGGAGGAAATTATTTTTGGCAGCAGGAGAGATTTCCAAAGCAACTTTTATTTTGAGAACTATCTTTATTAACTGAAATTGAATTTATTTTTAGATTTTGCTTTTGGAAATCATGCAAAATATCTTTGAGTTGGAACTCATTGTGTAATAACATGCAAGTTGAGTTAACTAAAATTTGCATGACAAGATACTTTTAGTTTTAAATGCTAATAAGATTGCATGCTTCCCATGCAGCAATTAGATCTAGAGTGAAGAGTGTTAGTTAACTCTTCCTTTTATTTCCTTGCATCTTTGCTTTTTAGGTATAAATAAGTGTATTCTACACACTTAAACTATCAATGGTAAATGTTGAGACTAGTTTTATTATTTAAGCACTGTTATTGATTCTTGCTTTTTGATTAATGAGAATACAAATCATGGTTTTAGAGATCTATATTGTTGTCAAGAATTATGTAAATTGTTCATGACTTTGTGCATGAGCAATTATTATGAGTTGTATTTGTTCTTTTGTTTTGAAAACCTCCAAGTTGTTCTTCTGATTTCTATATGCTCTAAATTTACTTGAAGAAATTAGAATTGTTTTAAAAGATAAAGTTAGTTATTTTCTTTTGGAAAGCTTTAAAAAATCTTATAGCCTTGCAGAAGAGCTTCATTGCCTTGTGCTCGTGCCTTGACAAACAAAAAGATAGGTTATTTTGTAAACGTCTTTTTAATTTTCTTATTGAGGGAGCTTCCCCTCCTAATTCAAAGAATAGTCCTACTGTACACGTTGTCCATTTTTCTCTCTCACCGAAAGGTGCGAAATTAAACGCTAACAGTTTTTGGCACCCACTGTGGGGCACGAGATTTTTTCTTTGAAGCTAATGCTTTGTCTTTTTGCATATATGACCATCTGGAGACCTATTGCACCTATTTTGCAGCCACATACGACTCTAGTTCAAACAGGAGCAAGAAGATATTGTTGATAGCTTGAGGAGATTTATGTTCGTTGAAAGAAAGAATTCTTCACATTGGAAAGTTGCTGCCACAATCCTTGATGAAGAAGAAAGAAAGGCATATCTTACAGGAGGAAGACCAGTGTTACCCTCACCTACGTGGAACTAAGCAATCTAGCATACCAATTATACTAAAGGCAAAACAGAAGGAGTCTTGCTGATCCACTTGCTTCAACTTTCGGTGCTGCAGACATTGAAGGCTCATCTTTTACCAATCCTGATATACCAAATCTGACAAGAGAAGACATGGGTGACAACAATACGAGAGTTGGCAACAATGCTAATAATGGCAATAATGGTAACAACGAAAACAATAGGCATGCACCTCCTTTGCCATGGGGAAATGCGATTGGTCCCCTTGCACTCATCAGAAATCATGATCTACCAAAGGGGTCAAGAAAGCACTTTCCAAGGTTTCATGGAGATAGAAGCCAACACCCCGACAAACATATTTTAGCATTCACTACGTCTTGTACTATTTTGAGCATGGCTCATGAAGATGTTGCAATGCGTCTCTTTGTTGAGACCTTGACTGGTAATGCAGCAGGTTGGTTCAACCATCTTGAAGCATGTAGCATCACGAACTGGAATACTATGAGTGAGAAATTCTTGGCCAGATTCAAGACTGTTGAGGATAGCCACTTGTTGTTTTCCCAACTATCAAATTCAAAGATGGAGTCACATGAGCCAATGTGAGAATTCATTGCAAGATTTAACCATCTTGTCACCAGGCTGTCAATTACTTTGAATCCGTCACCTAAGATCCTGTTGAGTAGCTTCATCAATGCTTTGCCATCTAAAATTTCTTTTCTTCTCAAATTAGTTCATGAGACAGAATTGATAGATGCTCAAGAGCACACCATAGAACTGGAGGATCATATGATCACTTCAGGAAAAATGATGAAGGATTCCATCAAGCCTCTGATCTAGAATTCTACAGATCCACTACTTCAAAAGGTGGCAAATGATGTCACAATCATGAAGAGGCAAATGCCGCAGTAGGCACCACCTCCATAGCAATATCAGCCACCCCACAGAAGAAACAATTTCCAACCCTATAATAACAATTATAGGCCAAGGTTACCATCACTTCCAACAAAGCCAGTAGCTGAAGCTCCACCACCAAGAGCACATTTTTGCTCCTTCCATGAAACCAATGAGCATAATGGAGTTACTTGTCCTGAAAGCCAAAGAATGAATCAAATCATGGGCTTTCATGATGCTGGACCCTCAAGTTCTAGCGTTGTTCATCCCGAGATGGATGACCTTGATGGTGACTCTACTACGGGATACATTCAAGATGAATCCACATTTGAAGAAGAAGACCAGGATAATATTTCACAATATTCTCTTGCGGTCAGTGCTGAACATTACTCCATTCCAGTCTTCACTTGGGCACAACACCTGAAAGCTCAAAAGGAAGAAGAAGAAAAATTGAAAGAAAAGGAGAAGTCTAGAGAAGTGGCTAAGTTACCTCAAGAGGACATCAAAGTTAGCACTTCAGATTCATCCATGACAAATTTTGATATTGTCGATTCCATGATGAAGACGAAGGTCCAAATGTCTCAACTAGAATACCTCCAAAATCACCCAGATCAGCTAGATAGAATTGTCAAATTCATAAGGAAAGAGACTCCTATCCAGCCTACTCTTCTTGAATCTTCTGCAGTAGCAGGAGAGAAGCTAAAGCCTTTCTACATATCTCTATACATTAGTGGCTTCAAGTTGAGCAATTGCATCATAGACTCCGATGCTTCAAACAATGTCATGACATTGCAGGTGATGAATGCACTAGGACTCTCATGCACCAAAACCCAAGGCAAGTGTTATTCACTTGAATCAAAATTAGTGCCGCTGGTTGGACAGTTGAAGGATGCACAAGTTGCCTTAGCAGCCTGTCTAGAGAAGAGAATCATGATGACTATCCTGGTAGCAGATATTCCAACTAGTTACGGAATGTTGCTAAGCTGAAGTTTTTGCAAAGACTTAGGTGGAGATATCCAATTGGATTGGTCCTCGACAACCATCCTCCTCAAGGGTGGTAAGATCAAGTTGGAACCTGAGCCCAAGTCTTATTTTACAGTGGTGAATTCTCAAAACCCAAAATTCTAGATTCTATATCAAGAGACTGGTCCAGACACTTACATGATGATGGCTAAAAATGAAGCTAAAAATTTGCATAATTTCTTCGAGTACCAAGAAGGATCGTTGATGGAAGAGCCTAAAGAAATGCATAACTTGCATATTTTATCTGAGAAGGAAGAAGTGCACCACATCTCTCAAGAGCAAAATTGTGAAAGAGAAGAGATCAAATATGCTACAAAGAGCGATGATGAATCCAATTTGTTCCTATCATCATTCGATGGTTTGAAGAGCCTGCATCAAATACACTCAAAGGAGAAAAGACCAAGGAAGCATTACAATTGGAGCAAGAACAAGATCTTCATTTTGAAGATGATTCATCTTTGGAGGCATTTATCAAATCAGGAGATCAAATGGAAGATTCATCATTAGATCTTGATAGTTTTCTGCATCACTTGGAGAGTGAATCTTCAATTGAAGATATTGTAAGCTTTCTTTTGTAGTGTAGTCCATCTTCATCTTTGTCTCCAGAGAATTTCATACACATCGGTGAAGAAGATGATGCTAGATCTTCTAAGGTTATTCATCAACTTGTGCAAGAAAAGGACATCATCAATGTGATAAAATCAACACAAGAACCAGCAAATGAAGAGGCTCATGTAGACTAAGAGCTCATGGAATATTCAGTATTGGTCACTGAAGAGAATCATATGGAGAAGTCAAAAATTCTCAACAAGTGTGTTTTGAGATATGCCATGTGTGAGATCATTCAAGCAACAGAAGAACAAACGCAAAACGTAGAAGATCCATGCTTGATCCTACATACATGTCAGAAGAAGATGAGATGCTACCAAATGTTTGCGTTCATGTTCTCAAGGACACAATCTTTGAAGGAGATGAAGTTGACAAGACTCAAAATGATGGATGGCGAAGTGAGCTACTAGGTGAAGATGTTTTTTAGCAGGTGTACTTTAATGATAATCAGGAGCTCGAAGGTTCAGATCTTAATGATCTATCATATTTAGATTCAGAGGACTGGATAGACAAAGACATGATCGATGAGAATGATGTAGTACCTGAATCACTAGATAAATGGATGACAATAGTTATGAATCCAGTAAGCCAAGAACCAGTGATGGACATTCTGTATGAGCAGCTTCAACCTTTTCCAAAGGATGACTCATGGACTAAATTTAAAGTTGCATATGTTGAAGACATGGATGAAGAACATCAAGTCCTATATGTGGTGGTTACCATTCCCACAAGCATACTTTGCCCACAAGATCTTGCTTCATAACTTCAAAAGGAGGTTTTGTACCTTCACCTGTTGCAAAGATTTTTCACTATGGAAGAAGATGATCCAACAAAGCTCATGCGCATCAATCAATTCATCATGAACTTCTCAAGGCCTGATCATGTCTACCCACCTAAATCATGGCTCTTCAAGAAGGTGTTGAAGAGGAAGAAAGACTATGTGTTGCCAAGACAAATTTCCTAGCTCAAGAGAAGAGGTTCTTATTTTTTTGAACCTGTTGATGGTTTTGTGTAACAGTCTTTGTTCTTCTTGTCCTTGCTCAAAAAGAGCGTTTTGTGTGTCAAATTGTTTTGTATTGTGTTACCCCTTTTCAGTAATGTATTTATTATGTAGTATTGTTTTTCCCCTTTCACGTTTTGTTTATTCATCATGTTTTGTTAGGTAGACTAGAGTTCCACTCTTAGGTGATTTTAAGAAGTTTGGTCCTAGGTGATTTTAGGGAAAAAGACTTGTTCTAGGTGATTAAGAAAATGTACTGACTCTATTACCCAACTGATAAGACACTGGTTTGCACTATAAACCCAGAGATTCAGAGGTCCTCCTATGTTGCAAGTATACACCATGGTCACCAGACAGAGCCTAATGTTGTACCTATATGAAATTTTTTGTATATGTGCCCAAACATACCTCCTAAGCACCGTGTAGCCTTGTCATTACTATGCTAACCCTGCAGGTACAAAGACATATCGAAAGATATTGATCCAATGCCCGAATGAAGGAGATTCTGACAAGCTAATCAAGCACGGAGCATTGAAAGAACATCAAAAAGAGGAGGTCAAAGTGGTGAATTGGAAGCCAAAATGACATAAAGGAACCAAGGGAAGCAATGCAAATACATCTGGCAAGTCAAATTCAATTTTGAAAATGTTGAAATTTTAGAAAATTTTGAAAAATTTTCTAAGGCATTTTTGGGCGTTCTTGCCTTGAATGAGCACCATTTTTTAGTATCATCTATGGAGGAAGAGCTTCAATGAGAGTTTCAGATCATGACATGTTGTAAGAGAATATGCTATTTATAGCATGTGTATGACAGATTCTCTTACAACTGTAAGTTATAACTGCTATGACAGATTCTATGACAGTCGTAAGTGTCGTAAGAGCATCTGTCATAGCCCATTTTGGAAATAGCTGACCCCTTTGGGATGGAAGTTGTGGACAAGTGTTAGGCACATTCTACAGTGTTGACCAAGTGTCCTTAGGCATGGGTTTTGGTCCATGAAGCCAAGTTGGACATCCATTCCAAGAAACATCCAATATTGCCTTGTATTTTCTATATAAACAAGTGCTTGAAGGAGTAGAGGTATCATAGGTTTATAGATACTATTATGCTGTTGGATTGACTCTAGATACAAGTGTCAAAGACCATTGAAGCTTGCATTGCAAGTGTATTGTAAACATTCTTTCAGATTTGTTAATACAATGTGCAGGTTTCTGAGTGTGGGGCCTGATTTCCAAACTTCAAGACATTCCGTCATTAGATGAAGAAGTTATGGCAAAAATAAGCTCTAGAGGCAGAGGCAAACAACAGTGATCCAGGCAGCCTCCATCAAAATTGTCAAGGCCAACTTTAATGTTTTTCAAGGTCAAGAATCATAAATTTGAGCCCTAAAATTGGCTAAGTTTGGTGTCCTGAAACCTGATGTTCTGATATCCTGAAATTTGTCTAAGTCTGAAATCTGGTGGAGCCTCAAAAATCTAGAATCTGCATGTTAAATCCCATGGATCCGGGACCTATCTCAAACATCCTAGAAGTATATTTCAAAATATCTTAGCATATACTTAAATATATTTTGAAATATATTTCCACCAAGACACTCAAAATCAACCATCAAAAGGCACCCATTCTAGCCAAAAAGCATGTCATTCCTTGCCTTCCAAAAAGGTGCTCATATTGAGTAAAAAGCATACCATTCCTTAAACTCCTAAACAACACTTCTTTTGTCTTTTAACCACACCTATTTAGTCATTCCCTAAAGCCGCTTCAAACCTCCAAATCACATGCCTTTCTATCATTTGCAAATAGCACTCAAGTTCACCAAAGCTCACGCGTATCTAACCTCATGCAAAAGGCACTTACTTTTGATCATTTGCACTCCTTTTTGCATAACTCCAAAAAGGTGAGCCTTTTTGCCAAAATGCACTCCTTTTTGCAAAACTCCAAAAAGTCGAGCCTTTTTGCCAAAATGCACTCCTTTTTGCAAAACTTTAAAAAGTCAAGCCTTTTTACCAAAATGCACTCCTTTTTGCAAAACTTCAAAAAAGGCAAGACTTTTTGCCAAAATGCACTCCTTTTCTTATTTCACTTATTCTTCTTTGCACAGAGGAGAATAAAAAAGCACTCTATTTTTAGAGAAAGGCACATTGGAAACCCTAAAAGGTGGCATTCACTATAAAGGAGGCTCCTATTCACTATTATTGTTATTTTCAAAGGCATAGCAAAGGAGTAAAGGCAACGTTCAAAGCTAGGTAGCCATTAATGGAGGATTGAAAACTTGCAAAGGGTGGATTGAAAGGCTTTGAGGAGTTGATCTAGCATTACAAGGCAAGGAATACACATTTTTGCATCTTTCTATACCTTCCTCTAGCATTCTAAGGCATATTTGTTCACAAGAAGACCATTTCTTCACATTAGCGACCATTAATGAGGGTTTCAAGCTTTTTATTTCAGGTTTAAAGGCACCTTTTTTTATTACCAAAGCATAAAGGAGGCAGATTCATCACTTCAAAGCATCATTTTCTTTATTCTCCTTCATCCCAAGGTCTATCTTCATGTTCCTAAGGCAACGTCCAAACCTAGGAGGTCATTTTTGATAAATTTTCAAGGATTTTCACCGCTGGTCATGGTTTTTTGAAGGCAAAATTACCACCTACAACCAAGATAAAATTGATTTTTGAGACTTATTTGTCCAAAATTTCTCATTTCTGACACATACCCACCTTGGCAAAAGGCATTTTCCATCATTCTAGACTAGTTTGAGCTCAAATCTATAAAGTCTTTGAGGGTGCAGCTCCAAATTTTCATTTTTCAAGGGCAAAATTTTAATTTTTTCACAAAAATTAAATTTTGGACAGTGAAAAGAAAACTTGTTTTTCTTGGGCAGCGAACACAACAAGAGTCCAAATTGGTCATTTTCAAGGCAAAACAACATCAGAACAAGCCCCCTCCAAGTCATCATGCAATATTCATTAGTCACCATCGAGGCTAAATCTTTGCTCAAACATGAATATTCCAAGGTCAAAGAAACAGACTTGTGACAGGTTTCATCTCGAAGAATAGCAATGGAGTTGGCTACATGGAAAGAAAAGCTTTTAGGCATTGAAAAATATGCCATTGATTTTGTCCAAAACATTCCATTTAGGTATTTCAGTGAGGAAGGCATAAATTGCCTCATTCATGTTTTACAGGAGGAGTTCATTCAGCTGATCCATGGAAAGTTTTGTGGAGACCCTCATGTTGACAAAATGTACCTCCTAGTTGATATTGCATCAAGTGCCCCAAGGCTGAGAAATACTTTGAAGTGTTTGAGAAAATCATAGAGGATGCTGCCATAGAACTACAAATGAGGACGGTTTGCCTTGAGTCCATGATCATGCCAGATGAAGCCAAGGTTGAGGAATTTGAGAGAAATCTTAATTCTCAAACTTAGCTTATTTTTCACATTTTGCAAGAGGAAATTATTTTTGGCAGCAGGAGAGATTTCCAAAGTAGCTTCTATTTTGAGAACTATCTTTGTTAACTGAAATTAAATTTATTTTTAGATTTTTCTTTTGGAAATCATGCAAAATATATTTGAGTTAGAACTCATTGTGTAATAACATGCAAGTTTAGTTAACTGAAATTTGCATGACAAGATACTTTTAATTTTAATTGCTAATAAGCTTGCATGCTTCCCATGCAGCAATTAGATCTAGAGTGAAGAGTGTTAGTTAACTCTTCCTTCTATTTCCTTGCATCTTTGCTTTTTAGGTATAAATAAGTGTATTCTACACACTTAAACTATCAATGGTAAATGTTGAGACTAGTTTTTGCTCGCATTTTGTTGTTCAAGCACTGCTATTGATTCTTGCTTTTTGATTAATGAGAATACAAATCATGGTTTTAGAGATCTATATTGTTGTCAAGAGTTATGTAAATTGTTCATGACTTTGTGCATGAGAAATTATTGTGAGTTTTATTTGTTCTTTTGTTTTGAAAACCTCCAAGTTGTTCTTTTGATTTCTTAATGCTTTGAATTTACTTGAAGAAATCAAAATTGTTTTAAAAGATAAAGTTAGTTATTTTCTTCTAGAAAGCTTTAGAAAATCTTATAGCCTTGTAAAAGAGCTTCATTGCCTTGTGTTTGTGCCTTGAGAAACAAAAAGATAGGTTATTTTGTAAACATCTTTTTAATTTTCTTGTTGAGGGAGATTCCCCTCCTAATTCGAAGAATAGTCCTATTGTACACGCTGTCCATTTTTCTTTCTCACTGAAACGTGCAAAATTAAATGCTAACATCACTCTAAGATGGCAGTCCTAACATCTCCCTACAGTTGGGTAACCTACCCCTATAACTGAGCCAATTGGGCTTGCAGTGTTGCCATAGCCCCATCATCTTGTCCAATCTGGCCCTGTATCTGTATCTGGCCCTATACCTATATCTGGCCCTGCACCTGTGGCTAAGCCTGTCTCTGCACTTGTGCCAACACCTATATCTGGGCACCCCCTCCACCCTCTATCTAACTCTCCTTTATCCACCATCATCCCCATCATCTCCGTCATCACCTTTGCCTCCACCACCTCCACCACCCCCACCACCATCATATCCTCCACCTCGGCCACCTCTGCCACCTCTACCACTCATCTCCTCCTCTGGCATGGAGCGTAATCATCATCCTCATCCTCCAATCTAGGTGCTCCCTCCCTGAGACCAGAGTATCTTGGCACAGGATGTGTTGTAAAGTAGGCCACAAAATCAGCTATCATACATACATCCACTATCTGTCTCTACAATTCCCATTCCTGATAAGGAATCTATAGAAAGTTAGTCCTCACAGTCTCATATGATGCAGTCAGACCCCAACATAAATGCTCCTTATGCGTTTGAGCAAATATAGCAGTCCCCTGGGGCATCCCCTAGACTCTGCCAAACTGTCGAAGCACACAAGAAACGATGTGTCACTCTAAAATGTAGGGAGTCCTCCCTATTGACCATCTAGTCTGAAAATGATAAGGAAGCTCTATTGCATCCTCCTCCCATACCTCACAATCTAGGTATGGGCACCACTCAACTGATCCACATTATCCAGTGCATGTCTCCAATACTCAAGCTTTCCCAGCTTGGGCTGGGAAAGGGTCTCCTAAAACCTGTATGAGTATAGTCTGTCATGGCCTCTAACTCCCATACCTATTGGCCGTTTGACCGCTATGTGTAACCATGCCCAAATCTATAATAGTGATACACCAATAGATAGACTAGCAGCTCTGTCATAGACAAATTGATGCAAATCATGGTATAAGTGGGCAAGTATGCATGGGCCCCAGGTGAAGTGGGTCCCATCAACTATCATCTACTCTAATGTCCTCCCCAATCCAACCTAAAAACCATGAAATCTCCTATCTAGTCAAACCACTCCCCTAATCAAACCTGCTAATATAGCTGGTAGAGGCTCATAATAGTCTACCATATTAGCCCAACTGATCTCTGTCTACTCAAGCTCAGTATCATCAAACACTCGTCTACACTTTGCCAATCCAACTCCTGAGTGTAACTCGTACTCTACCAACTCTCCCTAAATCAGAATTCACAGAATCCAATGCACATCCTCCAAGGTCACTGTGATCTCCCTAGTAGGCAAATGAAATGTGTTTGTCTCACTGTGAAACATCTCTCCCAATATAGTCAACAATCCCAGATTCACCTGTACCTTGGGCATAAAGAAAACAAACCACAATCCCACCGATCTAAGCACCAAGTGATCTATCTCAGTCAAGTAGGGTCAAAGAAGCTATGCCACCAGGAATCTATCCTACGACATCAAGACATTATCTAGCTCCTCCTACAATCAATAACAAAACCAGGTTAACAAATCAACTAAGTTGCATATCTATCCAATTAATCAAACCAGTTAGTTATCCTATCAGCAACCTATCCTATCATCTCCTCTAAGATTCTATCTATCTCATAGATGACCTATCAGTTGGCCAACATCAATCAAGATGCCGACTTAACCAAATCAGCTAAGTAATTGATCAATTTTATCATATGCACAGCTCTACTTTTCAAAAGCGTAGTTTTATACCATATGCACCTAATCCCTAATCATTTGCACAAATTTAGTCATATGCGTAGAATTAGGAGTCAAAAATGTAGATTTATTTTAGATGCGCAGCATCACAATGCATACGCTAAACCCCTAATCATTTGCACGGATTCATTTTGCAAGCACGATAACATATTGATTGTGCGAGACTATTCTCTAAATGTGCAAATTTATTCATTTGTGTGAAATTATTTGCATAGACCTATTTATCAAATGAGAGAAAATCACATATGCACAGATTTCATTATCACATGCGTGGAATCACATTATATGCGCAAAAAATTTTATCATTTGCATAGAACTAATCTACGCGCGCATTTAAAACATGAACTTTGACCTAAATTTTGATTGCAATAAATGCACAAATGACCAAAATTGAAAGCGTACATACTGGGGGCCCATACTCTATTGGTTGCCCGAATTGTCGGATCCTCTCGAATCGGTGGTCCTCTACTAGAATTCATGCCATCTTCACTAACTGCTCTGCTTTGCTATAAACTAGGGCTCCTATAATATCTCCTCAAATGGAAAGAGTGCAAATGAGTAGAAAGGGTACCCTACATCACTATTTGTAGCCAAGTGAACCCTAATTGGAGTTGTTTGACCTTGCACATGAATGCCATGTTCTTTGTCTATTTCTCATTCTTTGTCATCCAAATTCTTCATCTATCGATCGTGTCATCAAGTTCTTCTCTATCGTGAAATTGTCTATTTTGTGTCCACCAAAATCCAACCTAACCAATCTCCCAAGGGGGCATCCTACCATCATTAAACCTGTACCAAGGGCAAACTAGGGCATGTATCATACTCAAAAAAATTATTCTTCGAAACAAGGTGATAAAACACATTGTCTCAAAGAGGGGCAAAATGCATAGACCTAAAAATGGCTCGAGTCGAATTAAATAAATATTTTAATATTTATTTTATTCTCATTCCTCTATCAATAAATGAATGTCCTAACTTATTTATTTAATTCACATTCATCTTAATCTTCCAAAAATTAAATAAAAATTGATTTATTTCATTAAGTCATCCAAATTCCTCTAAATCATCCTTAATTGAATAATCCTAAATTATTTAATTAATCATCTATCCTAAATTCTTCATTCTATAAATCCACATCTCATTCACCTCACTTTACACCTCATCATATTGCACACATAAGTGAATATTTCTAATATTTAATTAGGCAATTATCCTCACCCACATGTCCTATTATTCCTCTAACCATTCCTATTCTCAATAACTTGGTTCTTCCATGTCATCTTAGTCAAAGGAGACTTAGAGACACATGTCTCATAGTTCCTAGTTTCCTTCCAACCTCCCTACAAAGAAGGACTCCTTCTTTGACCCATGTTCTTTGGTCCTTGAGAGCATTGTGACAAGTGGCCTCTTGCTCACACCTTTCTCTCCACCTTGCCATTGTTGGAGGAACATTTCCCCCTTTTATCTTTCTCATCCCAACTAATCAAATCTCCATTGTACACCCCACAAGACTCATTCCTCCACCATTGAGATTGTGATACTTGGATCTTGGCCTCCTTAAGCCTATAAAATGAACCTCTCACTCCTCCATTTGATCATCTCAAGCTTTTGCAAACTTATGCTGCCAAAATCATTCTAGCATGCCTTTGGCTCATACTCTCATTTGTCATAGAATCCATTAGAATCATAATCTCACCTAGCTGCATATCAATATCAATATCATGGCTTCATATCACAATCTCCATCATTTATTTTAGATTTGCATTGTAGAATTGTTCATGTTGCACTTTCATCCACAAAGACATTCTCTCTTTGTCATCTTAAAACAACAAGGAAGTTTACTTCTGAGAGCTCAATCATAATCTATAAAGATCATTGAAGAGATAGGCAACAATGGAAGATACGAGGTGAATTAGTTCGCAAGGTATAATCTTTGGTATATTGCATTTATCTCATTTTCATTGGAGTATTGAATATTTAAGTAGATTCTACTATAGTTCAGATTTTCAATCACAGGATCTACATCCTTGTAAGTTTTATGGATTAAGGAATCATTCTGAGGAGATGTGTTAAAATACAATGAGAAGGAGAAAGCCTATGATAGATTATATGCAAATGGATTATGGATGGATTGATGGAGCAAAATGGAAACATGTTCCCTGTATGTTCCGAAGGTTGTATAGATGGAAGTATTCATGTGTTAGAGAGAAAAGAAGATATAAATTAGGATACAAACCTTATATAGAGAAAAACAAGGACAATAATTCAAACTACAGAGGGAGAAATGACAGGAGAGTCATAATTCTTATCACAGTGGAGCATACTAGAAGGAGGAAAGAAGATTTGATAGAAGAGGAACCTGTTTTCAAGTTTGGAGGAGAAAGGAATGAAGTAATGAAAGTCATCAAGAACCTGTTACTAGAAAATATAATGAAGGATAAACAATACATAATATAGAGATAGTTTGTGTAGAGGAAGAAGATCCTGTTAATACAGAGATAATTTATGCAGAAGGAGAAGAGCTTGTTGATACAAAGATAGTTTATGTAGAGGAAGAGGAACCTTTTGAGACATCAGATTTGATAGAAAATCCAGAAGAAGGTGAAGCATTGATCTTAAGGAGAATTATGTTATAGACTGAACATCTGAGAAACTAGAGCAAGTTTATGTAAAATCATCTAAGAAAGCAGTGCAAGAGAAGGATTGTGTGAACAAGTGTGAAGCAGAGCAAGGAAAAGAAATTCTTGTTGCAGAGAAAGAGGGAATGACAAAATATTCTACTAGAGGAGAAAGATTGTGTACCAAAGTAAAAGAATCATGGATAAAGAAATAGAGAGCAGTATAGGAGAAGTATATGCAGAGAAGAAACTGTAAGATTTTGAAGTGTGTGAAACGAATTGTATCTAGAATCAAAAATTAGAAAGTGTTGTAGAGGGAATTCAAGAATGTGTTGACTGAATCAAGACAGAACATGATTGTTCCAGAGGATGCATGAATGTATGGATTAACTTTTAAGTGATTTAAATAGACTTTGAGCTTGAGGCAAATTGCAGAGAAGACTTGCTAAGACCGCCAATCATTGAGGAAGTGCAGGGCTTACAAGTAGACCGCTAAACCTAGACCATGACAAGATGAATAACTTGAGGCAACTTTTGGAGACGACTTGCTTAGACCACCAATCATTGAGGCAGTGCAAGGCTTGCAAGTAGAATGCTGAACTCAGAAGAGCTTGAGGTAGTTTTGCAGGGTGGACTTGAATAGACCACTAACCATTGAGGCAGTTGCAAGTACCTGTGAATAGATCACCGAACCTATTCAGAGAAACAACATTGATTTTGACATAATACTAACCTAAGTGAAGAGGCTCACTTTTCAAATAATAACCTTGAGATTTTGATACAGGAGCATCCAAAAGCATTCAAAACAATTGGGACAGTTGACAGTGAAGTTCCAGAGTACCGAGAGGGCAACCTTGGAGAATACTGTATTTTACCACATTTGCATATTAGAGGTTGTGGAGCTAGACTTAGCATCTAGACATAGTCATCTACATCATATCCAAAATTTAGATCATTTGGGTTCATTTCTAGAGAGATATCACTATCAAAAGATTACCTGTTTTCACAGAGTAGAGCCAATAGTGTTCAATGGAGTCTAATTGGCTTGCAGAGGGATCATGTCACTTATGGAGCTTAAGGGAACATTATCCAAGGAAGTATAGGACCTGGTTGACCTTCATGGAGATCTACACAAAGTTTTATTCACCAGTGGAGCAATACCTTATGTTTAGGTCTGGCCTATCTGTGTACACACATTTCATAACTAGTTGGTTCAATTAGGTTGACTTGTTGATATTTAGAAAGCTTACGAAGGATATAAATAAGAGATAAAGGATTGTTTCTAGATAGGGATCAAGGGCATGAAGATATGAAGCAAGATCTTAAGTTGTTTTGATTGAAATGAGTAGAAAAATAGAATAGAAGGCAGAGCAGAAAGCAGAAGGAGTTGCAGAGTAGAGAATTGAGATGTAGAAGAAAGAAATTAGGAAAGAATATTGTTGTATGAATCTTTTGTAATCCCTGGGTCGTATCCTAGCATCTATAAAGCCCTTGAGCCATGTGTAACTTGATTTGAATTTATAATATATGAGGAATGAGCTTTGAAGGCTGGGTTTTTCCCTGTGAGGGTTTTCCTAGGATATATCTTGTGTCCTAAGTGGATGAATGTCTCTTTCTGTTGTTAACTATTTACTTCTGTTGCATCTCTAACTAATCATGTTGTTAGTTATTTAAGACTGCAAGGTTGGATAGTCCCTCACCGGACCCTCCGACCTTGACTGCATTATTTTAACTCTACTAGCTTCTTGTCCACCCTTCTCTTGGTGATGGCCATGAATTTTGTTGTTATGACTTCAATTAAGTTCTCTTCCTCTACAATCAAATCTGGAAGAGATAAAGGCTCTTTGTATATTTGCCTTTCTTCATATTTAGGATTGATGATGTCTTTTCCATCGTTTGACTTCAATTGGGGGGGTGGGAACCTATAGGCATCCTAATGTTCTAATTTGGTTGAGAGTCAACTGTTGATACCCTCTCTTCTAGACTTCTTCCTCATCAATGCAGTCCACCCAGAAATCTTCTAGATGTGTCTCATGCTGAAGCTTCTTACTCACATATCTCTCCATCCTATTATATGGATCAAAGTATCTGGCCAACGGAAATAGTTGTAGATGCAATGCATATAGTTCTTCTTTAGATTTCCTAGCATTGTCTATTGTTCCATAGACATACCAATCCATTTCCAATGGAAACTTAATGTTTCCTCTCTTATTCTTCTTTACATAGGCCTCAAAAGAGGGGATGATTTGTCATATTATCTCTAGCAATATTACCCTATCAGTGGGATACCTTGGAAACATGAATGGGTTTCTATCGAAGCCTTCCATCCAAATGTAGGTGTAGGTTGGGAATTGAATAAACCATCCCTCATGGGGCTGGATAAGCTCCTGGGTGGTGTAGTCACGCCTAGGAGGGTCCACAAAGTGAATAGTCTAGACCATGTAGCAAGAGTAAACACAATAGAAACAACTCAATTATGTAAAGCCAATGTAGATTCAGTCATTTAGTATATCATAGAATCAAAATGTAAACAGGTCGGCAACATGTGGGCTTACAATTAGGGCTCATAGGCCTTATTCCTCAATTACAAAAAATGCCAAGATATGACTTTGAAGCACCTTATAGAAGAAATTCAAACTATCCAACTTGTAAATTATGCCAACTACTTTCCTAGGCATCTATTACATGATTATATATCACCTTTGGAACATAAGATTCCTCTGTGTCGGCCAAGGATGGCTACAAACTCCAATGAAAGAGATGTAACATGTGTACATAAATAGGTTAGACCTGATCATATAGAACTCCTTTGCAAATGAATGGAATAACATGTGGATCTTAGGAAAGGTTGGCCATGAACCAAGGTCACTTGAATGATGTGTCTTCTAGCTCCGCAAGTTATGAAATGCTCCGCAAGCCTTTTCCTTTAGCTGATTATCTGCGACTACTAGGGTGCTCTACTCTGAGAAATAGTTGATCTTCTAATAGATACATCTTTCTGGTACTTGTTCCAAATGATCTAAATTTTGGATATGATGTGCATGAAGGTGTCTAGATGCTAAGTCTATCTTTGCAAGGTCTAAAATGAAATTGCAGTAGAATGTAGACCAAAATACTGAAACTGCTACTGACTGAACTGACTGTACTAAATTAGAAAATGAAAAGAAAACAAACTAAAATGCAAATGTTTTTGGTTGATGCAAGATTACTCTTGAACCAGGGATGCTCCTACATTAGACATCTAGGGTGTTGCAAGTATGAGCAGTAAGTGTTGTCATTGATGTCAACACCTAAGATCAGCATCTAAGAAAGTTAATTGGACAAGTTTGAGTAAGTGCATAATTGTTCTATCTACTAGAACAGTGTAGTGTTTTTCTTGACATATCATGTAGATTTAATATCTTTGTCTATGGTTTGGAAGTTATGTTAAGGTATGTTTATAGTTGCTATGTTTCAAGTTTGAGCCTCCGGTATGAAGATTTGAGTGAGTTATGTTCACCAGAGTAAAAACTATTTTTCTGAGTGTTAAATGGTGACAGAGAGAATGTATTATGCTCCGCATTCAAGTTTTACAGTTTGTAGTTTTGGAATTAAGTTTGTAATGATGTTGTGTGCCTTCAGTTCAAATGGTTCATGACTTGGTGCTCTGCAAGTGATCTTTCCTTTATGACAATGGCTAATAGTAAAGTTTAAGTGGTTCGATTTGAAGAATCTTTTGGATAGAGTGTTTGGGGGTTGTGCAGATATTCTTGGTGATTGTAATGTGCTGGTGGATGTCTCTAGATCGTGTTCCTACCTTTTGATTGGTCAGCAAAGTGTAATCTAGATTGTGCATGAAGTATGTTCCTAAAGGTCTTAGTGTCAACACCAGTTTTAGCTGACTTGGTTGTTTTCACTACTTGTGGTTATGCTTTGGAGATTGTGGAAGTGTGTTGTTGTGTGGGAGATTACATTTGAGTCCTAGCTAAGGAGTAGTATCGTCTGCATTTATTCTTTTCATCTACAAATTTGTTTTGGTCCAGACCTATTCTAATGTATGTTGTATACCGACCTTGGAGATTGTTCCAATAGTTAATGATTGTAATGCCGACCTTGATGTAGATTCCAAGGTTGATGAATTTTATAAATACATGTATCAAAGATGTGAATAATGTGTGTGGATGCGAAGATGTGAAGATAAATTAAAAGTGAAAAAGTAGAGCAGAGCAGAGGAGATTTATTGTACTTCAATGGAACTAAACTCTAGCATGGCATAGATGCTTCTATCTTAGTTCACCAACTCTGGAAGTGAGCCTCTTCTTTTGTAGTGAGCATTCTAGGCAGTGAGCCTTATTGTAACTTTGATATATCTTTTATATTGTGAGATAACACTCACCGTGGTTTTTTCCTTATAGGGTTTTCCATGTAAAGATCTGGTGTCTCATGTGTCTCATGTGTGAATGTGTTTAAGTTTCTGATTATATGCTTTCATGGTTAAATCATAATTAGGTGATTAATGTGTTGATGTTTGGATGAAGTTAAGTTTCTAGTACAACTGTTTCACCCCCCCCTCTCATTTGTCTTGTGCATTTCAACAATTGGTATCAGACCGAGGGTTCCTCAGAAGGAAGCCTAACATCTTGAGGTAGATCTGGGATGGCCCACAAGGAGTCTCCACAGTTTGATGGAACAGATTATGCTCTCTAGAAGGTACAAATGAAAAGTCATCTCATTTCTCTTGGTTATAGTGTTTGGAAGATGGTAGATACAAAGTATACTATTCCTCCAAATGGTCCATTAGATGAAGATGAAGTTAAATAGTATGAATTAAATGAAAAAGCTAGAGATGCTCTGTTAAATGCCTTATCTAAAACTGAGCTAGTGAAAGTTATGGATTTGGAAACTACTAATGAGATCTGGGTTAAGTTGAAAAACTTATATGATTGAGATGATTCTATAAAGAGTACCAAATTGCAAAACCTAAAGGCAAAGTATGAAGCCCTAAAGATGAGTGATGATGAGAATATAACAATCTACATGCAAAAGGTTGATGGAATCGTCAATGGAATCAAAGCTCTTAGAGGAACTATTGATGAAGATGAGGTTGTGCTAAATCTTTGCCTAAATGCTATAGTCACAAGGTGTTAGCAATTGAAAAAGTTATGAGTGTGAACAAAATTACAAAGGATCAATTACTTGGGAAGCTTACTACTTTTGAGATGAGAGAGTTCAGCGATGCTCTACTGAAGACTAGGACTGCTTTCAAAGCCAACACATCAGAAAAGATTTCAAGAGCACAGAAGTATGTTATGGAATCTGATGACAAACTTGATGAGATTAAAGCCAACTTTGTGGACAGAACACAAAGAGGTACCAATAAGTTCAAAGGTAAATCACCATTCAAATGCTTTTCTTGTGGTAAGATTGGTCACTATGCCTCTAGGTGTCTAGAAAGAATTAAAATAGGTGAGAAGAAATTTGAAATTAGACCTAGGATCGTAAAGAAATTCTATTATGTTAATAGAGAGAATGATGACGATGGTGTGACAGATGATGAGTCTGATGATACTAGTGCAAATGAATGCTTGTTTATTGCTATTAAGGAAGAACCTGTGTCTACTAATCCTGCTAGTTGTGTGAAGGAAGAAAAACCAATGGAAGAAAGTGCTTTGTCTATCCAGGTTGAGAAAGATAAGGATGAATGGATTATTGACAGTGGATGTTCTCATCACATGACCGGTGATAAAAGTAAGTTTGTAAGTTTAGAAAAGTATGATGGAGGAATGGTTAGGTTTGGAGATAATGTAGCTGGTAAGATTTGTGGAAGAGGGTCTATTTCTTTTGATGGCAAGCACAATACAGATGATGTTCTATATGTGAAAGGTCTAAAGCATAATCTTTTAAGTGTTGGTTAGATGTGTGATAAAGGGTATGATTTGAGATTCAAGGATAATGGATGCAAGATCATGGAAAGCTCTAGAATAGTGATTGCTACTGGTAAGAAGACTACATGTAATGTTTACAACTTGAGAGGAACCAATGACTATTGTTTGTTGGCTCGAACAAATGAGAGTTGGTTGTGGCATAGAAGAATGTGTGATATCAATTTTTGACAGCTTGGTAAAGATAAGTTCAATACAAGTTGTGAGAGATTTACCTAAGCTTGTGAAGCCTGCTAACACTATATGCAAGGAATGTCAATTGGGGAAACATACAAGGACAAGTTTCAAGAGTAAAGAACAATTTTCTGCTGGACTGCTTGAGCTGGTGCATATAGATTTTGTGGTCCTACAAGAACAAGAAGTTATCAAGGAAACAGGTACTTTATGTTAATTATTAATGATTGCTCCAGAATGACTTGGGTCACTTTTCTAAAAGATAAATCAGAAGCCCTAGACAAGTTCAAATCTTTCAAGGATATAGTTGAGAATGAATTAGAGTTAAGGATCAAATGTTCAAGGTCTAATAGAGGAGGTGAGATTACATTGAATGATTTCAATACTTTCTGTGAAGAACATGGGATAAAGAGACAATTGTCTACTCCTAAGACTCCTCAACAGAATGGAGTTGTTGAAAAAAAGAATAGGATAGTTCAAGAGGCTGCTAGGTCAATCATGATAGAAGCAAACCTATCAAAAGTGTATTGGAGAGAAGCTATATATACTGATTTCTACATTCAAAACATAATTCATGTCAAAGGTAATGGCACTAAAACTCATTATGAATTATGGTATGGAAGAGTTCCTACAGTGAAATATTTCAAATTTTTTGGAAGCAAATGTTATATCAGAAGAGAAGAAGAGTTAGGCAAGTTTGATGCTAGATGTGATGAAGGAATTTTCCTTGGATACAACTAAGAGTAAGGCCTACCGGTGCTACAATAAGAGATTGAAAAAGATCATTGAGAGTGCTAATTTGAGGGTTGATGAAGATAGAGAAAGAATATTATATTAGAGTAGCTATGAATTAGATGACCCTACTATTACAGTCAATAAAGAAAAGATTGAACAAGAAGATAGTCAAGTTGAAGAAGAAAAGGCTCTAGAAAGTGTTGTTAAGACTCCCAGGTATGTAAGGATTAATCATTCTGAAGATCAGATTATTGGTGAAAAAAGCAAAGGGGTATTAACAAGGAAAAGAGTTGTAGAAGAACAGGTGAACTACTGTTTACTTTCATAGATTGAACCTAAAACTATAAGTGAAGCCTGCAAAGATGAAAGTTGGGTAAAACCCATGGAAGAAGAGCTGACGCAAATAGAGAAAAATCAAACTTGGGAATTGGTTCCTAGACCTATTGATAAGAATGTGATTGGAACCACATGGGTCTTTAGAAACAAGATGAATAAAAGTGGTGAAGTGGTAAGAAACAAAGAAAGAATGATATGTAATGGATACTCTCAAGTTGAAGGCATAGATTTTGAGGAGACTTTTGCTCCTGTGGCAAGGATTGAAGCTATAAGAATGTTTTTGGCTTTTGCAGCACACAAAGATTTCAAGGTGTACCAGATGGATGTGAAGTCTGCATTCTTGAATGGAGAGATGGAAGAAGTTTACATAGAGAAACTAGAAGGATTTCAGTCACAAGACCATGGTGACATGGTGTACAGATTGAAGAAAGCATTGTATGGGCTAAAGCAAGCCCCTAGAGTCTAGTATGCAAGGTTGGACAAGTTTCTGCTGAAATTAGGGTTTAGTAAAGGTACTACAGACAGTAATCTCTATGTCAAAATCAATGATCAAATTCTAATTGTTGTAGTTTTTGTTGATGATATTATCTTTGGAGGAAATGAAGGTATGTGTAAGAAATTTGTAGAGGAAATGCAAAAGGAGTTTGATATGTCTATGTTTGGTGAAATGAATTTCTTCTAGGACTATAGAATACTCAATCAGAAAAAAGAATTTTCATTTCTCAGTCCAAGTATGTGAAAGAATTGTTGAAGAAGTTTGGAATGGAGAATTCTAAGCCAGTATGTACCCTATGGTAACTGGTTGCAAGTTGAGAAAGAATGATGAATCACCTAAGACTGATTAGAAAAAGTATAGGTCTATGATTAGAGAACTACTTTATCTAACCCATACCAGACTAGACATAATGCATGCAGTTTGTCTTGTGGCAAGACTTTAGGAAGATCCTAAAGAGTCACATGTGATGGAAGTCAAGAGAATCATAAGGTATTTAAAAGGCACTTCAGACTATGGATTGTGGTATCCTAAAGATACTGATTTCACTCTTAGTGCTTATACAGATGTAGATCAGACTAAAGATGTTGATGATAGAAAAAGTACAAGTGGAGGTGCATTCTTATTGGGTAATAGATTGGTATCATGGTTGAGCAAAAAGCAAGATTTAATTTCTTTGTCTACTATAGAAGCAGAATATATTGTTGCAGCATGTTATTGTACTCAAGTGCTATGGATGAAGCAAACATTAACGGCTATAAGAGTTATGTATGAAGAACTAATTTCAATCTTGTGTGACAATACAAGTGCTATAAACATTTCAAAGAATCCATTTATGCACTCAAGAACAAAGCATATATCAATAAGGTATCACTTTCTGAGAGAAAAGGTATCAGAGAATGAAGTAAAGATGGAATATTTGTCTATAAAGGATCAGATTGCAAATATTTTCACAAAGCCTCTACCTAAGGAAGCTTTTGAGTATCTCAAGGAAAAGTTAGGGGTAATTATCCCTCCTGCTCTAAACTAAGATGCATAGGAAATGCATCAGTCTAGTGGTGCACAAAATCTCATCTTTTGATCTTGATTGATGTTTTGAAGGCTACCTCTTAGGGGGAACATGTAGATGTTGTTGATATGAGTTCTTGATTAAGAATAGTAAGTGTTGTAGTGCTGATGACAAGGGGAGTTGTGCAGTAAAAAAAAAGAAAAAGAAAGAAAAGGTCTAGCACCCTTTGCCATTGATGTCAAAGGGGGATAGAAGTTCATGTGAAAAACTTAAGGAGAAAGTTACAGCTAGAGAGAGAATGAAGTAAGGGAGAGCAAAGAAACAAAGCAAGATTAGGTGTCTTGATGGTTTTTCACATCATGTGTTGCCATCAATGACAAATGGGGAGATTGTTGCAAGTATGAGTAGTAAGTGTTGTCATTGATGTCAACACCTAAGATCAGCATCTAAGAAAGTTAATTGGACAAGTTTGAGTAAGTGCAGAACTGTTCTATCTGCCAAGACAGTGCAGTGTTTTGCTTCACATATCATGTAGATTTAATATCTTTGTCTGTGGTTTGGAAGTTATGTTAAGGGATGTTTGTAGTTGCTATGTTTCAAGTTTGAACCTCTGGTATGAATATTTGAGTGAGTTCTATTCAACAAAGTAAAAACTATTTTTTTGAGTGTTAAATGGTGACGGAGAATGTATTCTACTCCACATTTCTCCGCATTCAATTTTTATAGTTTATGGTTCTGGAATTAAGTTTGTAATGATGTTATGTGCCTTCGGTTCAAAAGGTTCATGATTTGGTGCTTTGCAAGCAATCTTTCCTTTATGACAGTGGCTGACAGTAAAGTTTAAGTGGAACAATTTGAAAAATCTTCTAGATAGAGTGTTTGGGGGTTGTATAGATGTCTTTAGATCATGTTCCTTCCTTTTGATTGGTTAGAAAACTGTAATCTAGATCATGCAAAAGTATGTTCCTAAAGGTCTTAGTGTTAACACCAGTTTTAGCCGACTTGGTTATTTCCACTATTTGAAGTTATGATTTTGAGATTATGGAAGCGTGTTGTTGCATGGGAGATTATATTTGAGTCCCAGCTAAGGAGTAGTATGGTTCACATTCATTCTTTTCCTCCACAAATATGTTTTGATCCAGACCTATTCTAATGTATGTGTGTATACCGACCTTGGAGATTGTTCCAACATTTGATGATTGTAATGCCGACCTTGATGTACATTCCAAGGTTGATGAATTGTATAAATACATGTACTAAAGATGTGAATAATGTGTGTGGATGTGAAGATGCGAAAATAAGTGAAAAGTGAAAAAGTAGAGTAGAGCAGAGGAGATTTATTGTGCTTCAATGGAACTGAACTCTGGCATTAGCATAGATGCTACTATCTTAATTCACCAACTTTGGTAGTGAGCCAGCCACCGGCAGTAAGCCACCCCATTAGCAGTGAGCCTCTTCTTTTGCAGTGAGCCCTAAGGTAGTGAGCCTTATTATAACTTTGATATATCTTTTCTATTGTGAGCTAACACTCACTGTGGTTTTTCCCTTATAAGGTTTTCCATGTAAAAATTTGGTGTCTCAAGTGTTGAATATGTGAATGTGTTTAATTTTCTAATTATATGCTTTCATGGTTAAATTGTCATTAAGTGATTAATGTGTTGATATTTGGAAGAAGCTAAGTTTCTACTATAACTGATTCACCCCCATCTTAGTTATCTTGTGCATTTCAACACGGGGTTGTTGAAAAAGTGAGTCCCTCGCTTTGCTGGGGCTAGAGGAAAACCAAGACGGTCCACCTCAGCCTATGAAATCCAAGATGAGTTTTCTTCCAGTTTGCCTTTCCACTTTACCAAATATTCTTTGTATTGCTTGCCTCTAGTATTGTGTCCAATTCTATTGTCCAAGATGTCTTCAATCTACTCTAGTGTTTGTTATGGTAACTACTTCTTCAAGTCTTCTTAAATAATGTCACTGAATTATGCTTCATGATATTGATATAAGTCTACAATGTTGAAAATAGGTGATATACCCAATGTCTCCGATAGTTCCACTTTATATGCATTTCCTGAATCAAACTTCCTAAGTATCCTACATGGTCCAAACTTCTTCATCTTCAACTTGTCATATGTCCCAACTAGAAATCTTTCTTTTCTCAGATATACCATCACTTCATCTCCCACTAAAAATCCTTTGTGTCTCTTCTTCTCATCTACTTGTTATTTATATTTACTGTTCATCTCCTCCAAATGCTTCTTAACCTGATTATGCATTGTCCCCATGTGTCCTATAAACTCTTTCACTTCTACACTCAACTCTACTACTCCTCTAGGGCTAGTTCCTATCACAATCTCAAATGTTGTTCTTTCGGTACTCCTATTCACTGAATTATTGTATGCAAACTCTGCTTGTGATAGAATGAAGTCCCAATCTCCTACTTTTTATCCAACCAAGCATCTCAACAAGTTTCCCAAACTCCTATTTACTACCTCTGTCTGTCCATCAGTCTGTGGATGAAATGTTGAATTGAACTTCAAGTCTATCTTCATCTTCTTCCAAAGTGTCCTCCAAAAATATCCAAGAAATCTTGTATCTCTATCTAAAATTATGATCTTAGGTAATCCATGCAATCTCACAATCTCCTTGAAAAATAGGTCAGCTACATGTACTACATCAGTTGTCTTCTTACGAGGTATGAAATGTGCCATCTTTAGAAATCTATCCACCACTACAAATATTGAATCATGTCCTCTCTGTGTCTTCAGCAATCCCATTATGAAATCCATTCTTATGTCTTCCCAAGGTCTCTTTGGTACTGTCAAAGATTTGTACAATCCAGTATTCTAACTACTCCCTTTTGCAACTTGACATACTCTACAACTCTACACAAATTTCCTAACATCCTTATGTATCTGAGGCTAAAAGTAATTTTCACTCACCAAAGCCACTATCTTATCAATCCCAAAATGTCCTACCAATCCACCACTGTGGTTATCTTTGATCAAATTGTATCTCATTGAACTCCTAGGTATGCATAATTGGTTTCCTTTGAACAACATATTCTCCTAAATGAAATAGTCCAACCACTTACTCCTATCTGTCACAACAGGCTCCTTACATGCTTTCCAAGGTTCTACAAAATTAATATCTTCCTCATACATGTTCTTTAATTCCTCAAATCCTAACACTTCAACTCTCATCTCTGTCAACAAATTCCTTAATTCTCCTACTCAAGGCATCTGCAACTTTGTTTGATTTTCCACTCCTATGCTTCAATACAAAAGTATAACTTTACATGAACTTTACCCATCTCATATGTCTTTGTTTCAACTTTCCTTGACTATTCAAATACTACAAAGCTTGATGATTTGTATACAACACAAATTCCTTAGGGAACAAGTAATGTATCCACTTCTAAAGGCTTGAATTATGGCATAGAACTCCTGATCATAAACTGAATATCTTCTCCTTGCATCATTCAACTTCTCACTGAAATATGCTACAGGCCTACCTTCTTAACTTAACACTACTCCTATTGCATTTCCACTTGCATCACAATCTACTTGAAATACCTTATTGAAATCTAGTAATGCCAACACAGGTTTTTGTCACTTTCTACTTCAACAATTCAAAACTTTTATCTACTCCTGATGTCCACTTAAATTCCTTTCTATCACCTCTCATTGTCTTTGTCATAGGGTTACATACTAAACTAAAATTTCTGATAAACTTCTGGTAGAAACTAGCTAATCCATGAAATGATTTGACTTCTCCAATGCTCTCAGGTGTAGGCCATTCAACAATTTCTCTAAATTTCTCAAGGTCCATCTTCAATCCTTCTGCAGAAATCATAAATCCCAAGTATACCAATTCTACCTTCATGAAACTACACTTCTTATCAACAATTTCTCTTCTCTCAACCTCTACAATACTTGTCTTAGGTGCCACAAATGTTCTTCTTTTGTCTTACTAAAAATTAGAATATCATCCAAGTATACAATAATAAACTTACCCAAGAATTTCTTCAAAACTTTATTCATCAATCTCATGAAAGTACTCGGTGCATTTGTCAATCCAAAGGGCATTACTAACCATTCATACAATCCTTCATTTATCTTAAAAGCAATCTTTCATTCATCTCCTTCTCTGATTCTGATATGATGGTATCCACTCTTCAAGTCTATCTTTGTAAAATACTTTACTCCACTCAAACAATCCATAATATCATCCATCCTAGGTAAAGGAAATATATATTTAACTGTGATGTTGTTGATTGTTTTAGAGTCTATACATATTCCCCATTCTCCATCCTTCTGTAGTGTTGACACTATAGGTACTACACAAGGGCTCAAACTTTCTTTGATCAAACCTTTTTGATGCAGAGCCCGCAACAGAAACACTTGATACTAGGGTGAAAATACCCAAAAACCCACAAAATAGAAATTTCTGTCAAAATCAGCAAGAGATCCATAATGTCTCACCGTAACTAGTCTCTTCTTCCTTATTGGCTTGACCACATACACACCATCGCATAGATTTTATTGATTGAATCAATTGAACCTTCAAGTTTATTGAGCTGTTGAACCATTTACATCCTTGTTGAACTGGCAAACCAAATGAACTAAATGAACATTATGAATCCGTGAACCCGTTGAACCGTTGAACTAGTTCAACCGTCGGTTCAATTATTGGCAACACTTACTACTATCAGCCAATCCAGAATTCCTTTAGCCGATACACCACTTACTCTGATGACTCTTTATGCTACCTTCAACTTCGCACATACTTTACATGACTTGCTATACCAGTTCTCTCTCTTGGTTCTACCGGTCACCTCTTGTATATTAACACAATGTATGATACGCCAATAGGTTCAACTTGTATAAACATAACATAACTTTCAATTGCTAGTTCCCTTACCATTATTACCAGTCACTATTTGCATCTTACAAACTCATTGAACTGATGAACCAATTGAACCCATTAAACCTCCAACTTAAGGTTCAACGGTTCAACACTTTCTTTTCCTTCGGCAACACTAGGTTTTTTTCTATCGGCCGATAGGCTGATACACTCAGTAAAACTTATTGATCTTCTTCTTGTCTGCGAAACTCACTCGACACCATGTTGAACACAAACTTCTTCAGCAACACTGTAACCGAATGACTACATAGATTTCTTGACAAATCATACAGGAACAAACCAAAAAAAATGGAACAAAAGGAAATCTAAATCCTAGGGAATCCATTCCACTGGTTTTGGCAAAAACCTTGACCAATGGAATGGTTCCAAAACCAAATCTCTATTACGGATCCAAATAGAATTTATTACTTCTTCAAAATTGTACATACATCAATTTCTCCTCCGTCTCTCTATGTCTCCCAGCGAACACAGATCAATTATAAAGACTCATACATTGACAGTTACAGAAGGTGGAAGGTGAACCATTCCTCAACCACCTCTGCCTGTTCGGTTACAAACTTTCCAGTTCAGTTACAGACTTTCATGACACGTATACAACTTAACCAACTATGGCGTTAAGGCCTTTACAAACATAACATTTTTGGATATAACATAAAATATAAGGAATCTTTAGATTCTCGAGGTGCTCCTGAATCAAAGTAATTCTCTTTCCATTTGATGTTATAGTGTATGTATTCTTTCTTCCATCATGTATAACTTTTATATCATACTGCCATGGTCTACCCAACAATAAATGACATACATCCATAGGCATAATATCACACAAGACTTCATCATGATAAGATCTAATATGAAATTTCACCAAACATTGTTCACTCACTAGTACCTTATGATCATCCTGAATCCATGCTATCTGATATGGCTTAGGGTGTTTCAATCTTTCCAACTTCAACTTAGTCACCATATCCTCTGAAACCATATTATCTAAACTACCACTATCAATTACAACCTTAAAACATTTACCTTTTGATTTGCATTTGGTTCTGAACAAACTTTTCCTCTACAGTGGTTCCTCATTTGTCTCTGCTTGAAATAGTGCTCTCCTCATGACAAGTGATTCTCCTTTCTCAGGTTTACCGACTGAACTCAGTGATCGAACAAGTTCTTCTTCCACATAGGCTGCTCTTCCACTATTCTTTGTCTTCTTGCTTGTACTCCCTTGATTACATTCAAATGCTCTATGTACTTCACCTCCACACTTAAAACAAGTTCCTTTGAATGTTCTCCTCTTAGGTCCTCTTCCATATCTTTTGTATCCTTCACTCTAGTATGAACTAGGATTTCATCTGTGGTAGAAATTTTTGTCATCTCTCTAGTATGCATTATTATCTTTCTCCTCCTTAAAGGTATTGTCTTGTTTGTTCTACTCTGTATATGATCTCTCTCCTTCAGAAAATGCTCTATCTCTCTAAAATTTACATCCTCTTCCTCTCTGTCTCTGCTTATGCTTCTTGTTCAAATTATCTTCAACTTTTAGGGCAAACTAATATGCTTCTTCTAATGTTGTCATCTTTACCAAACTCAGTTCTTCTTGAATGTTCAATCTTAGTCCATTGATATATCTAACCACTTTTTCCTTGATTGCTTCACTATGTTATGTCCTTATGATTATCTTATGAAATTCTTTAGTACTCTTTCACAAATTTCTCCTTTTGTCTCAGGTTCTGCAATCTCTTCAACAGTTCCAACTCATAGTCAACGGGTATGAACTGATTCTTCAATTTTGTCACCATTCTATCCCACTTTGTAATCTTCTCTTTTCCTCTTCTATTCCTATCCAACTAAACTTCTTTCCACCAAATAGCAGCATGTCCCTTCAACTTTGTCTTTGCAAATTTCACCTTCTTTAGATCTTCAATTTCTTCATACTCAAAGTATTCTTCTAGGTCATTTATCCAATCAATCAGCTCCTCAAGAAATAAATTACCAATGTAATTTTGTACATCAACTCTAGTTCTTTTCCCAATCTTTGAAATAACTTGCAACATCTTGACTTGATCTAATTCTTCTTCTTCTTCTCCTAGGGTTACTTCATTTTGATCAGCGGATTGAAATTCTTCATCATCATCACTTTCAACATTAGGTCTAGGTGTCAATCCTCTTTTCCTATCTTCTTCAACAACATCCAATCAAACTCACATTGTTTTCATCATTTCCATCACCTCATCCATACTACCAACAACAAGTATTCTCCTTAGCAACATCTCTTCCTAGAATCAAGTGTAATTTGGAAATCGGTTGACAAAACAAGTAGTCTACCTTAGATTTGGTGATCTATTCACAACAAGATCTTATGGAATGCCTTCTCAAACTTCACTTTAATACCACTTGGTGCAGTCACAGCTAGGGGGGTCCACAAAGTGAACAATCTAGATCGTGTAGCAAGAGTGATGAAGGGGGTAAATCATAAAACACACAATAATAGAAATTGAACACAGAGAATAGAACTTTCTTTTATTGATCTGGGCAACTCATTACATTACAGAAGCTTAATTACAATCAGAGGAATTAGTCCTCTACAGGCTGCAACACACTACAGCTACCATCACCAGGCTCTGGAATCTTCCGCCTTCTGTAACCCCCCCAAATTAGCTAGGGTTTCTATTTTCCTACCTATTCTTGACCCTACACTTGCCCCTTAACTCTGCTCCTGCCCAGGGTTCCCAAAAATGGTTATTAATAGCATTTTTGGTGGCCAACAACCTAATTTTGAATTTTACATCTCCCTCCAAAAATAGGTCAACTTCTGGGAGCCATAACTTTTGATCCAGGATCTGATTGACGAACCATTTTATGCGTTGGAAAGCTCGCGGAGTGCTCTACATGCTAAGAACTAGCTCTGCTAGTTTTGGCCTTTTTTGGGCCCGTACAGGGCTGTTTAGTGCCTCAAACCTGAGTTTGAATAATTTTTAGGCATTTTTCGGGAAACGGAAACTTTAATATCTTTCAGCTCGCAAATGATCTTCGTGCGATTCCTTCGCCAAAGGTCTTATATTTCCGTTATGTAACTTCTTGTAAATTTTGACTTCATTCCGTGCCCAAATGCAAACTTTCTAAAAATAGTAGTTTACTATTTTTAGCAGTTTTGGAAAACTGAAAGTTCTACATTATTATTTAGGCGATTATGGGACCAGAACCACAGATTTTGAGAAGAAATGGGTAGAACATCAACAATTTTAAAACACATTTTTTTTTTGGGGTGATGCAAGATTGCCCTTACACCACTGGATGCTCCTGCATCAGACACCCAGGGTAATTTGAGAAGTGACCTAGTCACGTCTCAGGTGTTTGTGTGAGGAAAACCCAAACGGTCAACCTCTGCCTTAGACAACCAAGAAGAATCTTCAACAGGCCTTCCTTTCCATTTCACTAGATATTCTTCATATTGCCTGTTTCGAGTACTTCTTCCCACATGGCTATCCAAGATCTCTTCTTTCTCTTCCATTGAAGTAGATGCCGGAATACTCCACTGTACTTCTGTTGGTCCATCCTCTGTTCCACCTTCATGATATTCTGATAAATCAACAATGTTGAAAACAAAAGAAATATTGATCCCACTTGGCAGCTCTACCTCATATGCATTTCCTGAATCATGCTTCTTCATGATTCTGCATGGTCCAAATTTTTTTATTTTCAACTTATTATATGTTCCAATTGGGAACCTTTCTTTTCTTAGGTGAACCATGACTTCATCTCCTACCTGGAATTCCTTATATCTCCTCTTCTAATCTACCTTAGCCTTGTACTGAGTATTCATTTTATTAATGTGCTTTCTCACCTCTTCATGCAAATTCTTCAGATGTTCTGCAAAGTCTTCAGCTTTGGCACTTGTCTTTTCTCCGTTGTCCAGCTTCCTTAACTCAGAAGCATTTCTTGGGCTATTGCCATATACAATCTGGAATGGTGATTTACCAGTACTCCTATTGACAGAATTGTTGTAAGCAAATTCTGCCTGTGGTAAAAGCAAATCCCATCCCTTGGGCTTATCTCCTACTAAGCATCGTAGCAGGTTACCCAAACTCCTATTCACCACTTCAGTTTGTCCATCAGTCTGTGGATGGTGTGCAGAACTAAACTTCAAATCTGTCTTTAACTTCTTCCACAATGTCCTCTAGAAATAACCAACACACTTGGTATCTCAATCTAAAACTATGCTCTTTGGTAGACCATGTAGTCTCACCACTTCCTGGAAAAATAACTCTGCAATATGAACAGCATCATTAGTCTTCTTACAAGGAATAAAATGTGCCATCTTTGAGAATCTGTCCACTACCACAAAAATAGAATCATGCCCTCTCTGTGTCCTTGGTAAACCAAGAACAAAATCCATACTAATATCATCCCATGGCTTCTCTGGTATAGGTAATGGTTGATACAACCCTGTATTCTGACTTGTTCCTTTTGCCATCTGACATACTCTGCAACTTTGCACAAACTTCCTCACATCCTGCTGCAACTGTGGCCAATAATAATTTTCACCAACAATTGAAATGGTCTTATCTCGACCAAAGTGTCCAGCCAATCCTCCACTATGCTTCTCTTTAATCAGGTTCTCTCTCATGGAACTCCTCGGAATGCACAACTGGTTTCCTCTAAACAACATGCCATCTTGGATTATGAAATCCAACCATCTTATCTTGTCTAAAGTAACAGGCTCCAGAGAAGCTTTCCAAGCCTCTGCAAAATCTGGATCTTCAGGATACAAACTTTTGAGCTCATCGAACCCAACAACCTCTATCTTCATTTCTGTCAGCAAATTTTGTCTTCTGCTCAAGGCATCTGCCACTCTATTGGACTTCCCACTCCTGTGCTTCAAAATAAAGGTATAACTCTGCAAAAACTCAACCCATTTTAAGTGCCTTTGGTTCAACTTACCTTAACTATTAAGATACTGCAAAGCTTGATGATCAATATATAAAACAAACTCTTTTGGCAACAGATAATGTCTCCATTTCTTCAAAGCCTGAACTATTGCATAAAATTCTTGATCATAAACAGAATACTTTTTCTTAGCATCATTAAGCTTCTCACTAAAATAGGCAATGGGCTTACCTTCTTGGCTCAAAATAGCTCCTATACCACTACCACTAGCATCACAATCTACCTAAAATACCTTATTGAAATCTGGAAGTGCCAAAATAGGTTGTTCTACAACTTTCTGCTTCAATGTATCAAAGCTCTTGTCTTCTCCTTTAGTCCATCTAAACTCTTTTCTATCCCCTCTCATTGTCTCATTTAGGGGTGCACAAATGCTACTAAAATTCCTGATAAACTTTCTGTAAAAACTTGCCAAACCATGAAAAGATCTTACCTCCGTTGCACTCCTTGGCGTAGGCCACTCAATGATAGCCCTTAATTTTTCTGGGTCCATCTTAAGACCTTCCTCCGAGACAACAAATCCCAGGTATACCAACTCCTTCTTTGCAAAACTGCATTTCTTCAAATTAATCAACAACTTCTCCTCCCTCGGCTTCTCTAGAACTCTTCTGATATGCATCAAATGCTCATCCCAAGTCTTACTAAAAATTAAAATATCATCCAAATAAATAATAACAAAACTTCCCAAAAATTCTTTCAGTACCTCGTTCATGAGCTGCATGAATGTGCTCGGTGCATTGGTTAGCCCAAATGGCATGACTAACCACTCATACAAACCTTCCTTTGTCTTGAAGGCTGTCTTCCATTCATCCCCTTCTCTGATATGGATTTGGTGATACCCATTCTTTAGGTCAATTTTTGTGAAGTACTTGGCTCCACTCAAACAGTCCATGATGTCATCCATTCTTGGTAATGGAAATCTATACTTGATTGTTATCTTATTGATGGCTCGAGAGTCTATACACATCCTCCACTCTCCATCTTTATTTGGTGCTAGTACTGTAGGTACCGCACATGGACTTAGGCTCTCCCTTATCAGTCCCTTCCTCAACAACTCCTGAACTTGTCTGTTCAGCTCTCCATTCTCTGCAGGGGTCATTCTATGGGCTGCCTTGTTTGGCAAATTAGCTCCTGGTATCAAATCCATTTGATGACTTATCTTCCTTACTGGTGGTAAACCTTCTGGTACATTATCAGAGATAATGTCTTGGAACTCTTCCAACATATCTGAAACTTCTGCTGGTACATCTTCACATTTCTCTTGACTAATCTTAGGAATCAATGCAAAGCAATGACGCTCATGCTTCATACCCTCCAAAAATTTCCTACCATCTACCAAACAAATTTTGGCAGTACTACATACATTTTCTTCCACCTCCTTCAAGGGCTTCAACTTATGACGAACTCCATCCTTTGTTAGGGAATATGTGTTTGCACGGCCATCAAGGACAGCACTCCTATCATACTGCCACGGCCTCCCTAATAGCATATGACATGCATCCATTGGTATGATATCACACAGCACCTCATCATGGTAGTCACCAATCTTGAACTTCACTAAACACTGTTCATTGACCAAAGCTCTATGGTCCTTCTGCAACCATGCAATCCGATATGGATGTGGATGCTTTCTTCTTGTCAACTTCAACTTGTCAACCATCTCCTTTGAAACAAGATTATCAGTGCTTCCACTGTCAATAATAATATCACAACACTTACCTTCACATTTGCACCTTGTGTGGAATAAACTCTTCCTCTGATTGGGTTCTCTCTCCTCATTCAACAAAGTTCTTCTGACAACTAGGGTTTCTCCCCTTTCAGCATCTTCAGAATGCTCAGACTGTGCATCTTCATCTACATGAGCAACTCGTGCATTACCTTCAGGTCTTCTATTCGTCCTTCCTTGATGTTGCGGACATTCATATGCTCGATGCCCTTCTTCTCCACATTGGAAACAGGTTCCTCTGAAACCTCCTCTTCCAAGTCCTTGCCCAGGTCTGCCTCTTCCTCTTCCTCTTTGCTCACCATTGTTCTGGTCACGAGGGTGGTAGGTATTATCCCCTCTTTGATTTTGACTGGTGCCTACTTCTTCACTTTTCTTTTGATCCTCATTATGGCCTCCATAGGGTCTTCCACCAGTCCTTCCACCTTGACCTCTTCCCCTTTGCTTGCTATCAAATCTTTTGTTCAGCTTCTCTTCCACCTTCAGGGAAAACTGGTATGCATCTTCTATGGTGGTCATTCTGACCAGGCTCAAGTCCTCTTGAATACTCAGCCTCAACCCATTAATGTAGCGGGCTACCTTCTCCTTGTTGGGCTTTGCATGGCCTGTCCTGATAGTAATTTTATAAAACTCTTCTATATACTCCTTAACAGACTTGTTACCTTGCTTTAGTCCTTGCAGCTTCTTCAGCAACTCCATCTCATAGTCCACAGGAATGAACTGCTTCTTTAGTTTCTCCACCATCTGATCCCATCTGGTGATCTTTGCTTTTCCTCTTCTGTTCCTCTCTAATTGGACCTCCTTCCACCAAATATTGGCGTGGCCCTTCAACTTTGTTTTTGCAAACTTAACCCGATCTGGGTCCTCCACATCTTCATACTTGAAATACTCCTCCATGTCATTGATCTAATCAATGAGCTGTTCTGGATTCAAATCTCCAGAATATGTAGAAACTTTGATTCTGGGCCTCTTTCCAATCTTCAAAATGGCCCTCAACAACCTAACCTCTGCAGGATCTCTGCAACGTCTTGTTCTTCGTCAGATAGCTCCTCTTCGGCTTCATCTTCGCTTTCTTCTCTTATTCTCAGCTCAAACCCTCTTCACAGCTCCTCTTGCAATGCATCGATTTTCCTTTGTAGGGCTCTAAAACCCTCTTCCGTCAAAGCATTCCTCCCAACACGATTTCTTCATGGAGGCATCTTGGCCTCTGCAGCAAACCCACAACCTTAGGTCCTGGTGCAAACTACCTCATAGTCGGTGATCTGTCTACACACTCAGGAACCCTTGCTCTGATACCACTTGATGAAGGGGGTAAATCATAAAACACACAATAATAGAAATTGAACACAGAGAATAGAACTTTCTTTTATTGATCTGGGCAACTCATTACATTACAAAAGCTTAATTACAATCAGAGGAAGTAGTCCTCTACATGCTGCAACACACTACAGCTACCATCACCAGGCTCTGGAATCTTCCGCCTTCTGTAACTCCCCCAAATTAGCTAGGGTTTCTATTTTCCTACCTATTCTTGACCCTACACTTGGCCCTTAACTCTGCTCCTGCCTAGGGTTCCCAAAAATGGTTATTAATAGCCTTTTTGGCGGCCAACAACCTAATTTTGAATTTTGCATCTCCCTCCAAAAATAGGTCAACTTCTGGGAGCCATAACTTTTGATCTGGGACTCCGATTGATGAACCGTTTTATGCGTCAAAAAGCTCGCGGAGTGCTCTACGTGATAAGAACCAGCTCTATAGGTTCCAGCCATTTTTGGGCCCATACGGGGCCATTTAGTGCCTCAACCTGAGTTTAAATAATTTTTAGGCATTTTTCAAGAAACGGAAACTTTAATATCTTTCAGCTCGCAAATGATCTTCATACGATTTCTTCACCAAAGGTCTTATATTTCTGTTATGCAACTTCCTGTACATTTTGACTTCATTCCATGCCCAAATGCAAACTTTCTAAAAATAGCAGTTTACTATTTTTAGCAGTTTTGGAAAACTAAAAGTTCTACATTATTATTCAGGCGATTATGGGACTAGAACCACAAATTTTGAGAAGAAATGGGTAGAACATCAACAATTTTGAAACACATTTTTTTTTGGGTGATGCAAGATTGCCCTTACACCACTGGATGCTCCTGCATCAAAGAGTAAACACAATAGAAACAACTCAATTATGTAAAGAAAATATAAATTCATTCATTCAGTATATCATAGAATCAAAATGCAAATAAGCCAAAAACATGCGGACTTACAATTAGGGCTCATAGGCCTAATTCCTTAGTTACAGAATATGCATAAGATATGACTTTGAAGCACCTTATAGAAGAAATTCAAACTATCCAACTTGTAAATTATGCCAACTACTGTCATAGGAATCTATTACATGATTATATATCATCTCTAGAACATAAGATTCCTCCGTGTTGGCTAATGATGGCTACAAACTCCAATGAAAGAGATGTAACATGTGTACATGGATAGTTCAGACCTAATCATATAGGACTCCTCTGTAAATGAATGAAATAGCGTGCGGATCTCAGGCAAGGTCGGCCACGAACCAAGGTTCCTTGAATGATGTGTCTTCTAGCTCTACAAGTCATGAAATGCTCGGCAAGCCTTCTCTTTTAGCTGATTATCTGAGACTGTCAAGGTGCTCTGCTTTGAGAAATAGTTGATCTTCTGATAGCGATATCTTTCCAATACCTGATCCAAATGATCTGAATTTTGGATATGATGTGCATGAAGGTGTCTAGATGCTAAGTCAAGCTCCACAAGGTCTGAAATGAAACTGTGACAGAATGTGGACCAAAATACTAAAACTACTACTAACTAAACTGACTATACTAAACTGGAAAATGAAAAGAAAACAAACTAAAATGTAAATGTTTTTGGTTGATGCAAGATTTCTCTTGAACCAAGGATGCTCTTGCATCACTGGGATTCTTTCAAAATTCTCTTCACCTGATCATCCTCCATTAGCCTTACTAGGTGCATGATAAAGAAGTCATTAACAACCTTATAGTGTTGGATTGATATTTTACTCTCTAGTTGCAAGTAATGCTTCCAAATTGTTTGATCCATGGGCTAAGGTCTTAACCTCCCAAAAGTATTAAGCTCTGTAGGATGTGCCTTGAAAGCGCACACATATATATTATATATAAGGTCATGTAAAATACTTATTTCTTGTTCTGCAATGCAATCATGGCCTCATGCAAGGAATTGTTGATAATTTTATCCCAAGAATAGATGACCTTCTTGTCCTTGACTAGCTAGATCAATCCAAACATCCATAGCTCAAATCTTTTGGCATCTATTGTAGACACCCTAAAATGACCATGTCATTGCACCACTTGCATTTCGTCATTTCTGTCTAATCACCTGCATTTCACACATTAATTAAATAATCTAATTATTTAATTAATTTCATCAAATTCTTCCAAGACTTCAAAATTCAACATTAATTAAATAAATCCCCTTTATTTAATTAATTTCACCAAATTCTTCTAAATCACATACTTTCGACGTCAATTAAATAAATTGTATTTATTTAATTAATTAAATTAAATTCCTCTGTTATTCTTCTACAATTAAATAATTTTAATTATTTAATTTGATCTTTATCCTCTTTCCAAAAATTAAATCTACATTAATTAAATAAATCCCATTATTTAATTAATTCATCACAAATTTCCTCTTATCTACAATTAAATAATTCTTAATTATTTAATTAAATCAAAATTTATTCTTCCAAAATCATGCACAAACAATTAAATAAATTTATTTATTTAATTTGCTTTTCAAATCTTCTAAATTAAATAATTCTAATTATTTAATTATTTCTTCTAAAATATCTCCTCTAAATTTAAATAAATCAATTATTTATTTAAGTTGTTTTTTCTTCTAAATTTGAGTTATCTCTAATATAACTCAAGTTTTCTATATTTAATAAAGCAAAATATCTTATTTTCTCATGTAAATCCCTTCTTCTTGTTTTAAATCACTTAACTAATTGTTTTATTCTTTTAATTGATTTATCTCTTCAGTTAACTCATTCTTCTATTCTTGATAACTCCTCTCATGCAAAAGAAAGCAAGACACTTGTCTTCTTCTCATTCGTTGCATGTTCCTCAACTGTTCTCCTCCATTGATTCTTTTAAATTATCTGGACCATTGATCGATCTTCGTTGAAATCTATATAAACCCCCCTCATCTCCTTCATTGAGCCTCTCTCTTCGATCGTATTCTCAGGCATACTTAACAGAGCTTTGAGCATACAAAACGCGTCGATTGAGCAACTTTACGATCTCTTAACATTGATCTTTGAGCACATTGAGCACACTACTTTCTTGTTGCAGCTATGGTTTCGCAACTTGATTGAGCAATCTACACTTCTCCAAAAAGGGAACAATACAGGTTTTTGTAAGAGCTTTCATTTTGTCTTTGATTTGATGATAATGGCTTTTACTTATATTGGTTCACTTTATGTGATTGGTTTTTGGTTTTATTAGTTTAATTTAAATCAATTTTTCCTCATACACATCTATCTTTCCTGTCATTCTACAAGCAATAGGACCATCATGTACTATACCTTTGGATAGAAGTCATAATTATACATGTGCTATGGCATCTTGGCCATGGCCTTAGCCTTATTGGAGGGGTCTCTCCATGATGCAAAGATAATTTTCCTGCAGTCACTTAAGCCACTGGTGTATTCTACCTTCAATGTGGCTAAGTCAATTTGATACATGTTGTGAACTGTAGGCAATTTGAATACCTCTGTAATTCCCCTCACCAAGAGGTCAACATATGCCCTCCCTTAACTCTCTACTCATCTATTAGCTGGGTTGTATTTATTGGCACATTCTATAACCAGCTCTAATGCATTTTTGCATATGGGAAACCTGTTGCATTAAACATTCCCGTGGAATATATGTTTGGCAGTGTAGACACCCTAAAATGACCAAGTCGTCACACTGCTCTCATCTCATCATTTCTTCCTAATCACCTGCATTTCACACATTAATTAAATAATCTAATTATTTAATTAATTTCACCAAATTCTTCTAAATCACATACTTTCGACATTAATTAAATAAATTCTCTTTATTTAATTAATTAAATCAAATTCCTCTGTTATTCTTCCACAATTAAATAATTTTAATTATTTAATTTAAATCATTATTCTTTTTCCAAATTTCAATTCCACATTAATTAAATAAAACCCAATTATTTAATTAATTCAACAAATTCTATATTATCTATAATTAAATAATTCTTACATTATTTAATTAAATCAATTGTTCTTCTAAATTTAAATAAATCATGCAAATTTATTTAAATTATCTCAATCCTCTAAAAATAAATAAAATCAAATATTTTATTTATAATCTTCTGTTTTTCCAAAATCATGCACAAACAATTAAATAAATTTATTTATTTAATTTGCTTTCAAATCTTCTAAATTAAATAATTCCAATTATTTAATTATTTCTTCCAAAATATCTTCTCTAAATTTAAATAAATCAATTATTTATTTAAATTGCTTTTTCTTCTAATTTGAGTTATCTCTAAAATAACTCAAGTTTTCTATATTTAATAAAGCAAAATATCTTCTTATTCTCATGCAAATCTCTTCTTCTTGTTTTAAATCACTTAACTGATTGCTTTATTCTTTTAATTGATTTATCTCTTCAGTTAACTCATTCTTCTATTCTTGATAACTCCTCTCATGCAAAAGAAAGCAAGACACATGTCTTCTTCTCATTCGTTGCATGTTCCTCAACTATCTCCTCCGTTGATTCTTCTGAATTATCTGGACCATTGATCGATCTTCCTTGAAATCTATATAAACCCCCCTCATCTCCTTCATTGACTCTCTCTCTTCGATCGTATTCTCAGGCATACTTAACAGAGCTTTGAGCATACAAAATGCGTCAATTGAGCACTCTTACGATCTTTTGACATTGATCTCTTGAGCACGCTACTTGCTTGTTGCAGCTATGGCTTCGCAACTTCATTGAGCAATCCACATTCAATCCAAAAGAAACAATACAGATTTCGGTAAAAGTCTCTATTTCATTGATTATTTGTCATGGCTTTTATTTAAATTTGTTTTCTTTATGTTATTGGGTTTTTGGTTTTATTAGTTTAGATTTAATCGATTTTTCCTCATACACAGGCAGTATAGGATTTCTATCGCCAAACAATATTTGTGCCTTTAAGGTATCTAAATATGTATTCCCACAGTACGTATCATTGGTGTGACCAAATTTGAGGCATATGTCGCTGGGGATAGGGAACAAGTCCTGCTTAAAATCTACATCCCAAAGATCTATCCTCTTTTGAGTCATTTCATCCTGCAACATACATGAACCCATAGTGAGTTTTAGGGTTTAGAGATTAAACTAGTAGATTAGCTTAAATTCCTTTACGTAAGTTGAAATCCACCTTAAACCATATGTAAACATGAATTCACCCAATGACTTACCCTAATCATGGGAGTTTTACCTTGTGCCCATGTGACAATAACTAGTATCTGTGAAAATGACTGAAAGGTTTGTCGTATTCATACTTGGTGATTGCAACCTCAACCTTTAACGTGCAGATGAGGATGTGGGTACCATTTTGATTGTGTTTGCCATTCTTTGTAATGTTGTTCTTCAACTGCTACAGAATTAACTTATTCATCTGTAATTCACCTTTTATCTGTTTTATCGCTCTATAATTCTAGCTCAGATAACTTAGTAATTAACAATAATAGATGGATTTGGATTTTATCCCTTGAAAATTACCAATTAGGGCATATCAATTACCTCTATACACGTGGGTAAATCTCAACCACTTAAGCACAGGAGAAGCAAACAGTTGTCAAGAGGCACGCTTTTAAATTTAAAAGGCCAATGACCTTTATTTTGCATTAAATGCAAGAAACAGATATGGATATGGATATTCAGGTTTTAAATGTCAAGTTAGAAATGTCCATATGACATCAGCAAAAGGTCTTGGTCAAACACCGTTGACCAAATGAGCAGGTGACGGGATCTAATTCACCTTCTAAAAGGTCAGGATATTCAAAACATCCATTGCAAAATGTCCCTGGATGAATATCCTGTTAAAAATTCAACGATGGGACACATGGGACAATATCCTTGCTCTAGATATGGATGTGGAGTATTTAGGAAACATGGATATTTGGCAAGTGCAGAATATCCATGCCTCAAATGTCCCTTTGAAAAGTTAAATATTTGGCGAGTGCAAAATATTCAGATATGGACATTCAAAATTAAATATCCATATGAAATATCTTGTGCTAAATATCCATACCTCAAAATGTTAGTGTCAGGAACAAATTTGGTAGGCATCACAGGGTTATGGATATTTGACATGGATATGGATATCTGGCAAATGCAAAATATCCATGTCAAAATATCCATCCGGGTGATGGTTTCGAGATTCACTATGGTAAACTTGACAGCTTTGGGGACATGGATATTAATATTTCAATAAGAAATTATATTCATCCCAGTTGTGTAGCTATCAACTTAACTCAATTAAATAGTCATTTCGGGTCCATATGTAAGGTTTAAATGTTCAAGTATTAATACGTCGACTAGACATAGAGACAGACATAGATATGGATATTGAGAACAAAAAAGATATTAAGTTTGTAATGTCCATATCCCATTTACTAAATTATCCGGTAGACCAAAATTTTGACCAGGCATAACTTGCTCATTTTAAGGAATTTCAACATGATGTAAAAGGCAAAATTGTTCAAAGTTCAATCATCTATATGTTTGTGACCTCCACAAGGAAGCATACTTAACTTGAATTTAACCATGGATCAGGACATGACATTTTACCAGACTACCCAAAAGGGAAAACACACAAGCGAAGCAACGCAAAAAGTTGGGCCCCTCTTTTGATGGGGCAAAATGTGGTGTGTTGTGAGACCACACAACTTGCCACTAAAGAAAATAAATAAATTTCAAATCAATTTAAGAAGGAAGGGAAAATCTAGACATAAAATTTCAACCTCCACTGCTCATGGATATCAGGATTAGATCAGATGAGATCATTTTTACCAATGAAACTAGGTTATGAGAGGGAATGTAAGTGTGTGCTTTGATCCATTTCCTTCCTATTGGAGTGGTTGAAAATGACAGTAATTAGATTCAATCTACATAGTTGGATTTCAGCCTATAAGCCGATCTTGGATAGAGCCTTGCTGCCAGTCAGGCGTCTATAGCCTTAGCAAGGTTATCACCTATAATTCCCCTGAATAGATCCCCATTGCCATTCAGGCGTGCATAGCTCTAGTAGGGTTATTTAGATGACCTTAAGAGAATAAATTCCCCTTTTCCTTTCAATTTTTTTTGTAAGATATATTAGTTCAACTCATGATTTGCATAGTAATGGAACCTATTTCTAGGCTAGGAATTATAGTGGTAGTAAAGGCAAACCTT
Organism: Cunninghamia lanceolata; assembly: GCA_027924645.1. NCBI lineage: Eukaryota > Viridiplantae > Streptophyta > Pinopsida > Cupressales > Cupressaceae > Cunninghamia > Cunninghamia lanceolata. The sequence continues at coordinate 1,250,641 of BSBN01000936.1, read as the reverse complement.
TAGATTTTTCACTTAATGCAGAAACTAACACTTTCAACCAGTACTAGGAATTTTAGATATGTTCATTTGATGATTCCTTGGATGACCTTTGTTTTGATTGGTGAATATGGTTTCATAAAATAAATCAATATAGCCAAAACTACAAGGGTTACAACCTATACAAATATTTGAGATTCTTCCCTAAATTCTAGAAATTCTTGAGGCTTTCTAAAGTGGCAAGATGTCTAGCATCTTGCCCAACTAAAATAGAGGCTCAACAAACAAGCAACAATGGAACTCAAGCAAACAGTTATACAAGCAACTATACATATGTACAAGTTTTTAGATTTCCTTTTAATCAGGCTTTGAAATAATATTTCAAGAATTGTCCATTGACAAGTAATGGAACATCCTCTTCAGTTAGGGTTTTCAACCTATAGGTACTATCTTCTAGTATTTCATCTATTTGAAAGGGACTTGTCCACAGTTTATCAAACTTTCCATGTTCTCCTTTCTTCTCGTGGGATTTGTCCCAAGACAACATCAAGTCAGATATCTTGAATGCCTTAATTTTGGCCTTCTTGTCAAACCAATTCTTAACAACGGCCTGATGTTTGGAGAAGTGATCAATTGCTCGATCCCTCTTCTCTTCTAATTATAGCAACTGTAGTAACTGGACCTCCATTTTATCTTCTAGGCCTAGATATTCATGGGCGAATTATAAGGTAGGGATTTTCAAATTAATGGGGAGGATAGGATCTACTCATAGACTAATTGGTATGGAGAAATCCCTAGGGCTGATTTGACTCTAGTCCTATCTACCCACAGGGCATACTTCAACAAGGTGTTCTACTCCCTAGGATTTTTCTCTACCAGTTTCTTGATGATATTCAACAAATTCTTATTAGTGGACTCAACAAGCCCATTCCCTTGAGGATAATAGCTGGATGAGAATTTCAATATTATACCATATTCAAAATCCCAATTAGAAAACTTTAATGAATAAAATGCAGGTCCATTATCACATACCAGGGCATAAGAAACTCCAAACCTGGTGACAATTTGTTATCTTTAAGGAACTTAATTACATCTTCTGATGTGCATGTCTTGTTGCTCACCACTTCCATCCACTTGGTGCAATAGTTAGTAACAGTAAGGACATACCTATGTCCAACAAACAATGGAAGATTGATGGTTCCTATGAAATCCATGTCCCACTGTGTGAATGGTTATGTCTCCATCACTAGCTGCAATGGTTGGGCTGCATATCTCTCTCTATTTGTAGCTACCTGACATGTATGGAAATACCTGATATGATTAGTTGTATCTTTAAAGAATGTAGGCCAATAGTATCTGGCTCTGAGGATTGCATGCATTGTAGCTAGATGAGACCCATGAGTTTTTCTAAACTTATCATGTAAGTCCTGCAAGACTTTGATTTATTCTTGCCTATTGAGGTATCGAAGGTATATGCCTTCATGGTTTATTTTGAATAGGATTCCTCCTTAGATCGTGTAACTTTGGCCCTTGATCCTCAAATCTCTTCTATGGGATGCTTTTAGATGGGATGGGCATCTTCCTATGATCAAGATGTGTCTTATGTTTGAATACCCATCTCCTTGCATGTCTGAGTTAACTGCATATTTCTGTCTAGTTAGATTAGGATTTGTCTCTACAATCATCTGCATTAGAGTTTGTCCTCTAACCAGCTTCATTGGAGTGATATCCATGTCATATTCCTATAGAACTATTATCCATTTGGATCTCTTTTCTCCTGGTTCATTTTGCATTAACAACATCTTGACTGCTAAATCTGGGACAACACCAATTACCCTGCTCCTCAGGATGTAATGCCTAAATTTCTTTACTACCTCGACTAAGGCTAAGGCCTATCATTCTAAATCTAGATATCTCAACTTAGCATCCTTGAATGGGTTGTTCATGAAAGCGAGGGGTTTTTCATCCTTTACCTCCTTCCTCTATGTCAACATAGTGGCACATGTATAGCTCGAGGCAAATGAGTATATATAGAATGCATTTGTGTAATCAAAACTATTTAGTACCAGAGCATCCACAATAGCCTTCTTGATATCCTCAAATGTTTCTTTGGCCTCTGGTGTCCATTCTATCTTGGTATCTTTTTTTAGCATGGCGTTTAATGATCTTACTATTTTGGGAAAGCCTATTATGAATTTTTGAACAAAGTTAATCTTGTCAAAGTATGATTTTAATTCCTTCTTGCTTCCTAGCAATTGGAGCTTCATGATGGGCTTGACTCAATCAGGATCGAAGGTTATTCCATTCTCAGACACTAGATGTCCTAGTAACTTCCCAGTAGTAACGCCAAAGATGCATTTCTTAGGATTAAGTAAGATATCGTATTGTTCACATATTTGTGATACTCTTCGCAGATCACCAATGTGATCCCCTCTAACATTAGAAAATACAATCAAGCCATCCATGTATATAATAATGTACTGGCCCACTAGGCCTTGAAAAGCTATATCCATAGCACACTGGAATGTTGTACCTGCATTTATCAATCCAAATGGCATCCTTCTATAGGCAAAAATTCCCTACTTTGTGGTGAATGCAGTCTTCAATTTGTCTACCTTGTTGACCATAACCTAGTTATATCCAGAAAAACCGTCCAGATAGGACATCATTTGAGCTTTGCTTATTATCTGGAGCACTTCATTTAAGGAAGGCAAAGGATGATTATCCTTTTCAAATGCCTTGTTGAGGCTCTAGAAGTCCACACACAGCCGAATATCACCATTCTTTTTACGCACTGGGACTAAGTTATCTACCCAAGTAGAGTGTCTGATAAGAAAAATTATCTAGGTAGCTAGCAACTTCTTGACTTCTTTGAATATTAAAGGTTCCAATAGTGCATTTACTGGCCTCTGCTTTTTCCTAAACAGCTTCGCATCAGGTTTCAATGGATGATATGTGTTATAATTGAGGTATCATACATCTTGAGTTTGGCATATGTCCACACTATCACATGGATGTAGTCTTTTAAAGCCTAGGCTATCCCTTCTCTTTCATTAGGAGTGCATACCTTGCCAATCAAGACATTCCTAGCTTCTGAATTCTTACCTATGTTTATAGGTTCATAGTCTCCTCCATCTGCTTTAGGGAGATCCTTTTTCTTGACTACACTATCTAGATCAAATAGCCTCTCTAGTTCTATCATCCCCTTTGGAATCTTATTGTCATCTAGGTTGATAATGTCTTCCTCATCCCAATCTTGACCATATATGTTATGTTCATCTATTACCTAGGCTTCAAAGACATCCCTATTGGCAATGAAATCCAAGATGTGTTGTTCATCCTCGAATTCTTGGAAATTGGTGACATTATCTAGGATTGATGGTGTTAACACCAGTTCAATGAAAAATCTCTTCATCCCAGGTATTGCTAATGGTTCCAACATACTGGAATCTATGGCCAGAGCATTTGCTCGATGAATCAACTTCCTTGGGACATGGGTGATATTGAAAGCATCAAAGATCTCTATCAAGTCCCAGACCCAGTGTCTGTAACTGAACAAGCACTTGTAATTATAGGAGTATATCTTCCTTACGTGTTTGACTAATAGTTCTGAATCTCCAAAGACATGAAGGATTTTAGCCTTCTTCAATGTGAATAGTAAGCCATGAATCATGGCTTCATACCCTGCCACGTTATTGGTGCAATGGAACTGTAACCTATATGCTACTAGGAATGACTTACCTTGTGGGTTGATGAGGTCAATTCCTATCTATCTCCTTGCTTGGATTTGGATACTTCAAATCTTAATATCCATAGTCTGGTGTCAGGTGGGTCTTTTTCAGGACCTCTCTTTCTTTTGGCTCTAAATGCAATTCCTCCAGCAATCCAGTTCAACCTAAATGATTCATGTTGTATGGACATCCCCTACTTTTCAGGAGTTGAGATATCAGGACATTCAGGCATTTGGATATCATGTGATTGGACATCCGCTTGAGATATATGATCAAAAATATTAATGTCTAGATCTCTAATCTATTCTACTATTGCATTTGTTGGGGTAGAGTTAACCATTTCCAACTCATCTTCTTGTATCTTACAAATTTGGCTTGTCATTGAATGACCTATTTCTTTAGTTCAAGATTCTATCCTCTCAAGGATTCTACATGGTATATTCAATCTTCTTCTTAGATATAGATGCTCCTTTCTATCTATCATCTCTAGGCATAATGCACAAGTAGTTTCAGAATGTGACGTCCTATGCAATCTGCACCATCCTTCTAGCAATATTTGCCTAAGTGGAATCGCATGTGAGTCACACCTTTGGACTTCTTCACACATATGCCTCTTAAATTCATTTAAATATCTTCCCTCATCTTCATTTGATGTTTCATAATCAGACTCTATTAGCACATCAGCTCTTGGTGTGATTCGATTCACTTTACTACTTTCTTGTGTGCAATTACTCATCAATACTTCTTCCATGGTGATGTCTGGAAGTTCAACTCAGTATACTCCTTACTCTACACTGGTGTGCAACACTTAGTTATTATGATGATACTCAGTGATCATATGCTTCATCCTTGGTTCAACTTAAATTTGGATATTGTTAGGTATCCCTCTCTATGGAAACCAGATATGTGAGAAGTCTGTAGCCATGTATCCATTCAACTTTTTGGACCAATCTTGACTTACTAACATGCCATAAGTATCTGGGATATCCAAATTGAGCGGGGATGTCAATTTTTTCTCTGAATGTCGAGTTAAAGCATTCGTGCCCTAGCCTGATCCTCTAGTTTTTTCTTGGTCATGCGAAGTGTGGGAAGTGCAAGCATTTTGGGGAGGTCCGGGGTTGTGATTTTTTCAGTGCAAAGTTTTTTTATCTGTATCCGTGTCTTTTTCTCCCTGAGCATGCGGGGGTTTTGTGCCTGGTTGGAGGCTGCAGGTGGGGTTTTTTTGTGCCTAGTTGGTTTGGGTCTACAGTTTGAACTTAGTGCTGGGTGGTGGGTTGGTTAAACCCTAGTGGTGGTTCTTTTTTCTCAGGGGCCTACATGCCCGCCTTGGGTCTTGTTTAGTTTCAATGTCGTTCGGGGAGTCTTCAGGGGCTAGTCCCAAGATGGATTTTCGCTCAATGGCGGTTGGTGCAAATTCTCCTTCACATGCTTCGATGGTTTTTAATAATAACTTGTTCACTCTAGATCTGGGGTTGGTTGGTTCAAGTTTGTCTGGTGGTACACGGATTACGAAGATCAATGGTTGTCTTGAACATTGTCAGGAGAGGCTAAAATTGGTTATCCCGCTGGAGATGATTGCGGAAGATATTGACTATTATTTGAAACATGCATTGCTATGCAAGTTTATGGGAATGCATGTTTCATTACAATTTCTTGAATCATGGACCCAACAGACTTGGATGCCAGAGGGAGAAATGGAGGTTATGCTTTTAGCAAATAATTATTTCATGGTTTCATTCAATTTCTTGGTGGATCACAACAAGGCCTTTGAAGGAGGCCCCTATTTTCATAATCAGATTGGGTTATTTATTAAACCTTGGCATGCGGGCTTCACTCCTGGTGAAGATCTTCTGAATCGAGTTCCGGTATGGGTTCAGCTTCTGAGGTTTCCTGTGGAATGTTGACAGGATGATGTTTTGCACTTGCTGGCTTCGATGCTAGGAAAACCAGTTGGTGCTTCACAAAAGACTCAAGTTAAAAAGGTAATGACTTTTGCTCGTATCTATGTTGAGATTGATTTAAGTAAACCTTTTCTAGATTTGGTAGATATGTGTGTGGGTCCTTACTCTTGGGTGCAACAGTTAGACTATGAGACTCTTCCTTTTTGGTGTCGTCTCTGTCATGAATATGGACATTTGCAGAGGAGATGCCCAAAGGCTAGGCCTATGGATTCCCAGCCTCCCCACAATCCCCCTAGGGTTGAAAAGGGGAAGGAACCCATTCCTGGTGATGTGGATGGGGCTGATGGTTTTGTTCCTATCAAGGCTCAAAATAGCAATTGTGGTCAAAAGAGGACTTTGAAGGAAAGGTAAGATGAAGATTCTTTCAACAGATTTGAAGTTTTAGATGATCTTAGCCAGTAGGAAGTGAATCTGAGCTTGGTGAATCTAGATAAGGGTGCTTTAGGTACAGGATAGGAGGGCCTTCTTTCTGAAGCTACTCAGGTTTTGCAGGATAATAGGGCTTTGCAAATGGACACAGATGTTCAAATGGAAGTCCAGGTGGAATCGGTTCCTATTATAATAGGGAAGAAGGGTGGTGAGGATGGATCTCCTCTTGTTTCAAATGTAGGTACTGAGGGGGTGAAGAATAATAAGTCTTCTTCTTCTCATTTGGGTCTTCATCAAAAGGATCCAAAAAAAGGGGTTGGGGAGAAGTCTTCCAAGTTTGGTAAAAAAAGGATTTGGAAAAGATTAAATTAATAGGGGAAACTTTGGTAGAGTTAGGGTCTGTTAAGACTCTAGATTCTCATTTTTTGATCCCCTTGAAATGATTGTTCTATCCTGGAATGTAAGGGGCTTGAACAGTGGCCCTCGACAAAAAGTTGTTCATGATTTGGTTAGAAGTCAATCTCCTGATGTTCTTTTCCTGCAAGAGACTAAGTTATCAGTGGAGTGTATGTTTGGTTTAGTGCCCAAGTTGTGGGGGAGTGGAGAGTGCCAGTGTATTGGTGCTCAAGGGTCTGTTGGGGGAGTGACTTGTTTATGGAATCCTCAGAAGATCCACCCTCTTTGGTGGCTTTCCTTTCAGTCTTCTATCTCTATGATTGCGTCTTGTTTTGAGATGGGGGAGTTTGTTCTCTTCTCCAATATCTATGCACCTACTAAACTTTAGGGTAAGCAACTTTTGTGGTCCCATATCCAGTTTGTCTGAAGCATGGTTCCTTTCCATCCATGGATTATGGCCAGAGATTCAATGTTATTTCTGAGTTGGCTGAGAAGCGGGGTGGTATTGCAAGGCTTGAGCCTTCTGCGTTGCTACTTAAGGATAACATCTTAGCTTTAAATATTGTTGATATCAAGCCCATTAATGGCCAATTTACTTGGAACAATCGAAGGATTGGGAATAACTGCATTGCGGAATGACTTGACTGCTTTCTAGTTTCTTGCTATTAGGTTTGTGGGTTGTGGTCTTCTAGCTCTAAAATTTTGGATTGGAAGGGCTCAGATCATTGGCCTATCAAGCTGGCTATTTCTTCAGCTCGTGTGCCTCGGTCTCCTTCTTTCAAGTTCTAGCTTATGTGGTTGCGTGACTCCTCTCTCCATAACTATGTTGCCGAATGGTGGAGGTATGGTAGACCTGCTTATGGTATAGCAATGTATACTTTTGCTAAGTTACTTCAATTTGTCAAGTATTAGCTTAAACGTTGGAATCGGCAAATCTTTGGAAACATTTTCCATGCTAAGACTATTGCCTAGGCTGAGTTGGATGGTATTACGAGGTTGATGAAGGAGGATGGAGTGACTGAGGACCTACTATGGGAGGAGACTAGGGCTTTGAAAGCACTAGAAAAGTGTGATCTACGAGAGGAAGTTTTTTGGAAACAAAAGGCTCAGATTGAGTGGCTTCAGGAAGGGGATAAAAATACTGCTCTTTTCTTCAACTTGGTGAAAGCCAGGAGACATGGCAATTCTATTTCTGCTTTGGTGAATGACAGGGGTGAAACTCTTTCTTGTTTTCATGAAATCACAAGTGAAGCTTTGCAATATTTTGCTTCATTATTCAAGGAGGACTCGCAGGGGGGTTATGATGAGGAAGCTCAAGTCCTTTCTTGTATCCCTTCTTTGGTATCTAGGGAGATGAATGAGCATCTTATGAGTGATATTTTGATGGAGGAGCTAGAGGGGATTATGTTTCAAATGAAGAGGGGGAAAGCTCCTGGCCCTAATGGTTTCCCAATTGAGTTCTTTCAAGAATTTTGGGAGATTATCAAGTTGGACTTGTTGGTGGTTGTTCAGGAGTCTCATAAGAATAAACAGATGTTACGAGCTTTGAATTCTACCTTCCTTACTCTCATCCAAAAGTGTAATGGGGTGGATAGGTTAAGTCAATTTTGTCCTATCTCTCTTTGCAATGTGATTTATAAAATTATCTCTAAATTGATTGCTAATAGGTTGAAGAAGTGGCTGAAAGTGCTGATCTCTGAGGAACATAGTGGTTTTGTGGCGGGACGGTAGATTCTAGATGGGGTTGTTATTGCAACTAAAACCATTCACTCTATGGCCAGTTCCAAAGATAAGGCAATGTTCATCAAGCTTGATATGGCTAAGGCTTATGATAGGGTTAGATGGTCCTTCCTTCAGAAGATTCTTGGTGCTTTTGGTTTTGGGGATAAGTGGATTTATTGGGTTATGAGTTGTGTTACTTCAGTCTCCTTCTCTGTGTTAATAAATGGTGAGCACTCTGAGCTTTTTGGTGACTCTCGGGGTTTGCAGTAGGGTGACCCCCTCTCTCCTTGTTTCTTCTTCTTGTTGAAGGTCTGGGATGTTTGCTAAGAAGGGATGTGGAGTTAGGTTTCATTCAAGGGTGGGGGTGGGGAGGTGGTTTACCTCCTCAATCTCACTTGTAGTTTGTTGATGACACTGCTTTGATGGGTATGGCTACAATTAGGGAAGCTTCAAATTTGTGCAAGGTGTTGGATGTTTGTCTTGTTTCTTCAGGCCAACTGATTAATGAAGATAAGTCTTCCATCTTTTTCCTCACTACTCCGAGTTCCATTTAGAGGAGAATTGCTCATATCTTGAGATTTCAGACTGGGGTTCTCCCTTTGACCTATCTTGGTATTCCCATCTCTATTGGAAGACTACCCAGGGATTCTTGGCAGAATATTCTGGATAAATTTTGTGTGAAAGTTAATCATTGGACCCATCATTGGTTGTCCTTTACGGGTCATGTTCAGTTGTTCAAGTCTGTGGTGCAGGCCCTCCCCATTTATAGATGTATGATTCAAGTGGCCCCTTTAGGTTTTGTTAGGGAATTGGATTCCTAAGCAAGACAATTTTTATGGGCTGGTAGCTTATTGTCCTCTAAATGGAGCCTTGTCAGATGGGACATTGTTTGTAGCCCGAAGCAATTTGGTGGCATTGGGTTAAGGCAGTCGTCGTTGTCAAGGATGGTGTTGGATGCTAAATTGTATTGGCAGTGGTGTGTGGAGTAGGATGGGATTTGGGCCAGGATATTAACATAGAAATACTTCTCGAGGATCCCTCAAATTGATATTCCTCATTATCCCCTTGTGGGGAAAGGATCAGTGATTTGGAGTATGCTCAAGAAAGGGGTTGCTCTGGTCAAGGATGGCTTATTTTGGATTTGTAAAAGAGGGACAAAAGATCATTTTTAGTTTGATTCTTGGGATGGTTTTCCTCCCATTATTTCTCAGTTTCCTAATTCGGTGACTCTGTGCTAGAGGTTCTGTGAGGTAGGTTGGTCAAGGGTGAGTGACTTCAAGTCCTTTTCTTCTCATGGGTAGTTGGTGGTGGCGAAATGGAAGAATCCTGATGAGTGGCCTGTTGTTGGTATGGAGGAGGAGTGTGTTGAGCTTCATAGTATCCTTTCTCATAGACATTGTAGCTCCCTCCAAGAAGGGGATGTTCTTTCTTGGTCTCCTAATCCTAAGGGTGTCTATACTGTTAATTCTGGATATCATGTGTTGTTATCTCACTGGCTAGATAGGGTGGAGGTTCACTGGTGGAAGAAAGTGTGGAATAAGCTTTCTTGGCTGAAGTGTAACTGCTTTATTTGGACTTTGGGTTGGAATAGGTTCTTGACATGGGATAATATTTAGAAGTGGGGTTTTCAGGGTCCTTCTATGTGTGTTTTGTGTGGATGTGGAGAGGAGGACTCCTCTCACTTGTTTTTCTATTGTCCCCTAACTTTGCAGCTTTGGTATTTTTGGTGGGAAGTTTGGAAAAGCCCCTGTGTTCATGCTTCCTCCCTGGTGGATTTTTGGAGTAGTCTCGGTAGACCTCCCTCTATGGCCTCTTTCTTGCAATATGTGTGGTATGTTGGGCCTTCCTTCATACTCTAGTAGATTTGGTTGGAACAAAATCAAAGAATATTTTTAGATGAGAAGTTGATTCAACAAGTTTGGCACAGAATTATGGGTATGATTCGAGAGACGGTGGAAGCTAAGTGTGATGTGGTGTTCCCTTTGGAGAAAGGAGATGCTAAGCTAGTGGATAGATTGGGTATTCAGGGGTTGTCTCCAGCTTCTTCTTTTGTCATGAGAGGAAGGCAGGTGAATAAGAAAGTTCAAAGGGTGGAGAGTTGGCTACCCCCTTCGGCTGGCATTCTGAAGCTCAATACTAATTGTTCTTCAAGGGGCAGTCCTAGGGCTACTGGGATTGGTGGGGCTGGCAGGGATTTTTTGGCGATCCTCTACACTTTGGAGAGGGCTTTTGCTTTGGGATGGCGCAAGGTTATTTGTGAGTCTGATTCACAAGTTTCGATTAATTTGATGAATAAACAAAAGGTATCTGATGTTAGTTGGAAGTTGGCTATGATGGTGCAGCAGATTCTGTAAATAAGTTCTTTGATGGAGATGGTGTCTTTTGTCCATATTCCAAGGGAGTGGAATAGGGTAGTAGATTGTTTGGCTAAGTGGGCCTTTGAGCATTTAGATGGCTGGAAGATTGATGAGTGGGAGCAGGTTCCTCATGAGCTTTGACTTGACTTAGAGAGGATTCTTTCCAAGGATGGGAATGGTATTGGTGAAGGATGATGTTGTTTCATGCCTTGTATGGTTGTCTCTTATGGATTCCCGAGGCCTTGGCCCTTTGATGTTTTGTAATGTTCTTTTCTAAATTTCAATAAAGTTTTTACCTCTTTTATTAAAAAAAAAGTATCTAGGATATCCACTACCTGAATGTCAATAAAATGTTGGACTCTAGGGTTAGAAGCTAATTGCATATGGATGTGGGTTAACTCCCCTATGATGTTGACCTTGGATTTATCTAACTGGCTAACTTTCTTTAAGGATTTTGTAGGGGAGAGACCTAGGATTTGGCACACGGATAGTAGCATGACATTGGTAGACGCTTCCAAATCTACGAAGCAATTATGCTGGTTCTTTTAAAATATCCTCAAGGTGAGGAGAAAAGGGAAAGACTCAATCTTTCCTTTGTAGAGTGACACTTGTGCATCTACAACATGGACTTGGCTTTTATCCTTAGGCTTGAATGGGATATCCTTGGACTAAGGGTCTCTGATCATGATATTACTTGGGCTATTATCTTTCAATGTTGGCTCATCTAAGGATTTGAGGAAGGCTTTCTTAATCACTAGAGTCTTTAAGAGTTCAGCTAAAGATAAACTAATCTTCATCTTCTTAACTTCCTTAGCCATATAAGCAACTAACTTATTAGATTCAAAAAGCTCATTCATACTTTTAGCTACTACTAAGGATGAGGACGCAAAATGTTGTTGATTGACCCTTGGGGGTCCTGGATTATTGCTGGCATTCATATCCAAAGGAGTGTTGAAGTTATTCAGAGGAACAAAACTTGTTAATGTTCTAGGTGGTCAATTATTGTTGTTCCAAAGGTTGTAGTTATGTCCCCTCTCAAATTGCTAGAAAGCATGGACCTCGTCCACTTCCTACTCTGGTTCATTATCCTTCTCAAAAGGAAAGGTGTAATCCTCCAAAGCTAAAGCAGACTCTTCACATATGATGGTGTAATTCTCATGCACCGTATTCATGTCTTCTTCTAAAAAATAAGGAGCTTTCTAGGACCATAGAAAACTCATATCCTAAAGGGATGAGCTCATTACCCTCAGGCATGCTTATTTCCCCTTCCATATTCTAGACTTTATCTTGGAATATGTTGGCTGCTATCCTAAATTGCAGACAATCTAAATTGGCATGAGCGCTTATATTATGAATTCTACACCCGTTATTCAATGCAACTTCTACTAGGTTGACACTAGTTGTCTGCTTGGGTATAGGAGGTGCCTGATTATCTAGAGGTGATGGTAGACTTCCATTGCTTGGTCTAGCATTCCAAACCCTTGAAGGTCATAGAGCGTTATTATTGTAACCTCTGTCATTGTTATATACTCTATCTAGATATCCTATATTTTGTTGATTTTGACTATTAGACTAAGAGTAGAAGTTCTGGTTTCTCAGTGTGTCACTTCAGTAGTTAGTCTCCTCAATTGAGTAGTTATCTCTTTTATATCTTCCTTCTCTTCCTACACTTTAGCCACTACATTGTATTGACTAGGGAGAAAGAAAGAGCCACCATTATCGTTTGGTCTAGCTTTGTTGGAGTGATATCCATGATATGGAATCATCTGACCATTTCCTTGGGGAGGAATTGCATTAATAGGTGGTACTTGCAAAGGATTTTCCATTAGAACATGATTTGTTAAGGCACCATTGATGTGTTGCATTTAGTTAGGCAATGCAGGAGCCCCTATACTTAGCAAGGGACCATGCCCTACTTGCTTCATTTCAGTGTTCACTTTGACTACCTCTACATAAGCACCAGATAATGTCGTGATGGAAGGATTCACCCTTCTTACAAACATTGTAGTCAAAGCATTAAGAGTCGAGTATTAGACTAACAAGGTTGTATCTTCAACAACGGTGTATGGAGATGTTAACTTGGAATATGCTTTCTGGAAGTGGTCATTGAAATTAGTAATAAATTCACCTTCACGTCATTTGATCTCAGCAAAATGATGATACATCATTGTTGCATCAATCAAAATTCTAAACTGGGCTTTGAAGGCATTTTCCATTAGCAACCAAGAGTTGATGGAATGCTAGGTTAAACTCACATACCAGTTATATGCTTCTTCCCCTAGTGTGTATGGAAATAGTCTACATATGACATATTCATGTTGTATCCTTGCTCTGAAGCAAGCTGCTTTGAATGTTCATAGATGATCCTCAGCATCCTAATATGGACGATAATTTAGACATAATTTATCAAGATTCTTCGACAAATCATTATATGCCACAAAATAAAAGGGTGATTCAATGTTAAAGAATGTCATAAGAACTTGCGTAGGGGCTACTGGAGGCATAGGGGTAGTAGGTCTAGGTTGTGCACCAGATGAGCATGATTTTGGCCTTATAGCAGGTAACTCTTCCAAGGGTCCACAAGATCGTGACCTAGTAGCAGGCCAACAAGCCAACTTAGAAATTTAGGTCAAACTTTGAGGCTTTAAACTAGATCTTTGCAAAGATACAGTCAATTCTTCTCAGGCAAGGGATATTTGTTGTCTCTTAGCTCAAATAGTGAAATATTGATAGTATCTTTGTGGAAGTACAAAGCTTTCAATCTTAGCCCTCCTTCTAGTGCCAAAACCTATTGATGTGTTTGTTAGTCACATGCAATAGAAATAAAATTTATCACACAAACCTTTATTTATCCTTTCCCACCTTTAAGCATGCAAGAATCTTATGACCATACATTGGCTAGCACAAGTTACATCCCCAAAAATAATTGCATACCTTATTGTCATCCTTATGCTACCCTTGAAAAGGGAGATCCATTATATCCCAACATCCATTCTCATATGAGGTCCTTGTCACCTGCACCTATTATCCACATCCTTCGTCCCCTCATTAACAACATCCAACATATCGCTATCCACCAACACTATCTAATTCTCCCACTAATCCAAGTCCCTCTTCTCAAGTTTTCTCCAAGGACTCCTAGCTAAGGATCTAGAGAAAAAATCATAAAAAAAAACTTGTGGAGTCATGCCACTCCACTAATCCAAATCCATCCAAATGTGCCATTGACAATGTCATCACCCACCTAAAACCTATCAAAACCACACCATCGTACCCCAAATCCTTCCTATCCAAAATTCTTGAACAACAAACATCCCCCATTCCTTCATCTACTCCATTAGAGAAGTATATCCAAATACAAAATAAAGTTACACACTCCTCCCCTTCACACCATCCATGCAAATCTGGCTATGTCAAGAGCCTAGTACAAAGCATGTCAAAACATCCAACCCCCATCCTAAGCAAGATCCAAGCATCCCAACTCATCCCTTTCCCAATTGCACACCATCTCTTATTGATCATCCATCATTCCCTATCAGTTCTTTACCATCTTCCATCTATCATTTACCACCTATTATTGACCCCATCCCAAATCCATCACTCTATCCTCTTGCTCCCAACACCTTCATCTATGGTGGTTCTCTTGTAGGAGAGGAACAACTTATATCTACCACTCATCCTCCCCCATCTAATAATGGACTGACATCTTTTTTCCAAACCAACAAACATCCCATTACACATCGCATGCTCCAAAACATGAACTATCAAGGAAAAGTCTTAGGATTTCATGAACAAGGAATATTGGAGACCATCCATGTTAAAACCAACTCACAAATGTATGGCCTTAGTTATACATCCCAATAAAAACAAGACAAAAATGTTAGTACCACCTTCACGTCTCCTAAGGCAACTTATTCCAATCCTAACAGAGGTACCTCTTATCACACCTCCTAACCATTTGTTGTTATCCCTCATCCATCATCATACAAATCTAAAAAGCATACCACTATCCCTCCTACATCTTATTCTATCCATAAATCCAAACATCCTCCCATTCATAAATCAACTCTTCCTCCCTTCCTCCCAGCCCATAATACCCCCATCCTCAAATCCCCTCTTCCTCCCATCCTCAACACCCCCATCCATAAATCTCATATCCTTAAACCCCTATCCCCCAAAATCCCTAATCAAGACCAACAAGTGCACACATAGTCTAAATACGAAGCTACCACCAAACCCATGGTATTCCAAAACAATACTTTGGGTTCCTCTACACATAAAGCAGAAAACCCACAAAAGCCTAAAAATTGTCATGTTGTAGTGCATCAATACACAAAATCAAAGAAAAATGCCTTCAAAAGGCCACAAAAGCCCACCCCTCCAAAAGTTAAAAAAAATTATGTGGGTCCCCAAGAAAAAATAAAAAAATTCAAGTGGTGCATCCAAGTCTCACTCCATCCTCAAATCCCAAATCCCATATACCCCATCCCGTACCCAATGAAAAATCCCCAAAATCCTAAGTCCATTTGGGTCCCTAAATCTCCAAATCAGTAATCCCACAACACCGCATCCTAATCCCATCATCAAAAATCCACCATGAATCCCAAATTACCCTTACTTCCCATTCCCTATCAAAATCAAGAGCTTCAAAATCCAATGTGGTGTATGCAAACATTGGTCTTAGTTTCCCTCGACTCCATGACATTTCCCCATGCGCCTATCCTACCATTCTATCCCCACTATCCACTGTATCTTTCCCATCCCATCTTTATTATCCATTCTCTCACATAATCCCTTCATCCTCCATCCATCCATCTATCCTCCATCTATTCCATCCTCCTCCACACAATCACCTTGACCATCTACCAACATCCATGTGTGTAATGAAACTTGACATGGTCTATGTACTGCATCTATCCACAATGGGACACTATCACCTTGTTATAGAAATAGATTATAAAGTCCCCATCCTCCTCCAAACCCCTTTATCCACCTATCAATCCCATCCCTTCCAAAAAATCCAAAAGTCAATATCAAAAAATTTGAAAAAAATCAAAAAAATCACAAAAAGTAAAACAAAGCAAAAAAGAGAAAAAATCATCAAATAGCGAAAACCATTTCTATAGAGCATTAGACATGTACCATGATGAAAACCCCTCATGGGTGTCATGTAATTCCCCCATCCATTTTCACCCTACACTTGGGGGTAATCCTTGCCTAACCTATCACTCCCATCCATTATCTACATGTACTTATCGTACCGTCTCCCATCCATCACATCCCCTATAACCCCTATCTATCCTATCATCATCCCATCCTCCCTTCCCACTTTTGATCCTAATAAGCATAGGGGAAAATATACAAATCATCCTTTGGACACCTCTTCACATACATCCTTTCCAAGCATATCTTTCAAATGTCCATCCAACCCCAACATCACAATGCATCAAAAACACATCTAGAGTGGGGCATCTTATTCCTATATGACCTAGTCATTGGAGATCACACTCGACCCTCATCCATCCTCTATACATCATGAACCCCTATCCCAATCCTCATCTTATCCCCCTCCCCTACCCATCTTGGACGTGGTTTTGACATCCATGGCTATGGTCAGAACACTATATTCCCTTGTCTATCACCCAATCACTTAATCACCCCATCCCTATCATCCCACAATACCTCGTCCATAGATTTGATCTTTCCCTTATCATTGGTATCTAGCTAAAGGCTACCCAAATGCAAACCAATGCAACACCCCAATGATCCAAATCTCCTAAAGATCCAAATATTCCACCAATCCAAATATCACAAGAAGATCCTAATCAATGTTTATCTCAAGCTAGAAATCTACACACAATTATCTAATCACATCCATGGTTTTGTTCCTAGCCTTGCTTCAATCCTTGATCAAACTTCCATCATCATCATTGGGATATATCTCTTCTAATCCTCATGTTGTGTCTTATTGTCAACAACACAATCCAACCTCATCAATCCATCAATCTTTGGCTTTTTAGCTTGAACAGGGTCAACATCATGTTTTTCTTTGTATTATTTTGCGCATGCATGCTAGCTTGTGTGTGTGCATTATCATTTTATCTTACATCATAGTATCATGGTCTTTAATATCATGGTTCTATATGGCATAGGGTTGTTCTTGACCTTATCAGTTGTCTCATCACAATTCCCACCAAGGTCGTCAAACACCTTGTGATATTCTAAGGCATCCTTTAACACATGAGACACATTGTCACCTTGGTTCCTCATACCTTGGTGCATAACATCTCATGCCATATCAAATAAGATTGCTCAAATCTATTGTAGGATAATGCATAATCCATCATTTATCCCTCATCACCCCTTTCCTCCAATCCCATACATCATGTCTCTTATATCAAAAACACTTTAATTTTAAATTCCACTCTCATTGAATTCTAATCCAGCTATCTTCATCCTTTCAAGAGAACACGTGTTTTTGAACCCGCTTGCCCTCTTGAGGGGCATCATCCCTACCATCATTCCTCCTCATTTATCTCACATTGAGTGGTTGGAGCATCATCATCCCTAATCTTAACATCTTCTTCTAATCCAATCAAGCACCATGTTTTATCTTTCTTTGAAATGATGTTGCTTCACAACACCATATCAAAAGAGGCAAAATGTAGACACCTAAAATCATCCCCTCATCATCCAACCCCAATCAGGACATCACTAAGTTGCTTTCTTTCATAATTAACTAGATAAACACCTATTTAGATAGTTAATTGATCAATCCCCTTTCTAAAATTGATCAAATAATATTTTATTATTAAATCACTATTCATGCACTATTCATCTGTACCATCTCCTAGCATTAATTGAATAAGTTTAATTTATTCAATTAATCAATCCTTTTCCATAGCCTAACATTAGATAAATATTTATTTATCGAATATCCTTATCCCCATCCTATTAATTAAATAAATAGCCTATTTATTTAATTCTATATTTTGTCCACTTTTCATTAAGTTGACTAATCCACTTAATTAACTTAATCACATGCTTGCACATTCCAAATCTTTCATTAACCCATTCAAACATTTTATTAACCCATTCAAACCTCTCACATCTTCCAACATGTACAAAGGCATGGGATTTTGTATAAGACCACATGGGTCTCTTACAAAGGGATGGGAAAGTCCTTTGTATAAAGGGTCCTTTTGTCCTCCTTTGATCCTCTCCATCCACTTTATCCAAGATCATCCTCCACCCTTGATCTCTCCTTGATCCAAGAACCATCTTTATCCTCTAATCAAATCACCACTTGGTGGCTTCTCATCAATCCAATCCTCTCAACCAACATCAACCATTGATCTTCCAAACCAATCCTAGCCCTCCATCCACCATCACAAAATTCTATAAATCCAACCTCATGCAAGTGATTTGCAAGTCTCCATGTTATGCAAGGTTATGTTGTCAATTTGAGGAGCAATCAACATACATCCAACATCAAGGAGCACATCCAAAATAATCAAGGTTTGCACATGTGTTGTTTATAGTTTAAATTCATATGTTTGTATGCATTTATTTTAGCTCAATCATGAGGTTGCATTTGATCATGAGTAGAATAGGTTAATATTGCATTAGATTTTATTTTATAGCTCATTTTCTTATGTACAAAAGAATACATTGGCACTTTGGGTGACTACCCCTGAGCATGATAAGCCATCTATCCATGAGGATCCCTGAGGTTTACATGGATCATTAATAGTGAAAAAGGTAGCTAACACTCCTACTCTCGAGGCTACATTCTTGACTATGCATATTGCACAATTCAGTGAGGCTATGACCAAGAAGTTGGAAAAGGATTATGACATGTTCTTGCAGGATAATACAAGGCTACACAAGAAGTTGAATGAAGAAAAAAAAAATCAGAAAGGTATATACAATAAATCAAAGCGATGACTTCAAGTACCTCAACTCCTCAATTACAAATTATTCAAAGAGATGATATGTCTCAGGATGAGAGAACACTGGAAATACAGATTGAAATTGTAACATGCCTTCTCATATTACTCAAAAAACACAACTATTTACTAGGAAAGTAAAAGTACATGGTAAACATAAAAGATATGTGTGTGTGTATTTTACATAATTACAAGGAAATAAATACATATCTTTTATGAATATTTTTAACCTTGAAATTCAATATATTCAAAGATAAGTCATAGTGGTGCAGTCACGGGTAGGAGGGTTTACAAGGTGAACTATCTAGGTCATGTAGCTAGAGTAAACACATCGGAAACAACTCAAAGATATAAAGCAAATGCAGATTCAATCATTCAGTATATCATAGAATCCAAATACAAATTGGCCGATAACATGCGGGTTTACAAGTAGGGCTCACAACCCTGATTATAGAATTACAAAATATGCACAAGATATAGCTTTGAAGCTCCTTCCTAAGAAATCCAAACTATCAAACTTAGAATTACTAATCACTACTTTCCTATGCATCTATTACATGATTATATATCATCTCTGGAACATAAGATTCCTTCACGTCGGCCAAGGAAGATCACAAACTTCAATTAAGAGTTGTAATGTGTGTACATTGATAGGTCAGACATAATCATATAGAACTCCTCCACAAATGAATGGAATAGCATATGGGTCTTAGGGAAGGTCGACCATGATCTAAACAACATTGAATGATGTGTCATTTAACTCCACAAGTCATGAAATGCTCCACAAGTCTTCTCCTTAGCTAATTATCTGAGACTGTTAGGGTGCTCTATTTTGAGAAAATAGTCAATCTTCTGATAGCGATATATTTCTGGTGCCTAATCCAAATGATCTAAATTATGGATATGATGTGAATGAATGTGTCTAGATGCTAAGTCTAGCTCTGCAAGGTCTAAAATGAAACTATGGTAGAATGCGAACCAAAATACAAAAACTGCTACTGATTAAACTAAATTGGAAAGTGAAAGAAAACAAACTGAAATGCGAATTTTTTTGGTTGATGCAAGATTGCTCTTGAACCAGGGATGCTCCTACATCAGACATCTAGGGTTGTTGAAAAAGTGAGTCCCTCACTTTTTTGGGGCTAGATGAAAACCAAGAAGGTCCACCTCAGCCTAACAAATCCAAGATGAATCTTCTTCAGGTCTGCCTTTCCACTTCACAAGATATTCTTGATATTGCCTACCTCTGGTGTTGCGTCCAACTATGTTGTGCAAGATGTCTTCAATCTGCTCTAGTGCTTGTTGTGGTAACTGCTGCATCAAATGATCTTCAATGTTGTCATTGAACTCTACTTCATGATACTGATACAGATCTGCAATGTTGAAAATAGGTGATATGCCTAATGTCTCTGGTAGCTTCACTTCATATGCATTTCTTGAATCAAATTTTATGAGTATCCTACAGGGTCCAAACTTCTTCATCTTCAACTTGTTATATGTCTCAACTAGAAATCTCTCTTTTCTCAAATACACCATCACTTCATCTCCAACTACAAATTATTTGTGTCTCCTCTTCTCATCATCTTGCTCCTTATACTTACTGTTCATCTCCTCCAAATGCTTCTTAACCTAATTATGCACTGTCTCCATGTGTCCTGCAAATTATTTTGCTTTTGTACTTCTCTTATCTTCCATACTGATGTCTCTCAATTCTGCTACTCCTTTAGGGTCAGTTCCTGTTACAATCTCAAATGGTGTTCTTCCAATGATCTTATTCACTAAATTATTATATGCAAACTCTACTTGCAATAGAATCAAATCCCAACTTCCTGCCTTTTCTCCAACCAAACATCTCAATAGATTTCCCAAACTCATATTCACTACCTCTGTCTATCCATTAGTTTGTGGATGGAATGCTAAACTGAACTTCAAATTTGTCTTCATCTTTTTCCAAAGTTTCTTCCAAAAGTATCCAATAAATCTTTTATCTCTATCTAAAATTATGTTATTAGGTAATCCATGCAATCTCACAATCTCCTTGAAAAATAGGTCAGGTACATGCACTACATCAGTTGTCTTCTTACAAGGTATGAAATGTGCCATCTGTTGGGACAGTAAAAATTTTCATTTTTTGCAAAAATTTAGGGTTCCCATAATGTGCAATCTGACTGCACCACTCAAAAATGCACTCGAAAAATATGTAGTTGTGTTATGGAGAAGTTTGATGAGCAATCACCGAGAGAAAATAATCTCGAAGGCTCCATTCCTGTTGAGATAGGAGGGCATATATAGCATCAATGAATCTCTTCATCTATTCTCTTACAGTACCGATTTTGATTTCTCAATTAAAAGCTACTAGCAGATTAACACTGATGAGGCTGGAGATGAAGAAGATTACACAGAGGATGAAATAGATCATTAGTCCACAAATGATTGATGAGGCAAAGCAGCACACAGATTTTATGCAAAAGATATAATGTTACTCTGTTTACACTATTGAAAGGATTGCTCATTAAAGCCCCTACTTTCATAAGTTTTCATCTAGTTATTACTAATATAGTACAAAAAGTTGCTTCATTTAAACAAGGGGTGGCGCGCCAAGTACTCCAGATGGTCTATATGTTCTTCTGGCATTGACAGCATTAAGTCTCCTGATAATTGTAAAGTTAAATATGCAAGAGTGTCTTGAAGGCAGTCCTATGACAAATGAATTAAAGGAGTTTTCTTGATCCATAGCCTTGATGACAGTGTCTATTACTATGAATTTCCCAAAGGCAAATTTTATGTTAATGGCTTACGTTAAACCTGTTCTCACTTATATATGGTGCAATTATGAAGCAAGCCTTTAGAGACACGGAATACTCACATTCCTATTTTCTCCACAAACTATGTTGATTCTGCATGGTGCCTCAATGAACACGCTTAAATCCAAAAGAATTATCATCCCCTTGTTTTATGAGCCAGCAAATGTAAGAGACACATTTGGGAATAGTAACACCAGGATAATGTTGCTAGGATTCTATTGCACTACATCAATACTTCTCAAACATTTGTCAGTAGAAGCGAGTATCGATGTGATGTTTTTCTCCTTGTGAAAATTTACCAGAAGCTCCCTTCACCTGACTATTTAAGCATTTGTCATTTCCTAATGTTTCTAAATGAGCACGAGAATGTTTCAAGAAGCCTAGAGAATCTCTTAAAAGGAGACAAGGATGATATTTTGGCATATCAGATAAATTTTGATTTGTATGAAAATGAGTATCGAGCATTCTTAATAAATGTTAGAAACCAACTTCTTGAGCCAAAATATCAAGTCCTCAAAAGCAGCCTTCAGATGCCGCGCAGGTTGATGATGATAATGTTGTTTCAGGCTAAACTTTTGTTGCAATAGATAATTCTGGTAATGTTCCGATGAAGGCGGAGCTTCTGATGAGACTATTCCACAAGATTTGGAGGAGACAACAATATTACCAAATAAGATTTAAATATTTGAACAATCGCGAAATGAACTTGTAAAGCTTGAAAAGTGGGCCCCAAGAATGTAACTAATGAACATTTACACAAAATAGATATCGATCAGACTATGGCTATCGGTGAGAAATGTTGGAGTTGCTACGATGTCCTAAGTCACTCTGATAAAAGAATATGGAAAGCTTTTGAATCTATAAGCAAATGGTGCAGTGAGTTTGACGGTTAAATAACCTCGAAGAGATTGACTAAGACTTGGAAAACCTAATAAAATCACATGCTTTTAGGTCATTTGTTTCCTCGGTTCGACTTGCATGGTATCATAATTTGATGAAAACTGCCTTATATCAGATTACAATCTGTTAGAGAGGGAGGTAAGGATGACAGGCATTCTTCTGGTTCGATTATAAAGCACCCAATTGTCTCTTCTCTCACTCTTAGCATAGCACTACGTTGTGTCCTTAATGCTCTGCGTAAAACCCTTGGAATCTAAGCTGTTTTCAATTGGTTTCACATCTCTGGAACAATTTATTGATCTACTGGTAGAAAGGTCATGGTATTGCAATCATATCATGCAGATATTGCATGTGCAGGGTATTCATGGAGAGTTGATTGAATTTATTGATAAGGCTTTAGCACGTAGTTCATCTAGCCATCCAGAACCAACTGTAGGGAATCTTCCCTCTTCAGACTAACCTCAGAGCTCAATGTCTTCGTCGGCTTCTGATATAATCGAGATTCTTGATGCTACATGGTAGTCAATTGTGGATCCGACAACACCATCTGCATTGGCACAGAGACAACAGAGAATTCTAGCAAGCTATGTTAGGCAGCCTTCACTTCTAGCAACACTCATTAATTTGGAAAAGACTGGTTTGTTTGAGAAACAGAATTCCAAAAGCAACTTAGTGACAGTTAAACGGGGACTAAATTTGGTTGTGCAAGATGTGGATGATGCGAATCCCGATGGCATTGCATATGTCTTCTCCGAATATGCTCCTTTAAGCATCAGACTCATCCAACATGCTGTCACAGCTGGGTGGCGTTCTATTGAAGAGATTGTAAGATTATTACCAGAACCACATTCTGAACAAAAAGTAGTCCCTGCAGGCTCTAGAAGAGGCTCTTGCAAGCAATAATATCAGTGGAGTTGTTGAAAATGTTTTAGAAACTCTCAATCAAATGCATATGGCACAAGAAATGAACATCCATCTAAGCACAACAAAAGGAGAATTTTGACAGATGTATAAAATTATTGCGAAGCACCCTACATTCTCGCCAGAAAATATAAAATTGAAAAACTTAGGAAAGAAACCCTAAATGACAACAATGCTGAAGAAAACACGAGATCGGCGAAATAAACAAAATCTGAATGAAAATTTTAAAATCTGTCGATCACAAAAGTTACACCAATGGGAGCTTCATCGGCAGGAGATGGCACATCGGTAGCAGATATTTTGAAGAATCTGATAGAGTTGTGTCATACCGATGGAGAAGAAATTGGCATCGGCTAAATAAGATTTCACCCTGATCATATTAAAGTGAAAATATGAAATACATTTTACCGAGGATGTTAGAAAGTGATCAAACACACGAGGGTAAATACAGCATGAAATATTTTACCAAAGGGGTTATAAAGATGAAAGAAAAATATTTTCCAATGAATTTACGAGATAGGTAATTACTTTACCTAAAAATATTTTTGAGGAAGTATATGCAAAAGACGAGAAAACATTTTCACCGAGCAATTCACAAGTGAGTAATTATTTCTTACCAATTGAGTGAAAATATATATTAAGAAGGAGATAACAATAGTTACTTGAAGAATTATTTTCACAAGATCTCAAGGCAAAAGGAAGTTAAAATAAATATTTGCAAAATGGAATCTGATGATAATTTTTTTATATTCAGGTGAGATAACAGTGGAAAAACATGCCGGTAAATATAATCAAATAGAGATTAAAGTATTATGTGAAGATCAATAAGCCAGATTAAATATTTAATCATTGCCAAAGGCAATTAAATAAACGAAAAAGGTATACCAAAGGTTGCAACGGAAGAAATAAAGGGTTGTAACCCTAGAGTCCAAAGGATATTTACCAGAGAAGAAAAATCAAGCAGAAGTGGATCAGTAGATTAGAAGAGCATCAGTAGATTTAGGGTAGCAATAGGAAATTATTTAATTCCACTCCACCCATTCGCCTGATCAGAACTTGTATATACACATTTTTTCATTAATGGAACAGAATGCTTCAATTCAGTTATCTTTTTTCAATGTTCAACTGTAATGTTAATATTAAATCCTAAATGTTGTAATGTTGTCTCCAGAATGGTTTTCCCATATTATTTAAATTATCGTATCAAGAATATTGTTGATTTATCTGGTCACATTTGCTAATTCAGTGTGTTCGAATTGGTTGGTTTCTGTAAAGAAGTTGATCAGAATTGTCATAAGGTCTTTGCCAAGAGGTAAATCCTTTCTACAAAACAAATCTGGTCTAAATTCCCTTCTTACTAGAATTAAACATCCTCTCAGTTGTTCACAGTAATACGGGGAATATCATTGGGATAGTATAAGAAGAGCATTATAACTGACATTCTTGCACATTTGCATAAGGTGCAAACACCCCATGTGCCTTACAAGTTCGAGTTAAACTGTGAAGTAGATCAACTTACCTCATACATTCGTTTCCATTAAATCTTCATCCATTTACCGACTCCATAGCCCAATAGAAGTAGGCACTAGTCAGTACTATCCAAACTCATATTCAAAATATTTCTATTTCAAGTTAGTACATTAGGAGTAGGAGATAATCTGTGGACTGCATCTATTACATTTTATGCCATTGTGATAGATTTACTAATCCAATCAAGTCATATAGTGTTCATTCTGCTTACAAAGGTACACCCGCCTAGGTTTGCAAGACCTGAAGTGTAGGGAGCTAATAGCTCTGTCAATTGGTCCAAAAATGTTGCAAATCCAAACATAGAGTTTGGCATCCTCTTAGGGTTAGCAACCTGCATTTTTGGGAACCAACACCATCTTTGAAAATCTATCCACCACTACAAATATTGAATCATGTCCTCTCTGTGTCTTTGGAAATCCCATTATGAAATCCATACTTATGTCTTCCCAAGGTCTCTCCGGTACTGTCAAAGATTTGTACAACCTAGTATTCTGACTACTCCCTTTTGCAACTTGATAAACTCTACAACTCTGTACAAATTTCCTAACATCCTTATATATCTGAGACCAAAAGTAATTTTCACTTACCAAAGCCATTGTCTTGTCAATGCCAAAATGTATTTCTAATCTGCCACTATGCTTCTCCTTTATCAGATTATCTCTCATTGAACTCCTAGGTATGCATAACTGGTTTCCTTTGAACAACATATATTTATGAATGAAATAATCCAACCACTTACTCCTATCTGCCACAATAGGTTTCTTACATGCTTTCCAAGGTTCTGCAAAATCAAGATCTTCCTCATACATGTTCTTCAACTCCTCAAATCCTAACACTTCAACTCTTATTTCTGTCAGCAGGTTTCTTCTTCTACTTAATGCATCTGCAACTTTGTTTGGTTTCCCACTCCTATGCTTCAACACAAAAGTGTAACTATGCATGAACTCTACCCATCTCATATGTCTCTGATTCAACTTTCCTTAACTGTTCAAATACTGCAAAGCTTGATGATTTGTATACAACACAAACTCCTTAGGCAATAAGTAATGTCTCCACTTCTTCAAGGCTTGAATTATGGCATAGAACTCTTGATCATAAACTAAATATCTTCTCCTTGCATCATTCAACATTTCACTAAAATATGCTACAGGTCTACCTTCTTAACATTTCTCCCATTACATTTCCACTTACATCACAATCTACTTGAAATACCTTATTGAAATCTAGTAATGTCAACACAAGTTTCTCTGTCACTTTCTACTTCAACAATTCAAAACTTTTATCTTCTCATGATGTCCACTTAAAGTCTTTTCTGTCACCTCTCATTGTCTCTATCATAGGGTTACATACTAAACTAAAAATTTTGATGAAATTCTAATAGAAACTAGCTAATCCATGAAATGATCTAACTTCTCCAATGCTTTTAGGTGTAGCCCATTCAACAATTGCTCAAACTTTCTTAGGGTCCATCTTCAATCCTTCCGCAAATATCACAAATCCCAAATAACAATTCTTCCTTCATGAAACTACACTTCTTAATGTTTATCAGCAATTTCTCTTCTATAAACCTCTGCACTACTTGTCTCAGGTGCCACAAATGTTCTTCTTTTGTCTTACTAAAAATTAGAATATCATCCAAATATACAATAACAAACTTACCCAAGAATTTCATCAAAACTTCATTCATCAATCTCATGAAAGTACTCAGTGCATTTGTTAATCCAAAAGGCATCACTAACCACTCATACAATCCTTCATTTGTCTTGAAAGTAGTCTTCCATTCATCTCCTCTGATTCTGATTTGATGGTATCCACTCTTCAAGTCTATCTTTGTAAAATATTTTGCTCCACTCAAATAGTCCATAATATCATCCATCCTAGGGAAAGGAAATATATACTTCACAGTGATCTTGTTTATTGCTCAAGTTTGTACACATTCTCAATTCTCCATCCTTCTTAGGTGCTAACACTGCAGGTACTACACAAGGACTCAAGATTTCTCTAATCAAACCTTTCCTTAATAACTCATGTATCTGTCTATTCAATTCTTCATTCTTTGTCAGTGTCATTCTATATGCTACTTTGTTAGGCAAACTAGCTCTTGGTATAAGATCCATGTGATGACTAATAACTAGCTCCAGGTATAAGATCCATGTGCTGACTAATACTTCTGATTAGTGGGAATCCTTCAGGTATATTATATGATATGATGTCTTCATATTATGTCAGCAACTCAGTTATCTCCTTCGATTGTGATTCTTCAATCTTTAGATTTTTAGGCTTCTTAGGAATCAAAGCATAACAATATTCTCATGTCTCAAACCATCTAGAAATTTTCTTCCATCTACCAAATAGATTCTAGCATTTCCACATACTTCACTCTTAGGATCATTTTCCAAAGGAATCAAAGTAATTATCTTTCCATTCAATGTTATAGTGTATGTATTATTTCTCCCATCATGTATAGCTTTTCTATCATACTGTCATGGTCTACCCAACAAGATATGACAAACATCCATAGGCATAATATCACACAATACTTCATCATGATAAGATCCAATATAAAATTTCACCAAACATTGCTCATTCACCAGTACCTTATGATCATCCTAAATCCATGCTATTTGATATGGCTTAGGGTGTTTCAGTCTTTCCAACTTCAGCTTAGTCACCATCTCCTCTGAAACCAAATTATTAGAACTACCACTATCAATCACAACTTTGCAACATTTACCTCTTAATTTGCATCTGGTTCTGAACAAGCTTTTCCTCTGCGGTGGTTCGTCATTTGTCTCTTTGTGAAATAGTGCTCTCCTCATGACAAGTGATTATCCTTTCTCAGGTTTACCCACTGAACTAGGTGATCCAACATGTTATTCTTCTACATAGGTTGCTCTTCCACTATTATCTATACTCTTGCCTGTACTCCCTTGATCACATTCAAATGCTCTATGTCCTTCACCTCCAAACTTAAAATAAATTCCTCTAAATGTTCTCCTATTGGGTCCTCTTCCTTCTCTTCTATATCCTTCACTCTGGTATGGACTAGGGTTTCCTCTATGGTAGAAAGTTCTATCATCTCTTCGGTATGCATTGTTATCTTTGTCTTCCCTTTTGAATGTGTTCTCTTGTCTATTCTGATCCGCATATGATCTCTCTCCTCTGGCAAATGTTCTACCTCTATGAAATTTACCTCCTCTGCCTCTCTTTCTTTGATCATGCCTCTTGTTCAACTTTTCTTCAACTTTTAGGCCAAATTGATATGCTTCTTCCAATGTTGTCATCCTCACCAAACTCAATTCTTCTTGAATGTTCAATCTCAGTCCATTAATGTATCTAGCTACTTTCTCCTTGCTTGCTTCACTACGTCCTATCCTTATGATAATCTTATGAAATTCTTCAGTGTACTCCTTCATTGATTTCTCCTTTTGTCTCAAGTTTTGCAATCTCTTCAACAGTTCCAACTCATAGTCAATAGGTATAAACTGATTCTTCAATTTTGTCACCATTTTGTCCCACTTTGTAATCTTCTATTTTCCTCTTCTGTTTCTATCCAATTGAACTTCTTTCCACCATATAGCAGCATGTCCTTTCAATTTTGTCTTTGCAAATTTCACCTTCTCCAGATCTTCAACTTGTTCATACTCAAAGTATTCTTCCAGGTCATTTATCCAATCAGTATAGTTTGGTACATCAACTCTAGATCTTTTCCCAATCTTTGAAATAGCTGCAACATCTTGACTTGATCTGATTCTTCCTCTTCATCTCCTAGGGTTACTTCATTTTGATCAGTGGATTGAAATTCTTCATCATCATCACTTTCAACATTAGCTCGAGGTGTCAACCCTCTTCTCTGATCTTCTTCAATAGAATCCAAGCGAACTCACATTATTTTCATCATCTCCATCATCTCATCCATTCTTCCATCCATATTACCAATAGCAGGTATTCTCCTCAGCGGCATTCCTTCCTAGGATCAAGTGTACATAACTGCCTCAAATTCGACAATCAAGCTACAAGGTGACAACTGCCTCACAATCGGTGATTGGTTGACAACACAAGTAACCTGCCTTGAATTTGGTGATCTTTTCATAGCAATATCTTATGAAATTCCTTTGCCAACATTTCTCAATTCACTCCCAAAGATTCAAAACTTCGCTCTAATACCCCCTTGGTGCAATCACAGGTAGGAGGGTCCACAAGGCGAACTGTCTAGGCCATGCAGCTAGAGTAAACACAATAGATACAACTCAAAGATATAAAGAAAATATAGATTCAATCATTCGGTATATCATAGAATCCAAATACAAAAATGCTAGCAACATGCAGGCTTACAATTAGGGCTCACATACCTGATTACAGAATTATAGAATATGTACAAGATATAGCTTTGAAGCTCCTTCTCAATGAACTTAGAATTACTAATCACTACTTTCCTAGGCATCTATTACATGATTATATATCATCTCTAGAACATAAGATTCCTCCGTGTCGGCCAAGGAAGATCACAAACTTCAGTGAAGAGTTGTAATGTGTGTACACGGATAGGTCAAACCTAGTCATGTAGAACTCCTCCACAAATGAATGGAATAATGTGTAGATCTCAGGGAATGTCATCCATGATCTAAACAACATTGAATGATGTGTCATTTATCTCCACAAGTCATGAAATACTCAGCAACTCTTCTCCTTTAGTTGATTGTTTGAGTCTATCAGGGTGCTCTGTTTTGAGAAAATAGTTGATCTTCTGATAGCGATATATTGTTGGTGGCTGATCCAAATGATTTGAACTTTGGATATGATGTGCATGAATGTGTCTAGATATTAAGTCTATCTCTGCAAGGTTTGAAATGAAATTGCAGCAGAATACGGACCAAAATATAAAAATTGCTACTGACTGGACTGATTGAATTAAACTGGAAAGTGAAAGAAAACAAACTAAAATGCAGATATTTTTGGTTGATTCAAGATTGCTCTTGAACCAAGGATGCTCCTGCATCACATAGTGAGAAACAATTCACTTTACATTTACAATCTATATATTGCACTTGGCAATAACAATTTTTTTTTTTCATAACATAAAGAATACTGCATTTGGAATATTGACATCTATCATTCAAGTCTTGGTGATTCTTCTACTACAGAGGGAGAACATCATCTAAGCACTTTACCTCCAACCACAAACCAACAGTCCCCCGTACACCTTCCTTCCTAGAAGTGGTTGTACCCTTCATGAAGAGGATAGAAATAAGGAAACAACAGGTTTTCCATCTGAGTCCTAGTGATCTATCCTATGTAACACAATCAATCATACAGCTCTAGACAAACTTTTAGCTAAGTATGATCACTCTGACAAGCCACACCTTCTAGACATCATGAACCGACTAATGCATGCAGAGACATATGCATCACTTTGGCCAAAGTTTTATTATAAAAGACATTTGCAATAAATATAGTTGTGTGTTCACACACCTCTAACTTGACTTGAAAACCATCTCATCCTACAGTTTGATTTGTCCAACTAATAATTCCTAGACACAAATTGTCTTAATTAAACTCAATTCCTAGTCAACCTGACTTAGACATTTTAATCCTGATTCTAGGATATATATATATATATATATATATATATATATATATATATATATATATATATATATATATATATATATATATATATATATATATATATATATATATATATATATATATACAAAGCATATATGATCAAAAGATTTAACTCTTCAGGGAACATTTTAGTTACATTCTTGCAACCATCTAAGTCTATGACTTCCTGTCATTCTAATTTCATGACTCAAGAATAAGCATTCTTTATACTATAAGTCATATTTTGACTCTAACAGGAAATATCTAAACTTCATCAATAAGCTTCTTTAGACTCTTTCTAGTGATAATATCTTAATATATGGTTTCTCATCCCTTTTTGTCGATTTCTTAAGAGATTTTTAAGTCTCTAATCTTATCTGAGTTGATACTAGGGTTTAAATTTCTTTAACCCAATCATTAAACTATCAAGAAAAAATTTCTTTTTTTTCCAAAGGTAAAAACTTATAATAATAAACAACTTAAATAGCAATAGTCTCTAGTCTTTTCTTGACTATTAGAGCATCGCATTACTCATGATATGATTAAACAAACTCGTAAGATATATCCTATGTATATAATCTTTAAAGAATACCAAAATTCCATAGCTATGATCTCTAGTAAGTCTATCATTCAATCTAGCTATAATGGTGTTTTCTAAAAATGAAAACACTAATCTCTTGGTCTTTATCAAATTCACAGACTCTCCTCATAACATAAGTTTACAAACTCATGATAAACATCTCTAAATATAGAAATATTTCTGTCATGGTTGCATAAATGATAACAGACCACTATTTTTAGACATATCTAATGGCAAAAATATCTTTAAGATACTCAACATTAATAGAAAACTTATCACAAGGCTTATGAAAGAATCAACAAGACTTACATATAAATAGAATATTGAGATATGAAACCATTTTCATCAAATCTCACAGGTTTTTCCCCTATGTATAACCAGAAATCCAAAAGAGATTCAGTTTCTTTATTCTACAAGGTAAAACTACAAATTTTTCATGGCTCTACATCAGTAACTGCATCCTGTACATACTCAAACACTAATGGAGATAAAGACTATTGTTTTTAGACTGGGATCCTTTCAAAATAACTATATTATTCCAAAGTTTTATACTGTAATAGGTATCTACCTACAAATAGAATTTACTACCAGTTGCACTATAACCTAATAACACAGTGAAAGAATAACTAAAGTTTATATATATGTGTGTGTGTGTGTGTGTGTGTGTGTGTGTGTGTCTATGTTTTCATACGACTAAGATCCTGATTTGTTGCTTGTATATTCTAATAACAATCTATGTAAAATCAATCATGCAAGTTTACAATGAATATCGTATCATAGAGAGTGAATGAAACATATGTTTAAGAGATAATTCACTCACCTCCTATGTTATCCTTGCTACGAAACAAGCCTAAAGATCACATTGATAACACATAACTCACTATGTAAGTTTCTCCACTGAAAATAACACAGTATCTTGACTTTATCAAGCATTGTTCCTCCTAAATCGTTAGCACTCTGTCTCTCACTTAACCATAGACTTCTTTTCATATCCATTACTTTGATGGTCTATCCTTTTTAATAGGATCCATCTCCCCATACTGTTGAGGAGCACTAGGCAGAAAAAGTGCCTCATCTTACTCACGATCAACATGCATACCAAGATGGAGATAATGGATATTTAAGACCACTCCAAAGTTTGAATAACTTCTCCTTTTATCTGTCAAGGAGGTTATCAGTTATAAGTCCACAAGAGCAAGTGGTGGTTTAGTATTAATTACCACATCTCACTTAATGCTCTTTGACATAAAAGAAAAGGTTTAACCTAAAGATCAAAACAATAGATGATAACAATATATTATAGTTAAATAAAATGTATACATATGTTTCTTCTACAAAAAAATAGAATATAAGGATGGGGTCAAAATAATCTCCCATTTTCAAATAGCTTAACACCAAAAATAATAGTTTAACATAATGATACTCCTATTAGAGTTTACTTAAAAAGAGGTAGTTTAACTACTAGAATAAACTATATTCATCTCACATAGAGAGGATAATGAATTTTGACCATATTATGTCGATTGTCATTCTATCCAGACTTGGTTTTATGACAAAACCTACATTAATGGATACCGACAACAAATCGATGATTGTTGAGTTGAAACCAAACTTAATCTATTTGGGTCAAACTCAACTTACCAAACTTGATGAGGTTCACTAAACAATAAAAGCACAAGACTTCGATGGCAACAACCTATTCCTTTCCTTATGTCTATTCATTTCTCTCTAATGATGTTCTTCCTCTCTTTCTCAGAGGGCAGAAATTTGTTTCCTAGTTACAATTTACAATCACCAAACTGGGATTAGTGTATCGTTAGTTAATCCATATAGATTATGAATAAATAATCATGATAACATATAATCACATGTCTAAATTCTCTGCATATAAACATAAACTCATGAAATCATTGATTTATCCTAACATTTCACTAAATGTCAAATCATTAAACCACGCATAATCATCTACGAATTGCTTACAAGTGAAAAGTAAAACATAGTCAAACTTTGGGGTGTGGTATATCTCTCCCCATAAGATTCATTATCCTCAATGATCTAATGTATCTAAAATAATAACATGATAAACTTTTTGTTCAACTTTGAAAACATAAAACAAGTGATGAAATCTCTGATAGAAGTCAAGGTAATCTTCCAATGTGGCATTATTCTCTGCATATTGGTCCCATTGGACCTTGCACTGAGTAACTTCTCTGTTACGCAAGTGGATCTTGCAAACTTCAAGCACCTTGAGAGGCTTGATCATGACCACTCCTAGGTATTGTACCTATAAAACATTCCAATCAAGAATATGATTATCACTTGTTATATAATTTTTCAAATATGAAACATGAAAAACATTATGCATCCTGGCAGAGCTGATGGTAGAGTGATTATGTAGGCAACCAGATTGATTACTTAGAGAAATTTGAAGGGTCCTACATATCGAGGTGCTAGTTTGGAAGACTTTCTACACTTTATGTAACTCTTCTAAGGTTTGACCCTCAAAAGAAATTTTTCTCCAAATGGGAATTGCCTTGGTGCATGCTTGGCATCAACGTAACTTTTATGTCTATCATTTGCTTCCACAAACCTATTTCTGATCATCTTTATATGCTCTTCCATTTCTAATAGCATTTCTGGACCAATGTTAATCCTATCTTCTAGCTTATCCTAGCTTATAGGAGTTTGACATCTTCTTCTATACAATGCTTTAAATAGAGCCATCTTGATATCTGAATTGTAGGAGTTGTTATAAGCAAACTCTACAAGTGGTAGATACTCTTCCCACTTGTATTGATGATCCATGCAATACATCCTCAAAAAAATTCTAAAACTTGATTTGTCCTCTCAGTTTGACTATCTATCTAAGTTTAATAAGTCAATCTTATATTGAGTTCATTTCCTAGCACTGAAAACAAAGTTTGCCAAAATCTTGAAATCGTGCATGCATCTCTATTTGAGATAATCTTCTCAGGAACTCCATGCAATCTGCACACTTCTTGTACAAACTTACAAGCTAAAACTGGTGCTCCATCTGTTATATTCCTAGGTATAAAGTGAGCTACCTTGGTGAGTTTGTCCACCACCACTAAAATAGCATCATGTATATTTTGAGATATCGAAAGACCTTGTACAAAGTCCATACTAATAACTTGCCACTTCTACTCTAGAATATCAAGCGGGTACAGTAGTCCTGTTGAATGTTGATGTTCAACCTTGACTCTCTGGCACTCTAAGCAACTTGTTACAAATCTCACAACATCATTCTTCACTCCTTTCTAGAAATAAAGAGGTTTTACATCAGCTAGGAATTTAGTTACTCTTGGATGACTGAATATGGTGCAAAATGAACTTCTTTCCACACAAGGTTACTCATATTTGAAAAGTTTGGAACATACATCCTTCCTTTGTATCTCAAAAGTCCATCTGGTTTAAAATAGAACCCATCATACCTTGAGTCTTGAGGATTTGCCGCAAGAGCCTGCTTAACCTACTCATAGTACTTATCACCTGCAAAATTTTTCAATACTAAATCTTGAAGTTTGAGTGGATAGAGACAATTGAAGATATATGCCTTCGTTGAATTAGATCTTCCACTACTCAGTTCTCTATGCCTTTAATATAACTTATCTCAAAGTCATAGTCAGATATCAGTTCCAACCATCTTCTTTGTCAAGCATTCAGATGAGGTTGGGAAAATATGTACTTGAGACCATGATGATCTGGCTTTAATTCAAAAGCGTTTCCTAACAAGTAGTGTCACCACACTTGCAAAGCATGCATAACTACTGCTAAATCTAAGTCATGAGGAGCATAATTTTGCTCATATCCTCTCAGCTTCCTAGATTCATAGGCTACCACTTGCCCATTCTGCATAAACACTCCTCCTATACCTTCACTTGAGGCATTGATAATGACAACAAATTGACTTTCCAGATTAGGGATTTTCAATATTGGTGTAGTTGTCAACCTCTCTTTCAACTCATCAAATGTCTCCTAATAATCTGATGTCCAGTCAAAATGCTTTCCTTTTCTCTAAAGTGAAGTGATTAGGCTTGTAATCTTAGAAAAGTCTAAAACAAACTTTCTATAATATCCAGCTAACCCCATCAAACTATGCACTTCATGCACATTCTTTGGCACTAGCCACTCATTTGATCTTTGCTGGGTCTACTAGAATTCCTTCAACTAATATTATGTGCCACAAATGTTGTATCTTTTTCTGAAAGAAAATACACTTGGAAAGTTTCCCATACAATTTATGTTCTCTCAGCTACCACATAACTAACTGCAAATGCTGCAAATGTTCCTCTTCATTCTTAGAATAAATAAGAATATCATCAAGAAACACTAGAACAAATTTATCTTAGCAATCTCAAAAAACATTGTTCATCAAATTCATGAATGTACTATGGGCATCTGTAAGTCCAAAAGGTAGAACTGTGAGCTCATAATGTCCATACCTTGTTCTAAAAGTTGTTTTATGAATGTCTTCATATTTTATTCTCAGCTGATGATATCTAGATCACAAATTGATCTTAAAAAACACTATTACACTTCACATCTAATCGAAAAGATCATCAATACATGGTAATGGATACTTATTCCTTATCGTCACTTTGTTAAGCATATGATAGTCTATACACAGATGCAAAGTTCCATCCTTCTTTTTAACAAAGATAACTGGTGCTCCCCAAGGAGAAACACTAGGTCTAATCAATCCCTTAGCCTTGTTGCAAGTATGTGCCTAACCGATGTCATTGATGTCAACATATCTGTGTTGTCGTTGATGTCAACTGTGCTCCTATTTTGATGCTTGTTTGTTTGCCTATGTAAGTGTTGGAGATAATGAGTAAGTGATCCTGATATTGAGTTTCCAAGTGGTTTTGAGAAAATTTGCTCCTTCGGTGGAAACAGTGTATAGAAGAGTATCTTTGTTTAAAGCAGAACAGTCCAGTAGATTGCTCTGTATTTCTTCTAGAATCAATATCTTTGTCTATGGATTGGAATTTATTTGGAGGCATGCCTAAAGATGCTATGTTCCAAGTTTGAGCCTCCAGTATGAAGATTTGAGTGAGTTATGTTCACCAGAGTAAAAGCTATTTTTTTTTAGTATTCATTAGTGACAAGGAGAATGTATTCTACTCCTCATTTCTCCACATTGAAGTTTCATAATCTGCAGTTATGGAATCAAGTTTATAATGATGATAAGTACCTTCAACTCCAATGGTTCATGATTTGGTGGTCCGCAAGCGATCTTTCCTTTATGACAGTAGATAACAATTATATTCAAGTGCTTCGGTTTGAACAATCTTCTTGACAAAGTGATTAGAGGTGGTGCAGATGTTCTTAGTGATTACAATATGCTTGTGGATGTCTCATGATTGTGTTCCTACCTTTGGCTTGGTCCACAAAGAGAAATCTAGATCATGGCTGAAGGTTGTTCTTAGAAGACTTAGTGTTAACACTAGTCTTGGTTGACTTGGTTGTTTTCACCACTTGCGGAGTTGTATTGAAGATTGTGGAAGCATGTCATGGCATGGAAGATTGCATTTGAGTCCTAGCTAAGGAGTATCATGATCTGCATACATATTTTCCTTAGCCAATTTAGTTTAGGTCCAGACCTATTTCTATGTATGTTTGCAATGCTGACCTTAGAGATTGTTCCAATGGTTGATGAATGTCATGCCAACCTTGATGTACATTCCAAGGTTGATGAGTTGTATAAAAACATGTAATGTAGTGAAAAAAATGTCCTGGAGCAAAAATGAAAAGATAAGGAAGGAGGTGAAACAAGAGCAGAGAAGAGGAGTTATATTTTGCTTCAATGAAACTAAACTCAGGCATGGAGTAGATGCTATGAAATTAGTTCACCAATCTTTGGTAGTGAGCCACCCCTTGGCAGTGAGCTGATCTTAGTAGTGAGCCCTAACTTTTGTAGCAGGCATTTTGGGCAGTGAGCCCTAAGGCAGTAAGCCTCTATTTTTCGGTATTGCTATAACATATATATCTTTGTGGGCTAACACCCACCATGGTTTTTCCCTTATAGTGTTTTCCATGTAAAAAATCTGGTGTCTCATGTGTTGATTATGCTATTGTGTTGAGATTTTCAATTCATGCTTTCATGATTAAATCTGAATAATAGTAAACAAGTGTTTGATGTGTTAATGTTCATAAGTGATCAAAGTTTTAGTGATAACTGATTCAGCCCCCTCTTAGTTGTCTGGTGCATTTCATTGGTATCAGAGCAAGGTACCTTGAAAATAAGCCTAACATCTTGAAGAAGATCCAGGATGTCTTACAGGAAGGAAGATCCACAGTTTGATGGAATGAATTATGCTCTTTGGAAGGTGTGAATGAAAAGCCATCTCCTTTGTCTCAGTTATAGAGTGTGGAAAGTGACAGAAACAAAGTATACCATGCTTCAGAATGGTTTGACAACTGAAGATGAAATCAAAGAATATGAGTTGAATATAAAAGATAGAGATGCTCTATTAAGTGCCTTGTCCAACACAAAGTTGATAAAGGTCATAGATTTGGAAACTACTCATGAAGTTTGAGAAAAGCTAAAAAATATGTATGAAAGAGATAAGTCCATAAAAAGTGCCAAGTTGCAGGGTTTGAAAGAGAAATATGAGGGTTTGAAGATGAGCGAAGATGAGAACATAATAGTCTTCATGCAAAACGTTGATGAAATTGTAAATGGAATAAAAGGATTGGGAGGAACTATTGATGAGAAGGAAGTTGTGATGAAAATTCTTAGGTCATTACCTAAGTCCTACAGTCACAAGGTAGCTGCAATTGAAGAAGTAATGACCATGTAGGATGTCACGAAGGACCAATTGCTAGGAAAGATTATGGCTTTTGAAATGAGAGAGTTTGGTAATGCTCTATCAAAGATTGAGTCTACTTTCAAATCCAGTACTTCAGAGAAGATCTCCAGAACTAAGAAGTACAAGGTGGAACCTGATGATGAGCTTGATGAAATTGAAGCCAAATTTGTTGATAGACTGCAAAGAGGTTCTGATAAGTATAAAGGAAAATTACTTTTCAAATGTTTTTCATGTGGTAAGGTTGGTCACTATGCTTCTAGATGTCCTGAAAGAACTGAAAGGAATAGAAAAATATTTGAAAGTAAACCTAGGGTTCCAAAGAAATTCTACTATGTTAGAGATCTTGATGATGAAGGTGTAATAGATGATCAATCTAATGATGCTAGTACTAGTGGAAATGAGTGCTTGTTTATTGCTATTAAATAAGATCTTGTGTCTACTAATCCTACTAGTTGTGTGAAGGATGAAAAACTAGTGGAAGAAATTGCTTTGGCTATTCAGGTTGAGAAAGATAAGGATGAATGGATTATTGATAGTGGATGCTCACAGTGACAAAAGTAAGTTTGTAAATTTAGAAAAATATGATGGGGGACTGGTTAGGTTTGGAGATAATGCAGCTGGTAAGATTTGTGGAAAAGGATCTATTTCTTTTGATGGAAAGCACAACACTAATAATGTCTTATATGTGAAAGGTTTAAAGCATAATCTTTTAAGTGTTGGTCAAATGTGTGACAAAGGTTATGATATGAGATTCAAATATAATGGGTGCAAGATCATGAAAAGCTCCAAAACAGTGATTGCTACTAGTAAGAAGACCAGAGGTAACATTTACCAATTAAGAGGAACTAATGATGATTGTTTATTGGCTTAGGCAAATGAGAGTTGGTTGTGGCATAGAAGGATGTGTCATATAAAATTTGATAATTTGGTGAAGATAAGTTTAGGATAGACTGTGAGAGATTTACCAAAGCTTGTGAAACCTACCAATACCATTTGTAAGGAATGACAGTTGGAGAAGCAAACAAGAACAAGTTTCAAGAGCAAAGAGTAATATTCTGTCAGTTTGCTAGATCTAGTGGATATAGATTTGTGTGGTCCTACAAGGGTAAGAAGTCTGCAAGGAGATAGGTACTTCATGTTGCTTATTGATGATTGTTCTAGAATGACTTGGGTCACTTTTCTAAGAGACAAATCAGAAGCCCTAGAAAAGTTCAAATCTTTCAAGGCAATGGTTGAGAATGAGATAGAACTAAAAATCAAATGCTTGAGGTCTGATAGAGGAGGTGAGTTCACATCAAATGAATTCAACATTTTCTATGAAGAGCAAGGGATAAAGAGACAGTTGTCTACACCTAGGACTCCTCAGCAAAATGGAGTTGTTGAAAGAAAGAACGGGATAGTTCAAGAGGTTGCTAGAACCATGATGAAGGAAATTGACTTGTTGGAAGTTTTCTGGAAAGAAGCTATACATATCATTGTCTACATTCAAAACTGAGTTCAAGTCAAAGGTAATGGTACTAAAACTCCTTATGAAGTGTGGTATGGAAGAATTCCTACAGTAAGATATTTCAAAGTTTTTGGAAGCAAATTTTATATCAAAAGGGAAGAAGCTCTTGGCAAGTTTGATGCTTGGTGTGATGAAGGAATCTTCCTTGGATACTCTACCAAGAGTAAGGCCTATCGGTGCTACAACAAAAGGCTAAAAAAGATTGTTGAGAGTGCTAATGTGAAGGTGGATGAAGATAAGGAAAGAACATCATATCTGATTGGCTACAATTTAGATGAACCTATTGTTGCAATAAATGAGAAGAAAGAGGAACAAGAAGATACTCAAGATGAAGAAGAAATGGCTCCAGAAATTGTAGTTAAGACTCCCAGGTATGTAAGTATCAGTCATTTTGAAGATCAAATTATTGGAGACAAAAGCAAAGGGGTACTGACAAGGAAATAAGCTACAGAAGAACAAGTGAATTACTATCTGCTTTCAAAAGTTGAACCAAAAACTGTGAATGAAGCTTGCAATGATGAAAATTGTGTAAAGGTCATGAAAGAAGAACTGATGAAGATAGAGAAGAATCAAACTTGGAAATTGGTTCCTAGGCCTACTGATAAAAATGTCATTAGAACTAAATGGGTTTTCAAGAACACGTTGAATGAAAATGGAGAAGTTTTAAGGAACAAAGCAAGGCTTGTGTACAAAGGATATTGTCAAATTGAAGGAATAGATTTTGAAGAGACTTTTGCTCTAGTGCTCGGATTGAAGCAATCAGAATATTTCTGGCATTTGCAGCTCACAAAGATTTTAAAGTGTATCAGACGGATGTGAAATCTGCATTCCTAAATGATGAGTTGGAAGAGGAAGTTTACATAGAGAAACCATAAGGATTTCAGTTATCAGGCCAAGGTGATATGGTGTGCAGGTTGAAGAAAGTTTTGTATGGACTCAAGCAAGCTCCTAGAGCCTGGTATGCAAGATTGGAAAAGTAGCTATTGCAATTAAGGTTAAATAAAGGTACTATTGATAGTAATCTCTATTTCAAGATTAATGGTGATCAAATTCTAATTTTTGAAGTCATTGGTGATGATATTATCTTTGGAGGCGATGAAGGTATGTGCATGAAATCTGCTAGAGAAATGTAAAAGGAGTTTGAGATGTCTATGTTTGGTGAAATAATTTTTTTTTAGGTCTGTAAATTACTCAATTAGATAAAGGAATCTTCATATCTCAGTCTAAGTATGTGAAAGAGTTGTTGAAGAAGTTTGGAATGGAGGACTCTAAACCAATATGTACTCCCATGATAACTAGTTGCAAGTTGAGCAAAAATGATGAATCACCTAAGACTAATCAGAAAAGGTACAAATCCATGATTGGAGGATTAGTTTCTCTAATTCAATCTAGACCTGATATAATGCATGCAGTTTGTCTTGTGGCAAGATTTCAAGAAGATCCTAGAGAGTCTCATGTAATGGCAGTTAAGAGAATCTTGAGGTATTTAAAGGGTACATCAGATCATGGCTTATGGTATCCAAAAGATAATGATTTCACTCTTAGTGCTTATACAGATGCAGATTGGGCCAAAGATGTTGATGACAGGAAAAGTACAAGTGGAGGTACTTTCTTCTTAGATAATAGATTGGTTTCATGGTTGAGCAAAAAGAAAGATTCAATCTCCTTATCCACTACAGAAGCAAAGTCTATTACAGCAGCATGTTGTTGCACTCAAGTGTTATGGATGAAGCAAACTTTGAAGGACATAAGAGTTGTATATGAAGACCCAATTGCAATCTTTTGTGACAATACAAGTGCTATAAACATTTCAAAGAACCCAATGATGTACTCAAGAACAAAGCATATATCTATAAGGTATCACTTTTTCAGAGAAAAGGGGACAGAGAATGAAGTCGAGATAGAATATGTGTCAACAAAGGACTAGATTGTAGACATTTTTACTAAGCCTCTACGTAAGGATACTTTTGAGTATCTCAGGGAAAAGTTAGGGGTTATTACCCCTCCTTCTTTGAACTAAGATGCATAAGAATGCATCAATATAGTGGTGCCTAGAGCCTCATTCATTGATCTGGATTGATGTTTTGAGAGCTACCTCTCAGGGGGAGTACCTAGAGGTTACTAACATGAGTTCCTAATAATAAATAGTAAGTATTGATAACAAAAAAAAATTATTTTGATCATAGCAACAGAGTGCAAGTATGTGCCCTTTTCCATAGATGTCAAAGGGGGGGAGAAATCATATGAATAACTCAAGGGGAGAAAGAGTACAAATATATAAAGAGAAAGGGGGAGAATCTTGTCTTGATGGTCTTTACAGTTTTTCACATCATATGTTGCCATCAATGACAAAGGGGGAGATTATTGCAAGTATGTGCCTAATCAGTGTTGTCATTGATGTCAACATATCTATGTTATAATTGATGTCAACTATGCTCCTATTTTGATGCTTTTTTGTTTTCCTATGTAAGTGTTGGAGATAATGAGAAAGTGATCCTGATATTGAGCTTCCAAGTGCTTTTGAGAAAATTTGCTCCTATGGTGGAAATAATGTATAGAAGAGTATCTTTGTTTAAAGTAAAATAGTCCAGTAGAATGCTCTGCATTTCTTGTAGAATGAATATCTTTGTCTATGGATTAGAAGTTATTTAGAGGCACGCCTGAA
Source organism: Cunninghamia lanceolata (assembly GCA_027924645.1). Lineage (NCBI taxonomy): Eukaryota > Viridiplantae > Streptophyta > Pinopsida > Cupressales > Cupressaceae > Cunninghamia > Cunninghamia lanceolata. The sequence continues at coordinate 1,208,833 of BSBN01000936.1, read as the reverse complement.
TATGCTATGTTCAAATTTTGAGCCCCCAGTATGAAGATTTGAGTGAGTTATGTTCACCAGAGTAAAAGCTACGTTTCCTAAGTATTCACTCGTGACAGGGAGAATGTATTCTACTCCGCATTTCTCTGCATTAAAGTTTCACGATCTGCAGTTCTGGAATCAAGTTTGTAATGATGATAAATTCCTTCAACTCCAATGGTTCATGATTTGGTGGTCTACAAGCAATCTTTCCTTTATGACAGTAGATAACAGTTATGTTCAGGTGCTCCAGTTTGAATAATCTTCTCGACAAAGTGATAGAGGTGGTGCAGATGTTCTTGGTGATTACAATGTGCTTGTGGATGACTCCTGATCATGTTCCTACCTTTGTCTTGGTCCACAAAGAGAAATCTAGATCGTGGATGAAGACTGTTCTTAAAAGACTTAGTGTTAACACCAGTGTTGGTCGACTTGGTTATTTTCACCACTTGTGGGGTTGCATTGAAGATTATGGAAGCATGTCGTGGCATGGAAGATTGTATTTGAGTCCAAGCTAAGGCATATCATGATCCACATACATCTTTTCCTTAGCCAATTTAGTTTAGGTCTAGACCTATTTCTATGTATGTTTGTAATGCTAACCTTGGAGATTGTTCCAATGGTTAATGAATGCAATGCCAACCTTGATGTACATTCCAAGGTCAATGAGTTGTATAAAAACATGTAATATAGTTACAAAAAATATTTCCTAGAGAAGAAATGAAAAGATAAGGAAGGAGGTGTAACAAGAGTAGAGAAGAGGAGTTATATTGTGCTTCAAAGGAACTGAACTCAGGCATGGAGTAGATGTTATCAAATCAGTTCACCAATCTTTAGCAGTAAGCTGATCTTGGCAGTGAGCCCTAACTTTTACAGTGAGCATTTTGGGCAGTGAGCCCTAAGGTAGTGAGCCTCTATTTTTCAGTATTGCTATAACATATATATCTTTGTGGGCTAACACCCACCATGGTTTTTCCCTTATAGGGTTTTCCATGTAAAAAATCTCGTGTCTCATGTGTTGATTATGTTATTGTGTTGAGATTTTCAATTCATGCATTCATGATTAAATTTGAATAACAATAAACAAGTGTTTGATGTGTTAATTTTCATAAGTGATCAAAGTTTTAGTGACAACTAATTCACCCCCCCTCTCAGTTGTTTGTTACATTTCAACAAGCCTATAGCTCCTGAAGTTGGGCTTTCAATTTCATCAACTCTGTAGTAGTCATACGATATGGTGCCTTTGAAAGTAGCTCAGATCTAGGTATTATCTCAATTGAGAAATCAAAATCTCTCTTCAAAGATAATCCTGGAAGTTCATCTAGGAAAACATCCTAAAAACCATGAAGAAAAGGATAGTTCTCCAAAGATACACTTTGATTACCAAGATCCTCTTCTACTTGCTCCATTTTGACTACAAAAAGTTGACAACCTTTTTGCCTAGCCTTCTTCATTTGCATAGCAGAGATTCGTCTAATCTTGACTTCTCTTTGTGAGCCTTGCAAAAAGAATTTATTTCCTACATCATCTAGACACTCAACTATTTTTACAAAATAGTCAACATTGGCTCTTTGCCTCCATAGCCAACTTATTCCTAAGATAATATCATAGAAACCTAGGGGGGCTAAAAATAAATTCACTTTTTTTGTAAAACTAGGAAGTTCTATGTTGGCTTCAAGTAGGCATTGCCCTACCTGAGCTTTAGTCTAGTTAGCATATTCTACTGACCAGGGTTTAGCCATATATCTTGCTCTTCTAGGAAATTTACTTAATATTCTTGGAGAAATAAAACTTTCAATTTCTCCAATATCAATCAAAATAGAAATGGGAACTCCAAACAAAATACTCATTATCTCTATGGGAGTAATTTGGTACTTTTCTTAGCAATTATCCAATGGCGCATGGATCCTCTATTGAAATTTTTCTTGCTACGTAGGTAAAGCATTACCATGCCGTTGAACTCCTTGGTTCCTAGTTGGACATTGATTTGTGTAGTGATCGCCACCACAAGAGAAACATCCTCCAAGAGGTCCTGACTTCTTAGCAAGTTTGCCTGTATTATTATCATTCCTTTGGACATTACCATTGTTCTTCTTCTCATTTATGGGTCCATTCATGTTATTTTTGGAGCCCTTGTCACTTTTATTAGTCACATCTTGTTTGCCATTTCTTTTCTTGGAAGGATAAGAAGTTGGGGTTTGATTAAACCTCTTGTGATTCTTCTCACGATATGCAAAAATTGACTTCAATTTTTGTTCTTGCTTGATTGCGTTCTCTAAAACTTGGTCCATAGTGGTAGGACCATGCACATCCACTTCTCCACTTATATGAGCATTCAGACCCATGATAGATTTCTTGATTCTAAACCTTTCATCTTTTTGATATTGAGGAACATACTTTAAGAGACAGCTAAACTTTTCTTAATATTCCACCATTGACATATCTCCTTGTCACTGATTCTAAAAATCTGTTAGCTTTTGGTTGAAGAAAAGTTTTTGTAACCACCTTTGGTGGAATAAAACCACAAATTGATCCCAGGTTAAGCTCAAAGAACTCAACCCCAGTTCCATTTTCTTGTTCATCCACCACATGGATGCTTCTCCTACCAGCTAAAAGGCACCACATACTACTTTGGTTATCTTAGAGTAATTTTAGATCTCAAAATACTTTTCCATCTCTGTGAACCAAGATTCTACACCATCACCACTTTATGTTCCATTGAACTTGGGTTGTGTCACTTTCTTCATGTCCCTCAACAACTCTGAAGCAAGTCTACTTCTCTTCTCTTCTTGAGACTTAGTCTTGTCCACATTCACCCTTTATTCACTATGAATACTAAATTCATGGACATATTCATCATCTCCTTGATGTGAGTCCTCATTTCCTTATTTGAATCTACCTTGACTCCTAACCTCTTGTTCCAAGTTTCTAAGCTTTTCCTTGGTTTCATTCAACATGGTCAAAATCTGATCCAACTTAGTCATTGGGTTTTCTAAGGGATTTGACTCTCCTTGACTATCTTCAAGATTTGTTTGAGTTTGAACCATGATGATACTTTATATCACATCTGATATTTGTATCATGTTATACGTTAGAATTCAGAAATAAAGCGTCTCATTAATTCACAATTCAGTAATAAAATCCATTCACAAAACTCAAATTTGTGCCAAAAATAATCTCATCTTTATTATAGTTTATTCTGGGTATAAATACATCCTTATTTAGATAAATAATTCAACAAGACTACATGTCACTATTCATTAAAGGATATTCCTTAGGCTCCTCTTCCCCCATCAGAATCCAGTAAAACAAACTTAGTGGGTGGATATACACACAGGTACTCCTCCATCACCTCTTTTCCTAAAATAGGGGCATCACGACCACACCCAAATGGCATGTCGTGACTAGTAAAAGGTTTACTTGGTTTAGCTGCACAAGTAGGAACAATAGGTTTCTTGGCTAGTTTGATATGTTGTTTCCTTTGTAGCTGTATATGCTTAAGAGTGTCAGCCAAAGTCTTAGAATCTTCTAGCCATGCACCCTCAACATAATTAACATGATCTTTGAGTTTTTCCTCCTCAATAGGTTCTTTCTTAACCACTAACTTAGGTAAATGCTAGGGAACAAACTTTCTGGCAGTTTTCTTAGTTTGTTTCCACACCATTCTAACATACAACCAATTCCAAACATTAGCTAATCTGCTAGATGTTGACAAGTTTTCTCGTAGTGAGCACCTAGATCCATGTGTTGAACCCAGTAGATCTGATACCATATGTAATAAACACATATCTTTTCTAAGTATTTTTCAACCTTGAAATTCATATATTCAAAGATAAGTCATAGTGAGAAACATTTCACTTTACATTTGCAATATATGTATTGGACTTGGCAATAAGAATATTTTTTTCATCATAACATAAAGAACACTGCATCTGGAATATTGACATCTGTCATTCAAGTCTCAGAGAGTCTTCTACTACAGAGGGAGAGCATCATCTGAGTGCTTTAACTCTAACCACAGACTGGTGGTCCCCTACACACTTTCCTTCCTGGAAGTGGCCCTACCCTTCACGAAGAGCATAGAAATAAGGAACCAATATGTTTTCCATCTGAGTCCTAGTGTTGTGTCCTATGAAACACAATCAATCATACAACTCTAGACAAACTTCTAGCTAAGTATGATCACTCTGACAGGTCATGCCTTCTAAACACTATGAACTGACTAATGCATGCAGAGAGAAATACATCACTTTGTCTAAAGTTTCATTATAAAATATGTTTCCAATAAACATATTCATGTGTTCACACACCTCTAACTCAACTTGGAAACTATCTCATCATATAGTTTGATTTGTCCAACTAATAATTCCTAGACACAAATTGTCTTAATTAATCTCAATTCCTAGCCAATCTGACTTAGAAATTTTAATCCTGATTCTAGGATATATATATATATACAAAGTATATATGATCAAGAGATTTAACTCTTCAAGGAATCTTTTAGTTACATTCTTGCAACCATCTGAGTCTATGACTTCTTGTCATTCTAATTTCATGACTCAAGAATAAGCATTCTTTATATTATAAGTCATATTTCAACTCTAACGGTAAATCTCTAAACTTCATCAATAAGCTTCTTTTGACTCTTTCTAGTGATAATATCTTAATCTCTAGTTTTTCGTCCCTTTCCATCAACCATACAATACATTAGATTAAAACAATGTCATAATCCTTCGAAAGAGATTTTTAAGTCTAATATTATCTGAGTTGATACTAGGGTTTAAATTTCTTGAACCCAATCATTAAACTATCAAGAAATACTTTCTTATTTTTCCAAAGGTAAAACCTTATAATAATAAATAACTTAAATAGAAATAGTCTCTAATCTTTTCTTGACTATTAGAGCATCACATTATTCATGATATGATTAAACAAACTCGCGAGGTATATCATATGCATATAATCTTTAAAGAATACCAAAATTACATAACTATGATCTCTAGTAAGTCTATCATTCAATCTAGCTATAATGGTGTTTTCTAAAAATGAAAACACTAATATTTTGGTCTTTCTCAAATTCACGGACTCTCCTCATAACATAAGTTTACAAACTCATGACAAACATCTCTAAATATAGAAATATTTCTGTCGTGGTTGCATAAATGATAACAAACCATAATTTTTAAATATATCTAATTGTAAAAATATCTTTAAGATACTCAAAATAGAAAATAGAAAACTTATCACAAGGCTTATGAAAGAATCAACAAGACTTACATATAAATAGAACATTGAGATATGAAACCATTTTCATCAAATCTCATGAGTTTTACTCCTATGTCTAATCAAAAATCCAAAAGAGATTCAGTTTCTTTATTCTACAAGGTAAAACTACAAAGTTTTCATCGCTCTACATCAGTAAATGAATACTATACATACTCAGATACTAATGGAGATAAAAACTATTGTTTTCAGACTAGGATCCTTTCAAAATAACTATGTTATTCTAAACTTTTATATCATAATAGGTATCTACGTACAAACAAAATTTACTACCCATTGCACTATAATCCTGATAACATAGTGAAAGAATAACTAAAGTTTACAACAGTATATATATGTTTCGGTGTTTTGACAGATAAAGTTTACAACAGTATATATGTTTCGATGTTTTCATATGACTAAGATCCTAATTTGTTGCTTGCATATTCTAATAAGAATCTACATAAAACCATTCATGCAAGTTTACAATGAATATCTTATTGCAGAGAGTGAATGAAATAGATGTTTAGGAGACAATTTACTTACCTCCTACGCTATCCTTATTGTGAAACAAGCTTAAAGATCACACTAATAACACAGAACTCACTGTGTAAGTTTCTCCACCAAAAATAACACAGTATCTCAACTCTATTAAGCATCGTTCCTCCTAAATCCTCATCTCTCTATCTCTCACTTAACCACAAACTTCTTTTCATATCCATTACTTTGATGGTCTATCCTTTTTAACAGGATCCATCTCCCCATACTATCGAGGAGCACTAGGCAGAAAAAGTGCCTCATCTTACTCACGATCGACATGCATACCAAGATGGAGATAATGGCTATTTAAGACCACTCCAAAGTTTCACTAACTTCTCCTTTTATATGTAAAGGAGGTTATAATTTATAAGTCCATGAGAGCAAGTGGTGGTTTAGTATTAATTACCACATCTCACTTAATGCTCTTTGACATAAAAGAAAAGGTTTAACCTAAAGATCAAAACAATAGATAATAACAACATATTATTGTTAAATAAAATGTATACATATGTTGCTTCTATAAAAAAAAAAAAAACATAAGGATGGGGTCGAAATAATCTCCCCTTTTCAAATATCTTAACACAAAAAGTAATAGATTAACATAATGATACTCCTATCAGAGTTTACTAAAAAAAGGGAGTTTAACTACTAGAATAAACTATATTCATCTCATGTAGAGAAGATAACAACTTTTGAGGTCATATTCTATCAATAGTCATTCTATCCAAACTTGGTTTCATGAAAAAACCTACGTTAATGGATACTGACGACAAATCGATGATTGTCGAGTTGAAACAAAACTTAATCTATTTGGATCAAACTCAACTTACCAAACTTGATGAGGTTCACTAAACAATGAAAGCACAAGACTTAGATGGAAACAACATGTTCCTTTACTTACGTCTATTCACTTATTTCCAATGATACTCTCCCTCTGTTTCTCGAAGGGCAGAAATCTATTTCTTGGTTACAACTTACAATCACCAAACTGGGATTAGTGTATCATTAGTTAATCCATATACCTTATGGATAAATAATCATGATAACATATAATCCCATGTATAAATTATATGCATATAAACATAAACTCATGAAATCATTGATTTATCCTGACATTTCACTAAATGTCAAATCATTAAACCATGCATAATCATCTACTAATTGCTTATAAGTGAAAAGTAAAACAGGTCAAAATTTGGGGTGTGACATAAACCTTGCAAGGAGAGAGCATATAGTCCGTAAAGCTAGGTAGGACATTGAGGACCTTGTTAGAGGAATCTTGAGAGCTAGACTTGTCAACTTGTTAACAGTATCTAATGATTTCTAGCAATATTATGCATACATGAGGAGTGCTAATGAGCATACGAATGAGGTGACTCTGAAGTTGAAGGATTTGAATATGAAGTGGATTCCTTGGGCCCCTATCATTAAAATTATTTTTTTTAAATGCTAAATATAACCCTAATAGCCACATGCTCATTGGTAAAATATTTGAGATAACACACCTTTTGGGTGAAGTGTCAATATTCATGAACAAGTTACAAGTGTCTTTGAAGGAAAAGGAAGTGGAAAATAAGAAGTTAGATTCACCTTGGCCTGCCAGATGTGATAGACACTAAAGTCCATGTCAAAGAAATTGACACTTGAAACTTTTGGGTTTGAGTATTTAATTCCTTTTTGGTTAAATCCCATTCTCTGAGATAACAAGATTGATCATCTGATAGTCAACACCTAGGTGGAAAAAGTAATAGTGCTTGAAAGAAGGATTGATAACTTCACCAAAGGGGTCAAGGTCTTATTAGATGCTAGATATGACACTAGTGTGAACAAAATAAAATCTATATTAGAAACGGTGTGGCCGTCATATGAGGAATTTGATAATTGGATAGAGAAGTTCACATAAGAGTATTGATGATGTTTCAAATCTTTTCGGTCCTTGCCTTTCTCTATCCATGTACTATGGAGTATGTCAACACCCACTTTTCATGAATAATGGATTTTGATGTGAAGAAAAATTGCAGCATTTCCCTTTGTTAAACTAAAGTTTTGCTTTATTGGAATATGATTGTAGATTCACTTCAGGGTATGCATCAATGTCAAGTATGTGGCCTTTCTTGTTTGGGTTTGCTTTGAGGTCATCTTTTTCTTGCCTTTTTTAATTTTTTTCTATATATAGGTGTGATCAACATGGTTCTTTTTCATCAATTTATAGTTGTAAACATGAAGTTTCTAAGTGTTCTAGCTAGCCATTGTAAGGGAGGATCTATGAAGAGATTAAAACTCTATCTATTTTTATATTCTATGTCAATGTGTTTTTTTTGGCCCTCCGTTATCTTCTAGAATTACTAGTTATTCATGTTGTTTCAATTCTTGTAAAACTATCTCTCAAGATGAGAAGATTTTCCTAGACTCTTGGGTTGCATTTTAGCAACCCCCTACAACATGCAGTTTGCATAATAGTGTTTATAATGAGAAGCCCTGTGTGGAGGGCATAAATGAGTTTTTTTTTCCTCACGACATGTCATTTATTTCCTTCCCAACTACAAGGTGGTGGATTGTCAAGCCTCAGTGGATGATGCTGATGAATATCTAGTTAGTCACTCATACTTCATTTCAAATTTTTCTTAGTTGGGAAGTTGGAAAGGAGTTCGTTGTTGTTGCTACTTTACTACATCCTTAGCTTATAGATCCTTCTTGTGCTCCTCCTTTGACCTTGTGATCTCGATCAACAGAGCATGGACTTGATAATGTTGGCTTTGAAAATGGTGTTATTGCAACCTAGGAATCTTCTTTCTGGTGGGCACATGATGTGGAGTTGATCTCAAAGGGTTAAGATAGGGGTTCATACACTTCATTCCTCTCCAATATCACTCCTAGCACCCTATCATGTGCAAACTCTTCACATCAAGAAATTAGGCCCACCACAAACATTGTTATGAACACAAATCACTTCACAACAATTCATTGTATCAAGAACTAACAAGTGTCAATCATCTGAGTGAGATGAGCCTTGTATGCTTCTGTAAATAGGATTTCTTCTTATTTTTTTAAGGACTTCTGGGAGGGAATTTGTATCTTGTATGGTGGAAGAACTTCCAATAGAGAATAAAAGGGTTTTCAAACTAAATTTGTAATGTCCACTATTTGTAATATTTTTGTAATGTTGGTTCTTGAAAATCAATGGAATGATAATTATGTTTTCATCTTTTAGAGTTGTCTCCTACTTTACTAAGTTATAATTATGTGGGGTTTTATTTCATTTAGCATATACTTTTTATGGTTATGTTAGTTGATCATTCATGAAATATTGTAAAAGTCATGTTGAATGTTATATTTGCCATGGCGTCTTCCATACTTAACAATATAATTACTTCTTAGCATGAAGGATTACTAAGTAGAGTCCTAGAATATGAACTAGGAATTTATCGAGGATCTTTATCTCACACAGTGAAATATCCTTCAAAGGTCACCAAAACTATTGTCATGTTAAAGGAATTAATCATAGTGTGAGTGTTATATTTGACTTTGTACCCAATGTTTTAAGGCATCAGTCATTTAACGTCATGTTAAAGGAAATAATCATAGTATGAATGTTATGTTTGACTTTGTACTAAATGTTTTAAGCCACTGGTCATTTATCCCCCATATTTCCATGACTTCTAAATTTGATATCTTAGCTATGATAATATAAATAACTTATGAAGATTATACAAATGAACTTTTAAGTATAATGTCAATTTGCTTATATTTTTTGCAGATGTTCATGGTTCTTTTCTACCTTGATTTTCCTCTTTGCACTTTCAATTAACTAACTCGTTTGGGCCAGTGATAGTAAATTGGGTCCATTGGTGTGTCATTAAAGCCTAGTCTAGAAGTGAGAAGCCTTTCCAAGGATGTGGTAGTCTAAATTATCTTTTCCATACACTAAGTACTAGTGAATTGTTTAGAGAGGAATTGTAGGGAATACCCCTTTGATTCTAGCAAAGCTTGAACTAGAAGAAGAGAGGGACTCTATCGCATGTGTTGGTCTTGTTCCTTCTTTGTATTGTGAATTATTTGTCCTCCTTGTTGTTACAAAGTCTGACAATACCTAGAGCCTTTAAAAAGAGGATGTTTATCATATAATTTGATTCATGGTCTAAAAGAGGAAAAGACCCCAATAGGTTGGAGCTTAGAACAAAATACTTTTAGATCTACAATTTAAATTAGACTTTAAATGTTCTAATTTTTCTAGGAAATAATAATATCATTCCTAAATTATGGAGCTCTTATTATGGAAATAATAATACCATATTATTATTATGTATTATATTATGTTAGATATAATTTTTATGTTGGATACAAATACTTCCCCTAGAATTCCCTTAGTAGTTTCTAAGAATTTGTTGTGAGTTCTTCCATTAAAATCTATATATTACCATATTTTTGTGATTTATTAAAATTTATCCTCATGTTTGATAAGTTTGCACATTATCATTAAAATCATACCTACATATATCATCTTCAAACTTTGTCTTCTATTTGAGGAACCAATGTGTGGTACACTTTTCTAAATTTTCTTTTATATTTAGTTCTTGAAAACCCTAAATATGACTTAATATGTATAGTGTTTTTCTTATTTATATAATTTTTTATCTGCAATAAAGGCAATGTCACCATCTTAAGTAGGGGTTTTTACCCCCTATTGAGATTTGACAATACAAATCTATTTACTAACAATATTACCACCTAACACATTAACTATTTGGAGGTTACCATCCTAGCCACCTGACACCTTGGGTATTTAGCAGTTACCACCAAACTAGAAATAGGATATTGATGATGTCATCATTGGTTATAAGGTAACCACTTGATTGGATAAAAGTCCAAACCAAATCCAAATATATGAGGAGGGTTATTCATCATCAATGTTAAAGGTCAAGGGTCAAGGATAAAAAATATGGAGTGAGAGTGAGTGATGTAGGATACATGCCCCCTTAAAGTGACTAGCAAAATAAGATGTTAAGCAAATAGATCCAATTGTTTTAAGGTTAATGGTTAAGGGTGAAAGGAGAATGAGGAGAGATTCCAAGGATTTTATGAGGGGAGAGGAAAAAATGATGAGTAAGGGGAACATATGGGTTATTCCCCCAAGATATGACAATGTAAGGGAATCACTAGGGGAACAAACATCATATGCCCCCAAGTGATTAAGTGATAAATTGATGAAAGAGGGTAACATCTAGGCCATGCCCCTAATGGATCCAAAATATGAGGGATCATAAGAGGAATAATCTAATCATATGCCCCAAAGTTATTACAAAGGATATCACAATGGTTGCAAAAAATATGAGGTGAAAATAATGCCTGATGCCCACAAGAGCCAATAAGATAAGAGAAAAGGCACAAGCACAAAAACACAATAAAGAGGGTAAAGTACAATCAAGGAGGAGGAAATAAACACAATTAAAAGAAAATCAAGCTATATCGATAGATTCAATCTTAATAGTAATATATGTAGTAACTAAACATGGATCATAATCCTCCATGTCATCATAGAAAGATGAGGCATAATCAAAAGCAAAAGGAAAAATCAAGGTACAAATGCCAAAAGGGAAAAATAAAATGAAGCAATCAAAAATTATAAAAAGATAAAAGGATCAAATAAAAGGGAAAAGGAACAGTGGAAATCAAGATAAAGGCAAAGTAGAAAAAAGCCACAAAGTAATGTGACAGTGTGTTGTAAAGGCAAGGAGGTGTAAAACAAGTGAATAATTGAAAATGGGAAACAAACAAGAAGGATGGAAACCAACAAGGTGGGAAATTTGAAAATGGAAAACAAAAAGAAAATAATAAATACAAATGAGAAATTAAAAGGGTATCCAAAAGAAAAGCAACAAGTCCTGAAGTGCATAATTGGGATGACAACTAGGTCAATGGGTTCCAATTGTGGTCTTAGGCTTATACATCAATGCAAATAGGAAACTTGCTTACGTCCATCTTTGGTATATAACTTGTAATGTTAAATGGAAGTTGTAAAACACATAGTGGTCTAGGGTGTGTGTAAGGGAGAAAAGTTGTAGGGGTCTTACTATGAGTCATTTGGAGAATTTTTCAATGTGGACCTTCGATTTTGAAGGATGGGGGACAGAGAATATCACGTAAGGATGAGGAGATAGAAAAGGTGGAAGGGGTATGCTAAAGTAGGCTTTCACACTTAGGCCATAGACACTAGAAGAAAAGGAATAGGAGGCATTCTAGATCAATGCTAATTATAGAATGAATTATGAGGTAGATTGAAGTAGATAGGAATAGACAACAAGTGAGACATCTTGAGTCTAGTAGAGTGATTTGTGTTGATTTTTTTTAGCCTTTGGGTTTCTCTGATTTGGCACTTAAGTTCATCTCTTAGGCTCACATGCTTTTGATTTTTCTTTTTTAAAATTTATTTTCTTTTCTTTTTCATGTCAATCCCCATGATCTAACTCCATGCAACCAATAAGATACAAAATCCCATCACCATACATTATATTAGGTAGTTATGGACATTTCTTTTTAAATTTTGGATGCCAACCTTGTAGCTTAGGCCAGAGCCTCCACCTAAGATTACGAGCATCTTCATGCTAAATAATACTCATGTCTTGATGAAGAAAGAAGGGTGAAAATGATCTGATCATAAATTTCTAGGAGTTACAACTAAGTTTTGGCTATCAAAATTATAGAGGGAGAGAAAGCATTCATGGTCTTAAGTTTCATCATCACACCTAGCGTAGGGTTAAAAGGATGAGGGAAAATGGCAAATGTAAGATGAATGTGGTAAGCACTCAAATATAAAAAATTCAACACAACAAAGGGCCTACAAACTAATCATTGAAAGATGTGGTTTGAATATGTATGTGACTTGGTCCAACAATGTAATATATGGTGTATGATAGAAGGGGTAAAGGGTGAATAATAGTACATGACAAATCAAGTGTGTATGATAAGGTGGCTTAGGCAAACTCTTGCTTTTTATTATTGCATAAGCAAGGGATGGAACTGTTATTACCTGGAATTGCCCCCTTCTTGAAGCTTGTTCAAGCATTCCAATGACACAATGTGACTGATCTCAAGGTGTGGGACCTTGCAGATGAGATCAAACCTCTAAAGAAGGTTGGTTCCTCATTATAAACTTACGGTTCATATAAAATAACTAAACTTATGCTACTAATCATCAAAGAAAAGAGGAATGAGGAATACAGAAAAGAAAATGGTGATGCACCAAGATTTAGGATGTTTAACTACAACTGACATAGCACAGTAATGATCTCAACGCTGAAGGGAACTCACATAGACTCATGTAGGTTCAAACAAAGGTTAAGGTAGAAAGATAAAACTATGAAAGGGATCATTTTATCTAATATACACAAATTGCATCTATCAAATAAACACATTGTAAGAATAATGAGAGGCAAAATATCAATTTGTATTGATCATAGAGGCTAAATAGCCATTACAAAAAAAGACAAATGCATTACAGGTGTGAAATAGACACAAAATCATAGACTCTCCTTCATTGATGAACTGATATAGAGATATGAGAGGCTTAGAAGAGAGCACAGTCCATCAAATCCACCCATTTTTAGAGAAAACCACAAGGTTTCAACTTGTAAACCAATCTTTTTGTCTAAATAATGACCTAGAATAGCTAACCAATAGAAATACATCTTTAATACATGCATATATAGCTTTTGAAATCATACTGTAGTAGCCATGGATGTGGGGAAGAGTGGTCAACAAGGAAAACCAGTTACGCATGCTACAATAAATTCATCTATGTAAATTTAATGCAAAAGGAGCTACAATGGCATTGGGGCATGGGAAATCAGTTTCCACAAATAATCAAGCTCTAAAGAAGCATCAATGGTGGTCAGAGAGGTCATTGAACAATCCCATCACATTCTTAATAGTGGAACAAGTAAGGAGGGAAAAATAATTAGGCCCTGACCAATCAGGCTTCCACTAGGCAATCGACCTCTGAAAGGGTGAAGAAGGAAACCCTGATCTCCAAAGTTTGAAAGGAATAAAGGGAAACCATCAGGTTTTGGAGATCAGGCCTTCACCATACATCATACATTTGGAAGAGAAGAAAGGGAACCACTTAATCCTTGATCTTGAAATACCTAGAAGAAATTGAAGATCATCGAGATCGGGCATCAAACCTTGACGCTAACACTTGTAACCTACAATTGAACAAGAAACTCTCTGGAGTCTATTTCCTGAACACTTGGCACCCTAGAGAAATGATTGGGGATCGGGCCTTAGACCTTCACCCTTCTGCCTTCAAAAAGGAAAGAGAAAGAGAAACCTCCCGATCTTTGACACCCAAAAGACTTAGAAAATTTTGGAGCTTCGTTAGGATTTCCGCTTACTTCCTTCTTGGAAGAAGAAGGAAGAGAAACCTCCTAACCTCTAAGATCCAAAATACTTAGAAACTTTTGGGCAATTTACAAATTGGTAAAGTGGAGTTTTGGAGCTTCGAAGAGTGAACCCCAAAACTCTGCAGCTTCGAAAAAGGTAGAAAATACAAGGGAGAAGCCAAGAAGCTCTGGACTATTTTCTCTGAAGACAAAATAGGACAATATTTTGGAGACTTTGCAGGAGTGTTTGTCTACTAAACACAAGGATCCAATGTCCTTAATAGTCCATTGGGCATAGAGTCGAAGGGGACGCAACAACACCTGAAGTTAAGATGGTTCAGACCAACACAACTGAACATGCCTCCAAAAAACAAAACAAAACAAAACAAACAAGGAAAACAACCTCCTAATGAGGATGTAGCCTATGTAAGAGCACTTAGGGAAAATGAAAACACACCTACCATATATACAAGATCCCAAAACCAAACTAGAAGCAAGGTTTGAGATGGATCCCATTAACTGGGATTGGAAGGGTCTCACCACTTAGCTTGGAGAGTTGAAATGCATTAGCCTATTTGCAACCAGTACTAATGTAGGGACCACTCCATATGGCATCAAACTTCAAATGTCTCCCAACTTTAGCTCCGTCTTCAACCCACTTCAACATGAAATCTCCCTCATTGAATGCTCTATCATTTGATTTTATATCAAATGTTATCTTGACCTAATCTTGGTGGGCCTCAAGAATCTTCATGACAACATCCCTCTTCTCCTCTAGCTCTGTCAATTCAACAAATCTCACTATTTGTAAGGAAATGAGAGCATCTCAGAATGTATTTCTAAGAACAGTGGTGTCTTCAATAGATTTAAATTTCATTAGATTGCCTCAAAAACACACACAACTATGCCACAAAGCGGAATCAAACATAGTTCATTTCCAACATTAACCCTTAGAGGAAAGTACAAGCAACATTAACCAGTTTCAACAGCAAAAATATTAAACATGAAAGATAGAACAAAAACATAGATTTACGTGGGGTAAACCCTTACAGGTAAAAAACCCCACACTCCAAAAGCCTAGATTGCCATTGTATTATTCAACAATAGAAAATACAGTTACAATACAAATCTTGCACTAAGCCTTTCATGGAGATTAACATCCTGTTCCATCTAGAGACAATTCGACAGTCTCTCTCATATCTTTCTGTCTTGCCCAGTTCCAGGTATCACACTCATCCAACATTCAGAATTACATGTCCATGCATGAGTGTTGAGACTACTCTTCTTGTCTCTAATAACTAATCAAACAGAACAGCCTGAACTCTCTCTCTCATCTCTCTGACGTAATCCTCTGTTACAAATGTGTTTTAACATATCACATTACAAAAGAGAACATTTGGTTTGACTATCTCAAACTGTTACAACTTCCAAAAGGTCGACAATTTGTTTTAACCATTCGCAACCGTTTGTATTCATGAGGACTAAATAGTCCCACATGCATCAGTTGACAAACATAGCAGTAGTAAATATCCACGAACACGCAGTAAGTCTATTGTCGGCGCTTTTGCTGCCGACGACCCTAGCCAGTCAATCATCAAAGAACCATTGGAGTGACCAAGACCTTCGGTGTGACTTCATCCTTCTTCGCTAACAAAGTTCTTTCTGTTGATGCCAAACTCCATCAGACAGACCAAGCTCATCAGAGTAAGAATTCCACTGAAAGCCGATAGCATTAGTCCTGCCGATACCAAACCTCCATCGATAACACACATAGCAGTCAAAGTGACATCTTAGAGCTTAGCCGATAGTTCAAGCTAGGCCGAACACCTTTCCATTGGAGAGACACCAACTATCTTAAAGACTACACAAAACTTCACCGATAGCTATAGTTACACCGATCGATGTAGTACAGGTGATCCGAGAGAGAACTTAAGACAAGGCCGATAGCGATAGTCAAGCTGATGGATAGAACAACATTAGTGAAACATACTCCATCGCTAGAACACAAACAAGTTAATGCAAAGACCCCCATTTCGCCGATAGCACATCGCAAGAACACCACCATCGGGAAGACACAAACGGCTGGAGTAACAAACAGATCGCTGAGACAAAGAGCAGCACAAGTCGATGCCTGTAATCCGAGTCACAAGTACTCAACATTCTCCCACTTGATGAAGGAATTACATGAAACCATCAATGCTCCAAGTTACAGAACCAAAGTTGATACTGCCTCCACTCCACTGTGCTCACAAGCTACACAGAAGCTGCAACATAACCAACTTCAAAGCTTCCAGAACACAGCCATGAAATCATCCTCTAGAAACAAGATAGAGCATTAGCTAGAACAACAATCAAAAAACTGACTACTTCCATCCAACTGAACAAAAAACCCACTTGACTAAAAATAACACACAGCTAGTGCTAAAACATTCAATCACTCATACCTTGAAGGTATTGACATCAATAGACTCATGCCACCTACATATACACCCATCAACTGCAAATACAAGCTCCATATGTCAACTAATCGAAGAAGACCAAACACATCCAAGAACTCCCACTGCATGGGTAATGCAGATCTAAAAAAGATCAAGGCATACAAAGTCTACCAATAGCATAACATAGAAGGTGTAAATAACAACATCATGTAGTACCAAGGAATCGTCCACAATAATATGTAAAATTTCTAAACAAATAACCTACAAGAACAATTCTCCCCACCAGTCCAGAACTCTCCCAAATTCTCCACACCCAACAAAGGAAAAGAGATAACAGACCTCCATGTCATCACCCAAGAATATAAGTGAAACACATGACCACAAACTAGTGATCACCTCAGCTCCAATCAAACCTCAAACCAATGTAGTGTGAAACAAACCATCCAAGAAGATAACCAGGACCATAGAGAGTAACTCTGCACATCATATACTTGTAGACAATCCTTCTACATACACCTCTGAATGCCAACTATGTCAAGTATGATCTCCTTCAAAACGCCCCAAAGAGAACAGCATAACAACACCCACCCATTCAATCTCCAAGATCAAATACAACATATATATCATGCAATCATAAAATATGGATGTAAGCTTCTCTAAGAAGATCAAACTACTCCATTTCCCATTTTAGGAAATCAGCCCATAAAACCATCTCCTAACAATCCTCATCAATGAATGATATCTTAAACTCAAATGCACAAGGAGATTAATCATGCTATCCATCTCTCACAATGAATCCTCCAGAACCATCTATGAGTAGTTTAAGATCCATGTCTATGAAAGAAAGCATAAAACACCTGAGAGAAACAATGGGCAATACCTCTCAAGTAATAAACTGTCAAGTAGACCATGAGCAGGGATAAGAATGCTCCTCCAAGATATACAAACCATCATGACTCCTGCAAGAGCAATCTCCTCATAAGTCTCTATTGAACTCACGTTCAACCAAGGTGTAGGCTCCTCAGACTTTCTACTGAAATCTTCATCAAGAGTAACCATCAACAACACTTCTCTTATCTTAAGAGAATTACAGCCTCACCTTATTCTCCATGTACCCATGAACATCTACAAATAATCATTTCATGCTAAACTCCAAATACATCACTGCACCAACATGAAGTAATTAAGAAAAAGATCAATGCACCCAACACACAGAGAATCATTGGACCACTGTGAAAGCTCCAATCATCAAAATCAGGAACTAATCATGACATCATGATCTTACCATCCCCCTCTGGAGATTCCATGCTCCAGGTGAACATAACCATGGTCTCAAGAGCAATGTATCATGCCAGAACTCAAATGCAGAAATCAAGAAAATATCATGACATGAAACAAACCAAACTCTAAACCAACATCACCTGTCAAGCACCACCAACACCTCAGCCAAGGATTTCATGAATCCCCCATGACTCCAAGATGTTACACATCCTCAAATAGTGCCCCTGCAAATGTGAAAGAACCCTTCTGCAGCAACAGGATCTAAGAGCTCCTTCTAGTAACATTTGCAACACTAAAGAAGATCATTCACCACCAAGTGATGAATGCATAGTCAATGCTAAAGTTCCCACTGAACCGTGGCAACTAATCTTTTCAGGCATCATGACCAAACATCTCCTAATCTGAAAATCCTCCAGGTCCACACATTAACATGTCCATGTGACAATAAAACCAAGTGGCACCAAGATCTCCAAACCAAGGAAATACACTATCACTGCAAGTAACTTACACAAACCTGTGTATCCAAGCTCTTCATGACATCATGATACACATGCTACAAGTCTCCTTAACTGACTATTTAGGTACTTTAAAACATCCATCCTCTCATCTTGAAGCAGTCACACCAATGCACAAGTGACCACAGATAAGGGCAGCTAACAAATCTGCATAAACACTGAAATAATCTTGTGGATAAAGATAGTCCACATCCAAGTCATCTCACTATAGCTTAATAAGTGATCAGCCCACAAAACTACATAACTCATAGACCCAACCAATGTACCATGCAAACTCACTATCACACTAGAAACTGCAAAACTAAGATCTCAAGGAATAGATAACAATGTAGACAACATGACTCAAGCACCAGATTACTTACAAATCTGATTTGCCAAATATGTCCACAACCTGAGCACCATAGTCTAGAAAACCAAAAGCATTACCATAGTGATGCTAAGTGACATATCACATACCAGCATTCCCATGCAGAGAAAGCATTTCACCTCCTCACACCATGCACAGAGCACGCATGCAAAACTAAAACTATATCATCTAGCAACACCCCAAAAGCCAGGGTCTAGAAATAGCTTAAATGCAGCTTCACAAAACCACAAGTTTTTCTCTTGACCATGTAAAACATGCAAAACCACTGTGTTTGACAAACAACCATGCACATCCATGCCCACTTCACATCTGGAAGACCAAGAATATGAATCAAGAAACACCATAACGGTTAAACCAGAAAAAATGGATCATCATGAATATGCATAACCATAGATTTTAGGAAAAACTATGAAACCCCTCAAAACCAAGGAACATGATTTTGAGACATGCAAGTACAAAGCATCCATTAAAGGAAACAACAGTTTAGGAACTTCAGGCCTACTTGTAGGCCAACTCCACAAACACCAACATGCACATGCATCCGAGGGAGACAGGCTATTACAGAAGCTCTCAGACCATCCAATGATCAACTCCATAGCCTACATGTAATCAAGGTAACAAAAATTATGCCTTCCAATTCCAAGACAAAACACCTAGCATAAGCACATTTCTCCATAGCTAAGAAACAACCCAAGCTTCTCTGTATCATCAGGGAGCCTCTCACACAGACACCCAATAGAGAGATTTGCTACATCTCAACCAAAGAGTAAAGTATTCCACCCCAAGCATCAGGATTATACCGCTGCCAACTAGGAGCCTCAAACCACATCATTTCAATATGACCAGCTCCAATATCTCCATCTTCACCATCCTTCATGTGCCTACTATAACATGAAGACAAGATCAACTACAAGACTTCCACTCAAACAAGGAGCAATCATCAGTCAATTCCTTCAGATTTCCTCAAGCTTTCCAGGCTAAGAAATCATTATAGAAGAAATACCCAGAACCAGAAACACCAGGAACAAATAAATCCCAGCAAAAGGCTTTGATACCAATTGTAAGGAAATGAGAGCATCTCAGAACATATTTCTAAGAATAGTGGTGTCTTCAACAGATTTAAATTTCATTAGATTGCCTCAAAAACACGCACAACTATGCCACAAAGCGGAATCAGACATAGTTCATTTCCAACATTAACCCTTAGAGGAAAGTACAAGCAACATTAACCAGTTTCAACAGCAGAAATATTAAACATGAAAGACAAAACAAAAACACAGATTTACATGGGGAAAACCCTTATGGGTAAAAAACCCCACACTCCAAAAGCCCAGATTGCCATTGTATTATTCAATAATAGAAAATACAGTTACAATACAAATCTGGCACTAAGCCTTTCATGGAGATTAACATCCTGTTCCATCTGGAGACAATTCGATAGTCTCTCCTCTCATATCTTTCTGTCTTGCCCTGTTCTAGGTATCACACTCATCCAACATTCAGAATTACATGTCCATGCATGAGTGTTGAGACTACTCTTCTTTTCTCTAATAACCAACCAAACAGAATAGCCTGAACTCTCTCTCTCTCTCGTCTCTCTGACGTAATCCTCTGTTACAAATGTGTTTTAACATATCACATTACAGAAGAGAACATTCGGTTCGACTATCTCATACTGTTACAACTTCCAAAAGGTTGACAGTTCATTTTAACCATTCGCAATCGTTTGTATTCATGAGGACTAAATAGTCCCACATGCATCAGTTGACAAACACAGCAATAGTAAATATCCACGAACACGTGGTAAGTCTATCATCAACGCTTTTTTCGTTGACGACCCCAACCGGTCAATCATCAACGAACCATCGGAGTGACCAAAACCTTCAATGTGACTTCATCCTTCTTCGTTAACAAAGTTCTTTCTACCGATGCCAAACTCCATCGGACAGACCAAGCTCATTGGAGTAAAAATTCCACTGAAAGCTGATAGCATTAGTCCCGCTGATACCAAACCTCCATCAGTAACACACATAATAGTCGAAGTGACATCTTAGAGCTTAGCCGATAGTTCAAGCTAGGTTGAACACCTTTCCATCGGAGAGACACCAACTATTGCAGAGACTACACAAAACTTCACCGATAGTTATAGTTACACCGATTGGTGTAGCACAGGTGATCGGAGAGAGAACTTAAGACAAGGCTGACAGCGATAGTCAAGTCGATGGACAGAACACCATCGGTGAAACATACTCCATTGCTGGTGGTGGTTCCCACTTGGATTTAAGGTTTCAAACATTCATCTACATGCCCTTTCATTTAATTCCAAAAAAATTCTAAGTCTGTTAGCCTTCACATTTTTATGCATGTATCTGTGTATATGGCCGCCTGTATGTGTCTTCGTATGTACAAGTGCAGATGTACATTGGCCAGACCCAAGAGGAAATTTCAATTGGCTTGTGAAAGTGGAAAAATGCTTGTATGTGTCATTCGGATACATTTCTGGATGTGAAAATGTGGTTGTATATAGCATATTCTAGGTTAGATTCTGCGGTTGTATCAAAAGTATTGTATGTATATGTTGTTGTATATTTGATATACAACGGAAAAGATACAACGGCAGACCTAAAAGGTTTGTTAAATCAGGTTAAAATGGTGTTCGGGCCCACAGGTTTTCAGCAAGCGAGTTATATGTATGTGACATATACAATAAGACATACAATGCAGAATATATAATCCCAAATTCCAAATTTTATCAAATCGGGCTTGGCGGGCTTACATACAACAGCAAAGTTGAAAAAGTCATAGGTTTATAGCCACCATTGTATATTGTTTCATACATACAACTGCATGTACAAGGTGAAATATACAAGCAGGCAGGTGCAAAAATGGACGCAGCTGAAAAGTAAACTACATTTATGAGTTGGGTGAAATCCGTGGTTGTATATTGGGGTTGTATGTACCCAATATACAATCAGAAATACAGGTGAAGATACAAAGAAACATACAAGGCAGGAGAGGTCAAAGTTAACAATCTTCAAGAACATGGTGAGGCCCACATAGTTGTATGTCCCGGATTGTATGTATGTGCTATATACAATGCAAAATACAAAAGTGCACATACAATCCCGGATACAAAGGAGAATTTGATTATGGCAGATTTCAGGCTGGGGTTCGTGGGTTGTATATTGCACATTGTATGTATGTGCGATATACAAAGCCGAATTCGAATGTTATGTCAATCTGATTGATAAATGAGATGGAATCCACGGTTGTATGTATATTATACATTGTATGTGCGATATACAAAAGGGTGTTAGATGCAAGCTAGAACTGATTGCAATTTCAATTTGTTTCACAATGATTTGGGGTCCACGCTTGTATGTGTTGCAAATTGTATGTGCATACAATCTCATATATAACCACAGATGCAAAAGAAGATACAATGGATTGGTGATGAAGATACAAGTGCTTAGCGATAGTGATCAAATGGCAGGCTGACACGTGTCCAATTCAGTTGTATGTATATACAACTGCATATGCAAAGCTTTGAAGGCGAAAATGGCAAAACGGGCAAAAGGGGCAAAAGGCAAAAATGGGTGAAAACATAAAATGTATGCTTGAGCTGTGAAAAGTGAAAGGGGACAATATGCCTGCGTGGTGTAATTTCATTGGTTGTGGAATTTTTAGCATGATTTGAAGCTGTAGATCTCAGTGGGAAGAAAGAATTGATGGACTATTTCAAATTTTCAAAATAGGATGGGATTTCTATGTGTTCGCAGTTGCATTCCAAATCAAAAGAGTTCTAGAGCACGCAATCATCGTATTTCTAGAAGTCGTGGGTAGGTTAGCCATTAATGGCAAATTTATAGAGGCATGGTCAATGAATGATGGGCTACCTACCATTTTTATTGGGAAAATCTCCAGTCAGTTGCACGTTTCCTGAACTAACCTGCTCTTCCTTCTTCTTCTGCCTGCTGTATTTAATGTTTTGGGTGCCATTTTGATGGTGTGATGTATCTGGCAACATTTTGAAAATGACATGTACCTTGATTGCTGAATACACGTTCTAGGTATATCAGGACTATGTCACTCATTTTTCTGTTGGTTGAAGACTGGGCAAATTTTGGTGGACTATAAGGTACAGTTTTGTTGGTGGCTTTTGTGGGTGTCTTGTGAGTTTATGAATCATATGTTGAATGTTTTATGCATAGTTTTACTAGTTTCATGTTCTTTTTATATGAGAAATGCATCGTTGCATGTGTTCGGTTGTTTGTCTCCAAGTTGTGGGTATCTTTTCTTTTGAATCTAAATAGCTGAGGGTTATTTGGGATTCAGGAACATGGATTTTTTGTGTTGAATGTCTAATCTCTTATCTTTGTTCAAGGAACAAATTAAATGTTTTAGGTTAAGTATTGGGAAAGGTATGCTGCAACAGGGATATCATCAAGTATGAATGACTAAATACTCAGTCTTGGGAAGTATCTATAAGGCAGACACTAAAAAATTTCCCCTTGAAACATAGTTATTGATTCAAGTTTATGGTAATCATTTTCATGTGTATGTCTATTGACTCCGAGCCCTGAGATAGGCACCAGTCTGGTCTTGTATTGAAGTTACAACCCAAGGTCCCAGTCTTGCATCCAAATACAAAATACAAATTCAAACTTCAAATATAAACCTTTAGGACATTAGAAGTAGTTTTAGGACTAAAATCCTCTATTTCACAACTGAGAATAGGCCCAAAGCTAGCCCCTTTGCACTTATTTTATAGTTTTGGTCTGCATAAGAGAGGATTTATCTGCTTTGTGTCAACATCCCAGTAAGTTCACATGCATATTTTATGGATGTTCAATAGGGAATACCCCCCTTGGTTCTGCAGAGCCTAAAGATGGAGAGGAGATATTTATAGGGTCTATCTCCTATACTGTTGGCCCCTAGCTGGGAAATCCTATTGATCAATGATGGCTACCATGTAGGGATAACTAGGAAGCATCTAGTTTGGGAAAAAAAGCAACAGCTGGAACACAAACAAGTTACACCGAAGACCCCCATTTCACCGATAGCACATCGCAGGAACACCACCATCGGGAAGACACAAATGGTCAGAGTAACAAACAGATCACTGAGACAAAGAGCAGCACAAGTTGATGCCTATAATCTGAGTCACAAGTACTCAACACTATCATGGCATCATTTTCTAGCAGTTCCAACTATTGTACAAGCTCAAGGGAAAGCAACTCTAGTGATAATGGAATTTTTTCTTTCCTTCTATAAACAAGCATGAAGGTGAATTTCCAATGGCCTGCTTGGGAGTGATTCTATCAGCCCAAAGACCTACTTTCAACTTGGAATGCCAAATTCTTTGGTTGTCTTCAATTGTTCTTTTGATGATAAGTTTTTGTTGGTAGATTTAGCTAGGTCATTCCTTTGAGGGTAGTAGTTGGAAGATATCAAGTAAATTCCATATTTAATTTTCCATTCACTAATTTTTGTTCCTACAAATGCCTTAGCATTATCAGAAATGATAGTGAATGGAACACTGAATCTTGTAACTATACCTTCAAGGAAATCCAAAATTGAGGCCTCTATGGCATCCTTTAAAGAAACTACCTCTATCCGCCTTGTGAAATAATCAATGGTTGTTAAAATCCACTTGTGGCCAGCACTGGATGGTGGATTAACCATTCCAATAAAGTCCAAACCCCATTGGACAAATGGTTGATCAGTTCAAATGGGATGGAGAGGAAGAGCTTCCAGCCTCTGTTTTCTTGCAAATAAGGCTCATTCCTTGCAACTCCTTACCCATCTATAGGTATCTCTAAACAAGTTGGTCCAGTAATAACCTGCCCTCATGATTTTTATAGCAATTGTTTTTGGCAAAAAATGACCACCTGCAGGGCCATTGTGGAATTCTTCCAACACTCTACTGGTTTGGTTTGGATTTATGCATCTTAAAAAACTCCATTGATGTCTTTCTTAAATAGGACACCATCAACAAGAACATATGGGAGGGATTGAAGTCTAAAATACCTCATTTTGGCTTGATCTAGGCCATCTGAGCATTTACCTGACTGTAGAAATGTAGTCATGTCATGGTACCAGTCATTAGAAGTGTGAAATTTAGTTGGCTAGAGTTGTTCAAGGGCATACACTGTGTCATTTTCAACTCCAATTTCTGTTGCCATCTACTCACATGGTTCCTTACCTCTTACCAACTTGGTGATGTTGGTATTCACGTCATATTCCATGACTTTTGTGATCCACCCAACTCTCTTCTCATTAACATCTCTGCTCAAAAGAAACTCCTTCACACTAGGATGGTTCACCATTAATTTTATCTTGTTGTTTGAAAGCATGTGCTTGAACTTTTTAAGAGCTTTCACCACAGCAAACACCTATTTCTCAACAAAATTTACCTAAGCTCATATTCTTTGAGGGGTTGGCTAAAGAAAGCAATTGGTCGCTCCAAAATTTCCTCCTTTTTTTGTGTCAAGACTACCGATATAACCTCCTTGCCCCCAAAGGCATAAAGGATAAAATCCTTCTCAAAATTAAGGTTCACCTGTGTAGGAGCTTGTGTAATGACCTGTTTGACAGCTTCAAAATTGTCTCTGCCTTCTTTTGACAATGTGAAAGTAGCATTTTTCTTTAGCATGGAGGTGAGATGTTTTGCTATTGAACAAAAATTAGGTATGAATCTCCTCACAAAATTGATCTTGCCCAAGAAGCTTTGCAAGCCCTTCTTGTGACTAGGAAGGGGAAAGGACAAATTGCACTTGTTCTTTCTAGGTCAATGGCAAGTCTATCTTTTGAAACTACATTTCCCAACAATTTACCTTCGAGGACAACAAATACACACTTCTTTGGATTCAATGATATGCCACATTCTCTACATCTTTCAAAGACTTTTCTTAAATGACCTAAATGGTTAGTTGCATGCTTAGAATGCACAATCAAATCATTAATATATACTAGAATGATATCATTGATTAGGCCTTTGAAGGCCAAATTCATTGCTCTTTGGATGGTTGCCCCAATATTAGTCAATCCAAAAGGTATTTTTTTATATGCTAGAGTACCCCATTTAGTGGTAATGACAATTTTGTATTGATCTGATTCTTTTACAAGAATCTGATTATACCCTGAGTAGCCATATAGGAGTGAAAACCTTTCACCTCCTACCATTTTTTGTAAGATCTGTTCCATTGAAGGAAGCGGATAGTGGTCTTTAAGGGAGGCCTTGTTTAGGTCTCTGAAGTCCATGCACAGTCTGATTTCCCCATTCTTTTTTCTAATTGGAACTAAGTTAGCCACCCAAGAAGAGTGTTTGATTGGATAAACAATTTTGGCCTCTATGAGTTTGGACAACTCTTTCCTCATCAATGGCTCAATTTTGGGATTGATTGGCCTTTGCTTTTGGCAGACAAGTTTTGCATTGGGATCTAAATCAATAGTATATTGAATTAAACTAGGATCAAAACATTTTAGATCCCTATAATCCTAAGAATTTAAATCATCAAACTCATTACAAAGATTGACAAAACCTTGTCTTTTAGCTTGATCACATACCTTGCCATGCTTTAGAAATCTGCCTTGTGCAATCTCCACCTCTTCATAGTCTTTCTTTTAATTATCATATTCATTTTCTCCCTTTTGGGTCAATCATCAACACCAAATATGTTCTCTAAGATGATCAATCCCTTGGGCAACTTGTTGGTCTTTAGTTGGACCACTTGTTCGCCATACTTCTCTTGCAATTTTGACTAATTACTAACAGAAAACTTTACCTCCTCTTGCAAGAAATTAACAATATACTAATCATTTTCAAATACCTACAAGGTTGTCACATTATTTGGAACACCTATCCTTACTATAATTTTTATATGTTGATTTGAGCTTTGTTTAACATTCTCATGGATATCAAAATGAGTACCAATTGTAGCTAGATTGTCAACATCTTTGTTTCTTTCCCTAGGTACTGCCTGAATATTGAAGGCATTAAAGTCTTCAATCATGTCCCACACTCTATGTTTATATGACTTTACAAGTAATTTTTTGAAGCACTTTGTGATCTAATTTGGTTGACCACTAGTTTGATGTCACCAAACACCTATAGAAATTTATTCCTCTTCTATATATGTTTCAGTTGCATGCCTTGAATCAGGGCCTCATACACGGCCACATTGTTGGTGCAACTGAACTAAAATCTGAAAGTAGAGAAATAACTCTCTTTTTGGAGTGAAACCAGCACTTCACCAGTACCTACTCCATTTTCTCCCCTAGAACCATCAAAATACATCTGTCATACCCCACTTGAACCTTCTTTTCACTTCACAAGGTTAGGGATGATGGCATCTTCATCATGGATACAATATGTACCCAACCTTGTTTCTTCTATATGATCAAGAGTACCAAATTGAAAACAATGTTTCCATTCATCAAGAAGTATATCTGGAATTTCTTCCACATGTGTGGTAGCCTCATGCATGTTGCTATCATCTTCCTCTAAATCATGGATTTTGCAGTTCATGTTAATAGGGTTAGGGGAATAAGGCTCTATATGATCTTTAGAAATAGGCTAAGCCTTAATAGTCACCTTAGTGTCATACCTCACCCTAAACAACATATGGGACCAATCAAAGGATAGGTATCCACATATTTTAGTAGTGAAATCTCTAGACAAGCATATACCAAAGTATGCAGGGAGATCAATGACTGAAATGTCTTGTAAAATAGAGCAGCCAAGGCATGCATGTAGGGTAAGCTTCAAATCCTTAACAACACCTACTATCTTAACATCTGTACCATCTAGTTGTACTACCCCTTTACTCACAGGTTCATACTTGACACCTAACTGGTCAAATATTTCTTTAGGCATGACAGAACTACCCACCTTGGAATCAATCATGCAATTATGTAATAAATTATTGCTAATGATTATGGAAACATAGAAAGGAGGGGGCTTACTGATTATTCTTGTGCCTACCTCCTCTTGTGTGGTTGGCACATGTTTACTGGAGTGACTGCTTTTTCTTGTGTTGTCTCTTTGGAAGGTTGATTGAAGATTTTTAAGGCTTCCTATAGCAAATCCCTCTGAGATGGAATGGATAGGACCTCCCACATAGTGACATTTAGTTTATTCATTTTCATCTTATCAACTATGTTGAAAGGGATATGACTAACCTTATGGGATACCTTTGTAACAATAGTGTCAACTTTTCATTATTGACCAGCTTGGGGCTGTTGTTCTAGCATTAGATTTACTCTACCAACAACCTAATCTACTTGTGTTGAAGGATTCTTGGTTGTTGTACTTTCATTTGTAGCCATTGGGGATGCATGAGAGGTAGATGCTTGACCAATTGTAGGAACTGATGCATCCTCAATCGCTCTTCTTTTTTCTCTTGTGTTGTATGCTATTGGACTCATGCCTTGATTAACACGACATAAGTCATCTTGTGTCCAATTCACCAGGGTAGAATTGTTTTGCATTTGTTCCTGTCCAGTCACGATTTCTTGACTAGAATTGTCTTACTATTTAGAATTCATGGATAGATTTTAGACCATTAGAGATTGGCTAAATTATCCACTTTGGCATAAATTTTGATCATGAAGCTGATTGCATGGATAGCACCAATCATTGTCCTAAGCTAGATTGTTATGTATAGGCACAAGAGGTCCAGATGTGCTTGCATCATTGGGATTGATGGCATTTAGGGGCTTGATATAACCAGGGTGATTTTGCCTTTGTAGATTGCCCTGATAAGGTTGCCTATTAGATTGATAGGTTTGATTAGAGGGTTGATATGGTCTATTAGGTTGGGCCTGCTATCTCTTTGCCAACACCAATTCATTAGTCAACCTTCTTATCATGGCATTGCTTGATTGAAGGCATAACCAGAGGAATTATAGGGGTGCCTGTTGTAGGTATTGGTGCCACAATAGGATGAATGATAGACACATCTATAAATAAGGGCACTGGAGGTCTTGGAGTGATCTTCCTAGCTTCAATCAAATAATTTTATTCCCTTCTTGCTATGTTATATGCATCTGGTAAAATATGTCCCCCCATGGATTGAATCATGATAGCAATATCAGGGGTTAAAGACTTCAAGTAATATATAAAGGTAGTATTAAGAGAGGGATTCACCAAAAATGGAATCATGTGTCCCATGTCTTCTAAAATATGTAGTTGAAGTCCACCATAAACTCGTGGGGAGCCCTTTTGATTGTTGTTAATTGTTCCATTAGAGATAGGTGGTTACTTTTATCTTCAAAGTGTTGGCAAAGTCTTGTTCCTAATTCATCCCAATCATGGATGGAATTAGTTGATAGACCTCTATACCATTGGAGGGATTTTCTTTTAAAGGAAGAAGCAAGGAGTCTTACAACTACATTCTCTTGGGTAACGTTGTGGACATAGCACACACTAGCAATATCTTGGATATGTTTACTAGGTGTAGTAGACTTTTCACCAGTAAAAGTTCAAATAGATTTCAAAGCTAAAGTAGGAATATCACCATATTATGCTAGGTCAAGAGGGATCCCCCCATTTAAGGTGAAAAAAGGAAGGTTTCTTGCCATATTAGGGATATTCAAATTAATTTTGGGTATATGCAAGGTTCTTCTTGAATACTGGAATCTAATAGGAGCGGGTGTGGACTAGGCTCTTGAAGGAGATAAAAAAAACACTCCTATTCTCTCTCATAAGGGACCTAGATAATCCATTTCTTCTTCTAGAAGTAGACAAGGGTAGATGAACAAATTAAAAATTACCTCTCGAAGAAGATCTTGTTTGCACTCAAGGCATGAAATATTGAACTAGTTCAAATTTTGGACCAACAAAGTCACCAGGTACTTGTTGAATGCTTGGATAATAGAAAATAAACTAAGAACAACACCAAATCTTCTCAGTTCAGCTCTTGCTTAGAGTAGAGGGTCCCACTAGGTGTGCCAAAAACTGTTATCATCTAGAATTGCACCCTCCTTGAAGCCTATTCAATCATTCCAATGACACAATGAGACTGATCTCAAGGTGTGGGACCTTGTAGATGAGATCACACATCCAAAGATGTTTGGTTTCTCATTCTAAACTTAAGGTTTAGAGAAAAATAACTAAACCTATGCTATTGATCGCCAAAGAAAAGGGGAAGGAGGAATACATAAAATAAAATGGTGATGCACTAAGATTTAGGATGTTTAACTGCAACTGACATAGTATAGTAATGATCTCAATGCTAAAGGCAACTCACATAGACTCATGCAGGTTCAAACAAAGGTTAAGGAAGAAAGATAAAACTATGAAAGGGACCATTTTGATGGAGATTGATTATCATTGATGTCAAAAAGGTCTTGCAAGTTTGCAATGTGTTGGTTTTGATAGGAGTTGGTCATATTCATATTCATGGTTTGGTTTGATCATGATTTCTTCAAAGTTGTCTCAGGTTGGATTCTCATGTTTAGTGTTTATATTGGTTCATATTTGATCTTGTTTATGACAGGATCTTGGGTTAAATTAGTAAACATCTGAAGGTTACTAATTAGAAGGTAAGTGCAAGAGGTTGATGCAAGTTGAAGGTTATACTTCAAGAGTTGTAAGGACTTGCTTCATATGTGTGTTCATGCTTCATCAAGAGTTGTGTGAAGTTGTTGACAAGAGTGGGAGTACATCATCTTGTGTGAATGGTAAAGTTTTTGTGTTTATCTTATTATCATGTTGTAGCCTGGTCAGTGTGAATGCTTGTTCATCAAGGTTGGAACAAGGATGAGTTTATGACATCATATCAAGATAGAGCAATGAAGTGATCCTTGTTTGAAGTGGGTCATTATCTTCAGAGATATAAGATCATCATCATCATATGCAAAGGGTTTATGCTTCAACAAGAGGCTTCACATGAAAGGGATTTAGACACAAGTTGATGACTTGCAGATGCATAGAAGGTATCATTCATGATTGATAGGTTTGCAGGACTCGATTGATCTATTGATGATCATATTGGTTGTTAACATTATGGTGTTCATATAAACAGGGTGATGTTGATCATCTAATGATTTGAATGTTGATAATATGGTGTTCTCTATGTGGGTGTTGGCATTGATCATCACTTTAAGGTGATATCATATCTGTATGTTGAGACCAGTAGTAAAGTGATCAAAAGAGTGCTCAAAGGAATCTTTAGCTTATTATTACTATCAGGGGATCAAGAAATTTAGATGACATGTTTCAGACTTGATATATGTTGATACTTCATTAATGTTGGTGGCATTAATTTTAGGGTTTTGTATTCTTTTGTATGACCTAAATTCTATACCTTCAAAATCCTAAATATCTTCTAAAATCCTATACTCTACCCATCACTATTTTATTTACCTTTTGTTTTAATTAAACGTGACTTCCTATTGGAGGTAAAGTCACTTAAGGTGACTCACCAAAGGGGTTTTATCACATCTCTCCACCGGCCCCTTCACCTTGTTAACCTGCTACACTGGTCTTCACTTAACTTGAGCAGGAAAGAAACATATAAATGAATATGGTTTAAAGTTCAGTGGGCACGTGGGTTTAAGGATCTTGAGCGGACATTTAAATCAATGTTTCCATTTTTAATGAGTTTGTGGAGTGCCAAAAGAATGATTAAATGTGGTGAGCTAAAAGTATATGCTTTAAGGAAACCACATAAAGTTTTTTTAAGCCCGAAAAATAATGATCTCCATTTTATTTATGAAAGGCATCGAATTTCCTTTTTAGGGGAGCATAGTATATATATTTCTTAAAGTTTTTAAGGAGGAAGCCGATCTCTAAGCCTTTTATGGCTTTATTTTATTTTTTTTAAACTTTGCTTAAACCACTAAGTGGTTGGCCCATACCCATGTCTTTTTGATTTTTAAAATGGTGAGTTTTATTTTAAAAGCTATCAAATGGTTTTTGTGGTGATAAGTGCTTCTTAAATTAGAAATTGTTTTTTCTAATTTAAAGAGATGACATCAAGATTTTTGAGGAGTTTTTTTGTAAGGCAAATATTTATGGAGATTATTTTGGCACAAAAAAATGATTTTTTTTGTGGAAAGAAATTGTGGAAGATCAAGAGTTTTGTAAGAATCAAATGAAAGATTTTTTCAAGATTTGAAGTTTTTCTTTGTGAAGTTTCTATTTGCAGATTGAGGAAGTGGTTTCTTTATAGCTTGGAGAAGATTAATGATATTTTTTGAAGAATATCAATGATGCAGAGAAGAAAATATATTTGCATATATTTTTTATTCTTGCAGGTTGAAGAATATTTTATGATGGGATTGGAAATATATTGTCTTCAAAGCAATATGAAGAGACTTTTTGAATATAATAAAAGAGATTTTATATTCTTCTACAAGGGAAGATTAAAAATGTTGTTGAAGACATTCAATTTAAAAAGATGAAGATTTGCAGAAGAGGATATTGAACAGGCATATTGAAAAGGCAGAGAAGAATTGATTGTGAAGGTTTATATAATATTTAATGGGTTTACAAGTGCTTTGATGAAGCAAGTTGAAGTGCAAAGCAACAAATGATGATGAAGATAACTTTATGAAAATTATTTTAGAAAGAAAACACAGATGAATGTATGTATGAGCTAATTTGCAAGATCAGGTGATTTTAAAATGAAATGTAGAGGAAGATATTGAAATTGTATTGTGCATCAGGTGAATCAAATTTGTAGAGATAAGAGTGTTGTTGAGTGGATCAATATAAAAAGTTGATTATTTTGAATATCTGAGTTTTGTATATGATTTGGGTTGATGAGAAGAATGGTCATTTGACAGAGACATGTGAAAGAAGTGTTTTGTATTGAAATAGAGAAACCCTCTGAGTTCTTGTTAATTTGTTTTGTATTAGGAGTTGGTGCTCCTTGAAGTTGTTGCTTCTAAACATTGTAACCAGTGAGGTTTTTTACAAAGCCAGTAAGGCAGTTTTGGAGTGATTTTTCTACCCCTGGAGGGTTTTCCACTCGTGCAAATCTTGTGTCATGATTTATATTGATCTTTTCTATGTGTGTATGATTTACTCATGAGGTTTTGTTCTCTTTCTTCATTCTCAGTCATGTGCATATGTGTTTGACAAATCAATGACATCTTTCTCTTTATGTCTTGAAAGTTAAAGTTTGCAAAAAGCTTTGAAAATTTACACAACACTAATTCACCCCCCCTCTCAGTGTTGTCCTGAACTCCTACAATTGGTATCAGAGCCAAGTTCCCTTTTGAAGCTTAATCAGCTTGGGTAGGTCCTGTGTGTGGAGTTCAATGGGTAAGTGCAGAAGAAATAAGAACATGAGAAATGTCCAGCTTCATTTTGGTCAAAAGACATCATCCATATCAAATTTAGGTGTTAATGTTCAATCAGTTGATAAAGGTGCTTCACAAGTTGAATTAGTGAAAGAGTTTTTTGAAGTTCCTCTGTTTAATGGTTCAGATTTTTCAGTTTGGTGAATGAGAATGCAAGTCTATTTATCTTATTTAGGATATGATATATGGATGTCTATTGAGAATGAATATTCTAACTCTACAAATAACAAAGAGACTCTTGAATGCAATCATATAGCCAAGAAGGTTATTTTATCTGGTTTATCTAAGATGTTTCTTGTAAAGTTATGCAGTGTGAAACAGCTCAGGATGTCTGGAAAGAATTGATAAGAATTTATCAAGGTGATGATAAAGAAGAGGACAATTTGGTATCTAAAGAAAGTGACCATGAAAGAAGACAATCACATGAATAAGTTGAGATTCAATCCGATTCAGAAGAAGATTATCATCAGGAGTATGATGAACAAGATTGTGAGATTGATATGGAAGGAGAGCTTATATATTCTCTGAGTGAGCTCAAGAATTATAAGGAGAACTAGAAATTAATATTGCAACTACAACAAGAAAGAGATTTAAAAGACAAAGCTCTTATAGATCTTGAAGATGCTAGAAACCTGATTGTAGACTTGAAGAATCAAACAGGTGAATCAAACAAATTGATTGTCATTTTGAAGATAGAAATTAAAGAAGCTAAGAGGATAATTGATGTCTCAATATCTGACCTTGAAGTTACAAGGATTGAGAATCTAAAACTAGAGGGTGAAATTAAAAATCTGAGAAAAATTTATGAAGGTCTCAAGAAATATCAAGTGTTTGAAGATAGCTCAAATAAGTTGCATGAGATGTTGGGTAAACAAAAGTATCGTAAGGACACTGCTAATTTAGGATTTGAAGAAGGGGAATGTTCCAAAGCTAGAGAGACTCCTAGAAGGAAAATTGATTTAAGTCATCACGTTGCTGCCATAGAAGGTAAAAGGAAGAGTGAAGCTGAATAAAAAACTAGAGATGAATTTGTGCACAATCAAAGAAGGAATTTCAGAAAACTTGATGCTATAAGACAAGCATACATGTACAAGTATAACTATTCATTTAATGGTTATTGTTATACTTGTAATCATTTTGGACATAAAGAAATTAATTGCAGAAGGAATACTGATATTGTTTGTTACAAGTGCAATAATATTGGACACATACAAAGAAACTACAAAATGAATAGAATGTATGGTCTTGCATAGAAGCATAACATAATTGCTCAGGGTATGTCAAAAAGGTACTATTAGTCATTTGATTATGATTATAACATAGATTGTTATAATTGCAATTCTTTTGGTCATAAAGCTCATACTTGCAGGAAAGAATCATATAATTTGATAGGTTGGAAATGGAAAGAGGTAGAAAAGGTTTGGAGGAAGAAAGCACTTGTAAAAATTTGGAAGCAGAAAGAAACTAAAGAGAAGTCAAAATCTAAGCTTGTGCATCTTGCACAAGTCACTTCATCAGTTGCATAACAAATAGCATGAAGTGAGGGGGAGTTATTCATGTTCTATCAAGTATCCCCAAAAAGGTTTCAGGAAGAAGATCATTTGATGTTTATCAATTTGATGATCTTGTTTTGTTGGTTTTAGATTCATCTTTGATAATGTTTGACAATGATAGAGGTGTTCATTGACTTATTATGCTTTCAAGATATTGAAAAGGTGTTTCAGGAGTTCAAATGCACAAATTGTTATACAAATGATCCTGATCATGTTGATGATTACAAAGATTGATTTGTCATGGTATTGCAATCCAAAGTATTGTTGCAAGAAGATATTGGTTGGCTGATTTGTATTATAGAATCAAGAGGCATTAATTCTTGTTGATTGCAATATATATATCAGATTTGACATTGAGTTGCAAAAAGGTATCTTGTGTAGGAGGATGATCTTCATTCTTGGTTGTAGAATGAATGTTCATTTAGAAGTGATCATTGGTGTAATAATTTGACATGTTCTTTGTTGGTCTTCCTCATTAATATGGTTCAGAAAGGTATGTTCAAATTGTGTGGCTCTAGTTTTGAAGTGGTATCAGGTATGAGCTTCAAGCTATAGTTTCTTATGACATTGATGGTGATTCTTGTATTTCATCAAATCAGAGGCAAGTAAAGGTCTTATCAAAAATGGTCATCTTGGCATCTTGCATTGGGAACTATGTGATGAGGAGTCTTCATGATTTTTGCCTGGAAAATTGTTCATCAAAGAGTATTGGTGTGTTTATGATTTCTTTGCAAAGTGTTCAAGAAGTTGGTATTTGGTTGCAGAGCTATGTCTTCTTCATCCTCATATTGGTATTGTATCAAGAAATGATAGTTTTTTTTGTCACTGATTGGGAATGATATTTATGAGCAATGATTTGTTTGTGTACTTCAACACAGGGGGAGTTAATTTGAACCTTTGTCATCTGATGTCAAAAAGGGGGAGAAAGAGAAATTGAATCATGAAGTTTTTCCATCAATGACAAAGGGGGAGATTGATGGAGATTGATTATCATTGATGTCAAAAAGGTCTTGCAGCTTTGCAATGTGTTGGTTTTGATAGGAGTTGGTCATATTCATATTCATGGTTTGGTTTGATCATGATTTCTTCAAAGTTGTCTCAGGATGGATTCTCATGTTTAGTGTTTATATTGGTTCATATTTGATCTTGTTTATGATAGGATCTTGGGTTGATATTAGTAAACATCTGAAGGTTACTAATCAGGAGGTAAGTGCAAGAGGTTGATGCAAGTTGAAGGTTATACTTCAAGAGTTGTAAGGACTTGCTTCATATGTGTGTTCATGCTTCATCAAGAGTTGTGTGAAGTTGTTGACAGGAGTGGGAGTACATCATCTTGTGTGAATGGTAAAGTTTTTGTGTTTTCTTGTTATCATGTTGCATC
The DNA here is from genome assembly GCA_027924645.1 of Cunninghamia lanceolata. Classification (NCBI taxonomy): domain Eukaryota; kingdom Viridiplantae; phylum Streptophyta; class Pinopsida; order Cupressales; family Cupressaceae; genus Cunninghamia; species Cunninghamia lanceolata. The sequence goes on along the minus strand of BSBN01000936.1, from coordinate 1,172,787 downwards.
TTGGTCAATGTGAATGCTTGTTCATCAAGGTTGGAACAAGGATGAGTTTATGACATCATATCAAGACAGAGCAATGAAGTGATCCTTGTTTGAAGTGGGTCATTATCTTCAGAGATATAAGATCATCATCATCATCATATGCAAAGGGTTTATGCTTCAACAAGAGGCTTCACATGAAAGGGATTTAGACACAGGTTGATGACTTGCAGATGCATAGAAGGTATCATTCATGATTGATAGGGTTGCAGGACTTGATTGATCTATTGATGATCATATTGGTTGTTAATCATTATGGTGTTCATATAAATAGGGTGATGTTGATCATCTAATGATTTGAGTATTGATAATATGGTGTTCTCTATGTGGGTGTTGGCACTGATCATCACTTTAAGGTGATATCATATCTGTATGTTGAGACCAGTGGTAAAGTGATCAAAAGAGTGCTCAAAGGAATCTTTAGCTTATTATTACTATCAGTGGATCAAAAAATTTAAATGACATGTTTCAGAATTGATATATGTTGATACTTCATTAATGTTGGTGGCATTAATTTTAGGGTTTTGTATTCCTTTGTATGACCTAAATTCTATACCTTCAAAATCCTAAATATCTTCTAAAATCCTATACTCTACCCATCACTATTTTATTTACCTTTTGTTTTAATTAAATAGTGACTTCCTATTGGAGGTAAAGTCACTTAAGGTGACTCACCAAAGGGGTTTTATCACATCTCTCCACTGGCCCCTTCACCTTGTTAACCTGCTACACCGGTCTTCACTTAACTTGAGCGGAAAAGAAACATATAAATGAATATGGTTTAAAGTTCAGTGGGCGCATGGGTTTAAGGAGCTTGAGTAGACATTTAAATCAATGTTTCTATTTTTAATGAGTTTGTGGAGCGCCAAAAGAATGATTAAATGTGGTGAGCTAAAAGTATATGCTTTAAGGAAACCACATAAAGTTTTTTTAAGCCCGAAAAATAATGATCTCCATTTTATTTATGAAAGGCATCTATTTTCCTTTTTAGGGGAGCATAGTATATATATTTCTTAAAGTTTTTAAGGAGGAAGTTTATCTCTAAGCCTTTTATGGCTTTATTTTATTTTTTAAAAATTTTGCTTAAACCACTAAGTGGTCGGCCCATACCCATGTCTTTTTGATTTTTAAAATGGTGAGTTTTATTTTAAAAGCTATCAAATGGTTTTTGTGGTGATAAGTGTTTCTTAAATTAGAAATTGTTTTTTCTAATTTAAAGAGATGACATCAAGATTTTTGAGGAGTTTTTTTGTAAGGCAATTATTTATGGAGATTATTTTGGCACAAAAAGATGATTTTTTTTGTGGAAAGAAATTGTGGAAGATCAAGAGTTTTGTAAGAATCAAATGAAAGATTTTTTCAGGATTTGAAGTTTTTCTTTGTGAAGTTTTTATTTGCAGATTGAGGAAGTGGTTTCTTTATAGCTTGGAGAAGATAAATGATATTTTTTGAAGAATATCAATGATGCAAAGAAGAAAATATATTTGCATATATTTTTTATTCTTGCAGGTTGAAGAATATTGTATGATGGGATTGGAAATGTATTGTCTTCAAAAAATTATGAAGAGACTTTTTGAATATGATAAAAGAGATTTTATATTCTTCTACAAGGGAAGATTAAAAATGTTGTTGTTGAAGACATTCAATTTAAAAAGATGAAGATTTGCAGAAGAGGATATTGAACAGGCATATTGAAAAAGCAGAGAAGAATTGATTGTGAAAGGTTATATGATATTTAATGGGCTTACAAGTGCTTTGATGAAGCAAGTTGAAGTGCAAAGCAACAAACGATGATGAAGATAACTTTATGAAAATTATTTTAGAAAGAAAACATAGATGAATATGTGTATGAGCTAATTTGCAAGATCAGGTGATTTCAAAATGAAATGTAGAGGAAGATATTGAAATTGTATTGTGCATCAAGTGAAAAAATTTGCAAAGATAAGAGTGTTGTTGAGTGGATCAGTATACAAGGTTGATTATTTTGAAAATCTGAGTTTTGTATATGATTTGGGTTGATGAGAAGAATGGTCATTTGACAGACACATGTGAAAGAAGAAGTGTTTTGTATTGAAACAGAGAAACCCTCTGAGTTCTTGTTAATTTATTTTGTATTAGGGGTTGGTGCTCCTTGAAGTTGGTGCTTCTAAAAATTGTAACCAATGAGGTTTTTGATAAAGCCAGTGAGGCAGTTTTGGAGTGGTTTTTCTACCCCTGGAGGGTTTTCCACTCGTGCAAATCTTGTGTCATGATTTATATTGATCTTTTCTGTGTGTGTATGATTTACTCATGAGGTTTTGTTCTCTTTCTTCATTCTCAGTCATGTGCATATGTGTTTGACAAATCAATGATATCTTTCTCTTTATGTCTTGAAAGTTAAAGTTTGCAAAAAGATTTGAAAATTTACACCACTAATTCACCCCCCCTCTCAGTGTTGTCCTGGACTCCTACACATTTTATCCACAATACACAGCTTACATCAATCAAATAAACACAATGTAAGAACAATAAGAGAGGTAAAAAATTAGTTTATATTGATCATAGAGGCCACATAGCCATTACAAAGAGAAGATAAAATTGTTACAGGTGTGAAATAGACACAAAATGATAGACTCTCCTTCATTGATGAACTAATACAGAGACATGAGAGGCTTAGAGGAGAGCACAATCGATCAAATATGCCTAGTTCTAGAGAAAACCACAAGATCTAAACATGTAAACCAATCTTTCAATTTGAATGATGACCCAAAACAACTAACCAACAGAAACACATCCTCAATACATTCATATATAACTTTTCAAATCATATTATAGTAGCCATGGACCTAGGGAAGAGTGGTCAACAAGGAAAACATGTTGCCTATGCTGCAATAATTCATCTTTGTGTCCTTGGCATGCACCCACATGGCTTTGCCCTAGAAATTTGTTGAAGAACATTTTCCCATGCCCTGGGTACAAGAAATTCAATGTAAAAGGAGCTGCAATGGCATTGGGGCATAGGAAATCAATTTCCACAAGAAATTAGGCTCTAAAGAAGCATTAATGGTGATCAAGGAGGTCATTGAATAGTCCCATTACATTCTGAATAGTGGAAGAAGTAGGTAGGAAAAAATAGTCGAGCCCTAACCAATTGGGCTTCCACCAGGCAATTGGCCTCTAAAAGGATGAAGAAGGAAACCCCGATCTCCAAAGTTTGAAAGTAATAAAGGGAAACCATCGAGTTTTGGAGATCGGGCCTTCACCATACATCATGCATTTGGAAGAGAAGAAAGGGAACTGCTCAATCCCCAATCCATACTTAGAAGAATTTTAAGATCGTCGAGATCAAGCATCAGACCTTGTCGCTAATGCTTGTAATTTACAAGTGAACAAGAAACTCTTTGGAGTCCGCCACCTGAACACTTGGCACCCTAGAGAAATGATCAGGGATCGAGCCTTAAACCTTCACCCTTCTGCCTTCAAAAAGGAAAGAGAAAGAGAAACCTCCCAATCTCCAACACCTGAAAGACTTAGAAACTTTTGGAGATTCGTCAAGATTCAGCGATCGATCTTTCCGCTTACTACCTGCAATGAAGAAGAAGGAAGAGAAACCTCCCGACCTCTGAGATCCGAAAGACTTAGACACTTTTGGGCAATTTATAAATTGGTAAAGCAGAGTTTTGGAGCCGACAGGAATGGTATGACAGAAGAGTGAACCCTAAAAACTCCAAAGCTCTAAAAAAGGCAAAAAATACAAGGGAGAAGCTAAGAAACTATGGACTATTTGGTCTGAAGACAAAATAGGACAACATGAACTAAGGAATCTATCAATCCAAGTTGCAATCTTATATACACTAGATGAAGAAACAAGCAAAGACAAAAGACAAAGATCAAAGAGTATAAAAATAGACAAATGATAGATAAAGGATAGAACAATAAGAAAAAATAAACAACCAAAGCAAACAGGGATAGTTGTACATCAAAAAGTAAAGAGAAAAAGGATGTAAGAACCCTATTAGAACACATTATGAACATACAAGATCAGCTTGGGTCAACTTGAAAAAGGAATGGTGGGTTCCTAATGCTTTATACCATCCCCAAAGTTGTTGAACAACATAAATAAGAAAGATACATGGAAAGAAGCACAACATAATGAAGAATTGAATAATGGAACAAGGCATAATACAAAAAAATGTTGACTCCCCAATAGTGTGTTTCATAATAGCTCCTCACATGGTAGGAGATAGTAAGCACACAAAAAGATCACACACTGCCCCCAATAGTGTATGGCATAATAGCTCATCACATGGTAGGGGTGTAACATCCCTCATTTATGGTTTCTTTGTGAGTCTGATGTTTCAATTCTATGGTAAAATTGGATAAGCTCTAGTGACTTATGTTAATTGTAAAGTGTTGGTTTAATGCATTTTGTGCATAATGTATGATTATATTGCCATGGTTAATTGCTTAAAGATTATTATATGATTATGTTATTTCTTGACAATTCTACTAAGGTATGTGTGGAAATATTATGTTGCGCGATAGGTACAGGTATCAGGGAAGGCAAACTAGGTCATGGTCATGAAGTGCCCTGAAATGATCCAATTATGTGGGCAATTAATAAAAATAAAATTAAGATAGATAATTAATTAGTGGCTCAGTTAATTTATTTGAGTGCATAGAAGTGATTCTATTTATTTATTTGATAATTAGTGCATAGAAGTAATTCTATTTATTTATTTGATAATTAATTCATAATATTAATTAGAAAATGAAATAAATAGATAATGCTAATTATTTATTTGATGCTTAGATTTTATTTTAAATTAATTATCTAGTTAGATAATTATAGTTCGTAGTATTTTTAGAAATAAAATTAATGCAATTTGTATTTTAATTATTTAATTATTATAATTGAAATATATTTTTGTCTACAAATTTTTATTATAGAATTTGAAAATAAATAATTATATTTTATTTTGATTTAGAAAAAAGAAAAGAATAAAGGATAAAACTATTATTTAATGAGTAAGTTTATTTTAAGAATTTAGAAAATAAATTATTTTATTTATTTTATTGTGAATTAGAAAATATAATTTTCTAATATTAGTTTTGAGTGAATTCTTTTATTTAGGTAGAATTGGAAAGAAAATATTTCAATATTATTATTTTTAAATATGCATTAAGATGAATAAAGATATTTTAATATTGTCTATAGTGATTAATCTATCTATAGTAAACCAATCAAAACAAAGTATTATTTTTTTGGACAAGTTTAATTTTTCCTAAGTCTACATGAGAAAACTTTAACAAAAATTATTGGGAAAATGGTTTATCTCTATTGTGATTGGCTCAAAATTTGACCTCTAGGAGAAAAATCCGGTGGAGGAGGTAGCAATACTAACAAATTAACTTGTTTATAGAAGGTGGCAATACTAACAAATTAACTTGTTTAATTAAATTATGAGTGACTAAATTCTTGCTGGCAATTTGGTTATTAAACAAATAATTTTTTTTCTTAAAGTCTATGCAAATACTATAACAAAAATTGTAATATTTATATTTATAGGAGGTGGCAATACTAACAAATTAACTTGTTTAATTAAATTATGAGTGACTAAATTCTTGTTGAGAATTTGGTTATTAAACAAATAATTTTTTTTCTTAAAGTCTATGTAAATATTATAACAAAAATTGTAATATTTATTTTAATATAATATTCATATTAATGCCATTATTTAATTTTGACTATTATATTCTTTTATGTATAAATATTAAAAATTAAGATATTGTAGTGATCTAAATATTATTAGTACTTGCCTTCATCACTACTAGATAAGAAAAATTGCAATTTAGTTATATTAATATAATATTCATATTAGTGTCCTACCACTGAATGTATAAATTAGTAGAATTATAATTATAATTATAATGTATTTGTATTTATGTTATATTATAGTAAACTGAATATATATATATATATATATATATATATATATATATATATATATATATATTTGTGTATAAATATTAAATATTGAAATATTATACTGATCTAAATATTAATATATTATAATCAGTAATATTCATATTAATTTTTAATTTTTATTCATTGTATAAATTGATTACAAAATTCTTATTTTAAATATCAATAAAATAATATAATTAAAATAATATTAATAATAATATTCATATTAAATTATTACTATACAAATAAACAAAATTATCATTATAATGTATTTATATTTATGTTATATTATAGTAAAAATAAAACAGTTTAAAGTCAGTAAAATTTTTGAATGAAGATAGATAAATAATAAGTAAAATAGTTTAGTGGAAATTCACAGGGCATACATTATTGTGTTCCTTTTCCAACATTGGGTGATAGACTTTATAATATACTTATCTTATTTTTCTCACATATTCTTTCATGGCATATGGTTCAAGATTTAAAGATTTCATGACATAAAATTCCATATTGTTCAAGATTTAAAGTTTTCATTAGAAAATGTACTTTTCTAGTATGATAATAAGCACGCATGCCTTCAATGCAACAAAACTCCCCTATGTTGAAGTTAGTGTATTGAATGCATAAAAGTATGGAGCATATCATCATTTTTAAGTTCATGTTGGGTTTGTCAGTTTGAGTGCCGATTAATTTTTCTACTACATAAACCTAGAAACATTATGGGTTTGATTATATATACTAGCATACCTATATTTAAAAAATATATCTAAAGTACACCGAGAGATATCCTTCTCGAGGTGCCTTTTTAAATCAATTTACCACAAATAGGTGGAATAGGCATCTCGAAAAGACATCTCTCGGTGTACTTTAGATATATTTTTTAAATATAGGTATGCTAGTTCTTAAATAAAAATAAAATTTGTGTCCATATATGTATGTAATAAAAATTGATTAAAAATTGGCCCCTAAACCCTATTTATTTTAAACCCTAATCCTAATTATTTTATACCCTAATTATTTTAAACCTTAAAATCGTAACACTAATGCTCGTTTTAAACCCTAACCCTAATTATTTCAAACCCTAACCCTAATGATCATTTTAAAACCTAACCCTACTTATTTATACACTAACCCTAGTTATCATTGTATAACCCTAAACCTAATTATCATTTTAAACCTTAACCATAATGATCATTTTATTCACTAACCCTACTTATTTCAAACCCTAACCCTAATAATCATTTTATAACCCTAATCATAATGATCATTTTAAACCTGAATCCTACTTATTTTAAACCCTGACCCTAATAATTATCATTTTATAACCCTAACCCTAATGATCATTTTAAACCCTAACCCTACTTATTTTAAACCCTACCCCTAATTATTTTAAACCCTAATCATAATTATTTTAAATCTTAATAATTTTAAAGCCAAATTATTTTAAAGTTTGAATACATATTTAATTCCTAAAATTGATGACATGATTGTGTGATAGAAATCATTTGAAAAACACTATCATACCCATTAGCACCATTACAACACCATTTACAAAAAAACTTTAAAAATTGAATTTAGCCATGTATATTTTGTACATTGCCTTCTACGAATAAATGCATCTTATTTTCAGTTGCATTCTGAGGTACTGTTGGTACATGTTCTATTGATCTTAAATTTTCATTTTCAAGATTTAGCTCAATATTCACATTAGTCTGATGATTCTACCTCCCACTTGATTGGAGATTAAGTGTATTCCTTCCTTCTCTTTTAGAATGAGAGTTGTTCAGATGTTCGTTGATGACTATTTCTAATCAAATTTTCTTCATCTTTATTTTGAGATTCCAATTAAATTGTACTATTACTTCTTCCTTTCTTCTATCCCTTCTTTGTTTGTTAGTTTCATTGCATCTTCTTCTTTGTTCTAATAATTATTATGATCAAAAGTTATTAATACTAGCTCTAATTACAACCCCAAACCTAACCCTAATTCTAATCATAGTTTTAACCCTAATTCTAGCATAAACCCTAACCCTAACCGTAATCCTAACCCTAATTATAACCCTAACCCTAATTGTAACCCTAACCCTAAATCCATTTATAATTCTAATCTTGATTTTATCCCTAACCCTAATTCTTACCCCAATACTAATTCTATTACTAATTCAAACCAAATCATTACTATAACCCTAACTCCAATCTTAATCCTTATAGTAATGTTATCCCTAAATCTAATTCTAACCATAGCCCTAACCCTAATTTTAACCTTAATGTTAAGTCCTAACTCTAGCCCTAAATGTAATCGTAATCCTAAATGTAATGTTAATCCTAACAATAATTCTAACCCTAACCCTAATTCTAACCTAAACCCTAACCCTAACCCTAATTATAACACTAATTCTAACCATAACCCTAATTCTCTCCCTAATTCTAACCCTAACCCCAACCCTAATTCTAACCATAGTTGTAACCCTAATTCTAGACCTAAATGTAATACTTACTATAACTCTAATTATAACTTAAACCCTAACCCCAAACCTAATTGTAAACCTAACTCTAATTCTAAACATAGCCCTAACGTAATTCTATAGCTAAGCCTAACCCTAACCATATTTCTAACCATAATTCTAACTTGGACTTGAACCCTAACCCTAACCCTAATTGTAGCCCTAACTTCTAATTGGAACCCAAATTTTAACTATAACCCTAACCCTAATCTTGATAGTAATGCTAACACTATCTATAATTCTAACCCTAACTCTAATTTTAACCATAATTCTAACCCTAATGATAACCCTAATTGTAACCCTAGGTTTACTTAACCCTAATTCTATTCCTTATTCTAACCTTGACCCTAATTGTAACCCTAAATCTAATTCTCTATCTAATTTTATTCCTAATTCTAACCCTAACCCTAATTCTATACCTAATTATAACCCTAACTCTGACCCTAACCCTAACTTTAACTTTAACTCCAATTCTAACCCTAATTCTGACCCTAAATATAATTGTAACTATACACGTAATTCTAACCCTATTTTACATGTAACCCTAACCCTAATTTTAATTTTAAGACAAATTCAATCCGTAACCATAATTCTAATTTAAAATCTAATTATTACCCTAATACTAACCCTAACTCTATCCCTAATTCTTATCCTAACCCTAATATTAACCTTAGCCCTAACCCTAATTCTAACCATAATGGTAACCTTAGTTGTGACCCTAACCATAAATCTAATATTTATTTTCATCCTAATCTTATCACGAATTGTAATCCTAATCCTAATTTTAACCCTAACTATAACTCTAATTATAACCCTTACCCTAATTGTAACCTTAATGCTAACCATAAACATTATTCTAACACTAACTATAATTCTACCTATAACACTACTCCTAGTTCTAACCCTAACCCTAGTTCTAACCCTAACCGTAACCCTATTTCTAACCCCTAACCCTAATTCTAACCCTAAACCTAACCCTATTTCTAACCCTAACCCTATTATTGCTTCAACTAACATAATATGCCATTTAGCTCAAAGAGGAAAGATATTGTGAACTATTTACTATTCTAAGAGATTGGTAATGCCTAACCTAACCCTAACCCTAACCTATTTCTAACCCCTAACCCTAACTTTTTATTTTGGATTAGATTTGTATTTGGACAAGTAATTTAGATCACCTTCACAAGTATGAAAAGTAATTGTTTTCTCTTTAAAATCAAATTTAAATATTATTATTTATAGGTATCTTCAATTTTAAAACAACAATAATAAATAATAATATAATATTACCTTATTATATTATATATTATATTTTTTATTGGGGGTTACCTAGGTTTTTAGCCTAGTCCGAGCCCAGAGAGACCCTTACGGGGAATCTCTTCCCATCTGCTTTATCCCCTGAGACCACAACTGGGGGGTCTCCATCCCCAATGGGCATTATCACCCTTTGGTCAAACCCATGAGCTCATTGGCCCAGCAAAGGCATACATCCTGTGAGCACGCCAGCCCAGTGAAGGCACACTTAGCCTGTGAGCATGACAACCCAACAAAGGCACACATGACCTGCGAGCTTGGCCCAGTGGGGGTTTGAACCTCGGTGGTCGCCACCACAACCAAGTGACTTGACTACCAAACCACGCCCTTATGGACTATATATGATATTAATAATATTATTATTAATATAATATTAATTATTATAAACCCTAACTATTTTAAATCATAATTATGATAAACCCTAATTATTTTATAATAATGTAAAAATAATTAGGGTTATAATCATAATTGTTTTAAATCATAATTAATTTAAAGCTTAATTAAATCTTAGAACTAAATACCCCAATCTCTTTATTAATTTAAAACTTAATTAAATCTTAGAACTAAATACCCCAATCTCTTTATTAATTTACCCTACATATTTTAAACCCTAATCATAATTATTTTAAAGCCTAATTAAATCTTAGAACTAAATACCCCAATCTCTTTATTAATTTAACTCTTATTTTAAATATATTTTCGTAGTGTTGTTATCTTAACTAATATATGTAAAGTTAGATGTTGTTTTATCATGGTTTGATTAATTTACCCTAGATATTTACGTAAGGTGATTTCATTTCCTTACAATTAATAATGATTATAATTCATAAGAATTCAAGACACAAAAATCTTTTAAATATTTCTAATAATATGGATGAATAGTGAGAAAAATGGCAAATATAATTTTTTTAAAACACATACACATTGTTTGTTATATTGCTTATTATAACATTCTTCCTTACCTTTATAATTATAAAATTTGTGATTTATTTAAATATCAAAACACTTCCACATTCAAATATTCATCTATACATAAAAGTGGTAAATGATCATTGTTCTTATTTTATTGGCAACTTTTAACTATTAAACCATTTAATATTAAAAAATAGTTCATCATACTACAAAAACCAAAAATATAAAGTTATGTTTTTGATTATATAAGTCGGCAAAAACCAGGGGCCGAACCCTTACAACAACATAACAAAAAGAGACAGCAGAGGCTCAAGAACAAAAAGAGCCACCCAAACCAACTACAGCATTAACAACAAATACAGCCTATTACCAGCAGATAGTAAGTAGTAGTAGATAAACAGCATAAAATATAAAGAGTAACAAGACTAAGGAGATACATTCTCCCAGACTTCAGCTAGAAATTCAACAATTTCATCAAGTTTCTTAAATTTTTCCATCTCCTCACCATTAGCTCAAGTTCCATGTTCCTGCAGTAGAGTTAGGTTGAGCATTGTCATACGACAGAGCATGTTGCTTATGACATCTCCCATAGAAGTAACCTTCTGTACCAATTCTTCCACCCAACCCCTAAGGATAGTAATATCATACCTTTGGTCATCTCCCTCCTTCTTAGTCTCCTCTGCAACCTCCTCCATAGTCATCCTCTCTCCTTCACCAGCATAGTCCATAGGATCACCATCATCACCTCCCGAGTCATCAGTCTGTTTCCCTTCACCCTCACCAGCATCCTCTTCACAGATCTCTTGAACTTCAATGTCTTTGGAATTCAACTGATCATCCCCCTGAGTGGAAGCTTCAGAAGCACTTTCAGAGTAATCAACTAATTTAGCCTGTGAAGCAAGCTTACCAATAATTCTTCCCGACCTTCTTACCCCAGAAGAGAAACCCTCATTCTTATCTTTAGCAGACAATTTGGTTTTATGTTTATTCCCAGGTCCCACAAAGTCATTGCTCACATTCTTATGGGTCCCAACAATGTCCCCTGCAATTTCACCAGTAGAATCCATCTCCTTGAGTTTCCCTTTCTTACTTTTCACAATCCCTTTAGAAGTCGGAGTATGCATATCCTTCACCGTGGTCTCCTCAGTGGTCATAGAAAAAGAAACCCCTTTCAATTTTTGGGAATCAGGGGTAGGTCAAGGTTCCTCAAAAATGGTGGCAGTAATGGGGTGGGTTTTAGCAGGGACCTCACTACTAGAAGGTTGAATTGGCTTAGGAGGCTCCAAGGCAAGATGAAAATTATATAACTGAGGAATGAGGCCTTGATGCAGGGGAACAGGGTGTTTAGAGGGTTTATTTTCAAATTTAGCTTTAACCCTAAAAATAGTGTTCTAGGGAAGACATCAAGTAAAAAAGAAAACTAATCAAAACATTATGCCTAAAATGGTTGAGCAGAGGGAGGTGATAATTATAAAACCTGGTGAAACAACCTTCCAATGTGAAGTATTTCATCAGAAGAAAGCACATCTCACCCCACAGCTCCAACAGCTTAACCCATTCAAACCCCTATTGGTAGGGAACTAACTCCTCTCCCTCCCCCAGAAAAAGCTTCTGGTTCAAATGGTCAACTACCTTAACCTTTCGTTGCAACTTAGTACCCTTAGTGGAAAGGCCAGTTGCCATGGCTATGAGTTGTACAGAGATTTCAAAACCAATTCTACCCATGATAACTCTACGATTTTGCCACAAAAGGGCACACTGCACAGACAAGTTTTCATCAAAACCATTGAGGCATTCCAGAAAAGGACTTATGCCACCTTCCTTGCAATAATGCCAAACAACAACATTATCCTTAAATTCGCAACAAGTTATAGCCTTAGTGTGAATCCTGTCTCCTCCCATTATCTCCTTACCCTTGAAAACATAGAGAACACAAAACCAAGGATACCTTTCAACAAAGTGTTTTCGCAAGATAATTCTAGATACTCTGAAAGGAATGATGAAATAGTAAATGAGGCAATGAACTAACATGCGTGATTCATCAATATCTTGAAGTGCCCTCACAATCTCCAATCATTGCCAACCTTTCCCATGCTCAGAAATGATATTCATAAATTCACTATCATTATCACATATCCAACTCACCTTAACGTGAGTGATAAAAAATGCCAAAATGGCATTAGTCAAAAAAGTACAATAGTTCATAATAACCCCATACGTCAAAGTCCATATCATCTTCATCCTAAATAACTGACTAGCCAGGCTTGCACTTTCACTGTGATGAGTCATCTTTGACAAGTCATCTCTTTTTGAATTAGTTCCCTTATGTTAACAGGAATATTGTTATATTGGCGCCAACAACGCTAATTCATAAATTGTTGACCATAATCAGCAAGAGCATCAGCAACTCCATTCCCCTCTCTGTAGATATGAGAGAACTCCACTGTAGAGATCCTCTAAATAAGGATTTGGATATCCACAATGATATCCTTAATCCTCCACCCGCAAACCAAAACATTAGTAACAGCATCAATGATTAGTTTTGAATCCCCCTGTATATGCAAATGAGGAATGTCCAGAGAGATAACCAATTTAACTCCCCATTAGAGAGCAGAGGCTTCAGCATAGTTATTACTATGAATACCAATCCCACCAACATAGGCCGTAACAAGCTCCCCTCTGGCATCCCTAATAATCCCACCACCACTAGCCCTTCCATTGGACTTAGAAGCCCCATCAAAGTTAAGTTTGAGCCAATGGGACCTGGGAGGAGTCCATCTAGTATTTAATCTCAAAATCTATTTTGAATTATCATAAGCCAGAATTTGGTTAAGAATTCTCCAATTGGCAGTGATTTTTTCTTCCTCTTGAGTGAGTGGTTTATTAGCAGTTTTGATGTGTGAGCTAACAACACTTTCAATGAGGAGCTTAGAGAGAGACTGATAAACTTGAGAAGAGTCCCTGATAGCTTCCCTAAAGATTCTGTTATTCTGTTCCTTCCACAAGGTCCAACCAATAAAGGGAAGACTTTGGTTCCAAAGCTCCACAAGCCAAGGATGGGAAAAGGTAAGAAACCAATTAGCAATGACTTCTCTGGTATCTTGATTACAAACCCACTGAATGCCAAAATTTTGTAGAATTATACTCCAAATTTCCTTGGCAAAGTCACAATCAAGGATTAAATGAGAGACAGTTCCTTCTTCCTTAAGGCACAGAATACACCTATTAACCATAGAGAAGCCCCTCCTCTGCAAATTATCTTGGATTAAAATCTTGTTATGCACCGCAGTCCACCAAAACATATTAACTTTAGGGATAAGTTTATGGTTCCAAACTTTCCTCCAAAGCTCATTTTTATGAACATCAGGGATCAGCAGATGGTAAGCAAAGTTAACTGAGAAATGACCTCTCTTATCAGGTGACCAATACATCTCATCTTCTCTAGGAAGGAGAGGGATTCTGGTACCAAGCAATATTTGTTGTATAGATCTCATTCTCAGAATAACCTCAGGGCAATAAGTACAACACTCAAGAAGATTTTTCCAAAGTCTGATACCATTCTCAAGATGAATATAATGGTAGACTTTTGACCCAAAAAATTGTTTGGTAATATCAGCAATAATCTTGTTTTCCCCCTGAGCAGCAAGGGCCTTGTCAGCAACCCAAGTGTCCTAGAAATTTATAGTATTACCATTCCCCAATTTCCACCTAAGCCCCTATTTAATTAAGCTTCTAGAATTCAGCATTTTGTTCCAAATGACTGAGCCCTGCAGAAGCCCCTCCTAATAAAGGAAACTAAGATTGTTAGCACCCTATAAATACTTAGCTTGCATAATGGATCCCCATTCTTTATGACTATTAACCATATTCTAGTTAATTTTGGCAAGGAGGGCTTTATTTATATTTCTTATAGATCTGATATTAAGACCCCCATGAGTTTTGGGAAGGCAAACCTTCTCCCATTTGACCAGAGACATTCTCTTTTTTTTTTCCACACCTGTCCAAAAAAAATTCCTTTGTATCTGCTCCAATTTGTCAGCTATATACTTAGGCATTTTAAAGAGATAGGAAATAAGTAGGAATACCTAGGAGAGAAGCCTGTAAAAGCTACAATTTTCCAGCACTACTTAGGACCTTACCCTTCCAGCCAATCAGCTTCTTCTGAGTTCTTTCCAAAATACCATTCCAAAAACTCGGGGTAACTTCTTTAACAGTTAATGGAAGGCCAAGGTAGATAGTAGGAAGATCAGCCTCAGCACAACCAAGAATGTTAATGATTTTTCTCTAGAGATCATCCTGAGTGTTGAAGAAATAAACATTACTTTTCTAAAAATTAATGTGTTGACCAGAAGCTTTGTCATAGTCATTGAGAATATTCCTCCAACTTTGGGCTTCAACAACTGATGAGATACCAAAGAGGATGGTATCATCTACAAACTACTACACAGACATTGGAGGTAGAGAAAAAGCAGGTTTAATGCCCACAATTTCCTTAGAGAGAGCCTTAGAGTGAACATATCTCCCAAGGGCTTCATCCATCATGATAAATAAATATGGGGAATAAGGATCAACTTGTCTACTCCCCCTTGTGGGAGAGAAAAAGCCTCTAGAGACTCCATTAACCAGGACTAAAAATTTAGCAGTGGTAATAGCTTCCTGGATGAGAAGAGAGATTTTATCATTAAAACAAAACTTTTGGATAACCTTAAAAAGAAACTGCGAGGAGACTCTATCATAGGCCTTAGAAATGTCTAGCTTTAGAACCATACTAGGGATCCTGCTCTTCGCCATAGAGTGGATAGTTTCATGAGTGGTTATGATAGCATCTAAAATTTACCTTCCAAGAACAAAGCCTTTCTGAGAAGAGGAAATAATTTTATCCAGGAAAGGTTAAAATCTTAGTACAAGCAGTTTGGTGCACAACTTATAAATGGTATTACACAAACTTATAGGTTTGAAATCAGCAAGCAGCTCAGGATTTGGCTTCTTGGGAACAAGAACAATAAAAGTATTGTTGATCTAATTTAGAAGTTTACCAGTTCTAAGGAAATCCCTAATAGCAGCAGTAACATCATAGCTCACAATATCCCAATATTCCTAGAAAAATATAGGAGGAAAGTAATTAGGGCCTGGGGCTTTAAAGGGACTCATGGAGAATAAAATAGCACAAACCTCTTCTTCAGAAATAGGTTTCAACATTTCAATGTTATCCTCCTTAGTAATCAAAGAGGGAATTTTATCAAGGAACTAATCAATTATCTTCCCATTGTCAGCTTGTTTCGTCGACAAATTCTAGAAGAACAAAGCAGCTTGATTACCAATCTCATTGTCATCCATGATAGTATTTCCATCCTCCAAACATAATTTAGAAATAGAATTAGCTTTCCTATGTTTCATAGCTAAGAGATGAAAAAAGGCAGTATTACGATCCCCTTCTTTAAGCCACTGAACTCTGGACTTTTGTTTCTAGAAGAGTTCTTCTTTATTCATAAGTTTCTTCCAATTAGAAATTAGATTACTTTCCTCTTGAGCAATATCCTCCATAGAAACTCCTTGAGCCATTCTATTTTGAAGGTCAGCTAATTTTCCCAAAATAGTCTTCTTCTGAACAAACACATTTTCAAAACTATATTTGTTCTAGCCACGGACCTCTTGTTTAATATGTAAGAGCTTCTTAACCAACCTAAACAAGGAGTACCTTGAGCTGAAAGTTGCCACTAATTAATCAGAAGACTCCTAAAATCCTTGTGTTTAATCCACATAGCTTCAAATCTGGAAGGGAAGGGACCCCACCTATGTTGGACCACCCAATTGAGGAGAATAGGATTATGATCATAAATAGTTCCCGGTAAATCTATCACACTAAGATTAGAATGGTCATCCCAGTTATTAGAGATAAGGAATCTATCCAATTTGACTTGGATCATTTGATCCCCTCTTGTTCTATTGGACCAAGTAAATTTCTAATTTTGAAGCTCCACATCCAACAACCCAAAGCTATTGATAAAATCAACAAAATCAAACATACTATCAGAGTAGTCAAGAAGACCCCCAATTTTCTCTGAAGGATATAAAGGAGTGTTAAAGTCTCCCACCAACATCCAAAAACAATGAGGGGAATTGCAAAGGAGAGTAGATAGATCCATCCACAAAGTTTTCTGCAGGACCCTTGTGTTCGGGGCATAAATATTGATTAAGGACCAATGAAAAGACGACATGGAAAAATTGACAATCAAAAAATGCTTACTGGAAATAGTAAGAGTACCTCAAATTTTGGCATTATTCCACATAGTAACAATCTCTCTAGAAGCACCCATAGCAAGACTGATACAAAAAGCAACATTAGGCCAGATTCTGTCAGCTATCAGCTTAAAATTTTCCTTCGACATTTTAACTTCCTGAAGTAAAAGAATACCAATTTTATGATCCAAAATACAATTCTTGACTTCAAATTGTTTGGAGGGGCCATTAAAACCCCTCAAATTCCAAGAAAGAATTCTCATTTGGAAAGTTTTTGGGATTAGATCTCCAGTGTTTTTTGTTTACCACTGCCAACTTCCCTAGCTATCTCTCTTTGTCTTGTTTCCCTGAGGGTAGGTCTTCCTTGCCTAGAATCTATTCCAACATCAACAAATTTATTATTCATGTGACTCTTTTTCTTAGGGGTAATCCATTCATCTTGGTCATTACACTTACCACTTGGTCTTGCTCCAGGAGTCAGGGTTGGATCAACGGTCTGATTCTCAGTTAACCCTTCCTTGAGAGACTCTCCATGGGACCTATCTCCAGGAGAAGGCCTCTACTGAGAAGAGGGTTGAACACTCATGTCTCCATTATTGCAATCTGATTCTAGGATTTGGATATTCTTCACAGGTGTTGAAGGCGACCCATCAGTACCATTAGTATCAATCAACTGGACTTCAAGAAGGGAATCCTGTTGAACCTCACCATCTTCAAGCACCGGGGGATCCAAAGGAACCTATTGATCTAGGGCCACATTTGCCTTTGATCCTTGATGATCAATATTGTCAGCCTCATGACCTTCCAAACCCATATTCTTCTCAATATTCTCACCTACTAGATTAGAGTCATTTTCCTCATTACCCCCCATTCCCTGATTAACAAGAATGTCTTCTTTTGAGGAACTATCATCCCTCTCTTTATTCAGATTAGAAGTATCTTCCACTTTCTTAAGCTTACAATGGGTCATCAAATGGCCCTTCTTCTTGCAAAGTTGAGGAAATGTGGTAGAGTTTTCATAAAGAATCGGTTGTATCTAGATCCCATATTTAGAGTTCAACTCAATGGACATAGGGAGAGTTTTGTGAATCTCCACATTAACACAAAATCTAGCATACACACAATGGGATTTGGCCTGAGTAGTATTATCAAGAATCACATACTGGCCAAAAGTATTACCAATAGCAGAAAAAAAAAATTCATCCTAATATTCCAAAGGAAACCCAGGAAGCCTTACCCAAATTGGGGCAGTTCAGTTCATATAAAATTATGTTGATATCAATCATTCATCACAATTTTACATTATTTTTAAAAATATTTAATATTTATTTTTAACTATTATAATTTTTTTATATTATTTATTTTGTAGTAATTTTTTATTTATATTTATTGTTAACCAAATAAATTATTCTATATTCAAATTGTCACTTTATTTTTGACTTATAATTTCAAAAACTTTATTATTTTGCTTACTATATTTATCAATATTATTTTGACAAGTTAAAATCACCACATACATACTATATGTTTAATCTCTTGTTATTAATTTCTAGTAGTTATGTGAGTATTTATACACTAAAAAGATCAACATAAAAATTAAATTTCTGTAATAATACATGAAATTTGTATAATCTATTTGTTATTAATTTTTATTAATTATGTGAATTTTTTTTTAAAGAAAAGGTGGTATACCACCCATACTATTACTGTAAAAAAATATGTACAAATTTATAGGAGTTCAGTAAAACCATCCAAATATAACAAAGAAAGGCCCTATACCAGCCATTAAACAACAAAAGCAAGAAAAAAAAGACTGAAACATCAGACATAGATAGCCACCAGCAAAAGAAAACTTGAGATAGTCGTGCTTGAGCCAACGTAAAATTATGTGAATATTTATAAGCTAAAAGATCAACATAAAATTAAATTTCTTATTTGTATGCTCTTTTTAAAATGATTTGCTACATTTTATATACTTATAATCAATGTGAATCATTAAACTTGAATAAATTGAGGCCTGAATTTTATATTTGAAACCCTGGCTTATTTATAATTGTCTTTGGAAAACAATTTGTATATAGAGCATAAAACACAGCATTCCCTGCAAGCATATATTCATATGACCTCATGATTTCTTTTCTACGTAAATCTGCCCATGATTTCAATTTGTAAACAGCTTGAACATCAATAGACTATCGAAGATAAACTAAAATAAAAATTTATTAGTCTCTTAAAAGGCCGCCAAGGATTCCAACTGCAATCATGACCACTTAGCTAGAAAATAGTTAATAAATTATTTTATGCCTAACTTCCTCCATGGTGGAAGCGAGAGAAATATTCCTTTAACTTTATTTTAAATAACTTAACTTTATATTTATAATAGTTTAATTTTAAATAGTTTACCTTATGACAAGTAGATTTCAATTTAAATTGGGGCCATAAAAATGTACATACATCTATCTCACTGTATGATGCCTTTTAGCCTAATGAAATTTCATTTACTATGTTATAATAAATTTTATTATTTTCTTTCATTGTAATTATAATATTGATATTTTAAATATGTACTCGGATTTTTAGTTTGGTCCAAGCTTAGAGAGACCCTTACGGGATCTCTTCCAATGGCTTTATCATCAGTCCCAGGGCATGACCACAGGACCATGCCCTTATCTGTGAAATATTGATATATACTAATATAAATATTACACAATAAAATAAATTAATATTTAGATGTGATCTAAATATTATTTAGTATTTTATTCATTATATATTATTACTAATAAATTTTATATTAAATTGTTTACTATACAAATTTATAATGTATTTATATTTATGTTATATTATAGTAAAAAAAATTTACACTTTAATAACAAAAAATATATTAAATATCAATTAATATAAATTTTATTATTAATATAAATTTTATGTAATATAATTGTTTATTATTAAAAAAAGCTTAAAATAGGTTTTCAAGGGATCCTAATACCCTTTAAATGCACATAAGAATATTAAAAAATATATTAAATATGAATTAATATACATTTTATTATTAAATAAATATTAAATATTGAAACAATTTTTTTGATATATATACCCTAGTTAGGGACCAGACACCCTTCAAAAATAGGGCCAAGCCTGCCAGTCTTTAACAACAAACCGTAACACACAAAGACAACATAACTATGTTCAGCTTAAACAGTCTAAGGAGTGGGGAAAATTACAACGGCCCACACTCCAGGTCTGACAAAAATAAAACAAAACCAAATACTGAAGACAAAACTAAACACTTTCAAAACCACCAACAACCACCCTACATAATTATCTTCATCATCATCCAGCACGACAATGCCTTCTTCGTTGCACGCACAGGTGTAGAGCGGCCTATTTCGTGTCGGGACTGGAACCTCTAATTTTGTAGCCACTCCCTCAATCATCCTTCTAATATCCAGGATGTTCAATAGAATGTCATGCAGGTGCCCAACTATAGATTCATGGTTCTTCCCATCTTCTTGGACGACTCCACCAGGTCCTCATGAGTTAAGATCGACGCGGCTACTATAGACAACATGGTCGCCACTGTAATAGACTGGGTAGCACCAAAAACATTCCAACGGCCTCTGGAAGTCCCTAGGTCCGGCAATAAGTGTGTCATGGCTTCCCTTACGTTAACCCCTTCCTATTCATCGACCTCCTTCGCGAAGCAAATAGAACAACCACTCTCTTAGAATAGGATTTTTAATCTCCTTCTCAATGTTCTTCACGAATCCTTCCATAGCAGCCTCCGTCAGAATCTTTTGCATTCTATTCTGTGAAGTATACTTCTACTTCATGCGTCCCCCTACAAATTTATTGAGATCGTGGTGGGGGATTTGTCTGCGAGGAGGAGCATGCGGCCACTTCTCCTTACACCTGGCCCCTGAACCTTCTGCCTCACCACTGTCCATCATAGGCTTACAGTTGTTCAACCAAAACCAAAATAAAATGTGTAACTCAGAGTAGATTGCAAATCTAAAAGGCTCATTGCCTTTTGCACACACCACCACTAGATATGATGGAAGTCTGCAATCCTTTCACACATGCCAAATAGCCCGCCACCTTACTTAATTATGACTGATTAATGAGTTGTCCCGTTATTGAGAGTAATATTGAAACAATTTAAATATTAATATATATATATATATAATAAAATTCTTATTTTAAATATCAATAGAATAAATAATTCATAATATATTAATGATAATAATTATATTAAATTATTGATTATACAAACAAATGGAATTATCATTATAATATATTTATATTTATTACGAGAGGCGTAACTACAATGGCAACACAAAGTGGAGTGTAATGGCGCGAGTGTGTTAACAAAAACTATTAACAAAAATTATTAAAGAGTTGACATGCAAAAAGAAGAATGAAAACTAAAACATAGTCAATCTATAAAATAACTCTTAAGTTAAAAAATATATATAAGTAAATAAAAATGGCTCTTTGTGCTTCCAATAAAATAATTAAGATACGTATTAAAAATGATATTCAAATAACCCATGAAATCTTATTTTTTATTTTTTATTTATTGTTTATGTTGAAAGTTTAACTCTTTTAAAATAAATAATTATTTCAAAATATTACTCACTATTTTATCTATAAACTATATCACTTATATTATATTTGTATTCATTAACTACATAATTATTTATTATATTACATAGTAATTTCAATAATTTTTTACCAAAAAATTTAATTAAATTTATAAAATTGTAAAACTTATAATATAATTAAACTTATAAAATTAATATAATTACAAAACAAAAATAATAAATTTGAAAAAATATAAAAGTAATATATTAATAAAATTTAAAATTAAAAAATTATTAAAACTAGCATACGAAGGGCTTAAATTTGATGGTAGTCTATCAAAAAAAAAAATTGTGACGGTTACCCATTTGAAGTTGCCCTTCAAATATTAAAGCTTACCTATTGTAGGGAAAATATAATTACATAAAAAATTTGAGAGTTTATTTGAAATATTATCTTTCAAGTTATTAAAATTTTAATTGTATTATACAGCTAAAATGACTAAATATGACCATACAACCATCAAATCTAAGCCCTGAGCATACGTATCTTTAGACAAATCTATGTAAAAGAGGTAGAGATATCATTGTGGAGGCTCCTATTTTTTAGTGGATCTCTGATTTAATGAAATAGGCACCTTGAGATTGATATCTCTCGGCATCTTTTACATATATTTTTCTAAAGATAGGTATGCTAGTGTTATATTATAGTAAAATTTGATATATATTTGTGTATAAGTTTTAAATATTAATATATTTTTAATAATTTAAATAGTAATATATTATATTGTGTAATATTCATATTTATGGACTGTGGAAATATCATGTCTACAATTTATTTTTTATTCATTGTAATTATAATATTATAATTAATATATATACAATGAAGGACAACATAAATAATCATATAAATATCAATATTATATTAATATGAATACTACACAACATAAATTGAAATAAATCTACAAAGAAATGCGAGATATTGGAGTGAAAAATAAAATATCTCTCTAAATTCCCTACTTGATAGTTCAATTATTTACGACACTTCAATAATGGATATTCTTATGACATGTTATGTTAAGGCTAGGGATATGTCTTCTAAGAAGGTGTTATTTTATCATTTCTTATCTTTTCCTTCCTTCAAGGAGTTGATTAGTGCTTATCCATACCTATTAGATACACTGATGTAATTTATGCATGAACATAATGATGATCATATGGATTGTGATAGTTGTGAGTGTTAGTGTAAATAAAGATATTTCCTATCTAGTTTCCCTTGTGTGAAGATAATTCATATTATTTAACTATTAATTAGTTAAATAATATTCTCACACATAATTCACATGTTAAGTTGACTTAGTGAGTCTACTTGATGTTTCTAGTTGTGTCTAGTTGTAGCTAGTTGTCTTATAGTTGTCTTATCCTACACATGTGCTATAGTTGTCACATGCCATAGGATTAAGACACTTGTCACATGATTACAACATCTTAGCTCTCATCCTTGTCTTTATAAGCAAGGATCTTCATCTACATTGTAACATAACAACATATGATATACAATTTTGCATTTATTGATAGAATATAATTATTATTCTCTCATATTGTCTCTCTTGTGCTTTCATGAAGTCCTAGATCTTGGGTGGCTCCTATCTAGCCAACTCTTACATAGTATTAGAGCTCTCTAGGTGGAATATCTTCTTGTTAGCCAAATTTTTGAGAGATTTGAATGCAAATTCATGGTGGATCTTGATAGTTGAGTATGTTCTTCTCTTGCATCGAGTGATGACCTAGAGAATCAAAAAGACTTGATAGAAATACCAGATTTGTGAGGTTTTCCTCTTTGTGCCTTATATTGCAGGTTCATTTTGGAGTATGCTACTACAAATTTGAGCACATCATTGTGTTCAAGAGGTCCGAGATAGTTGAGATCACTTTTTGTTTCATCTAGATCAGTCATCAGACGCCAAATCTATGAGGTTTTCAATTTGGGGAATGGATACCTGATCCAGGAGGTAGCTACAATTTTAGAGTAGTTTGGACAAAATTTGACCTACCATCGCGCTTAGGACACCCAAAAACCTAAAGATCAATGGTCAAATCGACCAAATCCAAGCAGTTGGGCCAAAAGGCAAAAAAATTACTCTCCCAGCCATATAGAATCTTTACAGAACATATTCTACAGAATCTTAAGATTCCTACTAGTGCGTAGGTGTCACTCGGTTGTACAAGTAAATTATTCATCAGTTAATTGTTTATTTGTGGTTTTGTAAAGTCTGTTTGAAAAATAAGAGGTGGAAAAAAATAATAATTTTTTTTGTAGGTACTAAGGTACCCTACAAGTACTAAGGTACCCTGTGGGTACCTTGTACACGTCGCATAGACCTTTATAGGTTGTGCAGGCCTTTAAGGCCATGGGGAGCCTTAAAGGCTTGGCACCCACACCTTACAAGGCGCAGGCCTAGGACATGATGCAGTCCCATTGATGCAAGAGCATCACACCAACTTGTTGTTTCTGATCTTTTGTATGAGATGGATGAAGCTCCTGTCACCATAGTGACAGGAAGTAAGATAAAATGTTATCCTAGCCCCATTGGTTGGTGTTTAATCCTTCATCGGCCTAATAGCTCCTAATCACTGGGACGTAGTTTACAGTCCCTTCAATGGTCTAAAAGTTCATCGGCGGGAGGTGGTCATATCGCCGAGACAGAAACTCAATTCTCTCTAATGCTACAATGGTCTATCAAGACTCCATTTCAGTGTAACTTGTTGACTTTGGTAGGATTCGGAATGTAGTCTCTCCGATGTGCCGATAGTGTTGATCAATGCAGTTAGCAACCCTGCCGTGCCATTGGTGGGACCCAGTTTGTACCTTGCAGTGGAGCGAAGAATAGTATTTGCAGCAGTGACGTGGATGCCGTGTGTGCATTTGGTAGGGTCCATTTGGTGCTTTCTATGGGACCTATTCACTTCAATGGGAGACGATATGCATTCCCTCTGATACAACAAAACATTTGACTCTGTTGGCCTGTATCCTTGTGGTGGGTCCCGAGTAGACTCAGAGGGAGAGCGTGATGACTTCCTTAACTCTAAAACATTTCCTAGACTACTTCCATAAACAACCTGGAATGGTGATTTTCCTATGCTCCTATTGATAGAATTGTTGTAAGCAAATTCTGCTTGTGGTAAAATCAAATCCCATCCCTTGGACTTATCTCCTACTAAGCATTATAGCAGGTTACCTAAACTCCTATTCACCACTTTCTTCTATTCATCAGTCTGTGGATGGTGTACAGAACTGAACTTCAAATCTGTCTTCAACTTCTTCCACAATGTGCTCCAAAAATAAACAACAAACTTGGTATCTCGATCTAAAACTATGCTCTTAGGTAGACTATGTAGTCTCACCACCTCCTTGAAAAATAACTCAGCAATATGAACAGCATCATTGGTCTTCTTACAAAGAATAAAATGTGCCATCTTTGAGAATCTGTCCACCACCACAAAAATGGAATCATGTCCTCTCTATGTCCTTGGTAAACCAAGCATAAAATCCATACTAATATCGTCCCATGGCTTCTCTGGTACAGGTAATGGCTGATACAACCCTGTATTCTAACTTGTTCCTTTTGCCATTTGACACACTCTGCACAAATTTTCTCACATCCTACTGCAATTGTGGCCAATAATAATTCTCACTAACAATAGCAATGGTCTTATCTCGACCAAAGTGTCTAGCTAATCCCCACTATGCTTCTCCTTAATTAGGTTCTCTCTCATGGAACTCCTCGGAATGCACAACTAGCTTCCCCTAAACCACATGCCATCTTGGATTATGAGATCCAACCATTTTGTCCTGTCCAAAGTAACAAGTTCCAAACAAGATTTCCAAGCCTCTGCAAAATCTGGATCTTCAGGATACAAACTTTTCAGCTCATCAAACCCAACAACTTCTATCTTCATTTATGTCAACAAATTTTGCTTTCTGCTCAAGGCATCTACAACTCTATTGGACTTCCCACTCCTATGCTTCAAAACAAAAGTATAACTCTGCAAAAATTCAACCCATTTTAAGTGCCTTTGGTTTAACTTTCCTTGACTATTAAGATACTATAAAGCCTGATGATCAATATATAAAACAAACTCTTTTGGCAACAAATAATGTCTCCATTTCTTCAAAGACTGAACTATTGCATAAAACTTCTGTTCATAAATAGAATACTTTTTCTTGGCATCATTAAGCTTCTCACTAAAATATGCAATGGGCTTACCTTCTTGACTCAAAATAGCTCCTATAACACTGCCACTAGCATCACAATCTACCTAAAATACCTTATTGAAATCTTGAAGTGCCAAAACATGTTGCTGACTTTCTATTTCAATGTATAAAAACTTGTGTTTTCTCATATAGTCCATTTAAACTCTTTTCTATCCCATCTCATTGTCTCAGTTAGGGGTGCACAAATGCTACTAAAATTCCTAATAAATTTTCTATAAAAACTTGCCAAACCATGAAAAGATCATAACCTTGTAGCACTCCTTGGCATAGGCCATTCAATGATAGCCCTTACTTTTTCTGGGTCCATCTTAAGACCTTCCTCTAAGACAACAAATCCCAAGTATACCAACTCCTTTGCAAAATTGCATTTCTTCAGATTAATCAACAACTTCTCCTCCCTCAGCTTCTCTAAAACCCTTCTGATATGCACCAGGTGCTCATCGCAAGTTTTACTAAAAATCAAAATGTCATCTAAATAAACAATAACAAAACTTCCCAAAAATTCTTTCAATACCTCATTCATGAGCTGCATGAATCTACTCAATACATTGGTTAGCCCAAATGGCATGACTAACCACTCATAAAAACCTTCCTTTGTCTTGCAGGTTGTCTTCCATTCATCTCCTTCTTTGATTCAGATCTGGTGATACCCACTCTTCAGGTCAATCTTCATGAAGTACTGGGCTCCAATCAAACAATCCATTATGTCATCCATTCTTGGTAATGGAAATCTATACTTGATCATGATCTTATTGATGGCTCGAGAATCTGTACATAGTCTCCACTCTCCATCTTTCTTCAGTGCTAGTACTGTAGGTACCACACATGGACTTAGGCTCTCCCTTATCAGTCCCTTCCATAACAACTCGTTAACTTGTCTGTTCAACTCCTCATCCTCTGTAGGAGTCATTATATGGGCTACCTTATTCGGTAAACTGGCTCTTGGTATCAAATCCATTTGATGACTTATCTTCCTCACCGGTGGTAAACCTTTTGGTACATTATCAAAGACAATATCCTAAAATTCTTCTAATAGATCTAAGACTTCTGCTAGTACATATTCACATTTCTCTTGACTAATCTTAGGAAATAATGCAAAGCAATGACGCTCATGCTTCATACCCTCCAAAAATTTCTTACCATCTACCAAGCAAATTTTGGCAGTACTACATATCTTTTCCTTTGCCTCCTTCAAGGGTTTCAACTTATGATAAACTCCATCCTTTGTTAGGGAATATGTGTTTGCATGGCCATCATGGACAATGCACCTATGATACTATCGTGGCCTCCCCAATAACATATGACATGCATCTATCGGTATGATGTCACACAACACCTCATCATGGTAGTCACCAATCTTGAACTTGACTAGACGTTGTTCATTGACCAAAGCTCTATGGTCCTTCTGCAACCATGTGATCCAATATGGATGTGGATGTTTTCTTCTTGTCGGCTTCAACTTGTTAACCATCTCCTCTGAAACAAGATTATCAGTGCTTCCACTATCAATAATAATATCACAACACTTACCTTCACATTTGCACCTAGTGTAGAATAAGCTCTTCCTCTGATCTGGTTCTTTCTCCTCATTCAACAAGGTTCTTTTGACAACTAAGGTTTCTCCCCTTTCAGCATCTTTAGAATGCTCAGACTGTGCATCTTCGTCTACATGTACAACTCATGCATTACCTTCTAATCTTCTATTTGTTCTTCCTTGATGTTGCAGACACTCCTATGCTTGATGCCCTTCTTCTCCACATTGGAAACAAGTTCCTCTGAAACCTCCTCTTCTAGGTCCTTGCCCAGGTCTACCTCTTCCTCTTCCTCTTTGCTCACCATTATTCTGGTCATGAGGGCAGTGGGTATTATCTTCTCTTTGATTGCGACTGGTGCCAGCTTCTTCACTTTTCTTTGGATTGTCATTTTGGCCTCCATAGGGTCTTCCACCAGTCATTCCACCTCTTCCCCTTTGTTTTTTGTCAAATCTTTTGTTCGTCTTCTCTTCCACCTTCAAGGAAAAATGGTACGCATCTTCTATGGTGGTCATTCTAATTAAGCTTAGCTCCTCTTCAATACTTGGCCTCAAGCCATTAATGTAATGAGCTACCTTCTCCTTGTTGGCCTCTGCATGGCCTATCCTGATAGTAATCTTATAAAAATCTTCTGTATACTCCTTAACAAACTTGTTACTTTGCTTCAATCCTTGCAGCTTCTTCAGCAACTCCATCTCATAGTCCACAGGAATGAACTACTTTTTTAGTTTTTCCACCATCTGATCTCATCTGGTAATCTTTCATTTTCCTCTTCTATTTCTCTTCAGTTGGACCTCCTTACACCAAATATTGGCATGGCTCTTCAACTTTGTTTTTGCAAACATGACCTGTTCTGGATCCTCCACATCTTCATACTTGAAATATTCTTCCATATCATTAATCCAATCAATAAGTTGTTTTAGATTAAAATCTCCAGAATAAGTAGAAACTTTAATCTTGGGCCTCTTTTCGATCTTTGAAATGACCTTCAACAACCTAACTTCTACAAGATCTCCTGCAGCTTCTGGTTCTTCCTCACATGGCTCTTATTTAGCTTCATCCTCGCTTTCTTCTCTTGTTCTCGACTCAAACCCTCTTCGTAGCTCTTCTTGCAATGCATCGATCTGCCTTTGCAGGGCTCTAAAACCCTCTTCCATCAAAGCATTTCTTCCAACACGGTTTCTTCATGGAGGCATCTTGATCTCCGCAGCAAACCCACAACCTCAGCTCCTAGTGCAAATTGCCTCACGGTCGGTAATCTGTCTACACACTCAGGAACCCTAGCTTTGATAGCACTTGATGAAGGGAGGGTAAATCATAAAACACACAACAAAAATTACACATAGAAAATAAAATGTTCTTTTATTGATTTGGACAACTCATTACATTACAGAAGCTCAAATGCATTCAGAGGAATCAATCCTCGACAGGCTGCAACACATTGCAACTACCTATCACATGACTCTGGAATCTTTTGCCTTATGTAACCACAAATCATCTAGGGTTTCTATTTTCCTACCTATTCTTGACTCTACACTTTCTCCCTTATCTCTGCTTCTCCTAAGGGTTCCCAAAAATGGTCATAAATAGCCCTTTTTGACGGCCAACAGCTAAATTTTGAAATTTGCATCTCCCTGCAAAAATAGGTCAACTTCCGGGAACCACAATTTTTGATCTGAGTGTTTGATTGACAAACTGTTTGAAGCATCAGAAAGTTCGCAGAGTGCTCTACATGCTAAGAACCTACTTTGTTGGTTCTGGCCATTTTTGAGCCCGTACAGGACCGTTTAGTGCCTCAAACCTGAATTTGAATAATTTTTAGGCATTTTTCGGGAAATGGAAACTTTAATATCTTTTAGCTGACAAATGATCTTCTCATGATTCCTTTGCTAAAGGTCTTATTTTTAATTTATGAAGCTTCCTGTAAATTTTAGCTTCAATCCATGCCCAAATGCAAACTTTCCAAAAATAGCAGTTTGTTATTTTTAGCAGTTTGGAAAAACTGAAAGTTCTACATCATTATTCAAATGATTATAGAACCAGAAACACTAATTTTGAAAAGAAATGGAAACAACATCAATGATTTTGAAACACATATTTTTTTGGGTGATGCAAGATTTCTCTTACACCTTTGGATGCTCCTGCATCAGAGCAGGGAGTGGCTGTGTGTTAATTGATGATCAATGGAGGATGACTTGGCGAGTAATTCAGTTGTCAAGATGACTTTGAGAGTTCAGAGAGAGTTCAGTTGGTGTCCCTTTGATATTCCAATGTGACTTTAACTAAGGAAGAAGGTAGTCATGGTTGAGTCAATTTGTAACCATTGTCTGTGGAAGTTGAACTAAAACATTTGTGAAGTCTATAATATAATGCAGAAGTGCATCGAGTCGAGGGAAGATAGATAAATGATTGGAGAGCGAATTGTATTTTAACTGCCAAAAAAAAAGATAGAAGAGGGAAGCCCAACAGAGAGAGTTTGGGGTAGATTCTTATCTCCATAAGCAGAGAAAGAAATGCAGATTTAAAAGGGGGTGTGAGAAAAGGCAAGGAAGGTGCCTAGAAGAGGGGAGACATCTCATGTAGAGGCTAATTTATTCAAAGAAAAGTAGTTGATTGTTGTTATAGATTTCAGAGGAAGGTGAAAGGACTTCTATGTAGGTTTGAGGAGAATGAAGTGAACCAGAGAGAGTTGAGAGGCCATGAAGGCCATTGTTTGTCTTTGTATTGAAGATTTGTTTGTTGCAGATTTGTAGATTGTATAAGAATTTTTATTTCAATAAAATGAAATAGAAATTTGTGTTTACAATCTCTGAATTGTGTTGTGAGTTTTGAGTTGTGTATGGCAGAGGGAGTACCTCTTGCATTATGTGATATCAGAGCTTCGATGTGTTTTGATTTGGCTACGTGATTGGGTAGTTTGAGAAGACCCCCTAGTCATGACTGCACCAAGTGGTATCAGAGCTTGGATGTGTTTTGATTTGGCTATGTGATTGGGTAGTTTGAGAAGATCCCCTAGTCATGACTGCACCACCCATGTAGGGTTGTGGACCCATTCCGTGGAGTAAGGGCCCCGCCCCCCACTTTAATAAATATTTTTTATCAGTAGATTCATAAACATTCCATAGTCAAAGTAAATTCAGCGGTCAATTCACTGCCCAGCCTGCAGATGTATAAACAAAACCAATGATAAATTAAAACCAAACAATGAATATTCTTTCCTAACAGTCACATGGTTTCAGTTTTTTTGAAGGTGGTTTTGCTATGATCTAAGCAATTTTTTCTTTGTAATGTGATTTTGGCCTGATACTGGCGGTTTTCTGACCTTTGCAAGGTGGTTTTTCAAAAACCACAAGGGTTTTTAGTTTTTTGGAAGAATATTCTGGTGAAATAGAGTATATTTCAATGACAGGGTACTGCTGACATCAACAGTGACATCAGCGACAGGGCCCCTTTCTAGCCCTAATAGGGTTTTTTTTTAAGGGAGCCATAACTTTTTGCCACAGTATCAAAAATTGGAAAACAAGATATTGTCAGAAAGCTGGTTCTGATCACTTCACAGTGGTGTAGATATTTTTCTAATATTTCTCTGCAAGTGATAGATACAACTGTTTGAAGCTATATCTTACTTTTTTCACTCCCGAGCTCACAACTTTCACCCACTTTATCAAAATTTCAACTTTTTATAGGCGTTGGAAAGGTATTTCTATAATCTACAGTTTTGTCCATGCCATTTTTTCCATATTTTTCTTTACACATCATATTTTCAGTTTGAAGAACTTTGAGTACATATCACTCATTGATTGGAAAAGAGTTGAAATTAGTGGTTGTTTTGGTTTGTGGGGCTTCAATTATAGTGTTGATTCAATTTGTGACTTGATATAGTTTCTTATGCTCTTCTTTTCCTCTACATAATGGATAAATCAAGGGTTCCATTGTTAACACCATATAACTATGCAACTTGGAGTCAACATGCATGGAATGTCCTAATGGATTTTAGACATTCTCTATATGTTGAAAACAATATACTTGAACCCATAGATGATAAGGAAAAGATAAAATGGATGATAAAACATACTAAAGATCTTGGATGTCTTCATAGTTTCAATTCCCTAGATCTCTTGTTTCAAATTGAGGCATGTACAAATTCACATGATGCTTGGGATAAGTTGAAAACATTGTATGGTACAATAGATGAAGTCAAATGCTATCAAATTGATAATGAATTGATGAGCCTTGATCCTAAGAAATTTAGCAACATCCAAGATTCCATAACTAAGATTAATGATCTAAGAGCACAATGTAAAGCATGTGGTATTGAGAAAAAAGATATCAAGTTGATCTACAATGTGTTGAATAAACTTGGTCCTGATTATGAAGCTTTTGTTTCTAGCTTTCACACTCATAGTTTAACTATGGGATCTGCTTTCACTATGTCTTCATTTGCATCCTTTTATGAGATGTTAATGCATGAGCAATAGAAGCATATTTCTATGGGTATCATTAAGCCATCACAAACTCGTGCTTTGGTGATTGCACAACCTAAGGAATAGAAAGCATTAGGTTCTTCTAACAAGAAACAAAAGAAATCTAAGAAAAATCCACAAATTGATCAAGCACAAAAATAACCTAAGAAGGAGAAGCCTACATGTGGTTATTATAAGAAATCAAGGCATGATGAACATAATTGTTTTAAGAAACAAATTGACATGTCAATGCAACTTGTTCAAAAGAACAAACTTTCATCATGTGATTCTTTTTCTACTCCTTAAACATATACACATCCAGAACCTTCTTAATTAGGTCATGCAAGGAAATCTAAGGAACCCAAACATAAAGGTAAAGCACTTTGTGCAAGTACAAGTTCTACATCAGGTAAATGGCTTCTTGATTCAGGTGCTTCTCATCATATGGCTTCTTTCAAAGATATGTTTTCTTCATTTGAGTTGTGTGATATGCCACCTATCTTGATGGGTAATGACACATATATGAATGTAATTGGGAAGGGAACTATTGATATTGGTGAAGGTACTTTCAATGATGTACTTTGTGTGCCTTCTTTGACCAATAATCTTCTTTCCATATATCAAATTACTCACAGTGGTATAGGGAAGATAGTGGAATTCACACCTGATTTAGTTATTATTATGAGACTTGGAGAGCACAGAGATTATTACTACTAGGGTGGTTGATCATACATCTCGGCTATACACCTTTCATGGTTTCTCTCCTGATGATGATTCAAATCCACTGGCTAACATTCACACTCCTTATGTGAATCACATTTCTGAGGAGAAGTTTGGTCACTTGAACCTTGGTATTCTTGCCTCTTCATCGATTCTTGAGACATGTACTACACTTCCATCTTCTCCACCTCCTGCTTCTTCAGAGTTTAGTGCTTCAGTTCAGTAGGATGCTTCTTATCTTTTAGATATAGCTTTGTGGGATGAGTATTTGATAGGTATTTCAAATTTTGTTTTGTGAGTCCCATCTTGCAGATTTGGAGGACACGTTTGAGGGGTTCTCTCTCCTCTTTGATGATAGTATCAACCCATCTTTGTCTTTGGAGCTTGATGATTTTTAGTTTCCACTAGATCCTGGATTGTCACCTTCAACAGTGAGGCCTAAGACTCCTGATTTGATTGGGGTATCATTCAGCATTGACATGGAGACAAATGAGAAGTTTTCAAAGACATCATATTTCATGAGACTTCTTCCCTCATATCGTGTCTTGGAGTTGAAGTTTTTTCAACAAAGACCAGTGGATTAGTTTCTTCCCAAGGGGAGGAATGTTGTTGGTAGGTTTTGGATCCTCTTTGGTCTTCTTCTTCGAGCATTCACCATCGGAATATGAGCTACTTCATTGTGGGGGGACATCTTGTTTCATTCTTTCCCTCTTATGGGGGGCTATTGATTATATATTTGTGATGGATATTGTATTTGGGAGGTCTTGATTCTTCCATCATTCTATCACTTGTACATGTTTGCATGCATTCTCACTTTTGGAGAGGAGTTTTTTCCCATGAGGTTTTCTCCTTTACTCCACTTGAGACTTTTTTGCACATGGGTACCTAACATGGCCTAGTAGCTGGGACCCATCCATCTTTGCATTAGTCAGCTTCTCCCTAAGTTGCACTTAAGGGGGGTGTTAGTGTGAATAGTGCGATGGCCCAGAAGAACAACTAACATTAGTTACATCATTTCCTCATATATATATAGCATTCGAATCCATGTGCAGCAATAGGTGCTAAAATTTGGTCAACTAACACTACCTAGGTGCTCACACTACATTAAAATCTAGCTCAGAAGCCCTATCAAAAGACCTACAAAAAGGGATGGTAGCCATGCTCTGTTAGACTTGTAAAATGGCAGAAGAAGATCTCCTACACACATGGGATGTCAGACACATTGAAGAAGGAAGGTCTGAAATCCTTCTATGTACCTGCAAATTCATCTTGCAACTTCTTTGTGCTAGCACATTGAAATTTCCCATAGAGTCAACTACCTGAATCTGACCTTTTTGCAACATTTGTACTTCAGGTGTTTAATTCTATCTGCAACAATGGCGTGATTTTAGGGAAATGTGATCTGCAAGCTTTTACAACACTTTAAAATATTTAAATTTGTTTAAATATTCTAAAGCATTCATTTCATTGATTTTTCTTTTCAAGCTCTCTATTTTGCCTTATCAGCAAAATCTCTCTTTTACTCACTAAACTTTCTTCTATCATCTTTTGCCTTATGAGAAAAATTCTCAATTTTGTAAACTTTTTCTATCTTCCCTTTTCAGTCAGTGAAAAATGACTTTTGCAAACCACTTTAGCTTTTGCTTTTGCCTTATCTGCAAAATCTTCCTTTCGAGAACTATCTCTCTTTTGCTCTTTGGGCCACTTGGTCTTCTTCCTCGCCTTATCGGTGAATTTTCATTTTTGTGAACCAACCATTTCTGATTTATCTTTCATTTTTCCTTATTGGCAAACTTTCACTTCCATGAAGCAATGCCTTGGCTGCTTTATCTCTCTCTTTTTGGGCTCCTTTGTCAGTGATTCACCTTATCAGCAAACTTTAGGAAGTTCAAACTATTTTACAAGTTTTTCATCCCGCTGATTCCCCAATAAGGTGTTCTTTTCCTTGACTTACTCTTACTTTTTGCCCTATTGGAGAATCTTCACTTCCATGAACCACTTTTGGCTAGCTTTTCCTTTCCTTTGTTGGCAAATTTGTCAATCAGTGAACTTAAGGTTTGCCAAACCTTAATTTCTCAACAAAGGTAAACACTTTCCTTTATCACAAATATCTTAGTAGACGTTTCCCTTTGATGAAGATTTCCCACTGCCTCCTTGTCTTCTGCCTTGCTCCTTTTGGTCGACGAATCTCCTGTCAAAAAAACTGTCAATCGATGAACTATGGGGTTCGCAAACCTTAAGATTTGCTGATAACTGCAAAATTGGCTAAGGAAAAATAGTTAGAAAATAATGGATTTTTTCAAAGGGGAACATTCTTCCATTTAGGCTTTCTCAAATCAGATTTCTCTAATGGAAGGAAGGATTTTTGGGATATTTTGACCTGGGAAAATATGACAACATTTTGGCAACTATGTAGGGGTGTTTGCCTGCTAAACATAGGGATTTAGCTACCTTATAGAATCCATTGGGCACCGGGTCAAAAGAAATTGCAGCAACATGACCAAACAAAACTAAAATTGCCTCCAGAAACACAAAAAACACACAAGGCAAACAATCTCCTAACAAGGAAGATGCATGTGTAAGAGCACTTAGAGGAAGGGAAACCTAAAACAAAAACAAACCTACTCTAAATATTTACAAGGATCCCAAAACCAAACTCAAAAGTATGGTAAAAGATGAATCCCATTTACTGGGATTGGGAGTGATTCACTAGTTAGCTTGGAGAGTTGAAAGCCATTCGCTTGCTTGTAAATGGTGATGATGTAAGGGCTACTCCATAAGGCATTGAATTTGGAATACCTCCCAACGTTAGCTTTGTCTTCATCCCATTTTAGCACCAAATCTCCCTCTTGGAAGACTATGTCAACTACTTTTATATTAAAGGTTCTCTTGACCTGATCTTGGTGGGCATCAAGGGTCTTCATGGCAGCATCCCTTTTTTCTTCAAGCTCCGTCAGCTCAGTGCTCCTGACTATCATGGCATCATTTTCCAACAATTCCAACTACTGGGCCAACTTAAAGGAAGGTAGTTCCAATGATAGTGGAAGCCTTGCTTCCTTTCCATATACCAACATGAAGGGTGAATTGCCAATGGCCCTCTTAGGGGTAATCCTATCATCCCAGAGAGTCATCTTCAACTTGGAATGCCAAGCTCTTTGATTATCATCCATTGTTCTTTTGATGATCCTAATTAGGTTCTTATTGGTAGACTTAGCCAGTTTGTTCCCTTGAGGGTAGTAATTGGATGATGTCTTTAAGTAAATCCCATAGTTAATTGCCCACTTATTGATTTTTGTGCCTACAAAGGCCTTGGCATTGTCAGAGATAATGGTAAATGAAACACCAAACCTGGTAACTATCCCCTCAAGGAAGTCTAAAATGGAGGCCTTTGTGGCATCCTTCAATACAACCCCTTCTATCCACCTGTGGAAATAATTAGTGGCTACTAAAATTCACTTGTGGCCAACACTGGAAGGTGGATTAATCATCCCAATGAAGTCCAAGCCCCATTGGACAAATGGATGATTAGGCTGAATTGGGTATAGGGGAAGAGCAACCAACTTTTGTTTTCCTGCAAATAAAGCACATTCCTTGTAGTTTCTTACCCATCTATGGGCGTCTCTGAATAAACTAGGCCAATAATAACCAGCCCTCATAATTTTTACAACAGTTGTTCTTGGAGAATAATAGCCACCAGCAGGGCCATTATGAAATTCTTCTAGCACCTTAAAGGTCTGATCTTGTGCAATGCATCTAAGAAGAACTCCATTGATGTCTTTTCTAAACAAGACACCATCAACAAAAACATAGGGGATGGAATGAAGCTAGAAATAGCTTCTTTTGGCCTGATCCAATTCATTTGGGCATCTACCTAACTGCAAAAATGTGACCATATCATGGTGCCAGTCAGTTGGAGTGTAGGAGCCAACTAGTTGTGTCCATCCTTAGACACACACATCGTCACCTCTATCTTCAAGGTCCGTAGCCATCTGCTCACATAGGCCTTTGCCATATACCAACTTGGTGATGTTGATGTTTACATCATATTCCATTACTTTTGTAATCCACCTAACCCTTTTTCACTGATATCTCTATTCAAAAGAAACTCTTTAATGCCAGGGTGGTTCACCATCAACTGTATCTTATTGTTTGAAAGCATATGCCTAAAATTTTTGAGTGTTTTCACCACAACAAACACTTGATTTTTAACAAAATCACACTTCAGCTCATATTCTTTGAGTGGTTGGCTAAAGAAAGAAATTGGTAGCTACAATTTCTCCTCATTCTTCTATGTTAAAACTGTTGATATGCCCTCCTTGCCTCCAAGGCATAAAGGATAAAATCCTTCTAATAGTTAGGGTTTATCAGCATAGGATCCTGTGCAATAGCCTGCTTGACAGCTTCAAAATTGTCTCTGCCTTCCTTTGACCATGTGAAGGCAGTGTTCTTGAGCATGGTGGTGAGGGGGTTTGCTATTGAAGCAAAATTGGGTATGAACCTCCTCACGAAATTAATCTCTCTTAGAAAAATTTACAGGCCCTTCTTGTGACTAGAAGGGGAAGAGCCAAAATGGCTCTAGTTCTTTCTAGATCAATAGTCAACCCATCCTTTGAAACCACATGTCTCATCAATTTTCCTTCTAGGATAGCAAACACACATTTTTTGGATTCAATGATATGCCATATTCCCTACATCTTTCAAAGACTTTTCTCAAATGACCTGATTGGTCAGCTACATGCTTAGAATACATAGTCAAATCATCAAGATACACTAAAATAATATCATTGATCAGGCCATTGAAGGCCAAATCCATTGCTCTTTGGAAGGTTGCCCCA
Organism: Cunninghamia lanceolata; assembly: GCA_027924645.1. Lineage (NCBI taxonomy): Eukaryota > Viridiplantae > Streptophyta > Pinopsida > Cupressales > Cupressaceae > Cunninghamia > Cunninghamia lanceolata. Next base: position 1,135,431 of record BSBN01000936.1, on the reverse strand, counting down.
ACATTAGTTAACCCAAATGGCATTTTTTGATAAGCCAAAGTACCCCACTTGATGGTAAAGGCTATCTTGTACTGGTCTAATTCTTTTACAAGAATCTGGTTATAGCTTGAGTAGCCATCTAGGAGCAAAAATCTTTCAGCTCCTACCACTGTTTGGAGGATTTTCTCCATGGAGGGGAGTGGAAAGTGGTCTTTAAGGGAGGCCTTGTTTAGGTCTCTAAAGTCCACACATAGTCTGATTTCCCCATTCTTTTTTCTAACTAGAACAAGGTTAGCTACCCAAGAGGAATGCTTAATGGGGTAAATAATTTTAGCCTCTATGAGTTTGGATAGCTCGTTTCTCATTAATGGCTTGATTTTGGGGTTGATAGGCCTTTTCTTTTGGTGGACACGTCTTGCATTTGCATCTAAATCAATGGTATGTTAGATTAAACCAAGGTCAAAGCATTTTAAATCCCTATAATCCCAAGCAATTAAGTCATCAAATTCATTACAAAGTTTAACAAAACCTTGCCTTTCAACTTGATTACATACCTTGCCATGTTTTAGAAATCAGCCCTATGCAATCTCCACTTCTTCATAATCCTTTTTCTTGACTATCATGTTCATTTTCTCCATCTTTGGTCAATCATCAACACCAAATATTCTCTCTAAAGTGATCAATCCTCTAGGAAATTTATTGGTCTTCAACTGGATCACCTGGTCGCCATAGTGCTCTTACAATTTGGATTGGTTCTTGGCAGCAAACTCTACATTATCTTACAAGAAATTCACAATCTACTGGTCACTCTCAAATACTTGTCAGCTTGTTACATTCACAGGCACAACAGGCCTCACAACAATCTTTACATGTTGATCTAAGTTTTCTCTGACATTCTGGGGAATGTCAAACTGGGCACCAACGGTAGCTAACCTATCAATATCTTTATTTATTTGTCTGGGCACTACCTAGATACTGAAGGCGTCAAAGTCTTCAATCAAGTCTTAGACCCTATGTTTATATGACTTGAGAAATTCATTTTTTGAAGCACTTTATGATATGATTTGGTGGACAACAAGTTCACTGTCACCAAATGCCTATAAAATTTGTATTCCTCTCTTCTATGCTAGATGTATACCCTGAATTAAGGCTTCATATTCAGCCACATTATTAGTACAATTGAACTATAGTCTCAAAGTGGAGAAATAACTTTCTTTCTGGGGTGAAATTAGCACAACCCCAACACCTGCTCCATTTTTACTTTTGGAGCCATCAAAATACATCTACCATAGCCCACTTGGATTCGATGTTGCTTTCTCAAGATTAGGGATGATGGAATCTTCTTCATGGATACAATAAGTGCCCATTCGTGTGTCTTTTATAGGATTAGGAGTATCAAACTAAAAATAGTTTGCCCATTCATCAAGCAATATATCAGAAATCTCCTCCACATGTGTTGCAGGTTCATGTCTATTGTTATTGTAATCCTCCTCTAGGTCATGGATTGTGCAGTTCATATTGGTATGATAAGGGGACTAAGGCTCTATGTGGTCATTAGCAATAGGCTCAGCCTTGATAGTCACATTAGTGCCATATCTTGTTCTAAGCAACATATGGGACTAGTCAGAAGATAGGTACCCACCTATTTTAGTAGTGAAATCCCTAGACAGGCATATGCCAAAGTATGCAGGGAGGTCAATGACTAAGATGTCTTGTGAAACAAAGCATCCAGGGCATGAATGTAGAGTGAGTTTCAAATCTTTGACAACACCTATTGTTTTAACAATAGCGTCATCTAATTGCACTACCCCTTTACTCATAGGCTCATATTCAAAGCCTAACTTATTAGCTATATTTTTAGGCATAACAAAAGTACCTACCCCAGAATCTATCATACAATTATGCAATAATTTGTCACCAATGATTAGGGAAACATAGAATGGAAGGGGCTTACTAGTTTTGCTTGTGCTTGCCTCCTCCTTGGGTTGCATAGGTTTGTTGGGGCAGTCATTTTTCCTTTGTTGTCTCTATAATATGTTGATTAAAGCTTGTCAAAGCTTCTTGTAACAAAACCCTCTGTGAAGGGATCAATAGAGCATCCCACATAGTGATGCTTAGGTTGGTCTTTTTCATTTGATTGACTATGCTAAATGGAACTTGACTGACCTTTTGTGATGTGTTTGTATTGATAGTGTCGACCTTAGTTTGTTGGCCAACTTGGAAGTGCATTACTAGCACTGAATTCACTTGCCAAACAGAATGATCCACATGGAATGAAGGTGTTTCCTTTGTTGCACCCTTGGTTGCATTTGTTGGAGATGTGTTAGGTGTAGCTGGATGAGAAGTGGAGGCGTGAGCAGCTGTAGCAGCTGCATCCTCAGACACCCTCCTTTTGGCTCTTGTGTTAAAAGCTATTGGGCTTGTGCCTTGATTTACACCATAGAAATCATCCTATGTCCAATTCATCAAGGTGGAATTATTTTTCTTTTGTTCTTGCACCCCTACCATCTCTTGATTGGGATGGACTTGTTCCAAATTTATTGGCTGGATTTGCACTGTTAAAGTTTGACTAAATTGTCAACTTTGGCACAAATTCTGATCACATGGTTGATTGCATGGATAACACCAATCAGTATCCTGAACCAAATTATTTTGTATGGGCACCAAAGGTCTAAATGTGCTCGCAGCATTGGGATGGACGGTATTCAGTGGTCTGATATAACTAGGTTGGTTTTTCCTATACACATTTCCCTGATATGGTGGTCTATTTTGCTAATAATTCTAATTGAATGATTGATTTGGTTTGTCCAGTTGTACATGTTTCCTCTCTAATGTTACCAATCTATTGGTCAATCTTCTTATCGTAGCATCCTTATCCTCTAATTGCTTAATTGAAAGTGTAATTAGAGGAATAACATGGTTGACTATTGTAGGAACTGAAGCCACAATAGGCTAAAGGACAGGAGCCTCTAGAAATAAAGGCATTGGTGGCCTTTGAGCAATTTTCCCAGCCTGGATCAAAAATTCTCTGCACTTATGGCTATGTCATATGCGTCTGGTAACACAGTTCCTCCCATAGATTGAATCATGACAACAATGTCAGGATTCAAGGATTTCAAATAATAAATAAATGCAGTATTTGGGGAGGGTTTCACCACTAATGGGATCTAGTCCCATGTCTTTTGGAACCTATAGTTGAAATCTACCATGTCTTCATGGGGGTCTCCTTTGATGGTAGCTAGCTGCTCCATTAGAGATAAATGATCACTCTTATCTTCAAAGTACTGGCACAATCTAGTTCCCAAATCATCCCAATTGTGAATGTAATTGATTGGCAGACATCTTTACCACTGAAGGGCTTTCCCTTTAAAGGAAGAAGCTAGAAGCCTCATAGCCACATTGTTAGCAGTGACACTATGGACAGAACACATGTTGGCAATGCCCTGGATAAGCTCGGAAGGGGTGGTGGAATTTTCACCAGTGAAGAATGGGATTGCTTTTAGAGTTGAGGTGGGGATATCATCATATTGGGCTAGGTCAAGAGGGCTACCCCCATTGAAAGCAACAAAAGGAAGGTTCCTTGCCATATTGGGGATATTCAAGTTGATTTTGGGTATATGCAAGCTCCTTCTTGAATATTAGAACCTAACTGGAGGGGGTGTAGACTAGGCTGTTGAAGGAGATGGAACAACACTTCTATTTTCCCTTAGAGGGGACCTAGATAGTCTACTTCTTGAATCAGTAAATGATAGTTCTATGAATTGAAAACTACCTCTGGAAGAAGAATGGGTATGCACTTCAGGCATGAAATGTTGATTTGATATAAATACTGGACCAACAGAGTCACTAGGTGCCTATTGAATGCTTCCACAACAACAAATGAACTAAGAACAACACCAAGATTTCTCAGTTCAACTCTTACTCAGAGCAGAGAGTCCCACCACGTGTGTTAGAAACTGTTATCATGTGAAATTGTACCCTTCTTGAAACCTGTTCAAGCATTTCACTGACATAATGGGACTAATCTCAAGGTGTGGGAACTTGTAGATGAGATCATCCAAAGAAGGTTGGTTCCTCATTTTGAACTTAAGGTTCAGAGAAATTGACTAAACCTAATGTTGCTCACAGGGAAAAGGGAAGAAAATACTAGAATTAAGAGGGGGTGACACCAAATTTATAATTATGTTTAACTGTGTGTGAATTAACACAACAATGACTTCAAGACTGAAGAAATCTCACACAGACTCATAAATTATACAGAGGTTCGGGAAGAGAACTAGAGCTAAGAAAGGGATTGTTTTGCCCACAATATTAGCATATAATTCACAAATAAACACAGTGTAAAACTTAAGGGAAAGGCAAAATAACAGTCTGTATTAATCATGAAGGCTAGAAATCTATTACAGAGGTAGAATAATCTAATGCAGGAGAAAGAGACACAAAATAATTGATTATACTCATTGATGAATCATACTAGAAGACATTAAAGGCCTAAATACAGGCACAATACATCACATTCTAATGATTCCTACAACTGCATTACAAGGTCTATGCAACAAAATCCTCTACCCACATGATGGCCTGGAAGAATAGATAACATTAGTTACATCATTTCCGCATGTATATATAGCATTTGAATCCATGTGTAGCAATAGGTGCTAAGATTTGGTCAACTGGCATTGCCCAGGTGCCCACGCTGCATTAAAATTTGGCTCAGAAGCCCAGTCAAAAGACCTACAGAAAGGGACAGCAACATACTCTGTTAGACCTACAAAATGGTAGAAGAAGATCTCTTGCATGCATGGGATGTCAAACACATTGAAGAAGGAAGGTATGAAATCCTTCTATGTACCTACAAATTCATTTTGTAGCTTCTTTGTACTAGCACATTGAAAGTTCCCACTGTGTTAACCACCTAAATCTAACCTTTCTATAGCATTTGTACTTCAAGTGTTTAATTCTTTCTACAACAATGGCATGATTTTAGGGAAATGCGATCTGCAAGCTTTTACAACACTTTAAAATATTTAAATTTCTTTAAATATTCTAAAGCATTTATTCCATTGATTTTCCTTTTCAGGCTCTCTATTTTTCTTTATCAACAAATTCTCTCTTTCACTAACTGAGCTTTCTTCTATCTTCTTTTGCCTTATCGGCAAAAGCCCACTTTTGTGAACTTTTTATATCTTCTCTTTTCAATCGATGAAAACTAACTTTTGTGAGCCACTTTAGCTTTTTCTTTTACCATATTGGCAAAATCTTCCTTTCGAGAACTATCTCGCTTTTGCTCTTTGGGCCACTTGGTCTTCTTCCTCATCTTATCGATGAATTTTCATGTTTGCGAACCAACTATGTCCCCTTTGTCTTTCATTTTGCCTTATCGGCAAACTTTCACTTCCACGAACCCATGCCTTGGTTGCTTTATCTCTTTCTCTTTTTGGGCCCCTTTGTCGGTGATTCACCTTATCGACAAACTTTAGGAAATTCAAACTATTTTACAAGTTTTCCATCTCGTTGATTCCCTGAGAAGGTTTTCTTTTCCTTGACTTATTCTTACTTTTCACCCTGTTGGAAAATCTTCACTTCCATGAACCACTTTTGGCTTGTTTTTCCTTTCCTTTATTGGCAAACTTGTCGATCGGTGAACTTAAGGTTTGCCAACCCTTAAGTTTGCCAACAAAGGCAAACACTTTGCTTTTCATTTATCTTAGCCAACTTTTCCCTTCAATGAAGATTTCCCACTGGCTCCTTGTCTTCTGCCTTGCCCCTTTTGGTCGACGAATCTCCCATCGGCAAAACCGCCGATTGACAAACTATGGGGTTCGCAAACCTTAAGATTTATCGACAACTGCAAAATTGGCTAAGGAAAAACAATTAGAAAATGATGCATTTTTTCAAAGGGGAACATTCTTCCATTTAGGCTTTCTTAGATTGGATTTCTCTGATGGAAGAAAGGATTTTTGGGATATTTTGACCTAGGCAAAATATGACAACAATATCAATTAAGGAGATTATTTTCCTTATAGTTTTATGACATTCTGAAGGGTTTTAATATTATTACCATTCCTTTTCTAATTGTACCACTGTGGGTTTCATAGAAAAGTTTGTTCTACCTTTAATTAATTTGAGTTTGGAGTTGCCGTACCCTTTTAGAGGACAAAGATTGAGAAATCTTGCAAATAATGACAAAGAGGACTATTGTACATTATTAGAAAAGATTGTATTCAATTCATAAGCTACCATACCAATTATAATATAGATTGCAACCTTGTGGAGTTCACACATCTTAATTAAAGTTGTATGTCCAATAAAAATATGATCAAAGCATATATTAAGGACTCCAGACATATTAAAGAGGGTTGCAAATATGTTTAAGATTGCATAGTATTTTTTGAAAGGAATTAACATTGTTTAAAAGTACAGTGGCTATTGTAGAAAGGTGTCATACAAGAATAGGAGATTAACAAAAGGAGACAAACTCTACTGTAATCACTTTATTGTCTATTGAGTTTGATTGAAATAGTGAGTCATAGGCCTTATCAACTTTTTTATTTTTACTCAAATTTTTGGAATACCCTTATATTCTATTGTACTAAGGGAAATCACCAAAAGGGGAGACAAGATCTAACATATTGGTCTGTTGATTCCTTTTTGTCCTTTCTCCCATTCAATATTAAAAGGTGTTGAATCATTTCCAAAAGTTGCCATATATATTAAGGAAGGTCCATTTGATATTTCTAGTTTTATCTAGATTATTTTAATGTTGCAGCCCTTGGGAAAGATTTTCATATTATATTTGTTGTCCTTTAATTCTACAATGGTCATACTATACAAACCATACCTCTTTATACAATTCATACCTTTCTATAGTGAGTCGAACCAATTCATAAGTGTTATTTCTACCTAGACATGTCATAGAGTAGTATTTAGGGTTTGGTATTAGTTATTGTGGATTTCAAAGGTGTAGAAGTTGTTATTCTTCCAACAAGCCATATAGGGCTATAATTATATCATATCATGCATGCATAATTTTAAGATTGTCACTAGTCTATACTATTGTTATTCATTGACATTTTTATTATCAAATCTGAGTTTGAATGTTTCTATTGTTCCATACTGTTGTGATTTGGCTCCATTTTACATGATACAATTGGTACAAGGATTTGATAGATTTCATATTAAGTGGTTGTAGCTTCCTTCTTGTTCCATCACCAGAGTTATGTCCATTAGAAATTCTTTCATGAGCTTCTTTTAGGATATGTTCTCTTTCATGTTCCATCACTACCCATCTCAAAATTTCATTTCTGCCTAAGTGTACAATTCTCCACTAATTATAGTGTATGGGAGGGCTTTGTTGTAAGCCTCTTTTTTCTTCTTTACTAAAATTCTCTAGGAACTTACCAAATTTAATAATTCAAGATCTTTCAATTCTTTAGGTACCACATTTATTTTGAGTAAGTGTGCTCTTGGAAAATCATCTTCAATTTGACCTCCCTCTTCTCCATTTTCAATCCTAGATAGATAATCTAATCCTTGATTGGATTTACTCAGTTTGACAATGATTTCAAAATAAAATTATTAAAATAACATAATCCATCAACATATGCAGCCATGTATAACTGGTCAATTTATTAGATACTTGAGTAGTTCATGATCAATGTAGAAAATAAAGGGTGTTTCCAAAAGGTAGTGTCTATTTTTTTGTAGGAAAAATACATTTATAGTGCTTCCCTTTAAGTTGTATAATTTATTTTAGCTAGCACAAGCTTCCTACTTGTAAATGCAACTATTGTCACATAGATTTGCACGCAGTGCTAAAGGCTTTTAGGGTTCTAACAATCTAGTGAAACATTGATATGACCTCCAGGTGTGGGACCCTACAAGGAGGCCAAATCTCCAGAGAGAGGCTGGTTCCTTTGCTGAACAAGAAATTCAGCGATCCTAAGACTAGACATAATCTAACCACTTGTTCATGAAAAGAGGAAGAGGGAGTAAAACTAAATTTAAAAGGAGGTGATACACCAGGTTTGAATATGGGAAGGCCCTCAAAACAACCATGTACGCACAGAATAACAATATTCAAAAAACCAACATACACAAATCATGAACTACTTGCAGAGGTAAGAGAAACTAAATGAAATCCAAGAGGAAAGATGCATTCACAGATGGAGATCAAACAAAAAAATACATAGAGCAAAGAACAATTCATGAGAAAGTAAAAATATGATGTCTATTCTCAAAGAGGCACGATTACAATTGCAAGAGATATGGTTTTTAGACCAAATGCCAACCATAATACATTACATTTCATGTTTTATATAGCATTTACAATGGAGCACCATTACCTACTATAATGAATGTGTCCATGAGCCTATCAGAGATATTTCCTCGCTACAAGGGACGTCTACCTACAAGAATTCAATGTAGAAAATATCTAAATCCATCGAGTAGTTGGAAGATGTTTGTGCCATTAATACAAACTGTTGAATCATGCACCTACAACAATCAATGCAAAATATCTACTTTTCAAAGCTTTTACAACACTTTAAGTCAGCCTCTGATATGTCTTGTCGGCGGAGTCAACATATTTCTCTTCATGATATTTACACAGTCCATGATTGAGTTTTTTGAGCTTCTGGATTACTGTGTGATTGATATTTCTCTTCAGTCAGCAACCTCTTCTGATATCCAAATATGCATATTCATATCAGAATCATGAATTTTGGATCATAATTTCAAAGTGTGGATATCCCCCAAAAAGCCCGCCAAATGAAAGAGGATGAAATTCTAAGCAATTTTGTCTTTTGGATCATGTAGAAATTCCTCAGGAAGAAATGGATATTCACAGTCAAAGTTATGGTCAATGGGCATATGGATATCTATGAAAATCTTTAAGGTCTGCACATTCACAAATATCTGGATGATATAGCCCAATTGAACACAAGAGTCTGCATATCCTGATATCCAGTTATAGCTTAATATCCAGATGCTTCTTTGTGTCCATACTGTGAAACTAATGTCTATATCCTAATGATGTCACTGCATATTGGGCGTGTTGGGATATTAATACTTGTCAAATATCCATGCCGGAATGTCCTAATGATGTCATCAACATAAGGCGCTTCTTCAAAAAGGATCCAGATGACATCATCGGGATATTCGCCTTAAGGATCTGGACATTAGGAGATATCCAGATGTTGAGAAAGATCTGGATATCGACTAAGTTTTGAACATTCAGGAAATATCAGGATCTTAGTTAAGGTCCGGATATTAAGACAATAACTAGATATTAACTAAGATCTGGGTATCGACCAGGATCCAAATTCTAGCTAAGGTCCGGAAATTAAAATAATATCTAGATATCCTAACAACTGATATCCATACCTAGAAACAACTAAGTATGAAGATGGAAATCTCTGTGAAGGAAGACATTGAAGACTAAAGGTTTCTGGGTTTTCTTGGGCTTTTTGCAAGGATTCTCCAGATGAGTTTTTAGGGATTTTTGCAAGTCAAAACTTTAGGATTTGTAGGATATTTTCAAGGTGAACTATTGGACTCTGAGCAGAGGAAAATAGGTCAACATTTTGGTGACCTCTCAGGGATGTTTGTCTGCTAAATAATAGATCAGTGGCCTTAAGTATCCATTGGGCATGGAGTTCAAAAGAGGAATTTTAAAAGGTCAAGACAATTGAAACCTACCTCCCAAAACACATCAAAAATGAAAGAGGCATGCATTCTCCTAATGACAATGTAGCCTGTGAAAAAGTACTTAGGGAAAAGGAAACTTAAAACTAAAATAAACTAAAATAATTTAGACCAACATTAATGGTAAGGTTTGAGATGGATCTCATTACCTAAGATCGGTAGAACTTCACCATCTAGCCTTGAAAGAATGAAGGCATTTACTTGCTTGTTGCTGATGATGATGTAAGGTCCACTCCATAATGCATCAAACTTGGTGTGGCCTCCTGGTTTGGTTCGGTCTGCATCCCATTTCAGAACAAGATCACCTTCTTTGAAGGTCTGGACCTTGGCCTTCTTGTCAAAATACCTTTTGGTCTATTTTTTATGCTCTTCTAATGTGATCCTGGCTGACTGTCTTTGTTCTTCTAGTTTAGTCAATTCAACCATCCTAATAAACCTTGCATCCTCTCCTTCCAATTCTAATTGCTGATCCAATTCTAATGTAGGAAGCTCCAAAGATATGGGCAATCTAGCCTCTCTCCCATACACAAGAACAAAAGGAGATTTCCCAATGGCTCTCTTGTAGGTGATCCTATAAGCCCATAGAGCTAATTTAATCTTGTTATGCCATTATGTCTGGTTTGTCTCCATGGTCTTCTTCAGGATTCTGATTAGGTTCTTATTGGTGGTTCAACTAGCCCATTACCCTGGGGGTAATAGTTGGATGAAGTTTTCAAGAACATATTGTACTTAAGAGCCTAATCAGCAATTCTAAAACTAGTGAATGCTTTCAAACACATTGTCAGAAATGATAGTATGAGGAGCTCCAAACCATGTCATGATTTCTTCTGAGAAACCTATGATAGATAACTCAATGGCCTCCTTGAGAGGGACTACTTCAACCCACCTGGTGAAGTAATTTTTTGTATTCAAAACCCACTTGTGACCAGCACTCGAAGAGGGATTTACAATGCCAATGAAATCTAATCCCCACTGTGAAAAGGGTTGAACAACCTGAATAGGGTGGAGTGGAAGTGCTGCCAATCTCTTCTTTCTAGCAAAGAGGGCACACTCTTTGCATTTTCTTACCCACACATGGGCATCATTGAATAATGTGGGCCAAAAGTAACGTGCCCTCATTATTTTCATTGTTGTAGTTTTAGTAGAGAAATGGCCACCAGCTAGGCCAGCATGAAACTCACTAAGAAGTCTATCAACCTGATCTTCTTCTATGCATCTCAGTAAGACTCCATCCAAGTTTCTTTTGAAGAGAACACCATCTACCAATGCTTAAGGGATAGACTACAGCATGAAATGTCTTCTTTTGGCTCTATTTAATCCATAGGGATACTCACCAATGGATATGAAATTAGCCATATCTGTTGTCGAAGAACTTACAACTGATGGATCAGTTGTAGGTTCCTCCTCATTCAAAAGGTAGGATGAATGTACCTCATCTACTGATGTTTGAGCTAGCTATTCACACAATCCTTTGCCTCTAATTAGCTTAGTGGCTTTGATGATCACATCATACTCCAGGATCTTGGTGACCCAACTGGCTCTCTTTTCACTAATCTCAATTCCCATTATGTAATCTCACACTTGGATGAGAAACTAGAACCTTAATATGGTTATTTGCCAACATATATCTAAATTTCTTTAAAGCTCTAACAATGGAAAATACTTGTTTGTCCATGGGGCCGTATTTGACTTCATAGTCCTTCAAGGTCTGACTAAAGAAGGCCAAGGGTTGTTCCATTCCTTGTTCATTCTTTTGCATCAGGAAAGTAGCAATATTGTTCTCTCCTCCATATGCATAAAGGACAAAATCCTTCTCATAATTTGGGTTCATGAGAGTAGGTGCCTGGGCGATCTCTTCCTTGATCTTCTCAAAACCATCCTTCCCTTCCTTAGTCCATCTGAAGACTGCATCTTTCTTGAGCATAAGGGTTACAAGCTTCACCAAGCTAGCGCAGTTAGGAATGAACTTCCTAACAGTTAATCTATCTTAGAAAAGATTGTGAAGATTTTTTGTGAAAAGGTAGGGGAAGAGAAAGCAAGGTAGATGTCCTTTCAAGATCTATGGAGATCCCATCCTCAGACACTATGTGACCCAAAAGCTTATCCTGGCCAATAGCAAAAATACATTTCCTAGGGTTCAGAGACACCACAAACTCTTTGCATCTCTGGAACACTTTCTCCAGATGCTCCATGTGATTTTCTCCCTTCCTAGAGAAGACTATGATGTCATCCAAATAAATTAGGATGAACCTGTTTATAAAACCTTTAAAGGTAATATCCATTGCCCTTTGAAATGTAATGCTAGCATTAGACAAACTAAATGGCATCTTTTCATATGCCATGGTTCCCCATTTGGTTGTGAATGATGTCTTAAATCTATCTTCTTCTTTGACAAAGATCTGATTGTAGCCAGAGAAGCCATCCAATAATGAAAATATCTCTGCCCCTACAATAGTTTGCAAAATTTGATCCATGGAGGGTAGAGGGTAATGATCTTTCAAAGAAGCACGATTCAAGTCCCTGAAGTCTACATAGAGCCTAATCTCTATGTTTCTCTTTCTCATAGGCACTAGATTAGAAACCAAAGTAGAATACTTGATGGGGAAGATAATCTTTGCTTGTATGAGCTTAGCAAGCTCTTTTCTAATGAGTGGCTCAATCTTTAGATTTATGGGCAGCTGCTTTTGATGAATTGGCTTGTAATTAGGATCCATATAAATGGCGTACTGAGCCACATCTAGATTGAATCCTTTAAGATCCTCATATGTCCATGCCAGGATGTCATTATACTTCTAGGAAAGCTTTATGAACTCTTTCTCTTCTGCATCACCGCACACTTTTCCCAATAGTAACTCCTTGTCCCAGGTGACGGTTACCTTTTGGTAATCTTCCTTTTTGAAGGTCATGTTATTCCTTTCACCCCTAAACTCATCATCATGGCTGAAGATGGCCTCAAGGGTGACTAGACCCTTGGGCAACTTGTTTGATTTGAGTTAGATGATCTAATCACCATAGCATTCCTGTAAAGTCTGAGAATACAACATACTAATATACATAAGAAAAATAACCTCATGCTAGAAATAGAAAGTTGAACCTTTCTAACAATAGAGGTATCCACAAATGTACAATAATTTACAAGTTTCCAAAATGAGAAAGTGCAATTACAATCACAATAAGAGAAGGTACTGCTACATCTATTACAATTATTCTAAGTACATCAATAATACATCAAAGCACAACAATGAGAAGTATAATTACATAATTGGCTAGACCAGCCATACAAGGATCTACAAAAATAAATTTACATCTTGAGTCATATAACATAAGAAAATCTATCTTTAGCCACCATGACCCACCCATCCTCCACAAGCTGAAGCCAAGAGCATGGTTAAGATGCTTTTTCCACCCAACCACGAAGCCATAAACTTCCTTGCATTTCTTCCTAACTTGAAGAATCCCTGACCCTGCACGAGGAGCCTAGCAACCTAGAACAAACAAGCAGGAGGGAACTCTTGATGCAATCCTGATGCCTATATGCACTCCCACTATCTAGAATGACATATATCTTGCATGCAGGATGTGGCAGAGACAATTAAATAAACTAGTCTTTGACAACTATCTATTCCAATGGTACATCTAGCTTTGGCCAAAGCAATAAATAAACATAAATGGTAATTTTGAAAAAGAAAATTACTGTCTCTGGGAGCCCACACTCGGCATCCTATCCCTAAAGATATGCACTTAATAAAATAGACTACTAATATTACAGAGAATTAGATAGTACAAGCAGTTACTAATTACATTGTTTAGGAAAAATCATAATAATTACATTACAACGATATAAAGAACAAGTACAATTACATCTTAACTAGATAGTTTTCCATTTTTCCAATTCATTTTCGATCCAGAGAGCAATATCATTGATTCCACAGTTTTATCAAGTTTACTAAGTGTACTAAGTTTGTTTAAGTTTATTTTCCTTTATGTTACAAACCACGTATACTCTACTCTGTAAATACTAAGGAATTACATTTTTGTTTCTTAAAGAAGTATAGGTATTGATATGAATTTATACAAGTAAAGGTCTATATTAAAAGCAATAAGATTGTTTATTTAACTAAGTGTTCTACCAACTCTAAGTTTGTGGAGCCATGAATCTATTTCAGTTCGGGCTTCCAATTTCTATCTAATCCATTCTTAAACAAGATTTATAGTCTTCAAGAAAAACCATAATGGCCTAGTTATGCATAGAGGAGGTTATTAAGACTTAGCTATTTTAGGAAACTCAATCTTTTGTCTAACAAGTGACTACTCTCTTAATAAAATATAACACTTGACTAAGATCATTACCAATTATAGTTGCAGCTTCAATGACATACAAGATGGCTGTATTCTACTTGTTCAAATAGATGTTATCCTTTCTTTTATGAAAATTTCTCATAATACTTAGAAGGTTACTTGATGTAAGTCGAGCAACTTCTTTAATCAAGGAGTCTGATGTGCATTATCATTGTAATATAATAACTATTTTTCCACTTATAAACCACAAAATATTAATTGGAATAAGTAACTCTTCACTATACGTAATGATTGTCAATGTATTTAAAAGTGCCTATGATCCAAATCCACTGTTAGATTATGATATCGTCTCCTAACAAAGCTTGAGGGTAGTGGAGAATGTAAGTGCACGTTTGGGGCACAACGTGAATTTCCCTTTTATTTAAAGTCTAAAGGAAACAATCAAAGTGACAAGTTGTTAAGGAATTTCAATATTAAACCCAACAAAAGTTATAATAATACTTCTCTTCCTATAAATTGTATAAACTATAACATGGATAATAATTAAATCATTGTCACTAGAAAAAGAATGCAATATTGGTGCAAGAACTCTATTGTTGTGCACGCCACCACACCACATCTTTGGTGGTTTTATTACTATAAGAAATACTCATACCCTTAAACATTTACTCCCATAGCCAGATTTCAATGATACTCTTGTTCCCTTTTCCTATACTACACATTTCTAGGTGACTAAATTTAACTAAAGAGGCCAATCGATAAAACTCTAGTGATTGATGTTTTCCTTATGAGTCTCAGTTATGGTTGAACTTAACGAGCCGGTGCATTATAAACGACCAGCTAGTTGAAAATCGTATGGCATGTTGTAACATCCACATCCGAAATGACAAGAAGTAACTAAGTTTTCACAACGGTAAAATTTTTTTTACAAGGTAATCAAATACAAAAGTAACTCATCTATAATCCAATACAACATTTTTTTTTCATTTTATCATAAACATGATTGCATTTTCATAAACTGAAGGAAATGATATTCATAATACACTTTGTTTTCTAACAAATGAAATTTTCTTGAGATAACAAATATCAGAAACATACCATTACCATGCATCTCGATTGTCAACCCATCACGTTCAAGACTCGGTAATTCCTCAATATTTGGAAGAGAAAGTATCTTCAAGGAGCTTAACCTCCAACCACAGACCGTCGGTCTCCCGCACTCCTTCCTAACCGGAAGTGGCCCTACCCTACTCAAGAGGATAGACTTAGGATAACCATCGGTGTTTGCCATCTGAGCTCTGGTGTTGTAACCTACGTGTCTTGTTATCGTGCAGATCCCTAGATACCCTCTAGTCATGCACGACCCTCCACAAGAAACGCCATCCAGTTACGGTGAACGTTCGATGCACTTGAGGATAGTACACCACCTTGGCCAAAGGATTTGTATTTAGTTAACGTTCTAAAAACGCATGAACTTGGTTCACCCACCCTACTCGACTTGAACTGGTAGAAATCCTACGTTTCCTATTTGTATAGTTTGAACTATTTTGCCGACCTTGATGACCTCAAGGGCTAGGAGATCCTCCTATAATAGCGCATTGCGCAATATTTACTCTAATCTCGAGTTTAGACTTTCATAATCCTATTATCCTGTAAAAAAAAATCATTGTTTAGACACGTCCACTCCTAAGTGGTTTCAAATTTGTTTACTTGGTTCCCATGTTAACACAACATACTCAAGTATCTAAATCATTTTCCATTATCCTGAAATTCGAGGATTCTAGACTCATATGGTCTACAAGGTTAAACGATTCTAGCATCGTCGCATGCAACGTAATCTCGACTCACATGTAGGTTTTCAACTCAAATTGTTCATTTCAGAACCAAGACGGTTTCCTAAACATTACCAACACTTTATCTTCCTACTCCTCTTTCCGAGTCATTTAGTTTCATATGATTCATATAGCTGAGAGTCGTAAATATATCTAAAAGGTTTGGGAATCCTTCATATGTAGATAAAGATATTAAACGGATAAGACGTCGGCTGTTTACAACTGCATTTTCCGGCTATCAACAAACTAAATTTTACGTCAAAACATGCCTAAGAACTGCGGTTTGACTCCTGCACAGCATGCACGTGGAGCATCGTGTTTTCTTGCTATGGAGCTATCGTTTAAAACCTCCAAGGGTAGTTCTAAGTTCATAATACAGTCTTAAAGGAAACTCTTCTATCTTATGTCATTGTCTATCGTTCGCAGAAGGTAAATTACGTCTTGCACCAAGATAAGTTCGTTCCTAATTGCATATACTTTAGAGAACAGCGTTCTTTTGTTTTACAATGTCATTTATGACGAGAAATGTTACAGTTTCTAAGTTTACAATTCCTAGAAGGCAGTAACACTTCTATTTCTGAGTTTTTCTAATCTTAAAACACAGTAATGAGACAGCATACTTCAGTTTCTGAGTTTTTCACATATCATACACAGCAATGAAGCTATTTCATGGAATTAACCGCACACTGAAATCGTAGTAAACTTACGTTGTCATTCTATTCTACTCATATTAAACGTATTAATCTTCCATAAATATGAGACTCTCTTTCTTACTGTTTTAAACTGAGACAAATGGTAAAGGAAATGAACCTGTTGTTAAAAACGGAGGTTGCTGTGGCAATTCCACGACCTTTCCACTCTCTTCCCACTGCTGCCTTTTACTCTCTTGCAGCTTCTATCTACCCGTGGATGTCTCCTACACAGTTACCTCTCTTTTCCTACGACTATGCTCTAATCCCACTTATGCTATCTTCCCACCTTGTGCTCTTTTCACACCGAATGCTCTCTGCCTCTCGTTACTTCACAGCACAGTAACTATCTCTCTACCTCTCGTTACTTCATTGCACAGTAACTATCTCTCTCTGCCTCTCGTTCTCCTCACTACATAGCTACTATACTCTCACTACCTTTCGTTCTCCTCACTGCACAGCTACTATACCCTCGCTGCCTTTCTACACAGTTACTCTCCTCTTGCTCTCCTCACTATCCCATTACTATACTCTCGCTCTTCCCAAAAATGACCTCCTCCTGTGCATAACTTCGTAGCCTCCTCTACTAACTGCCCCCCAACCTTACCCGACTCCTAGATTCCCTCCAACGTTGGAGTAGATCCTCTCCACTCTAACTTCCGCGACGGCCTTCACATAAGCACTCCCTTATCCGTAGCAACAAATTTCCTTTTTCCGTCGATGGTGCACAGGAAAATAACTCTCCCTTCACAACCTTTCTGCCGTTTGTCCCTCCACGACGGCTTCTCCTTCCTCCCTCAACCTTGCGAAGATAACTCTCTTCAAAAACTGCTATTCCACGCTGCCCTCCACTCCTTCTGCCCACGAAGGAAGTTGCAACAACTTTCCATGATGCGCAGAGATAAAGGAAAACGTTTTCTCTCTCCGCAGATTCTTCTACTTTTACACCACAACCACCGAAGCCTCTCCACACTCCAAGGTGATGGAGTATTAACATTTAATAATGGTTACACCCTTTCTAATCCGCAAACTAACCTCTCACGTCTTGGTTAAAAAAAAATCCCTCCAAAGAATTCTTGGTTGACGTAAATCTGAACACATGGGTTGACATAACTAATTATGAACCCGACTTCTCACGTAACATGACCATACAAAAGGTGGTGGCTCCTTTGGCGACGTGGTCCGCTAGAAGACATAACAACTCCGCCTTCACTCGATAACCAAGGTATCTAATTCCATCCAAAAGCCACTACAAGATGTATTACGGAGTTAAGCTCGGCATGGCGGTGGTTAGGCAATGGCTAGAGCATCGTGTTGATCGAAAATGAAAAGGAGACAAAGACCAACTTATTAAGAAAGCTTCAAGGTTAAATTGACAACAAATCACGGTCATAACTAGAAGGAAAGACTCACGCTACACGATGACTAAAATAAATTACATCACGCTATGGCTTCAAATCGACATTCGTCGATCTACGCAAAAAGAAAATATTCACAACACAAGTTCGACGCGATTTACGACAATCACGTCGGATTGATCGTATCGCAAACGAATTCTTACAACGTTAGACGCTCAAGGTCGACTTCTCGCGTCTTTTGACTACAGAACAAGATTTACTATTTTGCCACACCATGGTTCATTAAATACTTATAAACGAAAATAGTAAATGTCTAACTAAGTCGACTTGCTATTATGGACTTACGACGCCAACGACGACTCCAAGATTCTACAAGACGACTTTCGACTAGGATGTTATACTTTATCCTTTGACGTCGACAACAAATTAACTACCCAAACCGACAAACAAGACTTACTTGTTGGTTCCCAGGTTTATCTATCTGTTTGGCGATCTCAGTGACAAACACCTTTGGTTAGTTTCCAGAGTCTATACTCTCTCTCGAAGATATTTTCTCTTCCGTCGAACACAATCCACCTGTTCCTGCATCGACAGACTCGCATACAATTTTGTGGTCAAAGCATCTATGATCCAAATATAATATATTCAAACATCATTGCATTTATTATAAAGACATTTAGTCTACATATCACCTTGATCGTAATCAATAGATTCCGCAATTTCATATAACAACTTAGTAAGATAAATTGTCAGTTTTCATGTCGTTCTCAACATAGTAATTTACTGAAATTTGCAAGAAAGTAAATAGCATAATTGTTTTCAAAAGGAGGAATGTAACACATGTAGATGGCGGTCGACCGGCTAGTCGAAAATCGTACAGCATGCAGATGGCGGTCGACTCAGCGTCAACGGGTTGGGTTGTACGGAGGCAATGGTTGATGTTGACTGTGTCAGTCTGTTCACTAGTAATCATCGACTGTGTCAATCTGTTCACTAGTAATCATCGACTGTGTCAGTTATCCACCCAGCCGTACAGTCGGTGAGTTACAACTCACCGGCAGTTTACGTGAGGCCCTCAGTTACTGTCATCATAGTGATGAATTCTATCAGGATGGATCTAGATTAGCAACATGGATAATAAGTAATTTACAACATTCTATTTCTTATCAGATCGGTCAAAATATTAATGTTCTACATAAGCTCTGATGATGTCAAGATAGCCACAGAGTTAGTTCAATGAGATTCCTAAATTAATCTCTCATCAAGATTTTAGGAATTAAATCAGAGATCTAGTTCCTGGTTAATCATTGGTGAAGCTAAAAGAAGCAATTCTAACAGATAAAAGCTTGCACCCATAATGTTGTGCCTTGAAAGCAAAAAGACGCTCCTAAATAAAACTGAAGGTGGATTTTATCAGACATAATAGTATAAAAGAATGATCCTTGGCCGTCGTTTAAGCAAAATGTGAAGGTGCAGATAGAGCGTGCATACGATGTGTCAAAAAGCCTCTAAAAGATATCGTCTCGTGTCATGCAACAATTGCAGGGTATGCACAAAATAGATGTTTTTAGAAAGATTGCAGGATATTATCAAGTTGTAAAGAAGAGAAACAATTATTTTTTGCCGCCATCGACTATGGAGATTGCTATAACAAAAAAAAATGTTGCAAAGAGATTCCATTCTTAGCCGATGGGTGAATTGGTTAGGTGAAACTTGTTGAGCCATCTCATTCGTAAGGCTGGAGGTGACTCTTGTTGTAGTGGTGCCGTCCTCTAATATATCATGTTGTCCCTAAGTCTAAACCATACGTTTTATAGGCTTAAGAGGACACCAAACGGCGCAGTTGAAGGTACTTTTGAGGTTCAGATGTGAAAATAAAAGACTATCTGCTTGCCTTCCTGGCATGGAGTGTAGGAATGATAATTGCTCGGTTCAACATTTGATATCACATGCATGATTGCGCTATACTGATGAGCCTTACTCTGTGAGGAAAACAGAGCCGCTAGATGCTTGTCACAGGTTGAAACCAGTCGTGATGAGGTAACCGAAATGGATTGAAATCGAAACCTACTAATTGAGGCACAATTTCTAAATGACTAAGCAGACGTCTATCTTCAGAAGTTAGTTTTAAATCAATAAAATGGGCCACCATAGGAGGTGTCACAATTACGAATTCGCATGAGATAAACTTAGTTAGACAAAGAAGGTCGATTCAGTTAAATAGGCGGTGCCACATTGGATTAAGGCTGCTAAGTTACAAGGTTATAGATCAAGGCCGATTGCTGAATAGGGTTGCCTCCATGGAACAAGGTCTGAGGTTTTCATTTGTCGGCCTTAATTTATAAGAAAGTTAACCAATGTGATAAGAACAATGAACATTTCCGAGGAAGAACCGGGCATTTTAAATAAGTAGTGAAAACGTACATATACCTAAATACCCTATGATTTTATTCGATAAAAATTAGCAAAATCTCAAGAGGTACAGCCAACGGAAACACTTTCTATAAAACAATTTAATGCCAGATTTAAAAAAAAAACATGTAACTCAGGTGAAACTGCGTCCACTAACCTTCATTGAATGGTGTGTTTCTTCCAAACAAGTTTGAAGTTACTGCCCGGTTAAGCTGTATCCAATTGAACCCTTAATCTCCCAATTTTTTACCTTCCTTCCTGCGGTACTGTGTATTTTTCTTGTAGACCTTCTCTTCCTTTTATCTTCGTTTCTTTCTATCTTTTTCCTTCCACAATTTTTGGCTTTGTTTCTCTTCTTTTGTTTTCTTTTTCTTTTGTTTTCTTTATTTCTATTCTTTTTGCTACATATTATAATATATATATGCAAGTATTTTATTATTTCTAATCTATCAAATTATTATCTAAAGTAAATAAGTATTAACTTTTAAAGAGATTTCTTTCCTTCGTAATAAAAACAAAATATATATATCAATTTAATCTATTTTATTTTCTTAAAAGCATATTTAAATTTTAAAATAATTTTATCTAATTTGGCAATCAAGAAAATGTAACCAAGGTATTTTCCTATCATCAGTGACAATCAATTAAATGAAGAAATGTAAATTCAATGCAACTAAGTGTTTGTGTGTACAAATTAAAGTCTCTCACACCATCCCATCCCTGCCAGGTAGCTAACCACCTCTACCTTAACCACACCCTTGTCTTCGACAACCTGTCATCATTAACTCAAATCTCCATTAATAGGTTAGTACCTCATAAATTGATAGCCGAAGCACTATACTTTAATTGGAAATGAAAGATAACAATTATCCATCCATACATGCTCATAATTAAAATTTAACATTTCCATTTATAACCAATATTCAGAAAGTCCAACATTTGAGACGTGACATCCTTCCCCACTTGGAAGAGACATCGTCCCGATGTCATATTTCATAAAGATAACTTCATAATTTATTAGCAATATATCAAACAAGTCATTATTATACAAGAAAAAGTTTTCTACTAATTTCATAATGAGGTAGCATCTGTCTACCTTAATTGCATCTTACCATGAGACATTTCTCCAAAGAATGCTAATCCTACTCGACCTTGCATTGCACATGTTCTGGGGTAATTAAGTGGCTTACCAATGTCCATAATTTGAGTGACTTACCCACACCATATTTTTGGTGTTCAACAAAACATAGCAATCAAATCTAGTTCGTCTCAAATACATAAAGCACGAATCAATCATTAAAAGCACACCAATCATCCTCATCAATCAATTCTTCTAGTAACAAGTCCTCAAGCACTTCCCATAATGTAAAGATTCAAGGTTCCCAAAGCTAACTAAAAAGGCCTCCTCGTGGCTCATCACCAAGCACCCACACAAGGGAGTACAAGGACACCAACTTCTTCATATAAGGATAGCATTTTTTTCATCCTCAAGTTAGGAACCTCCAACCACTAAGGAGAATTCTGAGGCAACTCAATTTCCAAGCCTGTCAATTCAATAAGAGTAAAAAGATACCACAATACCATACTATCTAGATACACTACGGGTTTGTGCATCAACTAAGAATCCACCATCAATCGAAAGAGTTCATTCTATCTCATTTCTAGTACACACATACACACCTAGACCTAGTATATTCTTCACATTATACTCCCTTATACAATCCATTAGGGGCCCAGCAATTAAAACATTTAAGCATAGCCATCGACAATAAGGAATAATAAGAATCAAAGCAGAAAGAAAATCATCAAAGCATACAATGAGCTCAGTTTTCATAGTAATCAAACATGTCCATAAAAACTGCAAAGTAAAATTTTGATGGCTATACTTAGGCATAAATAAGAATAGGAAAAATTTCATGGTGGCCCTCACAACATATCAAAATTCACCAAGTCAAATAAAGTATGAAAATTCACAAATTTCACATTATACGAAGGGAGCACAATGCAACACTTCACCTTGATCAAAGGTGAGTAAGAGAATACACTCAGTCACTTCTACAAATGAGTATTCTAAGACTCTAATTGCATTTGTACCGAAAGATTATTTCTAAACAACTACTTGTATTGTAGGTCTTATGATAAATCACACATATTCAATCAACACAAATACCATTGAATTTCCCAAAACATTTACGTGTTATAAAACCAAGGTCTTATTTATTTACTTTGGGTCCTTACATCCTTATTCGAATATAGAAGTTTTTCTATTTTCTAAACATAAAAGTTTACATATCATTTTCTGATAAAGGAAACTCTTCTGGTTCCTCTTCTCCTTCTGAATCAAGCAGCACATATTTGGAGGGTGGCTCTACTTGCGAACACTCCAAAATCTCCTCTTTCTTTAGAATGGGTGTATTCCGTCCACATCCAATAGGGAAATCCTGATGGGCCGAGGGTTTACTTTTGGCTCCCTTCAAAGGGGTTGGCACCATTTTAGTCCCCTTGTTCTTTTTCTTCTTCTCTAGACGAATAGGCTTGAACGCCTCCACCAATGTTTCAGTGTCTTCCCTTTTCTCTTCCATTATTCCTTTTGCCTTTACTTCCTTGGGTGGTTCTTTCTCAACAGTTGACCTAGGCACATCCCTAGGATTGGTCTTCTTGACCTGCTCTTTTGTGCTTAATGTTCCCTCCATTCTGACATAAAGATAAACATATGATCATTAGCATATCTCACATGAATCCTCGCAGTGGGCCCTAAGGTTCCCAGTATTGAACCTGAAGGCTCAGATACCAAATGTAAAGTCTGAGAATACAACATACTAAAATGCATAAGAAAAATAACCTCATGCTAGAAATGGAAAAGTTGAAACTTTCTAACAATAGAGGTATCCACAAATGTACAATAATTTACAAGTTTCCAAAATGAGAAAGTGCAATTACAAGCACAGTAAGAGAAGGTACTGCTACATCTATTACAATTGTTCCAAGTACATTAATAATACATCAAAGCACAACAATGAGAAGTATAATTACATAATTGGTTAGACCAGCCATTGAAGGATCTACACAAAGAAATTTACATCTTGAATCATATAACATAAGAAAATCTGTCTTCAACCACCATGATCCATTGGTCCTTTGCAAATCGAAGCCAAGAGCATGGTTAAGGTGCTCTTTCCACCCAACCACGAAGCGATAAACTTCCCTAGGTTTCTTTCTAACTCGAAGAATCCCTGACCCTACACGAGGAGCCTAGCAACCTGGAACGGATGGGCAGGAGGGAACTCTTGATGCAAGCCTGATGCCTATATGCACTCCTACTATCTAGAATGACATATATCTTGCATGTAGGATGTGGCAGAGACAATTAAATAAACAACTAGGCTTTTACAACCATCTATTCCAATGGTACATCTAACTTTGGCCAAAGCAATAAATAAACATAACTAGTAATTTTGAAAAAGAAAATTACCGTCTCTAGGAGCCCACACTCGGCATCATGTCCCGAAAGATACGCAATTAATAAAACAAACTACCATTATTACAAAGAATTAGATAGTACAAGCAGTTACTAATTACATTATTTAGGAAAAATCATAATAATTACATAACAACGATATAAAGAACAAGTACAATTACATCTTAACTAGATAGTTTTCCATTGTTCCAATTCATTTTTTATCCAGAGAACAATATCATTGATTCCACAGTTTTATCAAGTTTACTAAGTGTACAAAGTTTGTTTAAGTTTATCTTCCTTTATGTTACAAACCACGTATACCTCTACTCTGTAAATACTAAGGAATTATATTTTTGTTTGTTAAAGAAGTATAGGTATTGATACGAATTTATACAAGTAAAGGTCTATATTAAAAGCAATAAGATTGTTTATTTAACTAAGTGTTCTGCCAACTCTAAGTTTGTGGAGCCATGAATCTATTTCAGTTCGGGCTTCCAATACCTATCTAATCCATTCTTAAACAAGATTTATAGTCTTCAAGAAAAGCCATAATGGCCTAGTTATGCGTAGAGGAGGTTATTAAGACTTAGCTATTTTAGGAAACTCAATCTTGTGTCTAACAAGTGACTACTCTCTTAATAAAATATAACACTTGACTAAGATCATTACCAATTACAGTTGCAGCTTTAATGACATACAAGATGGTCGTATTCTACTTGTTCAAATAGATGTTATCCTTTCTTTTATGAAAATTTCTCATAATACTTAGAAGGTTCCTAGATGTAATTCGAGCAACTTCTTTAATCAACGAGTCCGATGTTCATTATCACTGTAATATAATAACTATTTTTCTACTTATAAGCCACAAAAGATTAATTGGAATAAGTAACTCTTCACTATACGTAATGATTGTCAATGTATTTAAAAGTGCCTATGATCCAAATCCGCTATTAGATTATGATATCGTCTCCTCACAAAGCTTGAGGGTAGTGGAGAATGTAAGTGCCCGTTTGGGGCACGATGTGAATTTCCCTTTTATCTAAAGTCTAAAGGAAACAATCAGAGTGACAAGTTGTTTAGGAATTTCAATATTAAATCCAACAAGAGTTATAATAATACTTCTTTTCCTGTAAATTGTATAGCCTATAACATGGATAATAATTCAATCATTGTCACTAGAAAAAGAGTCCAATATTGGTGCAAGAACTCTATTGTTGTGCACGTCACCACATCTTCTGGTGGTTTTATTAATATTAGAAATACTCATACCCCTACTCCCATACCCAGATTTCAATGATACTCTTGTTCCCTATTCCTATACTCCACATTTCTAAGTGACTAAATCTAACTGATGAGGCCAATCGATAAAACTCTAGTGATTGTTGTTTTCCTTATGAGTCTCAGTTACTATCATCATAGTGATGAATTCTATCAAGATGGATCCACATTAGAAACACGGATAATAAGTAATTTACAACATTCTATTTCTTGTCAGATCAGTCAAAATATTAATGTTCTACATAAGCTTCGATGATGTCAAGATAGTCACAAAGTTAGTTCAATGAGATTCCTAAATTAATCTCTCATCAAGATTTTAGGAATTAAATCAGAGATCTAGTTCCTGGTTAATCATTGGTGAAGCTAAAAGAAGCAATTCTAACAGATAAAAGCTTGCACCCATAATGTTGTGCCTTGAAAGCAAAAAGACGCTCTTGAATAAAACTGAAGGTGGGTTTTAAAAGACATAACAGTATAAAAGAATGATCCTTGGTCATCATTTAAGCAAAATGTGAAGGCATAGACAGAGCGCGCATATGATGTGTCAAAATGCCTCTATAAGATATCATCTCGTGGCATGCAACAATTGCAGGGTATGCACAAAATGGATGTTTTTAGAAAGATTGCAGGATATTATCAAGTTGTAAAGAAGAGAAACAATTATTTTCTGCCGCCATCGACTATGGAGATTGCTATAACAAAAAAAATGTTGCAAAGAGATTCCATTCTTAGCCGATGGGTGAATTCGTTAGGTGAAACTTTCTGATCCATCTCATTTGTAAGGCTGGAGGTGACTCTTGTTGTAGTGGGACTGTCCTCTGATATATCATGTTGTCCCTAAGTCTAAACCATACGTTTTACAGGCCTAAGAGGACACCGAACGGTGCAATCGAAGGTACTTTTGAGGTTTAGATGTGAAAATAAAATATTATTTGCTTGTCTTCCCGACATGGAGTGTAGGAATGATAATTGCTCGGTTCAACATTTGATACCACATGCATGATTGCGCTGTACTGATGGGCCTTGCTTTGTGAGGAAAACAGAGCCGCTAGATGCTTGTCACAGGTTGAAACTAGTCGTGATGAGGTAACCGGAATGGATTGAAATCAAAACCTACTAATTGAGGCACAAGTTCTAAATGACTGAGCAGACGTCTATCTTCAGAAGTTAGTTTTAAATCAATAAAATGGGCCGCCATAGGAGGTGTCACAATTACGAATTCAAACACTAAATTTGTATGAGATAAACTTAGTTAGACAAAGAAGGTCGATTCAGTTAAATAGGCAGCGCCACATTGGATTAAGGCTGCTAAGTTACAAGGTAATAGGTCAAGGCCGATTGGTTCAATAGGGTTGCCTCCATGGAACAAGGTCTGAGGTTTTTCATTTGTCGGCATTAATTTATAAGAATGTTAACCAATGTGATAAGAACGATAGACATTTACGAGGAAGAACCAGGCATTTTAAATAAGTAGTGAAAACATACATATACCTAAATGTTGCAAGTATGTGCCTAAACGGTGTTGTCATTGATGTCAACATATCTATGTTGTCATTGGTGTCAACTGTGCTCCTATCTTGTTGTCTAAGTAAGATGCTTTGTATTTACTTATCTAAGCAATCCTAATGTTGAGGATATTCAGAAAATTAGCCTCTAGTAGAAACAGTGAGTTAGTGTGGGAACAATGTACAGCATATAGAAAAACAGTCCGGAAAAATACTTCGCATTTTCTGTAGAATGCATATCTTTGTTTGCGGATTGGAATTTATTTAGAAGTCCGTTTGAAGATTCTATGTTCCGAGTTTGAGACTCCAGTATGAAGAATTGAGTGAGTTATGTTCACCAGAGTGAAAACAATCTTTTTCTGTATGTTTGGAAATGACAGGGAGAAAGTGTTTTGCTCCGCATTCCTCCACATTGAAGTATTTTTTTCTGCAGTTCTAGAGATAAGTCTAAGATAATGATAAGTGCCTTCAACTCCAATGGTTTGTGATTTGGCGGTTCGCAAGCTATCTATTCTTTATGATAGTGGCTGACAGTGTTGTTCTTGTGCTCTGGTTTGAGGAATCTGATGGGTAAAGTGTTTGGGTATTGTGCGGATGTTTCTGATGATTATAATATGTTTATGGATGTCTCCTGATTGTGTTCCTACCTTTAGATTGGTCCGCGGAGAGAAATTTGGATCATGGCTAAAGAATGCTCTTAGAAGACCTAATATTCTCATTAGTCTTGGCTGACTTGGTTGCTTTCATTAATTGAGGAGAAGCATTGAAGATTGTAGAGGTGTGACGTGATGTGGAAGATTGAATTTGAGTCCCAACTAAGGAGAAATGTGATCCGTGTACATCTTTACATATTTTCTTTAGTTGATTTTAAATTAGGTCCAAACCTATTCTATGTATGTTTGTAATGCCAACCTTGGAGATTGTTCCAACGGTTGATGAATGTATTGCCGACCTTGATGTACATTCCAAGGTTGATGACTTGTATAAAGACTTGTAATAAATTGTAAAAAGAAGTAATGAATGTGCGAGTATGAGGAGATAAGTGTGAAGGTGTAAAAGAGCAAAAAAAAAAATTATTGTGCTTCAAAGGAACTGAACCCAAGCATGGAGTAGATGCTAATGAATCAAGTCACCATTTTGGTAGTGAGCCAACCCTTGGCAGTGAGTCGTTCTTTGCAGTGAGCAATTTGGGCAATGACCCTCTATTTTTTGGTATTGATATAATTTATATATATTTCTGTGGGCTAACACCCACCGTGGTTTTTCCCTTTTAGGGTTTTCAATGTAAAAATTTGGTGTCTTCTGTGTTGATTTTTTTATTATGTTAAGCTTCTCATTTTGTGCTTTCGTGATTATATCAGAATATAAGTAATTGATAAGTTGATTGGTTAAAAGTTTTAGGACAATTGATTCACCCCCTCTCTCAGTTGTCTAGTGTAGTCCAACAATTGGTATCAAAGCAAGGTTCCTCAGAAGAAGGCCTAACAGCTTGAGGAAGATCCAGGATGTCTTATAAAAGGGAAGCTCCACAATTTGGTGGGACAAATTATGCCCTTTGGAAGGTACAAAGGAAAAGCCATCTCCTCTGTCTTGGTTATAAAGTATGGCTAGCTACATAGTCACAATTTGTCATTCCTGAAGGTGGTTTAACAACTAAAGATGACATCAAAGAATATGAGTTGGATGTCAAAGCTAAGGATGCCCTGTTAAGTTCCTTAAGTGACATAGTGTTGATAAAAGTTGTGAATCTTGAATCTGCAAATAAGGTATGGGAGAAGCTAAAAAATCTTTATGAAGGAGATGCTTTTGTAATAGAAGCCAAGCTACAAAGCTTGAAAGTAAAATATGAGGATTTGAAGATGAGTGAAGATGAAAACATAACAGCCTTTACGCAAAGAGTTGATGAACTTGTTACTGGAATAAAAGGTATGGGAGGAACTCTTAGTGATAAGGAAGTTGTGATGAAAATTCTCAGATCATTACCAAAGTCCTACAGTCACAAGGTAGCTGCAATTGAAGAAGTAATGACTGTAAAGTTATTGACAGAGATCAATTACTTGGAAAGCTTATAGCGTTTAGGATGAGAGAGTTTGGTGATGCATTGCCAAAAGTTGAGACTGCCTTCAAAGCCACTACTTTAGAAAAGATCTCCAGAGTTGAGAAATATAAGGTGGAACCTGATGATTTTGATGAACTTGAAGCTAACTTTGTTGATAGATTGCAAAAAGGTTCCGGTAAGTTTAAAGGCACATTACATTTCAAATATTTTTCTTGTGGTAAAGTAGGTCATTATGCTTCCAGATGTCTTGAAAGAATTGAAAGGAATAGAAAAATATTTGAGAACAGGCCCTAGAGCTCCAAATAAATGCTACTATGTTAGAGATTTTGATGATGAAGGTGTGACTGATGATGAATCTGATGATGCTAGTACTAGTGCAAATGAATGTTTGTTTATTGACATCAAGGAAGAACCTATGTCTAATAATCCTGCTAGCTATGTGAAGGAAGAGAAACCAGTGGAAGAAAGTGTTTTAGCAGTTTAGGTTGAGAAAGATAAGGATGAATGGATTATTGATAGTGGATGCTCACATCATATGACCGATGACAAAAGTAAGTTTGTGAGTTTGGAAAAGTATGATGGAGGACTGGTTAGGTTTGGAGACAATGCAGTTGGTAAGATTTGTGGAAAAGGATCTATCTCATTTAATGGTAAGCATAATACTGATAATGTTTTGTATGTGAAGGGTTTGAAGCATAATATTTTGAGTGTTGGTTAGATGTGTGACAAATCTTATGATATGAGATTCAAAGACAATGGGTGCAAGATCATGGAAAGAACCAGAACTATAATTGCTACCGGTAAGAAGACTAGAGGTAACATTTATCAATTAAGAGGAACTAGTGATTACTATTTATTGGTCCGAGCAGATGAGAGTTGGTTGTGGCACAAAAGGATGTGTCATATGAACTTTGACAATCTGGTAAAGATAAGTTCAAGTCAGACTGTGAGAGATCTACCAAAGCTTGTGAAACCCATCAATACCATCTGCAAAAAATGTCAGTTTGGGAAGCAGACTAGGGTAAGTTTCAAGAGCAAAGAGCAATTTTCTACCGGTCTATTGGATCTAGTACATATAGACCTATGTGGTCCTACAAGGGTAAGAAGTCAACAAGGTGACAGGTACTTCATGTTACTTATTGATGATTATCTAGAATGACTTGGGTTACTTTCTTAAGAGACAAATCTGAAGCCCTAGAAAAGTTTAAATCCTTCAAGGCAATGGTTGAGAACATGAGTTAGAACTGAAAATCAAGTGTTTGAGATCTAACAGAGGAGGTGAGTTCACATCAAATGAGTTCAACATTTTATATGAAGAGCAAGGGATTAAGAGGCAATTGTCTGCACCTAGAACTCCCCATCAGAATGGAGTTGTGGAAAGAAAGAACAAGACTATTTAGGAGGTTGTTAGGACAATGATGAAGGAAAGAGGTCTGCTAGAAGTCTTTTGGAAAGAAGCCATACACATTGTTGTCTTCATTTAGAATAGGGTTCAAGTGAAAGGTAATGGTACTAAAACTCCCTATGAACTATGGTATGGAAGAATTCCTACAGTAAGATATTTCAAAGTCTTTGGAAGTAAATGTTATATCAAAAGAGATGAAGATCTAGGGAAATTTGATGCAAGATGTAATGAACGAATCTTCCTTGGGTACTCTACTAAGAGTAAGGCTTACCAGTGTTACAATAAAAGACTGAAAAAGATTGTTGAAAGTACAAATGTGAAGGTGGATGAAGACAGAGGAATAACATCAAATCAGAATGGCTATGAATCAGATGAACCTGCTGCTACAACATATGAAGATAAAATTGAACAAGATGATAGTCAAGATGAAGAAGAAAAGGCTCCAGAAGGTGTTGCTAAAACCCCCAGGTATGTAAGAATCAATCACTCTAAAGATCAAATTATTGGAGATAAAAGCAAAGGTGTACTGACAAGAAGAAAAGCTACTAAAGAACAAGTAAACTACTATTTGCTCTCCATAGTTGAACCAAAAATTGTGAATGAATCTTGCAATGATGAAAATTGGGTAAAGGCAATGGAGGAAGAACTATTGCAGATAGATAAGAATGAAACTTGGGAACTAGTTCCTAGACCTTCTGACAAAAATGTTATTGGAACTAAATGGGTCTTTAGGAACAAGCTAAATGAAAATGGAGAAGTCGTAGGGAATAAAGCAAGACGTGTGTGCAAATGATATTCTCAAATTGAAGGGATAGACTTTGAAGAAACTTTTGCCCCAGTAGCTTGGATTAAAGCAATCAAAATATTTTTGGCATTTACAACTCACAAAGATTTTAAGGTATATCAGATGGATGTGAAGTCTGCATTCCTAAATGGTGAGTTAGAAGAGGAAGTATACATTGAGCAACCAGAGGGATTCCAATTGTCAAATCAAGGTGATATGATATGCAAGTTGAAGAAAGCATTGTATGGACTCAAACAAGCCCCTAGAGCTTGGTATGCAAGGCTAAACATGTATTTATTGCAATTGGGATTTAATAAAACTACTGCAAATAGCAATCTATATTTCAAAATCAATGATAATCAGATCTTGATTATTGAAGTCTTTGTCGATGACATCATCTTTTGAGGAAATGAAGGTATGTGCATAAAGTTTGCTAGTGAGATGAAAAGTGAATTTGAAATGTCCATGTTTGGTGAAATGAATTTCTTTTTGGGTCAACAAATTAATCAATCAGATAAAGGAATCTTCAGATCTCAGTCTAAGTATGTGAGAGATTTGTTGAAGAAGTTTGGAATGGAGGACTCTAAACTAGTATGTACTCCTATGGTGACTGGCTGTAACTTGAGAAAAATTGATGATTCACCCAAGACTAATCAAAAAAGGTATCGATCCAAGATTGGAGGATTGCTTTATCTAACTCAAACCAGACCTGATATTATGCATGCAGTTTGTCTTGTTGCAAGATTTCAAGCTAATCCAAGAGAATCTCATGTAATGGCAGTAAAGAGAATCCTGAGATATTTAAAAGGCACTCCAGATCATGGCTTATGGTATCCAAAGAATAATGATTTCACTCTCAGTGCATATATAGATGCTGATTGGGCCGGAGATGTTGATGACTGGAAGAGTACAAGAGGTGGTGCCTTCTTCTTGGGTAATAGATTGGTTTCATGGCTAAGCAAGAAGTAAGATTCAATCTCTTTATCAACTGCAGAAGCAAACTATATTGCAGTAGCATGTTGTTGTACTCAAGTGTTATGGATGAAGCAAACTTTGAAGGATACACGAGTTGTTTATGAAGATCTAATTGCAATCTTGTGTGATAATACAAGTGCCATAAATATTTCCAAGAATCTAGTGATGCACTCAAGAATAAAGCATATATCTATAAGGTATCACTTTTTGAGAGAAAAGGTGAATGAAAATGAAGTAAAGATGGAGTATGTATCCACAAAGGATGAGATTGTAGACATTTTTACTAAGCCTCTGCCCAAAGATACTTTTGAGTATCTCAAAGAAAAGCTATGGGTCATTACCCCTCCTGCTCAAAACTAAGATGCATAAGAATGCATCAATCCAATGGTGTCCAAAGCCCCATTTTTGATCTAGATTGATGTTTCAAGGGCTATCCCTGAGGGTGAGTAGCTAGATATTTTTGATGAAGAAAGTATTGAAAAATAGAAAAAGTTCAGTGGATCAGAGTAGCAGCATGCAAGTATGTGAACTTTCCCATTGATGCCAAAGGGGGAGAGAAATCATGTGAAAAACTCAAGGGCACAATGAATGCAGATGTGCAAAGAGAAAGGGGGAGAATCTTGTCTTGATGATTTTTTTAGTTTTTCACATCATATGTTGCCATCAATGACAAAGGGGGAGATTGTTGCAAGTATGTGCCTAAACGGTGTTGTCATTGATGTCAACATATCTGTTTTGTCATTGGTGTCAACTATGCTCCTATCTTGTTGTCTGAGTAAGATGCTTTATATTTGTTGGGAATTAAAGTGTTTCAACCTTGGTAATTCCTTATATTTATTTATTTATTGCCTATTGTATTAATTGGATGCAAATCCTATGTTGTCATATTGTGGGGGTTGGCACAATGATGTGTCATCCTACATGGAATATGACCACATGTAATTTTGTCCTCACATGAGGAGATAGGCCTCCCACTTAGTGGTAGGAATATTTTGCCATATGTCGGCATCTTAGATGTTGTGTAAGGGAATATTGACTGAAATGGTCATGACAGATTCCTATGACAAAGTTATGACATGTAAGAGTCAGAAATAGGAGATTCTATGACAGGTGAAGACATGTGTCGAAGAGCATCTTTGAAAAAGGCATATTTGGGCGCCCCAAGGTGGACTATGACATGTTGTAAGAGAATATGCTATTTATAGCCTATGTATGACAGATTCTCTTACAGCTGTAAGTTATGACAGCTATCACAGATTCTATGATGGTTGTAAGAGTCGTAAGAGCATCCGTCATAGCCCATTTTAGAAATAGGTGAGCTCCTTGGGATGGGGTGACTTGACAAGTGTTAGGAGCATCCTACAATGTTGGACAAGTGTCCATAGGCGTGGGTTTTCAGCCATGAGGCCATGTTGGATGCCCATCCCAATGTGGAGCCATTTATGCCTTGTATTTGTTATATAAACAGGTGCTTTTGAGAGGAAAAGTACTACAAGTTTGACAGGTACTGTTATGCTACCAGAACATCCCCAGATACGAGTGTTGAAGACTCCTGCAAGAGCATTGGCTCTATGTTGTATTGCAACCTTCATTGTTTACGGAATACATTTGAGTTGTGTTTTGGAGTGTGGGGTTTTTCACTCGTAAGGTTTTCCCCACGTATATCTTGTGTCTCTCTTCTTTTGTCTTACTTTCTTGTATATGTGTTTGCTGCAATATCTATGTTAGTGGGTTAACATAGTTGTAATTGTAAAGATAAAATTGAATTTGCACTCTTCTCCCCTCATTAGATTAATGTAGGAAGCGTTTTCCACACACCTAGCTTCCTTTCAATATTTACTTATCTAAGCAATCCTGATGTTGAGGATATTGATAAAATTAGCCTCTCCAGTAGAAACAGTATTGCATATAGAAAAATAGTCTAGAAAAATGCTCCACATTTTTTGTAGAATGCATATCTTTGTCTACAGATTGGAAGTTATTTAGAAGTCCATCTGAAGATGCTATGTTTTGAGTTTGAGCCTCTGGTATGAAGAATTGAGTGAGTTATGTTCACCAGAGTGAAAACAGCCTTTTTTTGTATGTTTGGAAATGACAGGGAGAAAGTGTTTTGCTCTGCATTCCTCTGCAGTGAAGTATTTTGTTCTACGGTTCTCGAGATAAGTCTGAAATAATGATAAGTGCCTTCAATTCCAATGGTTCGTGATTTGGTGGTATGCAAGCTATCTATTCTTTATGACAGTGGCTGACAGTGTTGTTCTTGTGCTCCGGTTTGAGGAATCTGATGGGTAAAGTGTTTGGGTATTATGCAGATTCTGATGATTATAATGTGCTTGTGGATGTCTCCTGATCGTGTTCCTACCTTTGGATTGGTCCGCAG
The DNA here is from genome assembly GCA_027924645.1 of Cunninghamia lanceolata. Classification (NCBI taxonomy): domain Eukaryota; kingdom Viridiplantae; phylum Streptophyta; class Pinopsida; order Cupressales; family Cupressaceae; genus Cunninghamia; species Cunninghamia lanceolata. Next base: position 1,101,311 of record BSBN01000936.1, on the reverse strand, counting down.
AGAGAAATTTGGATCGTGGTTGAAGAATGCTCTTAGAAGACCTAATGTTCTCACCAGTCTTGGCTGACTTGGTTGATTTCATTAATTGCGGAGAAGCATTGAAGATTGTAGAGGTGTGACGTGACATGGAAGATTGCATTTGAGTCCCAACTAAGGAGAAATGTGATCCATGTACATCTTTACATATTTTCCTTAGTTGATTTTGTATTAGGTCCAGACCTATTCTATGTATGTTTGTAATGCTGACCTTGGAGATTGTTCCAACGGTTGATCAATGTATTGCCGACCTTGATGTACATTCCAAGGTTGATGACTTGTATAAAGACTTGTAATAAATTGTGAAAAGAAGTAATGAATGTGCGAATATGAGGAGATAAGTGGAAGGTGTGAAAGAGTAGAATAGAGAAGTTTTATTGTGCTTCAAAGGAACTAAACCCAGGCATGGAGTAGATGCTAATTAATCAGTTCGCCATTTTGGCAGTGAGCCATCCCTTGGCAGTGAGCCACCCTTTGGCAGTGAGCCATCCCTTGGCAGTGAGCCACCCTTTGGCAGTGAGCCATTCTTTGCAGTGAGCAATTTGGGCAGTGAGCCTCTATTTTTTGATATTGATATAACTTATATATATTTCTGTGGGTTAACACCCACCATAGTTTTTCCCTTTTAGGGTTTTCCACGTAAAAATCTGGTGTCTTCTGTGTTGATTTTGTTATTATGTTGAGCTTCTCATTTTGTGCTTTCATGGTTATATTAGAATATAAGTAATTGATAAGTTGATTGGTTAAAAGTTTTAGGACAACTGATTCACCCCCCTCTCAGTTGTCCATTGCAGTCTAACACTAAATACCCTAGATTATCAATATACCAATGATTTTATTCGATAAAAATTAGCAAAATCTCAAGAGGTACAGCCAGCGGAAACACTTGCTATAAAACAATTTAATGCTAGATTTAAAAAAAAACATGTAACTCACAGGTGAATTAAACTGCGTCCACCAACCTTTGTTGAATGGTGTGTTTCTTCCAAACAAGTTTGAAGTTACTATCCGATTAAGCTATGTCCAATTGAACCCTTAATCTCCTAATTTTCTCCCTTCCTTCCTATGGTACTGTGTATTTTTCTTGCAGACCTTCTCTTCCTTTTATCTTTGTTTCTTTCTATCTTTTTCCTTCCTCAATTTTTGTCTTTGTTTCTCTTCTTTTGTTTTCTTTTTTCTATTCTTTTTGCTTTTATTTCTATTATCATTGTTTTATTCTATCTTCACAATTTGTCATTATCCAAAGAATAATTTTTGAAAAGGATATATATATAAACACACATATACACATACATGTATATATATACATACATACATACATATATACATACATACATATGTATGTATGTATATACATATATATATACATACATACATAGATACATATACATACATATATATATCTATGTATGTATATATATGTGTGTGTGTGTATACATACATAGATACATATACATACATATATATATCTATGTATGTATATATATGTATGTATATGTATCTATGTATGTATATATGTGTGTATATACATGTATCTATGTATGTATATGTATCTATGTATGTATATACATATATATGCGAGTATTTTATTATTTCTAATCTATCAAATTATTATTTAAAGTAAATAAGTAATTAACTTTTGAAGAGATTTCTTTCCTTCATAATAAAAACAAAATATATATATATATATATATATATATATCAATTTAATCTATTTTATTTCCTTAAAAGCATATTTAAATTTTAAAAATAATTTATCTAATTTGGCAATCAAAAAAACATAACCAAGGTATTTTCCTATCAACAACAACAATCAATTAAATGAAGAAATGCAAATGCAATGCAACTAAGTGTTTGTGTGTGTGAATTAGAGTCTCTCACTCCATCCCATCCTTGCCAGGTAGCTAACCACCTCTACCTTAACCACACCCTTGTCTTCGACAACCTGCCATCATTAACTCAAATCTCCATTAATAGGTTAGTACCCCATAAATCGATAGTCAAAGCACTATATTTTAATTTAAAATGAAAGATAACAATTATCCATCCATACATGCTCATATTAACATTTAACATTTCTATTTATAACCAATATTCAGAAAGTCCAACATTTGAGACGTGACAATTCCTACAACCTAGACTGCGCTATGGAGGAAAACTCTGCTTCATTCTGAAGAAACTCACAATCTATTCATTGTTGTCAAAGACCTGCCAATGGCTATCATTATCAGGAACAGATGGTCTGATAATAACCCTCACATGTTGATCAGGACCTTGAAACAAGTCTGTAGGAGGAGAGAATTGAGCCCCCACCATTGCTAAATTGATCATCATCAACATTTATCTTTATTGGGATCACCTACAGGTTTAGAGCATAAAAAAATCTCAAACAGGTCCCAAACTTGGTGTTTATAAGCTCTTAGAAGCTGGTTTTTTGTTTCACATCTCTCTCTGACTTGGTTGACTACCAATTCAGTATCACCAAAGATCTCCAGATGCTTGATTTTATTCTTTACTACTAACATCAGACCATGGACTAATGCCTCATGCTCTACTACAGTATTGGTGCAAGAAAAATGTAGCCTATGAGCAAAATGCAACTTCTTACCAAGCGGAGAGACTAGAAAAACACTTGCACCAGCTCCATTTCTACTCTTTGCACCATCAAAAAATATCTTCCATGGCCCATTGGAGTCATCATCTGTCTTAAGTATAGAAGGGACTGAAGAATCCCCTTCATGGATCATGTAGTTGCCCACGTTAGTTGCTTTAATGGTGTCATAAGGATCAAAATTTTCATGATCCCTTACCCACTCATCAGGAAACATATTAGGGATAGGAAGAGGTGTAGGTCCTGCTTCAATAGGCTCTAGTTTATGCACTTCCTCACCTTGAATCATAACATGTGGAATCACCAGGTTGTGGTCATAATTCTCCACATGATAATTTGAAATTGGTTAAGCCTTGATGGTGAACTGTGTACCATATCTAGTCCTCAACAACATGTGAGACTAGTCAGAAGAAAGGTAGCCACCTACCTTGGCTGTGAAGTCCCTTGACAGACAAATAGCAAAGAAAGGAGGAAGATCAATGACTGAAATGTCTTGTTTGATAGTTAGGTTTGGACATGCATGTAGAGTCAAGTCCAATCCTTTGATCACCCCCACAGTGTTCACAGAGGTGCCATCCAATTGTAATACTCCTGATGAAACAAGGGGTATACTTGATGCCTAATGCATCCACTATCTTCTTAGGCATGATCGAAACACTAGCCCCAGAGTCAATCATACAGTTGTGCACTAAAAACTTGCCAATGATCAAAGACAAGTAGAAAGAAGATGGTTTCTTAACTGCATTTACTTGTCCTTCACTTGGTTGCACAAGACTGACATGAGCCTTCTCTCTGTGCTTTGATGATGATTCTGATACTGGTAACTCAGTTGATGGGAAGTGTCTTAAGGCTTCTTGCAAAAGATCCCTCTGGGAAGGGATGGACATTACTTCCCACATAGAGACATTGATATTCGTTTTCTTCATCTATTCCACAATATTTAATGGAACAATGGTTGCCTTGTGCATTAAGGGAATCCATGTTCCCTTCTTTGATTGTTCTACATCCTGCTCAGGTACTTTTGTAGTAGCGGATTTGTTGCTCTGAATTGGAATTGTGGAACCATCCACTTTGCCTTTGGAACATGTTCTTTCTGTAATATAGCAGGCATAAGACTAGCCTCCAACTGCCTCTTCTTTGACATGATGTTGTCTGTAATGGGCATTACAACACTATCCATAGGCTAATTGATAGCACAAAAATCCTCTAATGTCCATAGCATCATGCTGGCATCAGAGGTAGCCTCATTTGATACTTTAGGATTGTTACTAGCTGCCTCTGACAATGACGCTTGCTAAGTATGAAATTTTTGCACCATCAAAGCCCTTTCTTGTGCTTCAAAAGCACAAGTGGACTGATTATGAGGTTGGTTACAAGGGGAGCACCAATCTGCCTCTTGGGCCAGATTATTCTGAGTAGGGACTAAAGCCCTAACTAGACTCATAACTGGTACCTGTTGGATAGGTCAGATTATTTTTAAAGGTTGTGCAGGGTTAGGATTTTGGTATCTATTCTATTAGTAACCCTGATTCCAGTTCTAATTTTTGTTGGGATTATACCCTTGGTTCCAATTCAAATTAGATAACTACCCCTGATTACAATTTTGATGGGTTTGGGGGCAGTTTGCATGGCTATACTATTCACTTTATTAGTCAAATTGGCCATTAGGGTCTTAAGATCACTCTGTTCTTGGGAAAGAGAGAACGTTGAAGCTTTAGGCTCTGGGATGGAAGCAATAATGAACTGCTAGGATAATGAAAGCAAATCTGAAAAAAGTGGAACAAGAGGTTTGGGAGCAATTTTCCCAACTTGTATTAAACAATTTTTAGCTTTCAGGGTTGTCTCATAGCCAGCGGATAGGGTCTCAACACCCATTGATTGCATCATCATTGCAATGTTAGAATTCAAAGCTCTTAAAAAATACAAGAAAGCACCTTGTGGGGATGGCATGAGGGTAGCTGGAATTCTCTCCCACGTCCTCTAGAATCTAAAGTTGAAATCTGCCAGCATCTCACTTGGAGCCCTCTTGATAATTGTCAACTGCTCAAGCAATGAAACATTGTATGCCCTCTTCCAAACTATTTGTAGAGGGCCTCTCCTAGCTCGTCCCAAATATGTATTGAAGTAGGGGTCAAGCTCCTGAACCATTGAAGAGCTCTCCCTTTAAAAGATGAGACCATGAGTCAAACTACAACATCTTCATGTTGTATATGATGTACTGAGCATACATTGGATATGTCTTTGATGTGCTTGAAACAAGGGTTATAGAACCATCACCCATGAAGGGTGAAACACCTTTCAGGGCTACAACATGTATGTCATTGTATGCAGCCAAATCTAATGGACTTCCTCCATTGAAGGTTACAAAAGGCAAAATCCTTGCCATCCTACGGATATTCAAATTCAGTCTAGGAATATGGAAGCTTCTTCTATTATATTGAAACCTAATAGGAGGGGGTGTAGATTGAGCCCTTGAATGAGGTAGAGTAAGGTTGTTGTTCCTTCTCACAGGAGACCTAGATAACCTAGACCTTCTCCCTAAAGCAGTAGCAGATAATTCAGTAAACTAGAAATTACCTCTTGAAGATGCCCTGGTTTGCACAGGCATAAAAGATGGCACTGATCAGAACAAGAATCTTGTAGCATCACCAGGTGCATAAAGATATCTATCAAGGTACAAAGTACTGAGAAGAACACTAGATTCTCATCTTGATTCTTTGATTGCTTATGCTTTTTGTCCCACCGAGCGTGCCAAAAACTGTTGTCACATAGATTTGCACCTAGTGTTGAAGGCTTTTAGGGCTCCAACAATCTAATGAAACATTGAGATGACCTCCACGTGTGGGAACCTATAGGGAGGCCAAATCTCTAGAGAGAGGTTGGTTCCTTAGCTGAATAAGAAATTCAACTATCCTAAGACTACACCTAATCTATCCACTTGCTCATGAAAAGAGGAAGAGGGAGTAAAATTGAATTTAAAAGGAGGTGATACACTAGGTTTGAATATGGGAAGGCCCTCAAAACAACCATGTATGCACATAATAAAAATATTCAACAAACCAACATACACAAATCATGAACTACTTGCAGAGGTAAGAGAAAATGAAATCCAAGAGGAAAGATGCATTCATAGATGGAGATCAAACAGAAAATACACAGAGCAAAGAACAATTCATGAGAAGGTAAAAATCTGATGTCTATTCTCAAAGAGGCACGGTTACAATTGCAAGAGATATGGTTTTTTAGACCAAATGCCAACTAGAATACATTACATTTCATTCTTTATATAGCATTTACAATGGAGCGCCATTACCTACTGTAATGAATGTGCCCATGAGCCTGTCAGAGATATTTTTTCGTTAGAAGGGACGTCTACCTGCAAGAATTCAATGTAGAAAATATCTAAATCCATCAAGCAGCTGGAAGATATTTGTGCCATTAATACAAACTATTGAATTATGCACCTGCAACAATCAATGCAAAATATCTGCTTTTTGAAAGCTTTTACAACACTGTAAGTCGGCCTCTAATATGTCTTATCGATCGAGTCTGCATATTTCTCCTTAGTCAGCAACCTATCCTGATATCTAAATATGCATATTCATATCAGGATCATGAATTCTGGATCATAATTTTAAAGTGTGGATATCCTCCAAAAAGCCTGCCAAATGAAAGAAGATGAAATTTTGAGCAATTTTGTCTTTTGGATCATGTAGAAATTCCTCAGGATGAAAAAGATATTCATGGTCAAAGTTATGGTCAACAAGCATATGGATATCCATGAAAATCTTTAAGGTATGCACACATTCGCAAATATCCAGATGATATAGCCCGACTGAACACAAGAGTCTGCATATCTCAATATCCGGATGTTAACTTGATATCCAGATATTATCTTAATATCCAGATGATTCTTTGTGTCCATACCATGAAACTAACATCTATATCCTGATGACATCACTGCATATTAGGAGGGTCAGGATATTAAGACTTGCCAAATATCCATGCCAGAATGTCCTGATGATGTCATCGACATAAGGCACTTCTTTTGAAAGGATCCGAATGACATCATTGGGAGATTCACCTTAAGGATCTGGACATTAGAAGATATCCATATGTTGAGAAAGATTCAGATATCGACTAAGTTCTGAACATTCAGGAAATATCAGGATCTTAATTAAGGTTTAGATATTAAGACAATATCCAAATATTAACTAAGATCCAGATATCGACTAGGATCTGAATATTAGCTAAGGTCTGAATATAAAAATAATATTCGGATATCCCGACAACTGATGTCCATACCTAGAAACAACTAAGTATGAAGATGGAAATCTCTGCAAAGGAAGACATTGAAGACTAAAGGTTTCTCGGTTTTCTTGGGCTTTTTGCAAGGATTCTCCAGATGAGTTTTTAGGGATTTTTACAAGTCAAAACACTAGGATTTGAAGGAGATTTTGAAGGTGAACTATTGGACTCAAGGTAGAGGAAAATAGGTCAACAGCAACCAAATGATCTTTCCTTCCTCTTGGTTGTGTCAATACCACACCTATTGTCGTACCGAATTCACCTACATGCACATGAAACAACTATGTCTCCAATTTATAAATATTAATATGGGAGCTTTTGTTATCTTATTTTAATATGTTAAATGATTTTTGACATTTATATGTCCACTCAAATTTCTTATTTTTTTTCTTCAATAGTTCTCTGATTGGACCTACAATAACTACATAATTTCTAATGAATTTGTGGTGGTAACTAGTATTCCCCAAAAATGTTTTTGTTTTTGTTACATTCTTTGCAGGGGGTATGTTTAAAATAATGGCAATTTTAAGGGGGTAGCAAATATGCATTTGTTTAAATTTAATGCAATTATGAGACTCCAACATCCTTCAAACATCAACCTCATTGCGTAAATATGATCTTTCAAAATTGCATAAATTGTCCAATCATTTAATTATACTTCTAGCAAATCACATGGATAAAGTCTTTACATGAATTTACCATAATTCTACTAAAAATTGCATGTGTGTTTTTGAATCTGAATGTCATCACTACGTACATGAAGGATCCCCATTCAATGGAAAACATAGTTTTAGGTTGGTCTTCTTCTTTTATCTTCACTTGGTGAAACCCTAAAAAATCCATCGATAAATTAGTATACCTCTATGCCGACAATAATTTCTAGTACTTCTTCCATAAAGGGGGTTGGAAATGGATCGTGAATGCATGCTTTATTGAGTTCTCAAAAGTCCATCCATATTCTTATTTCTCTAGTCTTTTTATTCTATACCACCATGGAATAATCCATTCTACATTTTCTACCAGTTGATAATTCCTCCAACAAGCATTCTATCTATTTTATTTTCACTTTTACTTTTGCATTTGGATTTAAATAGTAATGTCTCTACTTTTATAGTTTAGCATCATATTTTAATTGTATTCTTATCACTCTAGATTATTCTTTTATGTCTTTTAATTGTATAAAAGTTTAGTAAAATATATCTTCATACTCCTTAAGTATCTCTACTATTTTTGGTACTTCTTCATCCCAATAGTCTACAATTTTAGTCTTATTTGGTTCTCCTTCTTTGGCTACATTTTCTTCTTTTATTTTTAGAGGTTGGTAAAAAATATTAACTTTTATCCTCAATTTTATCCACTGCCTCTCTCTCACCTTCACCTATTTACACATTTAAATTCTTAGGATCCTCTTCTCATTCTAACGGATATTTTCCTCCTTCCTTTATTGAATAACATGTTTTGTATGGTACTTGTACTCTTTGAAATGTGACACAGGCACAATCATGGATGAGTCATCTCCGACGCAGCACATGGACCCTCTCCTTGCTTCTAGCGACCTCTAAGTCACTCTCACTCTCATGGCAAAAGCCAATCAAGTAGAGGCAAGACCCAGGGGTTGTCCTGTTCATTTGGGAGCAAGACCTCAAGAAGAGTGGCCTGCCTGATCAAGGGCCTATTGTTGTTTTGGATTTGTCTTGTTCTTTCTATGGTGGTTGTTGTTGAGATGACTATATGACCCAAAGGGTCACTTGTGGTTTGTCTCCTATTGGGGTTTTTGAGATTCCAAGGCCTAGATGGATCTTGATTTGCTTTATTTATGTTTCTAGTACAGTGTAATCTAACTTTGAATGCTTGTACGTGTTGTTGAATTTGTCGTTCTTGTTATATGACCCTAATGAAGTGTTGTTGTTCTTGCGCGAGTTGTTGTCTTGGGTTTAACTCTTCAATCTCCTCAAGGACTGCCCTCACCCACTCACCTCTGATTCCAGGGCACAATCGAATGCTTGGATTTGAGAGAGTGAATTCGAGTTGGCCAAGAGTTAACTTTTTGTCTTAGCGATGTAAACTAAGGTTTTGAATGAGTCCTTGTTGACTTTGTGATGAAATTAAGGAGTTTCGACTTGTGTTGACTTTATGTTGACCTTGTGATGAAATTGAGGGTTTGTGTGAACTTGTTTCACTTTTTGATGTTTTCTAATGTTTTTGGTATTTTGTGGGTTTTTCTATGTTTGCAAGCTATGATGTATGCAAACAATTTTTGTTCTTTTCTCCAACTTTTGAAATAAAATGAATTAAAAATTACTCTAGGAATTTAAAGATGTATGCAAACTAATATGAAGTTACCTAATGCAATTATTCTATGTTTTTGTATTTTCAAGATTGATTTTGGATTAAACTAAGAATTGAAAAGTACATTTAATGAAACCAATCTAAATTGCAATTTAACTACTTAAAACAAGCTAATCTAAGCAACTTAAATTAACCTATCGAGGAAATCAAAATGACAAGATTACTATTCTAAGAGCAAGATTTGTGATTTAAATATTACTAAAACATGAAAAAACTAGAATATGGAGATGCATGATCCTTCAATACCCTCAGGAATCCCTGTGTATGGAAACCTCTTCATCCTCCTGTAGTAGCAGGGTCGTCCTCTTAGTGGCAAGTAGGAAGGAAAATAAAAAGAATGAGCTTAAGAAAGCTTTGAATGAGCTCAATGTGAGATAAGAGCACTATGGATTTAGAATTGGTGAGCATAACAATACTATGAAGCCTTTGAAGGCTTTGGCAAAATAACAACAATAAACAAAAGGCACCTATGTCCTGCAACGAGTATAAGAATGCTAATGGAAGAGCAAAAATTAAGAAAAAGATGGATTGCGAGAATGAATTTGCCTCTCCTATTGCTTGGAGGAGGGTCTATTTTTAGGTTGAGAGAGCACAAGAGGGGTGGGGATGATTGAGCAGTTAAGTCCCTTGATTGGAGAGTTAACTTGCTTGATTAATTATAAGACTGAATAGATTGGACAGTGAACAAGCCTTGAAAGCTTGTCACAAAAGAAGAAATGGAGTTAGTATGAGAGAAAGAAGAGTTAACAAGAATAGATTGGGCTAAATTTGCATGATTGGGAGTGTTAATTGAGTTAATTATGGCCTCCTCTATGTTTAGCTCGAAATTGCATGCAAATTGGGTAAAAATGGAGTCTTTTTGGGTTCAAATTGAAGGAGAAACTCGTGTTCAAAATCTGCAAGGGTCACTCTAGGGTCACCCCTTTCACCAGGGTAGGTCGCCCTAGGTGGACCTGGGGTGACCCACAGAGGGTGACAACTAGGCAAAGACAAAAAGTTGTGTATGTTAAGTTACAGTCTGAAAGGGGATCTGGGAACTGAAATAGGGTGTAGGATGACTTCAAGAAGGGTTGCCTAGGGAGTTTTGGTCATTAATAGGGGAGACCCATAGAGGAGGAAAGCTGGGTAGAAACTGAGACATGGGTTTGGTTTGTTAGGTTGTCTTGAGGCTTCCTAGGGTCAAAGACCTTCATAACGGGGTGTCGAAAGGTAGAATTAGCAAGAAAAGGAAAAAACTAAGCATATAGGAAAGTGAAAGAATGTGACAAAAGAAGAATCAACAAAGGAGAAAAGAAGAATGGTTAGGAAACTTGAAGAATTGACAAGGGAAAAGCCAACTGACACATGTCACCAAGAGGATTATTGCTCATGGGATGTTATTATTGACGCTTTCATGTATGTGATTGGGATTACATGTCATCATGGGGTCCTCATGGAAGCTCATTTGTGTTTTTAGTGCTTACAGTACCATAGTCGTTTGTACCATCCATTCAATCATTTTTTGGTTGCCTTCTTCCTTGTGATGTACTACTAATGCCTTTTTCTTCTCCAATTTTGTTTTAATTGTTCTATTGGTAAGGTTATTATTTATCCAATTTTCCTCAATTCATTATTTTTTAGTTTGATTTGGGTCCCAAAAATTGAAGGTTCTATAAAATTTGGTTTTTATCATCTCCCAATATATAGTTTCTTCCCCTTTCTCTTGATGTATATACCATTCTTTTGCAATAAGGGCTAAGGTCCAATAAAATATTTGTATTCTTAGTCTTTCATCTATTTTTCCTAGTCTATCCTAGACTTGTTCATAATTATTGATGTTATATTGTGGATTTTTAGTTCCATCATACCTTGTTAGCTCATTTATATCTTCTTCTAAATATCTATTTTTTTATTAAGATTATTAGGGATTTCCATGTTCAGTATGTTTGGTTTGTGGGTATTCCACCATCTTGTAGCACTTAACACTAGTATGTCATCTAAAGCTTTCATTCTAAATTCTTCCTTCACAAATGTTTTTTCATGGCTTGGAGGTAGTTCAACAAATCTACCACTCCTAAGTAGTGTGATAATTTTATATAGGAAATCCCCTTCTATATGTGGTATGATCTTCTATTCTATAGTGAGGATATTTCTTCTACGGTGTTTATTTGTACATCCTTAGACATTTTCTAGACCATAAAAGCATTCCTTAATCTAGGTATCTTTCTTTTACAGTTTTCTTATTCATCTCGTTCCCAAGATTTTGCTGCATCTTTTGTGTTGGTTGAGGAATCACCACTTTCTATATATATTTCTCCTTTTGAACTAGGTTCTTCATCATACTCTTTTTTGGGTATTCTCCCAATTGTATATAATGGTTTATTCCTTTCGTCCTCATCTTCTTCATCTATAGTATGTATTTCCTATCTATAGACTCCTTTGATACCTTCACTGAAAGGCATATGCACTAGTTTCCATGTCCTTGCAGTACGAGTTCCTCTTTTCCTGCATCAAATATCCCATTATTTTCTACAAACCATTCTATATATCCAATATGATATTAAATATATCATGAGTCTCTTGATACATGTCTATGATCAAAATCTACTTTATTTTTTATCCCCATGAATTCCACTTGTACATCTCTCCATGTTCCTATAGGGCACTTGGGACTTCCATCGATTATCTAGCAATGTCATTGGGTGTTTTGGGAAGTTTGGCTCACTAAATGCTCCCCATACTTTCTGTAGCATAATGTTTATGTCAACTCCTAAGTCTAGTAAAGCTTTCTTTACTATTCTTCCATTTAATTTGACATCAAGTAGTACTTGTTGTTTCTTCCATTCTTTGTGTGTTTTTACTAGAGTCTTGACTTCAGGTCTTCTTCTTTGTCCTAGAATCTTTTTATTCTAGTCTTTTGCGAATTATTTTTCTAATATATTATCTTCTTCTTTTAGATTAGTCAATTCTTTTAAGTGTTGTGCATCTTTCTTTAAGAAATATCCCTTCTTGTTTTATTCTTGTTTTTGCATTTTTTTAATCAATTATTTAGATTTCATGACCATTAGATCATGCTCGTGTTTATTTGGGTATTTCTATTCTTCATCACTTCCGTCAAACTCTTCTAGGATATGTTTCTTTTTGCTTGTACCTATCTCTCCTCAAGTGATTACCACCACTTTATTTTTATTTTTCTTGAACTCCTTGATGACCTTTCTTATAAGTTTTTCCTCTTTCTCTTTGTATTCTTTTCCCAATTAATCTTATTCTATTAATGAAGATTCCTTTATTTCATATTTGTTTTTTGTACCTATTTTATTGCACCATCTAATGATTTTTCCCTCATCTTTTGGTATTCTCATGAGTACATTAGCACTAGGCGAGGTATTTAGGCTTGATGATTGCTCATTTTTTGTTCCAAGTGTTAGTTGATTTATATAGAACTATGAAAATTTAGGGCAACTAAAATCATCATGTCAGTTGTTACTACAAAACCCACAACTTGATTTTTCCCTTTCTCTACTTCTACACTCATTAGTGTAGTGTCCCAATTTTCCACAATAGTAGCATGTTGGTCTTTGGCCTCTTCCTCTTTAGCCATCTCTATTAGTGTTGCAATAGCTTCCCCTACCACATCCTTATGAATAATCATTAGTATAACTTGTGGAAGGGTCTGCATCTTGGATTCAATGATGGATATTATTAATTGCCTTTGATTTTCTCTCTATTTTGGTGCCTGATATCCATAATTTGCTTTGTAAAAAACCCATTCTAGTAATCCCTATGCTCTTGTCATTCCCCTATTATGTCTAATTCTTTTTTGATAGCAAGGATCATATTCATCATTTTCTTCTAATAACATAGAGTAATTATAAGTTTGGTGCTTATCCTATTATTTGCATATTCCACAATATACAACTATCTTTCTAGGCGCTTTCTCATTTTTTGCTCTTATTGTAGTGGATTTCTTGGTGCCTTCTATCATTGGGTACTCATTCCTTAATGTCCCTCTCTCCTACAATGAGTACACCAAATATTGTTTCTTCTAGCAAGGGGAGAAGTCTCACTCCTCTCACATTTCACTAGAATTTCCTATTCTAATCTTAACTTTTCTAGTTCTAATTTTTATTTTTCAATTTATCCTTTCCCAAGGGATAATTGTCTCACCTCCATGATTGAGACTTCACTCTAGTATCCAATTATAATACTTGTTTGTATATAGGGAACACTTTTCCATCCACTACCACCCTAATATAGGGGATCAACCTTGATATAAACCACTCAATTCATTATTTTTGTTACAGGTTCTTCAAAAAAATTACCGCTTTTGAAATGTTGGTCATATTCTTCACCGATTCATTTTATCTTGTGTCATCTCCCTTATTTTTCTTACACTTTCTATTGGTATCTTTGGAAATTGGAAATTTGCTAAAAATAGGGCACTCAAATCTTCCCATGTTTTATCATGTTTTGGGTATTCCTTTATATACCATCTAAGTGCTTCATCCCTAATGGTTTTTATAAATTCATATAATATAATTTGGCTATCATCAATGCCATTTCTATTCCAGTGAGATTCTAAGATAAATAGATGTTCACTAGAATTGTTGGTGTCTTTTCCAAACACAAGAAGCTTAGTTCCATTTGTGGCCATTTGTATAGGAGGTGAAGGTGTTTCTAATTTAACTTTTTGCTATTTAGGGTTTATCCTTCCTCCTAATTTATTTACAATTCTTGGTTCTCCTTTCTTCTTTTCTTTAGGTTTCTTCTACTTGATTCCACTCTTTTGTTATTTCACCAATCTCTCTTTTGCCTTTATCTCTTGGCAATTGAATATCAAAGAAAATTCACTACCCAATAACTCTTAAAAATCTCTTACATAATTACTGTATACACCTAAAAATGACACAAATCATCCTAAATAAATATTCTAAATATTTATTCCATTCTTCTATTAATTAAATAAATATTCTAAATTTATTTAATCGATTCACTGTTCCATAATTAAATAAATTCAATTTATTTAATTAAAATTCTTCTATTTGTCCTTCACAATTAAATAATCATAAATTATTTAATTAATCCTATTTCCTCTATCCTAAAGTTCTAAATTCTAAATTCCACCTCACCTTTCCACCTCACCTTGTCCACCTCATCAGGTTGCACATGTAATTAAATATATTTAATATTTAATTATCTTATTTTCCCTCACCCACATGGCCTATTTCTTCTCCAATCAGAGGTCAGTTAACCAATCAATCAAATCTGTTAACTATCCTGTCAGTTGAGTCAAATCCTCAATCAATCCAGTCAGTTCCACAATCCACTCTTCTAACTGATCAATCAATTCTATTAACAGACCAGTCAATGGAGTTAACTCTCCAATCAGTTTTGTCACATCCCACCTTTCATGATGGAGCTGGGACACTTGTCACATTTCCACTGGTTGCACATTCCTCAACCATCCTCAGCCGTTGATCTTCATATCTCCTCTCAACCATTGATTTCCATTCTTCCAAGTCTATAAATGAAGCTTCATCCCTTCATTCTAATGATCCAGGCTTTTGACATCGTTACTCTGCATAAATATCACCAGCGCGCCTTTGGCACCCATTTGTCATCCGCAAGCTTGAGATCACCATTGTTGCATTGGAGCTCACCTTCATTGCATATCACACCATAGCCATTCACCATCGACTTCCTCCAACAGCTTTAAAAGATTGCACTCTCTGAGGGCTCATCTCATCTGCGAAAGGACGATTCGTGATAGGCGAACAACAGAAGTTTCGAAACGGAAGAGGTTTGCTGTGTTTGTTCATTGCTTTGCTTATTTGAATCTTCTTTGTTTCTCTATTCTGTTGATGTTTAGGTCATCTATTATTCATTTGATTGATCACCATTTTGACCTCACATTTTTGGCGCCCACCGTGGGGCCGTTGCCCCTTTATTTTACCGTTTTTGAGCTTTTTTGAAAGCAGGTTCCATACAGGTCCCGCAGAGTCACGCACAGGTTCTTTCGGCGCATCTGTTTATTTTTACGACGCTTTTGAAGACTGTTACGGCGCTTTTGTAAAACTGCGCATTTGTTGACTGTAACTGCGCTTTTATAGACTGTTGCTGCGCTTTTGTTGAAACTGCGCATTTGTTGATTTTAGATGCGCTTTCATACAATATTGCTGCGCATACGTTAAAACGGCGCATCTGTTGTCTGTTACGGCGCTTATGACGACTGTTGCTGCGCATACGTTAAAACTGCGCATCTGTTCATTTTAACAGCGCATCTGTTCATTTTTACAGCGCATTTGTTAATGTTGCGCTTCTATGATCACTTCTGCGCATCTGATCACTGAAGCTGCGCATTTGTAACTGGCTCAGGTTTTAGCACTTTTTTTAGAGTATTTTGCTAACGCTAACCCTTTTGCAGGTGTTTGCTGGAGCGGTTTTGCAGGTTAGGCTCGGGTTCAGTTACATGTAGTCGCATCTAACTAAGCTCACATTTCATTTTCTGGGAAAGAGTAAAATGGTTGTTCATTACAAATCTTCATCTAGTCTTAATTAGGGAGGAAGTAACTGGTTTATTTCATGCTTGCATTGCAAACAAACTTCCAAGTTATTGCTATCTAAGACTTAAAATTGAACTCACAACTGCATTTTGAAGTTAAAATGAACCATTGCTATATCGTGAGACCTGAATTTCAAAGTTAACAATCTCATGCAACGTGGACTTAAAATTGAACTCACAACTGCATTCTGGAGTTAAAATGAACTATTGCTATATCGTGAGACCTGAATTTCAAAGTTAACAATCTCGCGCAACGTGGATTTAAAATTGAACTCACAACTGCTTTCTGGGACTTAAAATTGAACCACTGCAATATTGTCGAAATCACTTCAAAGTTTTGTTTGACTAGCTTAGCCCATTTAGTTTTTATCTTTTTAACTAGGGTGGATTAATCAGTGTATTCTGTGCTTGCGAATGACAATAGGCTTATGCTCTCCCCTCTTCTGGGTGATCAGAGTGCCAGACTTGTCATTCTACTTGTTTAACCTTTAGGAGGGCCCTGCCCTTGGATGCACGCTTGTCCAAGCGGGAACGACCCTGAGTGGTAACAGGCTAACGCCAAGCCCTACCGAGCCACTTAAAATAAATTGTGCTTGAGGTGAAAACCTCCTGCAACGAGTGCTGTTATGTTACACCGACGGCCAACCTCCCCCAAAACCCTCTCAGGTGCAACCCTGTGAGGCTGGGAGACTCCATAACAGAGAGTAGCGCCGCCGCACGTGTAACCACTTGAACGGTTGCCCGAATTACAAACCTCTTGTTTTAGTGGCCCAAATCCCTTATAATCCATTCCTCGCCTAGGATTTTGTACTTGCTTTTGTCCAAAATAGAGTCGAAAAACTACAAAAACAATGGAAAACTACAAAATACTCTTTGTGCTTGCTGTGTTTTCTTGCTAAATTAATTCATAAAATCAGATCAGGAAGACTTATTCCAGCCAAAAAATACCAAAAACAGAGAAAAATCCCAAAAATTTGCCCAAAAATACCAGAACTGCGCATATATCCATTTCTGCGGCGCATATACAGCGACTTGCTGCGCTTTTGTACCGACTTGCGGCGCTTTTATACCTTTCTGCTGCGCATATACACTGTTCTGCTGCGCTTTTACAGCGACTTGCTGCGCATATACGCCGACCTGCTGCGCATATACTTTTCTGCTGCGCATTTGCACACTGTTACTGCGCATACATACCTCACCAGAGCGGCGCATATACAACGACTTACTGCGCATTTACCTATTCTTGTTGCGCATCTGTTTCTGCGCATGTGTGACAGTGAGCATCTGCTCTATTTTTGAGAAATTTTCGTCAGCTGTTCGAAGTACCCATTTCAGCCTAGTTTCATTTTCCGAGGTCAGAATCAACCTTGCAGTCAGTTTTCATCCATTTCACCCATTTCTCTCTCTTTCGACGGTCGTCCCCGTCGCCTTCTGTCCTAGTCACTCTTGCCCCAACGTCATTCTGTCCCATACCGATTCGACATAGGTCCTTCTTTAGTGAAATCACGTAAGCCTAGTAGGTCACAGTACCTTTTGCTAGTAGTCTTGTTGAACGACTAAGCCCTACACAGTGAGACTGGTATCGACTACCCTTGCTAGTGGCTAGAGTCTTGTGTCAACCGTCTTACCTGAAGTCATTGAGCGAGAGAACCCTTTGTCCAAGTCTTGTCCTAGATATCCCATTCATTACAGTCTTAGTCGACACCTTGCCAAAATTTCTAATCCTAGTCCATTTCATCCCACCCCACCTTGCATGGTTCTTACTCGATCCCAATACAACAAGCTAACTGAAATGGCCGACTCTTCCGATCACATCGCCCCACCACGCGATGATGATGAAGAAATTTCTCGTGAAGAATTAGTGGCACACATGCAAGATAGCAAATTCCAACGCCTAGTGGAGCGAGTACTCCTTGAGGATCCCACCAAATATTTCCATCATCTTGCTAGTCTCGGACTCAAACTCCCCGCAGACTTTGACATTAGCTCCATCATGGAAAATGCAGACAATGAACGTGAGAGGGACACAAATGACACAGTCCCAAATGCACATGAGAAAGGCACAAATGACACGGTCCCGCAAGCCAATGAAAGAGGAAAACAACACATAGATCAAAATGCTCCTATAGCGGATGTGAGACAACAAATTGAGAGTCTAAAGCTAGAAATCTCCAACCTTAAGATCGGCATCAGTTCCAAGAACTACTCCTTGGAAGATATAGCACCATACCCCTTTGACAGAAGTGTGGTCATGAAACCTTTCCCCTTTCAGTTCGGAATCCCGAAATTTGACAAATACAAAGGGAAGGGGGACCCTAGAGATCATATCAGGGAATTCACTGCAGCATGTTTAGAAGTAGCTCACAACGAGACCTACTTAATGAGACTATTCCCAAGATCTTTAGGGGGTCAAGCTATGGAGTGGTTCTCGCGTCTTCCACCAGGAATCAAAACTTTTGATGAACTTGTCAATAAATTCATAACGCACTTCTCTTACAACATAGAACACGAAGTATCTATGCTAGACCTATGCAACACCAAACAAAAAGGTGGTGAGTCTTTCGCCACCTTCTTACAACGATGGCGACAGCTAGCTAGCAAGTGTTCTTACGACATGCCTGAGAAACAACTATTGGAAATGTTTGTCCACAATTTGAATCCCGATCTTAGCTATCAGATTCAGATACAATGCCCTACCTCATTCACCAAAGTCATCGAAATGGGGCTATTCATTGAGAAAGCTATGATCGCTAAAGGAACTCTCAAGCTCTACAAGGACACACCTTATGGACTTGCGTTGTTTAGAATGTGACTCAGAAACAATGCAAGTGAGCCAGACTCTTACATGACACATGAATCATATCCTTGCTATGGGTGATCACCTAGTCACTCCCACTCTCATGGCAAGAGCCAGTTGAGTGGAGGTACAACCAAGGAGTTGTTTTGTTCACCAGGAAGTAGAATGTCATGAATCATGGTTGGTTGTTTGTATGATGTATATTTGTGCATGTTTGGCTGAGATTGTTATGAATGTTGTGATGTTGATGAAAACATTCAATGGTTGTTGTGGTTGTGATAATGATATGACTCAAAGTGTCACTTGTTCTAAGCCTATCTCAAAGTCTATTTTTCGCGTTTAAGATACATAGGTGATCGAACCTATACAACCCTCTTCCTCCTCTTCGGCTAAAAACACGACTGGCCTAGGCTACAAAGGTAAAGGTAAAGCCAAAGAAAATGCCTGCCTAGTGGAGACAATTCAAACACTCCAAGAGGATAGTGACGCAGATTCAGATGATTCCAATCAGTATGAATGGGACGAGCTGACAGAACACTCCTACGATGACAAGGAGATTGATACCATCCAAACCCTTAGCCCATATCATGAGAGACAAACGCAACGGGACAGACCATTGGAGTCTGATTCGCCCCTCCCGGAAGTTATGGCTTTCGAGGAAAGTATAGATTCCATTGCGATAAACAACCTGGAAGAAAGTACCACCCAGAACACTACCCCCACCTGTGCTCCTAGTATTTCCATCCACACTATCAACGAATCAGGTCTTTCATCCGACTCCCTTCCCCTCTTACACCCTGAGCTTATTGACTGGGACCTGAAAGGGACCCCTCAATTAGATGTGTTCCAGAACGATGATGCCTACATTGACTATATGGGACTTCGAGATCATTTACCAAAAGGAGATCATAAAGCCGGTTTCACTATCGAACTCAATACTGTAGCATACTTTGGGGAGGGTGCCAAGCCTTCTAGTCGCAAAAATGTAAAGATCAAAAAGGGATCTGACGGTGAAAACCGCCATGCAGCAGTGTCAGATCATAAAACAGTAAAAAGAAAGGACGTATCTGAAGGTGAAAACCCAACTGTGGCACCTGACGATGGATTGCTTGACACCCTCCCAAGTGACATGTATCAAGAAAGGTCACAGATCGTGGTAGAGCCAACAGAGCCAGTGAACATTGGATCCGAAGAGCAGCCTAAGATAATCCACTTTGCAAAATCTCTCACGCCACCTGAGAAAACCAGGTTCATACCATTCTTTAAAAAGAAGAGAGGCAGTTTTGCGTGGTCATATGCCGACATGCCAGGTTTGGACCCAAACCTGATTCTACACCACTTGCCATTGGATCCAGGGGTGAAACCCGTAAAGCAAAAACTAAGAAAAATGCATCCCCATATTGCCCTCCTGGTCAAGGAAGAACTCAAGAAATTGTTAGACGTGGGGTTCATCAGGGCCATTGATTACCCCAAATGGATATCAAACATCGTGCCAGTGTCTAAACCAGACGGCAGGGTTCGACTATGCAACGATTTTAGAGACTTAAACAAAGCATGCCGCAAGGATGACTTTCCCTTGCCTAACATCGATATCATAGTCGACCTCACGGCGGGACATACAATGTTGTCACTTATGGATGGATTCTCAGGGTACAACCAGATCAAAATAGCACCAGAGGATCAGCACAAAACTGCTTTCACTTGTCCATGGGGTACTTTTTGCTGGAATGTCATGCCGTTTGGGCTGAAAAATGCAGGTGCTACATACCAGCGGGCCATGACAACTATATTCCACGACATGATGCATGTGACCATGGAAGATTATGTTGACGACATCTTGGCAAAATCACTCACCAGGGACTCACACCTGGACACATTAGAGAAAGTCTTCCAACGGCTGGACCAATTCCAAGTAAAATTGAACCCGAAGAAATGTGTGCTTGGGGTCACATCAGGCAAGCTGCTAGGCTTCATCGTGTCAGCAAACGGCATAGAGGTAGACCCGGACAAGGTCAAGGCAATCATGGACATGCCTCCGCCCAAAACTCTAACACAGTTGAGATCCTTACAGGGCAAGCTACAGGCCATCCGCAGGTTCATCTCACAGTTGGCCGACAAGTGCCATCCTTTCAGCCATCTCCTACATAAGAACGTTCCATTTAAATGGGATGAGCAGTGCAAAGAGGCATTCAACAAGCTCAAGGAGTACCTCACGAATCCTCCTATACTCATGCCTCCGATCCAAGGAAAACCTTTGATTCTCTACATATCCGCTACACCTACTGCTCTTGGGGCTCTCCTAGCGCAGCAAGACTATGAGAACAAGAAAGAGCTGTGTACTATATCAGTCGAACCTTAGTGGGCTACGAGTTGCAGTACTCACAGGTGGAACGTTCATGCCTTGCGGTGGTTTTTGCCTCACAAAAACTCCGACACTACATGTTGGCACATCCTGTCAAACTCATTGCCAAGATCGACCCACTAAAATATCTTCTCAGCAAAGCAGCTCTCACAGGACGACTAGCCAAATGGGTTATGCTTCTTAGCGAATATGATATAGAGTATGTGGATAGAAAAGCCATCAAGGGGCAAATCATCGCAGACCAACTAGCTGAGGCACCATTACAGGACACTTCACCAATGCAGTTTGAGTTCCCCGATGAATCTCTATTCACTCTGTCAACATCTCCTTGGAAACTCTACTTCGACGGATCTTACACCAACCATGGATCGGGGGCAGGTATCTTGTTCATCACTGCCCAAGGCGACACAATTCCAAAGTCCTACAGGTTGTTATTTCCATGCACTAACAATATAACGGAGTATGAGGCTTTGGTAATTGGTCTCAAGATGGCCACTGAGTGGAAAATCCAAGCACTATGTGTCTACGGTGATTCTCAGCTTGTCATAAACCAGGTCAACGACGAGTATCAGACCAAAGATGAGAAGCTCATCCCATACAAGCGAATGGTCGACGACCTCAAAGAACATTTCGGGACCATCTCGTTTGAGCAAATACCCAGGATAGAGAACAAAGCAGCCGATGCAATGGCGACCATAGCCTCTCTTCTTGAGATACCTGAACAGGAGTCACGGTATGAGTTCTTAGTAGAAACAATTCGACAATCGGCTTATGATCTCCTTGAGACCCATTCCATTTGCCACCTAGTGGGATCTGATTCGCCTTGGTATGGTAAGACCTACACTTACCTCAAGGACAATATCCTTCCTTTGGACCTCTCTTCCAACCAAAAACGAACTTTCATCCGACAAGCCTCCCGTTACACCATTGTCGCCAATACCCTTTACCGACGTGGTCTGGATGGTACTTTACTCCGTTGTCTAGAACAAGAAGAATCTATAACTGCCTTGCGAGACGTGCACGAAGGGATCTGCGGAACACACTCCAGTGGTCCTTCCTTAGCTAAGAAACTCATGCGTTTGGGTTATTACTGGCCCAATATGGAAATGGATTCATATCAGTTCGTCAAAAAGTGCAAACAGTGCCAGATACATGGGAACCTGATTCATGCACCTGCTCAGGAGTTGAGACCTCTAACGACACCCTGGCCCTTTTGCCAGTGGGGACTTGACCTCGTGGGAAAGATTCATCCTCCCTCTTCCAACGGCCATAAATTCATCATAACCGCTACTGAATACTTTACAAAGTGGATTGAAGCCGTTCCCTTATCAACCGTCACAGGAAAGCAAATTTCCTCTTTCATTCTGAATTACATTATCTGCCGATATGGCATCCCTTCATCCATCATAACGGATAACGGGAGACCCTTCAAAAATCAGGATGTCCAGGAACTTTGTGAACGGTTCAAGATCCAACATCGCTTCTCCACCCCATATTACCCCCAAGGTAATGGCCAAGCTGAGGCATCAAACAAAACCATTCTGAAAATCCTAAAGAAGACTGTCAATGAAGCCGGTCGCGATTGGCACGTCCAGCTCAATCCCGCTCTGTGGGCCTATCGAACCAGCATACGCACTCCCACAGGTGCTACACCCTACGCCCTCGTCTATGGTTCCGAAGCCATCCTTCCTATTGAGGTCGAACTCCTCTCCCTTCGGGTGTCGTTGAAAGGTCTCATATCAGACGAAGAGTACAGAGTCTCCAGACTGCAAGAGCTAGAACTGCTAGAGGAACGGCGCCAGAAAGCTTTTGACCATCTCAAAGCCTATCAACAGATGATGTCAAGAAGCTACAACCACAAGGTTAGACCAAGATGCTTCAAGATGGGGGACCTCGTCCTAAAAGAGAACCCTCGCAATCAGCAGGACAGAGAAAAGAAAGGTAAGTTCGAGCCTAACTGGCTTGGACCCTATGTAATTGTAGCAGCTTACGGATCGGGGGCATATCAGTTGTCCACATCAGAAGGTGAGTTGTTTGATGATCCCATCAACAGCATGCACCTTCGCATGTTCTATACCTAAGAGAACCCCAATGCAAGGGGGCACAATAAAATAAAAAAAAATCAGCAAAAGTTACAAAGAGAAAATACAAAAAAATTGAAAAAAATAGAAAGCATGCAAAAAAAATCATCCTTTGGTGAAAACCTGGCAAACAGGCACCTTGGATAGGTATCCTGATGAAAACCTGGCAATCAGGCATCATGTTACTTTCTAGCTTCTCGTGCAAATAAAAGCAAGTGATGAAAACCTGGTAAACAGGCGTTACTTGTGACAAACCGCATTCTCCATCTTTGGGAATCCAATCACCTTGTGGCCTTGTCAACCAAGGTTTTGTCCCATACCGTCTCCTCGAAGGGAGCCTAGCGTAGTGTCTCTCGTCAGTGTCTGTGGTCCGAATCCATGAACTACGTTGCCTCTGCGCCATCACGTAGGCAAGGCCATTATTCTAATGCGCCCCCGAGGCTTCCATCTCTCCATAAGTCCCATTTGTCTCCTCTCTTGTCTTCATTCCTGTCGTCTTTCTTCTAGTCCATCCATGGTCCATTAGGGTTTACCCCGAACTACGTTGCCTTTGCGTCGTCACGTAGGCAAGGCCATTTAGCAATGAGCCCCCGAGGCACTAGGTCAGTCCCTTAGGGTCCGTCTTCTCAATAAGGATGGTGCAACCTTCTCATCAGGTAAGCAAATGCAAGCAAACACCCGCACTTCAAGCAGACATCCCGACAATGAGCATCTTAACCTATCCAATGCAAAGCAAATACCCAAGGTCTTCTAAATGATTTTATGCAAATTAAGGCAAGAAATAAACACATATCAACGCAAATGTGCTTTTGTAGATTGGAACCTAGGGATAAGTTACAGAGTCTTGGTTTTTGCTATCATACCTTCCTATGCTACTCAAGGATGCCAAAAGCTAGAGATGCTATGATGGGGGCATGATTATTTTCTTTGTTTGCTATTTGGGGATTAAACTTTAGTAATGTGAAGCCTTGTCTTAGGACGTGATCGGCAAAAGATCATCGAGGACATCAAAGGTCTAACATGAACGGGGGCAACCCTTGCTTGTTGAAACGCAAGAGGTACTCAGGTCATCTAGATTCAAATTTTGACTAGATGCTTGTATTAACTTGCTCAATCACAATCCATGTAAGTGATACTCAGGTCATCTTGGTTCAATTATACCTCGGTGCTTGTATTCACTTACAACATTTCAGAAAAGTACCAAAAACAAAATGCCTAATGATGAAATAAAGCAATCTAAAAGCAAAGCATCCGTCCTATATCCATACACCCATCCATACAGTCCTCATCATTCAAACTATGCAGAGTAACGATATCAAGAAAAATTCCTAAGTCATTCTTTCGCAACCATTCCTCTATCCATCATGTCATTCTTCTGTCGATAGAGTACATTTGGACATCACAAAAGCAAGGCATATAGGAGCATATCATATCATTCGTAGAAACTAGTCATGCACATGAGTAGGTTAGTAGAATGCACCATCCAATGCATTAGGTCACCAATACATTTGCATCACATCTTAATCTTAAAAGCTCAGAAAATCAAACAACATAAGTGCATCACATATATAGTTACATCACCCCATAGTACTCATGTTACAAATGCATACATTCAAAGCATTACATCATATAAATATCCAGTAGCATCTCACATATCTATACAGCATCATAACATAGAAATCATGTTTCATATACATACATTTGCATCATCACAAAGACATCATATTAACTTTACATTCATATGTCATATTAAATCATATAGACATCATATAGCAGCATATCAAAGTATTTCTCATATAGCATCATATAAACCATCTACCTATGCAATAGAACCACATCATGCAATAGAAATAATCATCTCATAAACGCATGCAATAGATACATAAAGCTGCATCATCATCCATACTATCATATACAAAGATGTCCAAATGCACAATATCACCATCTCTCTCAAAATCAAAGTGTCATATACAATGTACGTCTAAATAGACGGTGATACATGTCCCAAAATGTACAAAATCTGGTCTCTGACTACCCCTGCTGCTGTGGGCCACCACTGCCAGCTCCTGACTGCTGAGGTCCCATGACAGATGCCCCTGACTGGGATGGACCTGCTCTGTGAGCCACCCCAGACTGAGTCCTGAAACTCCCTACCCTCTGGCTCGATGACACGGCACCATGATACAAGCCTCGGTAGTACTGTGCCTGCTGCTGCGCTCTGGCTATTTCTGTCTGCGCCTGTGCCAACTGCGTCTGCAACTGGCCTACCTGTGCCTGTGCCTGCTGCACCTGCCCAACCAAAAATGTACTCGCTGCATCTGTGCCCATGGCAGCTACTGCTGTGTCCCTCTCTACTCGGATCAGGTGTACCCGGGCATCTGCCATGTCTCGCTCGCGAGTCAAACCAGCGATCACTGCTGCATCTGTATCTTGCATCCTCTCCACTCTCCTCAGTTGTGCCTGCAGCTCCCGCACCTGTCCTCTCAGGCTGGCTATGGTCCTCTCATGTGCCTCACCCTGCACCGGCCCCTGTGCTGCCTCTGCCTGTCCTAGCCCCTGCTGCTGGGGCACCTGTTGCTGCGGCACCTGCTGCTGTGGTACCTGCTGGGGTGGTGGCATCTGTGCCTGCTGCTGCACCTGCTGCTGTCCCTCCCCCTGTCCTGGCACTGCCTGCCCAGCCCGGTCTATCCTCCTCCGCTGCCTCAGCCTCTCTGCAGCTCGGCCACCACGTCCTCGTCCTCCTCTAGCAGCCCTCCACCCTGGGCCAGCCTCTCCCTCCTCCTCTGAGTCCGCCTCGTCAATACGAGGCACCAGCATGCCAGGTCCTGAATATCTCGGGAATGGATGTGCAGTAATCCAGTCCTCATACTCCTGAGTGACCCCCGCATCTGCAACCTCTCTCCGCATGTCCCATGCCACATAAGGCAACTGCTGGAACTCTGCCAGAGCCTCCTCATAAGAAGCCATCGGCCCCCATCGGACCCTCTCTGCATGTGTCCGTGCAAACATGGCCTGTCCCTGCGGCATGCCCTGTCTCCTGCCGAACTGTCTCAGTACTCGGCCCACCGTCTGCCTCTCCAAGATGTGCCGTGTCCGGCCTATCAACCACCTGGTCTGAAAGCAAAAGGGCAGCTCATCTCCCTCATCATCCCAAGGCTCGCAGTCCAGATATGGTCGCCAGACGACCACATCTATCCCATCCAACGTATGCCGCCAATACTCCAGCTTCCCCAGCCTGTGCTGGGAAATCACTCCTGCGTAGCCATAGCTGTACGGCTCTCCCCTCTGCCTAGCAAAGACGCATATCGGCCTGGTCACCGCTATGTGCTCCCACAGCCAGAACTGTAACAGCAACACCCCAGCCGATAGACTCGTGCTGCGGTGGTACACCACCTGATGCATGTCGTGGTATAAGTGGGCTAGCACGCAAGGTCCCCACGCATATCGAGTGCCCTCAGTCAGCATCTGCTCCATGATCCTGCCCCATCCAATGGGGAACCCGTGCGATCTCCTATCCGGGCATACCACGCCCGCAATCAGTCCAGCCACGATCCCAGGGAAGTAGTCGTAGCAGTCATAGATATCCTGCCAAGGGATGACCTGTCCCACCAGCTCGGGATCGTCAAATACTCGCTGACACTCGGCGAGTCCCGCGTCCCGCTGTGCGTCATACTCCACCAACTCGCCTACCACGGCAAGTGCAGTATCCTATAGACGTCCTCCAACGTCACCGTCATCTCTCCAGTGGGGAAGTGGAAGGTCCCGTCCTCGCTGTGGAATCTCTCCACGGCAGCTGTCAACAGTCCTCGGTTCGCCCGCACCTCGGGCATAAAGCAAACATAATCTAATCCCATGGCACCAAGCGCCACTCTGTCAGCCTCCGTCAGCATATGTCTCTGCAATAGAGGCATAGGGAACGTCTCCCTCGACTGCAACGTCTCTCGTATCTCCTCCTGCAAGCACGCAAAGCACGGCGTCAGTCTCAAGCCACATATACCATACTCAACATATCTATTGAACTATATCAACTAAACTTAGCATTTCAAATTGATCAAAACAGCACACTACATCTCTTGACTAGATTCCTGCAATCTCGGAGATAGCTCATCGATTCCTGCGTCAAACAGGACGCTAATCGAATCAATTTGGCTAAGTAATTTGCCATCCCAAGCAAATGCGCCACTACAGGTGGTAAATGCGCCATTTCTGGTATATGCGCCGCAAAAATCAACATATGCGCCGCAAAAATGCATATGCGCCGCTACAGGGCACATATGCGCCGTTCTAACGCATGCGCCGCAGAAATCCACGTATGCGCCGCTAAATTACAGATGCGCCACAAGAATCCACATATGCGCGACTTTAACAAATGCGCTGCTACATTTCACGCATGCGCGGCACAAATACAAAAGCGCCGCCCAATTACGAAAGCGCAACTAGACTGCACAAATGCGCAGCTTTCATGCATGCGCCGCCGAAACAGGCATATGCGCCGCGAAATCACAAAAGCGCAGCTTCGCGAGGCATATGCGCCGTTCTGCATTTCGGCGCATTCATTTCACCTATTTTCTACGAGCATTTATGACACCTAAACTCGACCCTAGGAGAATTTTTTCGAAGCACATACCGGGGGTCCTGCCTCTGCTGGCCGCCCGAATCGTCGGACTCGCTCGAATCGGTGCTCCTCGCGTGGAATGTCTGCTGCTCTGGCCGCCATGCTGCTCTAAGTTTGCTCTGAGCTCTCTTTCTCCAATCCAGATCAACCAAGTGTGCAAATGACTATTCTTGTGGACCCAGCTCCTATTTATAGCCTCCAAACCCTAATTCTGGCTAGGTGATGACTGTGACTACTTCCCGTGTCCGTTTTTCCTCCCGTTTTCTTCCCGCATCCCTGACCGCGTCCCTTTTCCTCCAACCTATCCTAACCCCTTCCTTGTCGTGAGATCGTCCGTCTCCAAAACTTTCACCGTTTTTCCCGTCCAATCTCCCGAGGGGGCATCCTATCGTCATTTAACCTATACCAGGGGCAAACTGGGGCATGTATCATCATTCAGACTATCAATTTCTTTGAGGCAACGCTGTAAACTGCATTGCATCAAAGAGGGGCAAAATGTATACGCCTAAAAATGACACAAATCATCCTAAATAAATATTCTAAATATTTATTCCATTCTTCTATTAATTAAATAAATATTCTAAATTTATTTAATCGATTCACTGTTCCATAATTAAATAAATTCAATTTATTTAATTAAAATTCTTCTATTTGACCTTCACAATTAAATAATCATAAATTATTTAATTAATCCTATTTCCTCTATCCTAAAGTTCTAAATTTTAAATTCCACCTCACCTTTCCACCTCACCTTGTCCACCTCATCAGGTTGCACATGTAATTAAATATATTTAATATTTAATTATCTTATTTTCCCTCACCCACATGGCCTATTTCTTCTCCAATCAGAGGTCAGTTAACCAATCAATCAAATCTGTTAACTATCCTGTCAGTTGAGTCAAATCCTCAATCAATCCAGTCAGTTCCACAATCCACTCTTCTAACTGATCAATCAATTCTGTTAACAGACCAGTCAATGGAGTTAACTCTCCAATCAGTTTTGTCACATCCCACCTTTCATGATGGAGCTGGGACACTTGTCACATTTCCACTGGTTGCACATTCCTCAACCATCCTCAGCCGTTGATCTTCATATCTCCTCTCAACCATTGATTTCCATTCTTCCAAGTCTATAAATGAAGCTTCATCCCTTCATTCTAATGATCCAGGCTTTTGACATCGTTACTCTGCATAAATATCACCAGCGCGCCTTTGGCACCCATTTGTCATCCGCAAGCTTGAGATCACCATTGTTGCATTGGAGCTCACCTTCATTGCATATCACACCATAGCCATTCACCATCGACTTCCTCCAACAGCTTTAAAAGATTGCACTCTCTGAGGGCTCATCTCATCTGCGAAAGGACGATTCGTGATAGGCGAACAACAGAAGTTTCGAAACGGAAGAGGTTTGCTGTGTTTGTTCATTGCTTTGCTTATTTGAATCTTCTTTGTTTCTCTATTCTGTTGATGTTTAGGTCATCTATTATTCATTTGATTGATCACCATTTTGACCTCACAATTACTTCTTTCTCTTGCTTCTTCTAGCCTAAGCAAGGATTCGCTATTTATGACTCTTTTAGAAACTATTCTTATGTTATTCAACATAGGGGCGACTCTTGGTCTGGGGGGTTCATCTCCTCATAGGATCTCTTTAGCTTGGGGGATGTATCTTTTGGTAACTTTTCATTTATTAATGGATTATCTATTGCTTGAGTTATCTTCTTCATTGTTATTGGGTTGGTTTTGTCCCAACAAATCTAAAGTTTCTATGGCATATTCAAATTTTTTACTAATATTTCTTATCACCTCTTTATCTCTTCCATCATCTTTCTTCTCTATATCCCATCATATCTACTTGCTTTGGTATTCCAATGGTCAATATAAAAGTTTAGTGTACTCCTTCCAAAAATTGGGGTTACCAAATCTTTAAACCCATATTTTATTGTAACCCTGGGTTGGACCTAATTAGAATATTCAATGGTAAATGACCCTTGGGTTCTCCCTCTTATAGGTTGAGCACCACTACTTCTAAGCCTCTCCTTTCCCACCACATCTACCGTGTTTTTCATCCAAGGTTGTAAGTCATTCATACTTGTTGATGCCTCATATTCTTTTTACTACTTCATCATTTCGATCAAATTTTCTTTTGTAGTTCAAATTAGGGTTATGGACTTGCGTTGTTTAGAATGTGACTCAGAAACAATGCAAGTGAGCCAGACTCTTACATGACACATGAATCATATCCTTGCTATGGGTGATCACCTAGTCACTCCCACTCTCATGGCAAGAGCCAGTTGAGTGGAGGTACAACCAAGGAGTTGTTTTGTTCACCAGGAAGTAGAATGTCATGAATCATGGTTGGTTGTTTGTATGATGTATATTTGTGCATGTTTGGCTGAGATTGTTATGAATGTTGTGATGTTGATGAAAACATTCAATGGTTGTTGTGGTTGTGATAATGATATGACTCAAAGTGTCACTTGTTCTAAGCCTATCTCGAAGTCTATTTTTCGCGTTTAAGATACATAGGTGATCTAGCCTCCTTTGTTCATTTTGAATGCATTATTGTATGAATTCTTGGTGACCAATGATCTTTGTTGATGTTCTTCAACTTCTCTTATCTATTATATGCTTTTTTGAATGAGAATTGGTTGAGGGAAGTTCTCCTTAATCTCGTCTAGGATAGATTTTACCCAGTCTTCCCTAATGCTTGGGCACAAACAAATACTAGACAAGAGGGGGAATGTTTGTTTGCGTTGATTTGTTTTGATTGAGTTGACTTTGTTGACCTCATGATGAAATCAAGGGTTTGACTTGATCTTTTGTTTCTCTTTTTGGGTTTTCTAATGTTATTGGTATTTATTTTTATGAATGTAGAACAACTTTTGATTCCTTTTTCTAAATTTCAAATGATTTAATTACCTAGAAAGGGAAAATGTATGCAAACTATATGATTTTTGTACGCAATCTAAACTATGTTTTTGTTTGTTTTCATGTATGAATTTTGAAAATAAAATCTAATGAATTGAAAATTATAACTAATTTAGATGCAATGAAATTAAATTAATCTAAAAAAGCAATTAAGACTAATCTAAGCAATTTAAATGTAAAATTACTCTAAGAAAGCAAATTAAAACTACCTATCAAGAGAAAACCGAACAATGTTTTACTTTCATAAGAGCAAGATGTGATTTAATTACTACTAAAGCTTGAAAAACCTATATGTATTGGGTGGCAGTGCCTGGTGTGAGTCCTCAAAGGTCTAATTTTGGCAATTGTTCCTTCCTTTGCATTAGTGGGTCCTCCTCTTGGCAACATGGACAAAAACAGAGATATGAAAAGAAACTGGCTATGAGATTTGTATCGATGGAAATTGAAAAGGAATTGAATTGAGCATGTGTATGCTATGGACAAAAAATGGCTTGAGCATTTAAGATATGGTTGAAAATAAAAGGAACACAAGGTCCTAGAATAAGCATAAAAATGTTAAGGGGGCAACTATTTGCAAAAAACTTGAGCAAAAGCAAGAATGCAATAATGAATTTGCCTGCTTAGGAAAATATTTGAAGCTTTGCAAGAAATAAAAGTAAAGAAATAAACCAAGAGGCTCAAAGGCTCATGAATAAGCTTGAAAAATCTTATGAAGATGAGAAGAGCACTCCCAGCATGAAAATGATGAAGAGGTGAGGGGTATTTATAGGTTCAAAATCAACACATAAAAGTGGTGGTGACAGGGGAGTTAACAGGAATTGATTGAAGAGTGATCTAGCTCTAATTGAAAGTGAACAGAGGTTGAAGAGAAGATCACAAAAGAATGATTGGAAGGTAACATTAGAGTGATTGGGAGCCTAGAAATAGTTAGGGGAAGTAAACAATCAATTATGCAAGGAGGAACTCACAATCAAAAGCCAAAAATGGAGTCAGATTGGGCTAAAACTTGAAGAAATCATGTATGGAAAATATGATAGGGTCACCCCTTTTGGGAAGTGGGTCACCCCTTTTAGCAAGGCAGGTCACCCCTTATAGTAAGGTAGGTCACCCCTGGAGATCCTAGTTAAGTTGTAGGGTTGCCCAAGGAGATCTTGAAGATAATAGGGGTGACCCAGGCTAAATGGTTTGGACAGGTGGTTTGAAGGTGGAAAAGTGGTCTTGAAGGTTTTAAAATGGTTTTGTAGGCTTGAAATGAAGAACACACATGCAAAGTGGGTTGCTCCTAGAGATCCAACTTTAGATATAGGGTCACCTAGGGAGATCCTACAGGACATAGGGTGACCCAACTAAAATGGTTTGGACAAGTGGTTAAGAGGTATAAGGGACCTTGGAAGGCCAATCAGATGGTCATAGAAGAATGAATGATAAAAAATACCCTTAGGAGAAGTGAATTTTCCCTCTTAGGAGGTGGATTACCTATGTCGTTAGGGATGGCAATTGACAGGGGTGGTTTGACAAAATTGGGTTAAGCGGATAACAAGAAAGTGTGCAAGACCTTAGAAGGCTATCTTGAAGGTTAAGGAGGCACAAACAAAGAGAAAAACATTTGAAAATGTGTTACCAAGAGAAATGCTACTAAGAGGTATATATAATTCATGCTTACATGTACATGATTAGGACTTTAGCTCATCATTGGATTGCCATGTAGGCTTGTGTGCCTCTTTCATACTTATAGGACCATTTTGGTTCTTCAATATTAGTGAGCACCATGTTCATTGAGCATCTATCTACCTCTGTTCTAGGTGTTCCTTTAGTTGTAGCCCTCTTGGCATGCTCTCCTAATGCCTCTTGCACCTTCTCTATCCTTTTCTGGTACCTTTCCTTTCTTTCTTGGGTCGAATTATCCCTTCTTTCTTATTCTCTCTTCTTGTCAACCATGATAATCTTTTGGCTCTCTTCCATACCCATCTTGATCTCAACAATAATTTCTCTCTTACTATCACCCTTTGCAATAAATCTTTTAATTAATTTTTATCCACACTTAATACCTTTTATTCATCCCAAGCATCAGACTATATTTGTCTTAGTGGTCATGTCCTTTTGATCTCCCCATTCCATCATCACCCCTAGGTTCCTAACCTCTCACCTAGGGTTGGCACCTAGTATTTGCTACCACACATCTCCATCATTGCCATATCTACCATTGATACTCGGTCTCTTTAGAGTATTCTTTATTGTAAAATTCTCTCCTTGTTTTGTAGTTTTCTTCCTATGCATCAAAAAATTGGGGTCCCAACAATGGAATCAAATGTTTCCAATGAATAAATACCGAAGGTCTGGATAAATTATGTCAGAAAGTTAACCCTAGGGTGATGCAATAAGGAAACCAAAATAATTGTGGTAGATACACATGTAAGCAAAATAAAAATTATACGCATTCACACATCATAAGATTGTTCCATTCATTTATTCATAGATAGTTATCATATACAATGTACCTTCATACCACATACATAGATATATACATCACATATGCTTGGGTGACCAATCTCTTAGCCTATATTACATATATCTATACTTTCTCCTCCTCTTTCTTTCTATGTTGTCTTCTCTTTCTCCTGTTTTGTCTTTTCTCCTTGTGGTATAACTAGATGTTAATCTAGCTTATAAGGATGTAGGGACATGTCCTTTTGTCTATCTTTGTGTCTTATCATCCTTCAAAGGATATTGCACATTGACAAATGGTATCACAATGTCCTTCTTCAGTCTTGTGATCCATAGTTTGTCCTATTTTGCTTCTAGTTCCTTGTCTAACAACACTTATTATATTGCTAGATCACTCTAGCATATATATAAATGTGTTAATATTCACTTACGAACTGTAAGCTTAAGAATAAATCATATCAAATCACAAAACTACAATAATATCATGCAAAATTAAATAATTTCACATAACAACAAATAAACTCACACAATAATAAACAAAAGAACAATCGATCATCACCATATACATTCCAATGAGTGGGCGTTGCCTCACGGTCCGTGATGAGAACTATCTTTTTGTAACGTAGCTAATACTCTTACTTCAGAACTATAACATTTGCTCCATGGAAAAGAAAAGAATATTATTCTTCTAACAATATTGTATTATTGATTCATTTTGTACCTATCTCACACTATTTCTCAATCTTTAATAGAGGAAATAACATATCACAAATTACTTAAAATGTACTTGATTTATAAGACAAATACAAAATACAAATAATGGAAGATTTGTCCAATGTAGCATAACAAACTACTTTGAAAATAGTAGAACAAGTGTAGTATATCAAACTACTTTACATCGCATGAGATTCACATCTCTAATTGAAGATTTAGTGGCATCAAAATAGCCATGAATTTACTTTTGGCAGCAGTTATTAGTAAATACAATCAAGTGTTTATTTTTGTACTATTCTATCCCAAAACTTCATTAAATATTCCTTTCTTCTAGTTAAGCATTAAGCAACTCAAAAGGTAGAATATGGTGTTTAAAAGGGTATAATGGTGATTAATTATGGCATTAAAAATAATTGAAATATGAGAAAATTTGATATATAGTTTAATCTAATAAGAATTGTAAGGACTTGCGGTGTCTAAAGACACTTTTGGGGAATGATCGCGAGGGTTAAGTTCTCCTAGGTTAAATCCCTAGATGGATAGACTTCACGACTTGAAGAGAAGATTCAAAGACAACATTCATATACATGCAACTGGCCTATATGCAGATGAGGTTCTTTGTCCCTTTAGAAAATCAAAGTGCGCTCTACATGCTTTGATTATTCCTCGTACTCCAGCATATGAATTAATGACACATTGAATGTCTTTAAATACCATGACATAGCAACATGCCACACAAACATGTGTCAAGCCAGCTTATAACAATTAGTACCAAGGGGGGAGGAAGTTAGAATTATAATTTGAAATTTTGAATTTTGGGTTCATTTTTGCATGTCACAAGATTGATCCTGAGTGGAACAAAAATAACCTTAAGTAGAGAAGTGATAATATCAAGGCATGGATTAATGTATGGGAGTGTTTGCGAATGTAGTTGCAACAATGAAAGGTAAGTGATGTATACTGAATGAATGAATGAATAAAAGATTTTAATAACGTCCACGATGCCAAAGTAGCCTATGGGACCCAGACCCACACATAGCCCCACCCCAAAAACAAGGCCGTTAAACACTTTGCAACTCTTTCTCAAGCTCAGATCTTCTGTCGTGGATTTTGATCAAAAAGTTAGCAGTTCTGCCAAGTCTATCCTTTTCAAACAGATTGCTTAAGCTGCTACCTTTCAAGAAAGGTGTCTTTGTAGCTGTCTCGGATGTCCTTGTATGCTGAGCATTCCATGATGAAATACCATTCCGTCTCAACCACACCCTTGTTGCAAAAAAAGGCATAATCTCCGTTCCCACTCCTCCTTGGGAATCGCCCACCTGCCTATTTCACACCTAAGATGGTGCGAGCTAGTCCTTAATTGCGCAATCAACATTTTTGCTTTCCACTTGATATCCACTCCTATGTAGGCTTTTTCTTCATGGTCCCACAAGGGGTTGAACTCTTTGATATAATAGGCTTTTTTCCGACCCATTTGATTATACCACATGATGTTTCTAAATTTTTCTCTGACATACTTTTTTATTTCCTCTTTAGCATGTGGGCATTACTGCATAGTAATATCCCACTTCTTTAACCACTTATCATTCTGTTTCATCCATGTATTCTTTCTCCTATTCACCTCTTCCTCCATAACTATCCTAGGCCAATGGTGGTTTTCCATATTTTGAGTTTTCCTTATATAACTTAGTAGCTGAATTATCACCGACGCCTCCAAAGGGTACATACCAGATTCCGCTAATAGGATCTCATACAGAACCGAATTCTTATTTTTGAGACTACTTATGATGATGTGCCTCTGGATTCTCTCAACCTGTCTCCATTTCTGCTTAGACATACCGCTGCCCCAAATTTCACAACCATATAGAATCACCGGGATAACAAGCAAACCAAAAAGCATTCTCTTGGTTTTCCAATCCCACAATTCTGCATTCCTACATCTATTCTGAAGGGAGTAAAGTGCCTTCCAGCCCCCCTTGAATTCTTTTTGCTTTGCAAGTTTCCAGCTGAGTTTGTTTTGAAAATCTATCCCAAGGTACTTGTACTCATCTACCACTTCCAATGGGTTGCCTTTAAAAAGGAAGCTAACTTGCCTCTTTTTAATTCTCAACAAGAATATCATCACTTTGGTTTTGCTAGTGTTTACTTGCATCCCAAGTCCCTGACAAAAGGATTCCAATGCTTGCAATTGTTCTCTCAAACCAAGAGGCAATTTAGCAATTAGAATGAGATCGTCAGCGTATAAGGGTAGTTTTATCACGTACTTAGCCAACTGAACTCCCTCTCTGCTAGTCTTGTTAATCCACTCTTCTAACTTATCAATGTATAGCTTGAATAAGGTTGGGGAAAGCGGACAGCCTTGCTTGACGCCAATATCGCTGCCAAAGCACTCATAAATCCCATTTTTGGTTCGAATTTTAGCCTTAACCAGCTCATAAAGTCTATGGACAACAACCCTATACACATCCGGGACCCCAAGTTTCTCCATCCTTTTCCAAAGCTTGCTGCGTGGCACCTTGTCAAAAGCTTTTTTAAAGTCAACAAAGGAACAAAAGGCTTCGTTATCTTGTGTGTTCCAAATTTTTTCAATCATATACTGAAGGGTGACACCATGATCAATAGTGGAATGCTTTGGCCTAAAACCAACCTGCCCATTAGCTCTTTTTCCCTCTTTTTCGGCCCAGCTACTAATTCTACGCTCAGCCATGCTGCCAAAAAGTTTACAGTTTACCCATGATCATATAAGCGTAAGTGGGAATAAGAATGAATAGGAATTAAAACACAAGCCAAACTTAACATAAAAGTATGCCAACTAATTGAAAAAGGACATATATATATAAAAAAAAGAAATTATTTAAACCTCGGGACAGTCAAAGCCACTTCATAATTTTGCGCCAGAGCTAAATGGCAACGCATTTGAAAGATTTAGCCTTAATTATGCGTTGATATAACTGTTATTAAGGATAACTCCATTTAAATGCACTAAAGAAATTAATATTCCATAATTCTGCTTAATTGCAAGGCATTTAGAAGATTTAACCAGGCAACAGTGTACGTCAAAACACTGCATACAAAATCAGCATATATACCAGACTTACTGTGGAGGAAAGTAATAATAAAATCTTGCACGTTTCAAATGCAAATCTTTTTTGAAATGGACGGCGGGTTCTTTTGGACTGTCTTGAGCTTCAAACAATTCCCTTTCCCCCGACTTTGGCAACGTTTAAGTTTTGTCAACCGCTGAGAAAACGAATGAGTGAAGAAGGAAGCCTTGGTTGAATCCTGCCTTTCATCACCGCTCAGGTACAATTCTTTTTGCTTTTCTCAATTTCAATTTCTTTTGCCTGGTATTATGCAGTCGTTTAATCAAGATACACGCCATATTTGAACTGATAACTATCACTCTCAGAATACAAGGGTTGCCTTTTGTTTCCACCAAATGTAAAATTTAGGCGTCCAGACTGTAATTTTAATCAAGTACAAGAATGAAAAAAAGTTATACCGAACGAATGAAAAATAAAACTTAGAACGTATTAGGATTTGTTCTGTCAAAAATTAAGATTAACACATCTCAACTAATATGTGCTTAAATGACAGATAAACATCACATAAATACCCAATCAAGCCCATATCTTAGGAATTGATGAATACAAACGGAAATCAATACAAGCTGGATACATAAAAGATCAAACCAGGCTAGCAAAGCCCTTTAATTTTTATGTTTTAAAGCTTTAGTTAGTCCTACAAACAAAAGTCATCCTTAGGGATTACATTTATTGGCAAATAGCAATGGAGCCGAAAACTGCTTTAATGTGGCTACCAAAAATTCTCACAAGGCCTCTTGGAGAACCCTGTGGAAGTTTCAGGTAAGACCTGGCTCATCATAGACTGGGTACTGGTCCAGTGAGAAATGCATTATATAAAGGATCGAGTTCCTTTGAAACTTTCTTGGATTGAAACTATATCTGGATGGCAAGACTAGAAACTGCTGCACCAGGGCCCGTTTTGGAAAGCAGACAAATTTCTTTACTATATCAGATATTCGTGTTCTATACAGGTTTTGACTGCATAACAAACATAAAGTATACAAAGGTTCATGTACATAACAAGCTCTTTTTCCTGGGAGGGATTTGCCCTTACAATCTTGAGAGAAATTTGTTATGCAATGTTGTCCTTCAATCATGATAGCCTGCTGGATGCCAAGCATTATGTAATGACGCAACTGTAGGATACCAAAGAAGCTTTGTATGAGGTAAAGTAATATCTCTGAAATAGAGATGCTGATCCTGCTGTTCACAGATACATGTCAAATGTCATGCATGTTTGCGCTAAAGATTAGATGAAGGAACAAGTCCCATTTGCTAGAATTTCAACAAACAGTAATAGCTGGATTATTTGCAACCTTATAGTTCATGAAATAATTGTAAGCCATGCATTGCAGAATTTTTAAATAAGAGAAACTCTCATTCCATGAAAGTATACACATCACATCCCATCCCATCACACAGTTTCCCAACTATAGTTGAATAATGGGGGTTGGGCATCTATCTCCATCTCCTTTCTGCTCATTTGAGAACCTGTTCTTTGACACCAGAGGCAAGGCCATACTAGCGTACATGTTTTTCATTTTCAAAGGGCTAGAACCAACTAGTGGGATACAGGGACATCTAGGCAGATTACTACTAAGCTAGCCGCACCCACTCTTAACCAAGTAACCAGTGCACTTCTTCTGGATCGCTTTTGCTGCCTCTCTCCAGGCACAGATAGAGATAGGACAATCTATAAGTGGGGCCCTTACCTTCATAGTGCTCTTCTACCCCAGCTCCATTGGCTATATAACTATAGGCAGGGGAGGAGTGGGTAGGGGGTTGGGGGAACACTACTTTTTAACAAATGACAAACCCTACTATCTATAGGGCACGGATAGATTTGATTGGCCCCCCCAATTCACCCTATTTAGCCTCTCCCTGTGGCCCAAGGAGAAGTTTAATACAGTCTATAGCACAATGGCTTGCTCTATTCTATACTGACCTACAATTAGAGTATGGTAAGTTGAGTGCCTTAGTTATCTACTATAGATATATAGCAAACAATCCATACCTCGGTTATCTACTAGAGATAGAGATCTACAGTCAATGGTTAGCTAGTATAGTCTAGTATGGTATAGACTCGGCCCAACCGAATGTTACTAGTGACTAACACCAAAACCAGCGACTAGCTACAATCTATAGACTTCCTCTCACCATATAGATAGAGGAGGGTTGAGCCCTCCCATGAAAGTATACATTTTACCATGGACACAAAGAAAGTAATGCTTTCTTTGTCATTTCAATTCCAACTAAATGTTTTGAATTCCATGGGAGGATGTGGTACTAATTCGAAAGAACATAATGTACTACATGGCCATGGTATAAAGAAAATTCAAGAGAGCTATAGTCTAATATAAAATACCCCTCCCAGCCCCCTCGAAATGTCTACTCTTGGATCTCTGTTTCATGCGGAGACACTAAAACCAGCAAGTTAGTTGTCTGAGAAAACTATCTGGAGGATCCTAGAAGCTCAAATTCCAAGTATAAAAATATGGCATTTGCTTGGCCATTGGGATCGAATTGGGGATGCAGTCCCACCATGGCCATCATCATACACGGCACAAACAACGAATTGCAACTCAGAATTTCCACTGTAGTGGATTCAGTGACATGTCACCATTGATTGGGCTGTATTTCTGAATTTGGGATATTATTGATGACGGGGCTGGTAAATGACAAACAATCCTATGTTTTAACTCCAAAATTGATGGCCTTAAAGTGGACCAAAGTAAGGGTCCTTCCGATTTTCATCAGCACCAAACATCCATGTTCAACCAAGAGGACACACCCATGATGACTGTGGGCCTTCAACCCTATGGTGGACGTAACCAAAATAAAAAAAGCATGGGATTGTGAGGAATATGAGTGACCATTGTATCACCACATAATTCTCAGTTGTTGTTGTGTTGAAAGGAAAGATAAGGGATTCAAAGACACAAACACTGCAGGTATTGATGACACTCAAAGGACCCCAAATTGGCTTGCAAAGGAGCAGATTAGATTTTCATGTCTTACATATTCCAAATGGAGGACTTTACTCAATCTGCGAACAACCTCCCAAACCTGCAATAATGCAATCATGGCTTCCCATGGGAACTGATGTTGATGTGATCCATAAGGATCAAGAGAAGAATATTCCTCAACAAATTGAAGTTTTCCCAAAGTTACAGGCTTTGAGACATCAAGATCTTTTAGTGGATGGTTAGGATCTTCCGACACCTATAAGAAGCAGTGTTACAAGACTTGGACTCAGCAAGCTGATTTTTGACCCGGACTCGAACTCGGTGCTTAGACTCAGCCAAGACTCAGCAAATTGAAAAAACCATGAAATATAGAGATTTTTAAGGATTTAAATCTTGTTTCATGTACCCTTTAATAAATAAAATTTAAAGACACAATAAAGTAATCAAATAGTAGCTACTTTGATCACATACACAAGTATACATCAATCACAAGTATAAAAGCGAATTTTAGCTGAAGGAAACAACATTGTTAGATATATAAATTATAAATATTGTCAAATAGGATTTTAGTTAATAAATAGGATATTAACTAAATTTTCTGATTTTAGGGTTCTGATTTTCTCCTAACTTCTGATTTTCTGAATCTGCTCCAAAAACCCTAAGTTTCTGAACTTCTGATTTTTATATCAGACTTATACACTTATATCAGCCAATTAATCATGCCAAAACATCATAAAAATCATGCCAATAGTTATGCCAACATCATAGTTGAATTACACAATGAAATAGACAAGGAATCAACACCAAATTACAACCACAATGACTGAAATTCTGGATCAGATGTCTGCTGTTATAAATCAGAATAATGACGTCTGAAATTACATCAACAATCATGGGCAAACAAGCCAAACATACCTAGATATCTGCTGTCTACAAAACAGAGGTAAACCCTAGGGTTTATACATACCAAAACATGTAAAAAAACCTCCAAATGATGAGATTGCCTTCCAAGAACGTGGCTCCAAGATGAGGGTTGAAAACCCTAATGCAAGTGGACACAATAACATCAAGATGCTGGTCCAAAATGAGGCGCTCAGGTCTGCTAGGGTTTGCTGCTCCAAATGATGAAAATGTCACCAACAACAACTCAACAAACCCCTCCAAATGATGGCGCTATAATCATAGGGCAAAACCCTAATGCAATGGCAATCTCAAGCACCAAACAAGCTGCTCCAAGGATGGCGAATGGGACTGTTTTGCTGCTGATCCAAATCTGAATATGAAATGCAACACAAAACTCCACCACAATG
Source organism: Cunninghamia lanceolata (assembly GCA_027924645.1). NCBI lineage: Eukaryota > Viridiplantae > Streptophyta > Pinopsida > Cupressales > Cupressaceae > Cunninghamia > Cunninghamia lanceolata. The sequence goes on along the minus strand of BSBN01000936.1, from coordinate 1,060,156 downwards.
CCAAATCCACTTCCCAAATGCAAGTCGCTCCTCTGAAGAGTGTGGCACTCAAACCTAGGATGAAAACCCTAGTCAAATAACCTCCAAAACTCGCCAAAGATGATGTCTCCAAATCTGATCTGCAAATCTGAATTAAAATTCTGCTCTTCTATCAACCATGAAGTACAAATAGATCCCCGTCATGGAACCTCCAATTGATGAGCTAGGTTTTCGTCCAACTCACCATGAAACACAAGGGTTTTCGTTTTTGGTTCCAAAGCCCAACTTCCGTTGCAGCCAAGAGTAAAAACTCAAGTAAAAAGATGTATGAATGATATCATCAAATGCCACAAAATGATCCTTTATTTATACACACTTTTTACCCTCTCTGCCAGTCGACCTAGAAAGACATTTTCTTTATTTTAAAATGCCCTTATCCCTCCAAGTAGGCCGACCACCTTCATAAGACCTTAGGCGCCCAAATTCAAATTAAAGATTTGAATTAAATATTAAAATTCCTCTCCTTGGGCGCTCAATCAAGGAATAAAATATTATTATTTTAATATCTTTTCTCCTTCATAGGTCGTCCTTTTCTCATGGGCGCTCACATGGGACCAATATTATTTTATTACTTACAACTTTCCTTCCTCCAAGGCGCACCTCAAATCAAATGAAATGATATCAAAATTATCTTATACCATGTCGCCCTTCTAATGACAATTTCCACACTTTTTACCATCTCAAGATGGTTCGCTCCAAGTGAAGGCGAATGATTTTGCTCAAAGTGAATACATCAACATGATTAGAAAAATATGCCAAGTCATCTCTTATACTCCAATTGCCCTCCAAAAATCCCAAAGTGTGAAAATTAGTTCATTAGGTATTGATCCATGATCACTCCGAAAATGGGGACATTACAGTTTGGCACTGCCATTGCCTATGTTGTTCTCTTTTTAGCTGCTTTCCTTTGCTCATATGCTGCAAGGAGGTCTCTTGACTCCCTTTCAACCTCCATAGTAGATTTTGTACATGCCGTAACATCTCGGCAAGGGATTCGTGCAGGGTGATATTTGAGTCTATTTATGCCTCTGAACATACTCATAGTGCAGTGAATACAAATAACCTCTCCTCGTGTTGAACTTGGTGTCTGATGTTTCTAGCAAGGCTCCTTTGGTTTGCCACCAATTCTTCTATTTGTGGAAGCCATATTCTTTTTAGAAAAATGAAAATGAAACCTAGCAAAAGAGAGATGAGAAAAAAAAATAGTAATACGATGGTTAGCAGCTTAATAAGTTAAAACTTAATACAACATTTTGTCTCTAATGGTTCGTAATATTGGACGTCCGTAAACTGTAATACAATATGAATATTTTATACAAGATATTGTCTGTAATATGCAATTGCATCTCAAAAAAATAGTACTTAAAAAATAATATAATAAAACCCATAATACAATATTATTTTTAGTCATATTTGGTTCTCCTTCTTTGGCTACATTTCTTCTTTTATTTTTAGAGGTTAGTAAAAAATATTAACTTTTATCCTCAATTTTATCCACTGCCTCTCTCTCATCTTCACCTATTTACACATTTAAATTCTTAGGATCCTCTTCTCCTTCTAACGGATATTTTCCTCCTTTCTTTATTGAATAACATGTTTTGTATGGTACTTGTACTCTTTGAAGTGTGACACAGGCACAATCATGAATGAGTCAGCTCCGATGCAGCACATGGACCCTCTCTTGGCTTCTAGCGACCTCTGAGTCACTCTCACTCTCATGGCAAAAGCCAATCAAGCGAAGGCGAGACCCGGGGGTTGTCCTGTTCATTTAGGAGCAAGACCTCACGAAGAGTGGCTTGCCTGATCAGGGGCCTCTTGTTGTTTTGGATTTGTCTTGTTCTTTCTATGGCGGTTGTTGTTGAGATGACTATATGACCCAAAGGGTCACTTGTGGTTTGTCTCCTATTGGGGTTTTTGAGATTCCAACGCCTAGATGGATCTTGATTTGCTTTATTTATGTTTCTAGTACATTGTAATCTAACTTCGAATGCTTGTATGTGTTGTTGAATTTGTCATTCTTGTTCTATGACCCTAATGAAGTGTTGTTGTTCTTGCGCGAGTTGTTGTCTTGGGTTTAACTCTTCAATCTCCTCAAGGACTGCCCTCACCCACTCACCTCTAATTCCAGGGCACAATCGAATGCTTGGATTTGAGAGAGTGAATTCGAGTTGGCCAAGAGTTAACTTTTTGACTTAGTGATGTAAACTAAGGTTTTGAATGAGTCCTTGTTGACCTTGTGATGAAATTGAGGAGTTTCGACTTGTGTTGACTTTATGTTGACCTTGTGATGAAATCGAGGGTTTGTGTGAACTTGTTTCACTTTTTGATGTTTTCTAATGTTTTTGGTATTTTGTGGGTTTTTCTATGTATGCAAGCTATGATGTATGCAAACAATTTTTGTTCTTTTCTCCAACTTTTGAAATAAAATGAATTAAAAATTACTCTAGGAATTGAAAGATTTATGCAAACTCATATGAAATTACGTAATGCAATTATTCTATGTTTTTATATTTTCAAGATTGATTTTGGATTAAACTAAGAATTGAAAAGTACATTTAATGAAACCAATCTAAATTGCAATTTAACTACTTAAAACAAGCTAATCTAAGCAACTTAAATTAACCTATCGAGGAAATCAAAATGACAAGATTACTATTCTAAGAGCAAGATTTGTGATTTAAATATTACTAAAACATGAAAAACCTAGAATATGGAGATGCATGATCCTTCAATACCCTCTGAAATCCCTGTGTATGGAAACCTCTTCATCCTCCTGCAGCAGCAAGGTCGTCCTCTTAGTGGCAAGTGGGAAGGAAAAGAAAAAGAATGAGCTTAAGAAAGCTTTGAATGAGCTCAATGTGAGATAAGAGCACTATGGATTTAGAATTGGTGAGCATAACAATGCTATGAAGCCTTTGAAGGCTTTGGCAAAATAACAACAATAAACAAAAGGCACCTATGTCCTGCAACGAGCATAAGCATGCTAATGGAAGAGCAAAAACTAAGAAAAAGATGGATTGTGAGAATGAATTTGCCTCTCCTATTGCTTGGAGGAGGGCGTATTTATAGGTTGAGAGAGCACAAAAGGGGTGGGGATGATTGAGGAGTTAAGTCCCTTGATTGGAGAGTTAACTTGCTTGATTGATTAGAAGACTGAATAGATTGGAGAGTGAACAAGCCTTGAAAGCTTATCACAAAAGAAGAAATGGAGTTAGTATGAGAGTAAGAAGAGTTAACAAGAATAGATTGGGCTAAATTTGCACGATTGGGAGTGTTAATTGAGTTAATTATGGCCTCCTCTATGTTTAGCTCGAAATTGCATGCAAACTGGGTGAAAATAGAGTCTTTTTGGGTTCAAATTGAAGGAGAAACTCGTGTTCAAAATCTACAAGGGTCACTCCAGGGCCACCCCTTTCACCAGGGTAGGTCACCTTGGGCGACCCCTGGGTCGCCCTAGGTGGCCCTGGGGCGACCCACAGAGGGTGACACCTAGGCAAAGTGTAATGTCCCCTTTCCAAGCCTAATCAGTTTGGGCCATTAGCCTATTTCATGATCCTGATGGGCTAGTGGATGGTTTGGGATCTCTTGTGGTTGATCTCTTGGTTTAGTTTAATTATCAAATTGGAGTTATAAGGTTTATTTTATTTGATAATTAAACTAGTTAATTTTATTATTTAGTGTGCACTAAAGTCTAAGGTGGATTATTTTAAAAAAAAATGTCTTAATGTTATGTTTGGAGGGGGAAAAGGAAAATGTTATATTTTTAATTCCCTAGTCACTTAAGTGTGCACATAACTTGATATTAGAATTTTTTATTAATGGAAGTGCAAAAAGGTTCTATTTTCAAGAAAGATTGGGTTTGTAACTCCTAGGTGCTTATAAAAAGAAGAGGAGAGCTCATTTGATGCTTATGCTTGGATTTGATAATGTTATGCTGCTGGATTGGAACCAGAGATCAATTGTGCCTTCTTGTGGACGAAAACCCACTGGAGGATGATTAGTTTCGGTGGTGAGATATCCACCCTAGCTGGTAATTGAGGATTTCCACTCAGGGAATCACAAGGTGTTAATGGTGTTAGGAGATTTTGTGAAGTTTATATATGGAAGTCAGTTTTGTAGTGATGTTATTTGATATTGTATTGGTTTGATATTATTTTTGGAGTGTTTGTGTTAGAATTTGTGTTTCCTGGAAATGGCCGTACAAGGCAGGCCATACATGGCTGTAATGGAGCGATGCTCATAAAAAAATAAAATCTATTGTTATGAAGTTTTTGATCTTTGCATCTCATGCCTTTCCTCTAAACGCCTATGTCAAGAGTCATTTCATGAGTTTTGGTGAAGTTATTGAATTTTTATGGGTGTCGTACCATCATCAGGCCGTACACTGCAGATAGGAATCGTTGCACATGGAAAATGTTTGGTGAAGTTTTGTTAATCTTTGTGGATTGCTTACTATTTTACCTACCTAGACGCCCCCTATGGCAGTGATTAGAAGTGGTTTAATGCAATCTAAGATTTTCTGGGAGGATCCGTACAATTTCCTGGCCGTACGGCCTAGTCAAAAAAATATTGGTGAATATTGATCATAATTCTTTTGCAATTGATTTGTTTGTATTCAGATTTGTTTATGGGCAATGAAAATCAGTTTGATCAGTTGCTTGGGTATGTGAGATATGCATTGATAATTTGTGTTTAGATTTCCTCCTTGGCTGCCGTACAGTGTCAAAATCAGTCAGCAGTGTGGAAACTCAGTATCAACATGTATAAATCTGAATCTTGCAGGCATTTCAGTTGTTGATGTGTTGGTATCCACCAAGTTGCAGGGTGTATCTTCATCAATGAGTTACCAGGGTAAATTTTATGAAGCTAATCTTGTGCTAATGAAATTGGTTGCATAGAATGATTTCATTGTAATTTCATTTTCTAATGCAAAAACACATAATAACCCCTGGATGGTTTACCGTCAGTGTGGAGAATGAATCCTTCTTTATTTTCTCACCCACTGGAAAAGTGGAGTATTCCCACTGAATAAGTGGATGCCTTTGTAATTTTCTTGTTTCTTTACCCACTGGGAAAAAGTGGCGAATCCTCACATTTATGTGGATGCCCGTTGCAGCGGATGAATTGTATTTACTTTGTTGCATGATTGATTAGTTGTAAGCCGATCACCGTATGGTCTCACCTTGCCCTTTCCAGGATCTTGGTGATCAAAAGGTGTGAGGCCTTTAGTTGGCTTATGATATTTTATGTTAGTGTTGTTAATCATTGTTCCAGTTTGAAAAGAAAAAAAATTAGGGGTAGACTGTTACAGTGGTATCAGAGCTGGTCACTCCTGCCAGCCTATGATCTTCTTCAAATCAGCCTATAGTGAATCTCAGTTCAGTTGCATACTCAATTGATGAATCCAGAAGACACTAAGTTCATCACCTACAGAAGGAGAAGGTATCCTCAGTTTGATCTGGAACCAGAGGAAGGAGTCAATATGGGTGAAAGGCAACCAGAGGAGCCCAGTATGAGAGACATATTGAATGATCTTGCTAGAGGCCAGCAAGATATTGTCAGAAGTAATCAGCAGATGAACAAACTGTTGGCTCAGTTAGTAAGTCAGAATCTGGGAGGAGAGACACCTCGCAATAATAGAAGTAATGCTGGAGATCGTGGAGAGGCTAGCAAATCCCATAATGCTGGTCAACCACACAATGCCACTCATGCATCTAGGACTTCATCTTCTAGACCTATGATGCCTTTGTTTTTGGGTCAGCAACATAATCCTGTTGGAGGACAGCAGTTTGTCACAGAAAGTTTTGATGATTATCGACAAGAATGGGAGTCTTATGGTAATGATTTTCAAGATCTTATGTCCTTCAATGAATTCTTTCAAATCAAGTATCGAAATAGGCCCCGGATTCAAAATCAGGATATACAAAAGAAGCTTGGGAAAGTGCCTATTCCGCCTTTTGATGGTTCATCTAAATGCATAGCTAGGTCTTGGGTGCAAAAGATGGACAATTATTTATGCTTGAATCCTATGTTGGAGTTGGATTCTATTAAATTTGCAGCTGCCCACCTTGAAGGAGATGCTCATGATTGGTGGACTTATGGCATGATCACTCAAGGTCATAGCCTGATTACTTCCTATGCTGATTTTACTCAGAGATTAATTGATAGATTTGACAAGTATGACCCTGAAAGTCACTTTAAACAGTTGGCTCAAGTGAGACAAAAAGATTCTGTGGATGCTTACATTGTTGAATTTCAGAGGATAGCTGTTATGGTGACTAATATTTCAGAGGCTAGATTGACATATCTCTTTATTGAAGGATTGATGGAGCCATTAAGAGGTTTAGTTAAGGCTTTGGAGCCTAATTCATTGCATGAAGCCATCAAGAAAGCAAGGAATATGGAGTTCACTACACCAAGAAGCAAGTTTTATTCTAAGCCATTCCCATCAAGGAAGGATAAGAGACCATTCAAGAAAGAATCCAATCAGCCCAAGTCATTTTTCCCTAAGTTGGATGATGAAGTCAGAAATGAACTTAGAAGGAAAAAATTATGCTTCACATGTAAGGAACCTTGGGCTCCTGGGCATAAATGCTTTGAGAAAGGAAAGGCACAACAAATGGAGGCATATGTTATTGTTGAATCTGAATCAGAAAAATCAGATCAGCAAGATGAATCAAGTGAAAATGAAGATGTTGATGATCTAGAAGAGGCAAGAGCAAACAAGGAAAATGAAGTAACATTTGCTCAATTATCTGGGAACCAAAGGAATGATCCTTTCAAGGTTCGTGGGGTACTTGGTGGCCAAAGAATCATTGCTCTCATTGACATTGGTGCGTCACACAACTTCATTGATGAGGGAGTTGTTGCTAGAAGGGGATTGAAACCTGAGGAGTTTGAAGGTTTTAAAGTTGTTGTAGCAGATGGATTTACACTATCTTGTAATAGAAGATTACCTTAGCTTTCCATGCAAAGTGGCAATCATGAAGTTGTAGATGACTTTTATGTGATTAGTATTACTGATACTGATGTTGTTCTTGGTATTCAGTGGCTAAAGTCATTGGGAGATATGAGTTTAAATTTGCAAACATTGGAATTAAAGTTTTACTATAATGGTAAGAAGGTTGTGTTAGGAGGTATATCCACTGGAGGGCCAACGATGGTGACTGCAAAAAGAATGGAGAGGCTGTTTCGTAATGATCAGATTGAGTGGGCTGCTCAATGTGTCATCATGCCTACTCCTACCAAGGAGGAAAAGAGATCTTATCATCCTGATATTCAAGATTTGTTGAGTAAGCATAGTAAAGTTTTTAGTAATCCACCTCCTGGAAGGCCTCCCGATAGAGGCATTGAACATATTATAGAGCTTGAGGATGGAACAAAACTGATCATTACTACTCCATACCGGCAGCTAAAAAGATTCAAGGATGAAATTGAGAGGACACTCAAAGAGTTGTTAGATATGGGCTTCATTAGACCAAGCAAAAGTCCTTTTGCTTTATCAATAGTGTTGGTGAAAAAGAAAGATGGTACTCTCCGTTTGTGTATTGATTATAGGGAGCTCAACAAGAGGACCATTAAGAATAGATATCCAATTCCAAGAATTGATGAGTCGTTGGATGAGCTTCATGGAGCGGTCTATTTTTCAAAAATAGACTTGAGATTTGGTTATCCCCAGATAAGAATGAGGGAGAAGGACATTGAAAAAACTGCCTTTAGGTGCCATTATGGGCATTTCGAATTCTTAGTCATGCCTTTTGGCTTGACAAATGCCCCTGCAACATTTCAATCTTGCATGAACAAAATTTTTAGCGAACAGCTCCGGAAGTTTTTGCTGGTTTTTTTTGTAGACATGGAAAGAGCATTTGCAGCATATAGATGTGGTTCTTGGTATTTTGGAGGCTAATTCCTTATTTGCCAAAGAAGCTAAGTGTGAGTTTGGCCTAACGGAGATTGTATATTTAGGCCATGTTATCAGTGTCAAGGGAGTTAGCATGGACAAAGAAAAAGTTAAAGCCATTCTAGAGTGGCCTCCACCTACAAACCTTACTCAATTGAAAGGTTTTTTTGGTTTGTGTGGTTTTTATAGGAGATTTGTGAAAGGTTTTTCACAAGTTGCAGCTTCTCTCACTGATCTTACAAAGAAGGGAGCCTTCAAATGGTCTCAATCAGCCCAAGATGCCTTTGATCGGTTCAAACAACTCATTTGTAGCAGCCCTGTTCTTGCATTACCAGATTTTTCTAAGCCCTTTGAATTGGAATGTGATGCTTTTGGAGAGGGTATTGGGGCTGTTTTGATGCAAGATAAGCATCCTATTTGTTTTGAAAGTAGAAAATTAAGGGGTGCTGAAAAAAAAAATTCTATTTATGACAAAGAAATGCTTGCCATAATGCATGCCTTAGTTAAGTTTCGTCAATATCTAGTGGGAGGCAAGTTTATTGTGAAAACAGATCATAACAGTTTGAGATACTTCATGAATCAAAAAGATTTGAATGAAAGGCAGCAAAGATGAGTAAGTAAGTTGCAAGCTTTTGATTTTGATATTGTATACGTTAAAGGCAAAAAGAATGTTGTGGCTGATCCTTGTCAAGAAGGCCATATTTACATTCTATGGTGGAGTTGGTTGCTGATTGGAAAGAACAAATCATTCTTGAATATGCCAAGGACTCTTTTGCATCAAGTGTTGTAGATGGAACCTTCAAAGATGATAAATATGAGGTAAATGGTGGTTTGATTTTATACAAGAAAAGAGTCTTTTTGGTTCCAAACTCCAAGGTTAAATCTCTCATTTTTAAGGCTTTTCATGATTCACCCTTGGCTGGTCACCAAGGCGTATTCAAAACATATAAACAGATAAGAGAGAGATTTACTTGGAAAGGGTTGAAAGAAGAGGTTTGCAAACATATCAGAGAGTGTTCTATATGCCAACAGAACAAGTATGAGAACACTTATCCTGCTGGTCTGCTCCAACCACTACCCATTCCCAATCAAAAGTGGGAAAGTTTGGCTATGGATTTCATTGCTGGCCTTCCCAAGGTGCAAGGGAGGGATAGTATCTTTGTGGTTGTTGATAGATTGACAAAGTTTGCTCACTTTTATGCTGTTTCTATAGGATTTACTGCAGTTCAGGTGGCTGAATTGTTTTTCAGAGAGGTGTTCAAACTTCATGGGCTGCCAAGAAGTTAGTGACCGTGATAGCAAGTTCTTGAGCTTATTTTGGAAGGAACTATTTAGATTGTGTGGCACAAAATTAACTCCCAGCACTAGTTACCATCCTCAAATGGATGGACAATCTGAGATAGTTAACAAGTGGCTTGAAGGTTACCTCAGAAACTATGTCTCGGGACAGCAGAAGGCATGGGTAAGATGGTTACATGTTGGTGAGTATTGTTACAATTCTTCTTATCACATGTCAATAAAAATGTCTCCATTCATGGCATTGTATGGATATGAAGCTCCTAGCTTCATTGACATGTTGTTTGGTGACAGTCGAGTTCCTAGAGTCAAAGAATTTTTGCAGGACAACCAGGACTTGCTGAAATCATTGAAGGAAAATATCAGATCAGCTCAAAATCAGCAGAAGTTGTACGCTGATCGGAAGTGTACAGAGAGGGTTTTTGCAGTAGGGGACATGGTATATGTCAGATTTCAGCCTTACAAACAGTCTTCTATCAAAAAGAGTGGGGCTGAAAAGTTGAAGCCACGTTTCTATGGGCCTTTTAAGATCATTGGTAGGCATGGAGAGGTTGCTTATGAACTGGAATTGCCTGAGCATAGCAAAATACATAACATTTTCCATGTCTCTCGCCTCAAAAAGGCCCTTGGACAGAACATTGTGCCATCATCAGTGCTGCTACCTATTGATGATGAAGGGAGACTTGAACTTATACCTGAGGCTATTCTTGATCAAAGAGAGAGGGTGTTGAGGAAGAAGACTATTAAAGAGTATCTAATCAAATGGAAAGATCTTCCTCTTGAGGATGCAACATGGGAAGGCGAATACATCTTGCAGCATCCTGTATTGCAATTGCTTGGGGACAAGCAATTTTTGGGAGAGAGCACTGTAATGTCCCCTTTCCAAGCCTAGTCAGTTTGGGCCATTAGCCTATTTCATGATCCCGATGGGCTAGTGGATGGTTTGGGATCTCTTGTGGTTGATCTCTTGGTTTAGTTTAATTATCAAATTGGAGTTATAAGGTTTATTTTATTTGATAATTAAATTGGTTAATTTTATTATTTAGTGTGCTCTGAAGTCTAAGGTGGATTATTTAAAAAAAAGTGACTTAATGTTATGTTTGGAGGGGGGAAAGGGAAATGTTATATTTTTAACTCCCTAGTCACTTAAGTGTGCACATAACTTGATATTAGAATTTTTTATTAATAGAAGTGCAAAAAGGTTCTATTTTCAAGAAAGATTGGGTTTGTAACTTCCAGGTGCTTATAAAAAGAAGAGGAGAGCTCATTTGATGCTTATGCTTGGATTTGATAATGTTATGCTGCTGGATTGGAACCAGAGATCAATTGTGCCTTCTTGTGGACGAAAACCCACTGGAGGATGATTAGTTTCGGTGGTGAGATATCCACCCTAGCTGGTAATTGAGGATTTCCACTCAGGGAATCACAAGGTGTTAATGGTGTTAGGAGATTTTGTGAAGTTTATATATGGAAATCAGTTTTGAAGTGATGTTATTTGATATTGTATGGGTTTGATATTATTTTTGGAGTGTTTGTGTTAGAATTTGTGTTTCCTGGAAATGGCCGTACAAGGCAGGCCGTACATGGCTGTAATGGAGCGATGCTCATAAAAAAATAAAATCTATTGTGATGAAGTTTTTGATCTTTGCATCTCATGCCTTTCCTCTAAACGCCTATGTCAAGAGTCATTTCATGAGTTTTGGTGAAGTTATTGAATTATTATGGGTGCCGTACCATCATCAGGCCGTACACTGCAGATAGGAATTGTTGCACATAGAAAATGTTTGGTTAAGTTTTGTTAATCTTTGTGGATTGCTTACTGTTTTACCTACCTAGACGCCCCCTATGGCAGTGATTAGAAGTGGTTTAATGCAATCTAAGATTTTCTGGGAGGATCTGTACAATTTCCTGGCCGTACGGCCCAGTCAGAAAAATATTGGTGAATATTGATCAGAATTCTTTTGCAATTGATTTGTTTGTATTCAGATTTGTTTATGGGCAATGAAAATCAGTTTGATCAGTTGCTTGGGTATGTGAGATATGCATTGATAATTTGTGTTTAGATTTCCTCCTTGGCCGCCGTACAGTGTCAAAACCAGTCAGCAGTGTGGAAACTCAGTATCAGCAAGTATAAATCTGAATCTTGCAGGCATTTCAGTTGTTGATGTGTTGGTATTGTCCAAGTTGCAGGGTGTATCTTCATCAATGAGTTACCAGGGTAAATTTTATGAAGCTAATCTTGTGCTAATGAAATTGGTTGCATAGAATGATTTCATTGTAATTTCATTTTCTAATGCAAAAACACATAATAACCCCTAGATGGTTTACCGCCAGTGTGGAGAATGAATCCTTTTTTATTTTCTCACCCATTGGAAAAGTGGAGTATTCCCATTGAATAAGTGGATGCCTTTGTAATTTTCTTGTTTCTTTACCCATTGGGAAAAAGTGGTGAATCCCCACATTTATGTGGATGCCTGCCGCAGCGGATGAATTGTATTTACTTTGTTGCATGATTGATTAGTTGTAAGCCAATCACCGTATGCTCTCACCTTGCCCTTTCCGGGATCTTGGTGATCAAAAGGTGTGAGGCCTTTAGTTGGCTTATGATATTTTATGTTAGTGTTAATCATTGTTCCAGTTTGAAAAGAACAAAAATTAGGGGTAGACTGTTACACAAAGACAAAAAGTTGTGTATGTTAAGTTACAGTCTGAAAAGGGGATCTGGCATCTGAAATAGGGTGTAGGATGACTTCAAGAAGGGTCGCCTAGGGAGTTTTGGTCATTAATAGGGGGAGACCCATAGAGGAGGAAAGCTGGGTAGAAACTGAGACATGGGTTTGGTCTGTTAGGTTGTCTAGAGGCTTCCTAGGGTCAGAGACCTTCATAACGAGGTGTTGAAAGGTAGAATTAGCAAGAAAGGCAAAAACTAAGCATATAGGAAAGTGAAAGAATGTGACAAAAGAAGAATCAACAAAGGGGAAAAGAAGAATGGTTAGGAAACTTGAAGAATTGACAAGGGAAAAGCCAACTGACATGTGTCACCAAGAGGATTGTTGCTCATGGGATGTTATTATTGACGCTTTCGTGTATGTGATTGGGATTACATGTCATCATGGGGTCCTCATGGAAGCTCATTCGTGTTTTTAGTGCTTACAGTACTGTTGATGATGTTTTCTTGACAAGAACAACATTAGAATAAAACACCAAGTGCTCTATCCTCTCTTGAACAAAGCGTCTCGAATGCTAAACTACGTGATCAAACAAGAATGCTCCAAGGTTCCTTGTACGTGATTTGCAACGGATAGCCTCGGTGGTGTAATGTGATTTGCTGTATCACAAAGGGACTTACGTTGAATATGCTCCTTACTCCACTCAAACATGTACTCTTTCCTTGTGAAATGGAACTTCTTCTGTCTATGAAAGAAAATGAAAAAAAGCAAGGGTTGAGAAAGCTAATCTAAGGACAATGAAGTGATGGATGATGTCAAGATAGACAAATTCCTCATATAACCCAACTCCGCTTCGCCATGAGGACCAACAACTACACAAAGTTTGGTGCAATCTTCTAAGGTAACTCAAAGATTTTCAAATTGCGAAGCATTCATCCAAACACCCACAGCTGGCGCAGCTTGAACAATCTTCACAACCGAACTAAAGCATGTAAAGGTTCAGGCTAACTTTGCAAAGTGAGTTGCCATTGACAATCCACAAAAAGTATGAACCATTAAAGAATTCATCAAATATCTTAACATATTGGCATCACATCAATGAACTTCTAATCTAACTCTACTTGGAAACATTTCTCAATCATCCGCGAGAATTTGAAACCATGCCAACATCCCATAATCACACAGATCACCATGAAAAATCAACAATGAGCTTGTATTGATCCGGGAAGTGTTTTTACAACAATTTTACAATATCTCTTCAATGACATCGAAGAGTTTCCTCTACTCTACTTGCTATTCTACTCTCCTACAGCAACTCTACTCCTAATCTCCTCCTATTGTTTTACAAATGAGAAGAATGAGCCTTTTATAGACTCTAGAAATTACATGAAGGGCTAGGATTGATTTGACAATCAATGGCCGAGATCGAGACAAGAAGGCAGTTTGTTACAAGATTTGCTATTTTTAGAACATGAAAGAGGCAATGAAGGCACGTTTCCCAATGTGATAAGCATATCTGGAGCATCTTTATGGTGGGCCCTCTTACATGGCAAAATGCTATTGGCTTGATGATGTGTACATGCCACCTCAGCATCTTTGAATGAACTAGTGTGATTCACTTCATGTTCACTTTACTTAGAATATTTTCTTGTTGTTGTCTTGATGTAACTCATGGATCGCTTTGATGATCATGCTCATCTCTCATCTGGTGATGTTGTGCCTGTGCAGGATCATGCCTCCGGACAGTTGCATGGACTCATGGAGTAGACTAGTGCCTGATGAGATCTCTTCTTGTCTGGCACATGATATGTGAGCTTCTGGATGATGACCTCCTTCAAGATGTGCTTGGTAAAGTGACAACCTTCCACTGATCCTCACCTCGAATGGATGATGCTCTTGATGATGAACTACACTTGTAACCTTGATCATCTTGAACTAGCTCCCCTCCACATGGCGTCGATGTCTTCCTCATCCAGACATATGAAGTCTTCGAAGTAAGATAAACTTGATGTTGGAGCTCTCCTCCATGTTGTGATGATGACAAGTTTGAGCAACGTTCCTCAGCCTTCCAAACTTCTCTTGTATGAGCTCTCGCCATTCACCTCCTTGGATCCCCCATCACCTACAAGAAGAAACACATCAAATTAAGACTTGATATAAAGGATTTTCAATAACAAATTACATTATCTTATGCATGTGGGATCAAAAAAATGACATTTCAAAACATATCCTTTCGCATGAAATCCATGCCTAAGTGCCTAGGCGGGTTTAGAGGGATAGTATGGATTATTTGATGTGAATTCCATGTCAAGGTGTGAAATCCGCCCAGGCTGGGCGGGTTTAGGGGCGTCATCCGGAGAGTGTCTTGTGAATGACATAACATTGTCCAGGCAAAGTGCTCAAGAGGTGAAGTTGTCCAAGCATAGAGGTCAAGGCCGCCCAGGAAGGGCGGGCTAGGAGGTGGTGAGTGGATTTTATGACTTAGGCACTTTCTAACTTGGTTTTGACAATTTCAAGACATCTTCACTTGCTTCCTTGATGGTTTAAAATCCTTGCATGAGATTTGCATATTAGATGAGTGGAATTTGAAAGTGATGTTTGGAGTAGTTCATGTGAAGATCAAGAGAATCCAAGCTCTCATGCTTAGGCCGCCCAAGTAGGGCGGATTTGGAAGTGAGGCTTGGATTTTTACTTATTATCCTTCATGTATGTTCCAAACTTGCATGTGTTTGTTCAAAACTCAGTGTTAGCCATTGCCTTCCTTGCAAATTTTTATGTCATTTCTCCTGGGCGGATTTGAGGTTGGTGCATGGAGGATGTCATGTGAAGACATGAAATTGTCCATATGGAGGGTCTAAAGCCGCCTAGGAAGGGCGGGTTTGAAGGGTAGGCTTGGATTTTTCATGACTTGGTGATTTTTGCTTAGTTTTGATAGTCTAAAACCTTTTACACTTGTTTCATTGATAACTTGACCTCTTTGAATGCAATGGAAAGCCATGAGAGGATGGGCGGATTTCAAGGGTCTAGGCGGAGTATTTCATGTGAAGGAGATGACTCTGTCCAAGTGAAGGTCCTAAAGCCGCCTAGGAAGGGCGGGTTTCAAGGGTAGGCTTGGATTCTTCAACTCTAACCTTCATTTGATGCTTGTTTCCTCCTCATGATTTCTCCTTGTTCTTATCTCCTTGTAAGGTTTCATTTCTATACATTCTTAGGCGAGGTTAGAAGGCAGATCTGAAATGTTTGATGGACTTATCCTTATGTCATGGTGGAGTCCGCCTAAGCTAAGGAGCCTTGAAAATGTTGTATGGAGTGTATGATGTGAAAGAGGTGAATGAAAGTGAGAGTTTCTTAACAAGATAGTCTTGAGAGTGTGTATGGATTGCTTCGCTTAGCTCATTCATCTCCTCATGAAGACCTTCTCTCCAACACCCTTAAGACTCAAATGATGCATCATGGATACTAAGTGATGATGTTATCCACCCATCATGATGAAAACCGCCTAGGAAGGGCGGGTTTGGATAGGTGGTAAGGATTTTACTATGTGCACACATCTTTACCTTAACCTTGACACTCCTCTTCCACCTCCATGACTTAGTGACTTTCAAACTTCTTTCCTCTTAGAATGACCTTAATTATCTCATCTCCTGAGTGTGATCTTGATCATCCATCAAACAAACTTGCAACTTATGTCATTCTTCACCCTGAGCGGTTTTGAGAGTGTTGTGTGGAGAGTTTCATGTGGGAGGAGACAGAGTCCATCATTCCCTCATGAGGCCGCCCAGGTAGGGCGGGTTGAGAGGTGATGCATGGATTCTTCTTTGAAATGCACTTGATTCTATCTAACTTGCAAACTTCCATTGGAATTTCATCATATCCTAGTGTCTTGTGCAAGAAAACCTTGAAATCTTGACCACTTTCCTTCTTGGGCGGATTTAGAGAGTATGTGTGGAGGATTTCATGTGACAGGCAACATTGTCCGAGACCCCCTCCTGAGGCCGCCCAGGTAGGGCGGGTTTGGACATGACCCTTGGATTTTCATCTTAAAACTCACTTAATCATTCTAAAACCTTAAAGTTTCCATCAATCTTTATCACCTTCTGATGTTTTGTGTTGAAACACTTTGAATTTTGCATAATCTCTCCTAGGGCGGGATTTGAGGGACTGTTTGGAGTGAATGATGTGAAAGGAGATGAAATCATCCAAGCATAAAGCTCAAGGGCGCCCAGCATGGGCGGGTTTGAAGATGTAGTGTGGATTTTTAACATTTAAGAACTTCTCACCCTTGAACTCGACTCTAGCCTCTCCTTGGCATCATCTTGATCAAACAAACTCAGTCGTTTATGTTATCCCTCATCCTAAGCGGCTTTGGAGAGGGTGCTTGGAGATCTTCATGTGTTAGGTGGTTCAGTCCACAAGGACCTCTTGAGGCCGCCCAGGTAGGGCGGGTTTAGAAGGTGTGCTTGGAATGCAAGTCTTGTCGCCATATCCGAAATGTCCTGAATGGAAGTATATTGAAAATATGTTTAAGTATAAGTCAGATATCTTATACTTTAAATATTTATCAATATACTTCCAGGATGTTTGAGATGGGTCTAGGATCCATAGGATTTAACATGCAAATTCTAGATTTTGGAGGATCCACCAGATTTCAGACTTAGCCAATTTTCAGGGTTTCAGGACATCAGGACATCAGGCTTAGTGATTTTTTATCATTCTTTCCAATTATTTCATCCTTGTTGTGAGGAGTTTAAGTAATGCTTGGTTTGGAGATGATGCATGGAATGTTGCTTGTAAACTACTTAACTTCCCTCCAACTTGCAAACCTTGCTTGAAATTCATCATTTCTCAGTGCCTTGTGCTTGAAAACCTTTTAAACTTAACCATTTTCTCCTAGGGCGGATTTGATGGTTCTATTTGGACAAATGCATGTGCAGGACGCTGAGTCCATGACCTCATGCCAAGGCCGCCCAGTCTGGGCGGGTTTGGCGGTGAGGCATGGAAGTTTCATCAAAATCTTAGTTTTAGACTCCATCATCACTCCCTAACTTCCTTCAGTCAGCAAAAACTCGTGAAAACATCCTAACTTTCCTTGGGCGGGTTTGAAGGTGTTGTCTGGACAAGCTCTCCTGATGGTGAAGACACTGTCCAAGAGGACCTTGTGAGGCCGCCCAGTTTGGCCGGGTTTGGACAGTACCCTTGGATTTCTTGCCTTAGTCAATTTTTGGATTTCCTGAATGGAAGTATATTGAAAATATGTTTAAGTATAAGTCAGATATTGAGTTTCTTATACTTTAAATATTTATCAATATACTTCCAGGATGTTTGAGATAGGTCTTGGATCCATAGGATTTAGCATGCAGATTCTAGATTTCTGAGGATCCAACAGATTTCAGACTTAGTCATTTTTTCAGGATTTTCAGGATATCAGACTTAGTCATTTTCAAGGTCTCAGTGACATGCATCAGGATGAAGGCATATAGACCTCTTGGCAAGAAACTGTTGAGACTTGCATACACAACACTATCAAAATCATACAAGCTCAGAGGAAAACTAAACCTAGAGCAAAATGAAGCGAGAAAGCAAAAAAAAGAGGGGGTCCCCATTTGCAATGGGGCGATGTGTGATTACATCACAACAAGTACCATAGTCGTTTGTACCATCCATTCAATCATTTTTTGGTTGCCTTCTTCCTTGTGATGTACTACTAATGTCTTTTTCTTTTCCAATTTTGTTTTAATTGTTCTACTGGTAAGGTTATTATTTATCCAATTTTCCTCAATGCATTTATTTTTAGTTTGATTTGGGTCCCAAAAATTGAAGGTTCTATAAAATTTGGTTTTTATCATGTCCCAATATCTAGTTTCTTCCCTTTTCTCTTGATGTATATACCATTCTTTTGCAATAAGGGCTAAGGTCCAATAAAATATTTGTATTCTTAGTCTTTCATCTATTTTTCCTAGTCTATCCCAGACTTGTTCATAACTATTGATGTTATATTGTGGGTTTTTAGTTCCATCATACTTTGTTAGCTCATTTATATCTTCTTCTTCTAAATATCTATTTTTTATTAAGATTTTTAGGGATTTCCATGTTCAGTATGTTTGGTTTGTGGGTATTCCACCATCTTGTAGCACTTAACACTAGTATGTCATCTAAAGCTTTCATTTTAAATTCTTTCTTCACAAATGGTTTTTCATGGCTTGGAGGTAGTTCAACAAATCTACCACTCCTAAGTAGTGTGGTAATTTTATATAGGAAATCCCCTTCTGTATGTGGTATGATCTTCTATTCTATAGTGAGGATATTTCTTCTACGGTGTTTATTTGTACATCCTTAGACATTTTCTAGACCATAAACGCATTCCTTAATCTAGGTATCTTTCTTTTACAGTTTTCTTATTCATCCCACTCCCAAGATTTTGCTGCATCTTTTGTGTTGGTTGAGGAATCACCACTTTCTATAAATATTTCTCCTTCTGAACTAGGTTCTTCATCATACTCTTTTTTGGGTATTCTCCCAGTTGTATATAATGGTTTATTCCTTTCGTCCTCATCTTCTTCATCTATAGTATGTATTTCCTATATATAGACTCCTTTGATACCTTCATTGAAAGGCATATGAACTATTTTCCATGTCCTTGGAGTACGAGTTTCTCTTTTCCTGCATCAAATATCCCATTATTTTCTACAAACCATTCTATATATCCAATATGATATTAAATATATCATGAGTCCCTTGATACATGTCTATGACCTCAAAATCTACTTTATTTTTTATCCCCATGAAATCCACTTGTACATCTCTCCATGTTCCTATAGGGCACTTGGGACTTCCATCGGCTATCTAGCAATGTCATTGGGTGTTTTGTGAAGTTTGGCTTACTAAATGCTCCCCATACTTTCTTTAGCATAATGTTTATGTAAACTCCTAAGTCTAGTAAAGCTTTCTTTACTATTCTTCTATTTAATTTGACATCAAGTAGTACTTGTTGTTTCTTCCATTTTTTGTGTGTTTTTACTAGAGTCTTGACTTCAGGTCTTCTTCTTTGTTCTAGAATCTTTTTATTCTAGTGTTTTGCGAATTATTTTTCTAATATATTCTCTTCTTCTATTAGATTAGTCAATTCTTTTAAGTGTTGTGCATCTTTCTTTAAGAAATAGTCCTTGTTTAATTCTTGTTTTTGCATTTTTTTAATCAATTATTTAGATTTCATGACCATTAGATCATGCTCGGGTTTATTTGGGTATTTTTATTCTTCATCACTTCCATCAGACTCTTCTAGGATATGTTTCTTTTTGCTTGTATCTATCTCTCCTCAAGTGATTACCACCACTCTATTTTTCTTTTTCTTGAACTCCTTGATGACCTTTCTTCTAAGTTTTTCCTCTTTCTCTTTGTATTCTTTTCCCAATTGATCTTATTCTATTAATGAAGATTCCTTTATTTCATATTTGTTTTTTGTAGCTATTTTATTGCACCATCTAATGATTTGTTGTAATGTCCCATTTTTGGCGCATAGATGTTCATGCGCATTGTGCTTGTTCGTAGTCTTGTGAAGGCTATCCGGAATGTTGGAAGAACTCCAAAGTTCTTGGAGTGGTCGTGGTTCTATATGTAGAGCAGTTGTGTGTGTCTCAAGTCTTCATTTCATCAAGAATTGGTCAAAGTTATTTATTAGTGCATTTCTAGTGTTTATTTTGGCTTGGGACTATTATTCTTATAATTAATTAATATTTTACTAAGGTTGCCTAAGGTTATATTTAATTATTGCAACTTAGTGTAATATTAATTATAAAAGTGGGTTTCCTTTTGGAAAATGGATTAGTTCTCTTTGGCATTGAGCTCAGTGGATGTCCAAGGTGACAGTGATGCTTTCAGATATTGGATCGGTGTAATATCCCTAACTGGATATTCGTTGATCTTGCTTGTTCTCAAGTTATACAACTCAGTTAAACCAATGGAACAACAAACATAAAATAGAATAGAATCAATAATTCAAATTAAAGATTTGAATATCAATTTTGATCAAGTTTGCAAATTACAAAACAACTATCAGAGATCAGATACAACTGTTGCAGATCAGATTTCATAGTATCAGTGATTCCAACTGTTACTGCTATTAGAGTTATATAAACAAACATACCATATGCATATAATCTTCAATGATGTTGTTTCTTATTTTGATGCTATCATTTCAAACTCACTATTTGCAGTTACCAGTGAATAGGTGCTTGTATCTGTAATACCTGAATGGGAAGCAATCTGCAATTTATGACTGCGTCCTCAGCATATCAACTGCTGTGATTTCTTGATGATAGAAATTGAACACAAAACTATCACGATCCCTTGTTGACGGCTCCACAAAAATGCGAAGGTCTTCGATGAACTTTGCAATACAATAGTCTCCACTCCAGTATCTCTATCACCCGACACTCAGGAATCAAGCCTTGATCTCTATAGAACCGGGTCTTCAGTTCGACCACTCTACAGGCGTCTCACTATACTATGCCTGCACGCAGGATATATATATGCAATCAAATCCTCCAATGTATGTGGAACCTTCAAAGTTTCAATCTTCGATGATATGTAAGTGCCTTCAGACTCCAATCGACGGAAGATGATGTAGACTTTAGTTTAAAAGCCGTGATGATGATTTGGAGTATACTCGCCATCTAAGATATGGAAATCGACCTCCAATATGAAATTCTCTTCCCATTGTATAATAGAGATACAAACCGATCCCTAAGATCTGATGTAGTAGCCTACCGGAATGATCGCTCACCAAGTCGCTTGTTCCATGCCACCGCTACAATGCTCTTGATACCAGTGAGTCGATGATAGCACTATCGCATTTGAGGCTGTTAATCTTGTGATCCGCTGACTAATGAATGCGGAATCTCAAACACTTGATTCCTTTCCAAGTATCGGTGCTTATGCTGTCAAACGATTGTTAAAACATCAACGAACTCCTTGTATAAATCGCCACCTGAGTGCATGTGCGCTATCAACAAGGTATTCTTAAACAAGCTTTATATGCTATTACATATGCAGGGACCCACGAATGTCAGATATTGTCTACTCAAAAGCCAACATTATTAGTTAGACAAATACAAACAATTTCTGTATGTGAGAAATACCCATATAAAATCAATCAGAGAAGTTTATAATTTAGCCTAGCAAGCTCATATACATTATTTTGAAATTTTACAAAGATCTTCAATAAAATTGACAAAATGGTCTCCGACCAAATATCGAAAACCTTGAGGCCCAATTGAGAAACCTGAGGGATTTCTCCTCTATAACTCAGAAAATGCAAAGAAAACCCCTCTTTGACATTGACTGATACAAAACATAAGTTATAGACTCAATACATCAGAAAAACCAAGACATAAGCATCTAAAACATGCTTTACAATGACTCTCAGGCTTCCTTTTAAAGCCCTTACATCAATTAGGCCCAACCTAATTTTATTAAATGCAAGTTTATGTGTACACAGTCACACTTAACAATATTAAATGCTTGCACTTGCACTTTTTAAATGTGTGTGTACAATAACACTTTAATTTATAAAGTGTTTTAATACCGACTTAAGTAACTTAAAATAACATATTAATTTTATAAAGCAAAATAAAAATACTTTATAAAATTAATTTACAATTAAAATTTTTTAAGTTACTTAAAAAATGGGGACATGACAGCCCTCCCTTCCCGACATTGCTTGTCCCCAAGCAATGGGAAGAAAAACTGAACTCAATCAATCCTTGGATCCCAAATTCAGCGAGGCTCGTCAAGCATGCTCAACTGCATCTCTTCAAGGCTGCTGACGAAGAAGATCTTGGGACCGCTTCTACTGTCGCACAATGTAGAAAACACAAATGTATCCAAGCTGTCATGAATCGGAACAGCAATATAGGTGATGTCAAAAATGTCACTGAACCAATGCAAACCAAAGAAACTCATCTTATACTCCATGTCCAACCAATACACATGCCTCCACACACTCCCAAGCAACTCAATAGCTGATGTAGGTCATGAACAATCAAGAGGTGCAATGTCATTCCAACTAATATGCAAAGTACCATCCTCAATGCATGAAGAAATGAAATCATCATTAAACCTATTGCCAACAAGAAAATATGGATTCCCTTCATAATAAACTCTTTCATATGCGGCTGTTCCAAAACTGAAATCATCTACTTCAATGTTCAACAATGAAGAAAAATCATCAACCCATGGAGAAAAAACTATCATATCATCCACATACTCCAATAAACAAACATCATCACAATCAAGAATAGGCTGATTTAGTTCACCACATGGAACTGTTGCATCAAACAAAACTGAATCCTCTTCATCACTATTGTGATATTCAAGCACATCATCATTGGCTGCCCCAAAATCATCAATTTGAGCTGATTGCAAAGGAATAGGACTGCTGTCCTCAAACAAATCAGGAATTATATCATGCCAATCAACTCCATCAAAGGCTGTCCCAAAACAAGAAACCCCATATGTATCACCTATGTTTGTATGAAACCATTCATTACTCATAGCGATCATATACTTAGCTGTTATTTGATGAGGTAAAGTATACTTGAGGGCTTTCATAACAATTTGTTTGCCATCATGTTGGAAAGTCAACTCCATAGCTTGTTGATCATGCATAACTCTTTGCAAACCAAGCACAATTTCATTATCCTTCAAATCAAGAAGATAGAAGTCATCACAAAGAGTGTACTCACCAAATTTGATACTTAGTTTGCTCACTTTCTTCTTGCAAGGAATAGTGAGTCCTCCTGCTATGTTCACATCAAAGCCTTCAAAATCATCACAAAGCATTCCTCTTTTGTTGACCAAGCCCTCATCAATATAGTTATGTGAAGCTCCACTATCAAGAAGTGCCAATACTTTGCAACCAAACAAAGTACCTTCAAAAATGAATGGATTATTCCTTGAAGCTCCTGAAAGATATGCAATTCTAGAACTCTTGTTATCATCAAGTGTAAGTTCTAGTGTTGGCTGTCCATCGTCATCATCATCCTCATCAAATACCTCTATGTAATGTACCTTGCCTTTGCCAAGGCACCTATGACCAATCTCCCAAGGTTGCTTGCAAGAGTAGCATAACTTCTTCCTTCGGAGTTCATCTCTCTTCTTGACTCATCCTAGAAGTACCTTCACCTTTCTTTGGAGGAGTGGGCTGCTCATAAGATTTCTGATTTGCACCTTCTTCTTTGAAGCTCTTCTTTTGAGGTGTGTATGTAGGAATGATGTCCAAATCAAGTGCAAGATCAATAGCCTCATAAAGTGTGCTTGGCTTATGAACCTTGACTAACCGTTTGATCCTATCATTCAACCCTTCAACAAACAACATTGTGATTCTTTTATCAGACATATCAGGTACCATGACTGCAATCTTTTGAAATTCATTAACATAAGCATCCACTCTTCCACTTTGCTTCAATTGTGCAAGCTCACGGTAGTAGACCTCCACATCTTTTCTATCAAACCTGTTAATGAGTTTTTGAACAAACTCATCATATGAAATAATCCTATTGTGATGTTGAGAGACAAGTCCATGATGCCACCACTCATATGCCAATCCCTCCAAATGCATAGTAGCAAAATGTATGGCTTTTTCTTCACTCATAGGCTTAAGTGTAAGATAGGTATCCAATTTGTTCACCCATGCTCTAGCACTTATCTTGCTACTACCATCAAAATTTGGAAGAGGTATCTTGTTCAAAGCATCCTTGTACTCTTTTGGTTGAGCTCTTCTTTGCCTTCGCTGATTCACTCTACCTCTTCTAGTTTCACGCTTATGGTTCAAGAAGGTATTGATATTCACTCTATCTCGAACATGATCCGGAAATGCATCATACTCATCAATCAAGGCTGTCAAGTCATCAACATCTTCATCTTCAAAGGGTAACTCCTTCTCAATTACCTCTTCTTCTCTAGGAAGAAAGGTAGGCTGCATAGGTCTCTCAACAGTTGGTGCGTGTGTCCTTCTCCTTGGTGAACCTGCAATGCTGCCTGTATCATCTTGATTGCCCCTATTATTATTGTTCCTATTATTACCCTCCAAAGCTCTACATAACCTGTCAATGCTTGCTTGTGTTTGTTGCTGACTATCTGCCATTCTCCTCTGATTTTCAATCATCTCTCTAACCATTCGATCCATATCAACTTGTGGATTACCTTGCTGCCTTCTATCACCCATTGGCCTTCTTCTATAATGATGCAGAAATGGATCTATGTAGTCATCACCCATAGGCTGGCATGTCTATGGCTCTGATACCACTGTAATAGCCCCAATTGGATATTCGCTGATCTTGCTTGTTCTCAAGTTATACAACTCAGTTAAACCAATGGAACAACAAACATAAAATAGAATAGAATCAATAATTCAAATTAAAGCTTTGAATATCAATTTTGAACAAGTTTGCAAATTACAAAACAACTATCAGAGATCAGATACAACTGTTGCAAATCAGATTTCATAGTATCAGTGATTCCAACTGTTACTCCTATTAGAGTTATATAAACAAACATACCATATGCATATAATCTTCAATGATGTTGTTTCTTATTTTGATGCTATCATTTCAAACTCACTATCTGCAGTTACCAGTGAATAGGTGCTTGTATCTGTAATACCTGAATGGGAAGCAATCTGCAATTTATGATTGCGTCCTCAGCATATCAATTGCTGTGATTTCTTGATGATAGAAATTGAACACAAAACTATCACGATCCCTTGTTGATGGCTCCACAAAAATGTGAAGGTCTTCGATGAACTTTGCAATACAATAGTCTCCACTCCAGTATCTCTATCACCCGACGCTCAGGAATCAAGCCTCGATCTCTATAGAACCGGGTCTTCAGTTCGACCACTCTACAGGTGTCTCACCATACTATGCCTGCACACAGGATATATATATGCGATCAAATCCTCCAATGTATGCGGAATCTTCAAAGTTTCAATCTTCGATGATATGTAAGTGCCTTCAGACTCCAATCGGCGGAAGATGATGTAGACTTTAGTTTAAAATAGCCGTGATGATGATTTGGAGTATAATCGCCATCTGAGATATGGAAATTGACCTCCAATATGAAATTCTCTTCCCGTTGTATAATGGAGATACAAACCGATCCCTAAGATCTGATGTAGTAGCTTGTCGGAATGATCGCTCACCAAGTCACTTGTTCCATGCCACTGCTACAATTCGCTCTTGATACCAGTGAGTCGATGATAGCACTATCGCATTTGAGGCTGTTAATCTTGTGATCCGCTGACTAATGAATGCGGAATCTCAGACACTTGATTCTTTTCCAAGTATCGGTGCTTATGCTGTCAAACGATTGTTAAAACATCAACGAGCTCCTTGTATAAATCGCTACCTGAGTGAATGTGCGCTATCAACAAGGTATTCTTAAACAAGCTTTATTTGCTATTACATATGCAGGGACCCACGAATGTCAGATATTGTCTACTCAAAAGCCAACATTATTAGTTAGACAAATACAAACAATTTTTGTATGTGAGAAATACCTATATAAAATCAATCAGAGAAGTTTATAATTTAGCCCAGCAAGCTCATAAACATTATTCTGAAATCTTACAAAGATCTTCAATAAAATCGACAAAATGGTGTCTGACTAAATATCGAAAACCTTGAGGCCCAATTGAGAAACCTGAGTGATTTCTCCTCTATAACTCAGAAAATGCAAAGAAAACCCCTCTTTGACATTGACTGATACAAAACATAAGTCATAGACTCAATACATCAGAAAAACCAAGACATAAGCATCTAAAACATGCTTTACAATGACCCTCAGGCTTCCTTTTAAAGCCCTTACATCAATTAGGCCCAGCCTAATTTTATTAAATGCAAGTTTATGTGTACACAGTCACACTTAACAATATTAAATGCTTGCACTTGCACTTTTTAAATGTGTGTGTACAATAACACTTTAATTTATAAAGTGTTTTAATACCGACTTAAGTAACTTAAAATAAAATATTAATTTTATAAAGCAGAATAAAAATACTTTATAAAATTAATTTACAATTAAAACATTTTTAAGTTACTTAAAAAATGGGGACATGATAATTGGGCTTCCGGTTTGCTCTCCAAGATTCTTGGAGGAGCTGTCTATTTTTAGAAAGTCACCCGGAAGGCATCATTCATCTTCCCAAACATTATGGAGTATGTTGGTATGCTTAATTTTGTAGTTTGGTGATATTTGAGATTTTTCGTAAAATTAGTTGATTTAATGAGCTAAACAATTAATTATTGCACTTGAGTTAAAAAGGTTGGGAAATGTGCATTTAACACTTAAGTGTTATAGCTCGTTGGAAAGGGGATGGGAAGCTTTAAATCATGGATGCCTCATTTTGGGACCTTGCGAATCAAATATTTCATTTATTTTGACAAAGGGGTCTTTGGAGCTAAAAGGAGCTTTTAATTAAAAAGGTGACTTTAAGTTGTGCACACATAATGAGTTATTTTTATATTTTGTTGAGGAGAAATATGAAGGGATAAAGGAAATAATATTTTATTCAAAAAGGTTATAAAAGGAGGTGATGGGCTCATTGTTTGAACATGCTGATGATTTGTATTGTTATGTTGCTAGAATGAACCTGCGAGTTCTTCCATTTCTCTTGAGGATGAAAACCCTCTTGTGGTTTGGTGTGATTTCATACATGAATCACCTTTGTGCTCAAGGTGGATTGGGAGCAAGCTCATACAGAGTTTGCCATGTAGCTGATTGGAGTTAAAAGATTTTGTTGAGTCTTGCATTGTGATTCAAGTTTGTATTATTGAATATCATTTGTAGATGATATATGTGAAGTTGATCCTATTTTCTGTGATTTTGGAGTGAAGTTCCTTTATATCTGTTCTTTGCTGGGCCGCACCAGGCAATCTGGTCGATTGGGAAATAAAAATAATTGAAAATGTTTTGACTCAATCTTATTTGGAGTGCATTTATAATTCCTGGGTGTCACTTCCTTTTGTATTTAATGTGGAATTTCCAGTCACAAATTTATTGATTGTTTGCAGATCAGACGTACCATATGCAGCTGTACTGTCTGATAGTACGATTCAGTTTTGGAAATAAATCTTTGTTGATTGAATCAGTTTTGTATTGCATGACTTTTATCCATTGTAGACACCACTGAACTTGATACATTTGAGGAGTTTAATGCATTTTGGGTTCAGTTATGAGGTGATCTGTACTGGCTGAGCCATATGGACCTATAGGAAATTAGGTTTCTGTTGTGCAGCAATTTCAGAATTTGTAATGTCTTATAGTTGCAGTGTTGATTATTTGATGTGCAATGAAAACTCATAGTGTTTGGAAAGGGTCAAAATTGGTCTTTATAGCATGCATTGATGATTGGTTCTGAAGTGTATATACAGTTTTGGGACTTAATAAAGTGCTACTTGGACTGTATTAAGAGTTGTGGTGTTTTGATTCATTATGGGTATGTAATATTATGATCTAAGACAGTTTGTATTTGGGCAGCAATGTTGGCTTTAAGGTTGGAATGTTCTTCATAGTGTTTGGTGCCATTGATCTTTGATAGGGACATCCGTACCAAAGGGTTAAGGCAGGGTTTTATGAGTTCATTTTCAATCAGCTGTCTCAGGGTCAGTATTATTGGAGTTATCAGAATCAGCAAGGAATTAATTGACTTGTTGTGTTTAGTGCAGGTGATCTCCATGACACATAATATCAACATTGGCATTTGATCAAACACTAGTCTCTATATTTCTGATTATTATTGCATTGGTTTCATTGTAATCATCTTTATATGCAATCACATAATAACCCCTGGATGGTTCTACCGCCAGTGTGGAGAAAGAACCTTTCTTTATTTGTTCTCACCCATTGAATAAGTGGATGGCTTTATAATCTTTTCATTATTACTTCTTTACCCACAGGAAGTGGTGAATCCCCACAGCTTGTGGATGCCTGCATATGCAGATGAATGTTTAGTTATTTGCACAATGTTTTAAATTGTAATCTAAAGCACAATATGCTCTCACCTTGCCCAGTTGGGATCTTGGTGATAAGAAGTGTAGAAGAGTTATAATTGTGCTAACATAGGTTGTCTTTGTTCAATCTATTTTGGAAAATTTTTTGGGGTTGTTTGTTACAGTGGTATTAGAGCTGGTATGTTCTTGCCAGCTTGTTGGGGAGCTAATTTGTTGCATATCTTTCAGTTGAGCAAGTCAGTTTTCAGCTTTGCATGTGAGTGATCAGTACTTGCATGTTGTTCAGTGTGTGGCAGTTGAACGAGGTTGTTCAGTGATTGTTAGATTATGGCATCTCTTAAGAGGAGAAGTGAGACAGATGTTCTATTTGATTCTCTTAGGCAAAGTCAGGATGAATTAGAAAGCGCAGTTCAAGAGAAGTTGGATCGAAGGAAGTATCATCATGAGGCCACTAAGATTATTGATGAGTATGGAAGACTATCAGATGATTGTAAGCAACAACTTCATTGGGATGCTTTCTTGAAAATCATCAAAGAGGGTAATCCTGACAAAAAAGGATTTATAGAATACATTCAGAAGATAAGGAAGGAAGAGGAGATGAAGACAATGTCTTTATGCAAGCCCGAATCACCTTTTCCTTTGGCAAGGACCAAGATCCATTCTAAGTCATCACTTTCCATCCCACCGAATAAGAAGCCCCCTATTTCGAGGAAGAAAGAGCTTAGCAAGAATGAACTTAGAAGAATAAATTTTTGTTTCCTATGCAAAGATTCTTGGGAGCCTAACCACCAATGCAAGAAAAAGGAAGATGAATCAGCAACCTTCACCACATGTTCTTTCTTTCCGAATGATGTGAAATCCGAAAATGGTGAAGATGAAGTCTTGATTAGAAATGAGTCTAAGCCTCTGTATGATGAAGACAAAGTCACAAATCATGAGACATGCATAGAGGAGTTTGCTGATTTGGAGAAGTCTACAACAGAAATTAGTGAAGCTGAGCCTTGCTTTGATGAAGAACCAGAAGTGTGGGACTTAGCAAGTCCTGTATTTGATGAAGATCTTGAAGATGCCACTACAATCGAGGAGATGAAGATGATCAATAGACTACTAGAAGGTGACTGTGCAAGTGAGCCTGAGAGCATTGAAGTGAAGTTTTTATTTGAGGACATGGGAAACAATGAAATTGGAGAAGTTAATGCTACTGAAACTCTCAGGACAGCCCCTAACGAGCAGTATCTTCACCATGCTTGTGAAGGTAATTCAGATTATGGGTGGGAAATTTCCATGCCAAATGAAGAACTTTTTGATTCCTCAAAGATCCAGGATGAAGAGTATGCTGAAGAAGATTTTAAATCAGCCATTGATGAGGATTCAATGTTTGAATATGAGATTGCCATATGATTTGATCTAAGTGATGAAGAAGAAGATTCAATTTCCATGCAATTTGAAGAGCCAAGTGTCCTTGCAGAAGTGTTAGTTGATGAGCCTATTGATGGAAAGTTTGTTGGAAGATTTGAATCAGCTTCTATTTTTAATCCAACATTTGAATTTCAGAATCAGTTATTGGTTACTGAAGATATGATTGTTCAATCTTTAACACACTTTGATCACATAAATAAGTTTGTTGAGGATCACATTTGAAGAGCACAAGTTGAAAGAAGACAAATGGGCATGGAAAGAGGATCTTCACTTGAAAATTGGTGTGTAGTCAGAGGGGCACTAGAAACACTGAAATCAGATTATTTGAACCTGCTTTCTGATAGAGATCATGTCTTTGAATTTGCCGATCGAATATGTGAAGCATTGAAGGGAAGAGATGCTGAAATTGATAAGCTTACATCTAAGTTTAAATCAACAATAAATTCTTTAGAGAGTACTCAAATGACTCTCTTAGAAGTTGAACATCAGCTTGTTGATGTACACCAATTCAAGGAGCAAGTTGGAACTGCTAGAGCAGATAAAGGCAAGCTGATAATTGAAGAGCTTGAATTGCTCAAAGGAAGTTTTGACTTAGGACAGCATCCTAAGTATGCAGATATAGAGTTGGAGCAAATTGATGAATTGTGTGAACAAAAAGGTGAAAACAACTTCCAATCATTTGATGATTCTTTTTCTATAACGGAAGTTAACACATGATAATCCACACCTCATGTTGAATGATGAGGACCAATTGGATGTAAGTAACATGGAGGAGGATAGTAACAAGATATGAGATCCTGGTGCAAAGCATTCATGGAATGTACTGTGCACAAAAACTTCTTTAACTGGAAGTTTTCATCAGTTGTTGAAGATGGGCATAAGGTTCAGGTATGCAATGGATTAGGTTCAATGATGGCTTACTTTCATAATGGAGTTTATTTGCAGGGTTCTATGGAGGATAGTGGTGTTGGTAAGATTGTTTTATGGATGAATTTGGAGTGAAATTTATGTCATGAAGCTACTGTCCTTCATCCAATCAGCCATCATAAATGTTCATTTGCATACATAATGATTGATTGGAGAGAAATTTTGGTCATAACTTTGACATATTCTGATTGTAGATGGCCTAAATTTCTTATTGTTCTCAAAAGATTTTAGTTTTGTTGTTGCTATCCCATTTTGAGATCACTGAAATTTGATTTTCATGAGATTATTTCAGACTTATGCAGCCATGAGATTGATCTTTTTGTTGCTTTTAGCTCTTTATGGGAAGATGACAGAAGTATTCAACTGAAAGGAACAAGTGTTACAGTTACTAATGCTCTTTTGGAGAGTGAGAATCAGTTGATTCATGGCTGTTCAGAGTTGTTTCTAGCTTGTGATCAAGCTGAATTGGGTTCTTCCTCGGAGGAGCATTACAGTTTTTGGTTCCCAGCAGTAGTTTCATGTTGGACAATTATATTGATGATTGCTAACTTTTTCATCTTTGAGTTTATTGATGTCTAGGATCCAAAAAAATTTATGATTGGAAGAATGTTTCATAGTTATAATCAGAATTCCAGTTGTGTAGTTCACAATTATATCAGAGTAACGCAACAGAGGTGGTGTGGAGCATTCTTTAGATTGATTTGGGATCCAGGTATATTATTGACAATCATGCAGGTATCACTGTTGGATAGCATGTATTGCTTGAGGACAAGCAATCTTGAGCGGGGAGGACTGTAATGTCCCATTTTTGGCGCATAGATGTCCATGCGCATTGTGCTTGTTCGTAGTCTTATGAAGGCTATCCGACATGTTGGAAGAACTCCAAAGTTCTTGGAGTGGTTGTGGTTCTATATGCAGAGCAGTTGTGTGTGTCTCAAGTCTTTATTTCATCAGGAATTGGTCGAAGTTATTTATCAGTGCATTTCTAGTGTTTATTTTAGCTTGGGACTATTATTCTGAGAATTAATTAATATTTCACTAAGGTTGCCTAAGGTTATATTTAATTATTGCAACTTAGTGTAATATTAATTATAAAAGTGGGTTTCCTTCTGGAAAATGGATTAATTCTCTTTGGCATTGAGCTCAGTGGATGTCCAAGGTGACAGTGATGCTTTCAGATATTGGATCGGACTTCGGGTTTGCTCTCCAAGATTCTTGGAGGAGCTGTCTATTTTTAGAAAGTCACCCGGAGGGTATCATTCATCTTCCCAAACATCATGGAGTATGTCGGTATGCTTAATTTTGCAGTTTGGTGATACTTGGGATTTTCCGTAAAATCAATTGATTTAATGAGCTAAACAATCAATTATTGCACTTGAGTTAAAAAGGTTGGGAAATGTGCATTTAACACTTAAGTGTTATAGCTCGTTGGAAAGGGGATGGGAAGCTTTAAATCATGGATGCCTCATTTTGGGACCTTGCGAATCAAATATTTCATTTATTTTGACAAAGGGGTCTTTGGAGCTAAAAGGAGCTTTTAATTAAAAAGGTGACTTTAAGTTGTGCACACATAATGAGTTATTTTTATATTTTGTTGAGGAGAAATATGAAGGGATAAAGGAAATAATATTTTATTTCCCTCAAAAAGGTTATAAAAGGAGGTGATGGGCTCATTGTTTGAACATGCTGATGATTTGTATTGTTATGTTGCCAGAATGAACCTGCGAGTTCTTCCATTTCTCTTGAGGATGAAAACCCTCTTGTGGTTTGGTGTGATTTCATACAGGAATCACCTTTGTGCTCAAGGTGGATTGGGAGCAAGCTCATACAGAGTTTGCCATGTAGCTGATTGGAGTTAAAAGATTTTGTTGAGTCTTGCATTGTGATTCAAGTTTGTATTATTGAATATCATTTGTAGATGATATATGTGAAGTTGATCCTATTTTCTGT
Source organism: Cunninghamia lanceolata (assembly GCA_027924645.1). Lineage (NCBI taxonomy): Eukaryota > Viridiplantae > Streptophyta > Pinopsida > Cupressales > Cupressaceae > Cunninghamia > Cunninghamia lanceolata. The sequence continues at coordinate 1,027,949 of BSBN01000936.1, read as the reverse complement.
GATTTTGGAGTGAAGTTCCTTTATATCTGTTCTTTGCTGGGCCGCACCAGGCAATCTAGTCGATTGGGAAATAAAAATAATTGAAAATGTTTTGACTCAATCTTATTTGGAGTGCATTTATAATTCCTGGGTGTCACTTCCTTTTGTATTTAATGTGGAATTTCCAGTCACAAATTTATTGATTGTTTGCAGATCAGACGTACCATATGCAGCTGTACTGTCTGATAGTACGATTCAGTTTTGGAAATAAATCTTTGTTGATTGAATCAGTTTTGTATTGCATGACTTTTATCCATTGTAGACGCCTCTGAACTTGATACATTTGAGGAGTTTAATGCATTTTGGGTTCAGTTATGAGGTGATCTGTACTGGCTGAGCCATACGGACCTATAGGAAATTAGGTTTCTGTTGTGCAGCAATTTCAGAATTTGTAATGTCTTATAGTTGCAGTGTTGATTATTTGATGTGCAATGAAAACTCATAGTGTTTGGAAAGGGTCAAAATTGGTCTTTATAGCATGCATTGATGATTGGTTCTGAAGTGTATATACAGTTTTGGGACTTAATACAGTGCTACTTGGACTGTATTAAGAGTTGTGGTGTTTTGATTCATTATGGGTATGTAATATTATGATCTAAGACAGTTTGTATTTGGGCAGCAATGTTGGCTTTAAGGTTGGAATGTTCTTCATAGTGTTTGGTGCCATTGATCTTTGATAGGGACATTCGTACCAAAGGGTTAAGGCAGGGTTTTATGAGTTCATTTTCAATCAGCTGTCTCAGGGTCAGTATTATTGGAGTTATCAGAATCAGCAAGGAATTAATTGACTTGTGTTTAATGCAGGTGATCTCCATGACACATATCAACATTGGCATTTGATCAAACACTAGTCTCTATATTTCTGATTATTATTGCATTGGTTTCATTGTAATCATCTTTATATGCAATCACATAATAACCCCTGGATGGTTCTACCGCCAGTGTGGAGAAAGAACCTTTCTTTATTTGTTCTCACCCATTGAATAAGTGGATGGCTTTATAATCTTTTCATTATTACTTCTTTACCCACTGGAAGTGGTGAATCCCCACAGCTTGTGGATGCCTGCATATGCAGATGAATGTTTAGTTATTTGCACAATGTTTTAAATTGTAATCCAAAGCACAATATGCTCTCACCTCGCCCAGTTGGGATCTTGGTGATCAATAGTGTGGAGGAGTTATAATTGTGTTAACATAGGTTGTCTTTGTTCAATCTATTTTGGAAAATTTTTTGGGGTTGTTTGTTACATTTGTCCCTCATCTTATGGTATTCTCATGAGTACTTTGGCACTAGGCGAGGTATTTAGGCTTGATGATTGCTCATTTTTTGTTCCAAGTGTTAGTTGATTTATATAGAACTATGGAAATTTAGGACAACTAAAATCATCATGCCAGTTGTTACTACAAAACCCACAACTTGATTTTTCCCCTTTTCTACTTCTACACTAATTAGAGTAGTGTCCCAGTTTTCCACAAGTAGCATGTTGGTCTTTGGCCTCTTCCTCTTCCTTAGCCATCTCTATTAGTGTTGCAGTAGCTTCCCCTACCACATCCTTATGAATAATCATTAGTATAACTTGTGGAAGGGTGTGCATCTTGGATTCAATGATGGATATTATTAATTGCCTTCAATTTTCTCTCTATTTTGGTGCCTGATATCCATAATTTGCTTTGTAAAAAACCCCTTCTAGTAATCCCTATGCTCTTGTCATTCCCCTATTATGTCTAATTCTTTTTTGATAGCAAGGATCATATTGATCATTTTCTTTTAATAACATAGAGTAATTATAAGTTTGGTGTTTATCCCATTGTCTGCATATTGCACAATATACAACTGTCTTCCTAGGTGCTTTATCATTTTTTGCTCTTATTGTGGTGGATTTCTTGGTGCCTTCTATCATTGGGTACTCATTCCTTAATGTCCCTTTCTACTACGAGTACACCAAATATTGTTTCTTCTAGCTAGGGGAGAAGTCTCACTCTTCTCACATTTCACTAGAATTTCCTATTCTAATCTTAACATTTCTAGTTCTAATTTTTATTTTTCAATTTCATCCTTTCACAAGGGATCATTCTCTCACTTCCATGATTGAGACTTCACTCTAGTATCCAATTATACTACTTGTTTGTATATAGGGAACACTTTTCCATCCACTGCCACCCTAATGTAGGGGATCAACCTTGATATACACCACTCAATTCATTATTTTTTGTTAAAGGTTCTTCAAAAAAAATTACCGCTTTTGAAATGTTGGTCATATTCTTCACCAATTCATTTTATCTTGTGTCATCTCCCTTATTTTTCTTACACTTTCTATTGGTATCTCTGGAGAATGGAAATTTGCTAAAAATAGGGCACTCAAATCTTCCCATGTTTTATCATGTTTTGGGCATTCCTTTATATACCATCTAAGTGCTTCATCCCTAATGGTTTTTATAAATTCATATAATATAATCTGGTAATAATCAATTCCATTTCTATTCCAATGAGATTCCAAGATAAATAGATGTTCACTAGAATTGTTGGTGTCTTTTCCAAACACAAGAAGCTTAGTTCCATTTGTGGCCATTTCTATAGGAGGTGAAGGTGTTTCTAATTTAACTTTTTGCTATTTAGGGTTTATCCTTCCTCGTAATTTATTTACAATTCTTGGTTCTCCTTTCTTCTTTTCTTTAGATTTCTTCTACTTGATTCCACTCTTTTGTTATTTCACCAATCTCTCTTTTGCCTTTATCTCTTGGCAATTGAATATCAAAGAAAATTCACTACCCAATAACTCTTAAAAATCTCTTACATAATTACTTCTTTCTCTTGCTTCTTCTAGCCTAAGCAAGGATTCGCTATTTATGACTCTTTTAGAAACTATTCTTATCTTATTCAACATAGGGGTGACTCTTGGTCTGGGGGGTTCATCTCCTCATAGTATCTCTTCAGCTTGGGGGATGTATCCTTTGGTAGCTTTTCATTTGTTAATGGATTATCTAATGCTTGAGTTATCTTCTTCCTTGTTATTGGGTTGGTTTTCTCCCAACAAATCTAAGTTTTCTATGGCAAATTCAAAATTTTTACTAATATTTCTTATCACCTCTTTATCTCTTCCATCATCTTTCTTCTCTATATCCCATCATATCTACTTGCTTTGGTATTCCAATGGTCAATGTAAAAGTTTAGTGTACTTCCAAAAATTGGGGTTACCAAATCTTTAAACCCATCTTTTATTGTAACCCTGGGTTGGACCCAATTAGAATATTCAATGGTAAACAACCCTTGGGTTCTCGCTCTTATAGGTTGGGCACCACTACTTCTAAGCCTCTCCTTTCCCACCACATCTACAGTGTTTTTCATCCGAGGTTGTAAGTCATTCATACTTGTTGATGCCTTATATTCTTTTAACTACATCATTTCGATCAAATTTTCTTTTGTAGTTCAAATTAGGGTTATGGACTTGCGTTGTTTAGAATGTGACTCAGAAACAATGCAAGTGAGCCAGACTCTAACATGACACATGAATCATATCCTTGCTATGGGTGATCACCTAGTCACTCCCACTCTCATGGCAAGAGCTAGTTGAGTGAGAGGTACAACCAAGGAGTTGTTTTGTTCACCGGGAAGTAGAATGTCATGAATCATGGTTGGTTGTTTGTATGATGTATATTTGTGCATGTTTGGCTGAGCTTGTTATGAATGTTGTGATGTTGATGAAAACGTTCAATGGTTGTTGTGGTTACGATAATGATATGACTTGAAGTGTCACTTGTTCTAAGCCTATCTCGAAGTCTATTTTTCGCGTTTAAGATACATAGGTGATCTAGCCTCCTTTGTTCATTTTGAATGCATTATTGTATGAATTCTTGGTGACCAATGATCTTTGTTGATATTCTTCAACTTCTCTTATCTATTATATGCTTTTTTGAATGAGAATTGGTTGAGGGAAGTTCTCCTTAATCTTGTCTAGGATAGATTTTACCCATTCTTCCCTAATGGTTGGGCACAAACAAATGCTAGACAAGAGGGTGAATGTTTGTTTGCGTTGATTTGTTTTGATTGAGTTGACTTTGTTGACCTCATGATGAAATCAAGGGTTTGACTTGATCTTTTGTTTCTCTTTTTGTGTTTTCTAATGTTTATTGATATTTATTTTTATGAATGTAGAACAACTTTTGATTCCTTTTTCTAAATTTAAAATGATTTAATTACCTAGAAAGGGAAAATGTATGCAAACTATATGATTTTTGTACGCAATCTAAACTATGTTTTTGTTTGTTTTCATGGATCAATTTTGAAAATATAATCTAATGAATTGAAAATTGCAACTAATCTAGACACAATGAAATTAAATTGATCTAAAAAAGCAATTAAGACTAATCTAGGCAATTTAAATGTAAAATTACTCTAAGAAAGCAAATTAAAACTACCTATCAAGAGAAAGTCAAACAATGTTTTGCTTTCATAAGAGCAAGATGTGATTTAATTACTACTAAAGCTTGAAAAACCTATATGTATTGGGTGGTAGTGCCTGGTGTGAGTCCTCAAAGGTCCAATTTTGGCAATTGTTCCTTCCTTTGCATCAATGAGGTCCTCCTCTTGGCAACATGGACAAAAACAGAGATATGAAAAGAAATTGGCTATGAGATTTGAATCTATGGAAATTGAAAAGGAATTGAATTGAGCATGTGTATGCTATGGACAAAAAATGGCTTGAGCTTTGAAGATATGGCTGAAAATAAAAGGAACACAAGGTCCTGCAGTAAGCATAAAAATGTTAAGTGGGCAACTATTTGCAAAAACTTGAGCAAAAGCAAGAATGCAATAATGAATTTGCCTCCTTAGGAAAAGATTTGAAGCTTTGCAAGAAATAAAACTAAAGAAATAAACTAGGAGGCTCAAAGGCTTGTGAATAAGCTTGAAAAATCTTGTGAAGATGAGAAGAGCACTCCCAGCATGAAAATAATGAAGTGGTGAGGGGTATTTATAGGTTCAAAATCAACGCATAAAAGTGGTGGTGATAGGGGAGTTAACAGGAATTGATTGAAGAGCGATCTAGCTCTAATTGGAAGTGAACAGAGGTTGGAGAGAAGATCACAAAAGAATGATTGGAAGGTAACAATAGATTGATTGGGAGCCTAGAAATAGTTAGGCGAAGTAAACAATCAGTTATGCACAAAGGAACTCACAATCAGAAGCCAAAAGTGGAGTCAGATTGGGCTAAAACTTGAAGAATTCATGTATGGAAAAGATGATAGGGTCACCCCTTTTGGGAAGTGGGTCACCCCTTTTAGCAAGGCAGGTCACCCCTTTTAGCAAGGTAGGTAACCCTTGGAGATCCTAGTTAAGTTGTAGGGTTGCCCAAGGAGATCTTGAAGATAATAGGGGTGACCTAGGCTAAATGGTTTGGACAGGTGGTTTGAAGGTGGAAAAGTGGTCTTGAAGGCTTTAAAATGGTTTTGTACGCTTGAAATGAAGAACACACATGCAAAGTGGGTTGCCCTTAGAGATCCCACTTTAGATATAGGGTCACCTAGGGAGATCCAATCAGATGTTCATAGAAGAATGAATGATAAAAAATACCCTTAGGAGAAGTGAATTTTCCCTCTTAGGAGGTGGATTACCTGTCGTCAGGGATGGCAATTGACAGGGGTGGTTTGAGAAAAATGGGTTAAGCGATTAACAAGAAAGTGTGCAAGACCTTAGAAGGCTATCTTGAAGGTTAAGGAGGCACAAACAAAGAGAAAAATATTTGAAAATGTGTTACCAAGAGAGAAGCTGCTAAGAGGTATATATAATTCATGCTTACATGTACATGATTAGGACTTTAGCTCATCATTGGATTGCCATGTAGGCCTGTGTGCCTCTTTCATACTTATAGGACCATTTTGGTTCTTCAATATTAGTGAGCACCATGTTCATTGAGCATCTGTCTACCTCTGTTCTAGGTGTTCCTTTAGTTGTAGCCCTCTTGGCATGCTCTCCTGATGCCTCTTGCAGCTTCTCTATCCTTTTCTGGTACCTTTCCTTTCTTTCTTGGTTCTATTTATCCCTTCTTTCTTATTCTCTCTTCTTATCAACCATGATAATCTTTTGGCTCTCTTCCATACCCATCTTGATCTCAACAATAATTTCTCTCTTACTATCACCCTTTGCAATAAATTTTTTAATTAATTTTTATCCATACTTAATCCGTTTTATTCATCCCAAGCATCAGACTATATTTGTCTTAGTGGTCATGTCCTTTTGATCTCCCCATTGCATCATCACCCCTAGGTTCCTAACGTCTCACCTAGGGTTGGCACCTAGTATTTGCTACCACACATCTCCATCATTGCCATATCTACCATTAATACTCAGTCTCTTTAGAGTATTCTTTACTGCAAAATTCTCTCCTTGTTTTGTAGTTTTCTTCCTATGCATAAAAAAATTGGGGTCCCAACAATGGAATCAAATGTTGCCAATGAATAAATACCCAAGGTCTGGATAAATTATGTCAGAAAGTTAACCCTAGGGTGATGCAATAAGGAAACCAAAATAATTGTGGCAGATACACATGTAAGCAAAAGAAAAATTATATGCATTCACACATCATAAGATTGTTCCATTCATTTATTCATAGATAGTTATCATATACAATGTACCTTCATACCGCATACATAGATATATACATCACATATGCTTGGGTGACCAATCTCTTAGCCTATATTACATATATCTATACTTTCTCCTCCTCTTTCCTTCTATTTCTCTTCTCTTTCTCCTGTTTTGTCTTTTCTCCTTGTGGTATAACTAGATGTTAATCTAGCTTATAAGGATGTAGGGACATGTCCTTTTGTCTATCTTTGTGTCTTATCATCCTTCAAAGGATATTGCACATTGTTAAATGGTATCACAATGTCCTTCTTGAGTCTTGCGGTCGATAGTTTGTCCTGTTTTGCTTCTAGTTCCTTGTCTACCAACACTTATTATATTGCTAGATCACTCTAGCATATATATAAATGTGTTAATATTCACTTACGAACTGTAAGCTTAAGAATAAATCATATCAAATCACAAAACTACAATAATATCATGCAAAATTAAATAATTTCTCATAACAAATAAACTCACACAATAATAAACAAAAGAACAGTCACATTCCAATGAGTGGGCCTTGCCTCACGGTCCGTGATGAGAATGATCTTTTGGTAACGTGGCTAATACTCTTACTTCAGAACTGTAACATTTGCTCCATGGAAAAGAAAAAATATTATTCTTCGAACAATATTGTATTATTGATTCATTTTGTACCTATCTCACACTATTTCTCAATCTTTTATAGAGGAAATAAGATATCACAAATTACTTAAAATGTACTTGATTTATAAGACAAATACAAATAATGGAAGATTTGTCCAATGTAGGATAACAAACTCCTTTGAAAATAGTAGAACAAGTGTAGTATATCAAACTACTTTACATCGCATGAGATTCACATCTGTAATTGAAGATTTAGTGGCATCAAAATAGCCATGAATTTACTTTTGGCAGCAGTTATTAGTAAATACAATCAAGTGTTTATTTTTCTACTATTCTATCCCAAAACTTCATTAAATATTCCTTTCTTCTAGTTAAGCATTAAGCAACTCAAAAGGTAGAATATGGTGTTTAAAACGGTATAATGGTGATTAATTATGACATCAAAAATAATTGAAGTATGAGAATATTTGATATATAGTTTAATCTAATAAGAATTGTAAGGACTTGCGGTGTCTAAAGACACTTTTGGGGAATGATCGCCAGGGTTAAGTTTTCCTAGGTTAAATCCCTAGATGGATAGACTTCACAACTTGAAGAAAAGATTCAAAGACAACATTCACATACATGCAACTGGCCTATTTGCAGATGAGGTTCTTTGTCCCTTTAGAAAATCAAAGTGTGGTCTACATTCTTTGATTATTCCCCATACTCTAGCATATGAATTAATGGCACATCGAATGTCTTTAAATACCATGACATAGCAACATGCCACACAAACATGTGTCAAGTCAGCTTATAACAATTAGTACCAAGGGGGGGAGGAAGTTAGAATTATAATTTGAAATTTTGAATTTTGGGTTCATTTTTGCATGTCACAAGATTGATCTTGAGTGGAACAAAAATAACCTTTAGTAGAGAAGTGATAATATCAAGGCGTGGATTAATGTATGGGAGTGTTTGCGAATGTAGTTGCAATAATGAAAGGTAAATGATGTATAAGGAGTGAATGAATGAATGAATGAATGAATGAAAGATTTTAATAACGTCCATGAGGCCAAAGCAGCCTATGGGACCTAGACCCACACACAACCCCACCCCGAAAACAAGGCCGTTAAACACTTTGCAACTCTTTCTCAAGTTTAGATCTTCTGTTGTGGATTTTGATCAAAAAGTTAGCAGTTCTGCCAAGTCTATCCTTTTCAAACAGATTGCTTAAGCTGTTGCCTTTCAAGGTGTCTTCGTAGCTGTCCCGGATGTCCTCGTATGCCGAGCATTCCATGATGAAATGCCATTCCGTCTCAACCACACCCTTGTTGCAAAAAAGGCATAATCTCCGTTCCCACTCCTCCTTGGGAATCACCCACCTGCCTGTTTCACGCCTAAGATGGCGCGAGCTATTCCTTAATTGCGCAATCAGCATTTTTGCTTTCCACTTGATATTCGCTCCTATGTAGGCTTTTTTTTCATGGTCCCACAAGGGGTTGAACTCTTTGATATAATAGACTTTTTTCCGATCCATTTGATTAGACCACATGATGTTTCTAAATTTTTCTCTGACATACTTTTTTATTTCCTCTTTAGCATGTGGGCATCCCTGCATAGTAATATCCCACTTCTTTAACCAGTTATCATTCTGTTTCATCCACGTATTCTTTCTCCTATTCAGCTCTTCCTCCATAATTAGCCTAGGCCAACAGTGGTTTTCCATATTTTGAGTTTTCCTTATATAACTTAGTAGCTGAACCATCGCCGACGCCTCCAAAGGGTACATACCAGATTCCGCCAATAGGATCTCATACGGAACTGAATTCTTGATTTTGAGACTACTTATGATGATGGGCTTCTGGATTCTCTCAACCTGTCTCCATTTCTGCTTAGACATACTGCTGCCCCAAATTTCACAGCCATAGTGTTCTCTTGGTTTTCCAATCCCACAATTCTGCATTCCTACATCTATTCTGAAGAGAGTAAAGTGCCTTCCAGCCCCCTTGAATTCTTTTTGGTCTGCAAGTTTCCCAGCTAAGTTTGTTTTGAAAATCTATCCCGAGGTACTTGTAGTCATCTACCACTTCCAACAGGTTGCCTTCAAAAAGGAAGCTAACTTGCCTCTTTTTTCTTCTCAGCGAGAATATCATCGCTTTGGTTTTGCTAGTGTTTACTTGCATCCCAACTTCCTGACAAAAGGATTCCAACGCTTGCAATTGTTCTCTCAAACCAAGAGCCGATTTAGCAATTAGAATGAGATCGTTAGCGTATAAGAGCAGTTTTATCACGTACTTAGCCAACTGAACTCCCTCTCCGCTAGTCTTGTTAATCCTCTCTTCTAACTTATCAATGTATAGCCCGAATAAGGTTGGGAAAAGTGGACAGCCTTGCTTGACGCCAATATCGCTGCCAAAGCACTCAGACATCCCATCTTTGGTTCGAATTTTAGCCTTAACCAGCTCGTAAAGTCTATGGACAACAGCACTATACACATCCGGGATGAAATATCCTTTTCTAGGATGACTGAAATTTTTTTACAATTTTCGTAAGATTTCTTGCACAAATCAACAAATAAACATCACCAATGAACCAAACAATAATAGAACTTGAAACCCACATCATACTTGCTTATTTGAAACCTTCAAATGTGAAATACAAAGAATGATAAGTTGTTGATATGATTTTCAGTCACTGTCTGATTTTATATCAGACCTTATTACATGCATATAAAATGTCCAAATACATCAAATCTTTCATAGGATCAAAGCCCAAACACTCTAGAACAAAGATAGCTATCCAATGATGCTATAACATCCCTGGAAGTACAAGAATATATGACTGATATAAAACTTCTATAAGCTGATATGACTGCTGAAAGTGAAGATTTTGCCCAGCCAAGTTGTATCAATGAAAACTTCATGAAAAACATCTCCAAACCCAAGCGATGGATGCCTAGTTTGGTCTTCTATCAAATGCAACTCTTCAAATGTGAAAGCCCTTGTCAAATCCACTTCAAAAACCTTGTCATTGTCCAAACAATTCGCTGTCATAAAAAATAGACTTTGCTGATATGAAATCAGACCTTGAAAAATATGCAAAAGTCACCCAATTCTCACTCTAAGTTCAATCAACTATCTTGGTAGTCACTCCCATATACCAAGGGTTCCATTATGATGTCAAATACTCCTTATATCCTTTCAAATAACCTGCAAATTCAACTCCAATGATGAAATCTGAATCATAACATCTCACAAATTGTCATGGGAACATCACCACAACATTCAAGGGAACATCTCCTTGAAAAATAACTAGAAAATGCAATTTCGAGCTTAAAGAACAAAATGTAAAAACTTACCAAAAGATCATTAGTTGCAAATTGAAGTTCAAGAGCTCTATTTATCCTCTCCAAAGATAGACATCCCTTCTCTTTGTCAAGTTGGAATGAAGCTTGGAATCCATCAATCAAAATTGAGAGTCTTGAACAAAAGCAAATGAATGACATCAATGAATGCAATCATTTAAAACAATCTTTAATTGTTTAAATGAACTACATCTATCTTGCAAGTGAATCAATACTCTATGAAGTGGAATTCCTCTCTACTTGACGGCGGCCATGTATTGGAGCTAACAATCATTTACAAACTTCTCTTTGCATTAAATTTCCCTTGCTAATGGTGGCAGCTGATCATATGCAATCATTTAATATATTTGTGTTGCAATGAATAGCCATCTTGGCATTGAGCGAACCTCCTCACCATGGGCATTTAGCATTTAAAATCCTTTTCAAAGCACAATAACAAACCAAATGCAAACATTTAATATCACAAACCCAATTGCCCTCAAGGTGCCATCGATCCAATGCAAATATTTAATAAATAAATATTGCATTTAAAATATCTTTCTTTCATGCTTGGTGGCGGTAGCATTTGCACTCATTTAATAACCAATACTTGCATTTAATCTTTCAAAATCGGCGGCCAGCTATGAGTCATATGCAAGCATTTAAAATCACTAACCAACCTCTATTATGCATCGACTCTCCTTATAGGCACACAATTCTATGTAATTGCCTCATTGCACAATGCATCAATACAAAACAAGAACTCATTAGTAGCAATCGCTTCACCTAGATAACCGTTGGTTTCATGTGGGACCACCATCCAATGCATTTGCTCTTCAAACAAGAAAACAAAACCATCTTATGCAAATCGATCATTTTCAAGGCAACCGTTGACATTAGCTTGGACCAATAACTCCTTGGCGAACACATCACCTTTATTCATATGTACAACTCCATAGAAATCGCTTATAGAAAATACAATTAAAGATTCCATTTTCTAAAATCCATAGAATGAAAATAAAAATACAATTTCAATATTGCATTTTTCATTGATTACATACTAGTTGAGCTAACATTCCGAATCTCCATGTATAGACACATACCAACTTTCCGGTTCTCCATGTGTAGAAATAAGCTCAAACTAGAAATTCATTCCCTTATCCATGCATTAGCCTACAGGAATGGATGATAGGCTAATCACCAACTCCATGTGAAGTCACTCCAGAAATGGGGACATGACAGTCTTCCCTTCCCGGGATTGCTTGTCCTCAAGCAATCGAAGATTAGGATGCTCCAAAATCTGTTCTCCTTCCCAAGTAGCATCCTCCAAAGGCAATCCTTTCCATCAAACCAAATACTCTGTTTGTCCATCAGTCTGAGGATTTTCAGCATCTTCTCAAAGCCAAAGCTCCATAAAGAAAATGCACGACAATAGATGATGCAAAATGAATTCTTTTCCTTTCTTTTATTCTTCTCATCCCAACACCTCAAGAGGAGTCTTTTGATTTTTAATATTTTAATGTTACTTTAACTCCTTATGTCTCCATGGGTTGGGCGCCCCCCCAAACACCTAGCACATTCACTTTTTTAAACAACTTATAACTCCCCTTATTAAGTTATTTTATAATATAAAGTAACTTATATTAAAACATTACAAGTTAAATATTTAATTTAACTTAATGTATCGACATTAAAAAGATTATTCCTTTGTCATTTCGAATGTCATGGAACAAGTGCTAGCTGCTCCAACCGACGTTACTAAAAATAGAAATGTCGAGCCCAACTCCACCGGTGACACTGCCTGACTTACTGTAAATAGTAAGTCCTAGAAAATGTGTCCAAGACACCCTCGGAAAGGAAAGATGAACTCAAACAATTATCCAATTGTGCCAAAGCTATTGGAAATCCCCACTGAAGTTCCCTAACCAATAACCATTAGCTTACGGGAACCCTAGAATAGGCTAATTGCTCCCACCTGTCAAACTGGCTAGGAAAGGGGACATTACATTTTCTTTTGGAAGGCAGAAGGCATAAGGTCCGAGGCCCGATCCTTGACAAAATTTCATAATTTCTTCTAAGTATTTTGGAGTCGAGGATCAAGCGGTTCTTCTTTTCAAAAGCACGATGCACAGTGAAGGTCCAATCTCTGAAGCCCGACGGTTTCCTTATTGCCTCTTTCGGACTTTGGAGATCTGGGTTTCCTTCTTCACCTTTCAAAGGCTCGATTGGTGGAAGCCCGATCAGAGGAAGCCTGATTAATCGGGGCCTGACCTGTTTCGCCTTCTCAACTCTTTCTAATGTTCCTGACGCAATGGGATTGCTTAGCGACCTTCCTGGCCGCCATTAATGCTTCTTCAGAGCCTGATTGCTTGTGGAAAACGGATTTCTCGCCTCCCTATGCCACCTGTAACTCCTTTGCATTGAATTTCTTGTACCCAAGGCATAGGCAGACACTCTTCTTCAGCGGATTTCCAGGGCAGAGTCATTTGGGTGCATTCCAAGGACACAGAGGTGAATTTATTGCAGTATTGGCAACTGGTTTTCCTTGTTGACCACTCTTTCCCACGTCCATGGTTGCTACAGTGTGATCTGAAAAGCTATATATGCATGTATTTGAGATGTATTTTTGTTGGTTGGTCGTTGGGTCCTTATTCAGGTTGAAGCACTTGATGTTTGATCATGACCTCATGATATTTCCCAAAATTGTGTGAATCTGATCGATTGTGTTCTCTTCTGGACCTCTCTGTCTTCATTTCTAGTTCAACTATGAAGGGAAGGTTGTCATTCTGTGTCTTTTTTGATCTGTATTGAGCTTTTCTTCCTTTGTAATGACTATTTAGCCTTCATGATCAATATAATAGATTGATATTTTGCCTCTCTTTGTACTTCTACACTGTGTTTACCTGAAATTTGTAGGCTTATTTTGTGGATGTTTCGTCCCTCCTGTAGTTACAGTTTTCTACTTCAAACCTCTATTAAAGTTATAAGTCTATGTGAATCTATATTAATATGTGAGATCATTGTTGTGTTATGTTAGTCCCAACCGAACACTAAATCTGGTGCATCATCCCTTTTGATTTCAGTTTTCCTCTCTCCCGTTTTCCTTGTGATCAGTAGCATTAGATTTAGCTTTTTTTCTAAACCTTAAGTTCAAAAAGAGGAACTAGCCTTCTTTGGAGGTCTGATCTCATCTACAAGGTCCCACACCTTGAGATCAGTTCCATTGTGTCATTGGAATGCTTGAACAGGCTTCAAGTAGGGTGCAATTCCAGGTGATAACAGTTAAGTTGTTGAAAAGTAAAAATTAAAAGACAACTTATATTTAATTATTTAAAAGAAGTTTAAAATCACTTTTTGGAGAGAAATTAAAGGGACACATAATAATATTTTATTATTCCAAAAAGTGCTTATAAAAAGGGATTTGGAGGAGAGAAAGCTCATTCTAACCATTTTATGAAACCCTTGTTTATTTGGTACATTGAACCAAGTTCATTCTTGAGCTGAAGGATGAAAGCCCTTTTGGCAATCGGTTTTGTGGATTGAAACCCACCTAGCTGATTGAGCAATTTCATACAGAGGTTGCCGTTGAGCTGAACGATTTGTGCCCTATGTTGTTTTTGTTGAGATTTCATTTCTAGGTTTGCATTTTTGGTTTCCAGATTGAAGAGTTGAAGATTTGATGTTGAATAGTTGAAATATCATTTCTAGTTTCAGTTCTTTTTGGTATTTTGGAGTTTCGGATGAATGCAGGTTATTTTCAAATTTGTATTGAAGATTGAAGATAATTTCCAGATGGGTATTTGACAAACTGTAATTAAAGATTTTAGTTTGTAGATTTGATGCTAAATATTATTGAAGATATTTGAATGACAAACTTTATCATATTTCTATAGTTATCAGTACATATTTATTTATTAATATGTGTTGAAGATCCCACTTTTTGGAGCAGCCGTACCTTTTGAAGACTAAGGCAACCATACCATATATTCCTCCAAGCTACCGTACAAATTTAGGGAGGTAACAATTCAAGAAAAAAGAGGTGATTTAAGTGTTTTGGAGGTTCGAAAGGCCTTAAATAAATCTAACACAGCCTTTGAGGATATTAGTCCTTGTTGCCATACATACTTTGGAAGAGGTTAATGTTATGTGGGAATGACTGTACAGCAGGCTTATATGGTAAAATCTGGTTTTTATCAGATTTTCTAGTTTTAATTCAGGGTTTCAATTAGCATATCAGCTACAAGTGGTCATTTATTAAATCAGAAATAATTTCTGATTTTTGAGTTTTCATCAGCAGCTCAGGTCCACATTTTATTCTTGGTTTTTATATATGTATTTCTGATTTTTACATTAGCATATTGTTTTGTATCAGCACTGGAAATATATGCATATTTTTATCAGAAATACAAATATCAGCATTCTGATTTGTGGAAATGTATTCTAGTTCATTACACACATCATTCTGTGTTTTGTTGAAATACATGTAACCTTAGTTGTTCATCAATTGTTTGACGAAATGTCTTTGAATTCACATTATGAAAATTTTTCAAGTTTGATAAAATATTTCGATAGGCACATTACAGTTGCATGATTATTGATGGTAGTTGCAAGAATTTAGAAAATATTCCATTCGGGATATTACAGTGGTATCAGAGCTGGTTTTCCTGCCAGTTTGTTGGTGTTTAGTCTTCTATTGTAGATTTCAGTGAGCATGACAATTTTATCAACAATTTGAAGGCTGTGTGGTGATCATTTTCAGATTTCTTTCACTTACATATATTTAGTGATTTCATTTCAGCAGTTCTGAAATTTGGTTTTCATTTAATCATGGAAGATAGAAAGGCAACCGATTCTTTGCTTGAAGTTCTTAGACAAAGCCAGGATGAATTGGAAAGAACATTTCAAAAGGTGTTTGGGAAAAAGGAGCTCGAATTGAAAGAAAATCTGTGTGAAAAGCTTTACAACGCAGGGAAGAAACTTGAATCTCTGCATTGGTCAAAAGATGTTCTTCTTAGCACTTTGGAGGAAGTAGAGAATTGTTTATACATGGTTGATCAATCACCTTGTCAGGTAATGCAACTAGCTATGACTCATTTAGTGACTTCTTTGGGTAAGAGTTGTTGGGACACCAAGACAAAGATGTGAGACTTATAGTTACCTCTTGCCTTAGTGAAATTATGAGAATTACAGCTCCTAAAATTCCATACAATGACGACATAATGAAAGAGGTACTTCAACTGATTGTGGAAAATTTCCAAGGTTTGGATGATATCATAAATCCTTATTTTGCTAAGAGGATAACAATACTAGAAACATTTGCAAAAATCAGATTTGGTAACATCATGCTATCTATTGGTTGTGAAGAGGTTATTTTTGTAATGTTTCAAATATTTTGGACTCTCATTAATGAGGCTCATACAGAGAAGGTCATAGTTTCCATGCAATCTATTATGTCTCTGATTTTTGATGAGGATGATGATATCTCTAAGCTATTGTTAACTAACTTGTTGGCTATTTGGAGGAAGGTGCATGATGTTTCACCGGCAACACGTGAATTGTCAAAGAGATTGGTTAAGCAACATGTTGAAAATTTGAAAAACCATTTGACAAAAGATGATATGCTTTTTTGTGGTCTACAAATTACAGGTCATGTAAGATCCCTAACAAGATCTGCCCTAAATTCTGAGTTTTATTTTCTGATATTAGCCCTAGATTTCTGCACTTGAGAATTCTGCTCCAAACCCTAGAATTCTGATTTATTTTTCTGATTACAAACAAATGTGGACAGCGAACACATATGCATCTAAAATGCTCAAATAATATGGCAATAATGAACCCTTATGATATTAGCTTCAATCATGAACTTAACCACAATATATGAACATCCAGAATGCAAACAAAATGGGAAATAAATTTGATTTCTGAATATATCAGACTGCTGCTACAAATCAGAATATCTGAATATGCATTCACATCAATTACATAGGCTCCAACATGCCCAAATATAGCTCAGAAATCTGCCCTTACAACTCAGACCTAATAATAGGTTTGTACATACCAAAAATGATGTAGAATGAAGGCACAAAGCTATTAAGATAATATCTAGTTTATTAATGGTCAATTTAGTTGTTTCCTATTAGATAGGTTTTGTTTAGCTGTTTCCTATTAGATAGGCTTTATTTCTGTCTTTTATTCTGCTTTCATAGCTGTAGCTTTTTACAAGCTGTCTGTCTATTCTTAGACTTTGTAACTTCTCTTTAAATAGAGCATTCACTCTTCATTGTAAGATAATCTCATTCAATATAATATATTTATATTCTTCAAAATGTAACATGGTATCAAAGCTAGCATAGGCTCTTCGAATTCCGTACGTCATACGGATTGTACGTCTTAAGGTGGCCATACCCATTTCTGGTTCGTGACTGTTTTCTGACTTTTTGTGCATTCGGGGCTGTATCTTTCCGTTTGAAACCGCATTTTTTTCTGATGGGTCGAACATCTATGTAAATTGCGTTTCTTTAAAAACTTTGGTTGTGGTTTGCTTTGTCCGTCATTTCTTGCCCTTTGTTTAAAATTGCGAGCTTCTGTAGGGTCGTGCATGGAGTGGTCGCTGGGTTTCCATCGGCCTCTGCTTAGATCACGAATTTCGTTTGGCACGGTTTCTCTCATGACTATCATTTTTTGGGTCGCAATTTGCAGACGGATCTTCTGAGCTCGCGGATTAGGGTTTCTCTGTGTTATATGGTCGCCGTCTGTGATTGCTTCTGGCGGCAGTTTGTGGGTCATGTCTTTTGGAGGCGACTGTGTTGTTTCTGAGCAGCTCTCTGCATATGTTTTCAGGATTGCGATTTTGTCTTTTCTGTGGGTTGCGACTTTGGGAGTCGCGGAGTTTTTGTAGGCAAGCATCTTCATTGATCTCGTTTCTGGTTCCATTGTTGGCGGCAGTATATTTTGGACTTGATTTCTTTTTCTTCGGCGAGAATTCTTGTTTGGAGTTATCTTGGTTGCTTTTCTGAATCGGTGATCTATTGGTCACAATTTGCTTGGTAATTTCAACAGCCAGCGCTATAGCATATTGGCGATGTTTTCTTTTTTGTCATCCTCGGGATGTGTGCCGTTTGTATTCATGTAGAAATTTTTTCTTTGAAATTCGTGTTCGAATTCTCTGAATCTATGCTATCCGTACTCTCGAGATCTGAGTTTTGAAATCTGTGTTCGGATTTATGTTTAGATCTGTGCCTCGGTATCCGTGTTTTTGGAATCTGTGCTTTGTAACCCTTCCAAGGGTTCTGTTCAACATCTGTACTGTCTATTTGCTTCGGTATTTGTGCCCTTTGCTTATAATCCATTTTTTTGTGCCTTGAAAAACGTGAAGTATGGCATCTTTTTTGGACAGCAGTCAGAAGTTCAACGGCAACAAACTTTTTAATCATCAGTATTCTCTACAGGAACTTATCAGAGTTTGGTTCTTGTTCCGTAGTCCTGTGAATTGGGTTCTGTTTTTTGTTTTCGGCGGCTTCCTTGTTTGGCAAATGTTTTTGCCTAGTCGCTATTTTTGGAGGATTTTCTATCTTTTTTCCGTGGTTTGTAGCTTTGAGGGCTTCCTTGATTTGCGCTTACAACGCTTAGCCCCTTCTCGTCATCAGCGGGACTAGCGATCAACATTTGTGTTTGGCAGGGGGCCATTCTGCTTCTTTGGATCCTTTGGGATTTGTGTTTCAACATCCGTTTTCCGTTTTCTAATCATGCCATCCACCTGTCTCGGAAGACAGTCTGTTTTGGGAGGGCATCTTGCTATAGTTAAGAAATTGACCATTAAGGGGGGGTATTAAGATAATAACTAGTTTATTAATGGTCAATCTAGTTGTTTCCTATTAGATAGGTTTTGTTTAGCTGTTTCCTATTAGATAGGCTTTATTTCTGTCTTTTATTCTGCTTTCTTAGCTATAGCTTTTTACAAGCTGTCTGTCTATTCTTAGACTTTGTAACTTCTCTTTAAATAGAGCATTCGCTCTTCATTGTAAGATAATCTCATTCAATATAATATATTCATTTTCTTCAAAATGTAACAAAAGCAAACCCTAGCTGGGCGAACTTCTTCAGCTAGGTGGCGCTCCCTTGAAAATGACAAATGGCATGTGAAATGAGGGCGGTGGCGGCTAGGACTGATCAGCAATGTTCCCTAATGAATTCACCCTCTTTGACGCTAAATCTAGGGTGAAAACCCTAGCTCAATGAATGCACAAAACCCTCCAAATGAAGGTGCTCTAAGTCTGATATGAATATCTGATTTTATCTTCACTTCTCCAAATTGTATTTGGCACAAATCTGACAATTTGGCCTTAGGGTTTCTGCAGAAACAAATATGGCTTTGTCGCTCCTTTCCTTGAAAATCTCCAATGAAGCACAACTATGAACTCTGTATGAGTACACCTCCAAGATGTGATTGGGTTTTCGACCAATCCACATATCTTCCTAAGGGTTTTTGTCCTTGGAAGGTGCTGAACGAAAAGTTGCAGCCAAGAGATAAGTCTCCAAAGAAAAGGATATGAATGAACGATGATCAAATGACTTCCAATTTACTTTCCTTTATAGCCATCTTTTATCTCCCAAAGCTGGCCGACCTCCTTTGTAATATCCCGCTTAGGGTTTTTACCAAATTTTTTCTGAATTTTCAGTTTTCAAATCTTGAAACCCTAGATCTGAATTCTGATTTTATTTTCTGCACCTTATCAAATGATTTCACCGAACACAACACATTCTAAAACATGGAAAATGATGACAAATAAAGATATACAACAGCAGTTCTATAATTCATGAATTACACCATTGAATACACATTCAAAACACCATGAAAATGAATTTTCTGATCATGCAAGTTTGCTGCTCCAAATTGAATTAAAGGAAATGAAATTACAACAAATTCAGTGGCTCCACATGGCCACCAAGCTCCCAATCTACTGCTGTTACAAATCAGAACTGAAATATGAACTACAACATACCAAATCGATGACAACATGCCCTTCCAAGGTGAGCGAACTTCTCCCGCAAGTGATAGGATCCACAAAGAAGATGAATGTTGACAAAGGAAGTCTTTAATGGTGATCTATGGTGCCAAGATCTGCTGTTCGCCTCCTCCTATGCTGATCACCACTCCTTAAAGATGATGAATGACGTGAAATGAAGTTCCAAGATGCAAAACAAGGCGGCGACTAGGGTTTTGTGGCTGCACCCAATGCTGATAGGAAAATCTGCTATAAACCCTCTACTATGGCGCTCCTTAGACAATGGAAAAAACATACCAAAAATGGTGGCGGCTAGGGTTTATGCTCCAACAAACTCTGATCTGCACTCAGCTCCAAACCCTCAATGATAGCGTTCAAATCTGATGTGAAAATCTGAGTATAACACCTCAAGTTGGCGCTCCAAGCAAGATAGAAGTGTCACCTAAATCACTGCCCCTAGTGTTGGATTGTTCTCCCAAAGTGATCGCTCCACTTGTGATGAAATCTATCCCTTAATCAAGCGCTCAAGCTGATGCAAATGATCTTCAACAATGGTGCACAAATCTGCTATGAAAGTTATGGCATGAAAGCTCAAAAATCCCTTCAAATCCTCCATTGAAGTGCAATTGTGAACTCCATATGAATTCACCTCCAAGATGAGATTGGGTTTTCGTCCTTGGAAAGACCTGCGATAAAATTGCGAAATCAAAATGCCAAAGATGCCAAAAGTTCCGGATGATGAATGAAGCTCCAAAGACCATTTATACTTGAATTTTCCTTTTTCCTCAATGCTGGCCGACCAAGTCTAGGCACCCAAATTTCAAATTCAAATTAAAGATTTGAATTACTTTCCTCCAAGTTGGCCAAGGAAAACAATATTTTATTTATTTTTCTTTTTTTTCCAAGTGGCCGCCCAAAAATGCAATTAAAATATTTATTATCTTCCTCTAACTTGAGCGCTCCAAAAATAATATTATTTTATTTGTTTTTAGCCGACATTATTCCTCCAAAAGGGCGCACTCCTCAAGAAAATAATAATATTTTATTTATTTTCACAAATCCATGAGTGGGTCGTCCCATTTCAAAACCATTTATTTTATTATTTTTGACCTTTCAATAATTAATGTAAAAATACATTAATGCATCTTCCTCCCTTCCCACGATTGCTTGTCCTCAAGCAATAGCAAATTTGGATGTTGCAGAATCTGTTCTCTTCATGTCGCATCCTCCAATGGCAAATCTTTCCATTTCACCAAATACTCACGGATCACCCTATTCCTCAGACGCCGCTCCCTCATCTCCAAAATGCTATTAGGAACCAAAACCAAGGTGCTCTCTTCATCAAGAGGTGGAAGATTAGGAGAAGAAACAACTCTCTGTCCAAGAGCCTTCTTGAGGAAAGACACATGAAAAACATTATGAATCCTGCTTCCTGCTAGCAACTCAAGCTCATATGCTACCTCTCCAATTCTCCACAGAATCCTGTAGGGACCATAGAACCTCGGCTTTAGTTTTTTTGCATCACTCTTCTTCAATGTCGACTGTCTATATGGCTGAAGGCGCAAAAAGACCAAATCACCAACCTCAAAGGTTCTCTCTACCTTGTGTCTATCCACATACATCTTCTGTTGATTATGAGCTTGCTGAATATTATCCTTAAGTGCCTTAAGGATATACTGACTATCCTGCATCAACTCCTTAGCTCTGGGAGCTCGACAATCCTCAATGGCCAGATCCACAAATGGTGGAGCATCATAACCATACAAGGCCCTGAAAGGTGACATGCCAATCGACATGTGATAGGTGGTATTATAGCAATACTCACCCAAATGTAACCACTTGATCCAAACACGCTGTTGTCTTGCAACATAGTTGCGAAGATATCCCTCAACCCAGTTGTTAACAATCTCTGTTTGCCCATCTGTCTGTGGGTGATAACTTGTGCTTGGTGTCAACTCCGTACCAGCCAATCGGAATAACTCCTTCCAAAACATGCTGTCTCGATCATTGACAATGGTCTTAGGGAGTCCATGCAACCTAAACACCTCTCTGAAAAATAACTTTGCAACCTGAAGAGCTGAATAGTTTGATGGAATTGCAAAGAAGTGTGCATACTTGGACAATCTGTCAACCACAACATATATGCAATCTCTACTTTGGGCTCTCGGTAGACCAGTGATGAAATCCATCGAAATACTCTCCCACCTTTGCTCTGGAATCGGCAATGGCTGAAGCAATCCTGTGGGGAAAGTATGCTCCAACTTGTTCTGCTGACAAGCCATACACTCCCTGACATGCTGCAAGACATCCTTGAGACCCTTCCCATGAGAATCTCTCTTTCACCTGCCTGTAGATTTTGAAGAAACCTGGATGCCCTGCAAGTGGAGCATCATGAGTAGCCCTCAAAATCTTCTCCTACATCTTTGACTCAGGTACCAAGTAGATCCTATCCTTATAGTAGATCACATCATCAATCACCTTATACTTGTCATCCTGAATCCGGCCATCCATGATCTCACAAGCAAAAGTATTCTTGGAATACTCGACCAAAAGATGAGTTTTCCAATCTGCTGAAATCTCTGACATAGAACAAAGAGTAGGCCTCTTGGATAGAGCATCGGCAACCACATTGTTCTTCCCCTTAACATACTCGATGTCAAAGTCATATGCTTGAATCTTGCTCACCCATTTCTGCTGTCTCTCATTCAAATCTGTTTGTGATAGAAAATGCCTCAAGCTATTGTGGTCGGTCCTAACCACAAATCAGTTACCCACCAAGTAATGTCTAAACTTCGCCAATGCATGTATGATGGCGAGCATCTCCTTATCATAGGTGGAATAGAGCCTCTCTACATCCCTCAACTTCCTGCTCTCAAAAGCAATGGGATGTCTATTTTGCATCAACACCGCACCAATGGCCTCTTCTGACGCATCACCCTCTAACACAAAGGGCTGCGTGACATCTGACAATGCCAACACTGGGCAAGAACTCATCACTTTCTTGAGCTTGTCAAAAGTAGCCTGAGCCACATCTGACTATCTAAATGCTCCCTTCTTGGTGAGATTTGTGAGAGGTGTTGCCAACTGTGAAAACCTCTTAGCAAATCTCCTGTAGTAGCAACATAGCCCAAGGAATCCTCTCAAATTTGAAATGTTTCGTAGTGGTGGCCAATCCAAAATTGCCTGTATCTTCTCTTGGTGAACTCTAACCCCATCAGCTCCAATCACATGCCCTAAGTAGAGGATCTCGGTCATACCAAACTCACATTTGGATGCCTTAGCATACAATGACTGTGTCTCCATGATACTCAACACCTCATCAATATGCTAAAGATGTTCCTCCCATGTCTTACTGTATATAAAAATGTCAACAAAGAACACCAATACAAACTTACGCAACTGCTTACGAAAGATGTGATTCATGCATGACTGAAATGTAGCAGGAGCGTTGGTAATACCAAATGGCATAACCAAAAACTCACAGTGTCCATAATGGCATTTGAAAGTTGTCTTATGAACATCCTCATCACAGACACGAACTTGATGATACCCTGAATGAAGATCAATCTTAGAGAAGTACACGACCCTGTGTAACTCATCAAGCAACTCATCGATCTTGGGAATGGGATACCTGTTCTTGATTGTCTTCTTATTCAGAGCTCTGTAATCAATGCACATCCTCATGGTGCCATCCTCCTCCTTTACCAAAACAACTGAAGAGGCAAAAGGACTGGAACTAGGATGAATGTGTTCCATATCAAGCAACTCCTTAATCGTCTTCTCAATCTCTTCCTTGAAAAGCCGTGGATGATGATAAGGTGTAGTGATGACAGGCTTGGAGCCCTCCTCCAACTCCATGACATGCTCAAACCCACGATTTAGTGGCCTACTAGGAGGAATTTCTCCAAACACCATATTATGCTTATCATGCACCGATTAGATATCCACATGATACTCCTGTTTGCTAGAGGAAGATTTGGATGAAACAAAACACTGAGCTGCCCAAGCAACCTCATCATGTCTAAACAATGTCTCCATCCTCCTTGTTGACACAACCCTAGGTCCTCCATTTGAAAGTTCTCTCAACACAATCTTCTTCCCTTCGTGCATGAACTTAAGTTCCATCTTCTTGAAATCCTGTATGTATCTGCCAAGTGATTGCAACCACTGAATTCCCAAAACATCAATCTCTCACAATCCTACCACATAGAAATCAACAATCAATGTGTAGTCACCTATTCGAATGCTAAGCTGGGATACCTTCTTGGTGCAACTCATAGTAAAGCCATCTGCAACTGTCACACCGAAACCCTGAAAATCCTCAGCTTTTAGTCCCCTCTTCACTACCAACCCTTCATCGATGAAGTTGTGAGTAGCTCCACTGTCAACCAGGCAAGTGACCCTCTATCCCTTAACCACTCCTCTCAATCGAAAGGCGTTATATCTCGGCACTCCTGAAATAGATGCAATGGTGACATGTCCCGTATCATTTGCATTGTTCGGCTCAAGCTCTACCTGTGGCTGCTGCTCCACATGATCTATATCACTATCTGAGCTAGTGTCTTCAATAGCCTCACTCTCATCATCGGAAATGACCTCTATGAGATGTACCTTGCCTTTCCCTAGGCATTTGTGTCCTAGTTCCCATGGCTCCCTACAAGAAAAACAAAGTTTCTTCCTCTTCATTTCATTCTTTGTTTCATTGTCCATCCTAGGAGGCGGGTATCTAGGTTGATTGAACTTTTTCTGATTTGAACTGGAGCCCTTGAAACTTTTCTTTTGTGACTAGAATGTAGTAGTGTTGAGGTCAAGTGCAAGCTCAATAGCATCATCAAGCGTACTAAGCTTATGAGCCTTCGCCAAACCCTTCATTCTATCATTCAAACCCTCGACAAACAACATAGTCTGTCATATCCCCATTTGGGATATGAAGCCCTTATTCTGATTTCTGCTGAAACCCTAATTCTGCCCTAGATTTCTGCACTTTAAACTTCTGCTCTAACCCTAACTGCTGGAAATCAGACTTGGAAATAGATGAATTCATGCACTAAATCATAAATAACATCACACAATTATGCTCAATTGGTTCGCTCCACTTAATAGGACAATTTCATCATAATATTGCACATGAATATGTAGAAGATAATCATGAAATGCAAGATAAACAGTCTGCTGCTATAATCTGAATTATATCTGATTTTATTTTTCCAAACATAGGGCCATTAGGCCAAAATACATATAGATAGTTTGCTGATATGAACCAGCAATAGTTACATACCAATTAGACAAAGAACCATCAAATCTGGGCTGATAAAAGAATGTGAAATCTGCTGTAGATATCTGCCCAAAACCCTAGTGCGCTTACTGCAGTAACTCGCCCAAATCTGCCCTAAACACATTCACCCTCCTTCAAGCATGCTGCGCCTAAACTGGGTTGGTCCCAAGTGTGATCGCGCATGGAAAGCTTCTTCAATAAGCTGACATGAATCTCTGCCCTGAAATCTGCTCCAATCAGTTAAGTACAAATGAACTCCTATGGTGGAATTCTCCCAATGAGGAAGTTAGGTTTTCGTCCAACTCCCTTAAATAGACTTGAGGTTTTCGTCCCAAGTTGCTCCTCGAGATTGCTCTCCAATTGTGAATGAATGCATGATGAGATGATGCCCAAATGCCTCAAATCCATTTGATACTAATACACATTTTTCCTTCTCCCTTCATGCTGGCCGACCTGGTTTATTTCCTCCTGTTTATGGCCGACCTAGGCACAATTGCCTAGGGCCGATCTCATCACAGCCTAGGCACCTACTTTCTAGGCCGACCTAGACAGGATTGTCTCTATTTGTCTAAGGAAAGGCGCCAAGAAGTATTAATTAATTATTATTTTATTTTCTCCAACTATTTCCCTCAAGCACCCAAGATAATAATAATTAATTATTGGAAATGCAATAATCCATGTGAAGCGCTCATATGTCCATGATCTTCTATGTCGAAGGTGATTCGCCCAAGGCCAAATAATCATGAGAAAGCATCCAAAAGTGAAGTAATAGCAAGCACGGTGGAGTCCAACCTCTTCCGGTACCTCGAAGTCCACTAGGAAAGTACAACAATGTCTAGATGGTGACCATTTTGGAGAAAGGGACATGACATAGTCACTCTCCTCTCTGACATAACGGGAACCATAACAACAATCTTTTGGAACTCATTGATGTATGAATCTACTCTACCAACCTGCCTCAACTGTGCCAAATCCCTGTAGTAGACTTCCACATCCTTCCTGTCAAACCTAGTAATGAGTTTTCGTGTGAACTCATATGAATTGATCATTGCATGGTTTTGTGAAACAAGTCCATGATGCCACCAATCATATGCTACTCCCTCAAGATGCATGGTAGCAAATTGTATAGCCTTGACTTCACTCATTGGCTTAAGTGTGAGGAATGTATCAAGTTTATGAATCCATGCTCTAGCACTTATCTTACCGCTGCCATCAAAGTTAGGTATATGTACCTTGTTCATTGCCTCTTGGAATTCTTTGTGTTGCTTTGCTTGCCTTTTAGGTCTTTGCGCTACCTTTGATCTTTTTCGGTTCTTTCTTTCATTCATATATTGATTGAGGCTTATGCAATCTTTGACGTTGTCAGGAAGTGCATCATACTCTTCACATATAGTAGCCAACTCATCTACAAATGATGGCTTTTCCTCATCCTCAACAATCTCTTCCTCTTCTTCCTCTCTTGGAAGAAATGTGGGCTGCAATGGTCTATTCGTAGTAGCACGTGTTCTCCCACCACGAGGTGTAACTGCAACACTACCTTGACTGTTATGAGCTGGAATATCCCTTACATTGTCTCTATTCATTATTTGCATTTGCATTGTGTGCATCATTTGTGTCAAGGTATTGGTTAATTGTCGCTGCTCCGCTGCCATATTTTGCTGTCCTCTTGCTAACTCCCTTAGATAATCACCAATATTTCTGTCATCCCTTGGAGGACTCCCAACTCTTCTATCCCTATCCATATTTTCTTGATTTGTGCCTACAATTGGAGTCTCTTCCTCTTGATTGTCTTGCTAGCCTGTTCTTCTTTTTATGTAAACTATGTGAGGACCAACTCTGTGTGGCTACATATAAGGACAACCCAACCAACCCACTAACTAAATCTTTGTCCACATAACATGCAAGGAAAAAATCGAGCCAAATCACATCCAAGTGTAGAAGGACTTAGTTGCGGATTTTATACTCCTGAATGCTAATAGGATAAGGTTTTTCCCAAACCCTCTAGGTTGGTAGGATCCAAGCTTTGATACCACTACAATATTTCGCTTAGGGTTTAATTTTTTTTTTTTTTTTTCTCTGAATTTTCAATTTTCAAATCTTGAAACCCTAGATCTGAATTCTGATTTTATTTTCTGCGCCTTATCAAATGATTTCACCGAACATACAACACATTCTAAAACATGGAAAATGATGGCAAATAAAGATATACAACAATAGTTCTTTAATTCATGAATTACACCATGAAATACACATTCAAAACACCGTGAAAATGAATTTTCTGATCATGCAAGTCTGATTACAACAAATTCATTGGCTCCACATGGCCACCAAGCTCCCAATCTACTGTCCCAATCTACTGCTGTTACAAATCAGAACTGAAATATGAACTACAACATACCAAATTGATGACAACATGCCCTTCCAAGGTGAGTGAACTTCTCCCACAAGTGATAGGATCCACAAAGAAGATGAATGTTGACAAAGGATGTAAGATGCTACCCCAAATTTTTTTCAAATATGACATACAATGATAAGATAGTGTTAGCACCAATGCATATCCAATTAATTGCCTCACACTTTCTGATCACCCAGATCCCAGGATGGGCAAGGTGAGAGCATACCATGTTGGCTTACAATGAACAACAATGCAAATTAGGTACTATGATTTGTCCGCAGCGGCGGGCATCCACAAACTGTGGGAATTCACCACTTTCAGTGGGTATAAATACAAAATGGAATTACAAACCATCCACTTATTCAGTGGGTATTCGCCACTTATCCAGTGGGTAGAAACATAAAGAAAGAATTGTCAAATTTGCCCACATTGGTGGTAAACGATCCAAGGGATTATGATGTGTGTTGCAACATAAAGAAATTTACAAATGATATATTAATCAGCAAATTGCTCAGATAAAGCATTAGATCAGCATATTAACATTGCTTATGTCTTGCAATCACAAAGAACCCTGCATAAGAAATTAGTATCAATAAACACCATGCCCAAAATGCACACAGCTGATAACTAACAGGGATATATTACTGATCATGTCTGAGATATCAAAACCAGTCCCTTACTGTACTGTATGGCAGCCTAAACAACTCAAACTTCGATTAGAGGCCTATATCATCAAGAACTTTCACCAACCTGCCATACAATTGTCACTAACTCTGCAACAAACATTGTTAATCCAATCCCTGATAAGTCGGACGGTGATCACTGATCATGCAGACAGCTGAGCAAATCCTCTTTGAGAGATCAGTCTTTGACATTTATATGGACTGCCCTGTCATGGGAAAATAGCATCAACACTAGGAAGAGCAATGTTTACTGCCTAAGGTAAAATCCCATCTGTTCTCCCCTACTGGTACTATAGGATTGGGTCTGGCGGGGTTGCCAGGAGTGGCTGAGGCTGACGAGGCCTCGATGCAATCCTCCTCGGCACCTTGTGCACTATATGATGCTTCTGATGAGGTCTCAGGTAACTCCTTTTGTTTTCTCTTTTTGCTGCTCCTTGACTCGTCTCCCTTCCCACCTTGTGCAGGGGCCTTCAGGTTTGTCCATCTGAAGACAGTTGGCCATGTGGGGTCATATTGCTCATCTGGCTGAAATGGAGCTCGAGCCAATGAGGGGACGTAAGTGCAGATGGCGTCGAGGAACAACGCAATGGCCTGCTGAGTCATGTAGAATGATTTGTGAGTCATCTTCATGAACTCGTGAATCTTGTGGGAGAGAACTGCTGCCCAGTTGTACATTGCACCCTGGCTAAGACCAATCATATAATCCGACATCCAAAATGGAATGTCTGACGAGCGTGAGGCTCCCGTCAGCCGCCCCCTGATGACATCCATTATGCATCGCCATTCTTCATTGGCCAAGTGATCTCGGCGAAGTCCTCTATTCCCTACAACCTTCAACTGATTCTTTTCTTTCTCACTCAAGTCTAGTCTACAAACTTTTGCTATTATGCTGTCCTTGTGCCTTACAGTCATTTTCTGTTTGCCGACTGTAAATCCTTGGCGCGGTACACCCATCACTCTCTCGAAATCCTGTGGCGAGAATGTGATTTTAACCGATACATTCATGAATTTGATGATGGTGTGTTTTGCTCGGGGGTTGTAATTCGCCACCATGCTCTTTAGTATTGCCTCAAACTCTCTGAAATTAAAATAGGGCATTTGTATTACCTTGTCCACCTGTGCCTTCTGTAGTGCTCTCTTGAGAGGATGATCGTCAGCATGACTATTCCACCACTGTTTACACTCGTTCGCCGTCAGGCTTTCCCACTGCAAGGAATCCACTGTAATTTTTTCCTTTTCTTTTCCTTTCCCTTTCTGCTTCTTCTGTGCTGATGAACCCACGTCAATTTGTGGTGTCTGTGCTGGCTTTTCTTCAACAATTAATTTTGCTGCCATCTTTCTGTCTTCTGCCCATCCTGGTATCTGAATTTGCTTTCCTCTGCCTTGTGCTCTAGTGATCCTGTTCGTTGGTGAAATTGACATTCTGACCTCTTTTATACTCATTGTTCAGTTATGACCGTTATTTTCTCTTCCTGTTGATCTCGCACCTGGATTGTACGGCCTCAATGCTTTTGGGTTTGGTTTACGAACACTGGTATGATAGCAGAAATCCGTACGGCAAAGACTGGTACGGCAGCGAATGGTACGATAGAGAGTGGTACGGTTAAGACCTCGTGCGTCTTGAATCCGTACGGCAAAGTTCTTGAAGCGACTTCCCCTTCGTACGACCTGTGAAGTGCAACGTACGACAGAAACGTACGGACTGAGGTGCAACGTACGGCAGCACGTATGGGCTATGAAGTACGGAAAAACTGTATGGCAGAAGCGTGCGCAGAGATAGATTCGTACGGCTGAAGATGGTACGGAAGATCCGTACAGTTGCAATTCGTACGGCGGAATCAGCTTGCACATAAGGGATCCGTACGGTCCCAGTTATTCCTTCTTCCTCCTTCGTACAACTTCCTGAACCTGTTTCGTACGGCAGATTTTGTACGGCTTTGTCAAAAGTGTACGGTCCTTTGGTACGGTACGGCCTTTTATAGTTTTTTTTTTTTTCAATCTATCTTGCTTTTTACCTTCGCTGACTTGACGGTTCCAAATTCCTCGAACTCTGCCATCTTCCATTCGCTCTCCTAGTTCTCTCTTCTTGTCATTGCCTTTCTCCTCTTTCTTGTCCAGGATCTCGATTTCCATCAGCTGGTGGAAGATGCAGTTTATGTAACCCTTCTGTCTCATGCAATCGTTCGAGCAACATTTATCAATTTCTTCCAATTCCCATATCCGGTCGAATATCGCTGATTGATCTCTCACCCATGTCAAATTCCACCCCATTGGCTCCTGAACCCACTGAAATGTTTTCCTGACTTCGTTCATCTTCACATTCACGTTCCTGCATCTGTGCTTCGCCTTCCAGAGCCGACTCCTCGGAAGCTGTATGTGAGGTAGTTCGACTAGCCAATTTTTCCTCCTTAATTCCCAAACTTCGTCACAGTAGGGTGATCTTTCCACAATGAACATTGCTTCTGCCAAGTACTTCCTTTTTGGCGGGTCTCGGGCCTCCTTTGGTAGTAGGAACTCAAATCTGTCCCGTACCTAGTTGCATTCTCTTATCCAGTTGTTCCAGTTTTCTTCCTCATCTTCCTCTTCTTCTGGGTAATTCTTATTAATCCATTTACCACCATAGTCTTCGTCGATTTGGCCCTCACGGGCTTCCATCCGCACTGGCCTTGGTGCAAAGAACCCAGTTACTGGTTCAAACTGAGTACTTGCAATTACCATCCCGTCGACTTTGTTTTTTGTCTCATTTTTTTTGCCTCTTTCCTCCTTTACGCCCCGATTTGTTATTACGAACTTGAGCATGTTGATTTGTATTGTTTCTCCTCTTCTCTCTTTATAGGTTTTCAGTTTCGACCCGTTCACTGCTTCTTTGATTGGGCTTCCATCCAGATTGTCTAGCTTTATAACCCCGTTGTCCATCAATTCCCGTATTCTGAACGGTCCTAACCACCGAACTTTGAACTTCCCAGGTTTGATTTCGTTACATCCGTTATATTTGAGGACTAACTGCCCCGGTCGGAATTCCATTCTCCGTAGGTGTTTGTTGTGCCAATACTTCCGGCGTTTCTGCATAATTTCCGTCGACCATTGAGCCAAAATTCTTTTCTCATCCAATTTATTCAATTGGAATAATCTTTCTTCCAGACTCTCCATATCTCCTAGTCTGTTTTCCACTGCGATTCTCAGACTTGGGACCAGGTATTCTGTTGGTACTACCGCTTCTTGCCCATACATCAACTGGAAGGGAGTGTGTCCAGTCGTTACCTTATAAGTGGTTCGGTAAGCCCATAACACTGCTGGTAACCTCTCTTCCCAGTCTGATCCTTCGATATCGCATGACTTGTAGATTACCGAAACGAGCACCTTGTTTGTTGACTCTGCCTGCCCATTCGCCCTTGGATAGTACGGACTTGATAGGGTGTGCAAGATTTTGAACTCCGTAGTCATAAGTCAGATGACGTGGTTGACGAAATGTCCCCCACGGTCACTGGTCAATTGAATTGGAATTCCATACCTCGTCACGATCTGCTCATATATGAACTTTGCCGTACTTAATGCAGTGTTATCCTTCAGTGCCTTCGCTTCGGCCCACTTTGTCAAATATTCCGTAGCCACTATTATGTACGACATCGGTGTAGTTGGCTGACCTTCAATGGTCCTACAAAATCCAACCCCCATCTCTCGAAAAGCTCTTGAGGTTGTGATGGCCATAGTGGCATATAATCCCTCTTTAGCAGTTTCCCTACCCTCTGACAAGTGTCACATTGAATTACCCACTCTCGGGCATCTGTGTGTAACGTTGGCCACCATAGGCTGGTGAGTAGAACTTTTCGTGTCGTGGCGTTGGGACCCATATGCCCCCCTGCCAGTCCCTCATGGGCTTCTGCCAATACACCCCTTATCTCTTCTTCCATCACACACCTCCGGAGAATTTGATCGGGCCCCATTTTGTAGAGCAGCCCGTTTATCAGTTGAAATGTCTTACTCTTCAGTGCAATCTTCCGTCGTTCATTTGTAGATATTTCTGGCGGAAACGTTGAAGTGGACAAGTACTCACCAATTTTATCGTACCATGGCGGCAGGGCAACTATTTGAAATAGGTGGGCATTCGGGAAGTCTTCATTGACCCCATCTCCTGGTTCTCTTGATTTGATCCTCGAGAGCTGGTCGGCAATTACATGGCTTTTTTTTGGCCGTACAATAATGGTGAAAGTAAATTCTTGCAGAAGTAACAACCATCTACTGATTCTGCCTTGAATAATCGGTTTGTTGACCAGGTACATTAGAGTTTGATGATCCACATAAAAAGTGAATGGTGTTGCCAAGAGATAATGCTTGAATTTTTGTACGGAGTAGACCATTCCCAAAGCCTCCCTTTCTGTAGTACTGTAATTTCGTTCCGCCTTGGAGAGCAACCGACTGGCAAAGTATACTGGATGATCCAGACCATGGGATCTGTCATGTCCCCGTTTCCGGCTTGATCATCAGCTTAAGATTGGATTAGCCTATTGATCATTCCCGGAGGCTAATTCAGAATGATGAGGGAATGAATTGGTTTTTGACTAACTTAACTTTTTGTTTTGCAGGAACAAGTCAGAAACTGGAAATTTGGCTAAGTCTGGAAGCCAAATTGTAAGGCAGTTAACTCCTGGAACCTAGGCGCAAATTCCTCATCAAACTGCTCAAATGAGCGCCTTAGGATATGGGATCCTCGAACAAACTTCGGAAGTGCAAGATGGTAAGAAGATTTGTCTTAAAGCATTTTCAAATAGGGCGCTTGACAGGAGAAGTTGATAAGTTTCCAGAATGAAGTTTGATGAATGGATTGGTTTGGGAAGAAGGTTTATTCACCTTAGGCGCCAGTTTCATGTTGCACCATCCAAAATGAGCGCCTAGTACAATAAGGCGCTATATCACATCTGGACCACCTTGAATGGCATCTAAGCTAGGTTGTGAGTTCGACAGGGTAAGTGCGCCATGAAAGGGTCAAGGCGCCATTTCCTGTTCACATAAACCTCTGAGGGCGCCTAGGTATTTGGGCAAGCCTTTGGCATCCTAGAATTGCGCCCTAGTCCAGAAGTCATTGGAAGGCTCTCTTGAGCATCAAAAAGGTTGAAGGATCATCCACTCAGTCAGACAAACTTCAAATTGCGCCTTAATACTTGAGGTGCCTTAACATGTCTTTCCACCCAAGAAATGGCGCCTTAGGGTAGATTGAAGAGTAAATAGGTTTTAGCATCATCAATAAAGATTAAGGATTGTCAAATAGATCATACCTTCACTCAGAAGCATCATTTCCATCTTGTGAAGTGTTAAACTCAAGTAGGCGCACTTCATCTTCTCTTCCACTTCACATTTGCGCCTACTCCTTAAAGCTAGATCCGCGCCTTTGTCTGATGATCATCTCAGTTCATTCTCTCATGGACACCCACTTTGGGAAGATTCTTATTGAGCGCCCAAGTTATTAGCACTTTTGGATCTGGATTCTACATCTTGAAAGTGAAGGCGCATTTTCCTGGGGGTAGCATCTTCTAGCTAGCGCCTAATGCTATCCAGGCACAATTCAACCTTCATTATGGCGCCTACCATCTGGAAGGGAGCATTGGTCATTTCTCTAGAATTTCGAAGCAATTGAAGTTTGTAAAGTCACCAAGGAATGTTGGGCGCCTAGCCAAGTTGGCATTTCCTGCTCTCAACTAGCGCCTAGACACTGAAGGAGACACTTGCAAGTGTAGGCGCACTTTCCTTGTAGATTGATGACATGAACACTTTGGGGTCACTTGGTTGAAAGAACATTACTCTAAGAATGCCAAGGTGAAAGATAAAGTCAAGGAAGTGTTATGATGCCTAGGCGCATCTTTGGGCAAAACACACCAATTGTGGCGCTTAGAAGGAGTTTCCAGACTAGGCGCACATCTAGTCACACTCTGCCATTTCTAGCGCCTACTAACATTTCTTTCATTCAAGTGGTTTGTGGCACTAACGAACTTCAAGTGTTGGAAATGATCAAGTGGATCAGAGTAGGCGCAATTTCCACCTCAAACCAACTCAAATTACACCTGGAGGAGTTTTGCTCACTTTGGGACTTTGAATGCATAGTTGTTTGTCAAAGGCACCTTGGGAAGTGAGTGGACATCATTGAAAAGCCTTTCTCTAGCAAGGCGCAACTTCTAGCAGTCACCATCTCAATTGGCGCCTAGCAATGGTAAAGCGCAAGTTCATGATCAAACTACCTCAATTGGGCGCCTAGTAGTACTTGAGCTTTCATTGGTCAACAAAATGATATTGGGATCTGTACTGGTTCAGTGGGTAAGGTTGCCACCTCAGAGTGAGTTGTCAGATGGAATATTCTCCATGAATATGCTTCTTGGGAAACGTGCCTTGGTTCCTCTTTGTGCATTGAAAAACGTGCCTTCATTGCCTTTGGAAGGCCTATAAAAGGAGGAGCTCTCTCATTCATTTGGCATCTGTTCATTTGACAAAATTCTCTCTGCAAAGCTGTTGAGCTTGTAATCTTGAGGCCTGCGAGTTTCAAGTGTTGGGGTGATGCTCCCTCAACAAGCAAGGTGATGCTCCCTTGTGATATTGTGGGGTGTTGACGTTCAGTTAACATCATTGAGTTGATCAAGTAAAGAAATCATTGTAGACATTAAGGCTTCAAGGCCTTTCCTTTTGTAATTCCATTGAAAAAGTTGTTCTTCATGCTATTGAAAGCATTATCCATGTAATAAGACATTGCAAGTTGATTGAATCAAGTAACTAGACAAGTACCCAACTCTCCTTCAAGTAGTTGTCTTTGATGTATATCTTTGTATTGTTGAAGTAGTTGATGAATTGATAGCAAGTAAAATTGTTTAAGTAAGGAAAAATTTTCGTAAAACTAGTTGGGTATCTTACAGGATCCTACCTGTGCAAGAGTGGCACCAATTGCAAAGTTTGATGCATCCACGTGCACGTGGAATTCCTTGTCCCAGTTTGGATAGGCTAGAATAGGTGCACTGATGAGTCTTGTCTTTAGTTCTTCAAATGCTTTCTGTTGTTCATCCAACCATACAAACTGTACCCCTTTCCTTGTCAACATGTCCAATGGGTGTGATACCTGAGCAAAATTTTTGATAAATCTTCAGTAGTAACCGACATGGCCGAGGAAAGACTTTACTCCGGTGACATCTCCTGGAGCCTCCATTTCTACAATTACCCGAATCTTATCCGGGTCTGCTTTTAGTCTTGCTTGGCATACAATATGGCCAAGAAGTTTCCCTTGTGACACCATGAATCGGCACTTCTTTGGGTTTAAGGCCAACCGTGTGGGCCTGCAACGCTCCATGCACTCGGTGAGGTCTTTGAGGTGTGTTTGCTGGTCGCTGTAAATTGACTAGTCATCGAGGAATGTCTTGAAGTTTCCCACCGACATTTTGTCAAATATGTGCAGGATAATCCTCTGAAAGGTGGCTGGTGCATTGCACAGACCGAACGGCATCCGGTTGTATGCATATACCCCGTTTTCAATCACAAATGTTGTCTTCAGTTTGTCTTCCTCGGCGATGCTGATCTGGTTATACCCCAAAAATCCGTCCATAAAGGAATATATTTCGTGACCGGCCACTTCTTCCAAAATGGAGTCTGTGAATGGAATGGGGAAGGGATCTTTAATTGTTACTGCATTGAGACATCTAAAATCCACGCAAATCCTGATTTGTCCCCCTTCCTTCTTAAGTGATATTACAATCGGTGACACCCACTCACTCGTTTCTACCTCAAAGATTATTCCTGCCTCAAGCATTTTTTCAATTTCCTCTTGCACTTTTGCCGCGTAGTTCTTATCCATGCGATATGGCCTTTTCTGTACTGGGCGTGCTCCTGGTATGAGTGGAATTCTGTGGACACACCATTCTGGTGGTATCCCCTTCAGGTCCTTGTAGGTCCAGGCAAACACATCTTTGTACTCTAGAAAGATTTTGGACGCTGCTGCCTTGAGTACTGGATTCCAGTCGTCGCCGACCAGAATTATCTTTGGGTTGCTTTCCTCACCGAGATTAATTCTCTTCGTTATTGGCTCTTAGTACATAATCTTCTTTTCCGGTTCAAACTGATGTGCCGGCGTGCTGTCTACTTTTGCATTCCCTTCCTTATATTCCCCATATGCTGTTGGGAACATGTGGGCCACTTCCTTCCCCTAATCACTTGTCCATTCCAATGTTTCACCGTCGTCTTTCTGTTCACTCGTCATTCCCGAGCTTTCACCGATTTCTTTTATTGAAATCATGTTGCATTCTGGCGGAAAAAACTCGTAGTCTTCCTTCTGCCAATGGAATAGCCCGCTGAATGAATTTGTCTCGTCTTCTGAGCATTCCTGTAATTTCAGCACCCCTTCATCATCGGGCTCCATCGGTCCTTTCCCACCTTCTGTCGAGTCCCCTCCATCCGAGTCAGAATTTGACGCCAACTCTTCACTGACAGTTTGTGTCCTCAAATCAATGACGAATTTCTTACGTCTATTTTCTATGGACAGAGTGTTTTTCTTCCAGTTGTGGTTGGCCTTGGCGGCTATTAGCCATCCTCGATCGAGTAATGCATCGTACGATGCATGCTGTGCTGTTATGACTACAAAATTTAACAAAAATTGCTGGGTACCGATTCTTACTTTTTGCGTCATTAGCACTCCCAGTGCCTTGATCCTGTGCTGGTCGGCTCCCACTAACTGGAAGTTTTGTGGCCATAGAGTAGGCTTCCCGAGGCTCTTCCAGGTTTCTTCTGGTAGTACATTTACTTCGGATCCATCATCGACTATAGTATTTGTCAAATTTCGTCCAAGGATTTCCATATGTACTACGACCGGTTTCTTTCCAGTATCAATCGCCAGCAACCTCGGGTTGAGTACTTGTTCTCCTGTTGGCGGTGGTTCTACTATAACATCTTCTGTTGTGTGGGCTTGGCCTTCGTGCGAGTTGTCGTCCATTACCTTGGATATTGCTACTTTTAACTGAGGCAAGCTTTGGAGGAGGTCTGCCAATTTAATTGGTACGGTGGCTTGCAGTACTTGGCTTGTTATGTTCTTGTCCGATTCCGATCGTATTGCCTTTTTGTCTGAGTTCCTCCGTTCGGTTTTCATGGCAGCGTCCACTTCCTTTCGTGCCTCACGGAGTCTTTCTTTTTCCGTACGGGGATCTGGATAAGTGGCCTTTTTCCACTGTGCTCGGGTGATAGCAAGGATTTCTTCATCATTTTCCGTGAGATTGATAAGGTTCACCCCTTTCTGCTTCGGACAGTCTTTTTCTTCGTGATCTCCAGGTCCACACCACTTGCATAATGCATTTATTGTGTTCTGATTGTTGTTCGGGCATTCTCTTGCAAAGTGTCCCCACTCGTTGCACTGCCGGCACTGTATCATAGGTCGCCCTTTGCTGTCGTACTGCAATCTGTTTCTGGGGCTGTTATTGTTGAACCTTCTGTTATTCCGGTATCCTCCGGGGGATGCATTCAGACTATTTTGAGGCTTCGGGGGTGTGGTCGGTGGAGTTGATGATTCTCCCTGTGTGAACAACACTTGTGTACTTCTTGCTTTCAGGTTAAATGGACATTCTTTGATTGAATGTCCTGTTACCTGACAGATGTCACAAAATAACTTTCTTGGGCAGTTTGCTTTTACGTGACCTTCCCCGTTGCACTCGGTGCACCATAATTCCCGGCCTTCTTTACTCGTCTCTTTATCAGTTTTCAGTTCTTTCATCATGCAGACCATGTCTCTTCTTAGTGCCTGAATGGTTTTTGACTCGCCTTCGCTGCTGTCATCCCCCGTACTGTCATCGTCTTCGGTTCTTCTCTTACTTCGGGAGGATGTTTTGTTCTCACTTTCTATATCCATCGCCCGATTGTACGCTTCAGCGTACGATGGTGGGGGTACGACTTTCATCTTTTTCCTCAATGACGAGACTAACACTTCGATGAACCATCTCTTTTTCAGTCCATCGGCTGGCTGAGTTTCCAATTTCCCAAGTAATTCTTTGAGCCTTCTATTATATGCCCTTACATTTTCATTCTTTCCTTGTCTGGTATTGTAGATTTCCGCTACAATCTCATTGTCATCTCTTAGGAGTTTAAACTCATTCTCGAAGGCTCTCCTCAATTCATCCCATGAGGTTTTTTGTGCTGCCCCTAGGTCTGTGTACTAGTCAATGGCGATCCCTCTTAGCGTCGCTGGGAACGCTTTTACCCAATAGTCTTCGTCTTCTTGTCCATTTGCAACCCATATCGTTTCACACGTTTTGCAGTGCCGAACAGGATCCTCTGACCCGTTCCCCATGAATTTCGGCAACTTCTGCCTTTCACTCGCTGGTGGGGTCACCATCTTTTTCCCGAGGTACCCTCTCTGTCTTTGACCCGATTGGACTAGTTTACTGTGTCGTTCCGGTGTCTTTCTGACACTGTCGGCCATGTACGGTTCCTTCCCACTTCCGGTCTCGGCGTCCTCTACACTTCGAGTTACCTCTGGTTCTCCTTGGTTCTCCCTCTGTGCAGGGGTCTCGGGCTCAAGTCCCCTGTTCCTCGGCCTTTTGTCTGAAATGGACAATGCCACAATACGACGTATACTATCCTCTAGTTCTTCTGTCATATTCTTCTCATTTTCTTTTCTTCTATTTGTTATTGGTGTTCTAAAATTATGTTCATCAACCCCTTGATCTACTTCTTCATGTCGTTCATTTTTTTTTTCAAAAATTTGTTTTAATCTTTTCCTGCGTTCTTCTTGTTCTTTTAGTCTTAATGATCTTCTCACTATTTCTTCTGGTGTTGCTTGCCCCACTGGTAATTTATTCTTGTCCTTATTAAGTTGTATGGGCATTAATTATGCTTACCCTTCTCAGTTGTACGGCGTGCGACGGCAATCAGTGTCACATTCCTCCTCTTGTTTCAGACGTTCTTCATACCTCCTGAGTATCTGTTGCCGTCGTACTTCCCTCTCTCTTTCTTCTCGAAGGTCTTGAAAGGTTATCAGGTTCCTCGCCAGAAGTCGAGGAATGTGGTTCAGAAGGTTGTCCACCTCGCTATTGACACGCAGGTTTTCTGAAATAACCTCCTCCGGAACCTCTCTACGAATGGATTCGTCTCGCATGTATTGTCCGACTGATAATAACCACAATTTGACCAATTCCTGGGTTACTTCATCTTCCCGACTTCTTGGTTCATTTTCTTCTCTATCGCTTCCTTGGTGTTCTTCTTGAATTTCCTATACTATCTCTTCTACGTGCCTTCTATCTTGTACTTCCTCGTCGGTATCGACCGGTTGCCCCATTATGCTGCCATTCTCCCGTCTGGATGTTCACCGGATTCGCTTAGGCAACGGTGCCAAAATGTTTACTGCCTAAGGAGTCTAATTGTTTCCATACAGAGTAAACAAGAAAGATACTTGCACTATCACAGTGTACTGAAATGCATTACATTGTACGAGAATAACAACAGAATTGGTACCCAGAATATCAACTGCATATATTAACTTCAAACAGCAAGATATAATCATAATCCCAAAAACTCCATGTCCATACAATGGCTTGACAAGTGCATATATAGTTTGTCCGACGGTTGCCAACCGTTGCCAACCAACGTACCGATCGGGAGTAACTACTCACCGAAACTAACATTATCAACATATTCCCGAAACAACTAAACAAAACATATTTTACCAAAAGGTACTAAACTATGCAAAGTATGCCTAACAAGCAATACAGTCATATAACAGTTATTGCAACTCTCATGAACATTATATTAAGGCCCAAACACTGGTTATACCACATCAGACCCAGCCATCAATGTATAAACCAAATCCATTGTTGTATGGCTTTATGAAGCCAAGTTTTGAGTCACATCAAACACAATGAATGCACTCAGAATAACCACCCACAAAATCTCAATTGTCACTTTATTGCATTTCAAATGAATACCATGAAGGTAGGAAACAATAAAGATAACATCAGCAAAGTACACAAACCCAGTGTAGGTTCGTATGGCCCTAGGAGGCTTGATTTCCTCACGGCTGACTTACAACTTCATTACAATCAATAAATTCTGTCTAGGAAGAGGCGCCAAGGCAATGGAAAGAAGACCCAATCCAAAACTGCCACAAAAATAACCACCGTAAATTTCAAATGCAAATCGCCCAATCAGCAAGTACGGCTCAGAAGGTACGGATTTAACACTGCAATTTCAAATCTGCACCAATACTATTAAAAACAGTCTCAAAAGAAGCTTCAATACATGACAAAATATCTCCAAACAAGTTTTGAAAAAATCACAACCATCATAATTTCTATTTCAAATCGTCCAACACTGCATAGTACGACCCAGAAATGAGACTCCATTATTTAATGATCCATTAAAATAACCAATCACAATTCACTCTCCAAACAAATCAAAATCTCATAAATAATATCATCAAGACATCAATTAAACAAATACTCCAAAACTCCATGAAGCTCCATGTGATTCTGTGTGAAATCACCCAATCTCAAGAGGGTTTTCGTCCTCAAGAGCAATCTACAAGAGGGTTTTCGTCCTCAAGAGAAAATGGAAGAACACGCAGGTTCAATCCAACAGAGTAACATTACAAATCCAAAGCATAACATAACCCTTCCAAATGAGAGCTCATTCTCTTTTATAAGGCACTAGAGGAGTTACAAAGGAAATGAATTATTTCTTGAAAATAATAACATTTTCCTTCTAACTTAAATTATTTCTTTTTTCCTCCACTTAAGTGCTCACTTTTATGTGCCTACATAAAAGAATATGTTTTCCCTTTTCAAATGAGCTATAACACTTAATAATATTTTAATTATTTTTCACCCTTAGGAGCTTAAGTGAAAAATATAATTAAAATAACTCATTAAATATTAATTTTTGCGGAAAATCCCAAACGGCCTCCGAATGCAAATTAAACTGAACCAATATGCTCTGTAAGGTTTGGGATGTGCAATGGTGCCTTTCGGGTGACATTCCAAAAATAGAAAGCTCCTCCAAGAATCTAGGAGAACAAATCAGAAGCCCGATCAACTTCAGAAACCATCACTGTAACCCGGAACATCGACTGAGCTCAAAATCATGAAAAATAATCCATTCTCACAATGAAAACCCTACTAACTATTCTGCAGACTGACTAAGACCACTCCAAGAACATTGGAGTT
Organism: Cunninghamia lanceolata; assembly: GCA_027924645.1. NCBI lineage: Eukaryota > Viridiplantae > Streptophyta > Pinopsida > Cupressales > Cupressaceae > Cunninghamia > Cunninghamia lanceolata. Next base: position 986,830 of record BSBN01000936.1, on the reverse strand, counting down.
CTTCCCAAACATGTTGGATAGCCTTCAAGAGACTAGGAACAAGCACCAATGCTCCCAATAATCAATGCGCCAAAAATGGAACATTACAAAGGAAGTCTTCAATGGCGATCTATGATGCCAATATCTGCTGTTCGCCTCCTCCTATGCTGATCGCCACTCCTTAAAGATGGTGAATGATGTGAAATGAAGTTCCAAGATGCAAAACAAGGTGGCGACTAGGGTTTTGTTGTCATATCCCGTCCTTTTCCAATTAAAGATTGGAAAAGAAGTGATAGAGACTAGCCCAACTTATATAGAAGACTCTCTCTACCTTCCCACACTTAGACAAAATTAAGGCCAAGAGGAAAAGACAAAATAGAGAAAAAGACAAAATAAGGATGAGACAAAAGAGGATAAAGATAAAAAGATGACTTGGAAACAAAAGGACAAAATCTGAATAAGACAAATAATGTTAAAGACAAGTTTAAGGAGGAATCGTACCATGCTAGGAGCGCCGATTGCTTGAGGAAGATTTAATTATGTATAAACAAAAATTAACAAGAGATGCAAGTGAAGGTTGGCGTCCCTTAAGGGGAACACACTCATTCGGGAGGGTATAAGGGACAGATCAAAGGCAACACAAGGCATCATATATAATCATAGTTCGAATCATAATAAGAAGGGCAGCAGGCATCGAACAAAATACATTCTCATCTCTGCAAGCATCGATCATGATTTATTCTGATTTCAATGCATAAACAACAGGTTATAAGGAAGTAATACAAAGAGCTCCAGCCAAACAGGGAACAGAAGAAAATAATCACATAGATAATATCCATTGACCATTGAAGGAACAGCATTGAGGAGTAAGAACAGCCAACATTGAAACAGTCAAGGTCGGCCAATAAGAGTACCTACCAGTATATATCTGCACTTCGTTTCAAGGTATGACATCTTGTTGTATTGCTGTTACAATATACTGCTCCATGCATTTATCACTAGAATGAGTATAGATAAGTGGATCTTCCTTTAATAGATATGATATGAAATAACCAATATTTGATGCATAATGAAACCATACCGATAGTTGTTAGTAATAGCATGAAATTATCATAGATAAGATCTGAATTGTTTATAGAATGCATTGCATTAGAATAGCAGCCAATATAGTTGGATCATGTAATTATTATAGAACCTTCATGTGCATTATCAAGATGATCTAGAATAGAAGGTTAAATGATTATATTATATGAGTTTAGGAAAGAAATACGATAAGTTAATAATAAAGAAGAGATGAGAAATAGAGGCTCATGGCCCATCAATCAATATCCCAAGGATCGAGACAAAGGGAAGGAGGCAATGCAACATGGTATTTTGGTTGATGCCTGAGTTGGTCAAGAGAACCTTCCGGGCTAAAGACCCAATAGGCCTTATCTCAATGTTGGTCCATAGGACCCCACGGGGATAAGTTTCCCATTGTCTCATGTTGGTCAAAGGGACCCCACGGGACAATGGATAGACCCTTGTCTAATATTGGTCAAGAGGACCCCACGAGGCAAGGGATGGGCCTTTGATTTGGGTTGGTCTCCAAGTGAAAGGAATGAAATATGGACCCCATGATTGTACCTCCTATAGGCCCTCTCTCGTGGGAAAGTGAATTGATGGACATGTAGACCTAAGTATAACTCTCTCAATGGATATGTGTAATAGTTATAGTGAAAGCATAATACATATGATTTATGTTTATAAAGTTGAATTTAAGATTTCTTATGGTTTATTATGATTAAAACAGAAGAATTAGATTCTAATGTACTGTTTTTGCAAGTTGAAATTGTGTCCAAGGTTGTGAAATTTTGGCTTGTGACAAGGGGACATTACATTTGTGGCTGCACCCAACGCTGATAGGAAAATCTGCTCTAAACCCTCTACTATGGCGCTCCTTAGACAATGGAAAAAAATACCAAAAATGGCAGCGGCTAGGGTTTATGCTCCTTCAACAAATTGCGATCTGCACTCAGCTCCAAACCCTCAATGATAGCGTTCAAATCTGACGTGAAAATCTGAGTACAACACCTCAAGTTGGCACTCCAAGCAAGATAGAAGTGTCACCCAAATCGCTACCCCTAGTGTTGGATTGTTCTGCCAAACTGATCTCTCCACTTGTGATGAAATCTATCCCTTAATCAAGCGCTCAAGCTGATGCAAATGATCTTCAACAATGGTGCACAAATCTGCTATGAAAGTTATGGCATGAAAGCTCAAGAATCCTTCAAATCCTCCAATGAAGTGCAATTGTGAACTCCGTATAAATTCACCTCTAAGTTGAGATTGGGTTTTCGTCCAATCCACCTTCTTCCACAAGGGTTTTCGTCCTTGGAAAGACCTGCAATAAAATTGCGAAATCAAAATGCCAAAGATGCCAAAAGTTCTGGATGATGAATGAAGCTCCGAAGACCTTCTTTTATACTTGAATTTTCCTTTTTCCTCAATGCTGGCCGACCAAGTCTAGGCACCCAAATTTCAAATTCAAATTAAAGATTTGAATTACTTTTCTCCAAGTTGGCCAAGGAAAACAATATTTTATTTATTTTTCTTTTTTTTTTGCAAGTGGCCGCCCAAAAATGCAATTAAAATATTTATTATTTTCCTCTAACTTGAGCGCTCCAAAAATAATATTATTTTATTTGTTTTTAGCCGACCTTATTCCTCCAAAAGGGTGCACTCAAGAAAATAATAATATTTTATTTATTTTCACAAATCCATGAATGGGTCGTGCCATTTCAAAATCAATTATTTTATTATTTTTGGCTTTTCAATAATTAATGTAAAAATACATTAATTCATCTTCCTCATTCGCCAAGTCTAGGAAAATTAGCTGAGCCTCATAAAAACATCTTTCCAAATTTCCATAGCTCAACTACTGCATTCCCTTAATTCATGAATTAGCCTATGGGAATGAGGATAGGCTAACCCAAACTCCTATTAGTTGACCATGCCGGAAACGGGGACATTACATGCTTAAGTCATGATAGGCACCCAAAATACAAAATAAAGATTTTGTTTTGTTTTTCCTCCTCCTTCCTTGGTCAACTTCCTCCTAGGCGCACACCTTGTTTTATGACCATTTTCTATTTTCTTTCCCTCACATCTTGGCCGACCTTATGTCAAGATACAATTGGAATATTTTATTTTTTATTATTTCCCTCTTTCCACTCGCCAAGTGGGCGAACCACTTAGGCATAAGATCCATCATGATTTTGACCTCAAATCAAGTCGTCCTCAAGGTGAAATATCATAAATTATTCTTATTTTTCGAAAGGCATTTTTTTCCATATTTTCTTCTTTTTTTCATCTTTCTCCTTGGTCGCTCCACATTAGGGCAATTTATTTTATTTGTGTTGACTTAACCAAAAGACTCACAAAAATATGCCAAGTCATCTCCCACAATCATTTTTCCCTACAAAATTGGCTAAGTGTGAAATCTCGCCAATTAGGTCATTCCCTGAGCCCTCCGGCTTAGCCTACGAGAATAGGATAGGCTAGCCAACTCCACTAGGTGATCACTCCGAAAGTGGGGATATTACAATCCTCCCTAGAATTGCTTGCCCACAAGCAATTGCAAATATGGATACTGCAAAACATCCTCAAATGGCAAGTACCTCCAATCAACCAAATGCTTCGTGATCACCCTACTCCTCAACCTGTGGCTGCATCTCCCATAGTGAATATGAAGAATGATATGCAAAGTGAGCTCCGGTGGCCAAGAATGAGACAAAACTAGCCATACACACTCGAACTCAATTCGGATCCATTCCCCAAACTCTGAAATTCTGCTCCTCATCCATGCGCTCTGCCTATGTCGTTGTAAGAACAAGAATGCCAAATCATCAACCATAAGTGCCAACAACTCCCTTCCTCCGAAGGCTCCACTGTCAATGAGTGCTAAGTCTATCAAAGACAAAGCACTATACAAATCCAAAGCCCAGAAGAGTGCCATGCCCATCAACAAGTGATAAATGATATGATCTCTGAAGTGCGACCACCTGTACCAAACCTTCCACTGCTCCACGTTGATACACACATCACCAAGCCAAGAGTTGTGAAGCAACTCACCAAGATCCCTGTGAAAAAGTGTACCGATCATACCAATACTTGGATCCCAAACCATCATACTATCACACCAACTGAAAGTGAAGAGATAGATGTCTCTCATCGTGTCATCATCACCAACTATCCATCTAAATCTGAATGATCTCATATAGATGTGAAAAATGTCTACCACATGTGCATAAACAAATATGCCAATCCACCCTAGGCTGCTGATATAAATCAGGACAACACTAGGAAAACTGAAAATCATACCTATGATGGTGTCAGAAGTACCTTTGCTGTCATAGGATGATAGGATCTCAACACCATGCAAACCCTCTACATTGTGGTAGCAATCCCAAACTTTCCAATCCATCCGAACAACTGCCATCATCAATGTATGCCTTGAAGATTCCATGATCAGTACAGTAGAATAGCCATCAACCACCAAGGTGTGAGCTTGAACCCAATGAATTAGGGCTGAAAAGTCTCTGCTCTCATACTCCAATTCATGTCTTGGACCATAGTCCAACTGAAACTCATCATCTCCAAGTACATGCCACTCAAAATCAAATGTCTCATGTCCTAAAATTAGGACAGCCTCATCCTCCACCAAAGAATCATCATCATGACGGTGTTGTGTCAAGACACAAGTAGACTCATTGAGCTCTCCAAGTGTGGCTAGGTTCCCAACCAAATCTAAATCACAAATGTCTTCTTCTACATATGCATGCATATCATTATTGGTTGTCCCACAAGGTGTATGCACAACTACCTCCTCCATAGCCATGACTTGAGCCTTCAATGGGCTCTCCAAAAGATGTGACTCATGATGAAGATTTACTTGCACAAACTGAAATTTCTGAATCATACCTCTCGTCAAGTCCATGCAAAATTGATTGCTCCTCTTACTCAACCATCATAAGAGGCTCATCCCTCACATGCTCAACCTCCATAGCTTCTTCCCTTGGAAGAAATAGGGATCGAAGGTAGGTCTCTCTCTGCTGCCTCGCATGATCTATGTGACTACAATGGTCCTTGACCTTCTGTAGGTGCTGTCTTGCTTAGGCAGCCAACAACTTAGCCTCTCTAGCTCTCTGTAGCCACTCATCACACATACTTTGAGTCATCTTCACATCCTCTATGCCATGGTGTATAAAATCAGTCTGCTTGTGGCTTGGATCCACAACAAGTACCTCATGCCAAACCACCAAATCTTGATTGTCAACAATGGGAGACTTCTTACCACTATTATCCTCATGTGTTATGGCTGCCATCTCATGATTATGTGAAGATAAAGGACTGCTGTTGCAAATCAGAAAATCAGACTTTACCTCATGCCTTTGCGTGATGTCTTCATAGGTCTTAAGCACCTCTTGTTCCATGGTGGGAGGGTCATCAACAAATGCTGGTCCATGAGATGTATCCAACTGAAACCCAAGTGTATCGCTTGTCGTAACTTCTATCCCATGGCTGCAAGTCATATCTTCACGTGGACATTTCTCTTCCATCCTCGAGACTTCACAATGGGGTCTATCAAATTCTTCATCCATGGGTCTATTCTTCACAATCTTTGTATTGGATTGTTGTTCTTTGGATGTGGTTGACATAGATGACTGAATTTCTGATTTGGATAATGAATAATGTGTCAAGCTCAACTCCAAACCAAGTTCATCAACTTGATTTTCCAAATCTTGAAGGGCCATTTGTGGACTCTTCAAGGAATCCATAGTAATCTTAAGCTCAAAGGTAAGCTTATCAACTTCATCTTCTTTTCCTCTCAATGCATCAAAATATATTTCATCAAGCTTGAAGAGATGATCTCTATCTGAAAGTAGATGTAAGTAATTTGATTTCATGACTACCAAAGCTTCTTCGAGTACCTATAAGTCTACAAGAGATAGTTCTCCTTCAATGTCCTTGTGTCTTCTTTGAACCTTCCAACAATAATCTGCCATCATCTTGTAAGTATTATCAAAATGAGTTAGGGCTGCAACAATCATATCTTCATTGACATTCAATTGACTTTCCAAATGATGTGACTCATGGGGCCTATCATCTTCATTCAAATTTTCTGATTGGACTTCACAATCATGCCTCTTAGAATCCGCTACCTCCATGACATTCTTTTCACACAACTCATGTTTTGAAGCTAGGTCAAGATCAAGCTCAATCAAGGAATCATTATCATAATAGTGAGTAGAATCATCTTCAACATGCTCTTTCTCAATTGCTAGTCTAGAAAGTGTATGCACAGCTATGACTTCCTTAATCATAAAGTGATCCTTCAATTCATGCAATGCTAAATCAATTTTATCAAAGTCTCTTTGTTCACTACATAACAAGATTTCTGAATTGCCTTCGTATGTATGAACAAATCTTCAAAGTCACCCAATGCACAAATTGATTACTTGCCACTATGATGTAGAAATGGTGAGGCAATGCTATCATTAGTAGAATTCATACCATCATATAGCTGATCAATCACTGTTGGTTTGGAAAACTCTGTGATAGCATACCCTCCAACCTTGTGGTCATCATGAAGACTTATGTGTTCTTCACTTGTAGATGCAATCGGTGATTCTTCTTTGTCCATATCCTCATACCATTGAAGTGAACTTGTGAACATGGCTTCATCTTCTTTAGGGCTTCCACATGTATGGCTAGATGTCCAAACTTCAGGCATGTGAAGCAAAGTTGTTCTCTCCTTAATTGATTTTTGCTCTTCTTATGATCAGCTGTAGGCTGCAAATCACAAGGAAGCAATTCTTCTTCTATCTTTTCTTTTTTCACAATGACAACTTCTGATTTTTCTTCTTCTCTTCTCAAATTTCTGATGTAGTCATATAGATACCTCTTTACTGGATTCCCATCTTCATGTATTCTCAAGAAAACATCAAAAGGAGTTGCATTTTTGAAGTCAACTAATAAACCCTGGTATTCCTCAATGATTTTTGTGGCCTCTTGTTCATACCTCCATCGATCAAACTTTCTTTTCAAATCAGCTTGACTTTGTCTAAAAGATTCAAGCAAAGATTTTGTTGTTTCTCTATCTTCCATGATTCATAAATAAATTTACACTCTCAAAGTAGTGGTGCTCACCTTAGGGCAAAACCTTTGGCAAACTCCACAAATATGGCGCTGAAAATATCTTCTTCCTTTGGAATGATTAAACCCTTAAGGTTGGCAAGATCAAAGCTCTGATACCACTGTAAGATCCCTAACAAGATCTGTCCTAAATTCTGAGTTTTATTTTCTGATTTCTGCACTTTAGAATTCTGCTCCAAACCCTAGAATTCTGATTTATTTTTCTGACTACAAACAAATGTGGACAGCGAACACACATGCATCTAAAATGCTCAAATAATATGGCAATAATGAACCCTTATGATATTATCTTCAATCATGAACTTAACCACAATATATGAACATCCACAATGCAAACAAAATGGGAAACAAATCTGATTTCTGAATATATCAGACTGCTGCTACAAATTAGAATATGCATTCACATCAATTACATAGGCTCCAACATGCCCAAATATAGCCCAGAAATCTGCCCTTACAACTTGTTGGCGTTTCAATTTGCACCTCTGGAATGCGAGTTGGAAATGGACAGCTATGCACAGATAAACTGCTCTCCTATTGGAAGGGGGAGTTCCCTTTTTGCTGATGTTCACTGAAAAGATAAATAAATTAAACCTCGCCTATTTTCTTTTTGATTCTCAGCTGCGAGCACAAGGTTATAAAATTCTAAACGCTGCAGAAGAGGTTTTTTCCTTTTTTAAAACTTCTACTACAACTAGGCATAGACTAACGACGCTTTTAATCTCCTAAGTAAATTCAGAGCAAAGGAAATTAAAAGTGGACAAGGAATGATTGTTTTAACAAAAACTTAAGCAATTTTCTCCCAGATTTACATCACAAGACTTATAGTACTTTAATGATGAAAGCTGAAATGAAAGCTACAAAAGCCACACATCTGACGACAAAAACTTGATGAATCGAGATAGAATATCAGAGCAAAATAGGCATGAGACTTCTATTCAATATCACAAAGTTGGCACAACTCCAGGACAGCAACACTGTAGCAAAAGGCAGGCATACAACAAGCGATCAAACATCGGAGAATAGATTACACAAAGTGAACAAACACTTGGAATAACAAAGTTTGCAGGCTAGAATAGGCACAACAAAATATGTTATCACAAAAGTCGATCTTACAATGAACACAGAGTGAACAGATACTTGGAATGACAAGATTTGCAGGCTAGAATAGGCACAACAAATTTGCTATCACAATTACTATTACACACAATGAGCAAGACTGCTCTTATTTATACTAAAATCAAAGGAGTAGGGAACCCTAAAATCTCCTTGATTAACCCTAACTTGCCAACTCGTAAGCTTTATTACTATTCTGAGACAAAGATACAATAAACAAATGCTTTAAAGCAAAGAAAACTCCAACTAACGCAAAGTGATTTCTTTCTAAAAATAGAATGGATGAGCTTAGGATGAAAGCAAATGCTTTAAAACAAAAAGCATCTGTTTTAAAGTTGCTTTCTTTTGAAATGCATCCTCATCAACATTCTTTTTTTTGGTGATGTCATCCATTGATATTCTGGGAAACAATATCTTTTAAAAAGCGAGTGACTGCATCTTTGCCAGGAACACTGATACTCTCTAGAATGATATTCTGATTCTCTAACATTTCTTCACCATTTGCAACCATCTGGAGAAATTCATGAACTTCACCCACAGCCTTGTCGAACTTCACTGTCATTGCGGCAAAATGACCCATCTTGCCGGCATTGATATCATCATTAAAATTGCTGCGGACGAGAGTCTGAAACTCTGCTTGCACTTCCCTGAGATCATACAGGGTACCATCTTCTCTTTCATACGAACATGGGATTTGAGAAACAAAAGATCTGACGAACTTGAGGACGTTGACTACCTTTTCTTTCCATTCTGTCAACTTTGAAATTATATTGTCATAAGTTTTTACTGTGAAAAGATATTGTGCTTTCCAAGTAGAAACTGTCTTCTTATCATCGGCTGAATGAATAGATTCATGTGCAACGTCAGAGATAATGATCTCAAACACCGGTCTATTTTCTGCCATGGTTTGCTGCAACCCCTGGATGCCTTGGCATAAATCATGAGCGTTGTACTTCAATTGATACAACTCTGAAAGTACAACTCTCCCTTTAGTCACAAATTCTTCCACCCAACTATTCATGTGTCTCCCATAGAGAACCAACTGACTGAATTGCCGCTAATCGGCTGGTGATTCCAGATTTGGTGGAAGAAATAAATCAGCCTGTGATGCGCCATGGAAAAGGTTGGAAATGTACTGCCGCAACTGCCGAACTTCAACTTTGAGGGCTGCCTTGTCTTCTCCATCTTTCAACACCCTTTCCTTCAAATTATCCGCTGCAACCTCGAAGAGATTTACATCTATATGGCGGGTACTTCTACCAAGGTTAGCTTTGACTACCGTGAAGTCATCAACCTCGACATCATGAGCACTTCTATCCTCTGGCGGTGTTGCAATTTCAAGGATTATTTCTCCATCCGCATTCTTTTCAATGCGAACCTGCTTCTTCAGCTTCTTGTCTGGTGTGTCTTGGTAGACGCTTTTAAGCTTTGTTAAATCCAGCTGATATGAGGGCTTTCTCCCCTTCCTTCCTAGAATGTTTTCAAGCCAGGATGAGCCATCCTCTCTTGGAAACTCGGTTCTAACCTCATCAGCTCCTGATGAATCAATGTGTGCATCAGAGTTACGAACCGACGAATCTGGCTCTGAATCAGTGGATAGAAGGGCTCAGTGAAGGAGGAGAGACATGCTCTGAAGGTAACGCTTCAACATGCGGCGTTGGTTCAACAGGAACTTCTGATTCAACTGTTGGTTGTTCCTGCTAGACATGAGCTGGAGACTCATCCTTTTTCCTCTTTAACTTAGCCATTTTTGTTCCCTCTGGAAGAACACTCATAGCTTTAACCCTTCGTTTTGGCTTGGAAGTGGAAGGCTCTGATGGTTGTACAACTGGCGGCTCTGCTACCGGAATATCATCCTTCCACTTATTCTTCAAGAATACCAAACTGTTTTTAACGACTCGACTCGTTCTTTCTTCAATGGAAGTGCTTTCTTTTATTGACCAATTAACTGGTGTCAACGGTTGTTGCTCAACTTGGTCTCTGAAATACGTGGGAAGTAGAACTTCACCACTCTCTGTCAAACCTTCTATATCTTCTGATAGGATATCAGACATCTGCTGAAGAGTAAACCTGCTGTAACTGTGCTCTCGCACTTCAATCTCATCAGCACAATTAGCCCATAAGTCTTCAACTGCATGCTTGTGCGTACAATTTTGACCAAGTGTGATGCAAAAATACGAGGATCATATGAAGACCTCCTGTTGAAAAACTTGAGACGATATGTCGATGATTCATTACCGATTGCCTTGGCATCTGCTCTAGATCTGCATCTGCAAATACTCATCCCAAGTGGAAAATTGAAAGCTGCCTTGCATCTGCTACGCAAAAATGTATGAACTTCATAGGTTTGCCTCAAAAATTCCATAAATGCTATTTCATCTGTAGGATATTTCGGCAACATGGCTAGCTCTCCTGAGAAGCCATATACTCTGATGTAGGAAAAAGTGGGAAACTGGATAAACCAATCAGCCCATTCTGCCATTGCTAATCTAGCATCTGCTGAAAACCGTATATGCAACTCATTGTCCATATCTCGCACTGCATGCATCAGGAATTCGTCATTTACCCGCCTGTAATGTTGTTCAGCTTGAGAAATTTCTAACTGCGGGAAATGGTGATACACATGCTGAATACCCAGAGTTCCAACAACATTCAAACCTCTGAATTGACTTTGAAAAGCCATCAAAGACACAAGGTATGACATCATGTGGAATTCATGAGCCCTTTGAAAATCAAGTATTTGTTGGTGGAGACTATCGCTGATGAGTGCCGACCAGTCATAGAATTCGGTTCCATCAACAATCTGGGACATAATGTAAAACATCCAAGGCTGAAACTTGTTAGCATCTGTTTGACCCGTGATCTGGCTTAGCAAAGCAATCATTATTGCATGTTCCTCCTTGAATTCTCCACGTCCAACGTTTTTTGGCATAAAGTTCTATTTTTCTTTTAACCACCTCTGACTAATCTTTTTCCGGTATTTTTCTTTATCATTGTTCCAAACCCTCTTGCATTCTTCAATTGAAACAGTTAAATTTTCTCTCCAGACTGGTATTGTAAAACACTTCTCAATGTCGTTCGGCCTCAGGCTATAGAGCACACGTCCATCTCTTCATTGGATTTCTCTTGTGACCGAATTGTAATGCGTGATGCAAGCAATTACAAATTCGATACTTTGCACTGTGATGGGAAAGGATGCTGCTGCAAACAAACCAGAGTGTCCTAGATTCTTGATAGCATTATTTCCTGCATCCTCCAAAGAATGTAAATTGATCACTGGAAGTACTTTATGCAAGTCTGTTTCACAAGTTCTCAGGTAATCGTGAACCACGGGTCTGATTTGTGTTGGAGAGTATTGCATATTGAAAGATTTGAAAATTGATTGTGAACAAGCCTATGTCGAAAAAATATTGTACAAATGGTTGAAAATTACTTGCTGATTTTTAGAAAAAAGCAGATTCCAAGCAAAAAAGCTGGCACATGGGTTTTGTAGGCAATTCTATTTTGAAGCAACTCAGATCGTCGGATTTTGAAAAAACAGAGACTTTCCCGAAAAAGCAGCAAAAGAGCAGATTCCCGAAAAAAGCAAAACTCCCAATCTTCAAGAGGATGAAATACTGGATGGATCCATCTCGATGAAAACTGAAAAAGTTTCGGTCCAATTTCTGAAAAATGATCCCCTCAAAAAAAGGACCTTGAAAAAGCGAGCCTCCCTGCTTCCTCAACCCAAAACTATGAAGAACGTTGGAAAAACACTTCGTTTGGGTCTTTGAATCTTCGTTGAAAGAAAAATAAAATCCTTCCTCTGGATGCAACCTGCAAAAGATAATGAAATAAAGAAGCCAAAAGCTTGTCTTTATAGATCTTTAGGGTGAAAAAGCAGCTTTATTTGTGACAGAATAAAATTTCACTCTTATCCATGAAGAAAGCAACTTTTAAAGCATGAATCCAAGTGGATGTCTTCGAATAGGAAGAATCCCTATTTTGTAGCTGCCTATGGCTCCATGTCTAAGATGATGAAAAATATCTTCTTTTGATGATGTCATCGAACACGCGAGTTGAAAGAAGTGTTAGCCAAATTTTCTTTGTTTTCGACACTTCTGCACTCGTTTTGTTTCAAGTACGGCCTGTCTTCGACTTCAACAAGATGGCGAAATGTCACTGTTGACTGAAAAAGCTGACTGATCCTGACATTTCGGAGACCTATCAACTGAGATTCCATACCCAGCCTCCGACCGACGATTTGGCATTGTTTGACCAAGTTTGACCTCTTGAAAACTGCCAATGGATGAAAATCGGGAAACAACTGTCAGAAAACACTGTCAAATCTGGAAATTTTCTAACTTTGATGGATTTGGGCGCCCCAAGTCACTTGGGGCGCCTGGATTCTCTAGCCTTAACCATTTTTCTGAAAATTGCAATTTCTTCAATTTTTTGATTTGCGTGCGCGTTCCGGTGGCTGAGGACCCCTGTTCGACTGTCAATTTCTGTCTGCTGAGGCAAAACTGAGTCTGATAATCTGGCATCAGGCAGGCCTGATGAAAATTGAGTTGACTGTACCTTGTGCCTGCCTCGGGAAACGTGCCAAACTGATCAGCTCTAAACCAGACCGGGCTGACGGAGGGAGATTCACGTTTTTCGAGGAAAACTGAAAAATATTCTAACTGGTGAGTTTGGGCGCCCCAATTCACTTGGGGCGGTTGGTTTGCCATGCCTTAGAAAATTTTCTGAAAATCTCAAATTTATTGTCATTTCTCGTTTTCTGTGCCAACAACCCTTGTTTGATCTTCGATTTCGGTTGTCCGGACGACTGTTGAGGCGGGATGAAGGGTGATTTGAGCAGCCTGAACATATCTGTGATGAAATCCCATCTTTGATTGACGTTTGACCAAGTTTGACCAACTGGTAGCGGGTTGACGGAAGCATTTTTGACGTTTCTTGAAAAACATGAAAAAAATCTAACACTGGAGAGGTTGGGCGCCCCAAGTCACCTGGGGCGCTTGGTTTCTCTAGGCTTAACCATTTTTCTATTTTTCCAACTCTCATCTGCAACTTGCTCTGTTTTGCGTGCCGACCGCTGCTTCCTGATGTCGATTTTGATGATTCGTCGATCTACTGCCACTGAATGGTGAATGAACTGCATAGCCTGGGTACATTTGACGAATTGTCTAGCTTTTCAGGATCTGATGATCAAAACGGCTGCTTTATGCCCACTAGAACAGACATACGGACACAGTTCTTGCATTTTCTCGAAAAACATGAAAAATTTCTCTTTGGTGGGACTGGGCGCCCCAAGTCACCTAGGGCGCCTGAAATCTCCAGACTTAGTCAAATTTCGTGATTTCTAGATTTTCATTTCACCTCGGATTGACCCTGCTCCATTTGGCGTGCGTCGTCAAGTCGACAACTGTTCATCGGTTCTGCGTCGTTGGAACAGCGTTGAAAACCCGAAAACGAGCTCTGGCAGATGAACTTCCTCTGTTGATCACTTCAGAGCTCATGCTTCGCCTTCCGAAAAAGCAGAAATGACCCAGTAGAGAAAACTTGGTCGTTTGCAGATTCCGTCTGGACCATGCTGATCGTGAAGCAAAATTGACCAATGAGAATCAAGCGCGACACCTGAGTCGAAGATTCTATTTTTAGAAAGTTTTGCCAGCATCCATATCTCAAGAAACCCAGAAAACCTAATTTGACATCTATTTTTAGAAATTTTGCTTTTTTGACTTTTTGACGAAAAATTTTCTAGACTTTGACAAAATGCCTTAATGAAGCAAAATTTTTGATTGGGTACAACACAACTCAGATCTAATAATAGGTTTGTACATACCAAAAATGATGTAGAATGAAGGCACAAAGCAAACCCTAGTTGGGCGAACTTCTTCAGCTAGGCGGTGCTTCCTTGAAAATGACAAATGGCATGTGAAATGAGGGTGGTAGTGGCTAGGACTGATCAACAATGTTCCCCAATGAATTCGCCCTCTTTGGTACTCAATCTAGAGTGAAAACCCTAGCTCAATGAATGCACATATCCCTCCAAATGAAGGCGGTCCAAGTCTGATCTGAATATATGATTTTATCTTCACTTCTCCAAATTGTATTTGGCATAAATCTCACAATTTGGCCTTAGGGTTTCTGCAAAAACAAATATGGCTTTGTCGCTCCTTTCCTTGCAAATCTCCAATGAAGCACAACTATGAACTCCGTATGAGTCCACCTCCAAGATGTGGTTGGGTTTTCGTCTAATCCACCTATCTTCCTAAGGGTTTTTGTCCTTGGAAGGTGCTGAACCAAAAGTTGTAGCCAAGAGATAAATCTCCAAAGAAGAGGATATGAATGAATGATGATCAAATGACTTCCAATTTACTTTCCTTTATAGCCATCTTTTATCTCCCAAAGCTAGCCGACCTCCTTAAGTCATGATAGGCGTCCAAAATACAAAATAAAGATTTTGTCTTGTTTTTCCTCCTTCCTTGGCCGACTTCCTCCTAGGCGCACACCTTGTTTTATGACCATTTTCTATTTTCTTTCCCTCACATCTTGGCCAACCTTATGTCAAGATACAATTGGAATATTTTTTTTTATTATTTCCCTCTTTCCACTCTCCAAGTGGGCAAACCACTTAGGCATAAGATCCATCATGATTTTGACCTCAAATCAAGTCGTCCTCCCCAAGGTGAAATATCATAAATTATTCTTATTTTGCCAAAGGCATTCTTTCCATATTTTCTTCTTTTTTTCATCCTCCTCCTTGGTCGCTCCACATTAGGGCAATTTATTTTATTTGTGTTGACTTCACCAAAAGACTCACAATATGCCCAGTCATCTCTCACAATCATTTTGCCCTACAAAATTGGCTAAATGTGAAATCTCGCCAATTAGGTCATTCCCTGAGCCCTTCGGCTTAGCCTATGGGAATAGGATAGGCTAGCCAACTCCACTAGGTGATCACTCCGAATATGGGGACATTCCAATCCACAACCATAACATTAAATCCTTCAAACTCCTCGATTTTTAGCCCTCTTCATGCAACAACACCTTCATTGATGAAGTTGTGTGTAGCACTAGTATCAATTAATGCAGTGATTCTTTGGCCACACAAAACACCATAGATCCTAAAAGGAACATTTTTCTGATTTCTCGAAAGTTGAGCAAAGAAACTATCAATATTCTTCTTCTCTTCTGGTTTTTTTGTGACATTTTCTTCTTCATTTTCTTCATGCTCAACTTGTTTTTCTGAATTTTCTGATTCTGATTTGTCATCAGAAACCACCTCTATGTAATGAACTTGGCCCTTTCCAAGGCACCTACAACCCGGGACCCAAGGCTCTTTACATGTAAAACAAAGTTTCTTTCTTAACTCATTTTTGACCTCCTCATCCATTTTTAGAAGTAAACTCTTGGGCTGGTTGAAACTTTTTTGAAATGGTTTCTTATCTTTCCTATGTGAGAAAGACTTAGGCTGAAATTTACTTTTTGGTGTAGAGAACTCCATGTTTCTTGCTCTCTTTATTGACTCTTGTAAAGTAGGTGGGTCAAATGCCTTATCCCATCCTCTAAGAGGTTCAATCAATCCTTCAATGAATAAAACAAGTCTCCTCTTCAATAGATCAGGAACCATTACAGAGAGTCTTTGAAAATTAGCTACATAAGTGTCAACTAAGCCATATTGCTTTAGTTGAGATAATTGTCTGAAATGCAACTCCGGATCCTTCTTGTCAAATCTTTTGATTAGCCTTTGGGTAAATTCGACATATGAGTCAATGAGATCATGTCGCAAAGTCATCATCCCATGGTACCACCACTCATGGGCACCTCCTTCCAAATGAAGCATTGCATACTTAATCGCCTCATTTTCAATCATGGGATTGAAAGAGAAATATGAATCAAGCTTTTGCACCCATGTACGTGTAGTGCATTTGTTGGAACCATCAAAGGCAGGTATGGACAACTTGCCCACCCTACATTGCAAATCTTTATTTTGAGGACCTCTATCCCTCGTGGGCTTATTCCTCAACTTGAGTTGAGATAAATCTGTCAATGACATGGCAGCATGAAATTCATCTCCTAGAGCTTGATACTCATGCAAATAATCCAAATATCCTTCTACACTCTACTGTCCTCCATTGCCTTCTGCAACACCATCTCTATGCAGAAAATGTAGGCATCAAAGGTCTTGATACTGCCGACCCCACAACAGTTCTGGGATTGTTGTGGTTGTTGTTCCCATTGTAGAATTACTAGATTCTCCATGGTTATTCTAATTAGCCTTGGAAGTGTTCATATTCTGCATCATTTGTGTCAACAACCGAGTCAACTGTTGCTGTCCTCTAGCAAAATCATTGAGGATATGTATTGTGCTATTACCTTCATCTCTTCTTTCCTGCTCTGCCATGATTTCCTCAACCTCTTCTTCAGCCTCTAAATCTATATTATGTACTCTTCCTTCTAGATTTTCTAGAAGATTAAGATGCCTTCTTCTCATATAATACCGGTTAGTTCCTTAACCAGGCTACATAAGAATGATATTTTCTGCATCAAACTGTCAACTTTCCAACAGGTTGGCAGGAAACCAGCTTTGATACCACTATAACAACCCACACCAATTATTTTTATTTTGCAATATATAAATGCAAATGCAATGTCCCAACACTTTTTGATCACGCAGTTCCCAGTGTGGGCAAGGTGAGAGCATACGGTGTTATCTCGTGGGATAAAAACAGGCATACAAGGTCTAGTATTCGTTGTCCCAACCATGGAACGCTGATTTCCTGCCCTATTATTTATTGAGCCATCCCCGTTATCACCATTTCTCCTGTTGCCATTACCCTCTCCATGTCCCTGTAATATACAACCCCAAATTTTTTTCCAAAATATAGAACAATGATAAACAGTGTTAGCACAACTAAACTCCTCCGCACTTCTGATCACCAAGATCCCAATTCGGGCAAGGTGAGAGCATAATGTGCTTTAGATTACAAATTAAAACATTGTGCAAACAAGTAAACATTCATCTGCATATGCAGGCATCCACAAGTTGTGGGGATTCACCACTTTTGGTGGGTATGAGAGCAAGAAAGGAAAATTACAATGCCATCCACTTATTCAGTGGGAATACTCCACTTATGCAGTGGGTAGAAACAATAAAGAAAAGTTCATTTATCCACACTGGCGGTAAAACCATCCAGGGGTTACAATATGTTTAATTGTTCTTTCCTCCACACTGGCGGTAAACCATCCAGGGGCCTTAATGTGATTCACAAGAAAGATTACAATGATATCAAATACAATGTAAATCAAGTCTTGTTTGGACTTATTAAGAATCTTGTGAAGATAGCATGACCATACCCTGCAGATTTCTTGAATAGCTGAATGATAATGTAGTATTTATTTGCTGTCCGTCACTGCTGCAACCTGAAATGATATATCAACTGCTCTCTACACAGACCATTGGCATCCAGGGAAGTATAATATTACAAGACTAAACCCAATGTTTGACAAAACAAGTGGTCCCTAAATGATCTATCAATTATATGTACTGAACACAACAGAGAGAGTGATAGACTATAAAATGACTTCTTCCAGACTAGTACGGCACCTTCCCAGCATAGTACGGACTGCTGAAAACTCCCAAGAAACTGCCCACACTTAACAATATTGTTTCCCACTCTAAAAACTATGCTAATACAAGACAAATCCAATGTTTCCCATGCACTAAAGATCAGTTAACAAAAACACTTCACAAACTATGCATTTCCCAGGCCGTACGGCCAGCAGAAGTACGGCTGCTCATAAAAAAATAAACAAAGCTTCCCAACCACTCACTATGATTAGATTGGGGTCGCCTAAGGAAAATATTAATAGTGCAAAAAGATTTAGACACAAAGAACTTCTCAATAATTTTATTTTTGCAAAACTCTTTTTCTGCCTGTACGGCAATATAATGGTACGGACCAGCAATATGACATTAAAACTATACAAGGCATAAAAAATCTGCTTCTAACTTCATTCTCATCTGATTGCCATGATATTTAATGAACTCTAATCCAAAAACTCTTAGCAACTTCAAACATATTCAGCTCCATGAAAGCTCACTGGCAAACTCTGGATAAGTTTGCTCAAATCTCTTCTTCAGCACAATGGTGATTCCTGTAGTGAAACCACACCCAACCTCGAGGGTTTTCGTCCTCAAGAGCATTCCACAAGAGGGTTTTCGTCCTCAAGAGAATATGGAAGAACATGCAGGTTCAATCCAGCAGAGTAACAATACAAATCCAAGCATGCCTAAACAATGAGCCCAACTCCTCTTTTTATAACTTTTTGAGGGAAATAAAATATTATTTCCTTTATCCCTTCATATTTCTCCTCAAACAATATAAAATAATTCATTATGTGTGCACAACTTAAAGTCACCACTTTTAATTAAAAGCTCTTTTTAGCTCCAAAGACCTCCTTGTCAAAATAAAGGAAATATTTGCTTCTCAAGGCCCCAAAATGATGCATCTATGATTTAAAACTTTTCTTCTTTGTTCCAACGAGCCATAACACTTAGATTTTTATTAATTATTTTCACCCCTAGGAGCTTAAGTGAAAATAATAATTAAAATAGCTCATTAAATATTAAATTTTGCGGAAAATCCCAAATGACCTTCGAAAGCAAAATAAACTGAACCAATATGCTCTGTAAGGTTTGGGATGTGCAACGATGTCTTCCGGGTGACTTTCCAAAAATAGAAAACTCTTCCAAGGATCTTGGAGAGCAAACCAGAAGCCCGATCAAACTTTAAAAACCATCAATGTTACCCGGAACATCAACTGAGCTCAAAACCAAGACAAAATTATCTATTTACAAAAGGAAAACCCAATTAACTGTTTTGCAGACTGAACTAAGACCACTCCAATAACATTGGAGTTCTTCTCAAACATGTTGGATAGCCTCCAAAAGACTAGGAACAAGCACAAATGCCCATAATAATCAATGTGCCAAAAATGGAACATTACAGTCCCCCATTGCCATTTCCATTCCTGTTATTGTTGTTATTGTTATTTCCTTCAATTTGCCTAGCCAATAGAACACAAATCTGATTCATATTCTGCTGTAACTCCCGCTGTCCCCTAGCAAGGTCATTCAGTATATGTCTAGTGCTTGGATCACCTTGTTCTCTGTCACCCATCTCTACCTCAACCCTGTCAACACCTGTAAATGGATCTATGTGTGGAGGTACTTCAAGGTTTGGTTGTGACCTATTTCTCCTCAAGTAATATTGGTGTGTGTTGGGCTGCATCGCTCACTGAACACACTACATATTTTATCCACTCAACCGCATAGGATGGCAAGAAGAGCTGAGCTCCAATACCACTGTAGTATGCACCCTTGTTTTGTGTTTTCTTGATGCAATTTTTTTATTATTTTGTCTTCTGTTGCTGTTTGGATTGTTTGTTTTGTTTGTTTTCACATTCAATATTGCTTGCAACGGAATAACAAGGAAAATGCAACATTCAACAATACCTAGATATTGGAAAGAATATAAATAGCTTAAACTATCAATACCCAGATGGCAAAATAGCATAAACATCAATTTGGAAACATACCCATTTTCAGATTTATAAGTTGCAGATTTGGAATACAAAAAACCAACAATCAGTAGCTACAAATCACCTCCAAAGTCATGAATCTGTCATTTCTCCTTCTTGCAAATGATGGACAGCAATAACGAACCCAAGGCGCCTCTAATGCAAAAGAAATGAGACCCTAAACTGAGGTGTTTAGGTCTAGGAAGGCTCACGCCCTCAGCTGGAGACGTACGACCCTATTTGGAAGACACCACAGCAGCAACCAAATCCCCACACACTCCAAATTTGCTCAGTGATATCCAATAAATACTTGCAGACCTGTAGCTGATTTCTACGCCCAAGGAGAAAGTGAAAATGTCTTCAAAAATCCCAAACAGAGGTAGAAGATTGGTACGGCTAGCCCTACATGGTACGGTTAGCTTGGGGTGAGGTATTCTGTAGTTGCAAACTGAAATATATTTCTGATTGTTTTCTCCTCCTTGAACCTTGAATTTCTATTGATTTTCCAAACTTAAATTTGTAGTATTTGCCAACTCTGAAACTCAGCTGTGATTCCTGTGTGAAACCACCATAAAATCTCCCATATTGTGTCTTTCAACAATGTAGGAGATGCTGCCTGCAAGGGATTTCGTCCTCACAAACCCTAGGAAGAGCAAGCTCCTCCAAAACAAAGCAATATCACAATATCAATTCACGTGAGAGAGCAAATGAGCTTCAAATTTCATTTTTATTCTCCTCAAGCTCCCACGCCCATATTGGAGTTATTAAAATATTATTTTAATAAAAGATCAACTCCTTATGTCTCCCACATGAGTGCCCATCCTTAGGAGACTTAATTTCTCCCCTTTTTAAAAACATCTTTTTATCACCTAGGCACCCATTGTCACTTTATAAAATTAATAACGATATAGTTAAATATTTAATTTAACTTTATAAAGTATCGTTATTAAATTAAAAATACGGGACTATGTTAGAACTTGGAATCTCGACATCAAATGCCTCCATCGACATAGCTATAAATATAAATGTTGACCATGAACCCTGTTGGTGCCTTGAACTGACTTACTAAAAATAGTATGGAAGAAATCATCCAAAACCACCTTAGAAAGTGGCGTACCGCACAACACAACATTCGGAGCTTGATTAGACACTTGATACTGTCGCCCTACTAGATTTAAATGTCACCTAGGATTCCCTAAACCTAACTCATTAGCCTATGGAAACCCACTAAATAGGCTAACTGTCCACCAAACTGAACTACTTAGGAAAGGGACATTACAATTTTAGGGCAGATCCCATTGGGGATATTACATTAATCATTCCTTTGTTCTGGGTAGCTATAGGAGTAGATTAGGTTTCTGTAATAACCTGCACTTGTTCTTTTGAATTTAATGTTATATTTTTACTTTTTCTGTGATCTTTCAGAACTAGATAGAGGTGCAGAAGGGGGTTTTTTGTTTTCTTGAGATGTGTATGCCAGAATACATAGAAAGATAACATGCAACTGAAACCCAAAAAATCTATTGTAGATATGAACTAAATAATCAAGACCTAGTTCATAGAATGACGTAAAATGAATTATCATCACATACCCATTTCAAAATAAGCATCTTCGAATTTCTGCTGTTGACGGACCAGCAACATGAACATGGAGTTTGCATTAAATACATCAACGAATGCGAGAGAAACAATCTACAATCAGTAGCATAGGCCCATAGGCCAAAATCGACCCAAAAGCAAAGAACAACTCCAAACAAAGTCCTGAAAGGGCTGCCAAAGAGGTACGACCAGCAAGGAAAGTACGACTAGCAAGGTACGGCCAGTCTAGGGAGTATGACCAACAAGAAAGGAGGTAAAACAAGCCCAAACCCTCCTCAAATCTACAAATAAATCAGGCCTTCCAAAGATCTCTCAGTTGCAGCAAAAACTGTGAAGATGTAACATGAATCATCTCCAAAACTTCGTCAAAGTGTAGCAAACTGAAGCACAATTACAACCACTATGTATAGCTGCCCAAAAATTCCCTTGGGTGATCTTTCACACCTGTAGAAGATTGATACCAATGGTGGTTTTCGTCACCAAAGCCCTGGCTGGAAGAAATCCCCCAAACCCTCATTTGTAGAGCAAAGTTTCATAAAATGTAATATCAAGAATGAATCCTTTTTCCCTTTTTTGCCCCTTTTTATAACACTCACAAGAGGGTCGACCCATAAAGGAGGGAATTAGAATATTTTAATTTTCACTTTATCCCTCAAGGGTCCACTTACTAGTGACTTTTACCTCTTTCCCTTATTTCTCCAAAGTCACCGACATTAATAAATTAAAGTCCAAATATAATAATAAATTATAACTTACGGACTTTAATATGAAAGCCCAAACGGTCACATAATCCTATGAGTTATAGACCATTGGAAAGGTCTTGGCATAACGCTTTGTCTCCAATCATGAACTGCCCCAACCGGTGCGAAACCCTAACTTACTAAAAATAGTAAGTTCCAGCCAAACTGTCAGAAACCAACCAAACGAACTCCAGAGTTCCCTAACCACTTCGTTCAGTCTACGGGAACTGAGTATAGACCAACTCTACTAGGAAAAGGGGGACATTACAGTTTCACATGCTGCTCATGGTTTATTATTATTACTAGGGATTTATCTTAAGTAAACCTTCATTGTTCAAGTCATTGGAGAATCATGTCATGCATGCCTGTAGGGTGCAGTAATCAGCTTTATAAGTGGTTTTATGCAACCAATTAGTCTTGGCCTAGTAACAAATTTAGGGGTAAAGCATGCATTGGGTATGGCTACTGTTGTATTATTCATGCTTTATCTCAAATGATCCAAAACCTTGTTAAGGATATCTCTAGGAAGACCCTTCTGGGTCTAGCGGAGCCCGAAGTGTAGGAGATCCTACCCACTCTCGTCAATTGGCCTTTAACCATCCTCAATCTGTTGATAAGCCCCTGTTTCCCCTTCTTGATGACACCCCCTAGCCTTGAAGGAGTTAGCATGCTCTAGGATTTTGGACCTACGGTTTCGGGCCCCAACAGGATCCATGTGTTGTTGTAGATGTACTTTGTGATATTCCTTGCATCTTCACCACATTCTTCACCCAGCTTAGTTTTCCAATCTCTTCAAGGAGTAGGTCAATACAGTGGGTAGCACAAGGACTCCAAAACAACGTTGGATGCTTCACCTTTAGAAGTATACCGGCTGCCACATATGCAACTGCATTGTTAGTCACTATTTGGATGACATTTTCCACTCCCACTTCCATCACCACCTCATCCAACATGTTGCACAAGGTCTTTGCATTTTTCATTTCATTGGAGGCATCAAGTGACTTCAAAAAGACTAGCTTCCCTATTGAAGCCACTAAAACGTTAATGAATGTCTTGTTCCTGCCATTAGTTCACCCGTTAGATAAAATGGTGCAGCCTTTCTTTTCCCAAATTTTCTTTTGTTCTCCTACTAGTAGACGTGTGTTTTGGACCCCATCCCGCAATAATGGGCCACTCAACTCATAACGACTCGGGGCCTTGAACCCCTTACTTGCCACAGTCAATGTAGTGACCAATTGCTCCCAATAAGGACTTGAAGCAACATTAAATGTAATATTGTTGTAGTACTAGAATCTTGCACATGCCAACTTCGCCTCATGTTGCACTTCTCTATTCTAAGTAGTACCTTCGAATGAAAGTTGCTCACAAGGAGTGTTACAAGGAACAAAAAAGCTAGAAATATTGCAGCCCACACCACTGCTTGATCCTCATATCCGTGGCCCAATGGAAGTCGAAGAAGACCCCACTATATCTCCGTCTTACCTTGTAGAGCTAAAAACTGGGTTTGGCACTGCCATTGCCTATGTTGTTATCTTTTTAGCTGCTTTCCTTTGCTCATATGCTGCAAGGAGGGTTCTCGACTCCCTTTCAACTTCCAGAGTAGATTTTGTACATGCCATAACATCTCAGCAAGGGATCCGTGCAAGGTGGTATTTGAGTCTCTTTATGCCTTCGAACATACTCTTAGTGCAGTGAATACAAATAACCTCTCCTCGCATTGAACCTAGTGCCCCATGTTTCTAGCAAGGGTTCTTTGGTTTGCCACCAGTTCTTCTATTTGCAGAAGCCATATTCTTTTTAGAAAAATGAAAATGAAACCTAACAAAAGAGAGATGAGAAAAAAAAAATGAGTAATACAATGGTTAGCAGCTTAATAAGTTAAAACTTAATACAACATTTTGTCTCTAATGGTTGTTCATAATATCAGACGTCCATAAACTGTAATACAATATGAATATTTAATACAAGATTTTGTCTGTAATATGCAATTGCATCTCAAAAAAATAGTATTTAAAAAATAATATAATAAAACTCATAATACAATATTATTATATAATAATAATTTATTATCATTTATGAACTTATATAAAGACTAATATTAATTTTTATAAGAGAATAAATTATAAATATAATATTTTATTATATTGTCCATACTCCATAGACTCCAAACCCTTCAGTTCATTTTAATTTTTGAGGGAAACAAAAAATAACCGAATCTGGATTTTGCAAATTGCATCTACCCTAAATCTGCAAATTGCATCTTGAATCCGGCCAAATCGCATCCCAAATCCCACCAATTTGTGCCAAATCATGTCCTAAATCGTGTCCCAAATCAACTCGATAAATCGTGCCTCTGTGTTTTTTGCTAGAACCATTCGCCTTTTTAAGTTTTTAGATTAAAATGAGGTTTTTATAAGTCACCTTTGGATGGGTTTTTGTAGGTTGGCGCAAGTTAGGTGATTTTGGGGGAAAAATTGTGAGTTTTAATGGTAAAAATCATCGCAAGTCAATTGAGAAACTTGTGGCTGAGTAATGTTGCAAGTAGCTCGCGGCCTAATTTGGCTCACGAGTACTCACGGGTCAGACGAGTCTTGGGCGAGTTTTTAAACTATGATTTGAATATAGACATTTCATCAAATAGTTGTCAAGCATACTGAAAAAATGATTAATTTCTTCCAAAATCATTAACCGCATCAACATTAAATTAATCTCAATGAATATAGAGAAGAAATACTAACCTCCAAATAGAACCATTGTTCTAGTAAACTGATTGCATCATTTTCATCTCTGGAATTTGTTCTAATATATGCTGATGGAACAAACTATAGTCCTTTACCTCTGTTCCAATCCCAAAGTGGTCTGATAGGATTTCTATTTCTTCTGAGACTTGAATTTAAATTGACAAGTCAGCCAAATGCTTATTGGGCAGCAGTAAAAATTCTGGCATCCTCAAAGGTACGGCTTCCTCCTCAAAAATGAACAGCACCCTTTTCCCACTTCATAAACAATCAAATAATATTAAACTTTCAAAGGACGTTGACTCACACAAATAAGGCAACCAAGGAGAAATAGAATAAAAATCTTTCATGGTTGCGGTTGGATAATTAAGCCTGAATTTGTCTCTTACCAAACATGCCATAGCTCTTCTGAAGAGTACGACTGGTAAAATAATCAAGCGCTGCCTTTTGCGTCAATTGTACGGCAGATTTGATATGGTAATCAGCCTCCCAACATCATAAATAAATAAATCGCCGCCTTTGTAGATGTACGACATGTTTTCAATAGTTTCACATTAAGATTAAACCAAAGTAGAAATAGTATGGCCATTCAATAGCAATTAAATGGCATGGCAAGTTCCTTCTTATTACAATTTGTCTTTTGAGAATATAATGAATCTAATAAATAATGGAGAATACTTGCAATAAATAAATCTTCACAATACCACTGTTGGATTCATAGACAATAAATTAAACCTTTAGCACAACTGTAAACTTCCCAACTAAAAATAACTTCACAACCACACTGAAACTGGAAATGCTATTGAAGCTCTGTGCAATTCCTAGGTGAAATCACCGGAATTTAATCGAACGGATTTCGTCCTCCAATCTTTTGAAAACCATGATGGTTTTTGTCCTCTGGTAAAAAATGAGCATAAATGTCCAAGATTTGCAAAAAGGGGTTTTTTGATAATAAAATAACGTACCCAATTATGAGGAATTTCCTTCCTTTATACATCTCTTTTCTGCTTTTCTTTTTTCCCCAAAAGTTTCCTTCTTACAAGATCTCTTATTATCTTAGTAAAGATATCTTAATATCTCATTAATATGATCTTTTAATTATTTTAATAAAGTAATATTGAATTGTCATTTTTTAATAAAATAAAAAGTAAATCATTAGACAACTAAAAAATATTAACTTTATTATTTCTTTTACTTTAATTGAAAAAGGGGACATGACAGTGAAACACATAAATCCATCATAGTAATCAAACTTAAATGTAACATAAAATATACATACTACATAATGCAATCGTCATGATTATTGTCATTTAGAGTCGATGTAGTATGATTTCACGTCATCAGTCCCTTCCGGTCTGCATAGTCCAGGATCCCTCTTTGTACCTCGCAATCAACAAGTAAATAATAATTAGTGAATCATGTCGAAATAACCACAGTAACAAGTAATCAATAATTAAAGAAAACATATAATTTAATAATCTTAACATGTCATAATAATAAATTATGCCTGACATTGTTACGTTATCCATAATTAAATGTTAAAAGTTCAGAGAATCCAATTTCCCAGTCCAAATTACTACAGGACTGCAAAAAAAGTTTAAAAGTTTAAGTTTGCCAGGGATATGACAATTTATTGCAGGTGAACTTTAGATCTATATAACCCTCTAGGTTTCTCTTTTGCAAGTGAGACACTTTACCACTAAATAAAGGAATTTACATATTTTAATATCGAGTTATTCATTTTTTACCATGTCACTCAAAACAAACAAATATTGGAGTATCTTTTATTTGACTTTTTCTTATCACCAAATAATGAAAGTTTTAGAGAGTGAGGCTCTTATTATGATTTTGGAAACTTTATTTTGACCTATTTATTATATCTAATATTAGAAGTAATTGTTGCAGAGGATTTTAACGTGAGGTTTATTGTATTAAATTTTAATGATTGTATCTACAATTCTACAACTTTCATTAGTTGTGTCCCTACAGAAGAAACATAAATCCTAATACGTGTATTGCTTATCTCTTAAATATTCTCATAAAGAATGTTGGTGTATCTTTGAAAATTGATAAAATAATGTTGTTATGTCTCAGGTTTTATACTCTATTGGAGTCACCATGCTACAGATGCAATGCCTTCAATACTTCCTAGTCTTATTCATGAATTTTTGGTTATTTTCTATTGCATTTGCATTTCCCCTTCAGCATCAGTCACATCCTTCAACAATTAAAGTTGGGGCACTTCTATCACTAAATTCAACAATTGGTAGGATCAGCAAGACTGCTTTAGAATTTGCTGTGGAAAGAATCAACCAAGAACAAAAGTTATTACGTGGTACAAAGATATTGTTGAAGATTATGGACTATAATTGTAACACTTTCCAAGGTGTTACTGCAGGTATATATTTTTACTATTTAGATATGGAATATAGTGGTAGTCTCCCATGTTTTTATTTGAATTTTGCTACTAGGCCTTTGAATTATAGTCAATCAATTGTGATTTGAGGGCAATAAGAGAACTTGTATTAGAAACAGTGAATTCATGTGATTACCATGAAGCTAATGAACATGAAAATTTAATAAGAAAATCCTTAAGATTTCTATACAAATGGCAATGAAAAGGGACATTAATGCCACCACAGCCGATGTAACTGCATTGTAACTAGATGGTGACTTGATATAAAGTTCTTACCTCGTTCAAAATTCTTTTCAGTTTAGCGTAATGCATAATCGCTATTATCTATAAGAATTTCCCTGCATCAATAACATAGCTACATATTTTGTCATGAGTTACACATAAAATTTATACTTTTTACTTAATTAGAAATGTGTGTAAAATCCTTAGCACAAATAATCCAACTCCAAAACCATGTTCCTCATCAGCAGACAAGAAAGTAGCCTGCCTATGGGATGTTCAATTTTTGACTAGAGATAAAAACCAAAAGTCTTATTCTCCTGAATAGTCAACACATAAGTCTCATCTCTGTAGCTAGATTCCTGAAGAAAATCTTCTTGGAGGGGAGTGCCACTCCCCATACATTCCAAAAAAATAGATTAATCTTCTTTCTGACTTGGATCACCTTGACCCACAGGCATCACTAAGAACAAATCATTCAATTGCCTTTGCTGTAAGGTGTAGTGCTGGTTATTGCATTTTATAAAGTCTAATTTTGCTACTTTTCTCCTGCTTTGTAAGGATTGTTTCAGATTTTCAACATTAAATACATCCTTCCTTTTCCCTTTATTGCTTTGCTTTTCAAACCTCAGATTTCTTCTGAACTGAGGAAGGTTTTTCTAAGGCTTTCTTATTTTCCTCTTGTTTTCCTTAAAATGAGGGACTACTTTTTGTGTAGCCTTTGTCTTAGGTCCATTAACAAAAACTCTTGAACACTCGCAACATCTTACTCAGAAATTTTTTCAGTGTATTTTTCTCTCTAGACCTCTGTAAAGGAAATCCTTCATATGATGGTCAAGAGCCTGACATGCAAACAAAGCATTAAGCAAATAAAAGCACTGTAACTTCTGGATGAAGGGTCTACTGACATCACATAGCTTTATCCTTTGCAGTAAGGTTTCAGTATTCGTTTTCAAAAAAATTCCTTGGGTTTTCCCTGCAAGTAGAGTTTCTCTGATTGCAGATAAGAGCCTTCACAAAACCTTCTGGCTATGACCTTAATACAAGACTTAGAAATCTGACATATCGGGAAACTATATCCATAAAGGAAAGGGTGATTAATTCAAATTAAAGAGTCAGAATCTGCCTTCCATGATTATACACCATGAAACCATAATAGTCCGAGTATACCATAGAAGAAGCTTTTTGGATGCCTGTTCTCAGGGAAAAAATAAGTAATAAGTGACAAGTAACTTCTCTCATATAACCATAAAAACACAGAGAAAATATGACTGGTAAGCTGTATCTAAAGGATGACCAAAGTTTCCTTAAGATATGTTTAGTATTTCTTCTGATGAGAGGGTGTTTGACTCTAATATGATAAGAACACTCAAGATACAATAAGTCCCAAAAGAAAATACAGAAAATGGGGAATTGTAACAACATTACAGCGAACCCTCTAAATAGAGTGTAGGGACAGTAATTTAAATACAATGCCAAAGCCCTCTACATGGCTCTTACCCTATTTCCAATGGAACTCATTGCCCAAACAACTAATGATGTAAAAAATTCTAAAAGAAATTTCTGTATTGATTGGGTTATCAAATTGCCATGTAACAGATTCAGGACATAGCAGATTTTAAAATTTTGTGGTCTGAATGATAACGACATAGTTTATGCCTTGTTCATGGCTCAGATTTGTGATGTCATTTAGTAACTAGTTTTCCCACTCCGCTGGAGAGGCAGGTGGCTGATGTAAATGACTGACCTTGAAATGTTAGAATTGTCTATTTTGTTGAGACATCCTTGCTTTGTAATTTTCTGTTAATCAATATAATATATTCTTTTTTATGTTAAAAAAAATACAATGCCAAAGCCTTTGAACTGTGGTGGATCAATAGATTTTAGTAACAAGGAAAAGTAGTTTTTGAAATGAATCAGTATAAAAACCATATTTCCAGTTCCACTATACCATATTCCAACAACTTCTAGATTATCTGCAATCTCAAAAGATATGACAGATAATCTCTGGGTTCCCACAGTGCAGAGAATAAGTATCTTTGAAACCAGACTTTGCTTATCTAGTTTGAAGGTAGCTCCTACTAGATCAACAACCAAGCAAAGACTATACTCAACCTGAAGATCAATCTTTGTTCATCACAATTAATACCCCATCTTTTATTCAGAATATCAACAAATGCTTGTTCTTTGTGTAACTTTAGTCACTCTGCAACTTTTAAACACTGGAATCATTTCACCACATATAATCTCTCATATAGAATTTGGAGTTCTGTTATTCAATTTTTGCAGTTCCTTAAGTGGAGAAAGCTTCTGAAGGTTTGAAATGGCCCTTCGAACTGAGCCAATGAAGCTTTGTTGCTTAGAAAGGTCCTAAGATTTCTGTGTACTTTCAATCATCCCGAAGACCACTTTAGACAAAGAGCCTTTATTGTATAAACTATAATCTCTTGGGAAGAAATCAGTCCATATACCCTATAGGAATGATTTAAATATTCCAATTTCAAATGTGCTGACCAGGTAAGACCAAACCTCCCTATCACCCACAAAATGTTCACAGAAGTAAAAAATGGTGGTGGAAGGAAGCATGAGAAGTATTCAGGCCACAATGAAGTAGTTTATAACTTTATACTGAAGAAACCAGTTCCAGTGGAAGTGTGATTTGAGCAGATGCAGCTGATAGGCTAAGGATGTCTGCTCAATCTAAAATGCATGATGAGAATGAATGTCACAAAAGTGATCAAGGTGAACATGAAGAAAGAAGAGAAGAACAGTGATTGAGGCCACTACTCTTGTAATGTTCCACCCCAAATTGAAGACAATTTTTTCCAACACCCACAAAGAATTTTGTCTTCTATCATGCAGGCATTCCGTCAAACATTTTGCATAGTAATTGTTTCAATGTATTTTCAATGTGTTTGGGTATGGGATCATTCAAAATGCAATTTGAAACAATATTTGTTTAAATAGAAAACCCACAATGCATAGAAATATCATGAACATTTCAACAAACCTTTGCATGCATAAAGAAACAATTAATAACACCAATCTAACCTCAAACTCCAGCATTATATATTGATCATCAATTGCTATGCTTGCTGTTACAAACTCAGAATTACAACAGCTGTGATATAATATCAAATGGTGTAAATCCACAATTTTATTATGCTGCTGTCACATAAAAACATGTTGTAGCTTGAAACAATGGTGATGTAGATGAAAATATGAAAGATCTGCCTATTCCACACCTTCCATCACCACCAAACAATAATATTTTCCAGTTGTAGCTACACTCTTCTCCAAATATTATATACTAGATGCCTTATTTATGCTTGTGACTTCAAGGAAAGGGCTGCGACTAGCATTAAATAAAATATATTCAGCTCCAGCTATGCCGCCAACACCCAATACAACAAGAACCAAGATCTCAAACACACTTAGCAATATCTTTCAATCACAATTTATTATTTGAAGAATCTCCAATAAATTTGCATAGTAAACCCTTCGTGGCAAACTCCAGAAATCTGCAATGAAACACACAGGCAATCTCTGTATGAAATTGCTCCAATACTCCAGCATTCAGCACAAGCATAGATTTTGGATAAATCTACCAGCAAACCTTTCATGATCAACTGTAACTCTGAATGAGTCACACAGTATTAACCAGGGAGGATCTTTCACCACCGTGGCTAATCTTCTCCAAGAGGGTTTTCGTCCTTGAGAAGGCTGAGATGAACCAAGTTCAATCCCACAGAACCACAAGGGTTTCACAAGAGGAAAAATAAGAATCTGCATAATCCAAATGAGCTCTCACAACCTTCTTTTATATTTTTCCGCCAAACTCTCCAGAAGCTTATATTTTAAAATTCACTTTTTAATTTAAACTCCCTTTTAGCTCGGAAAAAGACCTTTTTATTAAAATAATGATAATTTGACACGCAAGGTCCCTGTTGTATGCATCCATGATTTAAAACGTTTCATCCGGTCTCTGACGAGCTATAACATTAAGGTGCTTTTTAAATATTTTAAATAATATTTGGCGACCTTAATAAAATAATTAAAATAAAGCCATTAATATCTCCATTTTACGGAAACTGCCAGAATGCATCGGAATCGAAAACTGATTGTATTGGAGTGATCCCGATGAAGAATAATGATAAACGGAGTCAACTGGGTGACTTACTATAAATAGATGCCCTCTCCAAGATTCTGAAAATCACCTTGGAAAGTGGCATATGAGTCCTCCAGACCACCTGAGCTCATTGGAATCATCAAAAAACTCCTTTGATAACGTTGACACACATCCACAAGGTTAGTGCCAACTGCATTGCAAGGGAACCCGAAAATGGGGACATTATAGTGCGCCCTTCCCACCAGAAGCTGAAAATCACCTCGGAAAGTGGCATATGAGTCCTCCAGACCCTGAGCTCATTGGAATCATCGAAAAACTCCTTTGATAACGTTGACACACATCCACAAGGTTAGTGCCAACTGCACTGCAAGGGAACCCGAAAATGGGGACATTACAGTCCGCCCTTCCCAAAGATTGCTTGTCTGCAAGCAATGCTTGCACAACACTAGAAACACTAGACTGAACCAAACTACAACCACATGTGATCCCAGGGTCCCATGTCAACCTTGGAGATCTATAGTACCATCTATTGAAGACATTGTCCTGCAAGGTACCAATACGAGAGACCTCCTGAAAACCTTCTACAAGAAGAGCAATCAGATACTGCATCAGCTCAGTCAACTCCTCAGGGAATTGCTCTTTGGAAAAACCCAACTATAACACCGTAAGAATACACTTAAGAGAGTCAACATCAACTCTCTCATTTCCAACAATTGTTGGATTGCAAACCCAAGTGATCTCTAGGTTCCAAGTTAATCTCAGAAAAAAAAATCACGACATTGTCGTTGCACCACTCTGATATAAACTGTAAAACTGTCGTGCCACAACAACACTCTCCTCTCCTGGAACTCCCAGAAGTAATCATGTCCAGACCCCAAATTGAAACACCGGTAAGGGCTGAAACCCATACCATGAGACATCTCCCGTTGAGGCATCCTAGTAAAGTCCATGACTGCCATCCCTGTATCAAACATGATCTTGGGCAATAGGAAGATTAGTCTGCTCAACCCAAAAACCAAACTCTCCCAAAAAAGAAGTGGACCAATCACTATCACAATTCTGAATCTGCCAACCAGGCAATGCCTCTACTGTCATCAGATGTGCTCATATCATCGACACTTAATCTCCAAGTGTCGAAAGAAAAGTTCCGAACACACCAACACACCCAAACCACTGCAATCAATAAGGCATCATCTGACGAAAGAAAAGTTCCAAACACACCAACACACTCAAACCACTGCAATCAATAAGGCATCATCTGACAATATGCACACTATCCTCATAAAGTATTTGCAGTGCCTGTCACTCACCAGGGTGGAAGCAATAAATAGAGGAACTGTATCCGGAAAAACTCCCATAATCATCTGCCTTAAAGCATGCCAAAGCTCGAAATCAATCTTCTCACGAAAGAATATTACCATAAGCAATGCGGAAATGTAAGGGTGTGATGTCCCCATGTTAAGGCATTGTTTAAATTAAAGATTTAAACATCATGATAAAAGACGGTGAAGTTGCTTTTGTAAAATATCAATTCGAATGATAGAAATAATTACTAATATATATATATATATTATTTAATAAATAATATTAACTAATATTATATAAATATTTTAATATAATTAAAATATAATAAATTTATATTATTATATTTACAAATAACAAATATAAATATAAATATAAAAAAATATATAAATATAAATATAATAAAAATATAAATAATATTAATTTAAATAGAAATAATTATAAAAAGTAATTAATGACAACAATCACATATATTAGTGCCGATGATGGCATGGTTCGGTGGTTAAGTCGCTCGGTTGTAGTGGCGGCCACCAGAGTTCAACCCCCTGCTGGGCCAACGAGCTCGCAAGGCTTTACGCCTTCGCTGGGCCAATGAGCTCGCGGGTTTGAAGTGTTCTTCCTAGGGGATGAGGTCCCCCAGTTGTGGCCTCACCGGTTCATTGCTTCGGGCAAAAGCATTCGCGTGGAGCTGGAGGGCGTGTTGCACCAGCGTCGCCGGTCACGTTAAAAAGTTTACCAGGCGCATTTAAGAAAAAAAAAAAAAAACAATCACATATATTAGTGAATAAGAATAGTATTAAAGCAGGCTAGGAAAAGACTATGCTTGATAATAGGTAGCGCTCCATACAAAAGTCAGACAACGATTCATTAATAGTATAGAGTGATATAAATAAGCCCGATTCCATTTGGAAGAGCAGCGCCTATATGATAAAGAGGATGCGTTTAAGAAAATAAGACCAAAGTCTTATAAGAAGTGTGATTTGCTAAATGGGACAAAACAATGATTTTTATTAAAGGTGACAATGATCTAAGACAACAACGATCATTGTGTTTGTGTTTTGTTTTACAAAGAGACGCGATTCAAAGAGGTACGATCATTCGTAAGTCATCATCTCTTGGAAGAGAGGTATCTCTTCATCAATGTAAGAAGATATACATATATTGAGTTTGATTGACATGGGAAGGGAACAGAAAGCAAGGAATAGAAATAAAAAGGAATAGGATTGGATTTAAAAGCAGACCAATAAGAAGATGCAAGATAGATTTACAAGTAGCTTTAAGACTTGAGCAGATTTAGAAGAAGGAATAGGAAGAAGCAAGGAATGATATATAATATATTCTGATTTGTGAATAGTTTTATACTGAACAAAGAAATTATGGATAATTCTAAGAAGGGAGATTGAGAACAAAGATATATGTGTTATATACTTAGATATAGCAAGAAATTACAGTAGCAAGGAATACTATATGGATAAGGCAGATCTAGAAGAAGAATATATTGGGCTGCAGATAGCATAGAAGAAAGGAATACAATCCTTAGATCTCTAAAGGATACAAAGGCAAGAATTATCTACTGGTATGATGTATCTAACCCTATGTTCATTATGATGAATGCCATGTGGTAAGTAATGATAGATGTATATAATTGAAAGATTATCATTACACATGTATGTATAAGCATAAAGGAAAACATCAATAGATTATATTCACAACACATTGAAATATCGGCATGTTCAAACTCAATGTCTATTTATTTCTATTGCCTCCAACCTGTGAGTGAGTGGCGTGGTTTTGTTAGGGAGAGGTGGAGTAATTCCATCCCAATGAGATTGGAGATGGTTTAGCATGCCCTAGACAAGTAATTCCCCATCTAGGGTTGAGGATTAGAAGAGAAATAAGGAGTGAGATTTGAATATAGCCAATACAAAATGTGCTATGAATAAATGTGATCTTTTGGTATGTTGATGTATATTAGTACTTAGTTATTTCTATTGTCTGCAACCTTAGGGTAGGTGGTTATGTTAGGGAGAGACAGAGTAATTCCATCCCGATGAGATTGGAGATGGTTTAGCGCGCCCTAGACAAGGTTTTGTTAGGGAGAGGTGGAGTAATCCTATCCCAATTACATTGGAGAAGGTTTAGTGTGCCCTAGACAAGTAATTCGCCATCCAAGGTTGAGGATTAGAAAGGAAGTAAGAATTAAGACTTGAACATAGTCGATACTGAATTGTGTCATGAATTGAATTGAATGTGGATTATGCTATGATGATTTGATCTCATTATTTATGTTATGTAGTATTTTTCTCATTATTAATTATGCTATTACAGATGAGTTTAATATGAATGAAAGATGAATTTAATATGAATGATGCTATGAACTGAATATTATCTTAATTTATTGATCTTTCATATTTCTAATGTCCCTTTTTAGCGATCTGATTGTATGCAAATAAAGAAAACTAGAATATCCTAAAAGGGGACATTACAAGTGGTATCAGAGCATCTTTCCTGCCATCTTGTTAATGATAGTTGACTTACACGTATTTGAGTGTATAATCTATGACTTTGTATTTGTATTCGAGTGTATACTCTATGACTTGGTACTCAAATGTATACTTTATGACTATGTATTCGAGTGTATACTCTATGACTTTGTATTTGTATTTGAGTGTATACTCTATGACTTTGTATTTGTATTCGATTGTATACTCTATGACTTGTACTCAAGTGTATACTTCATGACTATGTATTCGAGTGTATACTCTATGACTTTGTATTTGTATTCGAGTGTATACTCTATGACTTTGTATTCAAGTGCATACTTCATTCAAGTGTATACTCCATGACTTTGTGTATTCAATTGTATACTCTATGACTTCGTGTATACATGTATTCAAGTGTATACCTTGTGAATTATGTGTATTCAAGTGTATACCTTGTGATTTATGTGTATTCGAGTGTATTCAAGTGTATACCTTGTGAATTATGTGTATCTGAATGTATTCAAATGTATACCTCGTGACTTGTATTCATGTGTATACTCTGTGTATTACGTGTATTACATGTATGCTTCATTCTCTGTGTATTAAGTGTATTCATGCGTAAACTGTGTATTACGTGTGTTTATGCGTATGCTTTGTGTCCTACATGTATACTTCATGTATCATGTGTGTTTATATATACGCTTCATGCTCCACATGTATTTATGTGTATACTTTGTTTGCATATGCTTCATGCTTTGTGTCTTATGTGCATACTCGTGTAACGAGTGTATTTATATGTATGCTTCATGTATAATGTCTCCGCAAGAAGTTTACTCCATGTGTGTTTAAGATTATTTTATGCTTAACAATTATGAAAATGCGAAAACTAGTAAAGCTTTATTTGTCAAGACCGAATCTTGAAATCAAGATCAAGATGTCTTTTGAGAACGAGAGAAAACTTGTCTTAAGTTAGGGACATCACTAGTTACCAACTCTTGTTGTTGAGAGATATTGGGAAATACAAGTACATGAATGGGATGACAAATTGCCCTCATACTTTAGAGAATGCTAACATTGGCAATGGATTGAGACAAGAGTACTAACAACAATTCCTCAAAAAGATCAATTTAGGATCCTAATAGTGATTGCTTGAGGACAAGCAATCTCGGGTGGGGTGGACTGTGATGTCCTATTGGGAAACACAAGTACATGAATGGGATGACAAATTGCCCTCATACTTTAGAGAATGCTAACATTGGCAATGGATTGAGACAAGAGTACTAACAACAATTCCTCAAAAAGATCAATTTAGGATCCTGATAGTGATTGCTTGAGGACAAGCAATCTCGGGTGGGGCGGACTGTGATGTCCCATGTTAAGGTATTGTTTAAATTAAAGATTTAAACATCATGATAAAAGACAGTAAAGTTGCTTTCGTAAAATATCAATTCGAATGATAGAAATAATTACTAATATTTATATTTTTTATTATATGAATATTTTAATATAATTAAAATATAATGTATTTATATTATTATATTTACAAATAATAAATATAAATATAAATATAAATATTATTATATATATATATTAATATAAATATAAATATAATATAAATATAAATAATATTAATTTAAATAGAAATAATTATAAAAAGTAATTACATGACAGCAATCACATATATTAGTGAATAAGAATAGTATTAAAGCAGACTAAGAAAAGACTATGCTTGATAATAGGCAGCGCTCCATACAAAAGATAGACAATGATTCATTAATAATGAGCGATTTAAATAAGCCCGATTCCATTTGGAAGAGTAGTGCCTATATGATAAAGAGGATGCGTTTAAGAAAATAAGACCAAAGTCTTATAAGAAGTGTGATTTGCGAAATGGGACAAAACAACGATTCTTATTAAAGGTGACAATGATCTAAGATAGCAGTGATCATTGTGTTTGTGTTTTGTTTTACAAAGAGATGCGATTGAAAGAGGTACGATTATTCGTAAGTCATCATCTCTTGGAAGAGAGGTATCTCTTCATCAATGTAGGAAGATATGCATATATTGAGTTTGATGGACGTGGGAAGGGAATAGAAAGCAAGGAATAGAAATAAAAAGGAATAGGATTGGATTTAAAAGTAGACCAATAAGAAGATGCAAGATAGATTTACAAGCAGCTTTAAGACTTGAGCAGATTTAGAAGAAGGAATAGGAAGAAGCAAGCAATAATATATAATATATTCTGATTTGTGAATAGTTTTATACCGAACAAAGAAATTATGGATAATTCTAAGAAGGGAGATTGAGAACAGAGATATATGTTATATATACTTAGATATAACAAGAAATTACAGTAGCAAGGAATACTATATGGATAAGGCAGATCTAGAAGAAGAATATATTGGGCTGTAGATAGCATAGAAGAAAGGAATACAATCCTTATATCTCTAAAGGATACAAAGGCAAGAATTATCTACTGGTATGATGTATCTAACCCTATGTTCATTATGATGAATGCCATGTGGTAAGTAATGACAAATGAATATAATTGAAAGATTATCATTACACATGTATGTATAAGCATAAAGGAAAACATCAATAGATTATATTCACAACACATTGAAATATCGGCATGTTCAAACTCAATGTCTATTTATTTCTATTGCCTCCAACCTGTGAGCGAGTGGTGTGGTTTTGTTAGGGAGAGGCGGAGTAATTCCATCCCAATGAGATTGGAGATGGTTTAGCAAGCCCTAGACAAGTAATTCCCCATCCAGGGTTGAGGATTAGAAGAGAAATAAGGATTGAGATTTGAATATAGCCAATACAGAATGTGCTATGAATAAATGTGATCATTTGGTAGGTTGAAGTATATCGAAGTATGTTCAAGTTAGTACTTAGTTATTTCTATTGCCTGCAACCCTAGGGTAGGTGGTTGTGTTAGGGAGAGGTGGAGTAATTCCATTCCGATGAGATTGGAAATGGTTTAATGTGCCCTAGACAAGGTTTTGCTAGGGAAAGGCGGAGTAATCCCATCCCAATTACATTGGAGAAGGTTTAGTGCGCCCTAGACAAGTAATTCCCCATCCAAGGTTGAGGATTAGAAAGGAAGTAAGAATTAAGACTTGAACATAGTTGATACTGAATTGTGTTAAGAATTGAATTGAATGTGGATTATGCTATGATGATTTGATCTCATTATTTATGTTATGTAGTATTGTTCTCATTATTAATTATGCTATTATAGATGAGTTTAATATGAATGAAAGATGAATTTAATATGAATGATGCTATGAACTGAATATTATCTTAATTTATTGATCTTTCATATTTCTAATGTCCCTTTTTAGTGATCTGATTGTATGCAAATAAAGAAAACGAGAATATCGTAAAAGGGGACATTACAAAGGGCAGTGGTAATCATTTTGAAATCCTATTGAAAACATAGGAGAGATGAGTATGGAAGTAGTTATAGAGTCATCTCCTATGATCAAACCATTTGTATCAAGCAACTCCTACTACCAGATACTCCACTACTGATCTCAAAAGACAAACCGACACAGTTGCGGGTCAAGAGCTGAAGTCATGTGCAGGCTGATCGGAAGTGGACAACGGTGCTAGCACTCATTGTTACAACTCCAAGAACCTCTAAAAGATGAATCATAGCATGTGAAAACTTGCTATCTTGAACTCACACTGAGAGTAAACTATCAAAGTTTACATCACAAACCTTCATAAGATGAACTTTCTGAATTAGGAAGGTTCGAAATAAACAATAATGACTGCTGTCCAAAACCGAAATCGGTGAGGTACAATCTGATTTTAGTGCTCTACACCAAGGACAACAGCAGCACCAATGGATTTCCCAAGTATGACCATGCGTGAAAAGCATTGTGCTGTGCCAAAACAACTCAGAAGTGTTTGGAAAACACCTCCAAGCAATCACCAATTGAAAATCCTCACTACCTCGACAATAGTGTGCCAACTCCCCTAAATGAGAGCAAACCACGATGTAAAGTGGTTGACCTGCAACCAATCAGCAATCTCCAAACTGAAATTCTGATTCATTCCTTGCCAAGTGACATCCCCAAGAGTGATCATTCGTTCAATGCTCCAATCTGTAATAAGCTACCCCATTTTTTTTTGAAATTTAAACAATGATAGTACAATGTTAGCACAATATTGCATCCAACTAAATCACCTCCACATTTCTGATCACCAAGTTCCCAAGATGGGCAAGGTGAGAGCATACAGTGTTTTGGTTTACAAATTAAAGCATATGCAAATAAACTAATACATTCATCCGCTATATAGTAGACATCTGCTTTTCAACAGGCATCCACTTATTCAGTGGGATACTTCACCTATTCAGTGGGTGAATGAACAAGAAAGATAAGCCTTACAATTTCTCCACACTGGTGGTAAACCATCTAGGGGTTATTGAGTGTTTGCAACATTAATTGAATGTTTACAAATAAGCAAATAATATGCAACACTACTCATAAAAGGAAGAATTGGATCATCAGTCAACAACTATGAATGCTTGGTATTAAGAAGGACAACCTGCACCACAAAGAACATTAGGATTCACTTGATAATTTCTGTCCCAATCTGAAAGGATGCATGATGCACTGTTGATGAAGAGAAACTGAGAAAATCAGACTGATATCTTGCTGTACGGACTGCATATACATTCATGAACCCTCACAAATGAAGCACCGACTGATCATTGATTATATTCAGACTTAACTGATCCCAAACAAACTTGAATGTCAACAAAGAAGCATTATTTCAGACCCCAAAACTTCCATTCGAACCCACACCAAACAAGAACCACACTAGCTGCAATGTACGGCACACCTCTGCTGGTACGACAACTCATAAACCTTGAATCCACACATATGCATAGAATAGTCACAAAGTCTATCAAATCTGCTGTGATTGAAGACTACTTCTGATGCCATCAGTATAGAAAGAAATCTTACCCGACAAACTCAATCAATGCACTCAACAAACCTTTCATATCCCTGCTGTACAACACTGTATGGAATGCATATAAACATGTTGGAAAACATAAAAAAGAACACAGAAAAATCAGGGAATGCAGCGCCCAATGCATAGCAGATTATTCACAAACTAATCACTGTGATTCATACACCAAAAAAGCTAGAACCATCAAGATCGACCCTTCCTTCACAGGGTACGATGCTCATGGACATTGTACGGCCCAGCTCAATAAAAATCTTACGGCCCAGCTCAATAAAAATCTAAACAACATTTAAACTTCAAGTAAAATTATTAGAGGATAGCGCCTTCATATGGTAATGAATGTTCCAACATCTGATGCCATCAAATCATATATCAAACACAACAAAACCAAATCAACCTAGCATGAATGTTCGGCTATGGAAGTACGAACCAACATGGGTAAAACAAAACTTCAACAATCTATATCAAAACCATTCAAGAAACATCACCATAATATTGCAATTCAAATAACATCAAGTGCCAAACCAAAAACTTCCAAAACTATGCAAATCCATGAAGCTCTATGGCAAACTCTGAATGAGCTTTCTCCAATTCACCTTCAGCACAATGGTGATTCCTATATGAAACCACACCCAATCTGCAAGAGGGTTTTCGTCCTCAAGAGATTATGGAAGAATTCACAGGTTCAATCCATCTCCAAACAAAATCAATTCCAAAAGCATAACCTTTCAAAATGAGCTCTCATCTTCTATATAAAGGCACTTTAGGAGTAACAAAGGAAATGAATTATTTCTTGAAAATAATAACCTTTTCCCTCCAACTTAAACAATTTCTTTTTTCTCCACTTAAGTGCTCACTTTTAAGTGACTAAATAAAAGAATATGTTTTCCCCTTTCTAATGAGCTATAACACTTAATCACTTTTTAATTATTTTCACCCTTAGGAGCTTAAGTGAAAATAATAATTAAAATAGCTTATTAAATATCACTTTTTTGCGGAAAACCCCAAACTTCATCCAACTGCCAAATAAATTGAACCAATATGTTCTGTAGGGTTTGGGATGCAAAACGATGCCTTCTGGGTGACTTTCCAAAAATAGACGGCTCCTCCAAGAATCTTGGAGAGCAAACCGGGAGCCCGATCCAAATTCTGAAAACATCACTATAATCCTAGACATCCACTGAGCTCAATGCCATAGAAAATTAGTCCATTCCCAGAAAGAAAACCAATTATATGTTCTACAGACTAAACCACGACCACTCCAAGAACATTGGAGTTCTCCCAAACATGCCGGATAGCCTCTGAGAGACTAGGAACAAGCATAATGCGCACAAAAATCTATGCGCCAAAAAAGGGACATTACACAATCCTCACTTAAAATCTTTTTCCAATCTATTTGTAGATGAAGCAATGGAATCACATAGTGGCTGGTAAGAAAAAGAACATCACCTTTAAGTCTGAAATTTTGATCCTTATCACTCCAAAGGTCACTCTTATGACTCCCAATAATCTCTGTCAATTCTTGTTGAGAATCCTATGCATGGATACCCAACCAAAAATAATCTCCAAGGATCAATACATCCCATGAAGGGAATGCATCTCCAACTACACATGGAAAACATGCAACACTACTCATCAACTCAGTTAAGGTATGAAATGTCACATTTGTTGGCCAACTCCAAAACTCAAGACCAAACCTCATGCAAGAATGAAGAAAGTCATAACGAATACCAACAAGGAAATGATCCTCAACTGAAATCAGTAATTTGCATACCCAAGTTACCTTCCAATTCCTCATGTAGCAAGGAATGATAATGCCTCTTAGTGTCATCTCATTCCAAATGCAATCTTCATCTGCCTCCTCCTTTGCACATTTCATATCCAGTGGTCTCCTGGGAGGGTAACCATACCTCATAAAGTGAACCTGAATCAAAACCAAGCTGAATACCACACTCCAACTCAAGTTCTGAATCTTCTCTCAGATCCCATACCTTATTATTTTTACCAAGTGCAATACTACAATTAGGAATAGCTCCATCATCCAACTCAAAGAGTGGATTGTCATAATTCATATCAACACCCATCTCCATTAATGGGTTATCGGTAATCACCTTAAATTTATTCTTGCAATCATATTCATGCAACGGAAGTGAACTGCTGCTATGATGAATACTAAAATCGGAACCTTCATAGTTGTCATCAATGACTCCAAGGCTGCCCCAAATCACGAGACTTTCCATTATCATTTTCAGTAGTAAACTGTGGATCCAAATCATCAAAGTCCCCAAACCTCTGCTCAAAATTAGCTTCATGTGTTGGTAAATCAGATTTTTTCTCAAGAAATAAATCAACAGCATCAATGCCATCCTCCATGCATGCATTGTGTTCTAAAATCAGAACATCATCACGATCAAAAGGAAATTCATCCCATGTAGGATCCTCATCATACTTAGGTGTCATCACACCTGGATCCCATGTGTTAAAAGGCCGATTGCTTTGTTCATTGTGCTCCTCCTGTGATGTTGTCTTTCTAAATAAATCACTCTCCAACTCACCAATACTGATGTCAATGTAAGTATCTCTCTCCATAGGCTTGGTTTGAAAGTTAAATCCAAGGTCACATGTATTAACATCACCGGAATAAGATAAAGGATCATCAAAAGCTATTTTGATGTCATCATCATATTTGGTTTCTCCACGCCCTTCATCTGAAAATACATGAGTGAACTCAACACAATCATCTGCTCCATAGGAATCATCAAGGAAGTCATTAGAATCATCACTAGTTGAATCCGAACTAGGATCCAAAGCTACTGTTTTTGTCCTTTGCTAATTTTGGCGCCAACACCTAATACAACAAGAACCAAGATCTCAAACATTCTTAGCAATATCTTTCAATCACAATTTATTATTTGAAGAATCTCCAATAAATTTGCACAGTAAAGCCTTCGCGACAAACTCTAGACATTTGCAATGAATCACACAAGCAATCTCTGTATGAAATTGCTCCAATACTCCAGCATTTAGCACAAGCGTAGATTTTGGATAAATCTACCAGCAAACCTTTCTTGCTCGATTGTAACTTTGAATGAGTCACACAATATTAACTAGGGAGGATCTTTCACCACCGTGGCTAATCTTTTCTAAGAGGGTTTTCGTCCTCAAGAAAGCTGAGATGAACCAAGTTCAATCCCACAAAACCACAAGGGTTTTACAAGAGGAAAAATAATAATCTGCATAATCCAAATGAGCTTTCACAACCTCCTTTTATACTCTTCCACTGAACTCTCCAAAAGCTTATATTTTAAAATTCACTTTTTAATTTAAACTCCCTTTTAGCTCTGAAAAAGACCTTTTTATTAAAATAATGATAACTTGACATGCAAGGTCCCTATTTTATGCATCCATAATTTAAAACATTTCATCCCGGTTCCGATGAGCTATAACATTAAGGTGCTTTTTAAATATTTTAAATAATATTTGGCAACCTTAGTAAAATAATTAAAATAAAGCCATTAATATCTCCATTTTGCGGAAACTGCCGGAATGCATCAAAATAAAAAACTGACTGCATTGGAGTGATCTTGATGAAGAATAATGATAAACAGAGCCAACCGGGTGACTATAAATAGATGCCCTCTCCAAGATTCTTGGAGAGCACACTAGAAGCCGAAATTCACCTTGGAAAGTGGCATATGAGTCCTCCCGATTACCTGAGCTCATTGGAATCATAAAAAAACTTCTCTGATAACGTTGACACACATCCACAAGGTTAGTGCCAATTGCACTGCAAGGGAACCCGAAAATGGGGACATTACAATTTCACTGCCCAAATATATGAAGAAACTCCCACCCTTTTATCTAGAGAGTAAGAACTGCTCTGTTCCCTATTGCCATGTGTGTGCACTCACCTAGGTTGTGAATCAAGAGATTATAGAGCAATTTAAATTATTACCGAACCCTACTAATCGGAAAGGGATTGCAGTTGATTGGTTCATGTCTTTAGATGAAAATAAGATCAATGCAAAGGAACTGCTGAAAGTTGTATTTCAATGAGAATTTGAATCTCCAAGGAGTAATTTGGAAATATATAATACAAAATGACAATCCACAAATTCTATCAAGGGGGTCCGACACACTCTAGCGTAGGCTTTTGAGATGTCTTGTTTGGAGGAAGGATTTTAAGGGTATTTTTGGTAAAATTTTTAATGTTTGTGGGATTTCACGTATTTGAGTTTTAAGTCATCTTGTAACATACAACCCTCAATTTTTTTTTTTTGAAACTTAAACAGTGATAACACAATGTTAGCACAATCATGCATGAACAAATAAATTGCCTCCACACTTCTGATCACCAAGTTCCCAATTGGGCGAGGTGAGAGCAT
This sequence comes from Cunninghamia lanceolata, assembly GCA_027924645.1. NCBI lineage: Eukaryota > Viridiplantae > Streptophyta > Pinopsida > Cupressales > Cupressaceae > Cunninghamia > Cunninghamia lanceolata. Next base: position 941,967 of record BSBN01000936.1, on the reverse strand, counting down.
AATGTGTCTTGGCTTACAAAGCTAAAGCATTGTGCAACATGAAATTACATTTATCTGCTATGAGCAGGCATCCACTTATGCAATGGGGATTCACCACTTATTCAGTGGGTAGAATAAACATGATAGAAAGATTCAATTGCTCCACACTGGCGGTTGAACCATCCAGGGGTTATTATGTGAGTTGCAAGTACAAAGGAAATTACTATGTTCATAATATCACAACTCAATAATCAGAAATTATCAACTAGGGTGTTTGAACAAATATGATTGAAAACTTATATCATGGAGGCACCTGCAACATAAACAATGTGAATCACATCCATGAAATCAAATAATAACCCAACTGATTCTGATATGAAAACAGATTATAAAGATCAACTCTGCAACTTCATGTCTTTTGTCACTTGTATGGATGACTCTGTCAAAGAAGATTGGCACCAATACCAGGAAGATCAGTCCCAACATATATTAGTTATTTACAACCACAAGATACACTGAACTTGAGCCAAAAGATTGCTTATAGAATATCAGCACAGGACAGACTTGCATTATTTGTGATCATTTTGCTGTTGTACGGCACCATGATGTCTTGCATAGAGTCACAAGTAGCTCAGATGTCAATGACTCTTATCAATCTCCACACACTAACAAACCTACTTCATAACATTCCAAATAGACATCAAGAAGACTCCAAAAAATGAAAGGATTGCATTTGAGAATTCTCAACATAACCACCCACAGGTCTGTACGGCCCTGGATAGTATTAAATCCTCACAACACCTTTAATACTGCACAAAAACCCTTGAAATCAGTCTGAGAAGAGGCACCAAGACCATGCAATTAACCCCCAAACATGCTTTACCACATAAACTACAACAATATTTACTAATCATAAATTGGCCCTTTCAGCAGTGTACGGCCCAGAAAGTACAGATATGTAGTTTTAAGGAGATTCTGCCTAGATTAAAATCAGAGATAGCAATGAATAGCAGCGCCAGGGTAATTAGAAAGAGTTTCAAACATTAAAGTTCAATCAACTAGGATTTATGATTCACAACGAACATTTCTTTCTTGAGCATGTACGGCCTCCTAGATGGTACGACCTGCTCAAAAACACAACAAAACTGCACATAATTCCTTATTCATAACTCAAATCATTCTACAATAACAATCTTCAAGAAGCAAACAAGAAATTCAGATTAAACTCCAAACTCCATGAAAGTGCACGTGTGATTTCTGTATGAAATCACCCAATCTCAAGGGGGTTTTCATCCTCAAGAGCATTCTACAAGAGGGTTTTCGTCCTAAGAGAATATGGAAGAACTCATAGGTTCAATCCATCTCCAAACAAAATCAATTCCAAACATAACCCCTCAAAATGAGCTCTCATTCCCCTTTTATAACTTTTTGAGAGGAATACATTATTATTTTTCTTTTAACTCTTCATGTTTCTCCTCTCCAAGAGACCTTTTTGAAATAATAAAAGTATATCATGTATGAGGTCCCCTTTTTGAGTGTCTATCATTTAGAACACTTAAAAACCTTTCCAATGAGCTGTAACACTTAGGTATTAATTAATTATTTTATTTTTCACCCCTAGGAGCTTAAGTGAAAATAATAATTAAATAGCTCATTAAATCACCTGACTTTGCAGAAAATCCCAAACTTAGGCGAACTACAAAACATTTGCCTTCTATGATGTTTGGGATGAAGAATGATGTCATCTGGGTGACTTACTATAATTAGACGGCTTCTCCAAAAATCTTGGAGAGCAATCTGGGAGTCCGATCAGACTTCTGAAAACATCATTGTAACCTTGGACATCCACTGAGCTCAATGCCATAGGCAAAATTAGTCCATTAACACAAGGGAAACCCATATAACTGTTCTATAGATTGAACCACGATCACTTCAAGAACATTGGAGTTCTCCCAAACATGCCAGATAGCCTCCGAGAGACTAAGAGCTAGCATAATAGGCACAAAAATCTATGTGCCAAAAAAGGGACATTATAGTTCTCCCCGCTCAAGATTGCTTGTCGTCAAGCAATACATGCTATCCAACATAAATCCCTGCATGATTGGCAATATTATATGTGGATCCCAAATCAATCTCAAGAATGTTCCACACCGCTTCTGCTAAGCTACTCTGATGTATCTGTGAACTGCACAATTGGTTCTCTGCTTACAACTCTGAAACATTCTTTCAATCACACATCTTTTTGGATCCCAAACATCATTAACCCTAAAAATGAAAGAGTTAGCAATCATCAATACAATTATCCAACATGAAACTACTGCTGGGAACCAAAATCTGAAATGCTCCTCCAAGGAAGAACATAAATCAACTTGAACACAAGTTGAAAGCAACTCCGAACAGCCATGAATCACCTGATTTTTACCATCCAAAAGAGCAATATTAGCTGAAACACTTGTCCTTTTCAGCTGATCACTTATGTCTCCTTCCCACAAAGAGCTAAAAACAACAAAAGGATCAATCTCATGGCTGCAAAAATCTGAAATAATCTCTTGAAAATTTGATTTCAGTAAATTTATAATGGGACAGCCACAACAAAACTGAAATCTTATGAAAACAACAAGAAATTTAGGCCATCTTCAACCAACATACATCAAAGTCATGACCAAAATTTCTCTCCAACCCATCATTATGTATGCAAATGAACACTTATGATGGCTGATTGGATGGACAGCAGCTTTATGACAGAAATTAGACTCCAAAATCATCCATGAAACAGTTCTCCCATCATCACTATCCTCTATAAAACTCTGAGGATAAACTCTATTATGAAAATAAACCATCATTGCACTTGACTCATTGCATACTTGAACCTTATGCGAAACTTCAACAACTGATGAAAATTTCCAATTGATGAAGTTTTTGTGCAAAGTAACATTCCATGAGTGCTTTTCACCAGGATCCCATATCCTGTTACTATCCTCGTCTATGTTACTAACATCAAATTGGTGCTCATCATTCAACATGAGGAGTGGATTGTTTTGAGCTAACTCAACTTCCATCATAAAAAAAAAATTATCAAATGATTGGAAGTTGTTCCCATCTCCATGTTCAGATACATCATCATGTTGCTCCAACTGTGCATCATCAAACTTAGGAGATTGTCCTAAGTCAATATCCTATTGGATCAATTCAGGCTCTTCAGTTACCAACTTGATTTCATCTGCTCTTGCGACTATGTCTTGCTCCTTGAATTGATGAACATCAACAAGCTGATTTTTCACTTCTAAGAGAGCCATTTGGGTATTTTTGTAATGTTCCCTTTCCAAGCCTAGTCAGAATGGGGCCAATTAGCCTATCTCATGATCCCGATGGGCTAGTGAATGGTTTGGGATCATTTTTGGTTTAATTATCAAATTGGAGTTATAAGGTTTATTTTATTTGATAATTAAACTGAGGTTTATTATTATTTGTGCACTAAAGTCTAAGGTGGGTTATTTAAAAAAAAGTGACTTAATGTTATGACTTGAAGGGGAAAAGGGAAATGTTATATTTTTTTAATTCCCTAGTCACTTAAGTGTGCACATAACTTGATATTAGAATTATTTCTAAGGTGAAAGTGCAAAAAGGCTCTAATTTCAAGAAAGATTGGTTTTGTAACTCCCAGGTGCTTATAAAAAGAAGAGGTGAACTCATTTGGGAGATATGCTTGGAATTGATAATGTTATGCTATTGGATTGATACCAGAGATCATTTGTGCCTTCTTGTGGATGAAAACCCACTCGAGGATGATCAGTTTCGGTGGTGAGAGATCCACCCTAGTTGGTAATTGATGATTTCCATATCAGGGAATCACAGAGTGCTCAATGAGTTTTGAAGATTTTGGGAGTTTTTTTGTTTGTAATCAGTTTTGGAGTGCTAAGTAATGATATCTAAGATAGTTTGGTGTGTTTTTGAAGAGTTTTATGGAACCTTGTAATTTTCTTTTCTTGGCCGTACTTGTCCTGGCCGTACACTGCTGAAACCATTATTTTCATCAGAAATTCAAATGTTGATTTGTGAAGTTTTTGGTGATTGCAAATGGATTATCTATGTTAGACGTCCCTTTTAAAAGTTATTTGGTTGGATTTGATGAAGATTTGAAATTTCTAGAGCCATCCGTACATGTACTTGGCTGTACCTTGTGTTGAGCATAAATGCACATCAGAAAAAATTGTTAAGGAGTTTAGGTTTCTTATTGATTCTATCTTTTTTATCTCCTATCAACGACCAATTTAGATCTGTTTTGAAGTTGTTTGGAAAAGAGGTGAATTTTCTATGATATCCATACCATTTCCTGACCGTACAGCTCAGGCATGAGGAAATATGTATGCAGAAGTGAATGTCTTCATATAAGACTAGTTTGACTGCTCAAAACTTCATATTATGGTTAATTTATCAGTTTGGCATTGCTGTTTGTGTTAGTTGTGGTGTGGATGGGATTATGTAATTTCCATGCTTCATTTGTGGCTGCCGTACCAGTAAGGAACAATCAGCATTAAAGTGTAACTCTGTTTTTCAGCTAGTGTTAGATCCATTCAATCTCCATCAGCAAATTCAAGTCTCCTTATCACTTTTGCATGCAGGGTCTAATTTCCAATATTGATTTTCAGGGTTACCTTCAGCAGGCTCCAATTTTATGATAATGGAATATTAATGTATTGAGTTCATTGTAATTTTATTTTTTTATATTTTCATCATTAAGGACCCCTGGATGGTTTACCGCCAGTGTGGAGAATAAACACTTCTTTACCCACTGCAAAGTGGAGTATTCCCACTGAATAAGTGGATGGCACTGTACTTTATAATTTTCTACCCACTGAAAGTGGTGAATTCCCACATTATGTGGATGCCCGCTGCAGCGGATGAAGCATAGATTTTCTTGCATAGTTAAATTGTATGCCAAATCACCGTATGCTCTCACCTTGCCCAATCCGGGATCTTGGCGATCAGAAAGTGTGAGGCCTTTAGTTGATTATGATTCTGATGCTCATGTTGATCATTCTTGTAAAATTTTGAAAAATTTTTGGGTAGCATATTACAATTTTCCAAAGAATTTGTAGTTGATTTGAACTCAACTTCAGCCTCTCTTTTTTTCAAAGTATCATAGATCCGACCAGCAAACTCAAGAACATGATCTCTACAGAAAGCGGGTTCAAATAATTTGATTTCACCGTTTCTAAAGCCTCTCTGACAACACACCAATCTTCAAGTGAAGATCCTCTTTCCATGCCCATTTATCTCCTTTCAACTTGTGCCCTCCAAATGTGATCTTCAACAAACTTATGTATGCTATCCAAGTGTGTTAAAGATTGAACAACCTTATCTTCAGTGACCAACAACTGATTCATGAAATCAAATGTTGCATCAACAATGGAGGCTGATCCAAAGTTTTCAGCAAGCTTCCCATCAACATGCTCATCAACTGTCTCTTCTGAGATGACACTTGGTTCTTCAATTTGTAAGGAAAAAAAATCTTCTTCTTCGTCACTAAGATCAAATGGTATGGCAGCATCAAATTCATCACCAATGGCTGATTTAAAGTCTTCATCAACATACTCTTCATCCTGGATCTTTGAGAAAACTAATTGTTTTTCACTTGTCATGGGAATTTCCCACTCATACTTGGAGCTATCATCACTAGAATGGTGGAGATGCTCTTCATTAGGTGCTGTTCTGAAAATTACAACAACATCAACTTGTTCAACCTTTGTAGTTTCACCATTCCCCATATCTTCATCAAGACACTCTACTTCAATGTTCTCAAGCTTGCTTGCAAAGTCACCTTCTAGAAATCTATCAATCATTATTAATTCATTCTTCAATGTAGTGGCATCTTCAAGGTCTTCATGAAATGAAGGACTTGCAAAGTCCAACACTTCTGGCTCACTAACTTTATCAAAGCAAAGCTCAACTTCACTAATTTCTACTATAGATTTTTTGCAAATCAGTAAGCTCTTCTATCCATGCCTCCTGATTTTTGACCTCTTCATCATACAGAGGCTCAGTCTTATGTATTTCAGATATCAAGACTTCATCTTCTCTTTTTTTTGGTTTCCAAATCGTCCTGAAAGAAAGAATAAGTGATGAAGGGTGCTGGTCCATCTTCTTTGTTCTTGCATTGGTGGTTAGGCTTCCAAGATTCTTTGCATAGAAAACAAAGATTTCTTCTTCTAAGTTCATTTTTGCTATCCTCTTTCTTTCTTGAATTGAGAGAGTTCTTGTTCTGTTGGCGGAAAGGTGATGCCTTGGAATAGTTCTTGGTCCTTGCCACTGGAGTAGGTAACTCAGGGTTCCATAAAGACCTTTTCTCCTCTTCCTTCCTTGTCCTTCGAATGTAATCTATAAGGCCCTTTTTGTCAGGATCCTCCTCCTTGTTTATTTCCAAGAAAGCATCCCATGAAATTTGATGCTTAAAATCATTTGAAAGACCTTGGTACTCATCAATAATTTTGGTGGCCTCTCGATCGTACTTCCTTCGATCCAACTTCTCTTCAATTGCTCTTTCCAATTCATCCTGACTTTGTCTAAGAGACTCAATCAAGACATCTGTCTCAATTCTTCTTATCATGAGAGATGCTATGATCTCACATACACTGCTCAAAATCCTTCAACTGCCCAACTCTGAACACACATGTAAGTGCTGATCAACCACATGCAAGGCTGAAAACTCTGTTACTCAACTTGAAGATCTGCAAAAAGATAGCTTCCCAAACACGCTGGCAAGATCACCAGCCCTGATACCACTGTAACATACAACCCCCAATTTTTTTTTTTTTGAAACTTAAATAGTGATAACACAATGTTAGCACAATCATGCATGAACAACTAAATTGCCTCCACACTTCTGATCACCAAGTTCCCAATTGGGCGAGGTGAGAGCATAATGTGTCTTGGCTTACAAAGCTAAAGTATTGTGCAATATGAAATTACATTCATCTGCTATGAGTAGGCATCCACTTATGCAGTGGGGATTCGCCACTTAGTTAGTGGGTAGAATAAACATGATAGAAAGATTCAATTGCTCCACATTGGTGGTTGAACCATCCAGGGGTTATTATGTGAGTTGCAAATACAAAGGTAATTACAATGTTCATAATATCAAAACTCAATAATAAAAAATTATCAACTAGGGTGCTTGAACAAATATGATTGAAAACTTATATCATGGAGGCACCTGCAACATAAACAATGTGAATCACATCTATGAAATCAAATAATAACCCAGCTGATTTTGATCTGAAAACAGATAATAAAGATCAACTTTGCAATTTCCTGTCTTTTGTCACTTGTATGGATGACTCTGTCAAAGAAGATTGACACCAATACCAGGAAGATCAGTCCCAACATATATCAGTTATTTACAACCACAAGATACACTGAACTTGAGCCAAAAGATTGCCTATAGAATATCAACACAGGACAGACTTGCATTTTTTGTGATCATTTTGCTGTTGTACGGCACCATGATGTCTTGCATAGAGTCACAAGCAGCTCAGATGTCAATGACTCGTATTTATCTCCACACACCAACAAACCTACTTCATAACACTCCAAATATGCATCAAGAAGACTCCAAAAAATGAAAGGATTGCATTTGAGAATTCTCAACATAACCACCTACAGGTCCGTACGGCCCTGGATAGTACTAAATCCTCACAACACCTTTAATACTACACAAAAACCCTTGAAATCAGTCTGAGAAGAGGCGCCAAGACCATGCAATTAACCCCCAACATGCTTTGCCACATAAACTACAACAATATTTACTAATCATAAATCGGCCCTTTCAGCAGTGTACGGCCCAGAAAGTATGGATATGCAGTTTTAAGGAGATTCTGCCCAGATTAAAATCAAAGATAGCAATGAATAGCAGCGCCAGGGTAATTAGAAAGAGTTTCAAACATTAAAGTTCAATCAACTAGGATTTATGATTCACAACGAACATTTCTTTCTTGAGCATGTACGGCCTCCTAGATGGTACGACCTGCTCAAAAACACAACAAAACTGCACATAATTCCTTATTCATGACTCAAATCATTCTACAATAACAATCTTCAAGAAGCAAACAAGAAACTCAGATTAAACTCCAAACTCCATGAAAGTGCACGTGTGATTTCTGTATGAAATCGCCCAATCTCAAGAGGGTTTTCTTCCTCAACAACATTCTACAAGAGGGTTTTCGTCCTCAAGAGAATATGGAAGAACTCACAGGTTCAATCCATCTGCAAACAAAATCAATTCCAAAACATAACCCCTCAAAATGAGCTCTCATTCCCCTTTTATAACTTTTTGAGAGGAATAAATTATTATTTTTCTTTTAAATCTTCATATTTCTCTTCTCCAAGAGACCTTTTGAAATAATAAAAATATATCATGTGTGAGGTCCCCTTTTTAAGTGTCTATCATTTAGAACACTTAAAAACCTTTCCAATGAGCTATAACACTTAGGTATTAATTAATTATTTTCACCCCTAGGAGCTTAAGTGAAAATAATAATTAAATAGCTCATTAAATCACCTGACTTTGCGGAAAATCCCAAATTTAGGCGAACTACAAAATAAATCATACCACTGCCTTCTATGATGTTTGGGATGAAGAATGATGTCATCTGGGTGACTTACTATAATTAGACGGCTTCTCCAAGAATCTTGGAGAGCAATCCGAGAGCCCAATCAAACTTTTGAAAACATCACTGTAACCCTGGACATCCACTGAGCTCAATGCCATAGGCAAAATTAGTCCATTAACACAAGGGAAACCCATATAACTGTTTTGCAGACTGAACCACGACCACTCCAAGAACATTGGAGTTGTCCCAAACATGCCGGATAGCCTCCGAGTGATTAAGAACTAGCATAATAGGCACAAAAATCTATGTGCCAAAAAAGGGACATTACACATCTCTAGATGACCTCCCTTAGTAGTTACTACATTAATGACATTTTTTCCTCATGTATGTTAGTAATAATCAAAAGGCAAGTGTATCCACTTAGCACACAAATAGGTTTAAGCATTTGTTAGTAGGGCGGAGTAATGATGAATTTAATCCATTGCACATTGGGATTTTCATTCGTTAGCCTCTTTCCCTATTGTCAAATCTTTTGGAGCATGTAATGCCTTACCACCTTTATTTAATAATTCCTACCAATCTAGGATTAACCCAGTCATACCCAATGATGCAATTAAATATTTGAAGGAAGGCTTTCGTGTGATTTTTGACTTATAGATTTTTTGTTTTTTGCAGGTGTTTCAAGTCATCTCATGATGACCTCCTTGAATGTTCAACAATGAAGATGCATATAGACTTCAAGAGCAACTGATTTCTTGTAAATCAAGTTGTGGTCCAACAAACCAAAGGCTAGGATAGATGGGGCTCCCCTTTCTCAAAAAGACCCTATTGATTAGTGGACATGGCATGAGAAGGATCCAATGTAGCTGATGATGCTTGCCACTCAATTTTTCACATGCTGTTATTTCCTTTGCTAGAGAGAAGTTAGTCCACATATGGCTTCATTTACTCTATCAAGAGGAATAGGCTTACATCTAGATGAGCATACAAGTTGGTTGTTGTACTTGTACACAGTGCCTTGTGACTTCAATATAGACTCCAGTTAAACATTGGGAAGCGAAGATGCTAGGTAGATTGAGGAGGTGCAAAAGGTATTGGTTGGGTTTCCATTCATTTTGATCTCAACTTGCAATTGGTAGAGATTCAAACTCAGATGGCAATTTAGATATAGATATCGCAAGTGAAGATGTCTTAGCACATGTAATGTCCCCTTTCTCTATATAGAGTTAGTCTATAATCGAGTTCCCGTAGACTAACTAGCCTGGTTAGGGGACCATGGTTGGCAGTAACTTGGATGAGTGATTAGTTTGAGTGAATGTTGGCTTGGGTTTAGTTTGGTCTTTAGTTGGCACTTTTTTAAGGTGGTTTGTGTGCTTTGGGCCCGGACTTGCTATTTTTAGCAAATTAGGGTTTGTGCCATTTCGGGATTTTCAGTGATGGAGTTGATTGTAATGTCCCATTTTTGGCGCATAGATGTTCGTGCGCATTGTGCTTGTTCATAGTCTTGTGAAGGCTATCCAACATGTTGGAAGAACTCCAAAGTTCTTGGAGTGGTCGTGGTTCTATCTGCAAAGGAGTTGTGTGTGTCTCAAGTCTTTATTTCATCAAGAATTGGTTGAAGTTATTTATCAGTGGATTTCTAGTGTTTATTTTGGCTTGGGACTATTATTCTGATAATTAATTAATATTTCACTAAGGTTGCCTAAGGTTATATTTAATTATTGCAACTTAGTGTAATATTAATTCTAAAAGTGGGTTTCCTTTTGGAAAATGGATTAATTCTCTTTGTCATTGAGCTCAGTGGATGTCCAAGGTGATAGTGATGCTTTCAGATTTTGGATCGGGCTTCCGGTTTGCTCTCCAAGATTCTTGGAGGAGCTGTCTATTTTTAGAAAGTCACTTAGAAGGCATCATTCATCTTCCCAAACATCATGGAATATGTTGGTATGCTTAATTTTGCAGTTTGGTGATATTTGGGATTTTCCGTAAAATCAGTTGATTTAATGAGCTAAACAATTATTATTGCACTTAAGTTGAAAAAGTTGGGAAATGTGCATTTAACACTTAAGTGTTATAGCTCGTTGGAAAAGGGATGGAAAACTTTAAATCATGGATGCATCATTTTGGGACCTTGCAAATCAAATATTTCATTTATTTTGATAAAAGGGGTCTTTGGAGCTAAAAGGAGCTTTTAATTAAAAGGTGACTTTAAGTTCTGCACACAATGAGTTATTTTTATATTTTGTTGAGGAGAAATATGAAGGGATAAAAGAAATAATATTTTATTTCCCTCAAAAAGGTTATAAAAGGAGGTGATGGGCTCATTGTTTGTTCATGCTTGGATTTGTATTGTTACTCTGTTGGACTGAACCTGCGTGTTCTTTCATTTTCTCTTGAGGACAAAACACCTCTTTTAGAAATTCTTCTTGAGGACAGAAACCCTCTTGGAGTAGTTCGGTTTCGGTGGTGAGAGATCCACCCTAGCTGAAGTTGATGTGGTTTCATACAGAAATCACCATTTGTGCTGAAGACGGAGGTACTGGAGCAATCTCACACAGAGTTTGCCATCGAGCTTTCATGGAGTTGATGTATTTTGAATTGTTTGTGATTAGTTGTAGATGATTTTTGGAGTGTTTGGGTGTAATTTCCTTGAAGTTTGAGACTATCCTCTTGCTGGGCCGTACTCCATGGCCGTACCTGGCAGCTGAGGGCGATTAGCTAATGAAATTCATGTCGTCTTCTTTGATGATTTTGCATTGTGGAATATGTTTCTTATGTATGGGCGCTCCTTTTAGGATTTGTTTGGTGAAATTTGATGCAGTATCTATTATGTTCTGAGCATCCGTACTATTCCAGGTCCGTACCATGACAGGGTATGATTTATGTTAATAAATTTAATACAGATTTTTGGGGCAGTTTTGTTATTGGAGCATCATTGTCATGTATGAATGCCTTTAATGCAGACTTGTTTCTTCATTCAGAGGCAAGTTTTGTAATGTATGAATTGATTTGGGGTTTTGAGCCGTACCATAGAAAGGGGGTTTGTTAGTAGTTCATGGCAGATATTATCTTGGATATGAATAGGAGTGTGATGGCATAAATTACCATAGCATTTACTTTATGTTTAATGCTGTTTGAAACTTTTCTAGGGAGTCATCACAAGTATTTGATGATACATGTTAATGCTGAACAATACGGACTGTAAAGAGATCATGGCACTTAAAAGGTAGACTATCCTTCATACATGATCACTTTAATATGCAGGGGAGTTGTTAGGTTGTATGTTGAATATCTATGGAGTTTAGAAAAGATGTCTTCATATGTGTGATCAATGGTGATTCTTAGACTGAGTCATGGCAACCATACAGTTTTATGACAGTTGATCTTCTACAGCATAGTCTGAACAACAAGGACGTTCAATATTATAGCAATGGCTTAATTATATGATGTGTGTGCAAGCTAATGTTATACAAGGTATAACTTCATTTGGTTTCTAGATCTTCATGGGTTATCAACACCAAGCTCTAATCACGAAGTTCTGATGAATATTGCATTAGATTTTATTGTAATCTTTCTCTATGTAAAAAACAAAATAACCCCTGGTTGGTTTACCGCCAGTGTGGAGAAAGAACCTTTCTTATTTGCACTCACCCGTTGAATAAGTGGAGTATACCCACTGGACAAGTGGATGGCTTTGTAATCTTCCTTTCTTGTTCTTTACCCACTAAAAGTGGTGAATCCCCACATTATGTGGATGCCTGCCGCAACGGATGAAGCATCGATTCTAGTTTGCATAGTTATTCATTGTAGCCAATCACTGTATGCTCTCACCTTGCCCATCCTGGGATCTGGGTGATCAGAAAGTGAGGCAATTAGTTGGTCATGCATTTGATGCAAACACTGTCATATGATTTGTATTTAAAAAAAATAAAATTGGGTAGCATCTTACAGTGGTAGCAGAGATGGTATGTTCTTGCCAGCTTGTTGGGGAGCTAATTTGTTGCAGATCTTTCAGTTGAGCAAGTCAGTTTTCAGCCTTGCATGTGAGTGATCAGCACTTGCATGTTGTTCAGTGTGTGGCAGTTGAACAAGGTTGTTCAGTAATTGTTAGATTATGGCATCTCTTAAGAGAAGTGAGACAGATGTTCTATTTGATTCTCCTAGGCAAAGTCAGGATGAATTAGAAAGAGCAGTTCAAGAGAAGTTGGATCAAAGGAATTATCATCATGAGGCCACTAAGATTATTGATAAGTACGAAAGACTATCAGATGATTGTACGTAGCCACTTCCTTGGGATGCTTTCTTGAAAATCATCAAAGAGGGTAATCTCGACAAAAAGGGATTTATAGAATACATTCAGAAGATAAGGAAGGAAGAGGAGATGAAGACAATGTCTTTATGCAAGCCCGAATTACCTTTTCCTTTGGCAAGGACCAAGATCCATTCTAAGTCATCACTTTCCAGCCCACCGAATAAGAAGCCCCCTATTTCGAGGAAGAAAGAGTTCTGCAAGAATGAACGTAGAAGAAGAAATCTTTGTTTCCTATGCAAAGATTCTTGGGAGCCTAACCACCAATGCAAGAAAAAGGAAGATGAATCAGCAACCTTCACCACATGTTCTTTCCTTCCGAATGATGTGAAATTTGAAAATGGTGAAGATGAAGTCTTGATTAGAAATGAGTCTAAGCCTCTGTATGATGAAGACAAAGTCACAAATCATGAGACATGCATAGAGGAGTTTGCTGATTTGGAGAAGTCTACAACAAAAATTAGTGAAGTTGAGCCTTGCTTTGACGAAGAACCAGAAGTGTTGGACTTAGCAAGTCCTCTATTTGATGAAGATCTTGAAGATGCCACTACAATTGAGGAGATGAAGATGATCAATAGATTGCTAGAAGGTGACCGTGTAAGTGAGCCTGAGAGCATTGAAGTGAAGTGTTTATTTGAGGACATGGGAAACAATGAAATCGAAGAAGTTAATGCTACTGAAACTCTGAGGATAGCCCTTGACGAGGAGTATCTTCACCATGCTTGTGAAGGTAATTCAGATTGTGAGTGGGAAATTTCCATGCCAAGTGAAGAACTGTTTGATTTCTAAAAAATCTAGGATGAAGAGTATGCTGATGAAGATTTTAAACCAGCCATTAATAAATTTGATGCTGCCATAACATTTGATCAAGAAGACTCATCTCCCATGCAAATTGAAGAACCAAGTGTCCTTGCAGAAGTGTTAGTTGATGAGCCTATTGATGGAAAGTTTGTTGGAAGATTTGAATCAGCTTCTATTTTTAATCCAACATTTGAATTTCAGAATCAGTTATTGGTCACTGAAGATAAGATTGTTCAATCTTTAACACACTTTAATGACATACATAAGTTTGTTGAGGATCACATTTGGAGAGCACAAGTTGAAAGAAGACAAATGGGCATGGAAAGAGGATCTTCACTTGAAAATTGGTGTGTAGTCAGAGGGGCACTAGAAACACTGAAATCAGATTATTTGAACCTTCTTTCTGATAGAGATCATGTCCTTGAATTTGCTGATCAAATATGTGAAGCATTGAAGGGAAGAGATGCTGAAATTGATAAGCTTACATCTAAGCTTAAATCAACAATAAATTCTTTAGAGAGTACTCAAATGGCTCTCTTAGAAGTTGAAAATCAGCTTGTTGATGTACACCAATTCAAGGAGCAAGTTGGAACTACTAGAGTAGATAAAGGCAAGCTGATAATTGAAGAGCTTGAATTGCTTCAAGGAAGTTTTGACTTGGGACAGCATCCTAAGTATGCAGATATAGAGTTCGAGCAAATTGATGAATTGTGTGAACAAAAAGGTGAAAGCAACTTCTAATCATTTGATGATTCTTTTTCTATGACGGAAGTTGAGTTAACACATGATAATCCACTACTCATGTTGAATGATGAGGACCAATTGGATGTATGTAACATGGAGGAGGATAGTAACAGGATATGGGATCTTGGTGCAAAGCATTCATGGAATGTTACTGTGCACAAAAACTTTTTCAATTGGAAGTTTTCATCAGTTGTTGAAGATGGGCATAAGGTTTAGGTATGCAATGGATTAGGTTCAATGATGGCTTACTTTCATGATGGAATTTATTTTCAGGGTTCTATGGAGGATAGTGGTATTGGTAAGATTGTTTTATGGATGAATTCGGAGTCAAATTTATGTCATGAAGCTGCTGTCCTTCATCCAATCAGCCATCATAAATATTCATTTGCATACATAATGATTGATTGGAGAGAAATTTTGATCATAACTTTGACATATTTTGATTGTAGATGGCCTAAATTTCTTATTGTTCTCAAAAGATTTCAGTTTTGTTGTTGCTATCCCATTTTGAGATCACTGAAATTTGATTTTCATGAGATTATTTCAGACTTATGCAGCCATGAGATTGATCTTTTTGTTGCTTTTAGTTCTTTATGGGAAGATGACAGAAGTATTCAGCTGAAAGGAACAAGTGTTACAGTTACTAATGCTCTTTTGGAGAGTGAGAATTAGTTGATTCATGGCTGTTCAGAGTTGTTTCTAGCTTGTGATCAAGCTGATTTATGTTTTTCCTCAGAGGAGCATTACAGTTTTTGGTTCCCAGCAGTAGTTTCATGTTGGACAATTATACTGATGATTGCTGACTCTTTCATCTTTGGGTTTATTGATGTCTGGGATCCAAAAAAATTTATGATTGGAAGAATGTTTCATAGTTATAATCAGAATTCCAGCTGTGCATAGTTATAATTAGAATTCCAGCTGTGCAGTTCACAATTATATCAGAGTAGCGTGGCAGAAGTGGTGTGGAACATTCTTTATATTGATTTGGGATCCAAGTATACTATTGACAATCATGCAGGTATCACTGTTGGATAGCATGTATTGCTTGAGGACAAGCAATCTTCTGCGGGGACTATAATGTCCCATTTTTGGCGCATAGATGTTCGTGCGCATTGTGTTTGTTCGTAGTCTTGTGAAGGCTATCCGGCATGTTGGAAGAACTCCAAAGTTCTTGGAGTGGTCGTGGTTCTATCTGCAGAGTAGTTGTGTATGTCTCAAGTATTCATTTCATCAAGAATTGGTTGAAGTTATTTTATCAGTGCATTTCTAGTGCTTATTTTGGCTTGGGACTATTATTCTGATAATTAATTAATATTTCACTAAGGTTGCCTAAGGTTATATTTAATTATTGCAACTTAGTGTAATATTAATTATAAAAGTGGGTTTCCTTATGGAAAATGGATTAATTCTCTTTGGCATTGAGTTCAGTGGATGTCCAAGGTGACAGTGATGCTTTCAGATTTTGGATCGGGCTTCTGGTTTGCTCTCCAAGATTCTTGGAGGAGCTGTCTATTTTGAGAAAAGTCACCCGGAAGGCATCATTCATCTTCCCAAACATCATGGAATATGTTGGTATGCTTAATTTTGCAGTTTGGTGATATTTGGGATTTTCCGTAAAATCAGTTGATTTTAATAAGTTAAACAATTAATTATTGCACTCAAGTTAAAAAGGTTGGGAAATGTGCATTTAGCACTTGTTATAGCTTGTTGGAAAGGGGATGGAAAGCTTTAAATCATGGATGCATCATTTTGGGACCTTGCGAATCAAATATTTCATTTATTTTGATAAAAGGGGTCTTTGGAGCTAAAAGGAGCTTTTAATTAAAAAGGTGAGTTTAAGTTGTGCACACATAATAAGTTATTTTTTATATTTTGTTGAGGAGAAATATGAAGGGATAAGAGAAATAATATTTTATTTCCCTCAAAAAGGTTATAGAAGGAGGTGATGGGCTCATTGTTTGTTCATGCTTGGATTTGTATTGTTAGTCTGCTGGATTGAACCTGTGTGTTCTTCCATTTTCTCTTGAGGACGAAAACCCTCTTTTAGAAATTCTTCTTGATGATGGAAACCCTCTTGGAGTAGTTCGGTTTCGGTGGTGAGAGATCCAACCTAGCTGAAGTTGATGTGGTTTCATACAAAAATCACCATTTGTGTTGAAGACGGAGGTACTGAAGCAATCTCACACAGAGTTTGCCATCAAGATTTCATGGAGTTGATGTATTTTGAATTGTTTGTGATTAGTTGTAGATGATTTTTGGAGTGTTTGGGTGTAATTTCCTTGAAGTTTGAGACTGTCCTCTTGTTGGGCCGTACCTGGCAGCTGAGGGCAGTTTGCTAATGAAATTCATGTGGTCTTCTTTGATGATTTTGCATTGTGGAATATGTTTCTTATGTATGGGCGCTCCTTTTAGGATTTGTTTGGTGAAATTTGATGCAGTATATATTATGTTCTAAGCATTCGTACTATTCCAGGTCCGTACCATGACAGGGTATGATTTATGTTAATAAATTTAATACAGACTTTTGGGGCAGTTTTGTTAGTGGAGCATCATTGTCATGTATGAATGCCTTTAATGCAGACTTGTTACTTCATTCAGAGGCAAGTTTTGTAATGTATGAATTGATTTGGGGTTCTGAGCCGTACCATAGGAAGGGGGTTTGTTAGTAGTTCATGGCAGATATTATCTTGGATATGAATAGGAGTGTGATGGCATAAATTACTATAGTATTTACTTTATGTTTAATGCTGTTTGAAACATTTCTTGGCAGTCATAACAAGTATTTGACGATACATGTTAATGCTGAACAGTACGGACTGTAAAGAGATCATGGCACTTAAAAGGTAGACTGTACTTCATACATGATCACTTTAATATGCAGGGGAGTTGTTAGGTTGTATGTTGAATATCTATGGAGTTTAGAAAAGATGTCTTCATATGTGTGATCAATGGTGATTCTTAGACTGAGTCATGGCAGCCATACAGTTTGATGACAGTTGATCTTCTACAGCACAGTCTGAAGAACAAGGACATTCAATATTATAGCAATGGCTTAATTATATGATGTGTGTGCAAGCTAATGTTAGACAGGGTATAACTTCATTTGCTTTCTAGATCTTCATGGGTTATCAACACCAAGCTCTAATCATGAAGTTCTGATTAATATTGCATTAGATTTTATTGTAATCTTTCTCTATGCAAAAAACATAATAACCCCTGGATGGTTTACCGCCAGTGTGGAGAAAGAACCTTTCTTATTTGCACTCACCCACTGAATAAGTGGAGTATACCCACTAAACAAGTGGATGGCTTTGTAATCTTCTTTTTTTGTTCTTTACCCACTAAAAGTGGTGAATCCCCACATTATGTGGATGCCCGCCGCAGCGGATGAAGCATAGATTCTAGTTTGCATAGTTATTCATTGTAGCCAATCACCGTATGCTCTCACCTTGCCCATCCTGGGATCTGGGCGATCAGAAAGTGTGAGGCAATTAGTTGGTCATGCATTTGATGCTAACACTGTCATATCATTTGTATTTTTTTTTTTAAATTGGGTAGCATCTTATATTGATGTATCTTGGTGAGACCTTTCCAGCGGTCTATAGAACACTGGAATCCGAGTACATTTGGGTTTCCGTTTTAAAGTCCGAAGATTAATAATATTATTTAAAATGGGACTTTGGAAATTATAAAAGTTAAGTGATAGAAATGAAATATTATTAAAAGTCACTTAAGTTGGAGTTGGGCGCCTACCTTAGGAGATTAATAAAGTGATTTAAAATAAAGTATTTCCCTCCAAAGTGCATCGACCCCTCTTGGGGAAATATTAAGAGGAAAAAGTGACTCATTTGGTTTTATGCATTGATATTTTGATATTGCTTGTTTTTGCTCTGCAAAAGCTTTGGAGGGTTTTGAGGAGATTCGAACGCAAGGGCTGTTGGAAATGGAAACTTCCTACAGTGACAGCATTCCGTAGGTGTGCGATACCATCCAAGGGTGCTATGGAGGCAAATACATCTAGTGTTTGCATTTGAGCTTCAATGGGATTCATTCAATGAGGGTTTGAGAGTGTACTGATCACATCTTGCGTGGATTTATGTTGTACATCTTGAGCAGATTTGTGAACAGCGAAATACCAATGTTTTTAGTGGCTGATATTGATGACCTTGTGGCAATTTGGTGAGGACTGTGATTCCTTCTACCTGGCCATACTTCTCAAACCTGGCCGTACTGATTTATGGCTTCATTTTGGGGCATTTGCTGAGGGTCTTTGCTCTTGACTGAGGACGTTGGAGATGATAGAGGAGCTGCTGACCATAATAGCCGCTTGAGGCAGATTTACAACATTTTTGGAGGGTTTTTGTTGCTGTTGAGTTACTCAGCTGGGCTGTACACTCCAAGGAGGGACATGGGTCTGTTTTAGATCAAAAATCTTTCATTGAGCTGCCTATTCGTCATGGTTTGGAGTTGATTTGGCATTGAGGAACTGCTGATATTGCCTCTGGTCAAAGATTACAGCATTATGATGTATTGAATGTGATTTTTCCAATATCTATGTTGCTGGTCCATACACAGCGTATGTATCAAGTTGCAGAAATCAAAGTGGGTATGTCACAGTAATTCATCTTGAGCCATATTAGCATTTGGGTTATTTTGTTCATATCTATTGTACTTTTTCTGGGTTTCATTTGCATGCTTCATTTTCATATGTATACTAGTAAAACAAAAACATGCAAACCTAAAACCCCTTCTGCACTTCTGTCTAGTTCTGAAAGATCACAAAAATTAATAAATTAACACTATTAAGATTAAACAAAGAAACAACAGGTGTGGCACGTTACAACACATGAGCCAAGGCATGAGGTGGAGCCATAGGAATCCAATTGTATTTTATAAATCTTATTGCTCTGCCTGTTATTGGACATTTATTTACCATTTTGGACTTTTGTTGTTATACGCTTACACTAAAAACATTGAACTTTTCATGTGTTGCTACAAATAAATCTTGATGCGTTGTGTCGACTCTCATGTCAATTCATTGACTTTGTTTAAATTGTAATGTTTTGATTTATTTTACGTATTATACATTAAGTGCCGATGGCATGGAAGACATAAATCTTTATTAAATACAAACTAAGCATAATTTAGAAGAGGCACGATGGCCCAAAGATAATGGCATGGAGAGCAATCGAGGGAGGCATCACAGATCAGCGATTTATTTATCATCCTCAAGATATTAATTCAGATCAATATCAGCGATTCTCATTATCAAGTCTTCAACGAATTAATATTATCAAGATCATCTCCAATATAGCGACTTGGATATCAATATCAACCAGTGATTCAGATCGTAGCCACTTTATATCTGATTTCATACAACCATCGAAAGGTATGTTATCATTGCTATTTATAACCTGAATTGATTGTTATTATCTGCAACATGGATTATAGGATCTCACAACATTATAGCAAATACTTCATACTCTGAAATATGTTAGAAAGTCATAGATGGCATATAGATTGAGTAATGTCTTGATCGATTTATTCGTCATGAAAATGTGAATTTTGATCAATGTAGCATATACAGCAATATAAGTCATAGATCTTAGAATTTAGATATTCATGAAATCGAATTGCATCAGCATCATAAGTAGATATGAGAAAATGTGCTTATGTTATGAACCAATAAATGAAGCATGATTGAATTAGATAATGAATACATAAAGAATGTGAGCTACATAAACATAATGAATATTAATATTGAAAATATCTTGAATCCGAATATGGGATAGAATAGCATAAAAGTTTAATATATAGAATGTTAGAACGATCAAAATATAAGATCATCATAAGAATGGTGAAATGAATCATATACAATAAGAATGTAATATAACCAAATAGACAAGGAATGGCCATGATCAAGAAATGGAAATATAGGGCCAATTATATGATGATGGAAACACAAAGGTTCCCATAAAGGATTATGAATGATCATGCCATCTTGTGATCCAAGTAGGATCACAAGATAGCAATATTGAATGATTGATAACTCACAACTCATGACATATTCGAAAGGGGTGTTCGAGCCTCCTCCTTAATCATCTTACCAATAGCAATATTGAATGATTGATAACTCACAACTCATGACATATTCGAAAGGGGTGTTCGAGCCTCCTCCTTAATCATCTTACCAACCTATGAGTATGGGGTTAAGTTAAGGATGTGAAATTGGACCTAGGTGACCCTCAAGTGGATGAAGAACACCGGGTGTGTGTGAAGTCCCTTGAGCCAAGAGATGGAGAACTCTGGGTGTTGAGTGAAGCTCTTGGGCCTATGGTATTATGAGCTCATAATAAATGTGCCCGACGGTAGGTGACTCGATGGGATGAAGAATGTCGGGTGTTGCATGAAGTCCCCTCGAGCCAAATGGTGAAGGGCACCGGGTGTTGTGAGAAGCCTTTGGGCCTCCGTGTGGGATGGATAATACCTTAACAAACCATGCTCATATGGGAGATAGGGTTGATTAATGATAGGGGTAACCGAGAACTCTCTCAAGATAGTACATGGGAATTGTGAATGAAAGAATGTGAATATGAAAAGTCTATGTTTATTAATGTTAAGATGAAATCATTGTGATTAAGATCATAAGGTTATAAGCCTTGAGGATAGATGAGGAAAAGTATATGGATTGATAATTGATTAGTGAACTCTTATGATGATATGAAAAGGAAAAATTGAATACTAATGTTCTCTCTTGTAAGTTGAAATTGTGCAAGGTAAAGAAAATTTTTGGCTTACTTGTAATGTCCCCTCTTGGGTCAACACTAATTCTTTCCTTAGGATGAACAATCATAGGAAAAACATGGAATACAATAGCATGCTTGAGCGCCGATTCTAATATTCTTGGCGGTGGTTAGAAATCTCTGTACATCATTCGCCACCTTGTTGATAGCATATTCCAATTGCTGGCTGGCTTTCTTCCTTTAGACTATCCAATATATACTAGTATATTGTTGATGGAGTTATGTATAATGATCATTCGGTGGATTCTTGGGTATTGATATTGATGTTTATGTATATAAGACTTAGAAAAGATTTGTAGACCTTTATTCCCATATGACCTTTTTAGAATGATCTGCTGACGAATCCGATGAGGTATTGTTCATTTCTAATCTGTTATTAAATGTTATTCCCCTTATCTGTGAGGACCTGCCTAAATCGTATTTCCTTTTTTCTATTTATATATATAAGAATGTTCATGTTGAACTCTGCCTAATATGGAAATGATCGCTGCTAATTGCTTAGGCTCTTATATGAGGTGATTGTTGATTCCCTGATGTTGGATGCTTGCTTGCTGATCTGTAATATGTTGTAACTGCTGTGAGATAATGGCTGGTGTAAATCGATGAGGATGAGATTTGTAAATCCATAAGATCATATTCCTTTTGCAATTCCTAATGTGTGTCTGCTGTATAAATGATTGATGATCAAATGATCGGTTGATTGATTATATTTGTATTCACTATTAATCGATTGATGCTTGGTGTTAGATTGAATTGTATTCCTTGGTTGCTGTCCTTTTGTTACTACTGACTGCTGAAGACTGAAATTCTCTTGATCGATAATATGAATTGAGGATGTTATTATATGCTGAGATGATCCCTAATCGCTGGTCATAATATATTTATTGGAGTATCATGTTTGCCAAACTCAATCGCTGTTTCTTCTTGTTTATGGACTGCCTTATATAAATCGCTGTCCATAAATTAATCATCCTTGTCCTTTATTATTGTTCCCTCCTCTTTGATTTATACCCATAAAATTCTTGAAGAGACGTAGCCCCCACTAATAACTAATCGCTCCATTGGAGGTCCTTGTCTTAGTAAATTGTTTATGTAATAGCTGTCATATATTATTGACTGGTGCCTTGTAATAAGTCAGCGGTAGCTTTAATGGAATATATTGGCTGCCCTCTTATTTGATGCGTCAGCCATATATTTGGCGTTTAATACTTTTATAAAGTATGTTTATTTTATAATAATAAATATAATATTTAATAATAATAATATTTCATATATTATTTAATATCTACATTATTTATATGAATATAATATAAATATATAATGATATTTAATTCATTAATATTCATATTTATATTAATAATTATATTATTTACATTTAATAATATAATTATATTATATTCGATTTATAATATTTAATAATTGATTTGATATAGGGACATGACATTACTAGAAGGGGACATTACACCATCTCGAAAATGTTGTGGAATATAGCAATATAATAATAACAGCAAGTTATGCATGTAGTCTTAAATGACACAAAAAGATGGGTTTTCTACACAATATAAACAATAGGGTATGGAAAGAATTTGGTTTTCTTCCATACAGTTAGAAATGTTCAAATAACGAAAAGAATCTTGTAAAACTTTAGGATTCCTTAAAATACTTGAGATAACTTTATATGTTGGCTTCATGAAAGCTCAAGGGAGTATACTGTTGTTGAGGGATTTGAGGTTGTAGCAAAGCATCTCCTTGGGGTAGATATATTAGATTTTGGAAGCAAATTTGTGCACCTAAAAGCTTGGATGAAGGCAAACATTTCTTGTGGTTAGCTTTACATGAAGAAATATTGATAAGTGAACACCTTAAGAAATTTTTTTTAAGGTTCAAGTAAATGCCCCATGCTTTTTGAAGTAGAAGATTTGTTAAACCTCCTCTACCATAGAACTAGCCAAAAGTGGAAGGTATTGGATAATGGTTGGTGGAAGATTGATTTTGATGGAGTGCAAAGAATAATTGGGGCTTGGCTATATCATTAAGGACAAATTTGGAATAGTTATTGGTTTTGGAGCATTATTTATAGGGAAACACTACACTAATTTAGGAGGATTTATTTGTAGTTTAAGACTAGAAATTGATAAGCACATCAAATGTCTTAAATTGTGGAAGTTGTCTCTACATTAATTATAGAGGAAATCAACAAAGACAATTTCAAAAATTTGAGGTTGGAAGGTTCAATTGATGAAATAAAATATTCATGAGATTGCTTCTTTGGTATAAGATTTGTGCACTGCTTTAGAAGAAGCAATAAAATGGTAGTCTGGCTTGCTAATTTTGTAATCCAAGAACAATGTAAAATCCTACATGGGAGATGTGCAAATGTTGGAGGAAGATATTTAGTTCACTAACCTTCAAAAGTTAGTTGGGGATGGCAAAGTGTCGAACTTTATGTGGTTACTTAACTCCTTTGAGAGAACTAGATAGTTTCACTTTTTGGAGTGAATTCTATCTCTACCCTTCTCGACATTTTATCTCCCCTTATTTGGTCCATTGAGCTCTTTTGTAATTCTTTTCATTTTCTGCCCCCACCCCCCCTCTCTCTCTCTCCCCTTGATGTCATCCTCTATTGTTTGTTCATATCCCTCCTTTCCTTTCTCTCCACAACATATTTCAATGTGCCCCCTTGTATTTCCTTTCCTATCTCATGCTTTTTCCTTTTCTCCTTTTGCATCTTCTCTTCCCTTTCATTTATCCCTTTGGCAGGTTGTTCCTCTCTTCCTTGATGTCCTTGTCGTATTGGCATCCATGCAAAAGCCGCACTTGCTTGCTGATGAGATTGTCTATCTGTGGTAATTTTGGTTTGTGCATCTTTTGATGGTTATTACCACCCCTCTTCATGTAGTCTCTCTTATGCCCAACTTATGACCTCTGTGCTATTTATTGAAATAGCTGCAACTTTTTCTTCATGGACAACCTCTCTCCTAGTTGGGATGTGTTTACTTCATGGAAATTGCTGTGTGGTTAACTCTAGCTCTTTGCATAATATTTTTGGTAAAAGCTTTTATGCTTTTCATACCTCTCTAATTTTGCTGCAGTGTTTTTTATGAGCTTGATATGCACTTATCACTATTTGGGATGACTTTTATTTTTAATGAAGGCTTTATTTTGAATGACAAAAAGGTGGGCAGATATCATGAAAGATTTTGTAAAAAAATCTTCTCTTTTTTGGGGACTTGCTAATAAAAAACCCTTAGACCCACTCCACACTCATGCAGGCTTGAAGAAAACGGATTGATTTATACAAGTAGAGTTGAAGATGTAAGTATCTATCTCCTTCAGTTTTCTTTAAGTCTTCATCAAGCTCAAATCCAAGATATTTTTCTGCTTCTTAATTTATTGAATCCATCTCTGTGCATTTTCTTAAATGGTCATGGTTGGTGCTTTAATATTCATAGAAGAACTGGGAGCTGGAGATCATATAAGATAATTCCAAAGGCATTGTTATGATGGCAAATAGAATAGAGAAGTACACCAATATACTCATCGTGAGTAAGCTGGTACACATCTGAGCTAGCATCATCTTACTGGTAATCATGTTGGACCAAATGATAGATATCAGAAGTATGTCTTTTTGTTGGAAAAATGAATGCATGAAGTTTGAGAGAATTGGATGACACACTTCAATGTGCATATGCTCGTATTTATCATTGAATGGAGAAGTTACAATGGTGGTTGCAACTCACATTGATACTTTTTATACATAACTAATGTGGTGTTATTTTATCATTAACACAATTAATAAATGCTTATGTGTACAAAGTGTAGTTTAACATTATGTCTTAACATTATAGTATATCTAATACCTCTCCTTAATGATTAACTAGGAGACAACTCTCAGTTTGTACGGGAATTTGACAACAAATAGTATTGAGAGTTTGTCATTAGATTAGCAGACTATTCTTGAGACGTGACATGGTGGAGTACAATATAATCAATCTCAATGATGTATGCCTACCAAAATGACCTTGTTCCCCCTTGTCACTAGCTTTGTTTTACCCCATTTTGGTAAAATAGGATGTTTATGTCGTTTTTGTGACCCAAATGTGTTTAAAGCTGAATAAATGTTGTGAAATCTCTTCAATATCATTAAAATGTAGGTACCGATTGAGAACAAAAGAAAATGGAGAAGATTTGAGCTTGAAAAATAGAAGTGTCAAAATCTCCACTAGGCGCACAAAAAAGCCCAAAAATTGACTTTGTTAGATTTGGATGATAATTTCTAGAAGTGGGTTTTCGATTTGAGTTTTCTGGTGTGGTCAGATTTTGGAAAAAGTCACTTGGGGTGCCAAAAAAACTCCATTGGTGCATTGGGTCAAGTGAAAAAATCAAAATGAAGTTTTAGAAAATAAAAGAAAATAATCATTTTGGTGGAAAAAGTGCACGGAATGGCACTTTTGGCAAGACATCCAAAATGAAGAGTTTTATTCTAAAAGGAAAAAGTAAAGAAAAAAGATCAAAAGCGCCAATGGCACACACATGTGCCATATTGGCATTGTGGCACAAAGTGCCAAACATGCCAAAAGGCATGCAACACATACCTCTTGGCTGTTTTCCCTTCAAACAACATAACACAAAAAAAATATTCATTGTTTCATTACATGAGGTGTGCCATACCAAAGGGGAAGGAAGTTTAGGTCTTCAAGACCTGTTTTTTTGCCATTTATATGCATTTGAAGCTTGAAATTCAATTTCATTTCCAGTCATCTGAAACAAAGAACACCATTGGAAAGTGATTAAAGGCAGATTTATTGCTGTTCTTTAAACTTTGTACACAAAAGGGTTGTACAAGCCAAGGCATTTGTACAAGGCAGATTTTGAGGAGATTTCTCTTTCCTCTCAGCCCATTTTCAGATTTTATAATCTTGGCTCTTCATGGTATGGAGTAAGTCATCTTTACTCGGATTCCTTTTCTATTTTTGTTTTTTTTGAATCTTAAAACCCTACTTTGCAAAAGACTAGGGTTTTGTTTGTTATTTTATCAAAAATCCGGGTAGCAGTTATTATTATAAATGACTGGCGAAATGGTACCCCTTAAGGCTACCAAAATGAATTATCTTTACTAGGGTGTCCCTCCTCCTATTTTCCTTCATAGTGACATGGCAAACATTCAGGGTACTGAAATAGGGCATGTTGATTTACAAAGGAAGAATTTAATAGCGAAAGCCCAGAAGGGGGATATAATGGCTAAGAAATTTTGTTCCTTCTGTATTTTGGAAGCTGCCACATTTCTTGGCTCATGCCAGTCTCCAAGCTTGTTCTCATGGCTGCAAATTTTTTTAACTAGGATACAAGGGAAATCACAAGACTTGATGTACTTATATTAGCTAGATTCATCCTAGAGGCTTTTGAGGATTTATTGGGCATTCTTGTCATTGGTGCCATTGTTAGGGTTATAATGGTTGAACGCTAGGCATAATGGGATTCAAATGAAGAGCCATGTTTGAAGCAGGATTCTCATCATTGGCGAGCTTACAAAAATGAGATTTCAAGTATGTTGCACAAACCTCTCAGAAGAGAATAATTTCATGATGTCCTTGGTGACATATTCACATTATTAAATAGGATAACAAGAAGGCTAGAGGCAAGAGCATTCCATTCATGGATGTTCTATGTAATGAATATGGTTAATACCACAACCTATACTATTGAAGGATGATTAAACTCTCTTAGGTGCCTCTTTGTGTCAGATCTGTCACCTGAGAATTGTCATTTGCCCTTGTAGGCACATTTTATGGCTTCTTCTTCTTGAAACATCTTCCATAGTTCTCTGCTTCTGGAGGCTTAACCTTATCAACGAACAAAAACAACTTTGATGATGGAGCAACTTTCAAACAAGGACAAACCTCAAAGGGTTAATCATGAAACTTAGTTCTAATCTGCAACAAATCTGATAAGCAAATGAAGAAACACAAGAAAATATCTTCCCAAAGATGAGTTTTGTCGGAGGACAACACATGTCAAACATTATCATATGCTCGTCTTATTGCCATGTGTAGTCCCAGGGATAAATAAAAATACCTTTATGAGAATAGGTATGTAATATCTCATATACCTGTATAATCTGAGAGTGAATTTTTTATTGGTAGTTTTCTTTCTAAATACTTGCCTGTAATTTAAAAAAATAAATTTTAAACTCTTTGTTCCCCCTTCCTTATGATTGCGGGCATGAATGGATGAGGAAATTTCCAACACCATCCCTATTTTTGAAACCATACCCACTCCCTGGTTTCATCCTTCATGTAACTTCAGCTTACTTATTCCAAATGCATATATTTAAATTTTACATTCATTTTTTTCCCTATATTTTTGTTCACATATTTCATTCATTATCCAAGGAGCATAGTTCTTTGCTATATATAATAAACTTCCTAAATCAACTATATTAAAATCTAAGCATTCTTATTTTCCTTCTAGTAACCCTGAAAGATGTGCTCAAATTTGGTTTCTTTTTTGAGTTTCTTGAGAAGAGATTGCTTTTATTATGTGCAGCAATGAAGTTACTTGAAGAAGACATAGTTGCTATAATAGGGCCTCAAACATCAGCTATGGTCCATTCGGTTGCTAAGGTGGCAGAAGCAGTTCATGTTCCCTTGGTCTCGTTCTCAGCAACAGATCCATCACTATCAAGAAAACAATATGCTTATTTTACAAGGGTGGTATTTAATGATGATGTGCAGATGACTGCAATTGCTAGCATTATTGGCAATCATGGATGGAAAGAAGCAGTGGTTTTATTCACAGATGATAATCTTGGGTGGAATGCTATTGATTCCTTAAGTGGTGCACTAGAGCCCTATGGATGTAAAATTGTGTACAAAGTAGCACTTCATCCCAATCTAGATATGTTAGAATTGTACCATAATCTAATTCAACTACAGAACATAAAACCTAAAGTATTTGTAGTCCATGTGCAACCTAATCTTGGTCGAAGTGTACTTTCTGCTGCCCATAACTTGAGGTTGTTTGATGGAGGTCATGTATGGATTGTCACAGATGCAATTGTAAGGACTTTGGATGCAGTATACTCTGATGTTGGTCTCTGGAAGGAGACTCGTGGCATTATTGGTGCTAGAAGCTATATGCCAATGTCTTCAAAGCTTAAATCTGTTCAATCTGAATTGAGGAGCAAGCTGGGAGACAAACATGCAACAGGTCGATCACTAAATGCATATGGATTTTATGCATATGATGCAATATGGACAGTTGCAAAAGCTCTGCATAATTTCTTGGGAAAGCAGAGTAATTTGTCCTTTACACATGCTCCTTTGCATGCAGCTCCCAGTGGAAGAGTTGGTATGGCAAAGTTTAAGGTATTTGAGAATGGACATTTTCTTTTAAATGAGATTTTGAATGTTAAATTTTCAGGTGCAACAGGACTTGTGAAACTCGATACAAGAGGGGAACGAGTGCGCACTGCCTTTGAAGTTGTAAACTTTGTTCACAAGAAACTGCATATTGTTGGACGTTGGACAGAAGGAACTGGATACTATACAATTCTTTCAGATGTAAATGGTAGGGGTATAGGTCACAGAGTATCTCAGGCAACTACAGGGGATCAGAGTGTGAGTGATGATATTTGGTCTAGAGGCAGCTCCAAAAATCCTTATGACTGGTCTATTCAAAAATATTTAAGGCCCATGCAGGTTGTATTTCCTAAAGATGTCATGCAGAGAGGGTTAGTTTCTACTACAGTAGACAGGAGCAATACTACAAATTTTCATGGTTTCTTTATAGATGTGTTTGAAGCTGCTATTGCATATCTTCCTTATAATGTCAGTTATACTTTTATACCTCTTGGGAATGGAAACTCAACCGTCAATCTTGAAAACCTTCTCCAAAAGGTTGCTGACAAGGTACAGATTCTGAATCTTGATTAAAGGGTTAGCATACAAGTCATTCTTACCTGTATTTGTTTTCAGTGTGCTATGAGTAAAAACTATCAAACTGATTTTTCTTGAATCCAAAATGTTTAGAAAGATTTAGATGTCCAAGATCATGTGCTTTTCTTTGAATTCATGGAATAACTAAAGAAGACAAGCTGTAAAATGTGAAATCCGTTTACTGGGCAAGGTGCATTGTTATATAAGTCATAAATTTTTAACAAATTATCTAAGCTGTATCTGAAGAATGTTTCACATATTACTTTAAAATAGAAGCAATGTTAGCTTTCAGGTATTTGTGAAGATTTTACTACTTAAAATTATGCATTTTTGTTGAGCTACTATCCAGGAATAATATTTAGAAGTACTAACCTTATGAAATTATATTGTCTTTCAAACATGGATGATAACCATCACATAAATTTCCTATTGCAATCATTTCTTTCATGTTTTCTGATATACAAGGAGCATAATAAATGATCTGAAGCACACAAGGAGCATAATAAATGATCTGAAGCACACAAGGAGCATAATAAATGATCTGAAGCACACAAGATTTTGCTCTTGTCATACAGGAATATGATGCAGCAATAGGAGATATAGCTATCACACCAAGTCGCTTAAAAATTGTTGACTTCACACAACCTTATGTGGCATCTGGGCTGGTCCTTTTAGTTCGTCTGAAGGGTTATTCCTCGGCTGAAGTATGGTCTTTCATGAAACCATTTACACCAGCTATGTGGTTTACAATGCTGGCATTTATTGTTTTCACAGGAGCAGTTGTTTGGATGCTCGAACATAGAAAAAACAAGCAATTTCAAGGCAAGCTAAGGAAACAAATTGCCACAGCTGTTTGGTGTGTAAATATTTTTCAAAAAATACTATTTTCCTCCTTTCATTTACTTCCTCACCTATAGTTTTGAAAATCCATATGCATTTTAGTTACTTGAATACTTTTTTCTTTGGATCAGATGGTCATTTTTTATGCAACATTTTTTTCATTAGGTTTCTGGTGAAAACTGCATGTTATGGAAACACATTGTACTTGGCTATTTGGGTGGGCACTAGCTTATTAATTTCTTTATTGGAAAGCTTGACTAAGAAGCACCAAAGGGAGTTAAGGAACATATATAGATGCTAATTTTCCCAGTTCATATCGATAAGAAGATTAATTGATTCTCATTCAATTTCCAGCATGAATAATGAAGAGAATCTTATCTTGAATGTAATATCCCCAATGGGATCTGCCCTAAAAATTCTGCCCTGGATTTCTGTTTTTTATTTTCTGTCCTATTCTGATTTAGTTTTCTGCTCAAACCCTAGGACTGAATTCTGATTTTTATTTTCAGAATGATAAACACTTATAGACAGCCAATAAACATATGCCAAACATCCATAAAAATATGCCAAACATGTAAGTATCATCAAATATGGTAGAAACCATGAAATTCAACCATCCAAGAGCCAAACATAGGTCCAATAAATCTGATTTCTGATTAAAGAAGTCTGCCGCTACAAAACTAGATATTTTGGACTGAATTCACAAAGAATTGATGGGCTCAAACATGCCAAACATATGCCCAGATTTTTGCTCCACAAATCAAACCTAAAACTAGGGTTATACATACCAAAAATATGCAAAATAGTCTTGAAACACCAAACCCTAGATGGACGAATCTGGAATGTCCCCATTTTCGGGTTCCCTTGTAGTGCAGTTGGCACTAACCTTGTGGATGTGTGTTAATGTTATCAGAAGAGTTTTTTGATGATTCCAATGAGCTCAAGTGGTTTGGAGGACTCATATGCCACTTTCTGAGGTGATTTTCGGCTTCTAGTGTGCTCTCCAAGAATCTTGGAGAGGGCATCTATTTGTAGTAAGCTAGGCTCCCTAGGGACACATCCCTTACCTTTTTCTGCCCTTACCCGGGGACGTTCCGGGGATGCGGGGACGGCCAAGAAACGTCCCCTGACCGTCCCCATTTCCCCGGGGACGTCCCCTTTTTTTAGGGGACGCTGGGGACGGCTAGCCGTCCCTGGGACAGCCGGGACGTCCCTCGACCGTCCCGGTGACGGCTAGCCGTTCCCAACGGCCCAGCAAACAATTCACTCAAAAACAAAAAAAAACACACTTTTAAAAAAAAGGGATGGGGGGACGTCAAGCAACTTCTTGATGAATCTCGTGTAAACAACATCATTGTTCCTTTCTTCAAAATACTCTTGATTAAGGTTAAGGTGTTCTACCAATAGAATACCAGCTCCATGATCTGTAAAGGTATCTAGGAAGTATTGTTCAATCCTGCCTGCAATTTCATCATCTCTCACCCAATCCTTAGGTTCAGTCCCAGAACGACTCTGCCCCTGATTTTTTACCAAATCATCGTGACTCTTTCCTGGATTATATTGCCCACCTATATTAGACTGCCCCACATCACCAATGCTGGAACCAACAATTTGTTCTTCATCTATTTCAATATCCAGCCACCTCTCAGCATGTATAGTGTTTTATTTGTGTAAAGTGAGAGGTCCTTGGTTTAGGAGTTTGTAGAAATGAATTTGTTTGTAAAGCTTCTGGAAACAACTGTGTATAGCTTTTTTTAGCCTCACAATTGTTTCTAGAAGCTTTACAAACAAATTCATGTCATGGGTTGTGGAAATAACATGTCTTCAGTTTGTAGAAACTTTTATTTGGAATGTTTAACTTTGAAGTCATTGTAATCTGCAACATTGCATAAGTCAGTAATCAGTCTCCTTTTACTCTTAAATAATTTATTAATATGTATGCATGTTTTAATGTTCTATAATGTCTATAATGAATGCCTTATCAATATTATCATCTAAATATTTGAAATTTCCTTATATTTAAAAAAAAACCTTATTTTTTTAGTAGTCATCCCATGCCGTCCCCTAAAAAATGGCCAAAAAAAAATGCTGTCCCCGAAACCTGTCCCCCCATCCCCATCCCCGTCCCCGTCCCCGAACCTTGGGGGAGCATAGATAGTAAGTCATCCGGTTGGCTCTGTTTATCATTATTCTTCATCGGGATCACTCCAACGCAGTCAGTTTTTGATTCCGATGCATTTCGAAAGTTTCCGCAAAATGGGAGTATTAATGGCTTTATTTTAGTTATTTTACTAAGGTCACCAAATATTATTTAAAATATTTAAAAAGAACTTTAATGTTATAGCTCGTCAGAACCGGGATGAAATGTTTTAAATTATGAATGCATAAAACAGAGACCTTGGATGTCAAAATATCATTATTTTAATAAAAGGGTCTTTTTTGGAGCTAAAAGGGAGTTTAAATTAAAAAAAGTGAATTTTAAAATATAAGTTTCTGGAGAGTTCAATGGAAAAGTATACAAGGAGGTTGTGAAAGCTCATTTGGATTATGCAGATTATTATATTTCCTCTTGTGAAATCCTTGTGGTTCTGTGGGATTGAACTTGGTTCATCTCAGCTTTCTTGAGGACAAAAACCCTCTTGGAGAAGATTAGCCACGGTGGTGAAAGATCCTCCCTGTTTAATACTGTGTGACTCATTCAAAGTTATAGTTGTGCAGGAAAGGTTTGCTGGTAGATTTATCCAAAATCTATGCTTATGCTGAATGTTGGAGTATTGGAGCAATTTCATACAGAGATTGCATGTGTGTTTCATTGTAGATATCTGGAGTTTGTTGCGAAGGGTTTATTGTGTAAATTTATTGGAGATTCTTCAAATAATAAATTGTGATTGAAAGATATTGCTAAGAGTGTTTGAAATCTTCGTTCTTGTTGTATTGGGTGTTGGCATCATAGTTGGAGCTGAATATATTTTATTTAATGCTAGCCGCAGCCCTTTCCTTGAAGTTGCAGCATATATAAGGCATCTAGTATATAATATTTGGAGTAGAGTGTAGCTACAGCTGGAAAATATTATTGTTTGGTGGTGATGCTCCATGTGGAACAGGTAGATCTTTCATATTTTCATCTACAACACCATTGTTTCTTGCTACAACATGTATTTATGTGACAGTAGCATAATAACATTGTGGATTTACACCATTTGATATTATATCATAGTTGTAATTTTGAGTTTGTAACAGTAAGCATAGCAATTGAAGATCAATATATAATGCTAGAGTTTGAGGTTAGATTGTTGTTATCAATTGTTTCTTTATGCATGGAAAGGGTTTGTTGAAATGTACATGATATTTCTATGCATTGTGGGTTTTTTGTTTGAACAAATATTGTTTCAAATTGCATTTTGAATGATCCCATACCCAAACACATTGAAAATACATTGAAACAATTACTATGCAAAGTGTTTGATGGAATGCCTGCATGATAGAAGTCAAAATTCTTTGTGGGTGTTGGAAAAAATTGGTTTCAATTTGGGGTGGAACATTACAGAATCCTTCCTTGGCAAGTGCTTAGGGTTTGCTGCTCCAAAAATGCAAATCACCCTCCAAAAATGGGCACTCAAGTCTGCTCCAAACTGGTGCTCCAAATTAGGGCAAAACCCTAATGCAATATGCACACAAAATGCCACAAAGAAGTGCTGCTCCAAATCTAATCTTCAAATTTGAATATGCAATAATGCTCCAAACCTCCAAATGTCTCCAATGAAGTGCAAATAGAACTCCGTTATGAGTCCTACACAAGATGAGCTAGGTTTTCGTCCAACTCACTATATTCGCAAAGGTTTTCGTCCTTGGAATATAGCCCAACCAAAGTTGTAGCTAAATGAGAAAATCTCAATGAGAAAATAAGATATGAATGGATGATGAAATGACTCCAAATGATCTTATATTTATGGCCAATTCTTCCTCTAACTCCAACCCTAGCTGACCTCCTCCTAGCCGATCTCAACTTGGCAAAATAACTTATTTTATTTTCTCTGTCTCCTCCAACATGGCCGACCTCATGCTAGGCACCCAAGAAGAAGGTATTTTATTTTTCTTATTTTTTCTTTCCTTCCTCCAAGAGGAGCGAACCAATTTAGGCATTCAATATTTCATGTTTTGACCCTTTTACTTAGGTCGTCTACCACAAGGAGTCTTATTTTGATTTATCTTATTTTTCCAAAGGCATTTCTATCCTTTATTTTCTCATCTCTTTAATTCTTTTTTGTCTTTTCTTGGTCGCTCACCACTAAGGGAAATTATTTTATTTATTTTGAATTCACCAACTAGCTCATAAAGATATACAAAGTCATCTCTCATCATCAATTTTCCCTAATAAATTGATTAAATAGAATATTTAATCAATTAGGTCATTACCTTAGCCCTTCGGCTTAGCCTATGGGAATAGGATAGGCTAACCAACTCCATTAGGTAATCACTCGAAAAACGGGGACATTACAGTCCTCCCTTCCCAGAATTGCTTACCCACAAGCAATTGCAAACCTAGATACTGTAGAATCTGCTCATCGGCCTGCTACGTCGTAAAATGTGTACACTAGCATTTTACACTAAGTTTAGCACCTGGTTGGACCTAAAATGTTACCTTTGTTAATCAGGACTTATTTCAACACCTTTTTGAGCATAAAACGATAAAATCTTGATCCCGATATATAAAGCCGACAGAATCAACTTAGGATTGGACTAAGCCCACGACATTTGATACTCCCTGGAGTTTGTGGGGCTAAAAGCCTAGGGCACTCGAGCGCCTTGGTCCCAGTTGGGATCTTTAGCCCCTCTCTTGTGGTGTTGGCTTAGAACACCTCCCTAGTTTGTATTTGTTGACCTCATTGTGTTTTATTTGTCGTAAGTGAGCGAAATGCATATATAAAGGAGTTTTGTAATTTATTTTACACTAAGTTGCCTAATGCAAAATTGGAGTTTGCTCTCATGTTTTGATCTTCTAGGATAAAGTGCGCTCCATGTTTGGAAGTATTATCTTCTTGTGGATGCTATTGAAGTTTGTTTACAGGTCTTGAAGGAAGTTTCAAGCCTTCTCCATCACTCTCCTTGTTGGTGTATGATCTTGAGTTATCTTCATCAACTAGGGTTTTACCTCTTGTGGTAATCATCATCATTTTCATTCATATTTCTATCATATATTACAGATCTGTCCTCTACCCTCCTAGGGCACCACTCTTGGATCTAATTGTCGCTGTAGTGGAGGTGGAAACACCAACACATGGTTTGACTGAGGCAAGCCCTTATACACAACACAACCTTTTCCTCTTTCCTTGTGTGCAGGTTGGAGAAACATGTTTCTGAAGGTGATTTATGAGAAGAAGACAGAGCTAGCAGGTACATGTTTGGTGATATCCTGAGATTCTATAAAACCCTAATTAGGGTCTAGGGCACCCAAGTGCCCTGGTCTTTGGCATTTCTGCTCCTAGATCTAGGTTTTAATCTGCTCCTTGATCTCTATTGTGCTTTTGGTTTTCTGAGATCTGTTTCTGTCTGTTAGTTATAAGCTGATCTTTGTCATCTAGGGTTTGGCCATTTGTCCTAGCTTGCTTGCTTGACCTTGGTTGAACTTGGTTGATTCATCTCTATACAACAAAAGGGCAGAACCCCTGTAGTTTGGCTCTCCTTCTAGGGTAGAAGCCAAGCTCGGTTTGTGCCCCAATGTTTATAGCAAAGAGTTTGACCTAGTTTAACTCTTTAGGCTAGATCACTCTTTTCTACTTAACATTTTGGTGAACTCGTGTCTTGCACTTTTGCATCCTTCTTTCAGATCTGATGAAATGTCCCAAATGGGGTTTTACCCAAAATTTCTGAATTTTCAAATTTCAATTTCAAAACCCTAGATTTGAATTCTGATTTTGTTATCTTAGATCTGAACATACACTTATTCCATCCACTTATCATGTAAAATACATCATAATCAACATGCCAAAATGTACAATCAAAACCTAGTTGAATTACACAATCCACACTAGGAAGATAGCCAAAATGATGGAAAAATCAAATCAGACCTCTGCTGTGATGAAAACAGATTTATCATGTGTGTCATTACATCAATTGCATGGCTCTAGCATGGCCAAAATACATCCCTAAGCTGCTGTTACAATTTCAAAGATGAATGATGAATATCAACATACCAATTTTGTTGTCAAATGCCACTACAAAGTGAGCAAACCTCTTCAAATTGAATTTGCCTTCAAAGAATGATGAATGATGTCAATAGAGCCTTCAAATGAAGATCTATGATGCCACCATGTTGTTCGGCCTGCTCAATGGTGCCAAGGAATGCAGATCGCCACTCCAAATTGATGTCAAATCGCCCTTAGTGAGGATTGGCCACTTCCAAAGTGATAGATGATGATCAATGCAACTCCAAAGATGAGAAATAAGGGCAGTGATTAGGGTTTGATGACCTGCAACATCTTTGATCTGAAAAACCTAAATCAAGCAACTCTAAGATCTGAATTCTACTCTTCCAAGATCGGCGCTCAAGACCCTCAATAAATCTCCATATAATGGCGCTCAAGAATCTGATTGGAAATCTGAAAATGACTCGTCAATGGTGGCGCTCAAGGATGCAACGAATGTTCAATGTCTTCACAAATATCTCCCACAAAATGGCATCATGAATCTATCATCAAAAGTGCATGAAACCTTCACAAGATGGCGATCCAGTCTACAAAATATATTCAACAAATGTCTTCAATAAATCTGCTGCAAAAAATGTATCATGAATGCCCAAGAAACCTTCAAAATTCTCCAATGAAGTGCAATTAGACTTATGTTATGAAGCCTCCACGAGATGAGCTAGGTTTTCATCCAACTCACCTAATATTCGCAAGGGTTTTCGTCCTTGCAATAGTTGCAACAAAGTTGCAGATCCACTATGGGAAAATCAGAAATAAACTTAATCTATAATGTCCAAAATGCCTTCACAAACCTTGTATGTATACTTGAAGTCCTCTTTTTCCATAAGCTAGCCCACTTAGCAAGAAAACATTATTATTTTATTGATTTTGACCTTCACTTGGCCGACCTAGGCGCCCAAAACATCTTTGAATTTCTTCTCTAGCCGACCTAGAGAGATAGGCGCTCATTTTCAAATTTGAATTATAATTTTCCCTTAAAAGGGCCAACTTTCATTTGCAAAACTTGGCCAACTTGGAAACTTAATGTATTTTGAATTGTCTTTTGCTAAATTAGCCGACCACCTTCAAAAATAGGCGCTAGGTTTATTTGTTTTTTGAAATCAAGGCCGACTACGAAGATTTATCTTTCTCTAGGCTGACTCACCACCAAAGGTATATTAAACGTTGGCCGACCTACACCTGTTATCTTCAATTTGGCCGACCTCATCTTTCCCATTAATTTTTGGCCAACATGATTTTCAAATTAAAGATTTGAAAATATTCTTTATCTTCATATTTCTCCACCTCCAATAGTTCGTTTTTCTGAGGGCAATTTATTGATATGCAAGAAATACACCAATATTATGAAAAAAATATGATAGTCCATTTTCATGATCAATTCATCTACCAAAAATCCTGAGATGTGAAAATTGACCTCATAGGTCTTCTTCTGTGAACACTACGAAAAAGGGGATATGACATCTGAGTTGCTTGCTGCCCTAAATCTGATTGGGATTGAGTTCATTAATCATTTTGCATGCATACATAGTTAATTTTTGCAACTAGGGTTTGTGAAAACCTTGCATTTTTAGAAGATCTAGCTAGTTTTGAACCTAGGGTTTGTAGATTTGAGGGTTGTTTCAGATCTTGTTGCATTGAAAGATTGTTTGCATTTGCTGTACCTTATCATTATTGCTGTTCAAAACATTCTTGCATCCTTGCATTTGAAATTGGAAAAAGAAATACTTCATTCTAGACTTGGAAAAAAACATATTTGTCACTTTGTTTGCATCTCATAAAGATTGATCATCATAGCATGAATTAAATTTCTGATTTTTTGCATCAGATCTGATTGGTATTACAGTACTTTATCATTTCATAGTGTTCACATTGTGCATTTGAATCTTGTTCATTGCTAGAATTTGTCAAAAAAATTGCATTTTGTGAAAACCTAGTGGATGTTGCAATCTAGGGTTTATGATTGATATTTAGTTTCAGATTTTGCTGCTGTCATTTGCATTCCAAATCTGATTTTAAATTGCTCTACAACATTCCAATTGTCATCTTGCATTGAAAATTGAAGATAGGAACAGTTTTGAGTTGTTGCATTTTGAAAAAAAACATTGAATTTGGGTTTGATTTAAGCATTTGCATTATTGATATTTAAGTGGATTGAAGTAAAATTGAATTTGATCAAGGATATATGATGTGCATTATGTTTGTTTACATTTGAACAAAACATTGCTTCACTTAAACAAAAACTCAAATCCTTCTTTCACTTCATCATTCATTTCTTCTATTGGTGCATCTTGTGTGTTACTAAAGCTTGTAAATGCTTTATGAGCTTTGTAACTTGGTGCCCCGATTCTAACATTCTTGTGCGAAGAAGTCATCGAATTATGGGTTCTAATGCTTTGCATAATGATGATACCAATACATCGGAATCCCAAATTCTTAGTCTTATCACACAAGAAGGTCCATCACTTCTTCCTGATAGCCCTGCTCTGCATCTTCCTAAAGCATCAAACTTCCATGAATCCATCAACATTGATAACCTTGTGGCTCATGTTCCTGAAGCTCAAATTCAGAGATTAGGCACGGAGTTGGCTAATTTCCAGCAATTTGTAAGCTCAGAACACATAGCTGAAGAGGTTGTCCTTGTTGTTGAGAGTCTAAGAAGTCTTTTGCTCGAAGGTCAAGAAGGATTGGAAGTCTTGCATGGCCTTGCTCATATAGAGCATAACAACATTCTATCTGCATCTAGTTGCATTGAAATCATCACCAATGTCACTTCTAATCAAATAGAGACTCAAGTGTCGGCACCCATACCAACACTCCCTATTCCTACTTATACTTCTACTATTCTCACCACTACTACACAGCCAAGTAATAGTGCTACTGCATTTGTTGGGTTGTCTACTGGGAATCTTGTTCGCCATTATAGCACCATTCCATATAGTTACATAAATTCCACACCTAATGTTACTCCACCTACATCTAAACCTCCTATCACAATCCAAAAGGCTACTCATACACCATCACCTAGTCCTTCCAATTCATTCCAACCTCTACCTGGTTCAGCTTCCAACCCTGTCATAAACCAATTGTTGCAAAATATGATATCCATCCAACAACAATTGGCCAACATAAGCAATAGCCCACCTAAACCTAATGTGACAACACATTATATTTATAGCCCTTTGTCCTATTCCATCCTAAGAACTCAAATGCCCAAAAAGTTTGAGACCCCTCACTTTGAGAAATATAATGGGAAGGGAGACCCTAACAACCATGTGGCAGCCTTTACCGCTATGTGTAGTGATTTCTTTTTTGAGGATGCGATTTTAGCAAAACTCTTTCTTAGGTCACTCAAAGACACAACCTTGGATTGGTTTTACTCGCTACCTCCTAATTCTATAACTTCTTTCTCACAATTAGTCATTAAGTTCCTTGAGCATTTTTAGGCGAACATAGGGCCTCAAGTCTCTCTGACAGACTTGGTTCATTGCAAACAAGGAACGAAAGAAAAAAAATAGATTTTACGGGCCATTATCAAGCCCTCTTCTCACAAGTCCAATATTCTATTCCGGATGGTAATGTGCAAAGAATCTTTATAGGAAACTTACAACCTCACATCCGTGATAAGATATTGTTGATGCGATATGATTCATTCACTCATCTTTGCACGGATCTTCGTGATTACCAATTTTCAGTTAGTCGGTATGAGCATAATCCCTCATTGGCTCCAGATGGTCAATCCGAAGCCTCTCACAATCATTTTTCAAAATACAAAACAAAAACTTCATCAAGATAAATGAAATTTCAACAAATAATATAAGAAAACATGTGGTGGCAGCATTATCTCCTGCTCCCACCCCTTACAAGTTGAAGCCGAAAACAAGAAACTTCACACAATTATCAAAATCTCTCTATGCTATCATGACACAACTTTTGCAAAACAATCTCATCAAGCTTCCACCTGTTAGACCTCTCGATCCAAGTAAGATGCAATCATCTTCCTTTGATTCGAAGGCCTTTTGTCAATTTCACAGCTCCGTTGGCCATGACACTGAAAAATGTATGCGTCTTAAACATGAAGTTCAAGACCTCATCGACTCCAATGTCATCCAAGTTGTTGGTGTGAATGATAAAGGGAATAAATCCGTGGTGGCTCCTAATCAAAATCTTCAAATATATATTGATCCTTTACCTCATCACGAATCTAATGTTGTTGATATTTGCATGGTGGATACTTGCCCTTACAAAGAGCGAGTGGATTCGAAACCTGCTATATCTTTTACTCCACATGATGCTACTATTGAAGCTCTTGATGGACCTCTGTACATTACTGTTCAAATCAATGATAAACCTATTAGAGGTGCTATGATCGATCATATATGCATGGTGAATGTAGTAACTAAAGAGTTTCTCTACATGCATGGTTTACATCGAGATACCTATGATGTATCGAAGATGGCGATTAGAGCACATGATGGGTCTATCCTTTAACTCTTGAAGTTAAGGTTGGGCCAAGAGCCTTGGATCTTAACTTTGTCATCATTCCTACATCGGACTTATTTCATGTGAAGTTGGGCTACCCATGGATCCGCTCCATGAAGGCGGTCCCCTCTATGGTTCACAAGTGCTTAAAGTTTCCATTTGAGGGATGGGTGCATGCTGTACATCACAGTTAGTATCGCCTCGTTGCTCGCAATGAACATTTTACATTTGACTGCTTCGGGCCACAACCAGTAGGAGTCGCTTGAGCTAGAGAGGATTTTTTTTTTATCATATCAAAAGTTCAAAGCAAAGAAAATAGCAAAGTTATCACTTATTAATATTCCTCCTTGTGATGTCCCTGAACCTCCTTGATCTTCTGAGGCTACGACAGTAGCTCCTCCTATCCCACAGGTGGCAAATAAAGCTAAGCCTGAATCGAAGGTTCTTCCCTGCCCTCGAGTGTCTGGTAGATATGTCGAGGTTCCCCTTCCGCCAACCCTTCAAGGACAACGAGACTACCTTCATGCACAAAACATACCTTGTAAAGCACAGAAAACTCACATACTAAAATAGTAAATCAAAAAGTATTACTCATTCCAAATAAGAAAAGTGATACATTTCATTAATCAAATATCCATAGTTGCACAATAATGGCAAGTTCCCAAATAAAGTACAACTACATACACCAAAAAGGGTGTTACAATACGTCTATTTCAATGTTACAAGTAGAAGATATTACATCAATTACATTAGTGAGAGTATTTATACAATTACAAATTGGCTATGCAAGCCATACAAAGGATAATACAATGAAATATATACATCATGAATCATATATCATAAGAAGCTCTGTCCTCAACGCCATGACCCCAAAGGTCTTCCGCAAGTCGAGACCAAGAGTGTGGTTAAGGCGTTTTTTCCACCCAACCACGAAGTATTGAACTTCCCCGGGTTTCTTCCTAACTCGAAGAAAAGATCGACCCTGCACGAGGAGCCTAGCAACCTGGAATGGTAAAGGCAGGAGGGAATTCTTGATGCAAGCCTAATACCTATATGCACTCCTAACTCGAATGACATATATCTGGCATGCAGGATGTGGTAGAGACATATAACATAAAATCTAGGCTTTTATAATCCATCTATTTCAATGGTGCATCTTGCTTTGGCCAAAGCATTTAATAAAAAGTGGTAATTTAGAAAAAGTAAATTACTGTCTCTGAGAGCCCACATTTGGCATCCTGTCTCGGAAGGTAAGCTTATCACACACAACACACACAACAAGAATAATCTATTTCCAATTGTATAATAATACAGGCATTTTCTTAGAAACAGTTATTATTATGTTCTTGCAGAACAACATGAATACACCTTGCATGCATCTCATACCTCTAACTATGAGCTACATGCATAATACACATAAAACATATACAACTGGTTATATTCCTTATCCCTTATTCACCTACTTATTTCCCAATAAAGAAGGTTTATAATGCCATAACCATTGATTTGTGACAGGGAAATTAAGAAGATAACAATTGTTTAACAATTCCATAAAAGCCAAAGAAACACCATTTATTCGGAGGTATTAATCATGTTTAAAATAGTCATTCAAAACACATGGTCTAATTGCTACAGGAAAAATATCTGCTACAGGAATCATGTAAAGTCTACTATAGGAAGTACAACAATATCATACTAATCGAATAGTAATTTGTAACAAGGATAATTGTCTACAATTGAGATTTAAGAAGCTACACATGATAATCTTATGAATGCCAAGTATTACACCATTTTCGCAAGAGTTTCATTCTAAGCTTAATAATTAAATAATAGACCTACTAATGGCTGTAAACTACTACAGGAACTTAAGAATCATGCAATAATCCACTTTCAAGAATATTTAACTACATCTGAATATAAAAAGAACACAATTTATTAAATGTCCTTATAAAGCCATATAAAACACCAATAAAAATAAGGGCATGATTATGTTTATATTTAGCCAACAAATGACAAGAATAAACTCCTACAGAAACTTGATAGTCTCCTAAATATCTCTAAAAGAGACAAACAAATGCGATGGAAATTAAGGTGATAAAGACTAAATAACCTCACAAGCCAAATAAAACTCTATTTAAATAAAAGCATGGATAAGTTTACTACTGCGAGTGAAAAATGACTAAACTGCGACAGGAACATAATAAGCTACGACAAGAACATCTAATAAAGCAATTCAAATGTTGCAGAGGCAGAAATAACAGGCTATAGGAATACACTTTTCTACTACAAGATAACACTCTGTAGCTATAGGATAAGTGATAAACGACTATAAGAATAAAGCCTACTGACAGAAAATGTCTAAACTACAATAGGAATAACAGTAAGGACAATAATATATCACACAAGATTTTAACATAAATCCATTGTGAATAGAGTAAAAGATAATCAATCCAGGGAATGAAATAATAGTTGTAGACTAGGGTTCATCCATCTAGAAAATAATTTAACAGAGGCAGAATGTAAGATACCCAACTAATTCTACCAAAATTTTTCCTTACTTAGACAATTTTACTTGCTGTCAACTCATCAACTACTTCAACAACACAAAGATATACATCAAAGATAACTACTTGAATGGGAGTTGAATACTTGTTGATTCACTTGATTTAATCAACTTGCAAGTGCTTTC
Source organism: Cunninghamia lanceolata (assembly GCA_027924645.1). NCBI lineage: Eukaryota > Viridiplantae > Streptophyta > Pinopsida > Cupressales > Cupressaceae > Cunninghamia > Cunninghamia lanceolata. Next base: position 898,571 of record BSBN01000936.1, on the reverse strand, counting down.
AATAGCATGTAGTTACACTTTATTCAAATGGAATTACAAAAGCAGGCCTTGGAGCCTTGATGATTACAATGGGCGCCTATACTTGATCGACTCGATTGAACTCAACGATGTCAACTGAATGTCAACACCTCACAGTACAACAAGGGAGCATCACCTTGTCAGTTGAGGGAGCATCACCCCAACACTTGAAACTCGCAGGCCTCAAGATTACAAGCTCAACAGCTTTGCAGAGAGAAGTTTGTCAAATGCATAGATCCCAAATGAATGAGAGAGCTCCTCCTTTTATAGGCCTTCCAAAGGCAATGAAGGCACGTTTTTCAATGCACAAAGAGGAACCAAGGCACGTTTCCCAAGAAGCATATCCAATGGAATATTCCATCTGATGACTCATTCTGAGTTGGCAAGCTTGTCCAAAGACCTCGTCACGGATCCCAAAGTCATCCTGTCAACCAATGAGAGCTTAGGTAGCTCCAACTACATTATCTTTGACTAGGCGCCCAATTAAAGCAATGTGGTCATGGAATGGCGCCCATGTGGAACTAGGCGCCCAACTGAGGTAGCAGAGGCCTGAATATGCGCCTTGAAGAATTTGATGACTCCATGCAAACTTAGAACTTTAGCAAATATCTTTTGGACCCTAGGCGCTATCTCCTGATGGAGCGCCTTGTTTCAAAACAGGTCTTGGGGACTAGCAACTATCTTAGGCGCACATCTGCATAATTCACACTTTCAAACACTTGAAATCTAGCGCCCTCATCTGAAGTATTACATCTTGTTTGAGTCTTCTATAGCGCCTTAGGAAGAGAATGATTTTGCTTTGCTACAAGTCACAACTGGATCAAAATTATTATCTTCTCTCAAGCGCCTTTCACTATGAATGGATTGAAACCTCTTTCTTAGCTAGGCGCATTCTGGAGGTGAAGCAGGAAGTGCGCCTTGCATGCATGGTTGTTTTCTCTATCAAGTCTTCAAGTCTTGTTGTCTTGGAAGGTAAAATACCTCATCCTGGAGTGAGCGCCTTACTTCACATGTTCAAACTTCATCTTTTAACTCACTCTGTAACTAAGCGCCAGAGCTGAGGTCTTTAGTCAGAATGTGCGCCTAGAGCCTTCTAGGCCAATTTCATCCCAGATTGGCAGGATATGAAGCTTCTTGAAGTTGAAAGTATCTTCACCAATCAATGTGCTACTCATTCAACCTATTGAATCTCCTGTTCTTGCTTGGGCGCACATTTGGTCTAGGCATCATGGAGTTTGCGCCTAGGCATGGAAACCTCATATACTTGTCCAAACTTCATCATTAAGCTAGGCGCCCTATTGAAGGAGTTTAGCTATGTTGAGCGCCCCATCTCAAAACCATTATTGAGTGCCAGAAGTAACCTAAATAGCTAGGCGCTCATTGACAGGTTGCTAGAGGAAAAGTGCGCCTAGATAACAAGATGTCATTACTTGATCACTTCATCTTTCCACTTGATCTTATTGAAGGTGAGGCTTCACTTGATCAATCTTGAAGGAGTTCATCACTTGTTTGAAGTGCAATAGAGTCTAGGCGAACTATTGGGAATTTGGTGGAGAAATTGGCGCCTAGATGCATTAAGACTCCTCTTTGCATGGACTACTCACTTCATCCACTCCTGTTGATCCAATCAACCATCCCAGCTCAAACACCCATGTTTTTATCCTGGATTTGCACCTTATGAGGACTAGGCGCACTTTGAGGGTTATCAGAGCTAGGAAGTGCGCCTAACTCACTTGGACTTCTTCAATGATCCCAAACTCAAGTTTGATGAGTCAATTCGCCCAATTGATGTTCAACATATCCAAAGATGACTCCATCCCCTTGATTATTGCTTTCAAAATCCAAGGCGCATTTTTGAAGTGTAACTGTAGGAATGAGCGCCCTAAACTTGACTTAGTGGATTATGACTTGAAACTCCTTGATTGTACCTGCAAAATGACACACAGAGTTAGTCAAAACCCATTTCATTCCCTTATCATTCGGAATTAGCCTCCGGGAATGAGGAATAGGCTAATCCATTCATCACTTGGTGCTCAAGCCGGAAATGGGGACATGACACAGAATGGACAAGAGATAGACAATCGCTAATTAATACATATATCAAAATTGACAAACTGGGTAGGGCTGATTTTTGGATATGTTTTAAATAACTAAGTGGCGCACATCATATAAAAATTTCAAAAAAACCCAGTTCATAAAAAATGAAGTTATTGGTGACGCAACAGAGTGTTTTGATAGAGACGAAATAACACATTCCATATGAAAACATTAAGACATCACACAAATCAAATTAGCATGCAAGCCTATATACAAATTTAATCAGAGATATAAACCAGTAAATAAGGTGCCCGGTGGATCGTTGCAATCCTCCAGACTACTCTTTTTGCGGATGATCGCTTCTCCTTTTTCTTTCTGTATTTGTTGGTATTCTAATAATTTTTTTCTCTTTTCTGTATTTCTACTTTCATATTTGCGTTACTCAAATGTGGATTCCTTCTTTATTCTCATTAATTGATTATTCTATTTCACATGTCATGGGAGTGCTTCCTCCACTAAATGGTTGTAACCTCCTCTACTTCACGCATAGTAGGGATATAAATAGAATAGCTATTATTATTTTATTTTGCACATATATTTAAAATATACAAACATATTTATATTTATTTAAATTATATGCGCACACAAATATATATATATATATATATAAATAATTATGTATAAATAATAATAATTATTATATTAAAAGGATGCACACAAAAATCAAGATTACTTTCATAATTAACCACAAACCACCAATCATACCAACATTAGAGCAATGCCAAGAATTTAGGCACGGTTATATTAAAACACAATGAAACCATTCAATGATGCATTATATCATGATGCAATATGATCTAAGTGACTGTGTGTAAGAGAGAGTCCATTGCATCCTAACGCTGCCAGGTAGCTAAACACCCCTACCTTAACCACACCCTTGTCTTCGACAACTTGCAACTCATGAAACTCAAATTTTCCATTAATAGTTTAGTGTCCAAATAGTCGAAGCATTATATTTCATTATTTCAAAATAAAATAATATTCACTATATTTCCTCATTATTTCAAATTAAAATAATATTCACTTATCTCATCTTTTCAAAATAAAATAATATTTATTTAATCCACACACAATTATCCATAAATAGTTCCACTTATAGTAAGTTCAAAATGTATCAAAGTTTCAAACGTAACATCCTTCCCCACTTGGAAGAGACATCGTCCCGATGTCTTATTACACAAATACTGAAATATTATTGTTTCTCACAACTAATATTGATGTAACAAAATATCATAATTATGCAAATTGAAAGAGTTTCTCTTAAATTCTCAAATGAGTAAAAGATCGATTTATCTCATTAGCATCCTCCCATGTGGCACTGTCCATAGAATATTGGTCCTACTTGACCTTGTACTGAGCAATATCTTTATTACATATTTACTACACACGTACTGTGATAATAAAAGTATCATATTAATGCCTTATGCATCTATCAAGAATTCGAGTGGGCTCCACCAGCACCAATTCTAGGTCCAGTAAAACATGTCAATCAATACGATCCATATACACTTGGCCCAATTGCCAATACAAAGCATATAACCGACACATGGTACAACTACTATCGAATTATATACAAGTAACATACGGTACTCTTGTCAGAGCATAATCAAAATATCATCACAACAATGAAGTTATAAAGAACAATAATCTGACCACCAAAGCACGCCAAACGAGGCAAATATTAGTCCATCATAGACACATATAAGCATGAATCAATCATCATAATGCACATTCAATCACATGGAAATCATATCATAATTTCAAGAGATCAGTTCTCCTAATCAACACTAGGTCAAGATCTCAAATATCAAAACAAACTCCAAAGGTATACCAACTAGATCAAAACCAACCCTCGGGCATACATCTCCACTGAGGCTACTCCACTCCATTCTCCAATTGCCACTGCGATGAGAAGAGGCTCTAGCCAAACAGTATAACAGATCACAAGCAAGTTTAGTCCATAAAACTTAGGACCACAACTATACTGGGATAACCTCTCAAGCTGTTAACTAAGTCTAAGGAGACTCACAAATCTACCATATCCACTCTCATGGAAAATTGCAACAAAAGAACTCAAGGATCAGAAAGGCTAACTTAAAATGTTATATGTACCATTACCACATGCCTCAACTTTTGACACGGGATTTCTACATGAGGTACTTCCTCACGTCCCACTCCTAAAAGAGATGGTTTCTTTACCACTCTAGCTCTACACTACCAAAACTAGGATCAAACAAACAAATTCTTAGAGGGAAGAATATAACCACACCTTCTAATAGCATAAACACTTTTATCAAGAAAGGCTTAGCAACTTGTTACTCACTAGGAGCACATCTAAGGAGACAATAACACACTAACAAGGAGCAAGACTGCTCCACCATACCACCATTTTCTCTTAACTAAGCTAGACCAAAAGGTCAAACAACACAACTCGATCATGAATTCATGATCTAGCACAAAGTATCCATAAAATGGAATACAAAGGACAACAACTTATCCCATCCAGCATCAAGCTAGAAAACCTTCAACTACTAAGAAGAAACCCCTGAAGCAGCCCAATTTCCAAGGTTGGCAACTCAACAAGAGCAAAGGACAACTATAATACCATAAATATCTATATACATTACGTGCTCATGCACTAACTAAGGATCCATCATACCTTACATTATGTCAAAACATGAAGGTAGTTATGGAACTTACATTCAATAGACACCACATCATAAATTCTGCCAATGCCAAACACTAAGGGTATGGCATCATGTTCAAGACCAACAGGACAAGACAAGAAAGAACAACCAAAGTTGGTGGACTAAGCCAACATCCAACCAAATGCACTTACTAAAAGTATGGTTAAATCCAAACAATTTTTCTACACAGTCATGAATCTACATTTAAGCTCATACAAGAATACATTTCACATCAAGTGATTCATAGAAACACAATACCATTTCTCAATGTTTCACATAATATTCGCTTGCATTTATCAACAAATCAAAGAATTTAATCTACCATAGTTCTAGTATATTCTCCACATTCTACTCCCTTATACAATCCATCAGATGCCCATCATGGACATGATAGAGCACATAACATGATAGATGACCAGCAATTAAAACATTCAAGCATAGCCATCAATAATAAATAAATAATAAATTATCAAAATGGAAGAAAAGTCAATCTCAACAATAAGGCATAAAATGAGCTTAGTTTCAATTGTAAATCAAACATGACCATAAGGGTCGCAAGATAAATAAATATCAAACTTTGATGGCTATACTTATTCATAAGTAAGAATAAAAATTCAATGCTGGCCCTTACAACATTTAGAAAATTTACCAAAGTCAAATAAAATAAAGTATTAAAATCCAAAAGTTCCACATTACACGAACTGCGTGACTAATTCTAGTCACTAGAGAGGGAGTACAATGCTACACTACACCTTGATCAGAGGTGAGTAAGAGAATACACTCAATTACATTAAACAAACGAATCTTCTTAGACTCCAATCACATCTATACCATAAGATTATTTCTACTTTAACCATACGAACATCACTCAATGATGCTAAGCAACCAAAAGTTGCATACAATCAATACAGAAAGACACACATAGTCATCCACTAGCAACAAGGTAGCAATCAAAACTAAGTTAAGACAAAATCAGGTTCACAACCAAGATAACTAGCAACATCAATCTCTCCAAATGGCAGCGGTTAACACTTCTTACCAAACAAGGATTTACCAAGCATATGGATAAGTTAACATAAATTAAAACACGAGGGAGGATTAGGTTGAGGTTAAGCAATTATCCAACGTTCCTTCCACAAGATGCTAAACTTCTCCACAACATGATGACAAGCATACTAAATGCATACTAAGGAATTGAAAATTCACAACTCAGGTCACAAGATGTAGGGTTTGCTAATTCACTCAAGATTCTAACACCTCTAACATCACAAGGACTATGCAAATGACCCTTTTCACAACCCCTTTTTCTCTTTAGCTTTTCAAGTAATGCAATGAAATAATTACACCCAGGGTTCCACATGAATCCTAGGGAAGAATGCAATCTAGGAATATAAGTCATTACCCAAATGATCTATTCTAGCAATGCAATGCAACACTATCTATCTTACAACTGCTTAATTAGTCCATTCCCAGGAACATGCTCTCAATAAGGCAATGCAATATGCATTTCAAGAAAGGATTACCAGTCACTATACAGAGGCAAGCATTACGAGGATATGCTACCTTTGCACACAACAAAGTTCAACAATATTCTTCACTTATCAAGCATATGATCAATACATCCTCTTGTTCACATACAATGCATAACTCCTGAAAGAGTAAACCAAGTTCGATCACACTTGGAACATGGTATTTACTCTCACACAAGGTCCTCATAACTCCACTATCATAGGTGGTCACACAAGCACAAACATGACCCTACAAAGGTCACTCAAGCACTCTCACACACTGCAAGGGCTCATGCCAAGCACTCAGGGCATCAAGAAGGAAAATACACATAAGCAACTTCTCGGAAAACACCAGGGTTTATCTAATCCGTAATTACTCGCCATACACATGTGAGCAAGACATATCAATAGAGGGCACATGCTACTCAGAGCATTCAAACACACAAGGGCCCACACATGCTCGAACAAGTCGAGCAACACAAATACCCCAGAGCTCCCAATGCTAGAACCCTGCTCTAATACCAAATGTAAAGCACGGAAAACTCACATACTAAAATAGTAAATCAAAAAGTATTACTCATTCCAAATAAGGAAAGTGATACATTTCATTAATCAAATATCCATAGTTGCACAATAATGGCAAGTTCCCAGATAAAGTACAATTACATACACCAAAAAGGGTGTTACAGTACATCTATTTCAATGTTACAAGTACAAGATATTACATCAATTACATTAGTGAGTATTTATACAGTTACAAATTGGCTATGCAAGCCATACAAAGGATAATACAATGAAATATATACATCATGAATCATATATCATAAGAAGCTCTGTCCTCAACCGCCATGACCCCAAAGGTCTTCCGCAAGTCGAGGCCAAGAGTGTGGTTAAGGCGCTTTTTCCACCCAAGCACGAAGTACTGAACTCCTTCGGGTTTCTTCCTAACTTGAAGAAAACACCGACCCTGCATGAGGAACCTAGCAACTTGGAACGGTAAAGGCAGGAGGGAACTCTTGATGCAAGCCTGATATCTATATGCACTCCTAACTTGAATGACATATATTTAGCATGCAGGATGTGGTAGAGACATAACATAAAATCTAGGCTTTTATAATTCATCTATTTCAATGGTACATCTTGCTTTGGCCAAAGCATTTAATAAAAAGTGGTAATTTAGGAAAAGTAAATTACTGTCTCTAGGAGCCCACATTCGGCATCCTGTCCCGGAAGGTAAGCTTATCACACACAACAAGAATAATCTATTTCCAATTGTATAATAATACAGACATTTTCTTAGAAACAGTTACTATTATGTTCTTGCAAAACAACATGAATACACCTTGCATGCATCTCATACCTCTAACTATGAGCTACATGCATGATACACATAAAACATATACAACTGATTATATTCCTTATCCCTTATTCACCTACTTATTTCCCAATAAAGAAGGTTTATAATGCCATCACCATTGATTTGTGACAGGGAAATTAAGAAAACAATTGTTTAACAATTCCATAAAAGCCAAAGAAACACCATTTATTCGGAGGTATTAATCATGTTTAAAATAGTCATTCAAAACACATGGTCTGATTGCTATAGGAAAAAGGTCTGCTACAAGAATTGTGTAAAGTCTACTACAGGAAGTACAACAGTATCATATTAATTGAATACTAATTTGTAACAAGGATAATTGTCTACAATTGAGATTTAAGAGGCTACACATGATAATCTTATGAATGCCAAGTATTACACCATTTTCGCAAGAGTTTCATTCTTCGCTTAATAATTAAATAATAGACCTACTAATGGCTGTAAACTACTACAGGAACTTAAGAATCATGCAATAATCCACTTTTAGGAATATTTAACTACATCTGAATATAAAAAGAACACAATTTATTAAATGTCCTTATAAAGCCATATAAAACACCAATAAAAATAAGGGCATGATTATGTTTATATTTAGCCAATAAATGACAAGAATAAACTCCTACAGAAACTTGATAGTCTCCTAAATATCTCTAAAAGAGACAAACAAATGTGATGGAAATTAAGGTGATAAAGACTAATAACCTCACAAGCCAAATAAAACTCTATTTAAATAAAGGCATGGATAAGTTTACTACTGCGAGTGAAAAATGACTAAATTGTGACAAGAACATAATAAGCTACGACAAGAACATCTAATAAAGAAATTCAAATGTTGCAGAGGCAGAAATAACAGGCTATAGGAATGCACTCTTCTACTACAAGATAACACTCTGCAGCTATAGGATAAGTGATAAACGACTATAAGAATAAAACCTGCTGACAGAAAATGACCAAACTACAATAGGAATAACAGTAAGGACAGTAATATATCACACAAGATTTTAACATAAATCCATTGTGAATAGAGTAAAAGATAATCAATCCAGGGAATGAAATAATAGTTGTAGACTAGGGTTCATCCATCTAGAAAATAATTTAACAAAGGCAAAATGGACAAGAGATAGACAGTCGCTAATTAATACATATATCAAAATTGACAAATTGGGTAGGGCTGATTTTTGGATATATTTTAAATAACTAAGTGGCGCACATCATATAAAAATTTCAGAAAAACCCAGTTCGTAAAAAATGAAGTTATTGGTGACACAACAGAGGGTTTTGACAGAGACAAAATAACACATTCCATATGAAAACATTAAGACATATCACACAAATCAAATTAGCATGCAAGCCTATATACAAATTTAATCAGAGATATAAACCAGTAAATAAGGTGCCCGGTGGATCGTTGCAATCCTCCAGACTACTCTTTTTGCTTCCTGTCATTGCTGGTCTCCTCCTTGCAATTGCTGCTTCCCTTTTTGTGGATGATCGCTTCTCCTTTTTCTCTCTGTATCTGTTGGTATTCTGATTATTTTTTTCGTTCTTTTGTGTATTTCTACTTTCATATTCGCGTTACTCAAATGTGGATTCCTTATTTATTCTCATTAATTGATTATTCTATTTTGCATGTCATGGGAGTGCTTCCTCCACTAAATGGCTGTAACCTCCTCTACTTCACGCATAGTAGGGATATAATTAGAATAACTATTATTATTTTTTTTTGCACATATATTTAAATTATACAAACATATTTATATTTATTTAAATTATATGCGCACACAAATATATATATATATATATATATATATATATATATATATATATATATATGTATAAATAATAATAATTATTATATTAAAAGGATGCACACAAAAATCAAGATTACTTTTATAATTAACCACAAACCACCAATCACACCAACATTAGAACAACGCCAAGAATTCAGGCACGGTTATATTAAAACACAATGAAACCATTCAATGATGCATTATATCATGATGCAATATGATGTAAGTGAGTGTGTACAAGAGAGAGTCCACTCCATCCTAACCCCGCTAGGTAGCTAAACACCCCTACCTTAACCACACCCTTGTCTCCGACAACCTACAACTCATGAAACTCAAATTTTCCATTAATAGGTTATTGTCAAAATAGCCGAAGCATTATATTTCATTATTTCAAAATAAAATAATATTCACTATATTTCTTCATTATTTCAAATTAAAATAATATTCACTTATCTCATCTTTTCAAAATAAAATAATATTTATTTAATCCACACAATTATCCATAAATAGTTCCACTTATAGTAAGTTCAAAATGCATCAAAGTTTGAGACCTGATGTACCTCCCTCCAATCGCAATGTTACTTTTGTACCACCTGCCTCCGTGGAGACTGGTGGAAATCAATCAATTGCGCGTGTGTTATTTCCCAAGGTTTTTCAACCGCTTGAGGATGCTCATGTACTTCCACCTGTTTCACAAGTTGAGAAGGAAGAGCAGCCTGCATTGAGGAACCCTTCCCCCGTGGCCTCCCAGCCTTCGGTGGTTCCTCATGTTTCTTCTAATGTTCTTGAAGCAAAGGAAGAAAAGGAATCCACATTGGAAGATACTACGGTTCTCCTCACAAACATCACAAATAAGGCTAAGCTAAATAAGATTGTGAGAGAAAGAAAGAAGCGTCGTCGTGCTATGGTTCGCCTTGTCGTAGGAGAGGTTAATCTCCCTCCTCGCAAGCGTTTATCACCGACGGATACAAAAGAGACATCTACCACTATTGTCTCCTATAGAGAAAGATGAAGCTTCACAAGCCGCTATGGAAACTATTGCACTACATTCCGATAGTGTATCTGAAGATAATACAGGTATGGCTCTTGTTCCTTATACCTCACGTGCTATAGTTCCTCTTTCATGTTGTCCACCTTTCCAAACAGATGATGATCAAGATTGGGAGGATGATGATTTGCTTTAGGTTGACTCACAAGTGAGGTACCCTTATTTTTATGTATGAGTGCATGTGATCGTTTCCCCCCGTGATGTGTTGATTGATACTTTATCTATGTTATTGTTGTTGTTAAGCTCTCTTTGGATGACCCTTGACACCCTTGTAGGTGCAAGGATACAAAGAATCAAAATCCGTTGTGACATTTTCTCTATTTGTATCATCATTCTTCTATATGTTATAATTTGTAGTGTTGTGTCCTTTGGAGATTATGCAAGGCGTAGGATGTTTATTTTGATTTTATGTGATATTTCTTTCTTTGCCTCCATAGTTCTACTAGCTGGTGGATGATGACAGTAGTTCCAAATTAATATCTATAGTCTTGAGACGTCTCCTATTATACAACCATTCATATACTGATGCCAATTAGGTAGGTCACTTTGTGTTATTACTTAGTATAATTTATTTCTTCTTTTATGTTATGTGGCACCTTGTTGCTATGCTCGGCGTCATACCATGACTACACAAGCCATTGTGTATCATGCCTATAGCATCGCCTCAGTTTTGCTTGTTGTGGGGGCAACCCCTTTGTGCGATGTAGTTTTGGGAACACATATCTTATGGGCATGTGCTTCCAGAAAACTCTCGTGCCTGTCTTGTGATTTGTTCTACCTTAAAGCAATTGCTCCCTGATAGGAGTTAGCAATCACTTTAAGGTGGGGGCATACATTGCGCTATGCTCTCATTTTGGTTACATACTTGTTGGCATGGAACTCACCTAGTGATTCGGTGGTCCTCACTAGCCTATGATGTTTCCACTTTGGTCCATGAGCCACCTAGTGCAACGTAGTTGGCTAGCCCGTGTGCTTCATGTGACTTGTCGTGGACATCTAGTAATTCGGCGGTCCTTACTAGTGTGTGGTCCACGGTGGCACTTTGAAATATTCCGAGCCAAATTTTTTTGTTTTTTCAAATTACAAATTACAAACCAATGCACCCGTTAAGGTTAGCAGCTAAACCAAAACGTTGCTGAAGCAACTCTAACCAGAATGTACACTAGGATCCCGATGTGGGCAAGGTGTGAGCATTGGTCAGAGGATCTTAATCAAAATGCTTATGCAATAACTCTAACCAAGAATGGCGCTGATGATGGCGAGCATATGGTCAGAGGGTCTTCTACACTAAGTACTGAAAGAGAACTCGACACCAAGTATGTGCTACCTAATCCAATATGGAGTTGAGGCGACCATATGGCGGAGTATTACAAATTACAATGCTTGAAAGAAATAACTGTAATGCTGAAAGTACTCAACACCCAGAATGTGCTTTCTATCCCGGAATGGGAAAGTAGCTACCATAGGGCGGAGGTAAAGTAAATACAAAAGCAAATACTGGAAGTAGAGTTGAGCATTACAAATCAGAATTGAACAAGATTGAGAATTACTGCGAGTACTACTGCCAGTTTACAAAATGAAGCTCATTCGCCTTTAAATTAAAACCAGCAACCTATGAATTTACTCATATGCTCATATCTCCCTCATAACTCATCCGACTGACTTGAAACAAAATGCAATATTCCCTAAGAATGATGATGCTTAGGATAGAACACTGAAAACAGATCAAAATGCCATGTATTATTTATGCACAGATTCCAATGCATCAGCAGATGGTACGGCCTTCAAGAAAGGGCGATCTGCCTTTTAAAAAATCACAGCTATCTCAAAAAATCTGCAAACTGGAGGAAAGTGACGCCTTGACCAGACAATGAGAATAAAAGAATACCCAGAACAATATTTTTGTTGTTTTTTGACTTATGAATAAAACACAAATCTGCTATAGCTAAAAATGCAATGCTGGAAAAAACTCTAATATGCAAAACTGAACTAAAGCCAAAAGCTGATTACAATGCACAAATCCCAATGTAAACTCACAAACTAGACTATTTCACCACTAGTCGCTATCTTTTAAGCAAGAAGCAATGCCAAGCTAGGAGGCATACATTCCTCGAAGCAATCCCAAGGCCAATCCGGCAGCATAACATTATCAAGATATCGGATGCCGAAATAAGAGCACTCTTCCTCCTTTTATACTTTTCCAACTGGGAGTCTCTAAAATCCTCTTGCATATGGGATAAAACATGAGAGGGAAAATAATATAATCCTCTTTTTCAACCTCACCCTTAAAGTCCCCTCTTTTAAAACAACATTAATATTAAATAATAATGTTTAATTTACGGACTTTAAAACGGAGGCCAAGATGAAGTCGGAATTCAATGATCTATAGCTCGTTGGAAAGGTCTTGACAAGACGAATCCAACCCCACTCTCAAAATCCCGTTCTGGTGCCAATCCTGAACTTACTAAAAATAGCCGTAACCAACAGGGACTAAGGAGAACAAACCCGGAAAGAAACCGCCAACCAAACCACAATCCACGAACAAAAGCAACCACCAAAACATTAAACCCCAATTTCAACCTCCGAGTAGCCTACGGGTCTCTGGAATAGGCCAACGGTCAACTGTAAAAGATCAAGCTAGAAAACGGAACATTACAGTCTGCCCTTCCCAAGATTGCTTGTCCTCAAGCAATTGCAAGTCTGGATGCTGCAGAATCTCATCATTCTCCCAAGTAGCATCCTCCATAGGCAAGTTCTTCCACTTCACCAAATACTCTCTGATAGTTCTTTTTCTCAAGGAACGCTCCCTGGAATCAAAACTAACTGTCCTTTTTCATCCAAAGGTGGCAACTGTGATGAAGCAACAACATTGTGTCCAAGTGCCTTCTTGAGGCGAGACACATGGAATACATTGTGCACTCTGCTATCCGAAGGTAGCTCCAACTCATAAGCTACTGCCCCCACCTTCCTAGTGACCTTGAACGGCCCATAGAAACGTGGTTTGAGCTTCTCAGCTCCACTTTTCTTGAGAGTGGACTATCTATAAGGTTGTAGTCGAAGATAAACCATATCTCCAACTTCAAAAGAGCACTCAACACGCCGCTGATCAGCGTACATCTTCTGCTGATTCTGTGCAATCTGAAGATTGTTCTTCAATGAGTTCAAGATATCGACTCTGCTGCAACAAATCTTTGGCCTGAGGGGCTTTGCTATCACCAAACACCAAATCAGCAAAGCTAGGAGCCTCATAACCGTAAAGAGCCATGAAAGGTGACATCCTTATTGACATGTGAAAAGTAGAATTATAACAATACTCGCCCATGTGAAGCCACTTCACCCAAGCTCTTTGCTGCTCCGAAACATAGTTTCTCAGGTAACCTTCCAACCACTTGTTCACTATCTCCGTCTGTCCATCGGTTTGAGGGTGATAACTAGTACTTGGAGTAAGCACTGTACCACTCATTCTGAAAACCTCTTGCCAAAAAGTGCTTAGGAACTTGCTGTCCCTATCGCTCACAATGTTTTTGGCAACCCATGTAATCTAAACACCTCATGAAAAAACAGATCTGCAACTTGGGCTGCTGAAAAAGAGCTGGCAATGGCGAAGAAGTGAGCAAATTTTGTTAATCTGTCCACTACAACATAGATACAGTCTTTACCTTGAACCTTGGGCAACCCTGTGATGAAGTCCATTGATATGCTTTCCCATTTTTGATTGGGAATGGGAAGAGGTTGCAAAAGACCAGCTGGTAAAGTATGCTCATTTTTGTTCATCTGACAAGTGGGACACTCCTGAATGTATCGTTGAACCTCCCCTTTCAGCCCTTTCCAAGAAAATCTTTCCCTGATCTGCCTATATGTCTTGAAAAACCCTTGATGACCAGCAAGTGGAATGTCATGAAAGGTCAACAAAATCTTCTTTTTGAGCTTAGAATCAGCCACCACAAAGATTCTACCCTTGTAGTGTATCAGCCCTTCGACCACTTTGTACCTTTCGTTAAGAAAAGTACCCTTAATGATGCTGGTTGCAAACTGATTTTTGGCATAATCAGCAAGCAACATGTCGCTCCAATTAGCTGTAAGCTCACACAATGAGCTCAAATGAGGTCTCCTAGATAGAGCATCAGCCACAATATTGTTTTTCCCTTTGACATATTCGATGTCAAAATCGTAAGCTTGAAGCTTACTCACCCACTTTTGTTGCCTCTCGTTCAAATCTCTTTGATGCATGAAGTGCTTGAGGCTATTGTGATCAGTCTTGACCACAAACTTGCTTCCCACCAAGTACTGTCTGAACTTAGTTAATGCATGCATAATGGCAAGCATCTCTTTGTCGTAGATGGAGTAGGTCCTTTCAACACCTCTTAATTTTTTGCTTTCAAACACAATGGGATGTTTGTCTTGCATCAAAACAGCCCCAACTCCTTCACCGGATGCATCACATTGTAGCTCGAAAGGCTTGGAGAAGTCTGGGATAGTTAACACTGGACAAGAGCTCATGATCCCTTTAAATTTATCAAAAGTAGTTTGAGCCTTTTTTGACCAACAAAAGGCACCCTTTTTCGTGAGGTCAGTAAGAGGAGCAGCATTCTGAGAGTAGCCCTTCACAAATCTTATATTGAATCCACAAAGACCCAAAAATCCTTTCAGATGAGTCAAATTCTCAGGAGGTGGCCAATCAACAATTGCCTTGATCTTTTCAGGATCAACCTTCACTCCTTCAGCACTGATTATATGGCCAAGGTAAAGTAACTCCTTCATTCCAAATTCACATTAGGATTCTTTGGCAAACAAACTCTCTGATTCCAGGATGCTAAGCACTTCCTCCAAGTGCTTGAGATGTTCTTCCAATGTCTTGTTGTAGATCAGGATGTCATAAAAAAATATCAATACAAACTTCCTCAACTGCTTTTGAAAGATTTTGTTCATACATGAATGGAAGGTAGCAGGAGCATTAGTCAACCCAAATGGCATGACTAGAAACTCGAAGTGGCCATAGTGACATCTAAATGCTGTCTTCTCAACATCGGATCCTCTCATCCGAATCTGGTAATAACCCGATCTCAAATTGATCTTTGAAAAGAACTTGGCTCCATGTAGCTCATCAATGAGCTCATCTATCCTCGGGATGGGATATCGATTTTTGATGGTGCTTTGATTCAAAGCACGATAGTCCACACACATGTGGATGGTACCGTCCTTCTTTACCAGGACAACTGCCGAAGCAAAGGGGCTCTTGCTTGGATGAATGAAGCCCATCTCCAAGAGTTTTCGAATGTTTTTCTCAATCTCATCCTTTTGCTTCTTAGGATACCGATAAGGAGTTGTAATAACTGGTTTAGCTCCTTCCTTGAGCTCTATGACATGCTCCGAACCTCGATCAGGAGGTGGTCCAGGAGGTAAATCAGCAAACACCTTGCTCTTCTTTGTGAGTAAAGACTGGATATCAGGAGGGTAGTCTCTCTTTGTTTCAACCGGACTAGCAGGAAGAATCATACACTCTGCAGCCCACTCAACTTGATCATGACGAATCAGCCTCACCATCCTCTTGAATGACACAATCCGAGGACCACCATTGGACATTCCTCTTATCACTACATTCTTCCCTTCGGATTGAAACTTGAGCTCCATGGTTTGCAGATTTAGAGTGATCTCCCCGAGTGAACACAGCCATTGAATGCCTAGGACGGCATCCGTATCTCCAATTTTGACTACATAGAAGTCGTCCTTGACTTCATAGTTTCCCACTTGCATGGTCATGTTTGAGATCTTCTTGGTGCAGGTGATGTGAAAACCATCAGCAACCATAACCTTGAAGCCTTCAAACTCTTCTGTTTGCAGCCCCTTCTTTGCCACCACAGCTTCGTCAATGAAGTTATGCGTTGCTCTAGTGTCAATCAAAGCAACTATGCGTTGCCCCTTAATCATCCCTCGAACTTTGAAGGATTCATTCCTTTGAAAGCTCGAAAGTTGAGCCAAAGTGCCTCCACTTCCCTTTTCATCTTCGGATTCCTCTGGGACCTTTTCCACTTCACTGTCTTCAGAATTAGATTGTTGGTCTGACAAATCAGAATTACTTTCTTCAGCTGAATAGTATTCAATTTGATGAAATTTGCCTCCTTTTGGGCAAACATGATCTTGGGACCATTTTTCTCTACACCGGAAACATAACCCTTTTCTTCTGAGTTCATTAAGTGTCTCGGGATCCAACCTTGTGACATGAGGGTGATGCTGTTTGAACTCCTTATGCTGAGGTCTTTTTCTTTTATCTCTTTTGTGAAATGATGGCTTGGGTTGAAACTTTGCTTTAGGAGCAGCCCACTCCATGTTTCTTGCCTTCTTCATTGCCTCTTGTAGAGAAGGTGGATCAAAAGCTTTAATCCAACCCTTGAGTGGCTCCGTTAATCCTTCATTGAATCGGATCACCAAGTGCCTCTCAGCGACTCCTGTGACCATGACTGAAAGCCTTTGAAACTCAGCTATGTAGGCATCAACTGTACCATATTGCTTAAGTTGTGCCAATTCTCTGAAATGCACTTTTGGATCTTTTTTTCTCAAATCTCTCTATGAGCTTATTGGTAAACTGATCATAGGTAGTGATAGACCGATGACCCAAGGTGACTAGACCATGGTACCACCACTCGTGCGCCACCCCATCCAGGTGTAGCGTAGCGAACTTAATCACCTCCTCCTCCTCCATGGGTCTAAGAGCTAGATAGTTGTCTAACTTCTGTATCCAAGCTCTGGTTGAACTATTGTCACTCCCATCAAAATGTGGAAGCATAACCTTGTTGATAGCTTGATGCAAATCCCCATGAACTATTGTCCTCCTTTGTTCATAATGTCTTCCTTGTCCTCTATCCTTCCTTTTATGATCCATAAAATCATTATAAGACATATCTGCCTTAATTTCATCAGGTAGAGAATCATACTCAGCGCGGCCGAGTCTCAACTGTTCAACAAATGACACATTTTCTTCTGGATCAAGATGAGGTTTTACTGGTGCCAAGAAAGTGGGTTTGAATGGCCTGGAAGAAATGTTTGTGTTATTTGAAGCAGGCTGAGCAGCATGTCCGTTATGCTGGTTGGTGGCACTGTGTTCTCCACCATGTCCTGAATTGTTCAGTAGAGGTTGGTTCTGACCCATTCTCTCCATCATGAGAGATATCATGTCCATTAAAGTATCCATCTTCCTCTCGAACCTCTTTGCCGGACTTAATGATCTTCTCTTCCTTTCCCATTATTATCTTTGTTACCTCCCGACGTCCCCTCATTATCCCCCATTTCTCCTTCAGGAGAAGACTCCCAATTGGCTCTTAATACCTTTGAAGCTGTCTGACCTTCTGGGGCCTGATGCCAATGAAACTGACTGGTAGCCTTCTTGTATTCTCTTGCTAAGTACCTGTTGACGTTTCAATTCGCACCTCTGGTATGCGATTTGGAAACGGACAGCTATGCACAGATAAACTGCTCTCCTATTGGAAGGGGGAGTTCCCTTTCTTGCTGATGTTCGCTGAAAAGATAACTTGAATGAAACTTCGCCTATCTTCTTTTTGATTCTCAGTTGCAGAGCACAAGGTTATAAAACTCGAAACGCTGCAGAAGAGGTTTTTTCCTTTTTAATAAAACTTCTACTACAACTAGCATAGACTAATGACGCTTTCAACCTCCTGAGTAAATTCAGAGCAAAGGAAGTTGAAAGTGAACGGGGAATGATTGTTAACACAAAAACTCAAGCAGTTTTCCTGCAGATTTACACCACAAGACTAAGAGTACTTTAATGATGAAAGCTGAAAATGAAAGCCATAGAAGCTACACATCTGACGACGAAAAACTTGATGAATCGATATAGAATATCAGAGCAAAGTAGGCATGAGACTTCTATTCAATATCAGAAAGTTTAATACAACTCCAGGACAGCGATACTGCAGCAAAAGGTAGGCATACAGTAAGCGATCAAACACTGGAGAACAATGAACACAAAGTGAACAGACACTTGGAATATCAAGATTTGCAGGCTAGAATAGGCACAACAAATTTGCTATCACAACTACCATTACAAACAATGGGCAAGGATGCCCTTATTTATACTAAAATCAAAGGAGTAGGGAACCCTAAAATCTCCTTGATTAACCCTAACTTGCCAACTCGCAAGCTTTATTACTATTCTAAGACAAAGATACAATAAACAAATGCTTTAAAGCAATATGCTTTAAAGCAAAAAGGTTCCAACTATCAAAAGGTGCTTTCTTTCTAAATATAGAATGGATGAGTTTAGGATGAAAGCACATGCTTTAAAACAAAAAGCATATGTTTTAAAGCTGCTTTATTTTGGAATGCATCCTCATCAACATTCTAGCTTTTTGGTGATGTCATCCGTCGATATTCTGGGAAACAATATCTTCTAAAAAGCGAGTGACCGCATCTCTGCCAGGAACACTGATACTCTCTAGAACAATATTTTGATTCTCTAACATTTCTTCACCATTGGCAACCATTTGAAGAAATTCATGAACTTCACCCGCAGCCTTGTCAAATTTCACTGACATTGCGGCAAGACGACTCATCTTGCCGGCATTGATATCATCATTAAAGTTGTTGCGGACGAGAGTCTGGAACTCTACTTGCACTTCCCCGAGGTCATACAGGGTACCATCTTCTTTCTCATATGAACACGGGATCTGAGAGACAAAGGATCTGACGAACTTGAGGATGCCGATTACCTTTTCTTTCCATTCTGTCAACTCTGAAATCATACTGTCATAAGTTTTTACTGTGAAAAGATATTGTGCTTTCCAAGTAGAAACTGTCTTCTTATCTTCAGCTGAATCAACAGTATCAAGTGCAATCTTCAAGTCGGAGATAATGATCTCAAACACCGGTCTATTTTCTGCCATGATCTGCTGCGACCCCTGTATGCCTCGACGTAAATCATGAGCGTTGTATTTCAACTGATAAAGCTCTGCAAGTACAACTCTCCCTTTGGTCACAAATTCTTCTACCCAACTGTCCATGTGCTTCCCATAGAGGACCAACTTACTGAAATGCCGCTGATCGGCTGGTGATCCAAGACTCGGCGGAAGAAGCAAATCAACCTATGAAGTGCCATGGAAAAGGTTGGAAATATATTGCCGCAACTGTCGAACTTCAACTTTAAGAGCTGCCTTGTCTTCTCCATCTCTCAACACCCTTTCCTTCAAGCTATCCGCTGCAACCTCAAAGAGATTGACATCTGTATGGCGAGTACTTCTGCCGAGGTTAGCTTTGACAACTGTGAAGTCATCAACCTCGACATCATTAGCACTTCTATTTTCTGGAGGTGTTGCAGTCTCAAGAATGATTTCTCCATCTGCATTCTTCTCAATGCGAATCTGCTTCTTCAGCTGCTTGTCTGGTGTGTCTTAATAGACGCTTTTTAGCTCTGTTAAGTCCAGCTGATATGAGGGCTTTCTTCTCTTCCTTCCCAGAATGTTTTCAAGCCAGGATGAGCCATCCTCTCTTGGAAACTCAGTTCTCACCTCATCAGCCCCTGATGAATCAATGCTTGCATCAAAGTTGCGAACCGGTGAATCTGGCTCTGAATCTATGTGAATAGGAGAAGGGATCGGTGAAGAAAGTGGAGATACATGATCTGAAGGTAACACTTCAACATGCAGCGTTGTTTCAACAGGAGCTTCTGGTTCAACTGGTGGATGTTCCTGTTGGACATGAGCTGGAGACTCGTCTTTCTTCCTCTTTAACTTTGCCATTTTTGTTCCCTCTGGGAGAACACTCATAGCCTTTACTCTTTGTTTTGGCTTGGAAGTGGAAGGTTCCGATGGTTGCACAACTGGCGGCTCTGCTACTGGAATATCATCCTTCCGCTTAGTCTTCAAGAATATCAAACTGTTTTTAACCACTCGACTTGTTCTCTCCTCAATGGAAGTACTCTCTTTTACTGACCAATTAATTGACGGCAACGGTTGTTGCTCAATTTGGTCCCTGAAATACGTGGGAAGTAGAACTTCACCACTCTCTGTCAAACCCTCTATGTCTTCTGATAGGATATCAGACATTTGCTGAAGAGTGAACCTGCTGTAACTGTGTCTTCACACTTCATACTCATCAGCACAATTAGCCCAGAAGTCTTCAACTGCAAACTTGTGTGTACAATTCTGACCAAGATGTGATGCGTAGACACCACGGGGATCATATGAAGATCTCTTGTCGAAAGACTTAAGACCATATCTGGATGATTCATTACCGATTGCCTTGGCATCTGCTCCAGATCTACATCTGTAAATACTCATCCCAAGTGGAAAATTGAAGGCAGTCTTGCGTCTGCTACGCAAAAATGTATGCACTTGATAAGCTTGCCTCAAAAATTCCATAAATGCTATTTCATCTGTAGGATATCGCGGCAACATGGCTGGCTCTCCTGAGAAGCCATATACTCTGATGTAGGAAAAAGTAGGAAATTGGATAAACCAATCAGCCCATTCTGCCATTGCTATTCTAGCCTCTACAGAAAACCGTATATGCAACTCCTTGTCCATGTCTCGCACTGCATGCATCAAGAATGCATCATTCACCCGCCTGTAATGTCGTTCAGCTTGAGAGATCTCTAACTGCGGGAAATGATGATACACATGCTGAGTACCCAGAGTTCCAACAACATTCAAACCTCTGAATTGACCTTGAAAAGCCATCAAATACACAAGGTATGATATCATATGGAATTCATGAGCCCTTTGAAAATCAATTATTTGTTGGTGGAGACAATCATTGATTAGTGCCGACCAATCATAGAATTCAGTTCCGTCAACAATCTGGGACATGATGTAAAACATCCAAGGCTGAAATTTGTTTGCATCTGCTTGACCCATGATACGACTTAGCAGAGTAATCATTATTGCATGCTCCTCCTTGAATTCTCCACGTCCAACTTTCTTTGGCATAATATTCTGCTTTTCTTTCAACCACCTCTGACCAGTCTTTTTTCTGTATTTTTCCTTATCATTATTCCAAACCCTCTTGCATTCTTCAAGTGAAACAGTTAAGTTCTCTCTCCAAATAGGTATTGTAAAACACTTTTCAATGTCGTTTGGCCTCAAGCTGCAGAGCACACGTCCATCACCCGACTGAATTTCTCTTGTGACCGAGTTGTAATGCGTCACACAAGCAATCACAAACTCGATACTTTGCACGGTGATAGGAAAGGATGCCGCTGCAAGCAAACCGGAGTGTCCAAGATTCCTGATGGCATTATTTCCTGCATCTTCCAAGGAGTGTAAATTGATTACTGGAAGTACTTTATGCAAGTCTGTTTCACAAGTTTTCAGGTAATCATGAACCAATGCTGTTTTGTGTCTGAATTGTGTTGGAGAGTACTGCATATTGGAAGATTTGAAAATCAACTGTGAACACGCCTATGTTGGAAAAAGTATTGAACAGATGGCTAAAAATTGTTTGCTGATTTTTAGAAAAAGCAGAGTGTGAGCTAAAAAAGCTAGCACATGGGTTTTGTAGATAATTTCGTTTCTAAACAACCCAGATTGTCGGATTTTGAAAAAGCAGAGATTTTCTCGAAAAAGTAGGAAAAAAGCAGTTTCCCGAAAAAAAGCACAACTCCTAATCTTCAAGAGAATGATAATCTGGATGGACCCATCTCGACGAAAACTGAAAAAGCTCTGGTCGGATTTCTGAAAAATGATCTCCTTGAAACAAGGACCTTGAAAAAGCAAGCCTCTCTTCTTCCTCAACCCAAATCTCTGAAGAACACTGAAAAAACACCTGGTTTGGGTCTTTGAATCTTCGTTGAAAGAAAAATAAAATCTTTCCTCTGGTGCAACCCATAAAAAAAACATCTTTTAAAGCATAAATCCAAGTGGATGTCTTCGAATAGGAAGAATCCCTATTTTGTAGGAGCCTATGGCTTCATGTGCAAGATGACAAAAAAAATATCTTCTTTGATGATGTCATCGAATGTGCGAGTTGGAAGAAGTGTTAACAAAATTTTCTTCATTTTCGACACTTCAACACTCGTTTTTACTCAAATATGGCTTGTCTCCGACTTCGACAAGGTGGAAAAATGTCATCATAAACTGAAAAAGCTAACTGATCTTGACATTTTGGAGATTGATCAACTAAGATTCCATCCCCTGCCTCCGTTCGACGATCTGACATCGTTTGACCAAGTTTGACCTCCCCGAAACTGCCAATGGGCGAAGATTGGTAACAAGGCATGTCGAAAAACACTGAAAACACAAAAATATTCTAACACTGCTCAAGATGGGCGCCCCAAGCCTCCTAGGCCGCCCAGTTTTCCAACACTTAGCCATTTTTTTAGTTTTTCCAACTTTTCCAATTTCTTGGTTTGCGTGCGCGTTCTGGAGGCACAGGACCCCTGTTTGGCTGTCGATTTCTAACAACTGGGATGAAAATGAGTCTGATGATCTGGGAAATATGCAAGCTTGATGAAAACTGAGCTGATTGTACCTTCCGTTTGCCTCGAGAAACATGCCAAACTGATCAACATTGAACCGGAGCGGGCTGACGGAAGGAGATTTGCGTTTTTCAAGAAAAACATGAAAAATAAACTAACACTGGTGAGGATGGGCGCCCTTAGCCTCCTGGGGCGCCCATTTTGTCAACACTCAGCTATTTTTTGCAAAAAATTTCAATTTTGTACCTTTTCTCGATTTTCGTGCCCACGGCTCCTGTTCGGTCTTCGATTTTGGTCGTTCTGACGACTGTCGAGGCGGGACGGAGGGTAATCTGAGTAATCTGAACATATCTGTGATGAAATCCTGGCTTTAACTGACTTTTGACCAAGTTTGACCAACCGGAAAAGAGCTGACGGAAGCATTTTCGACGTTTCTCGAAAAACATGAAAAAAAACTAACACAGGAGAGGATGGGCGCCCCAAGCCTCCTGGGGCGCCCATTTTCACCAGACTTAGCCATTTTTGTGATTTTCCAACTTTTCCATTCACCTTGGATCCATCTTGCATCGTTTTGCGTGCATCGTCGAGTCGACGGCTGTTTGTCAGTTTTGTGTCGTTGAAACAGTGTTGGAAACTCGTCGAAGAGATTTGGCAGGTGAACTTTTCTGTGTTGATGACTTTCGAGCTCATGCTTCACCTTGTGAAAAAGCAAAAATGACCCAGTAGAGAAAACTTGGTCGTTTGAAGATTCCGTCTGAACCGCGCCGATCGTGAAGGAAAATCGACCAATGAGAATCGAGCGCGACACCTGATTTGGAGATGCTATTTTTAGAAACTTTCTATTTTTAGAAAGTTTTGCCAACATCCATATCTCAAGAAACCCAGAAAACCTAGCTCAACGTCTATTTTTAGAAATTTTGCTTTTTTGACTTTTTTGATGAAAAATTTTCTAGACTTGTTTCAAAATGCCTTAATGAAGCAAAAAATTTGGTTGGGTACAACAGTACCTCTGTTCTCTGTCACTCATAGAAGGTTGTTTTCACAGGATGGCAGGATGCGTGGCTCTGATACCACTGAAATATTCCGAGCCAAATTTTTTTGTTTTTTCAAATGACAAATTACAAACCAATGCACCCGTTAAGGTTAGCAGCTAAACCAAAATGCTGTTGAAGCAACTCTAACCAGAATGTACACCAAGATCCTGATGTGGGCAAGGTGTGAGCATTGGTCAGAGGATCTTAATCAAAATGCTTATGCAATAACTCTAACCAAGAATGGCGCCGATGATGGCGAGCATATGGTCAGAGGGTCTTCTACACTAAGTATTGAAAGAGAACTCGACACCAAGTATGTGCTACCCAATCCAATATGGAGTTGAGGCGACCATATGGCGGAGTATTACAAATTACAATGCTTGAAAGAAATAATTGTAATGCTAAAAGTACTCAACACCCAAAATGTGCTTTCTATCCCGGAATGGGAAAGTAGCTACCATAGGGCGGAGGTAAAGTAAATACAAAAGCAAATACTGGAAGTAGAGTTGAGCATTACAAATCAGAATTGAACAAGATTGAGAATTACTGCCAGTACTACTGCCAGTTTACAAAATGAAGCTCATTCGCCTTTAAATTAAAACCAGCAACCTATGAATTTACTCATATGCTCATATCTCCCTCATAACTCATCCGACTGACTTGAAACAAAATGCAATATTCCCTAAGAATGATGATGCTTAGGATAGAACACTGAAAACAGATCAAAATGCCATGTATTATTTATGCACAGATTCCAATGCATCAGCAGATGGTATGGCCTTCAAGAAGGGGCGATCTGCCTTTTAAAAAATCACAGCTATCTCAAAAAATCTGCAAACTGGAGAAAAGTGACGCCTTGACTAGACAATGAGAATAAGAGAATACCCAGAACAATATTTTTGTTGTTTTTTGACTTATGAATAAAACACAAATCTGCTGTAGCTAAAAATGCAATGTTGGAAAAAACTCTAATATGCAAAACTGAACTAAAGCCAAAAGCTGATTACAATGCACAAATCCCAATGTAAACTCACAAACTAGACTATTTCACCACTAGTCGCTATCTTTCAAGCGAGAAGCAATGCCAAGCTAGGAGGCATACATTCCTCGAAGCAATCCCAAGGCCAATCCGGCAGCATAACATTATCAAGATTTCGGATGCCGAAATGAGAGCACTCTTCCTCCTTTTATACTTTTCCAACTGGGAGTCTCTAAAATCCTCTTGCATATGGGATAAAACATGAGAGGGAAAATAATATAATCCTTTTTTTCAACCTCACCCTTAAAGTCCCCTCTTTTAAAACAACATTAATATTAAATAATAATGTTTAATTTACGGACTTTAAAATGGAGGCCAAGATGAAGTCGGAATTCAATGATCTATAGCTCGTTGGAAAAGTCTTGACAAGACGAATCCAACCCCACTCTCAAAATCCCGTTCTGGTGCCAATTCTGAACTTACTAAAAATAGCCATAACCAACAGGGACTAAGGAGAACAAACCCGGAAAGAAACCGCCAACCAAACCACAATCCACGAACAAAAGCAACCACCAAAACATTAAACCCCAATTTCAACCTCCGAGTAGCCTACGGGTCTCCGGAATAGGCCAACGGTCAACTGTAAAAGATCAAGCTAGAAAACGGAACATTACACACTTCTTTTCACATGACCCCTAGTAATAGAGCAAGCTAGCGTCGAAGTCATGTGCCTTGTGTGTTTGTTCCTATGTGTTCTTATGTTTGTTTGTTTGATGCATTGTGTTTTAACTTGTATTCCTTAATGATTCCATGTGTTTCGTGTGTCTTCATCATGTTTTCCATGTGTTTTCTATGTATTCTTTGTGTCTTATGTGTATGCTTCGTGTCAAGCGTGTATGCATTGTGTATGGCGTGTATTACCTTCGTGTATTGCGTGTCTTTTACATATATGCTTTTAGTACTCCATGTATGTGTGAGTTATGTTGTAATGTCTTGTGTGTTTTCTCTTTGCTTATGTGTTTGCAACCTTAGAATCCTAAGCTTGGGGGCTACTTGTAGTCCACATCTTGGCGGAATTCTTTGGGCTTCTATGTTTGTATGTTTGATCCATCCTTTAGTGTGAGTTCTGTTGGTGTTTCAATTCACACCTCTGGAATGCGAGTTGGAAATAGACAGCTATGCACAAATAAACTGCTATCCTATTGTGAGGGGGAGTTCCCTTTTTGCTGATGTTTGCTAAAAAGATAAATAAATTAAATTTGCCTATCTTCTTTTTGATTCTCGACTGCGAGCACAAGGTTATATAACTCTTTTCGCTGCAGCAAAGGTTTTTCCTTTTTAAAACTTCTACTACAACTAGGCTTAAACTAATGACGCTTTTAATCTCCTAAGTAAATTCAGAGCAAAGGGATTAAAAGTGGACAAGGAATGATTGTTTTAACACGAAAACTTAAGTAAATTTCTCCCAAATTTACATCACAAGACTCATTGTACTTCAATGATGAAAGCTGAAATAAAAGTTACATAAGCCACACATCTGATGACAAAACTTGATGATCTGAGATAGCATATCAGAGCAAAGGCAGGCATGAGATTTCTATTCCAACATCACAAAGTCGATACGACTCTAGGACAGCAATAGTGTAGCAAAAAGTAGGCATACAACAAGCGATCAAACACTGGAAACAGATTACACAGAGTGAACAAACAATTTTGCAGGCTAGAATAGGTACAACAAAATATGTTATCTTCGACACCGTTCCCTTAAAATGAACACAGAGTGAACTAACACTTGGAATAACACGATTTGCAGGCTAGAATAGGCACAGCAAATTTGCTATCACCAAAGTAGCTCCCTTACAATGGGCAAGGCTGCCCTTATTTATACTAAAATCAAAGGAGTAGGGAACCCTAAAATCTCCTTAATTAACCCTAACTAACTTGCCAACTCGCAAGCTTTATTTCTATTTTAAGACAAAGATTATAATGAACAAACGCTTTAAAGCAAAGTGCTTTAAAGCAAAGAAAATTCCAACTATTACAAAGTGATTTCTTTCTAAATATAGAATGCATGAGCTTAGGATGAAAGCAAATGCTTTAAAACAAAAAGCATCCGATTTAAAGCTGCTTTCTTTTGAATCACATCCTCACCAACATTCTTGCTTTTCTTTCAACCACTTCTGAGAAATCTTTTTTTGGTACTTTTCTTTATCATTGTTCCACACCCTCTTGCATTCTTCAATTGAAACAGCTAAGTTTTCTCTCCAGATTGGTATTGAAAAACACTTCTTAATGTCGTTCGGCCTCAGGTTGCAGAGCACACGTCCATCTCTTGATCGGATTTCTCTCGTGACCGAATTGTAATGCGTCATACAAGCAATTACAAATTCGATACTTTGCACTGTGATGGGGAAGGATGCTGTTGCAAGCAAACCGGAGTGTCCTAGATTCCTGATAGCATTATTTTTTGCATCCTCCAAAGAATGTAAATTAATCACTGGAAGTACTTTATGCAAGTCTGTCTCGAAAGTTCTCAGGTAATCGTGAACCAACGCCATTTTGGGTTTGATTTGTGTTGGAGAGTATTGCATACTGAAAGATTTGAAAATTGACCGTGAACACGCCTATGTCCGAAAAATCTTGGACAAATGGCTGAAAATTACTTGCTGATTTCTTCTAAAAAGCAAAATGTGAGCAAAAAAGATGGCACATGGGTTTTGTAGACAATTCCGTTTTGAAGCAACCCAGATCGTCGGATTTTCAAAAAGTGGAGGCTTTCCCGAAAAACAACAAAAAAATAGATTCCCGGACAAAGCGAAATTCCCAAATCTTAAAGAGGATGAAATTCTGGATGGACCCATCTCAATGAAAACTGAAAAAGCTTCGGTCCAATTTCTGAAAAATGATCCCCTAGAAAAAAGGACCCTGAAAAAGCGTGCCTCCTTGCTTCCTCAACCCGAAACTATGAAGAACGCTGAAAAAGCACTTCGTATGAGCCTTTGAATCTTCGTGGAAAGAAAAATATGTCTTCTTCCTCTGGATGCAACCTGCAAAAGATAATGAATAAAAGAAGCCAAATGTTTGTCTTTATAGAACTTTAGGGCGAAAAAGCAGCTTTCTTTGTGGAAGAATAAAATTTAGATCTTATCCATGAAGAAAGCAATTTTTAAAGCGCAAATCCAAGTGGATGTCTTCGAATAGGAAGAATCCGTATTTTATAGCTGCCTATGGCTTCATATGTGAGATGAGTAAAAATATCTTCTTTGATGATGTCATCGAACACGCGAGTTGGCAAAAGTGTTAGCCAATTTTACTTCGTTTTTTGAAACTTTTGCACTCATTTTGACTCAAGTATGGCCTGTCTCTGACTTCAACAAGATAGTAAAATGTCACTGTTGACTGAAAAAGATGACTGATTACAACATTTTGGAGACCTATCAACTGTGATTCCATCCCCAGCCTCAAACTGACGTTCTGACGACGTTTGACCTTAAATTTGACTTCTATAAACTGTCGTCGGGTGAAGTCTTGGAAGTGGCTGTCGGATGTCATTAGTAGATCATGAAATTTTCTCTCTGGTGAACTTGGGTGCCCCTAGCCTCCAGGGGCGCCTGATTTTCAATGCCTTAGTCATTTTTTCAAAAAATTCAACTTTTTCAACTTCTTGATTTCCGTGCACATTGCAGTGACTGATGACCCATGTTTGGCTGTCAATTTCTGTCTGCTAGGACAAAACTGAGCCTGATGATCTAGTAGATAAGCAGGCCTGATGAAAACTGAGTTGATTGTACCCTCTGCCTGCCTCAGAAAACGCACTGACTTGCTATGAACCTGACCGGGCTGACGGAGGAAGATTTTCGTTTTCCGGAAAAACTCAAAAATAAACTAAGTCTGGTGGATTTGGGTGCCCCTAGCCTCCAAGGGCACCTAAGATTCAGTGCCTTAGAAATTTTTTGGTATTTTTCAATTTTCATGTCGTTTCTCGATTTCCGTGCCAATAGCTCCTGTTTGATCTTCATTTTAGGTCGTCCGGATGACTGCTGAGGCAGGACAGGGGACGATCTGAGTAGCCTGAACACATCTATGATGAAATCCCAGCTTTTACCGATGTTTGATTGAGTTTGACCAAGTTTGACCACTTGGAAATGAGCTAACGGAGGCTTTTTTGACGTTTCTCGAAAAATGCATAAAAAATTCTAAGGCATGAGAAGTTGGGTGCCCCAGGCTCCAGGCTGTGCCTTAGCCAATTTCATGATTTTCAACCTTCGTTTGCAACTTGCTCCGTTTCGCGTGTCGGCAGCTATTTCTTGATGTCGATTTCGACAATTTCGTCAGTCAACTGCCATTGGATAGTGAATGAACTGGATAGCCTAGGTACATCAGACGTGATTTCTAGCTTTTCGGGGCCTGATGACCAAAATGACTGCTTTTACGCTTACCGAAACTTATTGACAGAGACATTTCTCACATTTTCTTAAAAAACGTGAAAAAAATCTAACACTGGTGCAATTGGGCACCCCTAGCCTCTAGGGGCGCTTGGTTTCCAATGCCTTAGTTAAATTTTGATGATTTTCAAATTTTCAACTCACCCCGAACCTGCTCCGTTTTGCGTTCTTCGTCGAATCGACAACTGTTCGTCAGTTCTGCGTCGTCGGAACAGCGTTGAAAACTTGAAAACGAGCTCTGGCAGATGAAATTCCTCCTTTGCTGGCTCTGGAGCTCGTGCTTCGCCTTCTGAAAAAGTAGAATTAACCCAGTAGAGAAAACTTGATCTTTTGTAGATTCCATCTGGACCACGTTGATCGTGAAACAAAATCAACCAATGAGAATCAGGCACGACACCTGAATTGGAGATTCTATTTTTAGAAACTTTCTATTTTTAGAAAATTTTGCCAGCATCCGTATCTCAAAAAACCTAGAAAACCTAAGTTGACGTCTATTTTTAGAAACTTTCTAAAAATAAAAATTTCTATTTTTAAAATTTTTGACTTTTTGACTTTTTTGACGAAAAAATTTCTAGACTTGCTCAAAATGCCTTAATGAAGCAAAAATTTTGATTGGGTACAACAAGTTCGAATGTAAGTTCGTACCCATGCTAAAGTGGGGGCTAAATGTTATGTCATAAAATGTGTACACTAGCATTTTACACTAAGTTTAGCACCTAGTTGGACCTAAAATGTTACCTTTGTTAATCAGGACCTATTTTAACACCTTTTAAGCATAAAACGATAAAATCTCAATCCCAATGAATAAACCCAAAGGAATCAACATAGGACTGGACTAAGCCCACGACATTTGATACTCCCCAGAGTTTGTGGGGCTAAAGGTCTAGGGCGCCCGAGCGCCTTGGTCCCAGTTGGGATCTTTAGCCCCTCTCTTGTGGTATCGGCTTAAAACACCTCCCTAGTTTGTATTTTTTAGCCTCATTGTGTTTTATTTGTTGGAAATGAGTGGGAGTGCATATATAAAGAAGTTTTGTATTTCATTTTACACTAAGTTGCCTAATGCGAAATTGGAGTTTGCTCTCATGTTTTGATCTTCTAGGCTAAAGTGTTGTCCATGCTTGGAAGTATTATCTACTTGTGGATGCTATTGAAGTTTGTTTGTAGGTCTTTAAGGAAGTTTCAAGCCTTCTCCATCACTCTTCTTGTTGGTGTATGATCTTAAGTTATCTTCATCAACTAGGGTTTTACCTCTTGTGGTAATCATCATCATTTTCATTCATATTTCTATCATATATTACAGAGCTGGCCTCTGCCCTCTTGGGGCACAGACTCTTGGATCTAATCATCGCTATAGTGGAGGTGGAAACACCAACACAGGGTTTGGCTGAGGCAAGCCCTTATACACAACACAACCTTTTCCTCTTTGCTTGTGTGTAGGTCAGAGAAACATGTTTCTGAAGGTGATTTCTGAGAAGAAGACAGAGCTAGCAGGTACAGGTCTGGTGATATCCTGAGATTCTGTAAAACCCTAATTAGGGTCTAGGGCGCCCAAGTGCCTTGGTCTTTGGCATTTCTACTCCCAGATCCAGGTTCTGATTTGCTCCCTGATCTTTGTTGTGCTTTTGGTTTTCTGAGATTTGTTTCCGTCTGTTAGTTATAAGTTGATCTTTGTCATCTAGGGTTTGGCCATTTATCCTAGCTTGCTTGCTTGACCTTGGTTGAACTTGATTGATTCATCTCTATACAACAAAAGGGCAAAACCCCTACAGTTTGGCTCTCCTAGGGTAGAAGCCAAGCATGGTTTGTGCCCTAATGTTTATAGAAGAGAGTTTGACCTGGTTTAACTCTTTAGGCTAGATCACTCTTTTCTACTTAACACTCCCCAAGTAGCATCCTTAAGTGGCAAGTCTCTCCATCCAATCAAGTACTCCTTGATCACCCTGCTCCTCAACTTGTGGCTACATCTCCCATAGTGAATATGAAGAATAGTATGCAAAGTGAATTTCGGTAGCCAGAAATGAAACAATACCGGCCATACACACTCAAACTCAGATCTGCTCCATCCTTCAGACTCTGAAATTTTGCTCCCCAATTTACTCTATTTGCATGGCTGAAGGAACAAGAGTACCAAATCACCAACCTCAAGTGTCATCAACCCTTTCACTCCGAAGGCTCCTCTGTCCTCAAATGCTAAGTCTACCAAAGACAAAGTGTCATATCCATCCAAAGCTCTGAAAAATGTCATGCCTACCAACATGTGATAGGTGATATCACAGCAATGCTCTCTTAGATACAACCACCTGAACCAAGTCTTCTGCTGCTCCACTCTGACGCAAATATCACTCAACCAAACGTTGTGAAGCATCTCACCAAGATCCCTGTGAAGTATTGTACCAATCACACCAATACCTGGATCTCAAATGATTACACCATCACATGAGCTGAAAATGAAGAGATAAGAGTCTCTCATCATGCCACCATAACAACCTATCTATCTAAATCTGAATTGTCTCATATGGATGTGAAAAGTGTCCATCATATGTGCATAACCAAGCATGCAAATCCATTGTAGGCTGCTGATATAAATCAGGTCAGCACTAGGAAAACTGAAAATCAGATCTATGATCATTCTAAAAATGCTTTTGCTGTCATAAGATGATAGGATCTCATCATCATGCAACCTCCTAATGTGGTAGTGACAATCCCATGCACCCAAGATCACACAAACAGCTGCAAATATCAATGAACAATCTAAAAACTCCATGAACAATGTAGAACAGCCATCAATCATCAAGATGTAGGCTGAAAACCAAGGAACCAAGTCTGAAACATTTTTTGCTCTCATGCTCAAATCCATGCCTTAGATTAATGTCTAGCTGAAACCCAACATCCACATGCACATACCCCTCAAATTGGATACCTCCATGGCATCTTCTTCACATATCTCAAGTTCTGAAACTAGGATAGCATGATACCAAATCAAAGAATCAGAGTCATAATGGTATAGCATCAAAACACAAGTGGACTCATTGAGCTCTCCCAGTATGGTTAAGCTCTTTATCAAATCTGAATCAAGAATGTTCTCTACACATGCATACTTATCATGATTTGTTGGTCCACAAAGTGTAGGTATAACTTCCTCTTCCTTGACCATGACTTGAACCTCCAATTGGCTCACCACATGATGTGACACATGAGCCCCATGATTAAGATCATTTGCACAAAATGAAATTTCAGAATCATACCTCTCAATAAGTCTATGCAAATCCAATTTCTCTTCGTGTTCTACTATCATAAGAGGTTCATCCTGCAAATGCTCAACCACCATAGTTTCTTCCCTTGGAAGTATTAGGGCTTGATGAAAAAATGTATCTAGCTGTTGCCTTTCATGATTCTTGTGAACACTTTGTTCCTTAATCTTCTATAGGTGTTGTTTTGCTTGAGCAGCCAACAACTTGGCTTTTTTAACCCTTCTTAGCCATCCATCACACATGCTTTGAGTCCTCTTTACATCTTCTATGCTGTAATGTCCCCTTCCTAAGCACTTCAACATGGTGGACCGTTAGCCTATTCAATGGGTTCTTGTAGGCTAATGAGTTAGGGTTAGGGGTCTCATGGTGACAGTTTGATCCATCTTTTGATAGTGATAAATGTTTCATTGAGCTCAGACGGTTGAGACTTGCATAATGTCCTTTTCTGGAGCGGTTTTGGATAGTTTTCCATACTATTTTTAGTAAGTCAGCCCGGGCACCAACTATGGCAGTTGTCAGTATTACTATTTTTTAGTTTTGTTGGAATATCTTTGTAATGTCCCCTTCTCGGTAGCCACTCAAGGAGATCGCTTAGCCTTTTTAATTCCCGAAGGCTAATGTCTAAATTAGGGAATCATTTATTTAATATTGCCTAAGTCTCAAGTTAATTTTTAAAGGTGATATTAAGTAATTAATAAATCAAGTTATAAAGTGACTAAATGAAATATTTTAAAAAGTGAACTATACAAAGTCACTTTATATTATTATTTGGTGGGGGGAAAATTAAAGTGATATATCTTGGCGTTGGAGGCCCATTTTTCATTCATTCGACACTTATGACTTTCTCAAATCGATATTGTTGAAAACGTTGGAGCTTTGCTTAGGGTTTCTGGGTTCGGGTGTGGAAGATTCACCCCTAGCTGGAGAAATTGGGAGATCAAACAGGTTTGTCACAAGCGATTGCCAGAGGAATTTTATGAGTCTTTTCATTGACGAACTGGTGCAAGGTTACATATTATCAGATTGGATTTGTGTAAGAGTTGGAGCTAATCGACTACCTCAGAATGGAAAATTAGCTGCTATACAGGGTGTGGGTTTGTGGACTTTCCTGTCAAGGTCGAGTACTTCTAAGGAGATGTGAGACTAGATTTGGGTCAGCATTTTAATTTGCCGCCATTGACACTTACCTGTTAGCCGCGTGGAGGAATGTTCTAGGTCGTCTAAGCCTCTGCAATCGAAAGGTGTAATTTGTAGCAGATATTCAGGGTTCGTAGGAAGTCGTGAGTGCATCTTGTCCATTTGCAGATATAAACTGGGAGTTTGTGTGCCAGAACACCTACGTGACTTTGTGAGGGGGTCCTTGGGACGTGTGACTATTATTTAGGCTGCGTGGGTGTTGGAGTTTCACAATAGCAAGCATCAACCTCTGTTTGTAGGTGTCGTACAGTCTACACACTCAGCCGCACCACCTTGTGACAGCGAATTTTGCTAAATGGAGTCCATTGTATGAGGTTGGCACTGCTATTGTATCTATCTCTGCACTTTAATGTTCTGAATATATTGTAAAAGCTATAGCAAACTCTGTAGGGTAATATCTATAACAGTTGTATGTATTATGTTCATAATATATTGTAAAGGCTATAACAAACCCTGTAAGTCAATGTCTATAACAGTTGTATATATTATGTTCATAAAAAGAAATCAGTATTATGCCATTTTGCAAATTTGTTACTATGCACATGCGTTTTGTTAGCATTTATTTTCTCATTCGTACCTTGTAAAACCAAACAAAGCAACACAAAAACATTCAGAATCCACCTGCAAGAGAAAACTCAGAAACCAGGTTCCATGCCAACCATTTGACGAAATGTCTGGGCAAACCAAGAGTAGAATTTGAAAATTTTTTGCACTCAAATTTTATTGGGGATCTCTCAGTGGTATCAGAGCCAGAGATCTTGCCAGCCAATGGGGGTAAAGGCTTCATTTCTTTAGCAGAAAATTCCTGATACAGTTTCAGTTTAATGCATGTTTGGGGTGATTTATGAATCCGGAAAGCAGAGAGTATATTACCTATAGAAGAAGGCAACAGAGAGATTTCTTTGATTCATTAGAAGAAGAAAAGGAAGGAGAGGAAATGGGTTATAGAGATACACCACTCGAAGGGAGTGATATGCACATCCTAAATGACTTGGCTAGAGGTCAACAATAGTTGGTTCAGTTGCTTACCCAGCTCATCAACAATAACCAAGGGAATCAAAATGGTACAGGTAATAATGATACAGGTGGAACTAATGGTCATGATGGTGACAATGGGAACAATGGGAAGGGTAGCAACACCCACATAGCGGCATAGAACAATACTAGGGCAGCGAGTAGGGCTATTCCTAGGCCTCTTATGCCCCAATTCCTTGACGAACAGCAGGCTGGAAATCAAATACAGCAGGGACCTAATGAGGGGTTTGCAGATTATTTGCAAGAATATCAGGCCCTTGGAGATGAATTCCATGCAGCCATGTCCCTCTAGGACTTCTGCGGCATCAAATATAGGAACAGGCCTAGGGATCATAATAGGGGAGCACAGAATCAGGATCTTAAGCGGAAAGTTGGAAAACTATCTATTCCTTCCTATGACGGGTCCCTAGATGCACAGCTAGAGCTTGGGTCCAAAAGTTGGATACATACCTCCAGCTTAATCCTATGATGGAGGTGGATACCATCAAATCTGCCACGTTGCATTTAGATGGTGAGGCCCATGAGTGGTGGTACCACGGGCTTGTTACATTGGGTCATGCTAATATCACTTCTTATCTCGACTTCACCCATAAATTGATTGATAGGTTCGATAAGAAGGACCCAGAGTTACATTTTAGGGAACTGGCGCAACTCAAACAGACAGGAACAGTGGAAGCCTACATATTAGAATTTCAAAAGTTGTTTGTGATGGTGATGGATGTGTCAGAATATAGGCTCACAATCCTTTTCGTTGAAGGTTTATCCGAGCCACTTCGTGGATGGATTAAGGCCTTCAAATCTGACTCTCTACAGGATACGATATCCAGGGCACGTGACATGGAGAATTCTTCCCAAAAAAGTAAATTTCCTACAAAACCTTTCATTCCTCAAAAGAACAAGAATAGGAAACCCTTTCAGAAGGAATGACCTAAGAGTGACAGGTTGGATGATGAGGCTTGGAGGGAGTTGAGGAGGAAGAAGTTATGTTTCAGCTGCAAGGAGCCTTGGGAACCGGGGCATTGATGCAAGGGCAAGGGGAAAGTCCACTATATTGAGGTGACCTCCGAGGGTGAGAGTGATGGGGAAGAGGAACATGTACAGGGCAGCGAACACAATGACTCAGAGGATGAGCCGCCTACCGAGGAAATTCAGAGTGGGACCATAGCCACCTTGTCGGGAGCCCCTAGATTTTACTTTTTCAAAGTTAGAGGGGTATTGCAAGGACAGAGAGTTATGGTTTTGGTTGATACTGGGGCTACCCACAACTTCATAAACTCTGCATTGGTCACGAAGAGAGGTATTCCTATAGAAGAGTTTGAGCGGTTTACTGTGATGGTGGTTGATGGGTACAGTATTACTTGCACACAGAAAGTTCCTTGACTGAATGTGACTTTAGGCAACTATACATTGATGGATGACTTCTATGTGGTGGACCTAGGTGACACTAATGCCATCTTAGGGATTCAATGGCTGCATTCACTTGGTGAGTACATGCAGAATTTTTAGACTATGGAGCTGAAATTCAGGGCAGCAGATGGTAAACAGGTCATGTTGAGGGCTATGGCCAATGGCACAGCTAGGGTAGTGTCGGCTAAAAGGATGGAGAGTTTATTCAGGCATGGAGAGGTTGTGTGGGCAACAAAGTGCTTGGTTACACCCAAGGACACTATAGGTAATGACCAGCCTTATCATGTAGACATACAGGCCTTATTGGGCAAACATGCCCAGGTTTTTGAGGAGATTCCTCTAGGGAGACCACTGAATAGAGGTTTTGAGCACACTATTGAGTTAGAGGAGGGAGCTAAGCCCGTCATAACCACTCCCTACCATCATCCTAAGAAATTCAAGGATGAAATAGAGAGAACGATTAAGGAGTTGCTTGACATGGGCCACATCAGGCCTAGCTCTAGCCCCTTTGCTTCTTCTGTAGTCATGGTCAAGAAGAAGGATGGGACGATGCGCATGTGCAGACTATAAAAAATAGATATCCAATACCCAGGATTGACGAGCTACATGGAGCAGTATACTTCTCGAAGATTGATCTTTGATCAGGATACCACCAGATCAGGGTCAGGGAATGGGACATACATAAGACAACTTTCAGGTGCCATTATGGGCACTACAAGTTCTTAGTCATGCCCTTTGGGTTGACTAACATACCTGCTACTTTTCAGTCTTGCATGAATCATATATTTAATAAGTAGTTGCGTAACTATTTATTGGTGTTTTTCGATGATCTCCTCATTTACAGTAAGACATGGGATGACCACTTGAGGCAGTTGGATGGGGTATTGAACATCATGGGTGAGTAATCATTGTATGCTAAGGCTTCAAAGTGCGAGTTTGGGTTACAGGAGATCTTATACTTGGGTCATGTGATCAGTGCACAGGGTGTACAGGTTCATCAGGAGAAGATCCAAGCAATTATTGATTGGCCACCTCCTAAGTCACTCACTAAGTTGCGGGGATTCTATGGCTTGTGCAGTTACTACAAGTGCTTTGTCAGGGGATTTTCACAGTTGGGTGCTCCTTTGACAAACCTTACGAAGAAGGGGGCTTTCATTTGTTTAGAGGATAGTCAGAGAGTTTTTGATAAGCTCAAGGAGGTCATGCGTAGTTGTCTCGTGTTGTCACTTCTAGACTTTACGCAACCCTTTGTTTTGGAGTGCGATGCATCAGGAGAAGGAATTTGTGCGGTGCTGATGCAGAACAGACACCCGATTGCTTTTGAGAGTAGTAAGTTGAGAGGGCCTGAACGGTTATATTCTATATATGATAAGGAGATGCTCGCCATTATGCAGGGATTGGCGAAGTTCAGACAATATCTAGTGGGCGTGAGGTTTGTGGTGAGGAATGACCACAATAGCCTTAAGTATTTCCTGGAGCAGAGAGACTTGAATGAGAGACAACAGAAGTGGGCCAGCAAAATACAGGCCTACAATTTTGACATCAAGTACGTGAAGGGCAAGAAAAATGTGGTTGCAGATGCCCTTTCTAGGAAACCAACAAGATTTTCACTTACCAAGATTTCTTTGGATTGGAAATCTCATCTCTTGGTGGAGTACTCCAAGAATCCGTTTGCTTGTGAATTGATGGATGGGCAGATTCAGGATGATCATTACGGGATAGTAAATGATATCATCTACTACAAGGGAAGAATCTACATTGTGCCAGAATCCAAACTGAAAGAAAAGATTCTGAGGGCTTCACATGACACTCCTGTGGTAGGACATTAGGGGTACTTCAAAACATACCGACAGGTTAGAGAGAGGTTCTCTTGGAAGGGCCTCAAGAGTGATGTGTTATGGTATATTAGGGAATGTGTGACTTGTCAGCAAAACAAGTTTGAGCATACCCACCCTACAGGGTTGCTCCAGCCGTTACCCATTCCTAAGCAAAAGTGGGAGAGCATATCCATGGACTTCATCACTGGTTTACCCAAGGTGCATGGCTGAGATTGTATTTATGTGGTGGTGGATTGGTTGACCAATTTCGCTCACTTCTTTGCTCTTTTCAGAGTATAGGGCACCCCAGGTGGCAGAATTGTTTTTCAAGGAGGTTTTAGACTCCATGGGTTGCCAAAGACAATAGTTAGTGACAGGGAGAGTTGATTTCTTAGTGCATTTTGGCAGGAGTTGTTCCGGTTAGCAGGCACTAAGTTGACTCCGAGTATGAGCTATCACCTTCAAATGGATGCCAAACAGAAATAGTGAATAAATGGATTGAGGGGTACCTATGCAATTATGTCTGGGGGCAGCAGAGAGCGTAGATTAGGTGGTTGCATCTAGGGGAGCGCTATTATAACACTACTTACCACATGTCCATTGGTATGACACCTTTTCGTGCATTGTATGGTTATGATGCACCATCGTTTATGGATTTGGCTTTTGGGGATAGCAAGGCTCCCAAAGCCAAGGATTGGGTTCAGGAGAGCCAGGATATCTTGAAGGCTCAAGGAGAACTTGCAGGTGGCACAGAGTCAACAGAAGACTTATGCATATAGGCACAGGGTGGAGTGCAGCTTTGAGGTAGGACTTGGTTTTCCTACATTTACAACCCTACAGACAGTCTTCATTGAAGAAGAGTGGGGCAAAAAAATTGAAACCACGATTTTATGGCCCTTACAGGATTATTAGACGAGTGGGGGAAGTAGCGTATGAGTTGGAATTGCTTGAGAATAGCAAGATTCACAATGTGTCTCATGTTTCGTGCCTCAAGAAGGCACTTGGACAGCGGGTTACTTGGATGAGGAGGGACACTTGGTGCTGGTTCCTGAGGAGGTGATTGATACCCGAGAAAGGAGGTTGAGTAGTAGAGTGATTAAGGAATATTTGATCAGATGGAGAGACCTACCAGCTAAGGACACAACTTGGGAAGGAGATCAGATACTGTAGCATCCCAATTTGCAATTGCTTGAGGGCAAGCAATCTCGGGAAGGGAGGACTATAATGTCCGCTTCTCAGTAGCCACTTAAGGAGATCGCTTAGCCTTTTTAATTCCCGAAGGCTAATGTCGAAATTAGAGAATCATTTACTTAATTATTTAATAGTGCCCAAGTCTCAAGTTAATTTTTAAAGGTGATATCAAGTAATTAATAAATCAAGTTATAAAGTGACTAAATGAAATATTTTAAAAAGTGAACTATACAAAGTCACTTTATATTATTTTTTTGGTGGGGGAAAAATTAAAGTGATATATCTTGGCATTGGAGGCCCATTTTTCATTCATTGGACACTTATGACTTTCTCAAATTGATATTGCTGAAAACGTTGGAGCTTTGCTTAGGGTTTCTAGGTTCGGATGTGGAAGATTCACCCCTAGCTGGAGAAATTGGGAGATCAAACAGGTTTGTCACAGGCGATTGCCAGAGGAATTTTATGAGTCTTTTCATTGACGAACTGGTGCAAGGTTACATATTATCAGATTGGATTTGTGTAAGAGTTGGAGCTAATCGACTACCTCAGTATGGAAAATTAGCTGCTATACAGGGCGTGGGTTCGTGGTCTTTCCTGGCAAGGTCGAGTACTTATAAGGAGACGTGAGACTAGATTTGGGTCAGCATTTTAATTTGCTTCCATTGACACTTACCTGTTAGCTGCGTGGAGGAATGTTCTAGGTCGTCTAAGCCTCTGCAACTGAAAGGTGTAATCTGGAGCAGATATTCAGGGTTCGTAGGAAGGCATGAGTGCATCTTGTCCATTCGCAGATATAAACTGGGAGTTTGTGTGCCAGAACACCTGTGTGACTTTGTGAGGGGGTTCTTGGGACGTGTGACTATTATTTTGGCTGCATGGGTGTTGGAGTTTCACAACAACAAGCATCAACCTCTGTTTGGAGGCGCCGTATAGTCTACACACTCAGCCGGACCACCTTGTGACAGCGAATTTTGCTAAATGGAGTCCATCGTATGAGGTTAGCACTGCTATTGTATCTATCTCTGCACTTTAATGTTCTAAATATATTGTAAAAGCTACAGCAAACTCTGTAGGGTAATATCTATAACAGTTGTATGTATTATGTTCATAATATATTGTAAAGGCTACAACAAACTGTAATGTCCCCTCTTTGCAAGTCAAAATTCTCCTTACCTTGCACACAATTTCAACTCACAAAGAGAGAACATTAGTACATTTTTCATTTAAAGCCACATATATAATTTACATAATAACATTGCCTTTATCCTTTCTATGATCAAATGTCAACTCATAACTTTAGTTCATTATTGATTACTTTCAATACACATTAATATCATCAATAGATGATTACTTTCAATGCATGTTACTATTGCTAATCTTATGATTGCTTTCAATGCACATTATCTATCATTCATATTTCACATGTTATTCTTATGATTACTATTCATATGCCTTGCATATCATTAACATTTTACATGTTACTCTCATGATCATTATCAATATGCCTTGCATATTCTCTATCATGACATTTCACATTATCTATTTTTAAGTTATTAACTCATGTTCTTTATCAATAGATATTGCATACTTGCTATCTCTTCATATGTCATTTATTAACAGTATATGGGAGATGAGACGAGAATTGCCGTTATCCACCATAGGGCTCTAATGTCTCTTATCCTTCGACTCAAGTGGTATCCTTAATACCTTTAGAGTCAAGGCCTCTATGCGACTCCTTGGTACTCTTATGATGCCTTACATCAAAGTAACCAAGGCCATTACATCACTAGCCTTGCACTATGAGTACCTTATACCTCATGTGACAAGGCCTCTATGTGATAAATATCCTTTGCACTATGGGTACCTTATACCTCATGTGACAAAGGCCTCTAAATATCCATGAATGGCCTCTTGGCACTTTTCCCTCATTCTCTCATATGAGGTTAATAAATCACATAACATTATGAATAATTGCTTACAAGATTCATCATTATGAATAATTGCATACAAGGTACATCATCATGAATAATTGCATATGACTGCCTACACATTCATTGTTAGTGATGATTGCATATAAATCTTATCACTGTCATAAGGATACATTTATGAATGAATGACAAACAAGGAAATATAAACAACATCCATACTTGTATACTTATGACAGCCGATCAGAAATAAAGTATAAATGATAATGTAGAAGATGCTTACTTGCTGTTGCAGCTTCTGGACTGTGGTTTCTGCAATGCTCGTGATGGTGGAAATAACAGATGTAATCCTTTATTACTGACAAGATTGCTAAATATTAATGCTAGGCTTTGTATCTGCTGTTTGTATATTATCTGATTGGATATTGCAGACTAAGAATGTTCTTTTTGTATGAATGAGAACAATGATCGCTTGATGCTTTTGGAAGAATGATATCCGCTGCCTTTATAACCTTCGATCTGCCTTTTGGGGAAACGGATGTGCCTTTTTAGAGAAGTGGATGCCTCTTCAAGGATCAAACCTCCTTAAGAAATATAATAATTATTATTTGGTTAGCTTATTTTGTCTTTATTCTATTTTTTCCTTTTCCCTATCTTATCTTTTTCTTCTTGGCTTCAAATTTGACTATGGAAATTATAGAGGGTAATAGGGAGAATTTTCCAATGTCTATTCTTTCCAATCTTAAATTGGAAAATATCGAATCATTACACAAACCCTGTAAGTCAATGTCTATAACAGTTGTATGTATTATGTTCATAAAAAGAAATCAGTATTATTTTGTTAGCATTTATATTCTCATTCATACCTTGTAAAACCAAACAAAGCAACACAAAAACATTCAGAATCC
This sequence comes from Cunninghamia lanceolata, assembly GCA_027924645.1. NCBI lineage: Eukaryota > Viridiplantae > Streptophyta > Pinopsida > Cupressales > Cupressaceae > Cunninghamia > Cunninghamia lanceolata. The sequence goes on along the minus strand of BSBN01000936.1, from coordinate 856,432 downwards.
ACCTGCAAGAGAAAACTCAGAAACCAGGTTCCATGCCAACCGTTCGACGAAATGTCCGGGCAAACCAAGACTAGAATTTGAAAATTTTTTGCACTCAAATTTTATTGGGGATATCTCAATTTTGATATTTGATATAGTCTAGTTCTTTTAATTTAAATAACGATAAATTATTAACTTAAATATTTAACTTTATCGTTTATTAAAATATTGACTATATGGCGTCCAAAGTGAAAATTAAAAGGAGCCTAAGTGCTAAATATTAAATGAATGACTTTGAGTTGGGTGCCCATTTTATGGAGACATAAGACGTTTTAATAAATAAAAACATGTTTCCTTTGCTGGGCGTGGGATTTGGAGGATATAAAAGAAGTTTATTTTGAGCTCATTTGGTACGCTTGGATTGATATTTTGAAAACAGACTTGACTGGATTGATTGTTCATTCTTGTGGCTTTGTGAGGATGAAAACCCTTGCAAGTAACATCCTCTACGTTAGTGAGAGATCTAATCTAGAGGATTCAATGGTGATTTCACTTCTGAATCACATTTGGGCTTCACAGTTGATTAAATCTTCAGTTTATGAACAACAAACCGACATAGCAGATTTGAGTGAAGTTGAGAAGAGAGATTGAGAAGGTATTTTGCAGATTTTGGACAGACTTTCCTTCTTCCTTGCTGGCCATGTTGACTCCCAAAATAACTACAACCCAAAACCCTAAAACATTTTATAATCACCTAGGATAGGGGCATCATCAGGGTGATTAAAAGAGGTTTATCAACAAGTTATGGGCAATTTTGGACAACCTACAGGAGTGGGCATACTCTTTTGCACTTCAGGCTTAGCTAGATCTAGGAGGGATATTCCTAGAGGCATGAAATAGAATACAAACAAACAAACATAGCCATACCCAATGCCCCCAAAACTGTCACTAGGTCAAGACAAATTGGTTGCACAAGCCTCTGATTAAGCTGATTACTGCACTATGCATTTGCACCTAATCATAACAATATTACATTACTTGAGATGACTCTGCTTAACTTTGCCTACACAACATACATAGTGCAGGCACACATGTTCATGATTCACCAATGATTAAAATAGTTTTGCATCACTTCAGATTTAACCCTGGTTATTATACTGAATCATGGACAGTATGTAGAACCCTAAGCTAAATTTACTCCTACTCCTACAACTAACAAGAGAAGGATTTGATTAAAAGAGTGATTGAACCATCCCCAATATGGATTGGTGCCTACCCCATTGGGCAACTGAGTCATAAGCAATAAAGAGGAAAGAAATGGACTGAACCAGTATCAACAGAAGACTAAAATATATTCACATATATTTTTCATATTACATTTTATACACTGGACATACATATTTATCTAGAGCCAAACGATAATGACCCTTTTCAACAAAGAAATGATCCAACACAAAGCTTGTATTGATTTAAATGCTGTCACACATTATCAAATCCCTATTACAATCGCACCAGCAACTGTGGTGAAGGCGAAATACATAGCTGCGACTATGCATTCCCCTAAATCATTACAAGTAGCCATGGAGACATCTCACTATATAAAGATGTGCATTACAATTCATTTCCAACATTGTATCAAACCCATTCCTCCATTCACTACCCAAACCGATGTGATTTGATGCCCTAAAATCTTCCTTAGGCACTTCCAGACCAGACAATTGGTTCAACGACCAACCACTGAAAAGAATTTCGATCCTGCCTTTATAGCCTTCTCAATGTGGACCTGAGAAAGAAACAAGCAGGAAAACCTTCAACAATCCCACCAACTATAGTTAAAACATTAATTTCAGCCATCTATTACGTATTAATAGTGATCCCAGAGGTTGTTAGCATGTTCCCAGGTGGTGGGAGGAGTATGGAAGGAAAAACAGTCGGCCTTTGACAAATCGGACTTCGGAGGTCAGACCTTCGTTGATCAGCTTACACTTTGGAAGAGAAGATAAGAATCGGCTGACCCGAAATATTTAAAGAAATGAAACTCGCCGGGGGTCGGGCCTCAGGCCTTCCACTTTTCACCTTCCAAAAGGAAGGACGAAAAGACAACCCCCGCCCACTGATGCCCACAACACTTAGAGGAATTTTTGTTCTCCAGACTTCAGCCACGTGTCAGCAGTTCGCAACAACGTGCCCCTCGTCGGGTCCCACTCAATTGACACTGCAACCATGCATAAGACTTAGAAGAATTTTGGCTTCGTTGGACTTCGGCCTTCGAGCCTTCACTATTCTACCTTCCAAGAGAAAGAAGGGAGAAGGAAAACATCCTGCCTGCCGCTCGCACAACTTATAGAAATATCCTTGCAGACTTCATTCGTCGGACCTTCTTCCTTCCACCCTCCTAAAAGAAGATGGAAAGTCACAAGCCCGACCTCCGATGCCTGATACACTTAGGCGTTTTTGCAAGAAACCAAGGTGGACTTCGGAGCCGACAGACATGGCATAGCGAAGAAGGGAACCTCGAACTTTGAAACTCTGAAAAGGCAAAAAATACAAGGAAACACTTAGAATTTTTTGGACTTAGTCATTTTGGTGGTTTTTTCTTTGCATTTCAAAAGGCAAACACATGGAAACTTTGTGAAGGGAACCCATGGAAAATATCTCTGATCGGGCATAAATGATAGGTTCTTCAATAGGGCACAAAGTGGGATTCACTGAATTTGGGGCAAAAAGCAGCACGCTGGGAACTGTTTTTTTTTAGGTGTCAACAGGCCGTACTCTTTCCTGCTGGCCGTACAAGCTTGCCGGGGTCGTGGGAGTTTGGTGAGAAGGGACGCCTAGAGTTTTGAGCATTTGTGGTTGGTTAAGGTCGCCTATGCCTACATAGCACTAGGTTTTGATTTGTGAGCAGATTTAGAGGCATTCTGGAGTGTGGCATCTATGGTTTGGATCCTAGTTTGCTGGGTTTCTTGATGTTCATAAAAAATAATTGTAAACAGCAAATGGGTATGTTTTATAATTCATTGTAATGACATTTCCCCATCTGGGTATCTTTAGTTTTGATAATCAATTGTACTTTCAGTTTATTGCTGACTTTTTGGTATTTGAAAATATTGCTTTTGAAGAGTTATCTCAGTTTTGCATTTATTGCAAATATATCTATCGTGAAACACAACTTCTGCATCTCCATCTACTTCTATAAAACACTTCAAAAACTGAAAACAAAACAACAGAAAAACAAAACAAAACAAGGATGTATGTTACAGCTATGATGTACAAAATCAAATTGTGGCTTGGATCCACAACCGTTACCTCATGCTTAGCCATCAAATCTTGAGTATCAACAAGGTAAGGCTTCTTACCACTATCATCCTTATATGATTTATCTATCACCTCATGATTATGTGAAGATAATGGATTGTTGTTCATAATCAGAAAATCAAAACTTTCATCATACCTTTTTGTAGTGTCTTCGTTGATCTCAAGCACATTTTCCTTCATTGTTGAATGCTCATCATCAAGTGTTGGTCCAAGAGATGTATCCAATTGAAAATCACATGCCTCACTAGTGATAATATTGCATAGTTACACGGAGTTTTGGGGATGGGGACGGGGGGACGACAGGGGACGCGTTTCGGGGACGGGGGGCAGGGGGCCTAAATTTGGGGACGGCGGGGGGCGGCGTGCTAAAATACATATAATACTTGAAAAATTAGTTATAAAAAGATGTATAACTGTAGAAGCCTAAGGAATAAGTAAAGTTTAGAGTTTAAACACATTGCAATGATTTCATTGAACTAGTGAACATTGAAACAATGTACTTAAATTTAATAGACATTGGAATGAGAACTAGATGTTTCATAATTTGAATTTCATAATCATTGTTCATAATTACAATCAAGTTTCAACAATGTTCAAAATACTAAAATAGTAAATACTAAATAGTAAATAGTAAATGCCAAAATGATTAATGGCCTGCTGCCTCCAATGATCTAATCATCCCCAAGCTCTATGTCGATCTCCTCATCATTGGAACTGTTGGAGACTCAACGATGCAGGCACAACAGAACTCCACGCATGGTGCAAAACAATGAAACAAAGAAAAGAAAGGTTAAAAATGAGACATATTAAACTTAGAGATGCTTTTAGGTTTTCATTTTCCTTGAAATTAAAAAAAAAATGATTAAAAAATGTTTTTCAGGGGGACGTCCAGAAGTCTCCCCAAGGAGAGATGGCGGGGAGGCAACAGGGGGGTGTTTCACCGAAGTCTCCTCGTCCCGGAAACGTCCCCCGTGGAACTATGTAATATTGCTAGAACACAAGCAATCTACTTAAAGGGGGGGTGAATCAGTAGATCAATAAAACTTATAACTTCAAGCCTCTATAATGTAGATCAAATTAACTTTCAATGCAATAACATCAACAACAAGAAAGCATGCACACATGAACACCAGATATACATGGAAGACCCAATATGGGAAAAACTATGGTGAGAAAATGCTGCTAGGATCTACCCTCCTAATCCAACCTCACAAATGAAACCTTGATTACAATGTATAAGAGCACCAACTCTAAGGAATCACCAAATCCCTGATTTAAGAGCACCAACTGTGAGGAGACTACAATCCCCTGATCTGAGCACCAACTTAGTTCACAGGAGGCACCAACCTCACTGAATCTTCACATATACATGTATGCAGTCATTTGGTTCTTCATAAACCTCAATTGCATCAATTCAAATCATATACAGTCTTCTCCTCTCACACAGATTCACTCTACACTGAATTCTTCTCACGCCTGCAACATCAATCTTTCTTTCTGTCACACATTGATTCCGTTTTCAATCGCTTATATATATGTAGCTAACTCTGCATACACTTGCACATTTGCATGTGCACACTCCAATTTTTCTGTAGCTTTAAAACTCCAGTTTTTCTGCACTTCCACTTTTTGCATGTCCAGAAAATCAACTCTGCATGTAGCTTTGTGCATACTTTAAATCTGTTTTTCTGTTGTTGTCTCATCATTAAAATCAACTATAGTCGTAGTTCTATTTATATCTTTATGTATGCAAAACTCCAACTTTTCTGCATTTGCTTTTATCCATCCTCATCGCCATGCAATTTGTTGTTTTCACCATCATCGCCATGCATACACTATCAGTCCTTATCTTCAAAAAAAGTATTCTGATTCGTGCCAAAAATATAGCCGTTAAAACATTTTATTTATTTCATTTTCCTTTTCTATCGGCGATTTTATCATTTCGCTAACCTTGGCTTTTGGCCCTTTATCGGCGATCTTTAAGTCTTGAGAACTTTGCCTTTAAACTCCTTTATCGGCAAACTTTACTTTTTCCGAACCTCGGCCTTGTCTGCTTCTATTGGCAAATTCTCGTTTCTTCGAACTTAGATCTCTTTGCCTTTTATCGGTGATTTCTCGAAATCTAAAACCTCTCTTTCTTTGCCTCTATCGGCAAATGTTACTATTTACGAACTTCGGCTCTTGTCTCTTTTATCGGGGAAAAGCTCATTCTTCGAACTTTTCTTCTCTACCGCCTTTATCAGGGAAATCACTTTTTCACAAACCTTGGCCGTCTTCTTCTTTATCAACAATTCCTCCAAATCTCAAACTTTGCTCTTTGGTTGCCTTTGTCGGCAAAAAGTCTTTTCCTCGAACTTTTGCCCTTTATCCATTCTATTGGCAAAAGTTACTAACCACGAACCACGGCTTAGTTTCCTTTATCGGCACAAATGACAAACCGCGAACTCACTCCTTGAGGTCTTTGTCGCCTAGTCAGCAAACCGGAAAAAAGGCTAACTTGAGAACAAGTTAGTCTTTCACAAACTTTCTCGACAACAAGTAAAACACTTGTTTTTCTTTCAACACTTTCCTTTGACAACGCCTCCATCGGCTAGTCGGCAAATCGATGAAAAACCGAACTTGTGAACTAGTTCTAAAACTAAGAACTTCATCGATAACTTAAACTTGGAACTTCTAAGTCTTCATTGAAAAGACTTTTCCTCCTCTTCTGTTGGCAAAACGCCAAATTGGCGAACCAGCAAAAAACATAACTTTTGAACTGCCGAAACTTAAACTTTTTCTCTCTTTCCAAGTCATCGAAAACTCTTTACCTTTTTCCTCTGTCAGTGAATCGGCAAAAACCAGAACTGGTAAACCTGCTAGTTTTCGAATTGAAGAAATCTCCGACTGGCTGTAACTTAGCCAATTTTCGCCCAAACTTCACCAAACTAAAACTAGGTATACCCATTTGGGTTTTTAACAAAATGAAGTCCTTAGTTTGGTCATACGACTTGAAATGGCAACAAATCAATAACTCTTCCTTTCTTTGCCTTAGTCATTTTGCTTCTATGCACTTCTCCTCTGCCATCCAACTTTGACATCAATAACAATATATCAACAATCTCCCCCTTTGTCATTGATGGCAACACTCATGCATAAACTATGCTTAGTGCTGCTCTAGTGTTGCTCCCCCTTACTCTTACTCTTCCCCTTTGTCATCAATGGCAAAGGGAGGTAATCAACCTCCTTTTTGATAGTTAACTGCTACTGTCTGAAATGCTTCTCCTCACCATGTCACAGGAACTTGTGACATCTAAACTACCATCTATCTACCTGCTCCCCCGGAGAGGTAGTCACTATCCAAAACAGGGATAAAAAATATGACTTGATCTGCTCTCCTTGGACAGCTGCCACAACTGCACTTCTACTAGTGAGAAGGAGCAATAACTCCTAGCTTTTGCCTAAGATTTTCAAAAGTATCTTTGGTGAGTGGCTTTGTGAAAATATCAACAATTTGATCTTGTGTGCCGACATACTCCAACTTGACTTCCTGATCTGCAACTCTTTCCCTGAAGAAATGGTATTTAATGGAAATGTGTTTTGTTCTTGAGTGCATCATAGGATTCGTTGAAATATTGATTGCACTTGTATTATCACAAAGAATGGAAATAGGATCATCAAACTCTACCCTTATATCCTTGAGTGTTTGCTTCATCCATAAAACTTGTGTACAACATGAAATAGTAGCAACATATTTTGCCTCAGCAGTGGACAATGTGACTGAATCTTGCTTCTTGCTGAGCCAAGATACCAACCTATCACCACGGAAGAAAGCTCCACCATTGGTGCTTCTCCTGTCATCTATACTTACTACCCAATCAGCATCTGTATATGCAGTAAAAATAAAATCATCATTTCTAGGGTACCATAATCCATACTCCACAATACCTTTCAGATATCTAAAGATTCTCTTGACTGCTTGAACATGAGATTCCTTAGGAGCAGCTTGAAATCTAGCCACCATGCATACTGCTTGCATGATATTTGGTCTGGATGCAGTTAGGTATAGTAAGCTACCTATCATAGATCTATACATCGTCTGATCTGTATCAGGTGATTCATCATTCTCGCTCAACTTGCATCTTGTCATCACGGGGGTACTCATAGGCTTACAGTCTTCCATCTTGAACTTCTTGAGCATTTCCTTTGCATACTTGGTTTGTGATATAAATATACCTCGGTCTAATTGTGATATTTGTAAACCAAGAAAGAAAGAAAGTTCTCCAAGCATGGACATTTTGAACTCTTTTTGCATCTGATCAGCAAATTCTTTGCTCATCTTGTCATCACTACCACCAAAAATAATGTCATCAACATATACAACAACAATCAACATGTGCTCACCTTCTGATTTGAAGTATAAGTTGCTATCTGCACATCCTTTTCTGAATCCTTGTTGCTGGAGGTAACTATCCAACATAGAATACCAAGCCCTAGAGGCCTGTTTCAGACCATACAAAAGCCTTTTTCAGTCTGCAAACATAATCTTCTTTCTCTGACAACTGAAATCCTTCAGGTTGCTCAATATAAACTTCTTCATTAAGATTCCCATTCAAAAATGCAGATTTAACATCCATTTGGTAAACCTTGAAGTTATAAACAGAGAATGCCAAAAACATCCTAATGGCTTCCAATCTTGCTCCAGGTACAAATGTTTCTTCAAAATCTATGCCTTCAACCTATGCATATCCTTTACACACCAATCGTGCCCTGTTTCTCACGACTTCTCCATCCTCATTTAGTTTGTTTTTAAACACCCATTTAGTGCCTATCACGTTCTTATCTGTAGGCCGTGGAACCAATTCCCACGTCTGATTTTCTCAATCTGATTGAGTTCCTCTTCCATTGCATTGATCCATCCTTCATCCTCACTAGCATCAGTAAATGTTTTAGGTTCAATCTTAGAGAGTAAAGAGAAATTTACTTGTTCGTTTGCCCTAGAAAGTTTCCGTCTTGTTTGCACGTCTTCATTTTTATTGCCGATTATTTGCTGTTCTGGATGATTTTTCTGCACATATCTTGCGGGCGCCTTACTAGTTGATTCTTCAGGCTGACCTATATCTTGACTTGGCCGATCTAGAATGAAACCTTGGTACTCAAATAAAAATTGAATTCTCTTTTCCTTCCTCAAATAGGCCGACTAGCCTCTAGATATCTTGGCACCCAATTCAAATTTGAAGATTTGAATTTGTCTTCTATCTTGTCCTTCCAAGTCAGTCCAGATTAATAACGCATCAAGTAAGTCTCCATCATGACGGCGCACATAGGAAAGATATGAAATGTTATCAAATCCATCAAATATCCATGTTCCACTTATCTCCAAGATGGTTTGCTCCATGTGAAAATAAATTATTTTATTCAAATTGAATGTATCAAAGACATCCGAAAAATACATCAAGTCACCTCCAACATTTGAAATGCCCTCCAAAAATCCTGAGGTGTGAGAATTGGCTTCAAAGTCCTTCCGTGAACACTCCGAAAAAGGGGACATTACAATCCTCCCTTCCCGAGATTGCTTGTCCTCAAGCAATAGCAAGCATGCATCATGTGAGATAGTGTCAAATTGTAATGTGCCGAACTAGGGTTTTGCACCAGATTTATGAATTGACAATGTTTCAAATAGAAACCCTAGGACTGAATTCTGATTTTCTTATTTGCACTTTACAATTTGTCTTCAATAACATGAAATATAGACTAGCATGTACCAAAATATTGATGGAAAAACAAGCATGCACTTATAATCTACTTCAATATGAATTGCACCATGAGTTACAAACATCAACTCAATCAGATCTTGCTGATATGAAATCAGATTGCTATAATGCTTCAATTACATTCATTCCATGGCTCTATGACAGCCAAAATACAAAACAGGGACTGCTTATACAAAATCAGAGATAAACATTGAGTGGAGAGATAAGATGATAACCTTCAAACACAAGGGCGGATCCCTTCAATATCAGATCGGCCTGCAAATTAGAGTTGAATGATGACAATGAAACCACGAAGTGCTGATGTAGACTGCAGAACCATTCCAGCTAGCTGATCGACCTCTTCATGAAGATGAAATGCATGGTTAAGCCTCCAATGCTGGCTGTATGACCTCTAGTCTTGAGCACTTGACCTCCAATGATGTTCGCTACCCTGGAGATGCAGATAAGCCCTGTATAAGGATGATACCAGCAGCTTTATGCAGTTCCAAATGGATGGCAATGAGCACAAAGTCAAGGCGGATGCCTCTAGCATGTAGCGCTACTTCCAACAATGAAAATACCACCCTAAGGGAGCGACGGCTAGGGTATGATGTCTCCTGTACTGAAAATCTGCAAGGAATATATCATCAAACAGCCAACGACTACCTTCAAACAAGGCGCTCCACAAGGAATGTGATCTTCTACAAATCGACGCTCAAGGATGCAATTCAAATGACCTTCAATGTCTCCAAATAAGATGCAAAGGATCTTCAAGTCTTCAACAATTATCTTCAGTCAAGTCTCCAATGCAATCAGCCATGAATGATGTATCAATTATGCTCCAAGAATCTTCAATTCTCCAATGAAGCACAAATATGAACTCTGTATGAATCCACCTCCAAGATGTGATTGAGTTTTCGTCCAACACACCTGTAATGTCCCCTTCTCATTAGTGATATCCAGGATAGACCGTTAGCCTATCCGGTAGGCTAGTCGGAGGCAATAATTAGGGTTTCCAGCTGTGTGGTGATATCTTCTAAGCTTTCGGGGATCTGTTTGTCAGTGTATGGCAATTTGATTACTAGATTCCTTTTGGGTTTTCAAAGAGCTTCAGGGTGATATGACATGCATTGGCATCCGAGGACTTTCTTGAGCTTACTATTTTTAGTAAGTACTATTTGTTAGCGTATGGCAGTTTGATTACTGGATTCCTTCTGGGTTTTTAGAGAGCTTCAAGGTGATATGACATGCATTGGCATATGAGGACTTTCTTGAGATTACTATATTTAGTAAGTACTATTTGTCAGTGTATGGCAGTTTGATTACTAGATTCCTTCTGGGTTTTCAGAGAGCTTCAAGGTGATATAACATGCATTGGCATCGGAGGACTTTCTTGAGCTTACTATTTTTCGTAAATACTATTTTAGGCAGCATGATCTATGGCAGAGTATGGCGTTGAGTTCTTCCTTGACAGTCCTTGCTTGGGATGGACAAAAATAATATAATATGGGCACTTTATTATTTTATTTATAAAAAGACAACATTGGCATAATTAAATATTATAAAGTTAAGTTGTACCCCTATGCGTAGGAGACACAACTTAAAGTTGTTTTAAAAGGGGGACCATGTGAGCATTTAAAAATTAATTAATTATTTATGCCAAAAGGGAATGCCTAGGGAAAGTGGGAAAAAGAAAGAAAATAAAGTGTTTTTTTCTAATCCTAGGGAAAAGTGAAAAAAGAAAGATTAGAAAATGATGGAAAGAAATGTTTTTTTTCTAATTTTTTAAAAGAATGTTTCCTCTCATGTGTGGCGCCCAATATTGGGGAAGTTTCCCAAAGCTTTCAAGGAAGAAAATATAAAAGGATGTGAGGGCTTCTCTTTTTATTATGCTATGGATATTGTTGATATTGAAATGTAATTGGAGTTCTTATTGATCTCAGGGCTTTGAGGACGAAAACCCTCATGGTTAACATTGGTTTTGAGTTTGAAAGATAACCCCTAGCTGATTGATTGTGGAGGAATTCATCTAGGGTTTCTAAAGGTGCTTCATTGCAAGAATTCGAATTGGTGCAATTGCTGATGTATTATTGCACTTCTGAAAGGAGTTTTGAATTGATGCAATAGCTGGTTTAATATTGCATTTTATTGGAGAAATTGCATAGTTGCAGCCGCTGGTCTATTGTTGCAACTGTAAATTATTGCACTTCTGAATTAGAAGTCTGGTTGAATGCAATAGCTAGTTTATTATTGCAATTACACAAGGGTTTGCAAGTTGCAGCAGCTGGTTTATTGTTGCACTTGAAGGATTTGTGTTGAATCGCTTTGAGTTAGTAGCTGAAATCAACTTCTTTGGAGGCATCTAAACTGATGTTAACAGTTTGTTGCTGTTACATGTTGGAGAACTCGTCTTTGAAGTCAGGCATCCATTAAAGGAAGATTCTAGTTTGCTGATATAAAGTTTTCAGACTTGCATTTATTGGCTTGGGTCTGGGTATGATCATTTGTAATTCAAAGAGGTGTCTATTCTGTTGTATGACTGCTGCAAACTTAATACTTCTTCCTGGCAACCATTTCCAAAGGGATTCAAGGCATGTTTGCCTATGAGTTCATGAATTGTAACTCCTAGATTTTTTGGGTATTGTTGTTTTAGATAATAGGGGTTATTTTATGAACTGGGTTGTCAATATATTGTGAAAATAATGAGTATTTAAGCTAGTATAAAAATCTAGAATTTTCAACTGTGAATTCCCAATGCAATTTCAGTTTTGAGTTAAAAATTATTATTGCAACATTTCTTGTTTTGTTGCATTATATTATTGTATCAAACATTGCCAATATATCACAAACATTTATCAAAACAAACCAAACAAGGCAAAAAATTTGTGTTAGCAAGTGTCCACCTGGGGTGGGACATTACAGCACCTCCACAAGGGTTTTCGTCCTTGAAAGTTGCCAAAGTATTCGTGATGCTGGAATGAGCTCCCTCAACCTTCTTTTATACTTGGATCTTCTTTTCCGTCGTTGAAGCCAACAAATTCAAATTAAAGATTTGAATTACCTTTTCCCTCCGATGTCGGCCAAAGTAATATTTTATTTATTTTCCAATCACCAAGATAGCCGCCCAAAATCAAATATTATTTTATTATTTTATTTTTCACCTTCTCCTAGATGGGCGCTCCTCCAAGAAATAATAAAATATTATTATTTATCCCTCCAAATTAGCCGCTCCAATTAAATAATATTATTTAATTTATTTACCTCTTTTCCATTTGGGAGCTCACATTAAATAATAGTAAAATATTATTCTTTAATTCCTTTTCTCCAAAGTGGGCGTTTGATGCCAAGATAAAATAATATTATTTTTATTTTTAAAATCTCCAAATGATTCGCCCAATTCCACAAGCCATTATTTTATTATTTTTATCCCTTGATAATTAATGCAAAATTACATTAATTTATTTTCCACTATGTCGGACATTGACTGAGCCTTATGAAATAGCTTTCCATTTTCCAAGCCTCTGAACAACGTTATCTTCTCCAAACCTTAGCTCAACCAAAATTATTCCCTTGTTTGATGAATTAGCCTACGGGAATGAGGATAGGCTAACTCAGACTCCTATTGGGTGATTATGCCGGAAATGGGGACATTACACAAATGACATGTAACTCCATCCAATCAAATGCCCTGTAATCACACACAACCTCCTCAACCTATCGCTGCAACTCCTATGAAGAATATGAAGAATGCAATGCGAAGTGAGCTCCGGTGGCAAAAGCCATACACATTCAAACTCGACCTGGCCCCATCCTCCAAACTATGAATATATGCTCACAACCACACACACCAACACCTCCGAGTCTCCAAAGGCTTCACCATCTATGAGTGCTAAGTCCAACAAAGACCAAATACCATGCCATCACAAAGCCATGAAGAATACCATCCCTGTCAACAAATGATGAAGAATGTGAATTCTGAAACACAACAACTTGTCACCCAGCTTCCGTTGTTCCACACTGTTAAAAACACAATCTACGCTTCGTGAGTTGTGAAGCAACTCATCTAGATCCCAAGTGTTAAGCCTGTCACCACTTGGATCCCAAATCACCCTGTCATCACATTTGGCAAACATGAAGAAATGGAAGCATCTCAAAGAACTATCTACCCAAAACCAATCTCCAACTCCTATGGATCTCCCATGGATGTGAAGAATACCCAACGTAGGTGCAAGAAAGTGCATAACCGCTCCTCCTAGGTTGCTGATGTAGAACAGAACAACAACCTCATGACTGAAAATCAGACCCATATAGATGCAAATAACACTGCCACGGTCATAGGATGATAGAGTATCAACCCTATGCCACTCTCCATTGGCGAGGAGATGATGCAACTCTCCTTCAAACTCCAAACAACTGCTATCCTCCAAAAGTTATGCAAGAAACCCAAGTTCCATAAGGTAGAACAGCCATCTCCTATCAATGTAGGGAGTAGATTCTTACGAGCTAGGGCTGGAACACCAATGCAAACATGCTCATCTCCACACCCAATGCCATAGTCATGCTGTAATACAAACATTATTGCCTCAAGGTCACAAATCATAGCAATGCCTCCATACCTAGGTTGATGAGCCAACTGCATCTCCAAAGTATGTCAATCACATGCAAGTACCTCCATGGCACACATCACAAATATCTAAAATAGAGCAACTACATACCCCACCAAAGAGTCATCAACAAGATGAATCTCATCACAATCAAGCTCCTCAAGTGCTCCATGAATGATCAAAGACCAAACCAAATCTGCATCACCCATATCTCCATCTACATATGTAGTCATAACACTAGTGGTTGATCCACAAAGTGTATGCTCCATAATGCCAACCAAGTCTATGATGTGACCATTCAAATGGTTCTCCAAAAGAAGTGACACCAAGTACCCATGAAGCAAGCTCTATGAACGAACAAAGAATTCTAAATCATACCTCAAACCTGATTGCTCCACTTGCTTGGCCACCATACAAAGCTCATTGCTCATATGCCACATGTTTTGAATCTTCTTTGCCTTTGCCATGACATGTTGTACTCACTTGGTCCTCTTGTGTCTTGGACACACCAATAAAACCTCATGCTTGTCTCCCAAATGAGTGCCAACAATAGAAGAAAACTTCTTTCTATCATCCTCATGAGTAGGAGCTGCCAACTCAAGATTATGCAAAGCCCAAGGATTGTTGTTTCAAATCAGAAAATCAGAACAGCTATAATACCTTTCCATAGTGTCTTCACTCAAATCTGCACACCTTTTTTGTTTGCTTTCCTCAAGGGACTTCTCCTTTGCTTGCCCCACCATCATGTATTCTTCCCTTGGAGAAAAGAGATCTAAGGTGTGACTCCCTTTGCCTCTTTGCTTGATCTAGCTGATTACAATGTTCCTTGACCTCTTGCAAGTGTTGTTTTTCTTAGGCAGCCAACATCTTAGCCTCCTTTGCTCTTTGTAGCCAGCCGTCACACAAGACTTGAGTTCTCTTGACACCTTCCAAGGTATGGTGAACAAATTCAGACTTCTTGTGGCCTGAGTCTTCAATACCTTCCTTATGTTCCACACCCAAATCACAAGTGCCAATCTTGGAAGATTCTTCTACCTCATTCTCTTCATGTGAGGTGGTTGTTATGAATGAAGGAATAGGACTGCTGTCATGAATCAGAAAATTAGATCTGCTGTCAACTCTTATCATGCCATCCTCTAACTCCTCAACCACGTCCTCTTCCTTGGCTTCATGTTCTCTTACAAGTGCAGATCCCCAAGGTGGTTCTAACTGAAAATCACTTGCCTTCAATCTGAATCGGACCTCTATCCCTTTTGCTGCCTTGTCATGATATTGTGAAGGTAGGGGACTACTGCTACACACCAGAAAATCAGTCATTACCTCTTCTTCTTCCATGGATGAGTGCTCATCAATTAGTGCCGGTCCCAGGGATATCTCCCATGGAAAATCAAGTGTGTTATGTGCCATAACTTTTGTCCCATGGCTGCAAGCTAAATCTTCATGTACATATGTCTCTTCTATCTTCATGTCTTCCTCATAGGACCCTTCAAGGCCTTCCTCCATGATTCCATTTTGTGTCATCTTCCAACAAAGCTTATCCTCACACTCTTCCGATTCTTGAAGAGCCCTTTGAGTGCTCCTCAATGAATCCAGTGTATCCTTAAGCTCAAGGGTGAGCTTGTCCACCTCATCTTCTTTTCTTTTCAAAGCATCTGGGTATATCTCACCAAGTGTGAGGAGATGATCTCTATCAGCAAGAAAGTGTAGGCAGTTTGACTTCACTACCATCAAAGCCTCCTTGAGTTTGTGCAAATCATCAAGAGATATACCTCCTTCAAAACCTTCATGATCCATTAGTGTCTTCCAACACAAATCTGCCATCATCTTATGAATATCATCAAAGCGAATTAGGGCTGCCATAATTTGACTATCATTTACCTTCAATTGCCCTTCCAGGTGATGTGACTTATGAGACTTAAAATCTTCATGAAACATTTCTAATCTGTCTTCATTATGATGAATAACACCGCCGTTATAAGAATGATCAATCATTACTGATGTGGCACATTCTATGACAGCATACCCTTCTTCCTTGTAGTCGTTAGGAAGACACATGTGCTCCTTATTGGCTGCTCCAAGAAGTGAATTCTCATCCTGCTAGAAATGTGTGAGTACAACTTCATCTTCTATAGGTGTTGCACTTATCAATAGATCTCAACATCATTGGTTCATCCTTAGATGTGAGTCCCATAGTTTCAAACCAACTCCAAGGTGTAATGTTCATGACAAACCATACATTATCAAACTGTAGGATCTTCTTACTTGGCATGATCAGCTCTTCGATCAAGTGCTCCTCATACAACTTCAATAGGTAGTCAACAAATGTGATCATGTGCATAGAACAAGGATCGTCGCACTTACTATGGAGTGACTTACCTTGTATGTAGCTTTGCCTCATGAACATCCTTTCATGCATACCCTCATTGACTGTTCCAAAAGTTGTATCCTCCATCCCAAAACTGAAATTTGCACTTTCATGTGAAAACCACCTCATAGGTGTGACGGTCATAGATGATTGTTTTTCTGATTTGTCACCTTCTTCATCAAATTTCTGTTTTGAAGCTAGGGCTGTATCATAACCCGCAATCTCCTTGAAGTCTTCTTGATGGGTTAGGTCTTCCTTCAAATCTAAAATAATGTTCTTTTCCACACAGCCTTCTACATCACCTTCCTCAATCCTAAATTGAATATTTCCATCATACCATGTAAAAGAAGTTTGATCCAACATACCCAAGTTAATTTGCTCATCACCTTCCTGGCCATTTTGATGTAGAGATAGTGCGGTAATGTTATGCTCAAGAAATGGACCATTAGTAGAACCCATGTCTTCATGTGGCTGATTACAAGGAAGCACTTCTTTTACCACTTGAACAATTTCAACATGCTCTTCTTCAACGACTGTTCTAGGACCTTGTTCACCTATAGGTTGATCAATAACTATCGGTTCACCATTCTCCCAATCATTACCCTTGTCAAACTCATCATAGAGTTTTCTAGATATTTCATTTGTAGATGTGGATGAGTTGCTATAGTGCCTAGATTGTCTTGATAGGGAGTCTTCATATTGTTGCAAGCTACGAGCTAAACTCCGTTGTGACCGCATAAGATCTTGCCCTTATTTGGGTAAAATTATTCATGATGCCTTCAACACTTGGACTCTCATTATGCCTCTTAGGTCTTCGTTCTTGCTTTTGCTTCTTTTTGTCCAACCAACATTCCAAGTAGCAACTGAAGGAGAGATCATTTCTAACTTCTTGTGGAAGTGCAAGGTAATCATCATAGGCAACTGATATATCATCAACAACTTCGGAACCCATGATTCATAACTGCATAAGGATAGATCAAATCCTTTTCCACATAACATGCAAGGATAAAGCCGAGCCAAATCACTACCAATTGATGGCGAACTTAGCTGCTGATCTTATACTCATGAATGCTAATAGGATAAGATTTTACAAACCCTCCAGGTGGTAGGGTCCAAGCTTTGATACCACTGTAATGTCCCGAACTAGGGTTTTGCCAATTTTTCTGATTTTTGTCTTTCAAATTCTGCCCTAATTTTCTGCACTTTAATTTTCTGCTCAAAACCCTAGATCTGATTTCTTTTTCTGCTCTAAACCCTAGACTGAAAAATGATTTTTATTGCTGCACCTTATCAATTGATTTCACCAAGCAAGACAGCCTAAAACATGTAAAATGATGGCAAATGAAACTAAATAATGACATTCATATCCTCCATGAATTACACAATGAAATACACAATCTAATCTCATCAAAACTCACACACAAGTCTGATTTTCTGAGTTGAACCACTGCTGCTATAAACCAGAATTTTGAATATGCAAGTTACTTTCAAAAACATAGGCCAATCATGCCCAACATACATCAAATCTCTGCTGTTACAAATCAGACCTGGTATTAAGCTTGTACATACCAAAAACAATAGCAAAATGACCTTAGAAGATGATAGGAAAGATCTCCAAGGGCTGCGCTCCAACTAGGGCTTGAAACCCTAGGTCTTCAATCCTCAAAAACACAATGGAAATACACTCCCAAGGATGTGCTCAGATCTGAATTGACTGCTGCTCCAAAGGATGATGTCAAAATTGGCCACAAAAGCCAACAAACATCCATAAACGTCTCTCCCAAAGGTGGCGCTCAAGAATAGGGTTAAACCCTAGGCAATTTGTCAACAATGCACAAAAGAAAACACCTCCAATGATGGGCAAATCAGGCCTGCTCCTCTGCTGTTTCAGATCTACAACTAAATCATGCACAAGGATTACCAAAAATCACCTCCAATGCTGATCGCTCCACCTCCAATGAGCGGCGCTACAAACAAGGACAACTCCCAATCCAATGATGATCAATTCACACCCAAGGATTGCCTTCAAGAAAGATCTCCAAATCTGATTTGCAATCTGCTCCTCTTCTTCAAATGATGCCAATGAAGTACAAGTAGACCTCCATTATGAAGTCTTCCCAAGATGAGATTGGATTTTCATCCAACTCACCCTTTATTCTCAAGGGTTTTCGTCCTTGGAATAAGCTGCTCAAAATTGCAGACCAAAAGAAATTGAATAACCAATCCAATATCCCTGAAATGATCCTCAATCACTTGTATTTATACATGAAATTCACCCTTTTACAAATGCTGGCCGACCTCAAGACATTTTTCTTCTTTTTATTTTCTTTTTTCTTATTTCCTAGGCCAACCTTCTAATATCCTGCCTACGATATTTTCTAAAAATACTGATCAATACTTTTCAAAGTCCTTTAACAATATTACATATACAGTTCCGTGGCAGTCAAATACATAGAATCATACAATTATATAAAGCTAATCAATGATATCAGGATCAGACTTGACTGATAGGAGTTTCAGAATTGTTTATCATTCCAATTAGTAATGCAAAGCCAAAACACAAGGATGAACCACTGTCACAAAATCAGTCTTGGTTACATTGACAATTATGGCTCATGGCAGCCAATACACAGACCTATAATGCTGATACAAATTCAGAGAAAATCAACATACCAAATTAGATTATCAATGTCTGATCAATAGATCTTCAATGATGACCAAAATCGCTGCCAAACAACTTATTGTCTAATCGTTGATCTTCAATGGTGGGTTGCTGCCACAAAGATAGACTGATCGCTGTCCTGTGTAGGATTAGAGGATGGCACAGAAAATCTCCCAATAACTATTATATTAGCACCTGCTGATATGTGAGTATTTTGCTGTAGCTGAACTAGTTCCTTTGCTGCGAATGCTGTGTTCCTTTATTCCCACGCAAGCTTCTTCAACACTTCAGAAATATGATATAGAGTCTTCAACATATATTGTTTTCTCTTTAGCAATTTCACTATTCTTTATGATACACTGGCAAATGACTTCCTTACCTATCAGTTGGGACGCACGAATTCAACTCTTACTCACACACCGATTTCCTTTGACACATAAACAATCCACTTATTATTCAGATACTCTATAAAATGAATCCTTGATAAAATGCGAATCCCTTTCAAGTGGCTGCAATTTCATATGGTGCAATCAGCTTTTCAAAGTCCACATTTCTTTATTATCCTGAGCTGCGTCAAATCTGGATTTCTCACAAAATAACACTAATCAATTTAAATCTTCAAATATCATATATGATGCATATGCTGTGACCCACATTCCATTATAGAAGTCTGCTGGAAACTGTCAGAAACTGTCTACTTACAGCCAACAATTAGGAATCTAAAATCACAAATTATTCTTCATAAACCCACGAACTACTTCTTTGTCTTCAAGTTCAAGTAATATATGAAGTGGCTGGCTCTTAGTGGGATTTGGGGCCTACCGAAATCTGTCTTAGGAATAAAAAATTATTAATACATCTGCTGATTGGAACTTCTGTCAGACATCGTCCCCTTTGAACCAACAATCACAAATAGATATAACTTTCAATACTTTCTAAAATAGCATTTTAATATTGAAATCAATATCTGATGTAAATCTGAAACAAACATTAGAACAAATGCCAAACACATGTATATCTTCAAATCTGGATCATTTATTCAATTTATAATGTAGAAATAAGATCTTCAAATCTGCATACAAACTTTTCAATGAGATACAATGACTATCATCCTTCAATTACTAACAATGGTCTCCGACCCAAATATCGAAAACCCAGCAATATACTTAAACCTCAAACAACTTTGAAGCACAACTGTGAAACCTGAAGTGATTTCACCTCTACAATTCACCAAGGGGTCATCTCCTCGGTTCAGCAAAAGCAAGGGGACGTCACCTTGACATAAACTAAATACAAATTTGACAAAAGACATAAAACATCAACTCAAGCATGATCCCAAATGGATCTCAGCTCTCCTTTTAAAACCTTCACAAAGGTTTTTGTGTACATGGTCACACTTTTACAATTTTAAATGCTTACACATGACCTTTTTAAATGTTTGTTTTTGTATACACAATAACACTTTATTTTATAAAGTGTTTTTAAATACTCAAGTAACTTAATTAAATATTAATTTTATAAAGCAATTAAAATATTTTATAAAATTAATTTACAATTAGGACACTTTTAAGTTACTTGCAAAAATGGGGACATGACAGACCTCCTTCAAGGTAGGCGCTCAAGGTGAGATCTAAGCTGACCAAAGGAGAAATAATATTGTTTTATCCTTATTTTCAATTAATTTCATCCAAAAGGCTGACTTATTACTAAGGGTGGCGCTCATCTTCAATCTGGGCTGACCTATAAAAGAATACAAATACTTTATTATTATTTTTTATTCCCAAGGCTGACCTGTTTTTTCTTATCTTGGGCCGACCTATATCTTGACTTAGCCGATCTAGAATGAAACCTTGGCGCTCAAATAACAATTTGAATTCTCTTTTCCTTCCTCTAATAGGCCGACTAGCCTCTAGATATCTTGGCGCCCAATTCAAATTTGAAGATTTGAATTTGTCTTCTATCTCTTCCTTCCAAGTCGGTCCAGATTAATAATGCATCAAGTAAGTCTCCATCATGACGGCGCACATAGGAGAGATATGAAATGTTATCAAATCTGTCAAATATCCATGCTCCACTTATCTCCAAGATGGTTCGCTCCATGTGAAAATAAATTATTTTATTCAAATTGAATGTATCAAAGACATCCGAAAAATATATCAAGTCACCTCCAACATTTGAAATGCCCTCCAAAAATCCTGAGGTGTGAGACTTGGCTTCAAAGTCCTTCTGTGAACACTCTGAAAAAGGGGACATTACATCTGAATTCTGATTTTTATTTATTCACCTTATCAAATGAATTTCACCACACATAGGACATATCTAGAACATAGAAATTGATGGCAAATGAAAGTATATATCTGTGGACTTATCATTCATGAATTACACTATGAAATACACATACAAACATACATAAATCTGAATGCAAGTCTGCTGCTCCAACTGAATATATAAAATGAACATTACAACAAGTTTGTGGCTCAAACATGGCCATACAAATATTCACAATCTGCTGTTACAAATTCAGATCTGAAGTATGAACAACAACATACCAAATTTGATCTCAAAGAGCCAAACAAGATGGGACGACCTCTTCCAAATGGATCTGCAAATCAATGGTGAAGACAAAGGCAGTCCAAAGATATTAAAAACCTTCCTCAAGGCAGCACTCTCATCTGATGATGAATGGGAAGCAAAATGGCAGTGGTTAGGGTTTGTTCACTCAACAATGGTGAGCTTGGCCTCCACAAAAATAGAACTCAACTCAGATCAGCAACATCGGCCTCAAGATCCTTCAATATAGCTTGAACTAATCTGATTTTAACTCTGAATTGCTCCTCCAAGATCGGCGCTCAAAGCTGGGATGTGTTCTAAGCTGATCGCCCTCCAAATGATTGCCAAATGTCACTAAGGATGATCAGCCTCTTCACCCAGCAAGTCTGATATGAAATCTGAATATGCCTCTTCACTAGTGGCGCTCTAGATGACACAAATCTGCTCTACAAGTTGGCGCTCAAACATGTCAATGTTCTCCTTCAATTCGGCACTCCAAGGAATGCAATGAATGTTCAATGTCTTCACAAATGTCTTCTACAAAATGGTGTCACAAATCTAACATCAAATGTGCATGAAACCTTCACAAGATGGCGCTTCAATCTGCAAAATATCTTCAACAAATGTCTTCAATAAATCTGCTGTGAAAGATGAATCATGAATGCTCAAGAAACCTTCAAAATTCTCTAATGAAGTGCAATTAGACTTCCGTTATGAAGCCTCTACAAGATGAGCTAGGTTTTCGTCCAACTCACCTAATATTCGCAAGGGTTTTCATCCTTGGAATAGTTGCAACAAAGTTGCAGATCCACTATGGGAAAATCAGAAATAAACTTAATCCATAATGCCCAAATGCCTTTACAAACCTTGTATAAATACTTGAATTCCCTTTTTTTCCCATAAGCTGGCTGACCAGCATTTGAAAGTTATTATTTTATTGATTTTGGCCAACCAAGAAAGATATTGGCGCCCAAAAATAGACTTGAATTTCTTACACTTTCTTCTTTACTCCTTAAGAGGCTGACCCTATATATTGGCGCCAAAGGTGTTTCAAATAAATCCGACCTAGGAAAAAATAGCATTTGTTTACTTCAATGAGGCCGACCTACTTAGAAAATCGACGCTCAAAGTGAATTGCTTTTACTTAGGCCGACCACAGGGAAGAAGAACTTAATATTTTATTTTCTTTCCTCACAAGTGGCCGACCAAGGTATTCTATTTTTATTTTATTGGACCCACAAAATAGGCTGACCCAAACCTCTTGGTTCCTTCTTTTCCAATGGCACCAATTTCAAATTAAAGATTTGAAATTATTTCGTCCAATATTACCTTCTCCAATGGGTCGTTTCTCTATGAATGCAATTTATTAATTTGCAAGAAATACACCAAAACTATGAGAAAAATATGATATTCCCTCTTCCATGCTCAAATCGCCTACCAAAAATCCCAGGATGTGAAAAATAGAATATTGGCTCTCCAAGGTGATCACTCCAAAAAGAGGGAACATTACAATCCTCCCTTCCCGAGATTGCTTGTCCGCAAGCAATGACAAATCTGTATCCTGCAAAATACCGTCAAATGACAAGTATCTCCATCCAATCAAATGTCTTGTGACCACACAACTCCTCAACCTGCGACTGCAACACCTCAGAAGAATATGAAGAATGCAATGCGAAGTGAGCTCCGGTGGTAGAAGCCATACACACTCAAACTCAACTCGGCCCCATCCCCTAAAGAATGCAATGCTCTCAACCACAAGCACCAAAACCTCCAAGTCATCTTCATGGAGTACTTGCATCAGAGTTTGGAGGTGCATTCTCTTTTGCGGAGTCGGCACAAACATGTGGTTGATTTCTTAATCCAGTTGAGCGTTTACAAATGCAAAGTGTGCAGCAGATGCTAAATCAATTGGTAAAGAGATGGCCATGTTTAACTTCAAGACTCTTCGTGAGAAGTGCACATATGATCCAAAGGAAGTCATGTGGTCAAGGCTGGCTAATAAGTTTACACACATTCTGAGGATCAAGGATTATTGGGCTAATTCTGAAGATGAGTTTGAGGTGTGCCGAAGAGATTTCAGCAGGTTCATAGTGCGTCAAATTGCAGAGTACTTGTCAGAGGATGTAGAGAGCCTTTCAAATGATGATGGGGATGTCTTGTTGCCCGAGTTTGTGAGAGATAACATTGAACAACAACCGCTGCCACAAGTAGATTGGTCATTGAAAGAAGGGACTTCTAATCAAGAGAGGACTAGTGCAATCGTGAAATGTAGTAGATTCTTCTTGAGTTAAAAAACGACTAGAAGAGTAAAGGTGCCTAAGGAGAAAACCCCAGCTTCAAAGCCGCCATCATGAGAAGTTTGGCTCCACCTCTTAGACCAATAACCAAGATAAAAGAAAAGGTGGTTGATGAAGAGGAAAAAGATGATAGCCTTCTTAAAACAGGTATTTCGAGAAGGATTCAAAAATCGAGGGTTGGCATTACTTCGCCAATACAATATGAACAGCCCATATTAATTGCTTCATCACCAGTGATAGAGCCTTCTCCAAAGACTACTACACCTACTCCAAGGCAATCAGAGCCTAAGTCATCATCTCCTGTGTAGAATGTTTCCACGCCACTTGATTCATCAGGAATTGAAGAGCCAGAGACACATGAAGAGTTTTCCACTTTGTTGTAGGAAACAGTTCGAAGAAAAAGGAAGAAACCCTCATATCAGATTGATTTTGGCAAGCTTGACAATGTCTTCAATAAACCAATGGCCAAAAAGCCTAAGCGCTAGATAAGAATATCTAGCACATCTAAACGAGATTTGGTTCTCAAAACAACTGTTCCTCTTGAAGACAAGATTGTTCTTGAAATAAAGCTTGCCAGCTTTTAGATAACTAGAGCCAATTTAGGCTGAAGTACCTGACATACTGATGTCAACATGTTGGAAGTGGTAATAGGGAAAATTAGGGAAAGAGTCATCAAGGACAGAGAAGATAAGGCATCTTTGAAGGCTGAGGTAAAACAGCTAAGGGAATACATTTTCCATCTTCTACATTCTACTTGAGAACTGACATTTTTTTGCCGCAAGTCCTAGAGTCCCTTGATGACTAAAGGCAGCTAAATCAGCTAGTTGTGTATGGTAAGCACTAAGGGATTGGATTGAGGACTTTGTTGGTAGAGGCATAGAAGCAGAAATCGCCAGAAAATCGCGAATCGCCAAGTTATGCGATTTTTAACCCAAATAAATCGGGGTTTTTAATATAAATCGTGCTCGTCAAGGCGTCAAGGGTTTTCATTTTGTTTAAAGCCAGTTTACTGCAAATATAACCCGTATTTAAACTCACACAATTTTTGCCCGGCCTGGGAATAACCGACAAGTTCAAACAATCTTCTGGCGTGAATTTTTTTACAGCATGAGAACAACTGACGATTTCAGAAAATTTTCCGGCGCGAATTTTTTTACGGCATGAGAACACCGACAAGTTCAGAAAATTTTCAGGCACCATTCTTTTTACGGCGGGAAACAATTTTCGAAGCACTATAATGCTCGCATATAAAACCCTATCGGCTCGTACGCAAAATTTTGAGGAATTTACAATTTAAAAAAAAAAATCACCTAGGTTTTGTCATTCTAATATATTTAGAAAATAGTTAATAGTTTCTTTGTTTAAGTTATGTTTAAATTGTTTAGGTAAAATAGATATTTTAAATATTAGAAGATTGTGTTTGAAATAAAATTTTATGTACAATTAAAAATAATTTATAATATTATAATATATTAATGTATAAATATTATAAATAGAATAATAAATACTAATAATATATTTTATACTTAATATTAATACTATAATAGTTGTATTATAATATTAAAATATAATATTAATATTTTTAATATATAATATATTATTTGTATTTATTATTTTATTATAATATTTATATCATTAATATAATATTATATAATAATATCAATAATATTTAATATTATTAATATATAATATATTATTTGTATTTATTATTCTATTATAATATAATATTTTTATCATTAATTTATATTTTTCTAAATTAATATAATATAATATTGTATATATTATATTATTAACATTTATTATAAATATAATAATATATTATAAATATTATTATATTATTATTAATAATTATATTATAATATTAAAATATAATATTTATTATTTTATTATAAAATTTATATCATTTAAAAACAATTAGGATTTCTTCTCTTTTTTGTATTTTTCTATGTTTTTAGGAGGTCCAATTTTTTCACGATTTTTTTATTAGTATTTATTATTTTATTTATAATATTTATATAATATTTATGTCATTAAATTTATATATATTATAAATATAATATTTTTTTTTTTTTTTTTTTTTAAAGATAATGCGCCTGGTAAACTTTTTAATGTGACCGGCGACGCTGGTGCGACACGCCCGCCGGCTCCACGCGAATGCTTTTGCCCGGAGCAATGAACCGGTGAGGCCACAACTGGGGGACCTCATCCCCTAGGAAGAACACTTCAAACCCGCGAGCTCATTGGCCCAACGAAGGCGTAAAGCCTTGCGAGCTCGTTGGCCCAGGTGGGGTTTGAACTCTGGTGGCCGCCACTACAACCGAGCGACTTAACCACCGAACCATGCCATCATCGGCATATTATAAATATAATATTATATATTATATTATTTATATTTATATATTATATTATTAATAATTCTATATTATAATATTAAAATATAATATTAATATTTTTAATATATAATATGTTATTTGTATCTGTTATTCTATTATAATATTTATATCATTAATCTATATTTTTTAGATTAATATATTATAATAATATAATATTATAAATATTTTTTAGATTAAAATATAATAAGAATATAAATGCCAAAAAAAAAATAGTATAAATATTATTATATTTATATATTATATTATTAATAGTTATATATTATAATATTAAAATATAATATTTATTATTCTATTATAAAATTTATATCATTTAAAAATAATAGGGTTTTCTGTCTTTTTTGTATTTTTCTACGTTTTTCCTAGATCCGATTTTTTTCCCCATTTTTTCCCCATTTTTTCACGATTTTTTGAAAAATTCTTGTACTTTTGGTTTGCCGATTTTATCTCCAAACGATTTTTGCTTCCTTGGGTAGAGGTACAAAAATACTTGTAAAACAATTTCAGTTGGTGACAGATTCAAAGAGGGTCATCCAGGACATGGGTAATATCAAAAATTATATGATGGAGATGTTGCCCTCTTATGAAAAAATTGTGGAAAATTTGAAGGGAATAAGTTCACAAAAATTGACTAAGGAACAAAAAGCTAAGGTTTTCACATATAGGGAACAATATGCTTTCTTGATGAAGATCCTAAATGAAGTTGGATCAGTTTTCATCGAATGGAAGGAGAAATTGTTTTGAGTTGACAAATTCATTGTCGAATTTGTACAACAAATTCCATGCAAGTACTACCACGAAGACGGTCATGTTTGTGACTTAGATGAAGTACATGGAGAATTTCAGCAGTTGGTGAGAGAAAGGTTTTGCAACGTTCCCCAAGTTGATAAGATGTACCTCTTGGCAACAATCATGGTGAAGTTCGAAAAGGCAGAGAAAGAGTATGAAGAAATCAGCAGAATGGTTGAAGAACGTGAAATTGTTCTTCAACAGAAAATTGTACACTTAAATTCTGTAGCAGTACCAGGAGAAGATAAGGTGACAGAATTTCAACAAAGTTTGCAATCCCAGACTTAGCCAAATCCAGTGCAAGTCCAAAATAGCTATTTTTGATATTTCGAAGGATCGATTTTGAGAACTGTAGTTTACTCAAGGAAAAATCTATTTTTGGATTCTTCTTGTCATGCAAAATGACACGTTAATTGTTTATTTGATGTAATAAATGCAACTACCAGTTTAGCTAATTATTGCATGGTTTAGATTCCTTTTTAATGGATGGAATTAGTTTGAGAATAAAACTTGCATGCATGAGGAGTATTGGTTAAACTTCTTTATCTTTCATGCAATTCTTTGTAAATAGTATAAATAAGTGCTCTCTATGCACTTAATTTCTTAATGGTAAATGATCAAGCTTATTTGTGTTGTCTCTTTTGTTTTCACCTATCGCTTATGGAATCAATTGTTCATTTAGGATTAGATATTCTCATTAAACCTTAACAAACTTTGCATTGTTAAGATTATGAGAAGGATAATTGTGACTTTGTGCACAATTATTCACGTCCGATTCATTTGTGGTGTTTGTGAATCCTTGTTTGTGTTCATTCAATTAAAGCTTTTGCCCATTTATATCTTTTAGCCTCTGGATTTAATTGGAAGATATAAATGTCGTAATAGTAGTAATTTATATTTTTGCAGTAGATAGAGTCCTTACATTAGAAAACTTCTCTTCTATCGCAGAAGTGCTAAAAATTGCCTTGTGCTCATAGATGAGAAAACAAAAGGATAGGAGTTGTTTAGTTTGTTTTTCTTTAAGTTTTGTAAGAGGGAGCTTCCCCTCCTAATTTGAAGAACAGTTCTACTGTACACGTTCCATTTTGTGTCACACTGAAAGGTACGAATTAAAATGCTAACATTGTCTAAAACTCTAAATACTCTCCAAATTTCCCTTGTCTCATTAAATTCCTTTGAAGGATTGAATTCTTTGAAGACTCACAACTTCATCCAATGCTTTAAAGATTTTGTTAGAGGTTTGGTCTGTACTACTAGTAAGCATTATTCCATTATTGTTTGAATTGATTATCTTTGCCTTAACTTTGTTTCCTAGTTTCTTTTAATCTACTTATTGGCTTTTTACTATTAAGCATGCTAAAGCTTTGGCTTCCTCATTGAGACCTCTTGATTCCATGCTTATTCTCCTAGTTGGATTTTCTATGCTTTCTTTTGTCTCTTTTATATATGTTGCTTTCTCATACTCCTTTCTTTAGCTTCTTTGGGCATTTTGATGTACTCTACAGTTCTCTTTTTAGAGATACATTTGCACTCCCCATGCTTATTTTCCATAATGGCATTGGGCAAATTTCATAACTAGTGGACATTAATACTTAAATTACATTGCCTAGCAGGTTTGGGCAAGTTGGGGGAATGATGAGTTCCATACCACAAACCTTGGTTCCATTTTCATAGGTGGGACACCTTGTAATGGCCATGGGGACACCTTGAGGTAAGTGTCAAACTTATGGCCATAGTTGCAAGACTCGCCGAGTACTCGGCGAGTCTTGAAAAACTCGCCGGTTTTTTTTTTTTATGGCAGGTTTTTCCAGTATTTACTCGCTAGAGAAACTCGACGAGTTTGGACATTTCAATCTCTTAAAAAATCAGGTACATGCTTGGTCAACATATTTCAAAATATTTAAAAGTATTCTTATACTTTAAATATTTTGAAATATATTGTCAGGATGTTTGAGACAGGTTCCAGATCCATGGGATTTGACATGCAGATTCTAGATTTTGGAGGATCCATCAGATTTCAGACTTAACCAATTTTTCAGGGTTTCAGGGTTTCAGACTTAGCCAAATTCAGGTTTCAGGGTTTCAGACTTAGAATCGGCCATTAGGATTCCGCATGAGGATGCGATTTTGTACTCAATTTGCATTCAAATCAATCAAATTTAATAGAAAACACTTTTGTACTCATTTATGGACTCATTGGATACATCTTGTCATTGAATTTTGCAAAAAAAAGTGTTTTTAATGAAATTTAAGCAATTTTTTGCCGAGTCGTATTTTTTGGGCTTGGCGAGTTTTTCAACTATGCTTATGGCAATGGATGGACCTAAGTCCGACCCTCTGTGTTGCCATGGTGGCACCTTGAGGTATGGTTGAGTGTAACCTTGTAATGGCCATGGGGACACCTTGAGGTAACCGTAAGAGTCAAACTTATGGCAATGGATGGAACTAAGTCAACACTATGTATTGCCATGGTGGCACCTCGAGGTACAGTTGAGTGTAACCATATTAAGGATCCAAGCCCATCCCAATGTTTACATGAGATTTGCCCCAATGTTTACCCTAACATTTTACCCAATAGGTTTGGGGCAAGTGGTGGGAATGATGATTTTCACACCACAAATCTATGTTTCATTCCTACTTGTGGGGCACCTTGTAATGGCCACGGGGACACCTTGAAGTAGGGGTCAAACTTATGGCAATGCATGGACCTAAGTCCATCCCTATGTGTTGCACTAGGGGCACCTTGAGGTATAGCAAGGGTCACCGTAATGAGGATCCAAGCCCACCTCCATGTTCACTATGAGCTCTGCCCTAGTGTTCACCCTAATTTTTTGGTATTTTAATTTTTTCAAATTGATTAATGATCTGATGTTGTAATGTGTTGGCTGTAGGACACCCTCAAGGTGGCCGTGTATGGTCTTTGGTTTCTAATCTTATGTTGTTTTTTGGTTTGTCAAATGGTTAGGTGTTGTAGGTGGATCTTGTTTTGTTCTCATGGGACCGGGATGTTGGTTGATAAATAAATGTACTTATGTATCTCCTGAAAGGCTAGTTGTAGTTTCCCAGCTTGATCCAGTTTGTATTTTTTACCAATTTTGATTTTTTGAAGCGTGAGGCGCCAATAGAACCTTGTTTTACCTATATAAAAAAATAAATTAAATTAGTGGACATATGGGTTATTTTCTTGTGTTTATACAGTATTAAAATTGACATTTTTATGTAAGTTAATTATTTTTAGCATATTGTTTGCTTTTCTATGTGCAGGTTCATTTTTTCGACTCTCT
Source organism: Cunninghamia lanceolata (assembly GCA_027924645.1). Classification (NCBI taxonomy): domain Eukaryota; kingdom Viridiplantae; phylum Streptophyta; class Pinopsida; order Cupressales; family Cupressaceae; genus Cunninghamia; species Cunninghamia lanceolata. The sequence continues at coordinate 826,465 of BSBN01000936.1, read as the reverse complement.
TCTTTGCTCAAAGTAAGTAAAATTTATTTATTTTGCATATCTATATTCTTTTATTTTTGAAAGTCATTTTGTACATGAGATGTATTTGATGAATTCAAATTCAAATCTTTTGAGTCAATTTTACAGATGAGAAAGTGAAAAGCACTCTTGGGAGGATTGTTGTGATCATTTGGCTCTTTGTGATACTAATAGTTACTTCAAGCTACACTGCAAATCTTACATTCCTTCTAACCGTTGAACAACTAAAGCCAGAGTTTCAAGGAATTTCTAAATTGCTGGCAAGTAATGTTCCTATTGGCTTCCAAGATGGTTCAGATGTAGGGGAATTTCTCAACAAGCTGGGAGTAACTAAAGACAGACTTCTACCTTTGCAAAATGTTTCTAGTTATGCAGAAATGCTATCCAGAGGACCAAATGCAGGTGGTGTTGGGGCAATTGTAGATGAGTTTCCACATGCACAGTTGTTTTTGTCTTCAGAATGCGGATTCAGGATTTATAGCCAACAGCTTACATCAAGTGGCTGGGGATTTGTAAGACTCTTTAAATTTTTGCATATTTTGTAATACAAGCCGTTACAAATTGTAGCAAAGAATTAAACACTTGGTTATTTGAGGTGTAGGCTGAGTGGTAAGGCCTGGTTTGATGACAAGCATTGTCCCATAAACAATTAAAACAATACATTGATAAAGTAAAAAATTTGTAGAGTCCTATACCTCAACTAAGCAAGCTGATGAGGCCAGGATTTCCGAAACTCTCCTTTGTCTTTTAGATATAAGGTTATTTTCTTGTCAAGGTAGGGGTGCGGCGGGGCGAGAAGGATTTTAAGTTACTATTCAATTGGAGGAAATAGATGAAATGAACTCATTAGTTACTAGAGGTTGTATTTTGGTTCCAAAATTGAAAATATAGTTTAGCATAATCTGCAACATACAAACTGTATGACATGAATTTGGGAAATCTATTCTTACAACTGTATAGCAAACTTGCATGGTTTATATTTTGTGTATTTGAAATTTCATACATTTTTAATACTAGTTTGAAATGTTTTTGTGTATTTGAAATGCCATACAGTTTGTAATATATTAGTTTGAAATATCCTACTCCTTGGCATTGGAATACTAGTTTGGATATTTGTCTGGGGAATATATTGCAAAAGTATGGTAATGACCGTTATTATTAGTTTATCAATAAATTTTGTTAGGTTTAGAGTACAAAACTTAAAATCTTATGTTTGTTTTGTTGCAGGCATTTCAAAAAGGATCAAAGTTAACAGTGGATTTTTCTACTGCAATTGTGGGGTTGGAAGAAAATGGAGAACTACAACGAATTCATGATAAGTGGTTTGGCTCTTCCCCATGCGATTCCACAAATCCCACAGAATCAAATCAGCTTGGATTGGCCTCCTTTTGGGGTCTCCTTCTAATAACTGAATTGGTATCCCTCATTTCTGTAGTCTTATATTTTATATTTCATTTACTTTCTTTCATGAAAAAATTGACAAACGTGATCTTAGTCACCCGTAAGATTTTAAAATGCCCAACCTGAGTATATGACATTACTCTCGGCAATTTATAATCGTAATTGATTCTTTAAGGTGGCTGGGAATGAATGTTTCACCATATTTAAAATGTTTATAATCAATTTCAATATAATAGATTAACCCAAGTAGCAACCGTTATAATTAGAAATGCTTTCAATGAAGACTTCAATTGAAGTTAACAAGGGCCATGTCCCTGCCCGATTTTGAAGGTAGTAAAGCTGCTGTGCTAGATTGTTAGGCTTCTGGTTTGACATTTCAACCAGAGTTTTTCTTGCCTCCATTTTAATAAATTAGAAATGTAAATATATTGTACTTTATTTATAGTCTTAAGCTGCTTAGTCAATTACTTTGGGGATGCTCACCTTTTACTTAAACATCGACTCATTCTTGTTGAGTATGAATTGTATACCCCTTGCATAAGCAGCGGTCTCTTGTTTGTATTGCTTTTGTAACGTCCAATACCAGAAATGTATTGTGTCCAGTTTGTTTCGTGGCATTCACAATATTAATCCTTATCTGCTGTGATCATGTCCGACCCACCCCGCCAGGTGCCTGTATCTCAATGACACACACACTGCTCATTATTTCCCTCTCCCTTCACACCCATGCCGAGTCATGTACATGCATCATGGACGTGGCAGCCATACACAGTCACAACTTACCGATGATTTTTTGCAGTCAATTCATAGAGAAAACATTGGTTTCCACTAATAACTGAGCTCCCACTACCAAAATATTTTTTGCCATTTTGATGGCATGTTTGAAGACTCCCTCCGGATTTCAGTGCAATGGAATCCACAAAGGGATGCAATGGCACAGGAGTTAGCAAAGATAAATGCAGGAGAAAGGCACATTGAGGAACATTTTACAAATTTACAGATCCAGTGACTTACTTTGTTTATGTGGGAAGAGCACTGGCACATTGACAATAATATTGTGAAGATACAACAAACTAGTTACAAAGCCAAATAACTTACCAATTCAAATGCAAGTGATGTCCACTTGGCATATTAAGATGTTTCAAGCAGGTTTGTTCCAATGGTGCATACAGGTAAAGTTATTGTTAATCTGAATTCTGCATATAGTTCGAGCTCCACCACTTGCCTCAGTGTCAATTGGACTGCCTAATGGGATTCTTCCTTTTTTTAGCATTTGTGTTTCCTTTGAATTCTTAATAATTGAACTTCCGATGTAATTTCACAATTATAATATTTTTTTTAATGTACACGAGTTGGCTACATAGCTAATTTTCCCTGGATATCATCAGATGCAAGGGACGGAATTCCATTAAATATGATCATGATATATAATCATTTTTCTATTGGGTTTTCGTTGATCCAACAATAGCATATACCCAAGGCCCTTTGTTTTATTTTTCTTGGACTTTGCTATTGTGGTTAGTTGATCAGAGGTCCCATTTTGCATGCAGCCATCCCTCATGGTCTGCTTTTGAAAAACAAATTAATTTATTTACTAGAAGAACTAGAGAGCTCCATGACGAATGGTTCATTAAGGCCCAACACTGGCTGAAGGTTTTGCAAATGAGATAAAAGTTACACAAGCTTGACCATAGGGGAAACTCTGTAATTAAGTGTATTTGAGTTGGAGTAGTACTTGTATATACTATAAACAACCTCCTTGGAAGTTCTAGTGCTTCACCCTTGTAAGCAGGAGCTTGCTATTCTTCATACCAAATGCACCTATGTGATCAAATATACATGTATGGCCATCCCGTCACTTGAGAATATTTTTGAAGTGTGTTGAAAAACACATTGTGTTTTTAAAAACTTGTTCAGCACATTGTTATGCACAAATAAGTTGTGATTCAAACCTATGACCTACATTTTCTTAGTGCATGTGTCAACCAACTTTGTTGCATGCGCAATGATGCTACTCAATGCAATAGCTTACATTTATTTGAAAGTAAACGATTTTTTGACTGACCATATTGTATGTGTTGGCACCTGCCTAAAAATTTGCAAAATCCTAAGTCTATTGCCCCTTTGTTGCCTTGGAAGTGTTTTACCCATTACTGATAACTAATCTAAGATTTCCTTCAATGGGTTCTACCTTGGTCATATTTATGACTTGGAGTTGTGCATTGCCTTTCCCATGTTCCTATCATGTGTTGAGATGTCTAAAAAATCTAAAAACTTCCAAGTGTTGGGTGTTTAAGTTATTTTGGGTGTTTCTATGAAGTTGCGGAGTTTTAGTGGACTACCAAACATTTCCTCTTCACCTCCCATCTAATCCTCACATCCTTTCTCACATGAAAGTTTTGTGGAACTCTATTGGGTCTTTAATCTTTTCATTCTACCCATTTCTTGCAGTTTGCAAAATTCTGCTAGACTATCAGATGTATTATACTCTAACAACATCTCAACCTTTGTCATTTTCCCACTTTCTTTCATTTCGCCTTCCTTTCTGTTTTGCAAAAGTTCCCTTGCCTACTAGACATCTCCACTTTCGTTCCTCCCTAGCTTCTCCGCATTCCTCCTAACCCCTTTTGTGGGAAAACCTTTGAACTTCCGGACTTCCTCCACTTCCCACATCTGGTTCCATGGCAATTTCCCATGAAATTCCCTTGGACTGACCTATCACCTCCCTCGTTTGTGTGGATTTTCCATGGACTTCTAGATATGACATATCCTATCTTAACCTTCGATCCTGCATGAAATTCCCGCAACTTTGCACTTCCATTTCCTTTGTTAGTGGAATTCTTCTAGACTTTGTGCACAAGACATTTCCAATTCCAACCTCCTGTTCCACGTCGGGTTCTCGCAACTTTTCCTTAGCCTAATTTTCCACTTCCTTCTTACATGTGGAATTCTTACTGACTTTCGAATGTGTTCATATCTAGTCCCGATATCCTGTTTTGCAACCTTTCCCCACTTTTCTCCCATCCTTTCTTCTAGTTCCCCCTTTCCCGCATTCCTCACTATCCCTTTTGTGGGACATCGTCGGACTTTTGGACTTCTTCCATTCGATACATCCACTTACCTTCGGTCTTGCATGTTTTCCTGAACCTTCATATCTTTCGCCCCCTCATATTTGTGGACTTTCCTTGGGCTTTAGGATATCTTCCCTTTGCCTCATATGGACTATCTTGATGTCTAGTTTTGCAACCAAATCTCGCATTTCCCATATCATCAAATCATTCATTTTCTTCCTTTGTGAAAATCTAATGGACTTCCGCATTTTCTTCATATCATTCCCCTTGCTTCCAAATATCTGGATGTTTGATTCTTCCTCGCATTCCTACATTCACTTCATCTGGTTCCATGTTGAATTTTCACAACTTTTCTAGAAAGCTTCACCTGCCTCAACAAGTCCTTTGCATGATCTAGGATTGCGATTAATGGTATCTAGTGGACGTGATAAGATGGAAGGTGACTCCTATACACCTTCAAGTACTTGTGGACCCTACATGGACATAATTTGTGTACAAAAGCATGAGTTGTTGATGTAGAGGGCATGACTCCAAGTGCGAATCCACATGAAGATGATGAAACATGCATGGGCGACTAGAAAATCGTGTTGACCACTCTACGATTCCCGTCGAAGCAACAAGATTGAATATAATACTATATATACGTGTTGAGAAGATGTAATAAGGGTTCGTCATTGAGCCAATTTTTATTGTAAGTGTCTCAAGTAGTTTCTAGGGTATCAAACGATGAATGTCTTGCTCTATAAATGATGAAGTATGTTTGTAATTCAGGGGAAGGGGTAGTCTAGTAAGGTTTTGCTTGTAAATGGTATGTCTCCATTGACAGACTATAATATCTCAGGAGGGGCTTCAAACCCAGTTGTTATCTTTCACTTTCCACATTTGTTGGCATGATTATAACAAAATTTAATTAATGTTGACAGGGATTCTAAAGCATTGTAATTTTTTTGCAATGGTTTGTTTTTGTTGCATGTGAGGTGCTGCTGATTTGTAATGGATAATTAAGAATGTCCATTTACATTTTTCCTTATCTCATGAGTTCGTATGCATGTGCAAGCTTGGTTCTATTGTTGATTATAGACATTTTCTCTGTCCTCTTTCTTAGTTGTGATTGTTGCCCAATGGAATAAGCACTGGTTTGATTGATGAGGGGCCAAACACATTTTATTTTAATCATCTCTCTTGTTAGCTATAGGAGTAGGTTAGGTTCCATCATACTTGCATGATTCAATATTCTAAATTGTTATATCTTGTGCAGTCCTAAATTGAAATATCATTAGAAAATCATGCTAGTGTATTTTTTCCCTCTTATCCATGGCTTGTCCCACAATATTGTGTCCCACTTATGGGACATCTTGTTTTTTGCTTGAAATCACATATTTTTAGAAAAATTAATGATTTAAGCCTTGAGGGGTTCCATATAAAGGGGTTTAATTGAAAGGAGTTAGATAAAACCCCTTTGGATAGAACCCTCCTAGTCTTAAATTAAACCCTCGATGGAGTCTTCTCTGCACCTATCAAAATGCTGATAAAAACCAACTTTGCTTCACCTTTTGGGGGGGTCAAATGAAATCATTTATAAATTATATTTTTTAATTATGTAGCCCTTTGTATACACTTTCCACAAAGTATAATCTTGAATAATTTAATTTGATTATTATATTTAATTTTTATTTTCTAGTGAACATAAGTTTCTCACTGAACAACAAGGTCTCTATTCCACACAAGCGGAATAATTAAAAATAGAGAAAAAAATTTCTAAATAATATATGTGCCCTAGGTATTGATGTCCTTGTTTCAAAAAAATAATAATAATAATTTTGATATATACAAAACAAGTTATGTGTTACAACATAAACCTCTGTCCAAATTATAATTAATCTTACTTCAAAAAATAATTAAAAAAGATATACAACAAAAAATTATGAAAAAATATCCATGCCCTAGATATTGGTGTTACATATCTATATTTTAGAAATTAGAATTTTATCCTTCCTATTATAAAAGTTATGTGTTACGACATAAACATCACTTTTTTAAAATGTTGTTTACTATAAAACACAAGTTATTAAAAATTACATAAAAATTCACAATTTATTTCTAAATTATATATATATATATAATCTACACACAAAATCTCACAAATCACTAGTTCACATCATCTTTGAATTCTTAATGGTTTAGCTACTGTACGTGTTAGAAAGTGAAGATTTAGTTAAAAATGTCGATTTCAATGTCTCGCTTTGGCTAAAAAGTGGGACATAGTATTGTGGGCTGACCCCCATGTGTATGCAATTTTAAGTGGAGTCATCTACTGAGGAACAATACAATATAGTTGTTATATCTTTTGGTGCATGGTAAAAGAGAAATTGTCATCTATTAATTAGAGGTCTTGTAGGTTTGTATGTAGCTAATGTTGACATGAACTTAGTGACGAATCTTAGGATTCGTAACCTATTGGGTATGCCTGCTTAAAGCTCTAGAGTTTAAATTGTTATTTCTCTTTGATTCTCTTGATGTTGAGACCTCAAGGAACACACCCTTTGGCTTTGCAGAGCCTAAAACTGAAGGTGAGTTTACCCACTCACAATAATTTCTCCATTCATGCCATTGTTTGAGCATAAGTCTTGCCCATTACCTTTATCGACATATCCTTGGCCTTAGGTTTTGGTGCTAGTCTTTACGATTTGTGGAGTTGCATGTTTGAGCACCAATAATATGGATGCATGCATGATGGGCATATGTGTATTTGATGGGCATACATGTGCATTTTGTTAGGAGAATAACTTATGCCTTGTAAGCGTGCCTAGATGTAATGAATGATGAGTGAACCATTCATGCCTTGTAAGTGTGCCTAGATGTAATGAATGATGAGTGAACCATTCATGCTCGTAATAGATATGAACCATTAATGAAATATGAATCAATGTAGATTAACTTGAAACTACACACTTGAGTGCCAAGTGAATCATTCATGCTCATGAAAGTGGGAACTTGTGGACCTCTACTCATAAAATATAGGTCAATATAGATTGGCTTAACTATCCAATTATATCCCAAAAATCATACCACTTAATTTGATTCATGCAAAAACAACACCTATAAATAAATTTTATTTATTGTTTAGTATGATTTGATTGCATAAATTTTAACTCAACCAAAGAAATGTGTTTTTTCACATTATGTATTAATTTCATTATTATATCAATATGGTTGTTTGTCCTTATCGAGTGAGAATTTATGTTACCTAACTCTGTTGTGAGCAAAGTAATAACCCAATGGTTAAACAAGTGACAAGCAATATCCTAAGAAAATGGTGATTTTAATGTTCATTAGTTTTATAAGACCTCTTGTTTGGTCTTGTAGTTAACAACACTCCTTGAGTAAATTACTAGCATACTTCTTGTAAGGTCAGAATTTGCCTACTTTACAATCTTTGCCTTATGTTTTTTTGTGCTCATTATGTTTTTAGGTCCACTTTGTTGTTTCTAGACTTTTCCATAATTACTAAAGGGCAATGCAAACATCCCTAGCATTCGAAACTTGTCACCAAACATCCCAAGAGCTTTGGACTATTGAGTCATCAAAGACACTTATGCCCCTAGTAGAGGTGTTCAAACGCTTGCACCCACTAGCACAGGTGCCCAAGTGTGAAATGCAAACAATAAGTTCCCTACCCCTGCACGACTTAAAACTTACGATGTTTAAATGGTCACTTGTCCAAAAACCTAGTTGTGACATGTTTTTAAACCTATTTTTCCCTTGTCACTCATTAGTTAGTCCTAGAGAAAACCTAGTACCTCTCTCCCCTCTAACACATAGGGAATAGAAGAAGCACCATTAGAGAGACTAGGGGTAGCATATTACAGGTTTGAGATTTACAAGTTTGGGGGCATCTTCAACATATCTCCACCATGATTTTATCTATTTCTCTTTCTCATTCATACATGCTTTTTTTTTCTTTCCCTTTCCCCATTTGGGAGATATAAATTTTTATTTTCCTTCTCTTCATTGACCAAAATCCTTGCTATAGTTTCTCACCTCAAATCTGCAACTTATCCTTCACCATTCTCCCTTATTTGTATTCCTAGAGTGATCCTCAGTTCGCCTTTGATTCCCATCACATTACACACACCACTTGTGGTAGTTTCTCTCCTAGGGTTTGATATTGTGACCACTATAGTTGCACACACCACTGTCACAAAACTACTAGGTCTTCACACCCTTTTTTTCCAAATAGCCTTATTGTGGAGGTCAAAATACACCTAACAAGGAGCTGACTAAGGCAATCTCCAATACAACACACCTTTTTTCCCCTATCCCCTAAACCTCAACATAGGTATTTTCATTCTTTAGAGCAAACATTGTCATTCTATAAGTGGAAAAGCGGTTAGGAGATGAAGGTGAGCAAGTGTGGAAAGTTGTAGATCTCTCAGAGCTAAAGACACTTGCACCTAGGAGGGGTTGCATTGCCCCATTTGCCTAGTGGTAGCCTTCCATCTACCCATTAGTAGTGCTTAGAATCCCAAGTTTGTTCAATAGTGTCCAATTTTTCACTAGAGGTAGCCTCGGGTCTTCTTAGTTTGTTTTTGATTAAGATAAGCAGGAAACAAGGGTCATGATCCCTTTACAAGAAAGCCCCCGAGGTTGAACAAGGAGGCCCAATTAGGCCAAAAATAGTAGAACGACAGCACAGGCACAAAAACCCAACTAAAAACAACAAAACCAACCAAAGGACCTACACTACACCAGATCCCGATCTAGTAAACCTAACTCCCTTAACCCTAGGGTGCAAAGCAGTAATAGAGTTGGAAAGTCCTTTCTTCTTTCGATGAACCACCGTCTAAGAAAACTTTGAGTCAAAATCCTCAGAGCGAGGTGAGAGGGGGGATCCTCACTTAACACCTCGACCAAAGAGGTCTCATGCAAAGTAGCCGCCCCAAAAGAAGGAAGAGTCGAGGGCACAATAGGATTCAATGAAGGGTCTGACTGGGCACGATTAGAGGAATCGGAATCCAGAGAAGTCATGGGGTTCGCTGCAGACACATCCGCCAACCCCTCTTCAGACACCACCGGTGGAACGGGCAAAGTATCCTGGGAAGGCTTGTCCTCCTAGCAGGATCCATCATCTGGGGAAGCGCTGATAGTCAAGTGATCATCATGGGAATTCTTTCACCAAGTTGATGTACCCTTGCGGCGAGAGTGAGGACAACTAGTGGCCAAGTGACCAAAAGAGAGACATTATCTGCATATGAAGGGAAGGCCCTCATAATCTAACTATTGCATCCAAGGCCTTTCTGCTACCATCAAAACATCTCCAAAAAGGGGTTTGGAGATGTCAATATCCACCAAGATGCGAGTAACCTGTTAGCACTAATTTTGGTCTGGATCTGAGCGCAGGATGTTGGAGGGTTTTTTCCTTTTTGGGCCCTAAGTTTCCTTGTTCATCGCTGTGATTTTCTCTGTCGGCGAAACTTCTTTTTGGGTACTCAGATTTTGCTTGAACCATCGTTTTGAACCATCATGTTGAACCCTTTTGGTTCAAGGTTCAACAGTTCATGGGCTTAGGCTCCATCTTTTCCCGTCAGTGAATTCTTTGTTCATCTGTGTTATCGGCGTTGAACTTCTCTTTTGAACCATCGGGTTGAACTGGTTCAGGGTTTAATGGTTCAAAGCCTTATGATTTTGGTCTTATCGGCGTAACGTTCATCGGGTGGACGGTGGAGTGTTGGCCCGACGGTTTGCAAGGTTGGTTTCGGTGTGACATGTTCTATCAGGATAACCGTTGGAGGGTTCACCGATATACAATGTTTGGCCGATGGATATGTTATCGGCGAGAGCTGTATTGTCGGCCTGAGTGTTTTGAGTTATGCCGACGACGGGAAGTTTGGCCGATGAGGAGTCGTTGGTGTGTGTCTGGCCGATGGAGGAGCAGTGTAGCTCGTTGGTGCATCGGCGAGACTATTGTGATCAGCTGGGGAGATTTTGGTTGCTCCGACGGTGTAAGTCACACCAACGGAGGTGGTCTTCGGCGTGACTTGTGTTGTCGGCGAGGATGGATTGCGTTGGGCTGACAATGGAGGGTCTGACCGATGAAGGGGGAAGCCGATATGTTATCGGCGGGAGTTGTTCTATCGGCAGCAGTCTTTTATGGTTTGCCGATGGAAGGAAGTCACCCCGATGGGGAATGCCATCGGAGTAAGGTTGCATATCGGGTTAGCGGTTGGAGGGTCCGCCGATGGGGTAGTGTCAGGCCGATGAAGATTTGGAGTGGTCATCGGTGAGAATTGGTCTGTCGGTGAAGGAGCTTTTGGCTAGGCCGATGGTTCTTCTCTGGCCGATGGGGATGTTGGAGGCTTTCAGGAGTTGTTCATCGGCATGATTGGCTGTGTCGGCCGAGGGGATTTTTGCTTAGCCGACGATATTGGTCTGGCCGATGGTGGTAGGATGGTAACTGCTAACGAGGTGCAAGCTAGTCATCGGAGAGACTCATACTATCGGCGGAGATCTGAAGAGTTGGCCCGATGGTGCATCTCTGGCCGATGGAGGGGATTGTAATGTAGCGGTCGGCAGGACAATTGAGGTCGGCAGGAGATTCGTGGGCTTGGCCGATGGTGTTGATCTCGACGATGGGCTTTGGGTGGAGGAGCGTGTGTCGAGCGTGGCAAAAGCGCTCGACACCTATTATGCAAGTGACTATGCTTTTAAACTACTAAGGTAGTCTCCTCACCGTGTATGTGGGACTAATCTCCCTGTATAATTTGAAACTGCGATAGAACACGTTTTGGCAGGAATTTCTTTTTTGAAGTGTTGCGACGGTTTTCAAGCGGCCGCGGGTGGTTGAGCCATCAATGGCGACTATAGCTGGGGCATGGGCGAGTTGTTGAATAGTCATGTACCCGATTTTTGGCATGAAGACTCCCAGATGGCAGTGCAGGGCTCGAGGCTTCTCTTGTCTGTTGCTGCAATAACTTCTGAGCGCCATTCCTTTGTGGAGTCTGTATTTAGCGGATTTTTGTAAAAGCCTTGTAATTAATTGCTGTGGTACATTTTCTGGCTGATATAAGCAGGAAGTGTTACTCATTTTAGGTTGTTGAAAGTTGAACATTTGGCTCTGTAATACAATACAGCTGATTTGGTTGCTCTGTACAGCAAAACATGTGAGTTTATGTATCTCTTGTACGTTTTTGCATGAATCCACTGATTTCATGGTTAATTTTATATGAGAAATGCTATGTTAGCATGTGTTTTGTTAATTCTGTCTCTAGTATTGCATGTATCTTTCTTCTGAGTCTGGATATTTAAGCAATGTTTGAGACTCTAGAACATAGAATTCCTGTGTTGAATGTCTGACCTCTTAACTTCTGCTCAAGGGGTAGATTAAATTGTTCTCAGATTGAACATTGGGAAGGGTATACTGCAGTAGGGATGCCATAAGTATAGATAGCTTAACACTCTGTATTGGGAGATATCTGTAAGGCAGGTATCATATGTGTCCCCCTGAAATCCAGTTTTAGTTGTTCATGCATATCATTCACAAGTGTATGTCTATTGACTCCAGGCCCTGGATAGGCACCAATCTTGCTTTGTGTTTGTGTTACAACCATGTCCAGCTTTGCATCCAAACTTAAAATCTAAATCTAAATCTAAAACAATCTTTAGGACAGTAGAATTAGTTTTAGGATCCAAGTCCTCTGTCTACAACTGCAAATAGGCCCAAAGCTAGCCCCTTTGCTCTTATCTTACAGTTTTGGTCTACTTACAAGAGGACTTATCTGTTTTCTGTTAGCATCTTAGCCTTGTATGTATATCCTCATGGATGTTGAGTAGGGAATACCCCCCTAGGTTTTGCAGAGCCTGAAGAAGAAGAGGAGATAAAATATAGAGTCTATCTCCTACACTGTTGGCCCCTGGCCTAGAGATCCTGTTGATCATTGATGGCTACCTTGTAGGGAAATCTGGGAATAAGCATCCAGTCTGGGAAAAAACCAACAGAAATTGGCGACTCTGCTGGAGACAGTGATTTGAAAATTGTTATTTTTGTCCTCCCTGGTGAAATATCTGTGTGCCCATCCGAGTCACCAACAGAAATTGGCGACTCTACTGGGGACTTTGTGAAAGAACCCTGATTTTCAAAAGAAAACAGTTCCTAGTAATAGGTGGCAACTCCGAAATAATCTCCCAACCAGTCAAAGTAAAACTTATATGCAGGGGAGAAGATCCCAACAAAATCCTTTATTTCAAGAGTTACCAGTAACAAGAAGAATGATGTACAGAAGAAAGGGAGCTGTCTCAGTCAGTCATGAGGGTTCCCCTAGAAAAAATGATGATATGCAAGATAACCCTAGGCCATCAGGATAGCATGTGCCTTACTTTTCAAATGCAGAAGCTGATATTCAGGGTGCATATGAGAGGCAACAGGGTGGTAGCGTGAGAATGAGGTCAGAGGTGTTCCAAGAACGCCCATTTCTAGACCCTAGTGAAAGGTTTGAAGAGGCAGAGTCTCTGAGGGATGATGAAGATGAAGATCAGAATATGGTAAAACCATCCTCCTCTAGGCCTAGCGAGGAAGAACTAGCTGATGAAATTAGGAGCTTAAGGGCCGAGTTCGAATATCAGCAGGCAATAACAATCAGAGATGACCTGAGGAAGAAAGTGCAAGCTTTAAGGGCTGCCCAAAATAATTCAATTCCTACCCTTGAGAATGCAAATGTGCAGAGACATCAACAGAGAAATGAAGTGCAACATCAGCATAATGATGAGAGACAAAATGTGAATGATGCTAGGATACCACTAAACAATATAAGAAACCAGAATGCAAATAGAAATATTAATATTAATCAGTTTGACAAACAGCCCATGCAGTTAGATAGATTCAGACAGCTGGTATTTGATGGTATTCCTGGGTATCCTAACCCCATTGACAAGCATCTAAGGCTGCAGGTGCCTAAATTTTCAGGAAACAACACTGTGTCAGGAGAAGATCATCTAAAAGCTTTTCAAAATGTCATGGATAACTTTGAGGTTGAACATGAGGATGTTTTCATGAAGTCATTCATGCAATCTTTAGTAGATGAGGCAAGGGAATGGTATAAGAATCTGTCTGACCGGAGTATTTCATCATGGGATGATTTTAAAAGGATGTTCAAGGAGCAATATGGTGACAAAACTGACCCTAGCTTTTTTGTAAATGAGTTTACCAGTATCACTAAAGGGTCAAATGAGCAGGTTGCAGATTTTAATGCAAGATTTACTAAAGTGTTAAACAAATTGCCACATCACATGAGGCCAAATGAACCTAGTGCATAATATTGTATATCAATGCCTTTGATGCAAAAACTGCATATGGATTAAGAGATAAAAGTCCTGCTACTATCAGGGATGCTTTCAGAATTGCAGTAAATATTGAGAACAACAGGAAAGCATCAGGCAAGACTAACAGAAGGGATGATGTGAAAATTCTGCAGAATCCAAACAAGCCTCAGAACACTCAAGGTAATACATCTGCCCCTGAAGATAAGATAGACAAATTGGCAAATGTTGTTAAGGACCTAAGTTACAGACTAGCTAGAAGTGAAAAAGGGATAGGTCCTGATAGGCAAGTCTATCAAAGGCAGGAAAAGAGGCCATCATTGCATGATATGCCTTATAATACCAATTGGCATAATGGTAAGCCTATATTACCACATAACAGCACAAATCAGAGAGCTCAATATGTCAAAGAAACCCCTGATCCTCTAAAGAAAGCTGTAAATATTGTTGATGATACTCCATGGTGTATAATTTGTCAGATGCCACATTCACAGTCAGAGTGTATGATTGCCCAGTCCTTGTGTGATAATGCTACATCTTGTAATGAATGCAATGAGCCACATTATGTGCAAGATGATGATGTTAATATGATGTCCACAAACAATGGATACCCTCTTTATGATGATGATGAGAGTACAGATAATGGAATTCAGGCCTGCCAACAGTTCCCATATGATGAAGGTAATGAAGAGAGCTATGTGTATGCTCAGAGCTCACACAATTTTCTGAGTAACTTACAACGACCTTCTGATGAGGAAATTAGGGCTTTCACAGCTGCAGCAGTTGCTCAAGTCAAGAGCAACTACAATCTCAGAGGTAAAAATCAAGTAAGCAGCCCACATCAGCCAGAAGGTATTTCTGCAGGTCAGCCAGTGCATGGTCATAAGGGGATTGAATCACAAAAAAGGCAGTGGGGTAATAATAAACAGAATTTTAGACATAGAACAGGTCATGAATCTCAAGGACCAGAAAACAGAATTCCTCAGGCTGAAGATCAAAGTAAAGGTTCCCAAGACAAGAATGATGATCAGGGAACTATGAAAGTAAAAGCTAAATCAATTCAGGATAAAAACAAGATTGTGGAGCAAGCTACAACTGTTATACAAAATTATGCTCCATTTGATATAGCTCAAGTCCTCTCCCAGATAAAAGTCTCTGTTCCACTTATGGAATTGATGAAGGTTGAAGAGATCAAGAATAGGACAATATCCCTAATTTCAGGGGTGCCTTTTCAAGCTAAACAAAATGTTCAGATCCAGGGTGAGAAGCATGTCATGTGTAATGAAGAAGATGAGGCTCCTGAAGTCTATTTAGGAGTGACTATGACAAAGTGTCCTTCACAAGTGGAACCATTTTATGTATCCCTGGTTATAAATGGAAAAATAATCAGAAATTGTATGCTCGACTCTGGAGCATCTACAAATGTCATGCCTTTAGCCGTCATGCAACAAGCTGGATTGAAAATCGACAAGGCATGTGGAAAATGTTACGCTATGGATGCCAGAGAGGTACCAGTTATTGGAATCATGAAGGATGTAGATTTCAAACTGACAGCATTTCCTGAAAAGAGATATAAAATGAATATAACAGTGGTTGACATCAAGCCACAGTATGGTATGTTGTTGTCAAGAAGATGGGCTGCACTAATTGGTGGAAATATGCAGCTGGACCTATCATATGCCATGATTCCAATGAATGGCAGGGATGTTAAGCTAATCAAAGAACAAAGATCATCAGAGACAGTGGAAGACCAAGAAGCAGAGGAACATATATGCTTTGTAAACACTGACTGTGATAACTTCAAGGTTGTCTCAGATGATAGAGAAGATAAAAAGAAAAATGTCTGCATTAAAGAGCTGGACCAGCAAGGTTTGTGGACCATGTATTTTGATGGAGCTTGTGCAAAAGAAGGCTCTAGAGCTGGAGTTGTTTTCCTGTCTCCAACTGGTAAGCTCCTCAAATTTTCTTTCTTGTTGAGGTTTGTTTTCACAAACAACATTGCAGAATATGAGGCTTTAATCTTAGGCCTAAATATAGCTCTCAAACATGGAATCAAAATGCTAAGAGTATTTGGGGATTCTGAGCTGATTGTATCCCAAATTAAAGATAGGTATGCTTCAAAAAACAAAAGATTGAAACAATACAAGCATGCTATTTGGGATACCATTGAACTATTTGATGCATTTTCAATAGGCTGGGTAGAGAGATCAAAGAATGTTATGGCTGATTTCTTAGCTAATGTTGCAATAAGGCCAGATGACATCACTCTGTTAGATGTTACAAATGTAGAAGTTAAAATCAGGCCTGCAGTACCAGAAAATATATGCAGTTGGCAAGTGTTTAATGATGATAGGGATTTGTTAAAATTTTTGCACTGCATAGATAAATATGAGAATCAAGAAATTGATTTCCAAGCTTTTGTACAAACTATAGATGGAAAAGAAACTCTTGTGGGAAAAGAGATAATTCAATTGAAGACTAATAAAATCCCTAGAGGGTTAGTAGCTTTGGAAAGAGCTTTTGACAGTAGAGACAAATTGGTCACAAGGACATCTCCCACAAATAAGGAAGATTTAGAAGAGAAATTTGGGGACATCTCAGGCCCCCAAGAAGGTGTACATTGGTAAACAGCTCAAACCACACATCAGGAGTATGCTAATTGCATTACTAAAAAGGTATAGACATGTTTTTGCTTGGTCATATGAGGACCTAAAAGCCTATAGGGAAGATCTATTCAGCATGAGATCCCATTGAAGCCTGGAGCTAAGCCATTCAGACAGAGGCAAAGACCTATTAATCCTACCTTAGCTCCAAAGATGCAAGAAGAACTAAAAAGCTTAGGGACGCTGGAATAATTGTGCCAATCAGACATTCAACTTGGGTGTCTAACCTTGTCCCAGTCAGAAAAAAGAACGGTGATATTAGGCTTTGTGTTGATTTCAGGAACTTGAATGTATCCTCTTTAAAGGATAACTATCCACTGCCTAATATGGAAGCTATGTTGCAGAGAGTGACTGGTTGTGAACTCTTATCCATGATGGATGGATTTTCAGGTTATAATCAGGTGAAGGTAAAGGAATCAGAACAGTATAAGACTGCCTTCACCACTCCATGGGGAACTTATGTATATGTTAGAATGCCCTTCGGACTAACAAATGCAGGTGCTACATTTCAAAGAGCAATGGATGTTGCTTTTGCAGGGTTGATTGATTCAATCCTGGTTGTATATCAGGATGACTTGACTGCATATTCAAAGAAGGAAGAGCAGCATTGTTTGCATCTAGAGCAGATTTTCATAAGAGCACTAGAGTATGGTATTTCTTTAAATCCAAAGAAGTGTGCCTTTGGGGTAGTTGAAGGAAAGCTCCTGGGACACATTGTTTCCAAGGATGGAGTTATGATAGATCCAGAGAGAGTGGCTGCTATTGACAGAATTCAAATGCCAAAAACTGTAAAAGGAGTTCAGTCCTTCTTTGGACAGATAAATTTTGTTAGGAGATTTGTTCCCAACTTTGCAGAAACCACAAGGAACATTTCCAAGATGATGAAGAAGGATGCAACTGTCAACTGGGAAAGTGAAGCAATAGAATCATTTCAGAGTATCAAAGAGGCAATCAAGATGGCCCCTGTTCTTAAATCTCCTGATTTTTCTAGGCCATTCCAAGTATTTTCATTTGCTTCCTTTCACACTGTTGCTGCATGTTTGCTACAAAAAAATGAAGATGGTTTTGAACAGCCCATAGCTTTCTTCAGTATGTCCTTGCAGGCTTCTGAGTTGAAGTATGATATTATGGAAAAACAGGCATATGCACTAGTTAGAGCCATCCAAAGTTTCAGACCATACCTGGTAGGATCACATGTAATTGCATATGTACCCCATGCAGCAGTCAAAGACATATTCACTCAGTAGGAGGTGACTGGAAGAAGGTGTAGATGGATAAACAAACTGCAAGAGTTCAACATAGACATACAAATTACCAAGTTGGTAAGAGGACAAGGATTAGCCAAGATGATGGCACAGTCAAACTTGGAAGCATGCCAAGTTAATGCAGTCCAAAATGAGAGTGTAAATGTATCAAGATCTAAATGGTACAAGGATATTATCTACTACTTGCAAAATCTGAATTGTCCTTCCCATTTCAGTGACAGTCAAAAGAGGACTTTAAAGTTACATGCAATCAGGTATGTTATTGTTCAAGGTGAGCTATACTGGAAAAACCCTGATGGTGTGCTGCTGAGATGTGTGGATGAGGATATGGCTAACAATGTTTTGATTGATATGCATAAAGGATTGTGTGGTGGACATTATACTGCCCAAACAACAGCTCATAAGACTCAAAGCAGGATATTGGTGGCCCACTCTCTTTTTAGATGCACAAAGGTTAGTAAGGAAGTGTGACCCTTGCCAAAGATTCTCAGGAAAATTGAGATATGATGGTGCTTTACCCCTCAGAATTGTAACTGTGGATGCTCCATTTCAACAATGGGGAATTGACTTCATAGGGGAAATTGCAGACAAGTCAAGTGGGGGACACAGTTGGATTTTGGTGGCAACTGATTACTTTACCAAATGGATCGAGGCCATTCCAGCTAAGAGAGCTACAAGTAAGGTGGTGATGGATTTCATATTGGAAAATGTTATCATCAGGTTTGGAGTACCATTCAAGATAGTCACTGATAATGCTATGTGCTTCAGATCAGGTGAATTTGTTGATTTTTGCAACAAATATGGGATCAATCTATCATATGCATCACCATACCACCCACAAGGAAATGGTCAAGCAGAATCAAGCAATAAGAGCATCATGAAAATTATCAAGAGGATACTAGACAAGAACAGGAGAGCTTGGGACTCAAAATTAAAGTTAGCAATATGGGCTAACAGAGTGACAGTTAAAAAGGCTATTGGAATGTCACCCTTTGAGCTAGTATATGGTGCATCAGCCAGATTGCCCATAAACAATCTCCTACCAGTTTACAGATTCATCCAGAAAAATGATGAGGAGATTGAAGACTCCATGATAGAAAGAGTGAATCAGCTGGTTGCATTGGATGAGAATAGAAGGAAAGCACACCAGATTAACCTCAAGAGACAACAAGATATGAAATATCAGTTTGACAGGAGAGCTACAAGAAGGAAGTTTGAAGTCAATGATCTGGTGCTCATCTGGAATGTAAAAAATCAGGACAAGGGTAAACATGGTAAGTTTGAACCCTTATGGATGGGCCCATATCAGATTTGTAGTATTCATGGGGAGGATTCTTATTTCCTTCAGGCCCTAGATGGTGAATTTCTGGAATTGCTTGTGCATGGCCAATTCCTTAAGTTCTATTTTGCATAGATGACTTGTCGCTATGCATATTTGTAAAAATATGTATATAGTGTAAATGTTCTGTACAGTTCGTGCTTTTTTTGGCTTTTTTGCCTGGTCTGCCCGGAGATCTGGTTCTCGCTACAGGCTTTTCACCTGCACGTCCCCATTCGGAGCCAGTGTTAGCACTAATTTTGGTCTGGATCTGAGCGCAGGATGTTGGAGGGTTTTTTCCTTTTTGGGCCCTAAGTTTCCTTGTTTATCGCTGTGATTTTCTCTATCGGCGAAACTTCTTTTTGGGTACTCAGATTTTGCTTGAACCATCGTTTTGAACCATCGTGTTGAACCCTTTTGGTTTAAGGTTCAACGGTTCATGGGCTGAGGCTCCATCTTTTCTCGTCAGTGAATTCTTTGTTCATCTGTGTTATCGGCGTTGAACTTCTCTTTTGAACCATCGGGTTGAACTGGTTCAAGGTTCAATGGTTCAAAGCCTTATGATTTTGGTCTTATCGGCGTAACGTTCATCATCGGGTGGACGGTGGAGTGTTGGCCCGACGGTTTGCCTATGGCCGATGGAAGGTTAGCGGTTTGCAAGGTTGGTTTCGGTGTGACATGTTCTATCGGGCTAACCGTTGGAGGGTTCACCGATATACAATGTTTGGCCGATGGATATGTTATCGGTGAGAGCTGTATTGTCGGCCTGAGTGTTTTGAGTTATGCCGACGACGGGAGGTTTGGCTGATGAGGAGTCGTTGGTGTGTGTCTGGCCGATGGAGGAGCAGAGTGTAGCTATTGGTGCATCGGCGAGACTATTGTGATCGGCTGGGGAGATTTTGGTTGCTCCAATAGTGTAAGTCACACTGACGGAGGTGGTCTTCGGTGTGACTTGTGTTGTCGGCGAGGATGGATTGCGTTGGACCGACAGTGGAGGGTATGACCGATGAAGGGGGAAGCCGATATGTTATCGGCGGGAGTTGTTCTATCGGCAGCAGTCTTTTATGGTTTGCCGATGGAAGGAAGTCACCCCGATGGGGAATGCCATCGAAGTAAGGTTGCATATTGGGTTAGCGGTTGGAGGGTCCGCCGATGGGGTAGTGTCAGGCCGATGAGGATTTGGAGTGGTCATCGGTGAGAATTGGTCTGTCGGTGAAGGAGCTTTTGGCTAGGCCGATGGTTCTTCTCTGGCCGATGGGGATGTTGGAGGCTTTCAGGAGTTGTTCATCGGCGTGATTGGCTGTGTCGGCCGAGGGGTTTTTTGCTTGGCCGACGATATTGGTCTGGCCGATGGTGGTAGGATGGTAACTGCTAACGAGGTGCAAGCTGGTCATCGAAGAGACTCATACTATCAACGGAGATCTGAAGAGTTGGCCCGATGGTGCATCTCTGGCCGATGGAGGGGATTGTAATGTAGCGGTCGGCAGGACAATTGAGGTCGGCAGGAGATTCGTGGGCTTGGCCGATGGTGTTGATCTCGGCGATGGGCTTTGGGTGGAGGAGCATGTGTCTAGCGTGGCAAAAGCGCTCGACACCTATTATGCAAGTGACTATGCTTTTAAACTACTAAGGTAGTCTCCTCACCATGCATGTGGGACTAATCTCCCTGTATAATTTGAAACTGCGATAGAACGCGTTTTGGTGGGAATTTCTTTTTTGAAGTGCTGCGACGGTTTTCAAGCGGCCGCGGGTGGTTGAGCCATCAATGGCGACTGTAGCTGGGGCATGGGCGAGTTGTTGAACAGTCATGTACCCGATTTTTGGCATGAAGACTCCCAGATGGCAGCGCAGGGCTCGAGGCTTCTCTTGTCTGTTGCTGCAATAACTTCTGAGCGCCATTCCTTTGTGGAGTCTGTATCTGGCGGATTTTTGTAAAAGCCTTGTAATTAATTGCTGTGGTACATTTTCTGGCTGATATAAGCAGGAAGTGTTACTCATTTTAGGTTGTTGAAAGTTGAACATTTGGCTCTGTAATACAATACAGCTGATTTGGTTGCTCTGTACAGCAAAACCTGTGAGTTTATGTATCTCTTGTTGTACGTTTTTGCATGAATCCACTGATTTCATGGTTAATTTTATATGAGAAATGCTATGTTAGCATGTGTTTTGTTAATTCTGTCTCTAGTATTGCATGTATCTTTCTTCTGAGTCTGGATATTTAAGCAATGTTTGAGACTCTAGAACATAGAATTCCTGTGTTGAATGTCTGATCTCTTAACTTCTGCTCAAGGGGTAGATTAAATTGTTCTCAGATTGAACATTGGGAAGGGTATACTGCAGTAGGGATGCCATAAGTATAGATAGCTTAACACTCTGTATTGGGAGATATCTATAAGGCAGGTATCATATGTGTCCCCCTGAAATCCAGTTTTAGTTGTTCATGCATATCATTCACAAGTGTATGTCTATTGACTTCAGGCCCTGGTTAGGCACCAATCTTGCTTTGTGTTTGTGTTACAACCATGTCCAGCTTTGCATCCAAACTTAAAATCAAAATCAAAATCTAAAACAATCTTTAGGACAATAGAATTAGTTTTAGGATCCAAGTCCTCTGTCTACAACTGCAAATAGGCCCAAAGCTAGCCCCTTTGCTCTTATCTTACAGTTTTGGTCTACTTACAGGAGGACTTATCTGTTTTCTATCAGCATCCCAGCCTTGTATGTATATCCTCATGGATGTTGAGTAGAGAATACCCCCCTAGGTTTTGCAGAGCCTGAAGAAGAAGAGGAGATAAAATATAGAGTCTATCTCCTACACTGTTGGCCCCTGGCCCAGAGATCCTGTTGATCATTGATGGCTACCTTGTAGGGAAATCTGGGAATAAGCATCCAGTCTGGGAAAAACCAACATAACCATAGAGTGTCCCATAAAAGAGGTAGTGGAGTCTACCTTTAAGAAGCGACCAATAGCATTTTTTATGCCCTTGTAGCATGAATCCTCCCAATACTAGAGAGGGAGATTCAAAAGCCTCACCCAGACTGGTCTGATATTAAGCGGCTCAGTGAGAGGATTGAAGGAAATAGCCCATGGTTTGATGGAGAGAGAGTGCTCACCCCACATCCAAACCTTGCCATCCAACACTAAATCTCATTCCTCCGAGGATGCAAAAGTCACAATGAAGAAACCCCTTGCATAGGGGAAGAGCTCAATCTTTCCCTCCATAGTAGGCTTCCATGATTCTTGGACCCATTGGTGGAGGTTAGGAAGAGAAGGCCATAAACCATTTAATCTGTAGATCACCTCGTGATTGAGATAGAGCACCTCATTCTCTAAAACATCTTGGCTACATACCACCATCAAGGATGAACGGGCACAAGGAAATGGCCGAGAGACCCCACTCTGAAATAGGCGGCCACATTGTGAAGGGCGGGCTTGGGCTCCCGAGCTAATCGCAACCTCCAAAAACGATTTATGAGGGCCGCCTTGAGCCTTCGAACCAACAGCATTGTGCAAGGCATATTAATGCCACCACAAATAGGAGATCCTGAAGTGACAGATCCCGAAGTGCCGCCTTGCGAAACCGACATTGTCTAACCACCATGGCTTCTAAAACTTGTGCTTGCAATGCCGCCAGGGAAAATGGTGCATAAGTCCTGAGAAAATTTCCCTCCCTCAGCGGAATCACCATTCAAAAATGCAAAGGGCGGGAAATGTGCAAACAAGAGCACCATTTAGACTCTTGGCTTTGTACTCATGGTCTTCTCAGTCTGTTTCTAGTTCCAAATGGTTAAAATTTAGGTGCATGTGTTCCATTTTTTACATTATTTTTTAAAGTTTCAAGTTGCACTTATCATTTCTTGGCACTTGTGTTTGGTACTAGTTTTAGATTAAGTAATACATTGTATGCTTTATGTTTGTAGTTATTCTAATTTGTAAACTATTAGGCACTTACAAAGTGAAATGTGTGTTTTCTTGCATGTACATTAGATAACATTCAATTTTCTATCTTTCATTTGGTGAACTTGACAAGTTTACATTTCCTCATTTTCTATCATACAAACTAGCAAGTTTCTTATTTTCATCCACTTTCCTTTGTACATCTTTTTGTTCTCCTTTTGCATACCACTTTCCTCTATACTTTTCCTACATTGCTAGGGCACAACTTTCATCAATTCTCCCTCTCTTTTTCTAAGTTTTTGTTGTAAAATCAACAAGCACATTGCTTCCTAAACATTTTACTTCATCTCTGTCATTCTTCTGTCATAACTACTTTTCCCTTTCATTCACTATATTCTTGTAGCATATTTTCTTCACATCTTTCTCTCTGTTTCAAACCTTCTATCCCCCTCTTTATCTTATCCCTCTTCTACCTTCTTATTTCCTTTTTTGATTTTCTTATTTCTCTCTCATATCTCTTCATCTTTTTTTCCTTACCATTTTCCCCTATCTATCTCACTCCTTGTAATCATTTTTGTTAGAACATAATGTTATTAGGGTCATACCTTTATAACATTTTTATATTGTTCTAATATAAGGTTATAAAATCTTATGCTTATTTACAAAGCATATACCATTTAATAATTAATAATCTAATAAGCTATTAGATTATTAATTATTTACAAATGGTTGTTTTGAATATGTGTGACTAATACCTCTTCAGGTATTTTGCAACCCCTCATATATTTAAAAAGCTTCTCTCACATTGAGAGATAATTCAATTTGAAGATTTATAGCGAGTTCTATCACTATGCACAAGAGGTATTATTGGCCATGTGGAAGTGAGAATAAGTGATATTCCTAGGTTCTAACTATAATTTTTTATAGATAAATTTGTAGGTGTTTTATAATAAAATGATGCTTTATGGAGTTTTTTTACCCGAAAGGGTTTTCCCCATGTATATATTGTATAATGTGTTGAATCTATGCATCTTGTAATTCTCATTTCATTTATCTTATATTTTATTTGTGATGATTAGTAACTTAAGATCTTAATTTCTAACATGGTATTGGAGCTAGATTAGGATATATGCTAATCATTCCAAAGTTCATTCACTACAGTTTTGATTGCAAGTGTCAGTTTTGCTCTCATTTCATCTAATCTTTCGCATCTATAAATTTACAGCGGTCTATAGATTCCTTCATTTAAACCACAATTTTGTTATCTAGTCGAAAGACATTTTTTCCTTTGGCTATTACAATGTATTATACACGTTGCAATAACTTCTTATGCCTGAGGTATATCCCTTTCTATGAAATAGTATATGTGGCAAGATATATGGCCGCAATCTCTTTTGCAAAATCAAACCATTCTGCTTGATTTAAAGACAAAATGGATGGAAGCCTAAGTATGCCCCATTTTCAATCTCCTTTTAGGTTGTTGCATACATCTATCTTAAATCATAGTTTCTAATATGGTAGATCATAGAGAAAACAATATAATCGAGATACAAGAGTCTAATATTTCAACAATGGAAGCAAAGAATTTTTATTTGGAAAAAGATGGTTTCCTTTAACACTAAGGAAGAAACTTGAATCATAAGAAAACATAGCGGATGTCTAATTGGAAAAGTAAAGTTAAGAATGGTTTAGCTTTTTCAATAGGGTTGATGAGATAATTGTTACATTTTTTAAAAAAACTAGATTTTGCTTGTAAATTCTACATTTTTGAACAAATGAAACCTTGAACTTTGTATATCAACCAAATAAAGTTACTAGTGTGATCTTATCTTCCAAAAATCAAGATCAAACCCCCTTTTGTTTTAAAAATATCAAATATTAATTCCTTCTTCAATACACTACCTACTTTTTCTAATCCCTACTTTATAACCATTCAAAGCTAATTTTTAAAGATCATAACCATCTACAAAATTGTCACTACTCTATATATAAGTCTCTAAAAGCTACTAATTTTTTAATTCTAGATAAATCTATGTTATTTTCTAATTTAGAGAAAGAAACTAAATTTACTCTAAAGGATACCACAAATCGTTCATTCCCTTTCAAGGACACCTATAATATAATGTTTTGTATGGCTAAGTCATATTTTTAGCATTCTCTTTGGGAAACATCACTTACGCAACAACTCTTGTATTGAGGAGTGTTTTTTGAAGGCAACATAGTTATGCTATTTATTATAACTACTATGGAGAGACATATTTGGTGAAGCACCCTCCTCTTTTTAAATCCACCATTGCTTCTCTTTCAATCTTGCCAAAAACATAACAAAAAGAAATATTATATGCACAAGAAAGAGAGACATATACTTTTGTATTATGTTTTATAAATGCAAATAAAAAGGATATAGTTGCCATGGTGTACAAAGACATGGTCTTTCTAACCATACCTTTATAGTAATACCAAAACTCACTAATTACACTAAATAATAATATAAAACAATTTAAGACACGACATGGCAAGACTTGATTCTTAATTTTATTGACTAGATTTTAACACAGAGATAGATGGTTATGTATCTTGAATGGAAAGCGTGAGATGATTATTGTTCATGTTGACTAGGGAAGAGGACCCAGTAGCCACTCACCCTAACTTTGTGCAACTTAAGCTCCTAAACGGTACATCGAATTTCAACGAATTTTTTTGGGTTTTCTTCATATGTGACTTAAGAGCTTAAAACTATAGTTTGGGGTTCTGGGTATCAACGATGTAGCGTAATCAACTACATCTCCACCGAGTTGTCCAAAAACACCCAAAAAAACAATTGGACTGAAACATGTGCACCAAGGCACCTATTGCCGATTGCCTTACTATTGCCTTATATGTCACCATATGATTGGTTGTTTCTTTGATGTGACATGTGAAATGTATTATTACACATGTAAATGTGCACATGTATTGGTTCCTTATTTTATTTTTTGTAATATTTGTACACATGTATTGGTTCTTATCATATATTTAATTGGTGGGTAAGGTGTGCTGTAGGTGGGCAGCTACTGGGTCCTCTGTCCTAGTGATACTTATATTTTGTGGATTCTGTGAGTATTATAGCAATGAAATTCTTATTGGTTTGTGTTGTTATTACATAACTCAGTCAAAAGTTCTTCGATTATCTAATTTTTAGACAAAGCTATAAGTTAACCATTCTTCACAAATTTGAAACTCAAAAGTCTATCAAAAATCTTGTAGTATTCAATTTATGTTACTATTTTCTTTCCATCATTGAAATTGAGGAAGAAAATGTTATCTTTGTCTTTGATAGCTTTTACCATCAAAATGCTCCCTTCAAATCCAAAGGTTCATGTTGTGTTCTATGCCTTATTCAATATGAGACTTAAGTAGACATTTATTGCCTCTTTAATATTCTTTTTATTGCTAAGGAAGTATAAAAGTGTTTGAACACTATTTATCTTGGTCAAATTTATCTTCAACAACATTACGATAATGAATATTATTTTTCTCATACAAAAAAACACATTGTTGAACTATAGATGTTTACATATAGAGAAGGTTCAATATTTTTTTGAAAAGGATATTGGCAAAAGTTGTAGGATTTGGCTCTACACTTGCCAATTGCATTTGCTTGAAAGTTTTAAAGCCTTTTTTTTTCAACAAATCCATTTTGTGGATATCCTACAATCATTACAATCCATGAGATCGAATATCTTGAGGCACTCTATCAAAAATTTGTGTACCTTGTCTATGCATGCACATTTTACATACATGTCTACCAGGGCAGTAGCAACAACATCTAACAAAATTCCTCTATCTTTTATGCTTTGGTGGATGTTCCTATCTTATTCCAAAGCTTCCATTTTGGAAAAATCTAGGAGTATGCTGGCAAATATAAATTGATTAGGTTGGAAACTTGTTTGTTACATATAGTGAAAATAGTGTGATTGTCTTGTAAGGATTCTCATGTCTTTTGTATGTTGTAACAATCATATTCTATGATATGTTGTCTCATTGTTTCATGTGGTCAAATATTTTTTTGAGCATCCACCAAACTTCCACACTTGACATACATATAAATAAACTTATCATGGAAAATTATGCATGTAACAAAAGAAAGTCACTTAAGAACAATAAAAGAGAGGATATAAATTTCTTGTGAAAGCATGTTCTTGAGAATACAAGTTTGTAATAATTGAAGATAAGTAGAGTTGTCTTCAAAGGTATTGTGTGCAGTAACTAGAATGTGCTACCCCTCCTTCCATAATGTCTTGAAAGATGGTGTAGAGTTGTAATTTCTCAAAATAAATGTTATAAGGGAATAATTCTCTAAAATATTTGTTGCACATCCTTTACATCATAAACTTCAAGATTGTTTCATATTTACAAATGGCACTAGTCATGAACAATATTTATGAGTTATAGATATCTATATACACCTATTTGAACTTTATAGATTTCAAAAGCCATTACTTTATTAGAGATGGTGATGTTGGAACATTAAGTTCTTGTCTCAAGCAATTTATGATATTGTTATAATCATGTTTTCTTAGATTGATAAGGTTAAGGTATTCATATTCATATCTCTAGTCAAATGATTGTTTTTAACCAGATGTTTGAGTCTCGTGCTAACAAAGTTCTTTGACCACTTTGGAACACCTTATTTCTTGTTGATCATTGTATTAAAAAGTAGAGATTTTCATATTATTCAATTTTTGAAAATATTAATAGTTATTATTCCTTCTATGCTCCTTCATTTCATTGAAATATTAAGAAGCACAAGATATTACAAGTGAAAAAGGTGTGTCCAAATGGATAAAGAGATCTAAGAGGATGACATATTGATGTACATAGGTGGTAATTTCATCATTAAGGACGCCAATTTCCATCTCCAGATATTCATGCTTATCTTAAATTTGAGCCATAACTATTTAATACTTTGGGAGTAAGTTAAGAAAGCTATTGAGAATAGAGACCTTGGAAAAAGAAAATTTGCTAATTACTTGGGTTAATAAGCTCATCGTTGCCTGGATCTTTTTGAGTTTATTGTATTATATGAATTTACTATTTGTTAAATCATTGAAAAGGAAATATATGAAAGGTAGTAGTAATCATATTATTATCTTCAATAATATGGTCTTTAAGTTCTT
The DNA here is from genome assembly GCA_027924645.1 of Cunninghamia lanceolata. Classification (NCBI taxonomy): domain Eukaryota; kingdom Viridiplantae; phylum Streptophyta; class Pinopsida; order Cupressales; family Cupressaceae; genus Cunninghamia; species Cunninghamia lanceolata. The sequence continues at coordinate 798,360 of BSBN01000936.1, read as the reverse complement.
AGATATAACACACCTAGTTATAATGGGTGGCTGTCGTCTTAAGAAATTATCCGGGAAGCAACCTGGAAAGAATAGCTCACCCATTATTAAATGTTTAGTCAAATGACTTTTTTACTCCTTGAATAAAACATGAGAATTTATAGCTACATGTGATTGTGAAAATCTCATGCCTTAATGATTTCCTTGATTAAGAACGACAAATTATTATCATTTTTTAGTATTGTTATATTATTATAACTTCATTGTATTAGTTGTATCTTAGGATCAATTACAAAAATTTCAAAACAAGTGTGCACTTAAGAAATGTAATATGATCAACTAGTTGTTATACCTATTAAGGTTGGTATATAATCAAAATCATAAATCTATCATATTAAAAAATGAGACCAAACTTACCTTGTAATAAGTTGATTTACCCTATCATATTTATACTAGATATTACCTATACAATAGGTATTACATCTAGATTACTATCGAATACTATATGCTCATTGGAAAATGATAAATGCATATTAAAGGTATAATTAATTATAGTCTTTATTATTCTTGCACCAAGAATCAACTTTATTTGATTATTGTGTTACTGACTATTTTGGTGATCCTATTAATAGGAAAATCTACTTCGGCTATCAAAATATGGCACAAACCTGCTATCACATGGATGGAGTGATACTTAATAGCAAATTTCTATAACTCTTTAATCTATAGAGGATGACTACAAAAGTAGCTAGAAAATAAATTAATGTGGCTTAGGAAATTATTGGAAGAGTTTCATCTGGGTACTAGTAAAAGTCTTATTTTATTATATGATAACCAAAGTTATTTATTCTAACCAAAGACTCCTATTTCCAGAAATAAAGTACATTGAAGTTCATGGGCACTTCTTTCAAGGGAAAATCCTTCCATTATAAAATTACTCTCTAGTTCTGCTAGATTGATCATCATATGGTAGATATACTATGATCAAGAAGAATTGGGCTAGGCTCATAATAATCACAAAAGAAATCCTATATGCAGTATAGCACCAAACTTTCATGCAGAACCAAATTCTCCAAATTCAAATCAATGCTTGGCCTTCAGAAGTTGCCATTGAGGGGGAGTGTGCATGACGATGACACCTCTGGATGTAAGACCTAAAAGACATAAAACCTCTAGGCATTATATATGACACATTTGGATGTAAGACCTAAAAGGCATAAATAAGACCTCTAGGCATTATATGTAGCTAAACTTTGGGTGTAAGACCTAAAAGGCATAAATACTACCTCTAGGCATGATATGCAAGACCTTTGAGGATATTGTAAATATTCTCTCTATAATTCTTCTACTTTAAAAGCATTATATTATATAAGATCTACAGGCATTATGTAATGAACCTGGGGGAGGTTGGTTTGAGGAGTCTCATGTTTCAATAATTTATTTAATTAAAATCATAATTTTTTAAAACATTAGGATTATAAATTATGACAAGATGACTTTCATGTAGTTTGGAATACATGATCTTCATTTTGACATATATGTGTGCCCCTACTTATCACTATCAAAGAAGGCCTACACTACTGCGTTACTTCATTTTGCCTTTTATAGAAATTGATAGGTTATGCCCCCATATTAACATTAAGGGGGGGTATTAGAACATAATGTTATTAGGGGTCATACTCTTATAACATTTTTATATTGTTCTAATATAAGGTTATAAAACCTTATGATTATTATATGCTTTATAAAACATATACCATTTAATAATTAATAATCTAATAAACTATTAGATTATTAATTATTTACAAATGGTTGTTTTGAATAGATGTGACTAATACCCCTTCAGGTGTTTTGCCACCCCTTCTTCTATATTTAAGGATCTTGTCTTTTATTGTGAGGTAATTCAATTTGGAGATTTATATTAAGTTCTATCACTATGCACAAGAGATATTCTTGGCCATGTGGAAGTGAGGAGAAGTGATATCCCTAGGTTCTATTTATAAATTTGTATAGATAAATTTGTTGTGTTTTATAATAAAATGATACTTTATGGGGTTTTTTACTGAAATAGATTTTTCCTAAGTATATATTGTGTAATGTGTTGAATTTGTGCATCTTGTAATTCTTATTTCATTTATTTTATATTTTATTTGTGATGATTAGTAACCTAAGATCCTAATTTCTAACAATTCTCTATTGCTCTTTCTTTTATCATGGAATTCATTTATCTTTCCTCCCTTGATCTTAAAATTTTTAGATTCTCATTTATATATCTCTCCTTGCTAGCTATCCCCATATTCTCCAACACATGATAGCTTTCCTTAATATCTCTTTCATCCCTTTCTTCTTCCCTCTTAAATTATTTCACCCATGTTCCCACCTTCACATCCTTCTTTGGCTAACATCCCATGGACCTTAAAATCTTAACCTCTTTCCATCCACCTACTCTTGACATAGCCCTCTCCTTAGATGGTTCCCTTTGCATTCCTCTTTATTATCATTCTTCTTCCACTTCCCCTAATTCCACTTATTTCTTCTCTTATCCTCCACTCTCTCCTTTATCCATCTCTTCTAAGTCTCTCTCTTTCTCTCGCTTTTGCTTCTCCTCTACCACTCCCTTTCCCTTCACCTTCCACCTTTCTTTCCCCTTTCTACTCTCATATTTCTTCTACCTTCACCTCTTTTCTTCCATCTTCTTGTTCCTCTCTTTATTCTTACCCTAGTGTTTATCATAACATCTTGTTTGATATTCTTTTATTAAATGGTTCTTTTCTAGTTGAAGTTCATGGTTATGTGTATTTAAACAAATATGATGGTTCTATGGAAATCTTAGGTTACATGTAGAGCGCTTTTTGTGATATATGACCTATGATTGTAATAGTGAAGATGCTTTACTTTTTATTTTTCACCTTACATTACATGGTAATACTCATAGGTGGTTACATATGTATGATATATTCTATTTGTCTTTTCGTGAACTTGTACTTGCTTTTGTTGACTATTTCTTTGATACATCTTCCCTTTTTTATAATAACATTTGTTGTGCTTCTTTTTTCTTCTAAATCTCATATTATTACTCACACGGTTCGGGTTCCTAATGGGACTTACATGGACTAATCAAAACCAACCCCTACCCTTTCATCATCTCCTAACATAGCATGTTCTTTTCAACCCTCTAATTCTAATTCTATTAGCACTACTCCTCAAGGAGTTTATGTGGCCACTCAAGCTCCACCTTCTAGCACAACTCATCCTCTAGTTGTGGTATGATGTCTTCCTTCTTCTCTTGTCCCTCTTGCTCCTTCTTAGACATTGATTCTCATGTGGTCAATCACACATGTGACACATGTCATATTGGTTGTCCAAACTTATCTCCCTTCCACTACTCTTAATCTACTTCCTCCACCACATATTTCATCAAAAAATCCCAAAGTGTTTGACTTAATAGAACAATTACAAGTGACACAAGCTAAGATATTTCTTTGGTACCTTCTTCAATTCTCCCCCTCTTATAAGGAAGTTCTTTACTAGGCCCATCAAAATAATTCAGTACAAGTCACTACATGGCATATTAAAGTGGCTTTCATGTTAGAGTCTATTCAAGATATTTTGTTCTCTTATTTTGAAATCCCTTCTCTTTTTATAATTTAAGAGGCTCTTCCTCATCATTATAATTGGATATAAGAAACTATCATTAAGAGGGTTCTTGTTGATAATGGTTTTGGCCTAAACATGTGTTAAGGCTAATTTCTATTGATTACAAAAGTTTGACCTAGCCATTAGTAGCTTTTACAATGTTAGAAGGGAACCCCATTGGATTAGTACTCTCCCTATTACTATAGGCTTCATCACCCTTCCCACAATATTCAACATTATGCTTAAAAAGTTAGCCTTTAATGGTCTCCTTGGTTGACCATTTATACATGAGATGTGGGTCATCCTATCTAACCTTCATTGGTGCCTCATGTTTATGTATAATAACCAGTCTTATATAATTTATGCTGATAAATCTCCCTTCTAGCATTGTTAGGCCACTAAATTGTAGGTCGTATTCACCCTCATAGGCATCTTCCTTCCCACTTCCAAACTTTTGTAAAAGAACATCTATACCTAATTTCCCTCCTGAGACTGTCATTTTTAGTTCCTTTGATAGATCCTTCCTCTTCTCCACCACCTTCACTTGAGAGACCTTCTCCCCCTTCTTCACCTTAGATGAATGAGGTACCTCTTGTTTCTACTTTACCTTCTATCAATAATGTTCCTTCATCCCCTTGAATAAATTTAAGGATGATTTACCTTCCTCTTCTACAATTGTTGAACCTACTTCCACTTCTCAACCATCATGCCCACCTTCTTATTCTCTACTTAGGGATGACTAAGGTTCCTTAGACTTCAACCCTTTCCTTCTTAGGGGAATATCAGGTTAATCTTCAAGACCTCAATGTTCCATCTTTACATGTTGACCCCCATACTTTTGGTCAACCTCAATTTCTTTTGCTTCTCCATCCTCACCACCTCTTGAACAACCATTTAGCGTCAAGTATAATTTTGCTAAGACCATTTGTGAGGATCTTCCCTTTTACTCTTTTAAACTTGATAAGATGTATGAAAAAGGGTTTCAATTTCTTCTTTGCAATGGCTTTCATGGGAAAGGTCTAGCACGCAATAGACAAGGCATTACATAACCCATCCAACTTGACTGTCAATATGGTAAGGCAAGTATTGGATATTGTCCACCACATGCTAACTATATTGTCAATACTGAATTTGATGGTGATTGTTGTGTGGTTTCTCTTGTTCCTCGTTCTCTTACATTAGTTCACCTTGAGCTCATTAACCTTTCCCCTTCTTTTGATATTCCTTCTCTTGATACTTTCTCCATTGAGGATTCATTGACCAAATTGTTGGGGGTCTATTTTGATTCTTCTTTTTTCATCATGATCATGGTTTCCCTTCTACACTTAATGTGCATGCTTATTTTGGTGAATCTTTCATGATGGCTTCTAATTTTGTTCTTCTAGAAGAGCTTTGAATTTATCATCCCAATCTTCTATTTCATCAAGGACCATAGTATGCTTTCCATGGGTGACATAATTGTTGTTGTTATGGACCCTAACAAGCCTAACATGGTACTTGAGAAAGGCAAATTTCTCTCTTCTTCTTAGTGCAAGGCGCATTTTGATATTCTTCATGCCTTTTTGGATATCTTTTCTTGGAGGTATAAGCACATGCCAAACATTAATGAGCATATTGTGGCATATAATACCGTCCTCACCCTAGATGTAAAACTATAAAAACAAATTGAAAAATGCACCCCAAGGTGGCATTACTAGTTGGTGGAAATAGAAAAGTTGCTTAAGGTAGGTTTCATAAGGCCTATCACTAATCCCCTTTAATTTACAACATCATTATTGTGGCCCCAAATTGGATGGTTGTATTCATATCTACATTAATTTTCATGACTTGAATAAAGTGTCTTCTAAGGACAATTTCCCCCTCTTGAATATTGATATGATTGTTGACTCTACCACTTGCCATGAGCTTCTCTTTTTCATGAACCATTTTTTGGCTATAATCAAATTCTCATCAATTTGTAGTACCAACACAAGACTCCTTTCACCATACCTTGAGGAACATTTTGTTATGTGTTTGTATATCGAAAAATTTGGATTTATAAATGGAAATGATCAAACAATTGAAATGCATAACCTAAACCCAAATAATTCAATACCTCGAAAATGCAAAATGAGCTTGATTGATTGATCGCTTTGTTGTGTTGATTGCTCGATTCCGCAGCATAACATTGATAAGGAGATAGATGATGGATGCAAAGGCTCTAATGATATTTCAACAGCATGTGGATACTTGAGGATCAATGCCCTTTTAGAAAATTTGACAGAATAAGGGTGCTTAAGGCTCAATGCATGCTAATGGCTTGTGAGGGGGTTGATTTATAGGAAAGGCTTGGTTCCAATGGATGGCTAGGATCAATTAGGGCTTTAGGTGAAATGGATGGATAGGATTAAGTTAGGTTTCCTTGCACATCAAGAAATTGTAGTCATATGACATGTGGCAAAGGAGGATGAGGCTTAGGTGTGCTTGTGTAGATAAATACTAAAATTAGGTCCCATTAGTTGTGCATGTGAAAGATAAAAGTTGTAACACAACACATGATTGACTAGACAAGTGTTGGAATGTGATGAAAGATGAGTGTTTAATTCAAATAAAATATTTGAATTAGTTGGGATATGAGTTGGATATTAATTAAATAAATAAAATTTATTTAATTAATTGAGAAGTTGAATAGGATGAGATAAGATATGATGTGGAAATTAATTAAATAAATAAAATTTATTTAATTAATTGGGATGGGGATAAGATAAATGGGATTATGCATGTGAAATTAATTAAATAAATAAAATTTATTTAATTAATTGGCTAAGTAGGATGAGGATGGGATTAAATGAGATTTAATTAAATAAATAAAATTTATTTAATTAATTGGCTTAATGGATTAGGGAAATTAGGACAAAATGCTACAAGATGTCTAGGATAATATTTTAACAAGGTGTTGTAGGACATGGACAAAGTTAGGACAAATTTGGGTGTCTACATTTTGCCCCTCTTTGAGATGATGTTCGAGATGATAAGATTTGTGTCGAGTAACATCATTTCAAAGAAGCCAAGGTATGGATAGAGGAAAATGATAGTGATGATGGAAAGATATGATGAGGATGATGATGGTGGAAAGATAGGATGAAATGGGATGATGATGCCCCCTCGAGAGGTTAGGCGGGTTGGACAAACACGGGTAGGCTCTCGAAAAGAAATGGCTTGGCTGCAAAAAGAAAGATAAGGGGATAGATAGAAGAAATGATGATGTGTTATGCTACAATGAAGGTGAGCAACCATGATGTTTGATATAGCACTAGATGTTATGCACCAAGGTATAAGGACCAGGGTGACGATGTGTCTTGTGCCCCAGCGTAATACAACCTTGTCTAACATATGAGGAAGAAAACTTAGAGCATTGAAGTCCTACTACACAAAAGGTATGATATGACCTTAGATGCAAAGAATAGTGCAAAAAGCTATTCCAACATACACAAGATATGAATATTAGCTGGAATGATATAGATGTGATACAAATGCAAGATAAAAAGATAACACACACAAGCAAGCAAGCAAGCACAAATGATACAAAAATAAACAAGGTATTGCCCCTGTCAAGCTGTAAACCAATGATTAATTGCTGATTATTGATAGTTGAGAGTGTTGTCATTGCGGGGAAAGCTATATCCCTAGATCAACACAAGGTTGTTTGCTGAGTTGGTTGGCTAATTGGCTAATTGATTTGGCTTACAACAAGGCTAGGATCAAGACCATGGATTGCGATTGGATAATTTGGCTTGATTAATTAACATGATTGGTATGGATTAAGGATGGGCTTGCATTTGGATCTTTGTTTGGAATGGTTGGAAGATGATGAAATGTTGATTAGATTGATTTGATGAAGGATGGATGATTTGTGGTGGATTGAGCTTCTTTTGACTTGCTGAAGTGATTGGATTTGTTTTGATGGCTAGATTGATGTGCTTGAGTTGATTTTCTTTAGTGTTAATGTTGATGATTGATAGGATTTGTTTTGATGGTTGGCTTGATGTGCTTTGGTTGTGATGTTTGTTGTTGCTGGGTTGATTGTTTTGATGATTGGATTGTTTTGAATGATGATAGTGATGGTGTGATGATTAGAGTGTCGATTCAATCTAAGCATAAGCAAGTGTTCTCAGTATGCTCAAAGGATGTTAAACAAATAAGGTTATTGCCCTTGTCAATTCATAAACCAATATTTGATTGTTTGATTGATGATGATAGTGTTGTCATTGCAGGGAAAGCTATATCCCTAGATCAACACAAGGATGTGGGAATGCGATATCCCATTGATGATGATTGATTGGGCTCATGACAAGATTAGGATCAAAACCTATTGATTTGATTGGATAATGTTCCTTGATTCATTAGCTTGCTTGATATGGATTAGTGTGACATGGATTTAAGATCATTGCTTAGATTGATTTGATTGATATGACTGGAAGAAGTGATTGATTGAAATGGATGAATGAATGTTATTGATAAGAAGAATTGATGATGATAATTTTGATTTTGATTGATGTTGATGGAGTGGATTGTTTTGGATGATGATTGAATTGATCTTATTGCTTGGATTTTTTGTTGGATATTTGATTTTTTTTTTGTAGTTTTTGAAATGTTTTGGGATGTCAATGGATTTACAATTTAGGTAGCTGTTGTGCTAGATACCAATGACAAGGGAAAACCAAGTCTAGGTGCAAAGATGGATGAATGGGATTGGATGGATAAAAGGATGGGCAATAAGGGATGGAAGGCTCATGATATATGGATGGATAAAAAGATAGGCCATAAAAGGGATGGATGCATGCCTCATGATGAACAAATAGGTAGGCTATAGTGGAAAGCTCATGATAAATGGATGGGGATAAGCTATAAGATGGAAAGCTTATGATAAGGATATGCCATAGTGGATGGATCATAAGGGAGCTAGGATGTGATCTTCAAAGGCTATGTTGCATAGGAAGAACTTGCCCCCATTCTGGGTGGTAATGCTTAGGATTTTTACATGACAAAGTTCATGACCAAGGGATGACATGATAGATTGGGTTGAATGGGATGGATAAATGGTCATTGGATAGGACTTGGTTTGGAAAGAAGGTATGTCAAGAAATATCCAAACATGTTTCAACATTTTACCCCTATGTCTTCATCAAAATCAAAAGGCGAGAGGATGGATAAATGGGTTCAATAGGATAAGCATGTTTATGTAATGGTTAAGGATGGTAGAATAGAATGGTATATGATAGGTTGGAAATGGATAGAATTGAAAATGATATAATGGGATAGATAGTTTGGAAATGGATAGGTTGGATGAGACAATGTGCCCCCAAGTGTAAGTGACATAGAAGATCAACCTACACATGATGCCTGTTTGCCAGGTTTTCATCATGGTACTTATCCAAGGCGCCTATTTATCAGGTTTTCACCATTGGATGAAGGGATTTCTCTTTACTATTTTGACTTTTTTCTTTTTCTTTTATTTTCTTTATTTTCCTTTTTTTTTTTTTTTTGCTTTTAGATACGTTGACAATTACACATGGCGCCTGTTTGCCAGGTTTTCACCATGGTAATGGATAGGAGGGACTCAAGTGGCTAGTGCTATGAAGGTTGATAGTGTCCCTTTAGAAATGGATGATGTCTTCACCTGGACCATGTCATTATGCTCATAGATGTTGATAGGGGGTTGCATGGATGGGAGATGGAGTAGGTAGATAGTGGATGATGAAATGGATTATGAAAGGTTCATGCAAGGATAGATGGATCGGGATAGTGGACTATGATGTGGATTATGTAGGCTTATGCAAAAGCATGGACCATAGGGATAGCATGGCGGAGATATGCAAGATAATGGATGGAAGATGGGTAGATGTAGATATGTGAAGGTGCTGCGGAGCGGAAGGGAATCATGACCAACGGTTGCACACACCATGATAAACATTGAAGCTTTTGATGAGATGGTGGTGTAGGAAGCAATGGAGATGTTTGCTTAGGAGATGGTTGATGAAGTGATTTAGGAACCCACATAGATTTAGTATTTTTAGTGCTTTTGTTTTGCTTGTGGGATTTTTGAAGGGAATGGAAGTTTTGGATGGAAATAGGCTTTTGGATGGAGGTAGGTGGTTGGGATTCTTAAGATGTGGAGGAGGATGCCTCATTTGACTTGCTAGCTATTTGCTTAGGAACCCAAACCATTTTGCTTTTGGGCTTTGCTTTTGGAGGTAAGGGTTTGGATGGTTGCTTAGATGTGGATGAGGATGCCTCATTCGCTTTGCTAGCTGTTTGCTTAGGAACCCAAACCATTTTACTTTTGGGCTTTGCTTTTGGAGGTATGGGCTTGGATAGCTTTTTGGATTGCTTTGCTTTGGTTCTTTGCATTGATTTTTCATGTTTGTGCCCTAAGGCATGATAGTTCTTTGGATTTTTGGTAGGACTTTTAGCTTTATAGGTAGAGGCATCAAAATTTTTGCTTTTGAATCCCATGGCGTGGGTGGAGTGGATGAAATGATTGGAAGCTTTATGTTTAGGCGATGTGTGCTTTTGTTGGCCATGATTAGGGATGTAAGGATACTTATGAATGATATGTATGTTAGGTGTTGGAAGCAATGGTGGCAAGGTGGATGGAGGGATATTTGGAGTTGGTAAAAGTGGAGGCAAAGTGGATGGCAGAAAGTGTATGGTCACATGCTTTTGACATTTATAGGATGATGGAGATGGAATGGCTACATATGTTTTGGGTATATGATGGGGGGTGTGATGGAAAGTGGTAGGTTTAGGATGCATGAAAGGATTACCAACATCTTGGCCTTGTTTACCTTGGGGTGTGTATCCAAGGCCATATGAGCATGGAGGGATTTTGACATGGTTTGGCTCCAAAATACCTTGTTCATAAAGGCCTAGGCCTTTACCTTTGTAGTTCATGTTTTGGAGGATGCGATTGACTATGGGACTAGATGTGTTTTGGGAACTAGACTTGAGTCCCTTATTGGATGGAGAAGATGAAATGGAGGACAATGGTTGTTGTTGTCCTAAGGAAGAACATTCATGGAGGAAGGTCGTAAGACCACTAGGACATGATGGTGGACTTGAAATGGGATCGATGGTAGATATGGAGGGAGGATCATTAGCATTGTGTTCACTAAGATCCAAGTTATTTGTTTGATCTTCTATGCTTATGTGTTCTTGAGAGGCACATGTCTCATTATGACAAGTAGATGTTTGTTCATTATGGATAGGGCTAGATGGAGGATGACTAGGAGCAATTTGGATATCTCGCTCATGGATGGTTATGGGATTATGGATAGGATCAAGGTACTTTTTAATAGGTTCTTCATCATAGATATCATCTTGATCATGAGATAGATAAAGTTTTGCCAAATGGATCATCATGGTTTTCATGATCTTAGCTAGAACCTTGATCATAACTATGAGCAAAAATAGGATTAAGTGGGCTATAAAAGGGATAAATTTGCTCATGAATGAGGTGATGGTAATGGCTAATAGCTTGAGGGCAACCCATAAGTAGGTCATGGATATGTGGAACTTAGAGGAGCTTTGATCTTGATTAAGATTAAGGTTCAATATTTCCACATGTTTAAGATTATGTTCTTGACATACCTCTTGACTTTGGATGGGAGTGGAAGGTTCTTGAGTGGACTTGATAGGCTCTTGATTTAGGCTTGTGGTTGGAGACTCTTGAATAGACTTGTTGGCTTGTAGGTCACATGATGGGCTTAAAGGGCTAGGTATGTTAATGGAAGGCTCTTGAAGAGGCTCAAGGATATGTGAACCACATGATGAGATTATAGGATTGGACATGACCTTTGGAAGTTCATTGGTAGGCTCATGAATTGGTATTTGACATAGGGGTAGTCTATTCCTATCTAGTAGCCAATGGATCACATCCTTCGCAAGTGTATGGGTGGATGGGAAATATAATGGATGGATGATAATAGTAGACGGCGTTGGATTAGGATTAGGACGAGGATTAGGTTGAGAGCTAATTGGATTGGGTGGATTAGGATTTGGACTAGATGGGGGTGATGTGGCATGATTTCCCATTATAGGTGGGTACACTTTGTAAACAATTGAGAGAAATATTGGGCATTGGTTTGTATTATGGCCTTTGGTCCTATGGTATGCACAATAATCATGTTCATCATATGGACTTTCTTCACATGGTTTGACTTTGGGAAGTGCAATGAGTTTTGTTTCAAGCATCCTTTGTAAAACTCTCTCAACCGCATCCTTTGGTGAAGGATTAGAATGACATGGTGATGGAGGTAATGAAGGGCTTGGTGGTTTGGAGGGGATCAATGGACTAGGAATAGGATCACATGGTGGTTTTGGGATAGGCTTAGTTGGCTCATGTGTTGGCGGGTGATTAGATGATGAAGGCCACTCATAAGATGCATTTGCTAGATTGGTATCTCCCTTGTCAAAGGTAATTAAGTCTTGCATAGGATAACTTGGGCTTGTTTGATTTATGTACAAGGGATTACTTGGACTTGGATGTGCTTCTTGTTGCAAAGGTGGACTTAGGTCTATCAATGGTGCTTGGTGGTCTTGTTGAAAAGGTGTACTTGGACCTGATTGATTTATGTACAAAGGGCTATTTGGACTTGCATGTTGTTCATGTGATATCACTTGATTGCCTTGTGGATGGGCTTGGTAGTGCATTGGAATGGTGGTATGAGGGATTGGATAAGCTTGAGGTGGAGGTTGATAGGTTGATGTGGCATTGACTTGGTGGATAGGTGGATTAAGTTGATAGGAAGTGGATGGATATGACATGTGGCTATAAGGTGGATTAGGTTGATAGGAAGTGGCTAAGGATTGTTGTACTTGTCGAGCTTGACTAGCGGCTAAAAGGTGTTGGACTTGGGCTATGGAGTGTTGTAGTTGAGGTGATTGGCTTGCATGGGGTTGAGCTTTTTGGATGAAGAATTGTAATATTTCAATGGCGTCTTGGTTTAGGGGTTGTAATCCTTGATAAAGATTTTGGAGGAATCTTTGGAATTTGATTTCTAGGTCCTCTAGTGTAGACATGTTGTCACCACGTGTTTGTCTTAAGTCCTTTTAGCAAGTGCTTGCTTAGGGATTTGGATGATGATGTGGAATGTTTAAATGATGTGTTTAGATTGATTTGTTTATGTGTTTGGGTGTTTAGAGCTTGATATGGCAATATTCAAACAAATGATTATGCATATACACACATGAATCACTCACGCAAGACACATAAGCAAGTTGTTGACTTTGAAAATGAAATGTGATAATTATGCAAGCACACATGGAAGACACATCAACAAGCCTAATGTGTAGTCAAGTGGGTATAGCCAATTAGGTCTTAGGCTATCTATTGCACAAGGTTGACTATGGAATTGAAAGTGAAATCCTGCCACACAGCCAGGAGAAAGGGGTAACCCACCCTTCACCTTCACTTCCCAAAGGTATAAAGTTCTTTGGGGCTTAGCCAAGAGTGACAAGATTCCAACTCCCAATGAGGGTGTCTTTCGATTCAGCCTCGATTGAGGTCGTCCCTTGGAGTGGTGTGTCTCCAAGTAGGCCTCCTAAGAAGGGTATGACAAAAGCAAACCAAGTGAGCTGTCACTTGATTCACACTCGCAGTTGTTAATTTCCCCTTAGAAACTTGAAATGTGTAACAAACAGTTCAAGCACTTGTTCTTTTTAGACCCAAATCTAAATGTGATGGAAGACAATGGTTTGTTTTAGCCCAATTTTTTGATGTGAATTTGCAAACAATTGTTTATTTTAAAGCCCAAATCCAAGTGTGATGACAAACAAGTTGTTTGTTTTATGCCCAAAATCTAAATGTGTGATCAAATAATGATTAGAGATGAGAGATTAGAATGAGTGCACCTCATAAAAATTGCTTTCCAAGTTGCTATTATGATTGATCCAAATGTTGCTCCAGCTCCTTTGATTCATTTACAAGTCACTGCAAAAAATGTGATTTGGTTCGCTAGATTGGAAGATATGATTTTTTTTTTCTAAAAGTCGCGCGTCAAAAATTTCTGAAAAATTAGAATCGCAGGGTCAACTTCAAATCGCCATAACTCTTTGAATACTAAACCAAATCTTTAATGTAACCACTTTTCGGAAAGCTCTCAAAGTCCTCTTTCCAACGAATCTAAGATCTCCTTTTTACAGGACCTGTGTAAAACAAAAAACCCTCTGCAACAGATCTGGTCATAAATTAAAAAAAATAGCAAAAAGTTGCGCGTCAAAAATTTCTGAAAAATTAGAATCGTAGGGTCAACTTCAAATCGTCATAACTCTTTGAATACTGAGCCAAATCTTTAATGTAACCACTTTTCGGAAAGCTCTCGAAGTTCTCTTTCCAACGAATCTAAGATCTCCTTTTTACAGGACCTGTGTAAAACAAAAAACCCTCTGCAACAGATCTGGTCATAAATTTAAAAAATCAGTAAAAAGTCACGCGTCAAAAATTTCTGAAAAATTAGAATCGCAGGGTCAACTTCAAATTGTCATAACTCTTTGAATACTAAGCCAAATCTTTAATGTAACCACTTTTCGGAAAGCTCTCGAAGTTCTCTTTCCAACAAATCTAAGATCTCCTTTTTACAGGACCTGTGTAAAACAAAAAACCCTCTGCAACAGATCTGGTCATAAATTAAAAAAAAATCAGCAATATAAAATATCTTCAACCTACAAATCAAAGTGCATAAACCTGCAAAAATGAATGATTGACGCTCCAAGAAATCTGATCTTCACAAAAACAACTCAAACAAGAGGGTTAATCAGGGACGTGAGTCCCACCGAGCGTGCCAAATGTATATCAAAAAATTTGGATTTATAAATGGAAATGATCAAACAATTGAAATGCATAACCTAAACCCAAATAATTCAATACCTCGAAGATGCAAAATGAGCTTGATTGATTGATCGCTTTGTTGTGTTGATTGCTCGATTCCGCAGCATAACATTGATAAGGAGATAGATGATGGATGCAAAGGCTCTAATGATATTTCAACAGCATGTGGATACTTGAGGATCAATGCCCTTTTAGAAAATTTGACAGAATAAGGGTGCTTAAGGCTCAATGCATGCTAATGGCTTGTGAGGGGGTTGATTTATAGGAAAGGCTTGGTTCCAATGGATGGCTAGGATCAATTAGGGCTTTAGGTGAAATGGATGGATAGGATTAAGTTAGGTTTCCTTGCACATCAAGAAATTGTAGTCATATGACATGTGGCAAAGGAAGATGAGGCTTAGGTGTGCTTGTGTAGATAAATACTAAAATTAGGTCCCATTAGTTGTGCATGTGAAAGATAAAAGTTGTAACACAACACATGATTGACTAGACAAGTGTTGGAATGTGATGAAAGATGAGTGTTTAATTCAAATAAAATATTTGAATTAGTTGGGATATGAGTTGGATATTAATTAAATAAATAAAATTTATTTAATTAATTGAGAAGTTGAATAGGATGAGATAAGATATGATGTGGAAATTAATTAAATAAATAAAATTTATTTAATTAATTGGGATGGGGATAAGATAAATGGGATTATGCATGTGAAATTAATTAAATAAATAAAATTTATTTAATTAATTGGCTAAGTAGGATGAGGATGGGATTAAATGAGATTTAATTAAATAAATAAAATTTATTTAATTAACTGGCTTAATGGATTAGGGAAATTAGGACAAAATGCTACAAGATGTCTAGGATAATATTTTAACAAGGTGTTGTAGGACATGGACAAAGTTGGGACAAATTTGGGTGTCTACAGTGTTCATGCCCTTTGGTGTAAAAAATGTTTATGTTATGTACCAGTAGGCCTTAACCCTTATCTTCCACAATCTTATGCACTCCTTCCTTGAGTTTTATGTCGATGACATCCTCACCAAATCCACTTCTTTTAGTTCCAATACACATAATTTACACATCATCTTCGAATGTCTTAGATAGTAAAACATGCACTCAACCCCAAGAATTGTGTCTTTGGGGTTGATAGAGGCAAACTTCTTCATTTCATTATCTCCCTTTGAGGCATAGAAGTTGATACAAAGAAAATTGATAAAATTATCAACATAACTCCCCCTACAAACATTGTGTAGTAATCAAGGAAAGATTCAAGCCATCCATTGTTTTGTAGATCAATTAGTCGACCACTCTCCCATTTACACATCTTTTAAAGAAAGATTTTAAGTTTGTGTTGAATGAAGAGTGCTAGAAATCTATTGATGCTATGAAAGCCTATTGTTTGCAAGATATATATCTACAAGAACAACTTTAGATTTGGCATGATTGATATTGCAACAAGGATGAGGAAATATAATAATTATCATAAGTGCAACTTAATTAGGAGTAATGTAATACGACCACATGTTGTTATGAAAAGGCACATTTGTGGAACATATCCCTAGCATACAAGAACATATATATAACCTAGAGAAGATAAGTGTATAAGGAGATGATAAAAGATGTATATGAACAAACAATACATTGATATATATGGTATATGTTAATAGTATTATATGTACATATATGTGTTAATTCATTTTAATGAAATCTACATTTCCCTTTGTCATCACCACAAATACTTCATATGCTTAATAACAAGAATAAGATCAACCACTTGGTCTGATTTATTTTGCTAACAGTTGGTGGCATCACTTGAGTTAATTAATGTGATACCACTGCATGTTATGAAAAGGTATATTTGTGGAACATATCCCTAGCATACAAGAACATATATACATATATATGTGTGTGTGTATATATTCTTGTATGCTAGGGATATAAAAAATAACCTAGAGAGGATAAGAGTATAAGGAGATGATAAGAGATGTCTATGAACAAATAATACATTGATATATACGGTATATGTTATTAATATTATATGTACATATATGTGTTAATTGATTTTAATGAAATATACATTTCCCTTTGTCATCACCACTAGTGCTCCATATGCCTAATGACAAGAACAAGATCAACCACTTGGTCTGATATTTTTTCTAACGTTTGGTGGCATTGCTTGAGTGTTGGTGTTGTGGTGCCCAGAGGACACTTACAACCACTAATACCTAGTCCATCAAGGCACTAGGAACCTAGGGGATGGATTAAGGCAAGGGAGGGGATCCCAAAGTGGTGTGACTACTAAGGAAAATCAAGCATGATGTTTGGGACAAAAATAAGATGAAGAGGGGTATAGAGATAATAAAGTAAGGTAGGATTAGAAAAATAAAAATGAAGGAAACAAAAAACAAAGAATAGTAGTAGAAGAAAGGAAAGAAGAGGAGAGAATAGACAAATAAAGAGAAAAAGGAAAATAAAGATACAAAAAGAAAATACGGAGGAAAAAGAATTCGAGAAAAAAGGAAGAGAGGCCTACTAGTAAAGTAAAAAATAACCAAAGTTCAAAAAATTCAAAAGAAAGATAAAATGATCTAAGGATGCACATTTCATCACTTATGGAGTTTACAAATGTAAAAAAGGAGATGATGTAGAAACAATTGTGATGGGCATAGAGGATAGAGCGATAACGCATATGGAAGGACCTTCGAATTGGAGAGGAAAAGAAGGGGTTCAATTAGAGAAGGTGGATGGGCAAAGCATTAACGTAGGCCATAGATAAGAAGTTGTACAAAAAGATAAGGTGGATAGGCGTAACACTCAAGTAGACAACCAACACCAGAGGATGAGAAAGATGTCATGGAAGATGAGATGTTTAACTAGAGGTTCATAGTAAGCAACCAACATTAGAAGAGAGATTAAGTAAATAAAGAAGAGAGGCCCTTGACAGAGAAAGAAGTCCACCTACACAATACGTTATAATTGATTCCAAAACTTTAGTTGAAAACAATAAAGGATTTATATTCCTAACTCTAGAAACACATTGTGATGCAGGAGTATCCCTGGTTCAAGAGCAATCTTGCATCAACCAAAAACATTTGCATTTCAGTTTGTTTCTTTCATTTCCAGTTCAGTCAGTAGCAGTTTCTGTATCTTGGTCCGCATTCTATCGCAATTGCATTTTAGACCTTGCGGAGTTGGACTTAGCATCTACATTCATTCATGCACAACATATCTGAATCTCAGAGCATTTGGATCAGGGACCAAAAAGTTATCGCTATCAGAAGATCGACTATTTTCTCATAGCAGAGACAGTTTTGGACAATCAACTAAAGGAGAAGACTTGTAAAGCATTCCTCGACTTGTGAAGCCTAACAACACATCATTCAATGATCTTTGGTTCGTGGCTGACCTTCCCCAAGATCTGCACATCATTCCATTCATTTGCGAAGGAGTTCTTCAGGTTTAGGTTCGACCTATCCATGTACACACATTACAGCTCTTCATTGGAGTTTGTGATCTTCCTTGGCTGACACGGAGGAATCTTTTGTACCGAAGATGATATATATTGATGTAATAGATGCCTAGGAAAGTAGTTAACAATTGATTGATAGTTGATAGTTTTGATTCTTTGCGAAGGAGCTTCAAAGCTATATCTTGTGCATATTCTGATATTTTGTAGTCAGGCCTTTGAGCCCTAATTGTAAGCCCACATGTTGCCAGCCAATTTGTATTTGAATTCTATGATATAATGAATGACTGAATCTGCATTTGATTCATATCTTTGAGTTCTTTCCATTGTGTTTACTCTAGTTGCACAGTCTGGACTGTTCATTCTGTGAACCCTCCTACCGTGACTGCACCAAGTGGTATCAGAGTGAAAGTTTGAATCTTTGGGAGAGAATTGAGCAAAGTTAGCAAAGGAATTCTATAAGATCTTTTTGTGGACAAATCGCCAAATTCGAGGTAGGTTACTTGTGTCACAACCGATCACCGATTGTGAGGCAGTTATCACCTTGTAGTCCGATCGCCGAATTCGAGGCAGTTTACACTTGATCCTAGGAAGAATGCTACCGAGGAGAATCCCTGTTGTTGGAACAATGGCTGGTAGAATGGATGAGATGATGGAAATGATGAAAACAATGAGAATTTCATTGGATGTTGTTGAGGAAGATAGGCGAAGAGGATTGACACTGAGACCTAATGTTGAAAGTGATGACGAAGAGGAATTTCAATCTGTTGAACAAATTGGCAAAACCCTAGGAGGTGATGAAGAAGAAAAATCAGATCAAGTCAATATGTTGTGAGCTATTTCAAAGATTGGGAAGAGGCCTAGAGTTGATGTACCGAACTACACTGGTAATTTGAACCCTGAAGAGTTGATTGACTAGATCAATGACATGGAAGAATACTTTGAGTATGAAGAAGTTGAAGATCTGGAGAAGGTGAAATTTGCAAAGACCAAGTTGAAAGGACATGCTGCTATATGGTGGAAAGAAGTTCAGTTGGATAGAAATAGAAGAGGAAAAGAAAAGATTACAAAATGGGATAGGATGGTGACAAAATTGAAGAATCAGTTTATACCTGTTGACTATGAGTTGGAATTATTGAAAAGATTGCAAAACCTGAGACAAAAGGAGAAATCTGTGGAGTATACTAAAGAATTTCATAATATGATCATAAGGATAGGACATAGTGAAGCAAGCAAGGAGAAAGTGGCTAGATACATCAATGGACTGAGATTGAACATTCAAGAAGAACTAAGCTTGGTAAGGATGACATCTTTGGAGGAAGCATTGAAGAGAAGCTGAATAAGAGGCATGATCAGAGACAGAGAGGAAGAGGAGGTAAATTTTAGAGAGGCAAAACATTTTCTGGAGGAGATAGATCACATTCGGAATAGAACAAGTTTGACAACCAATTTAAGAAGGATGACAGAGATAGCAATACCTATTGGAGCAACGACAGAAATTTTCATCATAGAGGTAATTATAATTCATACCGGAATGAAGGACATAGGAGAGAGGGAAGATGATTTGATAAGAGAACATTCAGAGGCACTTGTTTCAAGTGTGGAGGTGGACATAGAGCATTTGAATGTAATCAGGGGAGTATAAGCAAAAGGATAGAGAACAGTGGAAGAACAGCCTATGTGGAAGAAGAACCTTTTGGATCACCGAGTTCAATTGGAAAACTTGAGAAAGGAGAATCACTTGTGATGAGGAGAGCACTATTTCAAGCAGAAACAAATGAGTGAAAGGAAGCTAGGTGTGTGTAAATCACTTCCTAAACTAATCTAATGAGGAGATATGTGTGCAAATTCTTTTTAGCCTTTACAATTACAGTGTTATTAACTCAACAATAGAGATATTGCAACAATACACACACATAGAATGTATACAGAAGAGAGAGAGACAAGATATACATGGGGAAAACCCTTGCGGGTGAAAAACCCCACTCCAAAAATTAGGACCAATGCATTAACTAAACAATGAAGTTTACAACGCACTTGCAATGCAAGTCTTTATAGGAGTCTTTGACACTTGTATCTGGAGACAATCCAACAGCATAACAGTACCTGTCAATCAAATAATACATCTCCTCTCCAAGCACCTGCTTAAATAGAAGTTTACAAGGAAAAAATGAGATTTTCTTGAGATGGGAGTCCAACATGGCCTCATGGCCCAAAACCCACACCTAAGGACACTTGTCCAACACTGCAGCATGGTCATGACACTTGTCATATCACCCCATCCCAAAATGGTCACCTATTCCCAAGTTGGGAAATGACAGATGCTCTTACGCATCTTACAGTTGTCATAGAATCCGTCATAACTAACAACTCTTACAACTGTAAGAGAATCTGTCATACACTAACTAAAAATAGCATATTCTCTTACAACATGTCATAGCCCTCCTTGGAATGCCCAAAGATGCCTTGTGACACATGTCTTCACCTATCATAGAACATTCCATTTACGACTCTTACGCGTCATAGATTCTATCATAGGAATCTGTTATACCCGTTTCGGTCAAGATTCACTTACATACTAGTCAAAGTGTTGACACATGGCAAAATACCTCTACCGCTAAGTGGGACGCCTATCTCCTCATGTGAGGACAAAATTACATGTGGTCATCTTCCACGTAAGATGACACATCACTGTGCCAACTCTCACAAGATGACGAAACAGAACTTGCATCCAAAATACATTAATATGCAATAAATAAATAAATACAATTAATTAATACAAGGAATTATCAAGGTTGACACACCTTAATTCCCAACATTCTCCCACTTGTCGAACACCTTATAAGAGCCAATGGAAATGACAAGATTTAACTGCTATAGGCCAAGGAAATGACAGATGCTCTTACGCATCTTACAGTTGTCATAGAATCCGTCATAACTAACAACTCTTACAACTGTAAGAGAATCTATCATACACTAACTAAAAATAGCATATTCTCTTACAACATGTCATAGCCCTCCTTGGAACGCCCAAAGATGCCTTGTGACACATGTCTTCACCTATCATAGAACATTCCATTTACGACTCTTACGCGTCATAGATTCTATCATAGGAATCTGTTATACCCGTTTCGGTCAAGATTCACTTACATACTAGTCAAAGTGTTGACACATGGCAAAATACCTCTACCACTAAGTGGGACGCCTATCTCCTTATGTGAGGACAAAATTACATGTGGTTATCTTCCACGTAAGATGACACATCATTGTGCCAACTCTCACAAGATGACGAAACAGGACTTGCATCCAAAATACATTAATATGCAATAAATAAATAAATACAATTAATTAATACAAGGAATTATCAAGGTTGACACACCTTAATTCCCAACATTCTCCCACTTGTCGAACACCTTATAAGAGCCAATGGAAATGACAGGATTTAACTGCTATAGACCAAGAGGCCCATAGACTCCGAACACCTTCTGAACTTCTCTGTGTCCACTGGTTTCGTCAATGCATCCACAACATTCTTCAAAGTGTCTACCTTCTCCAAATTTACCTTCCTATCCTCTACCATGTTTCGCAAGAAGTGAAAATGTACATCAATATGCTTTGTTCTGGCATGGAAAGTTGGATTCTTTGCTAGGCAAATCGCACTTTGACTGGCACAATAGATAGTAATATGTTCTGCATCAACACCAACATCTAAACACAAAGCGACCACAGGTTGCCGTTTACTCATCCAACTAATTGTACCACCGAACATAGTAAACATGTAAGCATTGGTGGATCTCCTACTGTCAATGTCACTTGCCCAATCAGAATCCACAAATCCACGAATACAAACAGAATGCAGAGGTCCTATAGGATTACCATGATAGCATATGGAATACTTGGACGTACCCCTCAAATATCTAAACACGCGCTTTACTGCATCCCAATGTACCCATCCAAGATTAGCCATAAATTGACTAAGGACTCCCACTGCTTGGGCAATGTTTGGTCTTGTGCAAACCATAGCATACATCAAACTACCAACAACACTAGCATAAGGTACTCTGCTCATGTCCTCCACCTCAGAAGGAGAT
Source organism: Cunninghamia lanceolata (assembly GCA_027924645.1). Taxonomy (NCBI): domain Eukaryota; kingdom Viridiplantae; phylum Streptophyta; class Pinopsida; order Cupressales; family Cupressaceae; genus Cunninghamia; species Cunninghamia lanceolata. The sequence goes on along the minus strand of BSBN01000936.1, from coordinate 776,323 downwards.
TTTGGACAATCATTAACAGATAACTTTGTCCCCAAAGAAACAAGAACACACAATGGTCTACAAACTGCCATGTTGAACCTATCCAACATGGTCTTCACATACTTACTCTGGATTAACCAAAGTTTCTGATTTCCATTCCCAGAATGTACCTGGCTGCCCCTAGATTTTTCATCTCAAACTGTGCTAACAACTGAGACTTCAAATCAGAAATCATATTCTTACCATTCCCAATTAACAACATATCATCAAAATACAATGCAATAATGAGAATGTGATCATTGTCAAATTTGTAATACACACAATGATCTGATTTTGATCTCAAAAATCCAATCGACAACACAAAGGCATCAAATTTCATATACCACATCCTAGGAGACTGCTTCAAACCATACAAATACTTCTTCAGTTTGCAAACCAAATTTTCTTTACCTTTCTCTATGTAATGCTCTGGCTGTGACATGTAAATCTCTTCCTCCAAATCACCATGAAGGAAAGTTGTTTTCACATCCATCTGCTCCACCTCTAAGTCATAAGCTGCTGCAAGAGATAACAATAACTGAATAGATGTCAGATTTGCAATGGGAGAGAAACTTTCACCATAATCAATTCCCTCTTGTGAGTACCCCTTGCAACCAATCTGGCCTTATACTTTTCAACACTACCATCTGCACCGAATTTCTTCTTGAACACCCATTTGCATCCAACATGTTTCCATCCTTCAGGCAAAGGCATCAAGTCCCAAGTTTTATTCTTCTCCAAAAATTCCATCTCATCTTCCATGGCCTCCTTCTAGGAACCTGCATCTTTCATGCCCATAGCCTCTGTCACCGTTCTAGGCTCATCAGTGTTAGTAAGCAAGGCAAAAGCACAACTAGAATCAAGCAATGAATAACCAAACCTATTAGGTTGCTTCCTTGTTCATATAGACCTCCTCAAGGGCTAAGGTTGAGATTCTACTTCTTCTTCTGAGCTTTCAGAGCTGCTAGAGCTCTCCTCATCATCAGGTCTCACAGGGTCTATCGGTTCAGTTTTCTCAGGGGTAGAAAGAAACTGAACCACATCCTCTTTTTTTTATGTCTGTTCTGGCTATAAAACAATGGAAGGTGTTATCTCTCTGAAGATAACACTTCTACTATACAACACTTTTCAGCCACAGGATCCCAGATCTTGTATCTTTTTACACCAACACCATAGCCAATGAAAAGACACTTAACAGCCTTGTTCTCCAATTTTGACCTTTTCTCCCTAGGCACATGTGCATATGCCTCACAACCAAAAACACGAAGATGTCTAACTAAAGGATTCTTACCAGACCACACCTCCATAGGTGTCTTACCAACAAGAGCTGATGTAGGAGACCTATTTACTAGGTAGCAAGCAGTGGCTACAGCTTCAATCCAAAACTTTTGTTCGAGGCTTGCTCCACTAAGCATACTCCTAGCCTTCTCCATTAGTGTCCTATTCATCCTCTCTGCAACTCCATTTTGCTAAGGGGTGTATGGAGTTGTCTTATGTCTTTCAATCCCTTGCTCTTTACAGAACTTATCAAACTTTGCCGAAAAAAACTCACCACCATTATTAGTCCTCAAATACTTAATCTTTTTACTAGTCTGATTCTCAACAAAAGCTTTAAATTATTTGAACTGACTAAAGATTTCAGACTTGCTTCTGAGAAAATAAATTCATGTCCTTCTACTGTAATCATCTATAAAAGATACAAAATATACAAGTTTGGAAATCGAAGGAACACTAACAGGACCAAACACATCAGAATGAGTAAGGTCCAACACACTAGAAGACTTGTGAGAACTAGAGTAAAACTGAACAAGGTTTTTCTTTCCATATATACAATGTTCGCAAAAGTCAAACTTGAGATTACAATCATTTAACCCCTCAACGAAGTTTTTTTTTCAGGGTTCTAAGACCCTTCTCACCAATGTGGTCAAATCTCATATGCCATAACATTGTCTTTTCAGCAGGAAGCTTAACTTCCAAAGCATGAGCACCCTTGGGTACCCAAAATGCACTACCATTAGAATTTGTTACAACAGACATTTTCACTACCGGTTCCAATGGTGGGGATGAAGTTACTACAGCTCTTTTCTTCGAGTCAGAAGAACTATTGCACCGTGAAGTGCATGCCTCCAGCTGAAATAGAGTACCTCTCCAAGTACCCTTCGCAAGAACCATAGATCCTCTAGTCATCTTGCGTTCGTCCTTCGAAAAGACAACCTGCACACCTACATCATTTAGCTTACTTACAGAAAGCAGGTTCCACGCCAAGCTTGGGATGTGCATGACCCTAGTGATCCCCTTCACTCATCCATCAGGGAATCAGATTGAGACTCTTCCATGACCAACAATCTTCAGATGAGAATCGTCACCTAGGTACACTCTTCCACCATCAAACTCTTCATACTTCGTGAACCAGCTTCAATGCGAGGTCATGTGGAATGATGCATCAGAATCAATTAGCCACACATCATTAGATGCATGGGTGGCCAGGGCTGCAATGAAGGCATCACCATCATCTTGTGACTTGTTAGAATCTGAGTGTGGTACATTCTTCTTTTTCTTTTCTTCTTTGTATTCCTTTCAGAAATGCCCAATTTTTCCACAATTCCAATAGAGATCCTTGGACTTTCCAGGAGATTTGGATCTCCCACGGGATTTGGATCTACCCTTCTTAGCTTTCTTGTCCTTCTTTTTCCCTTTCTCCTTGGGTCTTGCACGAACTTCAAGAGCCTCTTTGGCTGCTTCAGAGGATTTTCTCTGCATCTCTTCAAATAACAATGAAGATACCACTTCATCCATTTTGAAAGTGGATGTGGTGCTCCCAATAGCCATAACAAGATGATCCCATGAGTCTAGCAAAGAACAAAGCAAGGTCATACAATGATCCTCCTCCATCTTCACACCAACGGAAGTCAATTGTGCAACTAACATGTTGAAAGCATTCAAGTGATCTACAAAAGATCCTCCATCCTCCATCCTCAAAGAATACAACTTCTGTATCAAAAAAATCTTGTTCACCATGGATTTGGCCTGATAAACATCTCCCAACTTCTTCCAAAGATCTTTCGTGGTCTTCTCCTCATGGACATTTAACAGGACAGAATTAGCTAGACTGAGTCTTATGAGACCCTTAGCCTTCCGATCTTTGAGATCCCAATCAGCTTGTGCCATTGCAGTTGGTTTTACATCAGAAACGGTTCCCCATAGGTCTCAATCAACAAGCATGTCTTCCATCTTAAGTTTCTATAACTCAAAATTTGTGTCGTTAAATTTCTCCACCTCTAATCTTCTAGATGTCCCTGCCATCTCTTTCCTGCAACAAGATTATAGAATATTCTGCACAAACTCCCACTCAAACTAAGATCATCTCAAAAAAACCTCTACCCAACAACTAGGACCAAAGGTGATCAAGCTCTAATACCAACTGAGAGGAAGCTAGGTGTGCAGAAATTGCTTCCTACACTAATCTAATGAGGAGAGATGTGTGCAAATTCTTTTTAACCTTTACAATTACAGTGTTATTAACCCAACAACAGAGATATTGCAGTAATACACATACACACAGAATGTAGACAGAAGAGAGAGAGAGAGACAAGATATACGTGGGGAAAACCCTTACGAGTGAAAAACCCCACTCCAAAAACTAGGACCAATGTATTATCTAAACAATGTAGTTTACAACACACTTGCAATGCAAGTCTTTACAGGAGTCTTCGACACTCGTATCTAGAGACAATCCAGCAGCATAACAGTACCTGTCAATCACATAATACATCTCCTCTCCAAGCACTTGCTTAAATAGAAGTTTACAAAGCAAAAATGATTTCCTGAGATGGACGTCCAACATGGCCTCATAGCCCAAAACCCACGTCTAAGGACACTTGTCCAACACTGCAGCATGGTCATGACACTTGTCATATTACCCCATCCCAAAATGGTCAACTATTCCCAAGTTGGACAATGACAGATGCTCTTATGCATCTTACGGCTGTCATAGAATCCGTCATAATAGATAGCTCTTACAACTGTAAGAAAATCTATCATACATTGACTAAAAATAGCATATTCTCTTACAACATGTCATAGCCCTCCTTGGGGTGTCCAAAGATACCTTCTTCCAAGATGCCTTGTGACACATGTCTTCACCTATCATAGAACATTCCATTTACGACTTTTACGCATCATAGATTCTGTCATAGGAATCTGTCATAACTGTTTTGGTCAAGATTCACTTACATACTAGTCAAAGTTTCGACACATGGAAAAATACTACCACTAAGTGGGACGCCTATCTCCTCATGTGAGGACAAAATTACATGTGGTCACCTTCCACGTAGGATGACACATCACTGTGCCAACTCCCACAAGATGATGAAACATGACTTGCATCAAAAATACATTAATAGGCAATAAATAAATAAATACAATTAATTAATACAAGGAATTACCAAGGTTGAGACACCTTAATTCCCAACAATGAGGAACCACCACAGAGGAAGAGTTTGTTCAGAACCAGATGCAAATCAGGAGGTAAATGTTGTAAATTTGTCATTGATAGTGGTAGTTTGGATAAGCTAGTTTCAGAGGAGATGTTGCTAAGCTGAAGTTGGAAAGATTGAAATACCCTAAGCCCTATTAGATAGCTTGGATTCAGGATGATCATACGGAACTGGTGAGTTAATAATGTTTGGTAAAATTTCATATTGGATCATATCATGATGAAGTCTTGTGTGATATTATGCCTATGGATGTATGTCATATTTTGTTGGGTAGACCTTGGCAGTATGATAGGAAAGCTATGCATGATGGGAGATAGAATACATACACTATAACAACAAATGAAAAGAGAATTACTTTGATCCCTTTGGAAGATGATCCTAAGAGTGAAGTATGTGGGAATGCTAGAATCTGTTTGGTAGATGGAAGAAATGGATGGTTTGAGACATGAGAATATGTGTTATCCTTTGATCCCTAAGAAACCTGAAATATTGAAGGAGCTTGAAGAATCACAATCAGAGGAGATAACTGAGTTGTTGACAGAGTATGAATACATCATATCAGATAATGTACCTGAAGGATTGCCACCAATCAGGAGTATTAGTCATGACATGGATCTTATTCCTGGAGCTAGTTTGCCTAGCAAAGCAGCACACAAAAAGACACCGGCAGAGAATGAAGAATTAAATAGATAGATATAAGAATTGTTGAGGAAAGGTTTGATCAGAGAAAGTTTGAGCCCTTATGTAGTACCTGCAGTGTTAGCACCTAAGAAGGATGGAGAATAGAGAATGTGTACAGACTCTAGAGAAATCAACAAGATCACAGTTAAGTATAGATTTCCTTTACCTAAGATGGATGATATCATGGATTGTTTGAGTGGAGCAAGATATTTCACAAAGATAGATTTGAAGAGTGGATATCATCAGATCAGAATCAGAGAAGGAGATGAATGGAAGACTACTTTTAAAACAAATGAAGGATTGTATGAGTGGTTGGTGATGCCTTTTGGAATAACAAATGCACCTAGTACTTTTATGAGATTGATGAATGAAGTCTTGAAGAAATTCTTGTGTAAGTTTGCTATTGTATATCTGGATGACATTCTAATTTTCAGTAAGACAAAGGGGGAACATTTGCAGCACCTGAGACAAGTTTTGCAGAGACTGAGAGAAGAGAAATTGTTGATAAACATCAAGAAGTGTAGTTTCATGAAGGAAGAATAGGTTTATTTGGGATTTGTGATTTCTGTGGAAGGATTGAAGATGGATCCTAAGAAAGTGAGAGCAATTGTTGAATGGCCTACACCGGAGAGCATTGGAGAAGTCAGATCATTTCATGGATTAGCTAGTTTCTACTAGAAGTTCATCAAAAAATTTAGTTCAGTTTGTAACCCTATGACAAAGACAATAAGAGGTGACATAGAAGTTTGTAACCCTTTGATTCTATGCCATAATTCAAGCCTTGAAGAAGTGGAGACATTACTTGTTGCCTAAGGAGTTTGTGTTGTACACAGATCATCAAGCTTTGCAATACTTGAATAGTGAAGGTAAGTTGAATCAAAGACATATGAGATGGGTAGAGTTCATGCAGAGTTATACATTTGTATTGAAGCATAGGAGTGGAAAATCAAACAAAGTTGCAGATGTATTGAGTAGGAGAAGGAACTTATTGACAGAGATGCAAGTTGAAGTGATAGGATTTGATGAATTGAAGAACATGTATGAGGGAGACAATGATTTTGCAGAACCTTGGAAAGCATGTAAGGAACTTGTTGTGACAGATAAGAGTAAATGGTTGGACTATTTCATTCAAGAAGATATGTTGTTCAAAGGAAATTAGTTATGCATACCTAGAAGTTCAATGAGAGACAACTTGATCAAAGAGAAACACAGTGGTGGATTGGTAGGATATTTTGGCATTTACAAGACAGTAGCTTTGGTGAGTGAAAATTACTTTTGGCCTCAGATACATAAGGATGTTAGGAAATTTGTGCAAAGTTGTAGAATTTGTCAAGTTGCAAAAGGGAGTAGTCAGAATACTAGATTGTATAAACCTTTGACAGTTCCAGAGAGACCTTGGGAAGATATAAGTATGGATTTTGTAATGGGATTGTCTAAGACACAAATAGGACATGATTCAATAGTTGTAGTGGTAGACAAATTTTCAAAGATGGCACATTTCATACCTTGTAAGAAGACAATTGATGCAGTGCATGTAGCTGACCTATTTTTCAAGGAGATTGTGAGATTACATGGATTACCTAAGAGCATAATCTCAGACAGAGACACCAGATTTCTTGGATATTTTTGGAAGACACTTAGGAAGAAGATGAAGATAGATTTGAAGTTCAGTTCAACATTTCACCCACAGACTGATGAACAGATAGAGGTAGTAAATAGGAGTTTGGGAAACTTGTTGAGATGTTTGGTTGGAGAGAAAGCAGGAAGTTGGGATTTGATTCTTTCACAAGCAAAGTTTGCATACAACAATTTAGTGAATAGGAGTACTGGAAGAACACCTTTTGAGATTGTTACCGGAGTAAACCTTAAAGGAGTGGCAAAGTTGCAAGATATTAGTATGGAAGATAAGAGGAGTGTAGAAGCAGAAGAATTTGCAGGACATATGGAGACAGTGCATAATCAGGTAAAGAAGAATTTGGAAGGGATGAACAACAAGTATAAGGAGCAAGCAGATGAGAAGAGAAGACAAGAAATTTGCAGTTGGAGATGAAGTGATGGTATACTTGAGAAAAGAAATATTTCCAATTGGGACATATAACAAGTTGAAGAAGAAGAAGTTTGGACCTTGTAGGATACTCAAGAAATTTGATTCAGGAAATGCATATGAAGTGGAACTACCGAAGACATTGGGTATATCACGTATTTTCAACATTGCAGACCTATACTAGTATCATGAAGTGGAGTTCAGTGACAACATGGTAGAAGACTTGAAAAAGCAATTACCACAACAAGCACCAAAGTAGATTGAAGACATTTTGGACAACAGAATTAGACGTAGCACCAGAGGAAGACAATATAAAGAATACCTTGTGAAATGGAAAGGCAGACTGGAAGAAGATTCATCATGGATTTCTCAGGCTGAGGTGGACTGTCTTGGTTTTCCTCTAGCCCTAACAAAGTGAGGGACTCACTTTTTCAATAACCCCAGATGTCTGATGCAAGAGCATCCCTAGTTCAAGAGAAATCTTGCATCAACCAAAAGCATTTGCATTTCAGTTTGTTTCTTTCATTTCCAGTTCAGTTCAAGCAGTTCAATCAGTAGCAGTTTCTATATCTTGGTCCGCATTCTACCACAATTGCATTTCAAACCTTGCAGAGCTGGACTTAGCATCTACATTTTCATTCATGCACAACATATCCGAATCTCAGAGCATTTGGATCAGGTACCAGAAAGTTATCGCTATCAGAAGATCGACTGTTTTCTCAGAGCAGAGCATCTTGATAGTTTTGGACAATCAACTAAAGGAGAAGACTTGCAGAGCATTCCTCGACTTGTGGAGCCTAACGACACATCATTCAATGATCTTTGGTTTGTGTCTGATCTTCCCTGAGATCTGCACATCATTCCATTCATTTGCGAAGGAGTTCTTCAGGTTTAGGTCCAACCTATCCGTGTACACACGTTACAACTCTTCATTGGATTTTGTGATCTTCCTTGGCCGATGCAGAGGAATCTTTTGTACCGGAGATGATATATATTGATGTAATAGATACCTAGTAAAGTAGTTAATGATTGATTGATAGTTGATAGTTTGGATTCTTTGCGAAGGAGCTTCAAAGATATATCTTTTGCATATTCTAATATTCTATAGTCAGGCCTTTGAGCCCTAATTGTAAGCCCACATGTTGCCAGCCAATCTGTATTTGAATTCTATGATATACTGAATGACTGAATCTACATTTGTTTCATATCTTTGAGTTGTTTCCGTTGTGTTTACTCTAGCTGCACGATCTGGACTGTTCATTCTATGAACCCTCCTACCGTGACTGCACCACATTAGATAACAACAGTTAGTGTAGGACCCATCTATTTTTTGACCACAATCACAGTGATTGAATTATATTATATGTTTTGATACCTAGTTACTAGATGGATTCATATGCTTACACTAGATTGGATGCATAAATAATTGTTCATTTTCATGTATATGCTACTAGAGACATTGATTTATTATATTATAGATGCATGCTATGTAGATAGTTAACATTTGCTTCATACAATTATTTTAAGTTAAATTAAGAAATCATGATTATTTGTTATGACTAACACTAATTTCAATATTAATTGCTTAAAGGTGAAGTTAGATCAAAATTGTGATTTAAATGTGATCTAAATAGATTATAAATGATATATAATATGATTTAAATGCTTATTTTGAATTGATGGTGGATTCGTTTAATTATTAAAATTACTCATTATCGTGAATAACAAATTTTATAGAAATTTAAATTATATGGATATTGTGAATTGAATAAGTGTATTGATATGGTTTAGTCACGAGAAGTCACAATTCATTATTTTATGTGATTGAGTTTTAATATATTGTTTGAGAGTTGATTTCATAATATGAATAAATAATGTAATTCTAACAATTTCTTTGGTTATATGCATGTATTTTGTAATGAGATTTAATGTGCAAGTAGAGTGTGTAGGTAATTGCAGTTTGCTAATTGAAAAATGTAGAATCATTGAGAACCTAAATCCATCCCACTTCACATGGTGAAGTAACAAGATTGACCATATGAAAACTAGTGAACCGATTACCTTGTCTATGAGTTGTTAATCCCTTGTTCGAGCCTTGTGTTTACCAATGATCTTATACCTTGATTATATGTTATTTTTATGGTTTTATTACTCTTGAAAAGTATTTTTGTCATTTTAATTGTCTAAATTATCAAATTCGGATTTGTGTTTCTACCCTATTTTGGATGTATGAAAATGTTGATTATATTATTTTTATGCCTTTTTAGACCCCAAGGAGTAATGCCTTGGGTTAGGGGGTTCTTTGGGCAATGATTTGAGTGAGGTGGGTGAGTGAAGTACAAATCCCATCCGTGGGGGGAGATAATGCCATTAATATGCATGGAAGGATTGCTTGACCAGCCCCTTCTTTCTTGAAAGAGTGCATGTAGTGTACACCTATGTGAGTGTATATGTAATACCATGTCTTGCATTTATGACATTTAAGAGGGTGGATGAGACCCATGATGGTTTAGCTTAGTTTTAGGTTTTGTTTAGATCTTAGGGAGTTTCCCCTCCTAATTTGAAGAGTGAATGTATCATGCACACTATTCTATTTTGTGTTGTATTGCAAAAGACAAATTAAAATGCTAACATATTGCTTAGTATGAGAACCATTTTCTTGAGCTACTTCACTATGTATGCTACATACAATATGAAAAAATTATTGTCAATAGGTTCAAAAGGGGCCTAAATAATGACATAGCAGGTCCAACATGCATGTCTACTTCTACGACCCTAGACGTTGTTGTGGATAAGGCATATACCTTTGAGACAAAAAATCATATGAGGCTTGAGAGTGAGTTCACTTTCGCATATAGTCACAATACAAGCCTAGGTTTATGGGACCACAACCCCCACCTAAAGGAGCATTACAACTAACATTGACACCTCATAGACCTCCCTAGCAACAACAACAACATCAAAGGGTTAGGCCACTATAGGGTCCACATGGTGGACAACCCAAAGCATGGAAGTCATAAGGTCCTCACATGGATCAAAGGGCATAAACATAGTGTGGGTACAACTCACTCACAACAGTCCTTCAAAGGAGGACGTAATAGTTATAGTGAGATGATATTTTTGCAATTTAGTAGGACCCATCTGACAAGGGATTATATGAGGGGTGCTTGTTTCATTTGTGGTGGTATGTGGCACCTTATTAGAGAGTGTCTTCAGTTGTTTTTAGCCACAGGTGTACAATGAGCAAAGGTTTATAAGTAAACTGCTAGAGATGTTAGTGTTGGCAATATGTGTTGTCATTGATGTCAACATAGCATATGGAAATTTAAGGATAAACTTGTACAAAGATTGTGTATAGAAAAAGGAGAAGCTAATGAACAGTGGAGTCAACATGGTCAAGGCAAACCAGTCCGGAAGCAAAGAAAATTGTCTAAGTATGATGTGGTGATTAGTCCTGTGTCGAAGCATGATACAAAGGTGAATACTCATTTCCTAATATGTTTTCAATGTTCCTGCATGTATATCTTATCAGCTTGGAGTACCACACTTTGTGATAAGAAGTAGAAATCTAACTACGGCATTCACAGTGCATATCCTAAGGTAGAGTTAAATTGTTTGGTCTGCATTTCTCCGTAGAACAAGATTTGATCTTGCATTTCTAAAGACAAGTTTATCCAAGTATTAAAATGATATATCCAAGTTTTCAGGTCTTCACATCTTCAGCAGAAAAAGTTACAAGGGACAAAGTACCGGTTACTACTTAGACAGGGCAATGCAATAATGGAGACTTAATGGAATGCTCCGCATTATTCTGAAAGACATTATTTTGTGATGTGGTTCTGAAGATAGGCTCAGAGATGTATAAGGCATGCTATGATGAAGTGTCAAGTGGTCTTGTAGTCCGCAAAGTTAGCAATCAAGTGATAGAGGCAATACAAATTGTTTTGGAGCCTATATACACATGTTTGAGATTTTGCAAAAGATGAAATGTATGTAGATCAGCCATAAAAGTTTGTGAGGAGATCTTATATGTTCCAATACATCTCAGGCTTGATCTACATGCTAATATCTCTTATTTCCCTATACCGCATCAATTTGTTAAGTCAGTAAGGAAGAATTGAGCATAATTGTTCTCCAGATTCCAATATTCCTCAATAATATTTTTGTATTCCTCTGAAATTGTTAGATGAGGGGATCTAGGAAGAAGCATATAATGATGTTTAAGTTAATTCCTAAAGGTTTCAGGGTTTGTAATATACCGCAATGCTATATCTTGAGTTATGAAGTATCACATGTGGTCTAGAATGCTCTGTTTCATATAGTTCATCATGTTTCTTGATTTGCGGATGTACAAATTGATATGATACTTCAGTAGAAAGGTGAATGGATGATGTTGAGATTGTGTATGATTGAATTCTTGGTTTGCATGAAGTTTTTGGCTTCTCCCTAGTAGCGTGAAGATGTATAGTTAGCAGTTTTGAGTAGTTTGATCTAACGGGTTAAGTCTCTGGTATGTGCAGTAGATCCTGATCTATTGCTTTGACTTTGGAAGATGTGAAGAGATATGTCTTGAATACTTTCATGAAGATCTAAGGTCCGCAACAAGTTTTCGTGACATATTGTATGTATTGAAGCTGACCTTTGAAGAATTACACATTTCATCTAACAATTTTCATGATGCCTACCTAATCAATGTTGTGATGTGTTGCGGAGGGTATTTATATATCAAAGTCATTTGTGACAAGTAAGAGCGTGGTAGATTTATATGTGGAATATGAAGTGTGCAAAATCAGTTTGAAGGCATGTTTTGAGCAGAAAAAGATTGTTTTATCAGCATAAATCAAATGTTTACTTCATAGCAGTCCATATATTTGCTATCTTTGTAGATCCTAAATGCAGTGAACAGAATATTCAGGGAGTAGTAGCTTCCTTGGGTTTTTACCCTAAATCAAAGTTGTAATTGCATTGAGCACAAAATACAGGGAGTAGTAGCTTCCTTGGGTTGCAACCCAAAAATAATGTTGTAATATTTTTACAGTGAGCATAATATATTGTGAGCTAACACTCACCATGGTTTTTCCCTGTTAGGGTTTTCCACATAAAAATCCTAGTGTTCTTGTGTTGATTCTTGTGTTGCATGATTTACTTTTTGTTCTCTAAGTTATTCAGTTTTTTTTGCAAATATTTGTTTAAGTTTTAGTGTGTGTTGATTCACCTCCCCCCTCAGCACCTCATTGTGTTCAACACTTGGTATTAGAGCCAAGTATCTTTGCAAATCCTAACAATTGAGGTAGATCTTGCACTTGAACACATGGAATCTGAAGCTATGGACAATGATGTATTTGTATCAGAACTAGATCTAGAAGCAATGGAACTTGAAGGTTGGGACCTTGAGCTAAATGAGTGTGAAGTAAACCTTGAAGGAGAACTCAAGTTAGCCCTTGATAAACTAGATGAAGCAAGAGAACTTAACATAGAATATGAAGGCATGCTTGAGAAAGCAAAGGAGACAATTGACAAGTTGAAGATAAAGGCCAAAGAATTAAAAGAAGAAATTGGCAAGGTGAAAACTTTAATAGAAGGAGATAAAGGAGGTGACATAAAGCTCAAGGAGGCAAAAGAAATGATCTCCAATTTGAAGGTCATGGTTGAAGAAGGCAAGAGAATTGAAGATTACTTAAATATCAAGCTCAATGAGAAAGTAGATGAATGTTCAAAACTTGAGGAGGAAGTTGTCACTCTAAGGAAAGAATTGGAAAAGGCGAAAGAACAAATTAACAAAGGACTAAAACTGAAAGGAGGATCTAAAATTCTTGATGAGATAATTAACTCTCAAAAGCCAGCAAAAGAAAAATCAAGCCTTGGCTTTGAAAAAGGGAAAAATCCCATGATCAGTGTTTTTACAAATTTATATGATAACTTCCAATCAGAAGGAAAGTCTAAAACAAAGAAGGAAGAGGCTTGCACTAAAGATCCTAAGAACAATGCCTCCAGAGATACAAAAGAAAATGAATTCACTCCTGTCCGAGGACAAAGGAAGAATAAGAAGAATAATTTCAGAAAACCTGCACCTAAACAAACTGGTCCTATCAAGTGTCCTCAAGGGTTCAATGGTAATTGTAATTCTTGCAATAAGTTTGGTCACAAAGTTGTTGATTGTAGAAGCAAGATGAATCAAAATATTGTAAGGTGTTATTCTTACAATAAGATTGGTCACAAAGCTGTTGAATGTAGGATTAAGTTAAATCAAAATTCTATTAGGTGTTTTGCTTGCAATAAGATAGGACATAAGGCTAATGAATGCAAAAGTAAAATGTTAAGGAATAATAGGGATAATGCTCAGCCCTTTCATGGATATTGTTACACTTGTAACAAGTTTGGCCACAAGGCAGATAATTGTAGATCTAAAGTGAGGAGAAATGGTAATGTTCAGCAATCAAATTTCACCTGTCATAAGTGCAATCAAATAGGGCATTCTGGAAAGAATGTAAGGCGTGCTCCTTAAAAGAATGTTGATATTGCTCAGCGAAAGAAGGAAATGAGAAGAGTATAGAAGAAGAAGGAAGAATGTGAAGTTTCCATACCTCTGCCTAGTACAGATGGATCCTCCAGTAATTAAGAAGATAAAGTACTGATTTAGGGGAAGTTACAACTGCAAGTTACTTCAAACCCCTAAAGGAATAAGATGTTGAATTCTTTAGCATTCTGGCTAAATTTGGAATGAACATACTCAGATGATGATATGAAGAGGTTTGGTCAAATTTCTATAGCAATTGGTTAATTTGCAAAGGATTGTTGAATGATTATTGGTTTCTACATATGAAAATGGCAAACTAGGTTAAAATTGAGAAGGCAATCAATGCGGAGCAAAATTGGTTGGTGAAAGGGCTATATAGGCAATGTTTGATCATTCTTGATCTCATTTGAAAGAAGCTAAGCGAGTTGAAGAGATAAACAAGAGCAGAAGATTCTCAGCAAAGCATTTGAGCAAACCTTATTCTCTACATCTTCAAGTATTTCTCAATTTCACTGATTAAAACCCTAGTTCCTAAAGATATTGTAATGGTGACACCAGTTGTGATAGTTATGGTTGAGAGGCCAAAGCCAAAATTTAAGAAGCGTCCATTCAAGTCCATTGAGACTAATGAAGATGGCACCTTCTCACATGTTCCTGCAAATGTGTGGCATACTGAAGACATTCAGATATATATTCATGTACCGATAGATGAATATGATCATCTAAAACTTGAATAGTTTAGGAATGATAATTTGTTGGGAGATGACTTTCAACTAAAACCTGAATTTGCCAACATTGTTGCTAAGCACCTGGATATCTGGAAGGGTTTTCCAAACTTTTGATATGAAGAAGCTTGGGTTAAAATAGCTCTAAGTCAAATTCATGGAGACTTCTTCTGTCTGGATCGGCCATTCTTGATCACCAAGGATGCTATAAAAGTTGTGACTAATTTATGCTCCTCCAGACCAGTACCTATCTTGAAATCAGTTAAGAATGAAGAAGTGATGAAGCTCACTGGAGCAAAATTTGACAAGAGAACATTGACAGTAAATGATATTGAGGACTTGGGGGTTCGGTAGGCAACCATGAACATTGCATACAAAATTTACTATACCAATAGGGAGAACTCATCCACCACAACAGCAATCTACACAGCCTAACAAATGGTCAAAGAAGGAAAAGATTTTGACCTATGTGAACTCCTATCACAATAGCTATTGGACAATTTGAAGAGGAAAAAAGAATCAAAATGCAAATTTCATTATGGCTCTTTGATCATATGTCTCATGTTTTACTTTTTGAAAGAATTGCCTGGTATGAAGGGGATGGTCTGGAAAATAGATACTCCAGTTGCCCATCAAGTTAAAAATTATATGCTTAGCTTTCCAAATCATGAGAAATGTGACATAATGTTTTGGGGATTTTTAAGACCTTTCAAAAGAATATGCAAATGAGGGAGAGAATGCCATCAAAAGTTGTCAAAAAATATAAAAATGAGATAACATTTATGGTTGACAAAGATAATTGTTATATGGAGGTTGTTGAGCCAAGGACATTTTGGATTACAACCTTACCATATGAGGTTGCAGAGTTTGATTTGATAGGCTATGTTGATATTCTACTAAGCAAACTTAAGGAGCCTTCCACTGAAAGATTTGGCACATATGATGAAATCACTAACAAATCGGTTAGAAGAGATGTAGAGGAGAAGGCATAAAAGATAAAATAAAGGCAAAGAAAATGAAACCTGATTTAGAAATTATACTTAAATCTCCTGAAGGATCTGCAAGTAAAGCACAAGTACTTTCCTCTGCACAATTGTTAAGAACAAACAGGTCGGTGTTAGCTACAACCACATCTTCAGTTCCCTCCAGATCAACACTACCTGTCAAAATAAGTGCTTCTAAGATTCCTGTGCAGACTCATACCACTGAGAAGAAGAAGCCTAGATAGAAGATTTGGGCTAGAAGAGGCAAGATAAATCATGTAAATATTGAAGATATTGAAGAAGAAGAAGAAAAAGAAGAAGATATTGAGGCTCTGGAAAGAAAGAAGAAAAGAGCAAGTGAAGAAGTTTAAAAGGGAAAGTCCTCAAAAGAGAAGAGTAAAGGAAAGGCAAAGAAAGTTAAGAAATTTGATTATGTGCCCTTGCAATTTGAAGCCACAATTAATGCAATCATAGAACATGGACCTTTGGACGAAGTTGTTGAACTCTATGATGAAAGGTCATCAAATGGAAAATCTACTATTGTGGAGGCAATAGTCAGATATATGGGAGCCTTAAATATAGCTTTGATTAAAATCAGTCATCAGTTTCTTGAGAGTCTTGCTAAAGTCCTTACTCAGAGGAGAAATGAAGTTATGAGCAGAGAAGTTGAAATGAGAAAAAGAGCAATTAAAAAGGTTTGTCCCTCCATCTCTGAGATTGAAAAGACTAAAGTGTCTCAACTACAAGCTAAAGCATTTAGGACAAAAGAAGGTTAAACACTTTGATGTCAAAGGATAAGGATGAAATAAAGAGATTGCAGAAGGAGACTCTGAAGAAGACTGCAGAAATTATTAAAGAAATGAAAGTTGAGGTAGGAATTATTGAAGATATATCTAATCAATCAGCCTCTGAAGCTAATGAGACTGAGAAGGGTGAGGAGGATACTCCTCCAGAGAGTACATGAGTAGCAAACACAGAGGTAAATTCACCTCCTCTGGATAGCACTATAGAACAAAGCTTAAAAGATCAGACAGAACAGAATGTGTCTCAAACTGATGCAAGACATATGTCTACCCCTCTAGAAACTACTGAGAAACAAAGAACAGAAGGTCAGGATGTTTTGTGCACTCACATTTTTCATCATCTGATGGTTGGTGAGAATTTTTGTGCACTCACATTTTTCATCATTTGATGCTTTGACCCATAGCCTTGTTTTTTTTGGTAGAGTCTCAACATTTGTTTTGGTAGTTTCATCAGTTTTGAATTTTTGAGGAGAAATTGATGTTGGTGCTTTAATATTTTTTGGTGACTCTCCTAGTTCTCATGTGGGTTTTGGTTCTTCATTTTCTTCCTTGGTAGTGGTGGTCTTGATTGTGTTGATACGAAGGTCTCTATGGACAATCTCATCTACACTATATGGAATGACTACTAAATTGAAGGGAATGTAAGACTTTGTTGAGTGGGGATCAAAGGGAAATTCTTGTGTTGTCCCCTCATTTGATGTTTTAGTGATGTTTACAATTTGTTTTGATGCCTCTCCTTTTTCAAAAGTTTTGAATCTTGGGCCATTGATGGTTTTTGTGGCCTTTGAACCCCTCTTTCTAGCTTACTCAATTATATAAATACTAAAAGGATTGGGTCTCCTTTGATGATGTGGGTTTGATTCATGTGGACGAAATGAATTTCCTAAAATAACATGGAGGGGATGGCCCTCATCCTATGGATCCAAGGTCTTCCTAGGATCATGTTGTAGGTAGTTTCTTCATTGATGACATAAAATTGAGTTGGAAGAGTGTTGGGACCCAACGTGATTTGAAGATTGACCTTTCCTATGGTTTGGATGTTTGGGTTATCATGAATTCTTAGAATGGAAGTTCCTTGTGTGATCTGAGTTTTGTCATAGCCCATTCTTTGAAGGAGAGAGAGAAAAACTACATTGATTGCAGACCCATCATTGATCATGACATGTTTAATGTAATAATTTTGAACTTGTACTATTAGGTAGAGAGGGAGATCACCTTATTTAACTGTCATTTTCTCACGGTAATAAGGTGATATAAGGCCTTTTTTTTGGAGTGTTTTGAACTAGATGGCTTAAATATAAGGCATTTGGAAAAGCATTTTTGTGCATAGGAGAACTCTTGAGAATTTCTAGTAGGTGATAAAAAATTGAATCAATAGAGGTGGAGTTTGGTCATTTTGGTCCTTGGGTAGCACAAACTTCTTTGTCCAATTCTACAAGGCCTATGGTGTTTTGATCGAAGGTGTTTTGATAAATTTTGGGACTATTTTCTTCATCTTATGGGAATTGTGATGGGGGAAAAGAGACCCAGTCTAATCAAATGAATTAACCTAGATCAACCTTTCTCCAAGTCACATTGGAACATAAATCATCGACCACTTTAGTGTTTGGCTATAGTCCTCAAGGGAGAGTCAAAATTTCTGGATTTTGTTCCTTTGTTGCAAAGAGGGAGTATTAATAACCAATGATTTGACTAAACTATGCAATGTGTAAACCTAAATGATAAAGTAAGTAATTCTATAGAAAATTGTCACATAGCATAGAAACAAGAGTAGATCAAAGAATAGTAGGTAAGAAAGAACATGTCACTAAAAGAAGGGCCTCCTAGGTTAGGACACTAGAGTTGGGTGCTAGGATCCTAGGGTTTCTATGCCAACAAAACTCTATTCGTTAATGTCCATCTTTGTATCCTCTGTCATCTTATCATTCGTTGCTGTCAAAAGTTTCATCTTCAAATCTGTGCACAAGAGAGAGGGAAAATGGTTGTGGCTACATAGGATTTTTTCTCGGTCAAACCCCTATTTTGGTATTCCTACTTCATGGATAGCTAGATCAGTAACAGCAAATAGTGTGTGCTCTGAATCTTAAGTATGTCTAAGATTGTGGCGAGCAGTGACAAACATTCAAATAAAAACCCTACTCAAGTGTGTTAGAGTAGATTCCTATATGCATCAAACAAGGTAATGTGATATCCAACCCAAGAGAGATGTATTACTCAAGGGAAACAAACTCATAGAATATAAATTCACCTCAATGAAGTTGGTTGATCAAAGATTGAAGGCGAGAAGCAACTGAAACCATACCGAGTCACGATTAAGTGGTACAAGCCAATCATCAATTGGTGATCCCAACCGTTCTACATCAATCATGAAGCTTCAACCAAAGAAAGAGAGAAAGAAGTATGCACATCTTGTTCAGAGAGTAGTGTTGTAGCATAATATTTAGAAAACTTGGAATAAATGTTGCATCATGTGATCTTTTCAAACTGGGTAATCAGTCCCTCAACAATGACAAGCCTATTAGGTTAAATAGGGAGCCAAAGGAGGTATTTTCAATTCAAATTCTGAATATACCGATATGATGTTCTCAAGTGTCGAAATCAAGGTTGCATCATCCGAGAAAACAACCATCTTAGGAGCCTCATTCTTTTCTGGGAAGATCAGGTAGGACACTAGCGCTGGGCACTAGGGTCCTGGCAGACTAAGTCGAAAAGGTGTCCAGTGATTTGGGACTTAACCAGGATCTAAACATTGCTCAAGGTTTTGTTATGCGATCATCGGTAACTTTTTAGGTAGCATGTAACATATCTCTTGAGTCAGAAGGTTAGGTCAAGGATGGAAGTGGTCCTAAAATGGACTGAGGGAGTGGAGACTAAAGAAGGTCCTAAATAGAGTGTAAAATTGTGCTTGCACCATCAGGGAGCATAATTTACTACACTATATTTAGCCTCCACTTTAGCAAGCGTATGACACTATGTGCATATGCAAGCTAAAGTACAAGAAAGTAAATAAGAATGTAAAGGATACCCAAAAGGATACTTTAGAGGATGTAAATCATTGCTAAGTAAGAGAATGGAGCCCCCTGTCTAGGAACTTGCAAAACCACAACATTAGGGATCGCATCCTGCAAGACCACTCTGTTAGAGAAAGTAAAATCAATCCTTCATGCAACAGGATGTGTCAGTCCAAAAAAATTCTAAGGGGAATAATAATGTGATCCAGAGCAAAAATCGTAGGTGGTTATATGCCCCCCTTGTTTCTGCTTGCTTCCATGGATGTAGAAACAAGGTGTGATTTCTCCACTACAAGTTTCTCGACAAGTTTGATGAATATGCCTTAGGTAGGGTCTGTTGGGGTTTTTTATCCGAATCAACAGAGGGTTTGCCAGTTCCAATGCACAGGTAGATTCAGCCAACAAATATAGGAGGTTGCGTGAGCTGCCACCCCTTCACTTCTGGTTCTGCCACACCAAGGGGGTATCCCTATTCCTAAAGATTTAACTTTGACTCACCCAACAAAAAGATTTAGTCTTTTAGTCACAGGTAGAATACTCTCATGTTTGGACCAAGATTTGTGTGATAAATCACAAGGCTGGCAATGTTCTTGGATGTATCTAACAGGTTAAGGATGAGAGCATGTAGGGTCCTACTTCTAATCCTACAAACTAACAGGTTGGAATTATGAAATGATATATTTTATGTTTTGGATGCAAGACAAGGTTTTTGGATCGTAACCTCAACACAAGGGCAGATCGGTGCCTATCTCAGGGCAAGGAGTCAACTAGACGTATACAAATGAATGATTTGCATTAGCATTCAAGTTTCAAGGGGCCTAATTGGTATTTTCCTTACAAACACCACCCAAGAATGGGTATTTAGCAATCCCTCTTACAAATATCCTTGCTACCATACATTATTCCTCATACCTAACCTAAAACAATTTAATCCACTCCTTGAGTAGAAGTTACAGATCAAGCATGCAATATAGCAAATCTGTATCCTAGAACCTAAGTAACCCTTAGCAACTAGATTCAAAAGAAGGGATGCATACAGTAATGGAGACAGACAACTAAATACATGCAAAAAAGCATTTTTCATATAAAAATAGCATGAAATTGAACAAATGTGCAACGTGCATTCAAATGCAACTCATAAACTCACAAAATGAGACAGAACAGCCCAGAAAAGCTTTATTTTCGTTATTTCCTCCAAAAATTGCCCAAGTCTTCCACCACCCCCAAAAAAATGAGTAACATGGTTCTGATATACCTAGAACGTGTACTCAGCAATTAATTACCTAGTCTTTTCGAGATGCTGCCAGATACAATGCACCATCTAAATGGCGCCAAAAACATTCAATGCAACAAAGAGACAAAGAAGAAAGGAGCAAGTGAGATTGGGAGTCGTGCAGCTGCCTGGAGATTTTCTTCTTAAAAATAGTAGTTGACCTATCCATCAAGATCCATACCTCTGCAACTTTACCATTAAAGCCAACCTACCCATTTTCTGGAAGTGCAACGGTTGCGTGCTCTAAAGTTTCTTTCCATTTGAAATGCAACTATGAACACATACAAATCTCTTCCTGTTCTTGAAAGTTTGAATGATGGCCGTCGATTCTTTTCCTCCCACCGAGATCTACAGCATCAGTTGGATCAGACAATCCCAGTCACCTGCTTTGAAAAGTCATCATCCAATGAAAACGTGCCACGCAGGTGGCATTTTCCCCTTTTGACTTTTTGCAACGCAAAAACACTTTTTACCTTTTTGCCTATTTTTACCTTTTGCCCATTGCACATTCAAATTTTGTTGTATATGCACTTGCATATACATACAACAGTGCCTGGACACATGTCAGCATCTCATTGGATCACCATCTATGTATATTTGCATCTCTAAGCTACAAGGACCCACCACTGCATTCTATCAGCCACTAAACCATTGCATTCACTTTTGTATCTGAAATTGTATATGCAAATGTATATACATACAATCGCCATGTATACAAGCGCGAACCCCAAATCTTTATGAAACAATTTGAAATTGCAATCGAATCTAGGCTTTGTATCTTCATTCTTTGTATATCTCCTTGTATATTGCACATACATACAATGTGCAATATGTTGGATTTAAGGCATACAACTGAGAGGGGGGGGGTGAATCAGTTGTATAAAACTTCTTGTTCTTTCAAACACTTGATTCTTCGTTGTTAGTTAACAGCATATCAATTAATCATCCATGAAAGCATAATACATAAACACAAGAGCATATAAACATCAACACATTGAACACCAAGATTTTGACGTGGAAAACCCGGTTAAGGGAAAAACCACGAGGTGATTAACCCAAGGATTATTCTCTGTTAGAAGAATAAGAAAAAGAATGGCACTTGCCAATTAGGGCTCACTGCCCGAGCACACTGCTCACAAAGAGGCCCACTGCCTACAAGGAGACACACTGTCTACAAAGTGATAAGAATCACAATCTTGAACTGGAGAATGACATCTCTACCATGTCCGGATCAGTTCCATTTAAGCCCAAAAACCTCTGCTCTGCCTTTCGCACTTCTCTTCGCTATGCCACACTCATCCACACAATCCACACTTCGAAATGAACTCACAAACCGTTATTTATACAAGACATCGACTTAGGAACAAACATCTAAGTCGGCAAACAACCATAAGAGTATCCGCAAGATGAATAACACATCCGGTCGGCCACCACAAGAACATTCATAGGATGAACAACTCATCCGGTCGGCTAAACAGAGCAAGAACTTCATCCGGAAGAATAACTTCAATTCCAGGCTCTACTATCAATGCGGACCAACAACACAACCTCAACATGATCCAAGAACCTTCACAAGCCTGCCTGAATGACCAGGTACATCCGCACTTTCTTTACTTACTGGAATCTCTTCTCTTCCTTATCCGGAACTTCAAGAACACTGTCTGTCGCCACTGTCATAATGCAAGAGGTACTTCCGGACCTCCAAATCATACACAACTTGAGATGGAACATCACAAGGACATCCCAAAGACTCCTTCCAATCCGCAGATTAGGATTATACAGTTCCGGACCTCACCGGACCTTTTTGTGATCCTCTGTCACCTCTGAATACTTGCCGGAACCGGTTCTACACCGACAGCCACAACTCCTTCAGATCTTCATGCGGACCTCTGAAATCTTAACTAAGGCATCTCAAGACTTATATCTACAAACCCTTTAATCCGCATCCTCCGGTTCTCAACCTATACAATACATTTGCCTTCTTCTCATCACGGTTCTTCACTGTTCCTGACTGAGGCTAATTTTCTCAATATCCTCAGTACGCAGCTCATCCAATCCTTCTTGTCAATGCAATATGAGTATGTTGACATCAATGACGACATTGGCTCACCTCATACTTGCAACAATCTCCCCCTTTGTCATTGATGGCAACATATGATGTGAAAAACTATCAAGACAAGAACTTCTCCTTTCTGTCACAGCTCCCCCTATCAACAACAACTTTTCACATGTCTTCTCTTCCTTTACTGCTCCCCCTTTGATCATCAACCACTTGTTTTTCACATGTCTTCTCTCCCCCTTTGACATCAATGGCAAAGGGCTCATACTTGCAATTCTCATACATCAGAATCATACCAGCTGCTCCCCCTTAGTTGCAGCTCCCCATCATCAATCCGGATCACAAGATATGACTGTGATATCCACCGGACTGATGCACATCAGTGCATCCTAGTTCATCACCGGAGGGGCCATGACCCCTAACTTCTCCCGGAGATATTCAAAAGAGTCCTTGGGAAGAGGTTTAGTAAAGATATCTGCAATCTGATCCTTTGAGGGAACATACTCCAATCTGACTTCTTCCTTGTTCACTTGTTCTCTCAAAAAGTGAAACTTGATAGATATGTGCTTAGTATTAGAATGCAATACCAGATTCTTAGAAATATTAATTGCACTTGAATTATCACAGAAAATTGTGATAGGCTCCTCATATTCAACTTTAATGTCTCTTAGCATCTGCTTCATCCATAAGATTTGAGTGCAACTACCTGCTGCTGCAATGTATTCTGCTTCAGTTGTAGACAGAGATATTGCATCTTATTTCTTGCTTAGCCAAGAAACCAATCTCTTCCCCAAAAAGAATGCTCCACCACTAGTGCTCTTTCGGTCATCCACATCTCCTGCCCAATCTGCATCTGTGTAAGCATGAAGAGAGAAATCCAGATCTCTAGGGTACCATAGACCATACTCAACTGTTCCTTTCAAGTACCTAAAAATTCTTTTGATTTCCATAACATGAGATTCTCTAGGATCAGCCTGGAATCTTGCCACAAGACCAACAGCCTGCATTATATCTGGTCTAGTCTGAGTGAGATACAACAATCCACCAATCATTGATCTATACTTTGTCTGATCTGCCTTTGGGGAGTCATCATCTTTGCTCAACTTACATCCGGTTGCCATAGGAGTGTTCATTGGTTTTGAATCTTCCATACCATATTTCCTTAACAATTCTTTCACATATTTGGTCTGAGAAATGAAGATTCCTTTCTTTGTTTGAGTAATTTGCAGACCCAAGAAGAAATTTATTTCACCAAGCATAGACATTTCAAACTCACTTTTCATCTGATTTGCAAAAGTTTTGCACATACTATCTCTTCCTCCAAAAATGATATCATCCACAAACACTTCAACAATCAAAATATTTTCATGAACAATTTTGAAATATAAGTTACTGTCAGCAGTACCTTTGTTGAATCCAATCTGCACAAGATGCTTATCCAACCTTTCATACCATGCTCTTGGGGCTTGCTTTAGTCCATACAATGCTTTCTTCAACTTGCAGACCATATCATCATTATCAGACAATTGAAATCCATCCGGCTGTTCAATGTAAACTTCTTCTTCCAGATCACCATTTAGGAAAGCAGACTTGACATCCATCTGATATACCTTGAAGTCTTTGAAGGCAGCAAATGCAAGAAATAATCTGACTGCTTCAATTCTTGCCACCGGAGCAAAGGTCTCTTCAAAGTCAATTCCTTCTATTTGAGAGTAGCCTTTGCAGACCAATCTAGCTTTGTTTCTGATAACTTCACCAATTTCATTCAGTTTGTTCTGAAAGACCCATTTGGTTCCAATCACATTCCTGTCTCTAGGTCTGGGAACAAGATCCCAAGTATGATTTTTCTCAATTTGCATTAATTCATCTTTCATTTCTTTAGTCCAGTTTTCATCATTGCAGGCTTCATTTACTGTTTTAGGTTCAATCTTTGAAATCAGACAACATTCATCCTGATTTTGAGCAACATTCCTTCTAGTTTGCACACCTTTGCTTCTGTCACCTATGATCTGATCTTCAGAGTGGTTTAGTCTTACATACCTTGGAATTTTGGGAATATCCTGCACTGTTGCTCCTTGATCAGGTTCATTCTGACCTATTTCTTCTTCCTGATTTACTGGATCAAGTTGATTCTGACTTACCGGAGGGGATTGAGTCCCTTGAACCTGAACACCATCTTGATCATCTTAATCAAACTCATAAAATCTTGAAGGCTTCTCAATTCCTTCATCAACTTTCACATTGGTGCTTTCTATCATCTTCCTCAATCTCTTATTGTAACACCGGTATGCTTTGCTTTGAGTGGAGTAGCCCAAGAAAATTCCTTCATCACTTCTAGCATCAAACTTTCCTAGATCTTCATCTCTTTTAATATAACACTTGCTACCAAATACTCTGAAATATTTCACAGTAGGAGTGATGCCAAACCAGAGTTCATAGGGGGTCTTACCGGTGTTGTTTCTGATTTGAACTCGATTGAGAGTGTAGACTGCAGTGCTGATAGCTTCTTTCCAAAACATCTGAGGAACATTTTCTTCCAACATCATTGTCCTGGCAGCTTCCTGGATGGTCCGGTTCTTTCTTTCAACTACTCCATTCTGCTGTGGAGTCCTAGGAGCAGACAATTGTCTCCTTATACCCTGCTTCTCACAAAAGTCAATGAACTCACCAGATGTAAATTCACCACCTCTATCAGACCTTAGACACTTTAGTTTCAATCCGGTTTGATTCTCTACCATAGCTTTGAAGATTTTGAACTTCTCAAATGCTTCTGATTTTTCTTTTAGAAAGGTAACCCACATCATCCGGGAATGATCATCAATTAACAACATGAAATATCTATCACCTTGCAGACTCTTGATTCTTGTCGGACCACAGAGATCAGTATGTACTAATTCCAACAATCCGGTAGAAGACTGATCTTTGCTTTTGAAAGAGACTCTGCTCTGTTTACCTAGCTGACATTCTTTGCACAAACTATTTGTAGGTTTCACCAATTTTGGAAGGTCTCTTACAGCCTGAATATTGCTTATCTTGATGATGTTATCAAAATTCACATGACACATTCTTCTATGCCATAACCAACTCTGATCAACTTGAGCAAACAGACAACTTTTGTTTGAACCAACCAGATGAAAGATATTACCTTTTGTTTGAGCACCAGATGCAATTTCAGTTCCAGAGCTTGTAAAGATTCTACATTTTCCATTCTTGAATCGGAGATCATAGCCTTTGTCCACTAACTGACCAACACTGAGAAGATTGTGCTTCAATCCTTCAACATATAGTACATTACCTGTTTTGCTCTTTCCATCAAAGGAAATAGTTCCCCTACCTCTGATTCTGCCAGCAGAATTGTCACCAAACTTTACCATTCCTCCTTCATACCTTTCCAAATCTAAGAACTTATTCTTGTCACCAGTCATATGGTGAGAACATCCACTATCAATAACCCAATCATCCTTTTCTTCCACTTGAGCAGCCAAAGCTCTTTCCACAACCTTGTGATTGACAGATTCAGAGGATATTGAATCTTCTTCCTTGATGGCAATAAACACCCATTCATTTCCAGATTTGCTTTCTAGTTCTGATTCATCATCTGTTACTCCTTCATTGTCATCTTCTTCATGAACATAATAGCAGTTCTTTTGAAACCTTTGTCTGTTAGTATTAGACCTTGCAGATCTTTCCGGACATCTTGAAGCAAAATGACCAATCTTATTGCAGTTGAAACACTTAAAGGGTAGTTTTCCTTCATACTTACCGGATCCTCTTGGCAGTCTCTTTGCAATGAGGGCTTCAAGTTGAGTTGTTTCTGCTTCTTCTTCTTCCATGTCTCTTCTTGCTTGATCATACCATGACATCTTCCTTGATGAGTTTTCTCCCGGATCAAATCTCTGTTTGCCTTTCACATAGGCACTGGCTTTGAAAGCAGATTCAGTCTTGGGAGGATCATCTCCAAACTCGGTCATTTCAAATGCAGCTAGTTTGCCAGCCAGTTGTTCTCTTGTGACAATTGTGTGGGCTCTGAATTCATCAATGGCAGCAACCTTGATTTTGTAGGCAGCAGGAAGGGATCTTAGGATTTTGCAGACAATCTCATTTTCATCTAGAGTTCCACCAGCATTTCTAATTCCACATACCAGCTCATTCACTCTTGGCATAAAGGTAGTGATGTTTTCATCATCTCTCATCTTCAATCTTTCAAATTTCCCTTTCAAACTTTGCAACCTTGCACTTTTGACAAACTCATCTCCTTCATACAGAAGTTCCAGTTTAGTCAGGATCTCATATGCAGTTGGTAGGTCAATAACATTTGAGAGATCTGAATCATTCAATGCGCTTAGTAGGGCTTCCTTGGTCCGCAGATTATTTTCAGCATCTGTGATTTCATTCAGAGTTGTCGGACCACCTTGTGGAGGTACATATGGTTTTGAGACCATAGCCAAGTATGCTTTTCCCATACATTCCAAGTGACACTTCATGCGACCTTTCCAGAGAGTGAAGTTGGTTCCATCGAACTTCAGACTATCCTTCTTGTATGACGACATCCTGGATCTCCTCAAGCGGTTAAGCTCCTTTCAGAGGAACTTGGCTCTGATACCAATTGTTGGATTTAAGGCATACAACTGAGAGGGGGGGTGAATCAGTTGTATAAAACTTCTTGTTCTTTCAAACACTTGATTCTTCGTTGTTAGTTAACAGCATATCAATTAATCATCCATGAAAGCATAATACATAAACACAAGAGCAGATAAACATCAACACATTGAACACCAAGATTTTGACGTGGAAAACCCGGTTAAGGGAAAAACCACGAGGTGATTAACCCAAGGATTATTCTCTATTAGAAGAATAAGAAAAAGAATGGCACTTGCCAATTAGGGCTCACTGCCCGAGCACACTGCTCACAAAGAGGCCCACTGCCTACAAGGAGACACACTGTCTACAAAGTGATAAGAATCACAATCTTGAACTGGAGAATGACATCTCTACCATGTCTGGATCAGTTCCATTTAAGCCCAAAAACCTCTGCTTTGCCTTTCGCACTTCTCTTCGCTATGCCACACTCATCCACACAATCCACACTTCGAAATGAACTCACAAACCGTTATTTATACAAGACATCGACTTAGGAACAAACATCTAAGTCGGCAAACAACCATAAGAGTATCCGCAAGATGAATAACACATCCGGTCGGCCACCACAAGAACATTCGCAGGATGAACAACTCATCCGGTCGGCTAAACAGAGCAAGAACTTCATTCGGAAGAATAACTTCAATTCCGGGCTCTACTATCAATGCAGACCAACAACACAACCTCAACATGATCCAAGAACCTTCACAAGCCTGCCTGAATGACCAGGTACATCCGCACTTTCTTTACTTACTGGAATCTCTTCTCTTCCTTATCCGGAACTTCAAGAACACTGTCTGTCGCCACTGTCATAATGCAAGAGGTACTTCCGGACCTCCAAATCATACACAACTTGAGATGGAACATCACAAGGACATCCCAAAGACTCCTTCCAATCCGCAGATTAGGATTATACAGTTCCGGACCTCACCGGACCTTTTTGTGATCCTCTGTCACCTCTGAATACTTGCCGGAACCGGTTCTACACCGACAGCCACAACTCCTTCAGATCTTCATGTGGACCTCTGAAATCTTAACTAAGGCATCTCAAGACTTATATCTACAAACCCTTTAATCCGCATCCTCCGGTTCTCAACCTATACAATACATTTGCCTTCTTCTCATCACGGTTCTTCATTGTTCCTGACTGAGGCTAATTTTCTCAATATCCTCAGTACACAGCTCATCCAATCCTTCTTGTCAATGCAATATGAGTATGTTGACATCAATGACAACACTGGCTCACCTCATACTTGCAACACAATATACATCCACAGACCTCAGCGTGAAATCTGCCAGAACACATTTTCCTTCACATCCGGGATTGTATGTGTGCCCTTTGTATCTTGCATTGTATATGCACATACATACAATCGCGGGACATACAACTGCGTGGGCCCCACCAGGTTTTTGAAAAATGTTGACTTTGACCGCTCCTACCTTGTATGTTTCTTTGTATCTGCTCGTTGTATGTCCGATTATAAATTGGGAACATACAATCCCAATATACAAGGAAATGCCTTTGACTTTTCAACTTTGTCATTGTATCACCACCCACTAGGTCCAATTTAATGAAATTTGAAGTCTGGGATTGTATGTTCTGCCTTGTATGTCAAACTATACCTGTCACATACATACAATCCCCTTGATACAACCGCGGGCCCGACCACTGTTTTCAACCCGATTTGAATATCTTTTGACATCCGTTGTTGTATCTACCTCGTTGTATATCGAATATACAACAAAATATACATACAATCTCCTTCGATACAACTGCAGAATATACCATGAATCTGCCATGTACAACCACATTTCCACGCCTGGAAATGTACCTAAATGCCACATACAAACCCGATATGCATACAACTATTTTTTCACTATTTCCAGAAGCTGATTGAACATTTTTTCAAGTCTACCAATGTATAATTGTGCCTGCACATTAGATACAATAGCCATATACAAAGATACATACATACAACTGCGAAGGCCAAAGGACTTAGAAATTTTTGAAAGTTTACAATGAAAATGCCTGCGAATTTTTAGCTCGAAACCTTAACTCCAAGTGCAAGCACCACCATGGTCATTTAACAAAATAATGTCAAGTCAACAAGCATATGAGGGAAAATAGGGTAGAACTGGGATTTTGATGCAACTAACAGCGTGAAAATTGGAGTTCCCAAGCCTTAGTTATGAAGGTTCTGAATGAAGATTACTCGATTAGAAGGGCGTTTGACTATTCATTTGTCTTTTTCACCATTGGAGAATTTGGAGAGACTCAAGGACTCACAAGAGAGACAATCCCATGTAGGTGGCCATATCAACCACCCCAATTGGATGCACTAAGGGATTGCATAGCGCAAGGCCTGGAGGTGCACAAGGTAAGCCAAGTTTTTGAATTTTGCATTTGGGTTTTTGTCATTATTGTGTTTCTTTTTGTCATTTTTCACACTGTAGAGGATAGGTGGGGTGCTAATGTCCGCCTGGAGCACTAGAGTCTTCCTAGGGTGCTAAGGTCCTGATAGGGCACTAGTGTCCTCCCAGGGCGCTAGTGTCTAGCTAGGGTGCTAATGTTCTAGGGAATTTGGTTTAAATTTGCAAGTTAAAACTTGATTTGGTTTCTAGATGATATGGAAGTGACATAATGTCATTGATTTGATTGTGGGTGCCTCCAAAGATGTGAGAGCATGTTGGCAGAAACTTATACACATTGGTGTGTAGTTGTACAGGGATGCTTACTGTTGTAGAGGTGGGGCACCTTAGAGATGTTGGTTTGTGGTGGGTGTACACTATGCCCACTGTTAGATACTAATATATGATTTTGATGGTGCTCATAGATTGGTGGGATGCAAACACCTCTACCTTCCATCTTCCGACAGGAGAGATGACAATCACATTGGAGGATGTGTACTGGATCCTACGATTACCTGTAAGAGGTAAGACCATGAGGATTGATGAGTATCGATCGGAGGAGTATGTCCAGGTGAGTCGAATGTATTATCTTGGCTGTACCGTGATCTCTTGTACTACCAAGCATATTCATATATCTTGGTTGGAGCAGGGTGTTGTGGTCACACTAGTCTTGCAGTGCATCATGATTGCTACTATCACTAATTAGGATTAAACTTTCCTTTAACACCAGTTGGAGCATTCACATTATGTTGATTCTCATAAAGAACCAAGTCACCAACTAGAAAAGAACAACAGATGTCACGTCGATTATAATTTTAATTTAGAACCTTTTGATAGGCTTGAAGGTGCTCAAGAGAATTAATATGATGCTCGTCAAGCATTTTGATCTGTTGAAGATGTTGGTCATGGTAGGTATTATCGTCGATGAGCCCTTGTGGAGAGATTTGTAGTGACATGATCTCTAATTCTAGGGTCATGATAGCATCGGTTCCATAAATAATATTGTAAGGAGTGACATTGGTGGCAGTTTTGATGCTTGTGTGGTAGGCCCACAAAGCATAAGAGAACTAAACATCCCAATCCTTATTGTTCTTGTAAATGGTTTTGCAAAGGATTTGTTTGATCATTTTATTAGAAGCCTCATCCTTCCCATTAGACTGAGGATAGTAGGGCATGGGAAAACAATGTTGAATGCAAAAATTGTCTAGAAACTACTTCACCTCCTTGTTTTTGAACGATGTCCTATTATCAGAGACCAAGGTGGAAGGTAGTACAAAGCAAGAAATTATGTTGTCCAACAAGAATTTGTAGATCACTTCGGCCATGGTAGACCAGAGCAAAATGGATTGTTGTGAAATAATCTGTGGCCATGAACATGAAGATATGTCCCTGAGAGAAAGGCAGTGAAATTTTTCCAATTAAATAGAGACCACAAATAGAAAATGACCAAGGGGAGGCCTAAGTATGGAGCTCTTATGCTAGAGCATGCACTAGATTAATATGCTACTGACACTAAGGGTATTTATTGGCAAAAGAGAATGATTCTTATTCCATGCTTTGTCAATAGTACCCCATATGTAAGAGATTTTGTACCAAAGATCTACAGCCAAAGTGTCCACCACAAGCACCAAAATGGGCCTCTTGAAGGGCAATAGGTATCTCAAACTTTGTCAAACACCAAAGAAGAAGACCATTATAGCTTCACCAATAAAGAACATTAGAAAGAATGATATAACGTAAAGCAAGCTTTTGAATGTGAATATGATCATTCTTAGAACCATCACTTTGAAATACATTATCACACAAATAATTAAAGATATGCAAATACCCCTCTTCAGAGTAGTAGAAGAGGAATCAAATGGAGAGACATCATAAATGGCAGGCAAGGATAGTGTGTAAATCACAAAATGATAGTTATCCACTAAGTCGTCAAAGGAGACTAGAAAGTTTTCACTAGCCATCACATCCATATGATGATTATCCTTTCATGGAATAGTGCTAATGGAAAAAGATGAAAAGTGATGGAGTGACAAAGCCAAATTATGATACAATGAAAGGTTGTCATGTTTAGCTTGATAATCATCAGGAATCAAGTTAACAATCAACTACAAGTAACCATAGACATGAATAATCTTCGCGCTGAGAGAAATCATAGCATGCAAACCAGCGATCAGGGCCTTGTACTCAGTGATATTATTAGTGCATTGGAAATTCAGATGAAAAGAGATAGGAATCACTTTTCCTCCAGGAGGGACCAATATCACACCAGCTCTAGAACTAGTCTGACACCTTGAACCATTAAAGAACAAATCCTACGAAGGATCCTCATCTACAAGAAAAACATGATCATCAAGGAATGAATCAAAATCTTGAAATGGATCTAGAGAGAGGGCTTTGGCTAATTGGTCAGCCACAACCTATCATTTTATGGATTTTTGGTAGACAAATTTTAAATCAAACTCAGTTAAGAGCATAACCCATTTAGCCAAACACCTTGATAGATCAACTTTGGAGAATAAATGCTTAAGAGGATCAAACTTAATGACCACATGCATCTCTACATGGAGAAAATAATGTCTCAACTTGCGGGTAGCAAAGACCAAAGCAAGACATTACCTCTATATTAGGGAATATCAAATTTCATAATCAAGGAGGGTGCAACTAATATAATAAGTTGTAAGCTCTTTTCCTTCACTATCATGCTAAGCCAGAAGAGTGGCTATAGCATGAGAAGACATGGAAGTGTAAAAGAGAAAAAGATGCCCTAAAATGGTAGGCATCAAGATAGACAGATTGGCTAGATATTCCTTTATACTCTTGAAGACCTTATGACACTCTTCATTCCAAGAGAAATGAATGTCCTTTTTGAGAAGATATGTAAATGGAAGGGTACAATCTACCAATTTAGAAATAAATTGATGAATAGCCTAAATCTTTCCCTACAAACTATGAAGCTAAGAAATATTCTTCAGAGGCAGCATGTTTACTATAGCATCAATTTTCTTAGTATCAACCTCAATGCCATGTTACACGACTATAAATCCCAATAATTTTCCATTGTCCACCCCAAAAATGCACTTATGATGGTTTAGACAATGCTATAAGACCAAAGATGCTCAAAGATCAAATAAAGATTTTTCACATGATCTTGGCATTAAACGAATGTAACCAAGATATCATCAATGTAATCTTCCAAGATGTTTGAATGAAATTATGAAATTTCAATGTCATTGCATGCTAGTAGGTGGCTCCGGCATTTTCAGACCAAATGGCATGACCATGTAATATAAATTGCCCCAAGGAGTGGTGAAAGAAATCTTATACTAATGTTCAAGGTTGATCAGGATCTGATTGTAACCCGAAAAACCATCCATGAATGAAAGCAAAGCATGGCCTATCATTGAATTGATTATCATGTTGATATTTAGAAGAGGGAAGTTGTCTTTAGAGATGCTTTGTTCAAATCTTGAAACTTGATACAGATGTAAATGTGATTATTTGGTTTAGCGATACGCACAATGTTTGAAATCCAAGGAGAATAATCTATAGGATGAATGAACCCAACTTTCAGGAGATTTTCTATTTCTACTTTAACCAACAAGGCCATTGAATAGAATCAGATTTTACTCTGGTAAAGATAGTATTATTGAGTAATGTGTATGCGAACTAGATTTTGAGTTGTTAATGGTGAATGTGATTTGAATCAATAAGAGATCTCTGGAGAGTTGGCCACTCGAAGGAACTAGGGATAGATAAGTATTTTGATGTTTTGTGAATGTGTTGTTTATGCTCTGTTCTATGATTGTTTTGTTCAAAACTATATAACTTTTTGTTTCATGGTGATATGGTAGAATGATGTTAATGTTAACCTGCAAGGTATTGTGTTAAGTTGTTTTCAACATAGTGAAATCTTCAGTTGTAATTTCTGAAGTTCTGTGTATTTTCTTGTAATTTCTAGAGCTCCTGCTTAGTGCAAAAGTTTAATATTAATTGATAGTACAAATTTGGATTTAAAGAATTTCCTACTTTCTTAGATTAGGATGTTTCTTTCAAATTCATAGTTAAGAGTTTGTGTGCTTATTCATAGTTAAGAGTTCATATGCTTTATAGGTTAAGTTCAAATGCTTTGTAGACTAAGTTTGTATGCTTTCTAGTTTAAGTTTATATTGTCAAAGCTTTCCTAAAAATCCAGAAAATCATTGCTAAGTTGAGAGGTCCAAACCAATCCCCTATTGCATACAGTCTTGGACATACTCGGTCGACAAAATTGATACATTTTCAACTAAAGCGTTAGGACTTAATAACACCTGTCAACCACCTTAGGATGTATTTTTCAAATCTTTTGTTTTATAGGCCAAGCATTAGGATAAAGAACTGTGTTATGGGTAACTAGCTTAGGGTCTAGGACTGACATGTCCTCGTAATTCCAAGTGACAACATTAGGAAATTCATGCAATAGATTAAAGTGATATGAATTCTCTTAAAGTGAAAGGCATTCTATAATATGAATAGATTTCTTAGGATCATTGGGATCCATAGATACATTAGCATTTTTTCCTAACCAAGGTATTGCGGTCTCAAGAATCAAGATCAATCAAAGGGTCTTGAGGAGTATCTGTGAACATAGACATATCACCATGTATGATGTAGCAAACTCCCCAAAGTATGCTTGAGCATTCAAACAATAGAGAAAAATATAATTATGATGATATAGAGGTTCATGATCATAAACCCCTAAGAATTCTGCAAGGGACTCGTTTATAGAGAAAGTTTCAAGAGGGGGAACATAATATGTTCTAGTGTTGATGATTTATTTAGGATATAACAATGATAGGGAAGATGAATTTGAAGATGATGTGATCATGCTCACTTGAATATAATTTTTAGATGACAATCTAGGAGTATTATAACCAATGCCTACTAGGGCATGATGTCTATTAGACTCAATAGGAACTTCAATCCCTTGTTCTCTTTGATCCAAGCCACTACGTTTGTAACCAATCTTCACAAGGATGTCAAAAATAAGCCCATAACATGATTGCAATTCCTTACAAGGAGGATCAATGTCAAAAGCATGATTAATATAGGAAGTATATTTAGATGATTATTTATTAGAGGAAGTGGATGCCTCCTTATACGAAGACACAGATGTGGTAGTCACAATTTTAGGAGTGTCAAAATGCAATGGGTTTGTTTTATATTCCCCAATAAAAGAAGGGGTGAAATCCAAGGGACCTCAATCATCATCAATCCATGCATTCAAAGAAGGGGAATCTTTTGTTGCATTTTCAATAGGAGTTGTATCTTGTTACAAGGATAAAGAGGGAATTAGATTTTGAAGCATTGGTGAAGACTTATCTTTTTTTCCAAATTTAGTTTGCTGACAATATTGTAATGGATATGGATCTGCTTTATTGTGAAAGTCTTATTCACATGGACAAACTTAATGGATTTATGTAATTTAGATGGGACAACACCCATGGCATGGATCTATGGCTTGCTAAAAATAAGATTATAAGAAAGGGAACTTAGCATCACATGCACCATAGTGAGTAACGTGACATGGCCCAACTCTATAGGCAAAGTGATGGTCCCAAGGGCTTGCCAACTTATGTTATCAAATCCCTTAATTGAAGGAGAAATACAAACTATCTTAATGTCTAAGTGATTCAACAAGTCTTCCCCACAAACATTAATCCCAAAACTATTATCTATGAGCATGCACTTTAAATCAATAGAATTTACACCTACGATGATCAAGAGAGGTTCATTTTATTTTTGCACTTCTATGGAGGGTAACTCATATTGTTGGAACACTATATCTATAGTATTGGTGTAAATGAAATCTAATAAGGTTGCAACTTCATTCAATCTAGTAGAAGATGAAACCTAAATTTTATGCAAAGCTTACTGAAGCATACCCAAACAAGCAAGATAAGTTTGAATAAGGTCTCAAAGGGATATTTTAGTTGGAGTATCTTGCAATTTTTCAATGAAATTGTACCCTCCAAGGGTCTTTTGAGAGACATAAGGAGCCTAAGATTAGGTTAGAATGGGTTTAGGGAGAGAAGAAGGAATAAAGTTTGATTGTCTATTACTCTAGTTATTGTAGGTATAAGCAACTTCTTGATAATCAGGAGGAGGTACCGCATGGTACTCAAGAGGAGCTCTAGGCATTTTAGATGTGATATCTCTAGCATATTGAGTATAATAATCAGGAGATCTAGGTTGGATGGGAGCACCCCTAATAGTTATCACTATTTTATGACATTGAGAGATGCCTTGAATAATGATTTTCACTTTTTGATCCTTATTAGTACTAAAAATTGAATTTATCATGTTTTTAGAGAAGAGTTTTGTTGATAAAGAAGGTTTTTCATACATGAAATCATTAAGGGCCTCATCCAGCATGTCAAAATCTTCTTGTGAGAAGGGTTCAGGAAACATGTTTTAAGATAAATTAGAATATTGAACAATATTTCATTGTTGGGTTCACCAGAATGTAGCATATAAGATAACAACTCCACCTAGAGAGTTGTGCCTCCTAGATAAAGTGATCTTACAGGACACTACTCTGGAATCTCTAGCTTCAAAAGAGGTCTTAATTTAACCTTTACAAAACTGTTCTAGATATCCCAATTATGCTATTGAATTGAAATTTCATTATTTCTAAACTAAGAGTGAAAAATAGATAGAAGAAAAATGTTGTTTACAGAGTTATAAACTAACTTTTAAAAAAATAGAAAGTAGATATAGAAAGTACATTAAGAGGTCAACATACCACCAAAAATGGGAGGTCTCAGCCAAGGATGACAGTGTGTAGCACAAATTTTCATGCATCTCATTTTAATCTATATAAACTATAGGGTCTGAAGGGATCTTTCTATATTGTTCCATCAATCTTCTTCTCTACCTGTGTGATTTCTCACTCAACCTGCACAACATAGTAAAGTAGAAATGTAAGCATAATATCTGGATATACAATTGAAATCAAATAAATAGCAATGATATAATCTAAATATAGAGAAGATAAATCACTATCAAACCTCTGCATGAGTAATGTTCTCCAAGTAGCTTATTACAATAAGATGGGAAGAAATTTTGAGATTGCAAAGGAGTTTGCCAACAGTGATCAAACCTTTGTTTTGGTCTTTTGACCTCCATAAGCAGGCAAATGATAAATAGATTTTAAAATATGTGTGCACCTATCCTAAGTGTGTCTAGGAGCCAGGATGTACTGATAAATGTGTGCTAGGAGCACCTCTCTAGTCTACAAGGAGGACATTGGGCCTAGATTGTAAACTGGGTAATGATCAAAACAATGGTGGTCTACCCCAAGGGTCTGTAAAAAATGGGAACTTGCTCAAATGGTTTTTAGAATCAAGGTTGATTCACTGCTTGTGCAATGTGATCAACCAAGGAATGAAATTAAAACTATCAAGAAATCATAGTCCTACTGGAATATGATAAATAAAACAACATAAAGATTTGCTACCTTGTTCATGTGGATTTGAGTGATGAAGATAGGAAGGGTTTCCAAAGATAAACTTGTTGTTCACTACTTTCTAAAGACACCTTCAACTATAGAGTAAAAGTTGGAGGAATCTTCTTGGGAGAAGCCTAAACTTATGGGGAGAATCTGGTTGCATGATTGTTCCAAATAATTTGCATAATAGTCATGAGAAAATTCCAATAGAACCAAAGGAGATTATAGGTCTATCAAGCAATGAGAACCTATATAAAATGGAGCTTTAAATATCAACCTACAAGTAATCTCTACGTCTTTTTTTTCAAAGAGCCCCTAAGATATTTTGAATGAATTTTCAAAAATCTTCTCCCCCTTTTTGGTCAAGGGAAGGCTAAGGATAGCAAGGCATGTTCATGGGGGCATTACAACCATTAGGAGACATTATGAGATGGTGCCATGTAGAAGTAATGCTCATTTAGAGGCATTGTATAGCACAACATGCCAAAATGTTATGCTAGTGTCCAAGGGAAATTGTCTCTAATTTGACATGTGTGTGCTTAGAAAGGTATCTACATAAATGTTCTAAAATAATTTTGTTGAAAAGGTGATATTTGAGGAGATAGTTCAAGAATTAGGACTAAGCAGATCTAAGGTGTGCTATAGGAGTTGACACTAAGGTAGGCACAAAATATGACATGAAATTATAGAGTATGCAATTTTTTGACATTACATTTATCAATCACTTCAGTGACCTAGATGGCATTTGAATCAATGAGGTCCTAAATGATATTCTTTAGACACATACATCTCTTAGTGTCATTACTAGGGACTTTGTCAAACTTACAAAGGGCCTTAGAATCATAAGAGGGTGGCAAAGGATTTTTATCTCTAATGGGTGGTACCTAAACTAAGTTATTAGTAAGGAGCTTCTATATGATAGAATGAAGAGACTTAGATAGTGGTGTGAACTATCAATTTCTTTTCTAATGAGAAGAAGAGAGAGACATGGCAACTGAAGAAGGTGTAGTGGTAGCAATGTTATTAACAATGGTAGATGCAACATTTTTAAATAAGTTGTTCTTTTTGTAATTTTTGTTATATGATGTAGAAGGCCCTAATGATGTAGTAGGAGCCTGTGAAGCAAAATTAGGTGCCTCATACTAGATAATGATCTACTGATAGTCGTGAAGGGCCACACATAAGTGTGCAATTATGGATACCTCATGAGAAGAATATTATACCAAATAAAAGGATGAAGGTTCTCGATAAAATCCATCTACATAGTAGAATCTGGGAGTGCATAAGGAATTTGAGAAAATAAGATGAAATTAGTAACCTTTTCATTGGCACCATGTCTATAATGAACCAGGTCAATAAATATGATCTAAGGACCAATATTAGCCTAAAAGTGGTGAAGATACTAATTAACCAACTAATCAAATGACAATATAGAATGATTGGCAAGTGACCAAAACCAATCCAAGGCGGTCTCTTTCAAGGAATGTAGAAAAATGTTAGCTAAGAACTTGTCTTGAAATATGAAATCACTACATAGTGTGGTGAATACGGACACATGTGTTTGCGAGTCCCCCTTGCCATTGTATTTTTTAAAATAGGGAACCTTGAATCCAATCAAAAGAAGAGTAGAAAAGATATCAAGAGACAATATACTACAAAAAACATACGTTGGGACCAATGGCTATGAACAGGATGTAGAAAATGAGGTAAAATGTTGCTACAAGTTTCCCATGTTCTGTAGAAGTTGGTTGATGATAGGGTCAGTGGTATGTAAAGGACTAGTAAATAAAAGAGATGTAGTGATGCCTACAAGAGGTTGTGATAGCAATGGATATGAAGGTAAAGGATGGGAGGTGGTCTGTTGGGTTAAAAATAATTAAATACTAAGGGCTAGGATGTAGGAACAAACCCATAATAAGTAATGCGGTTTCACTGCATCCTAAAAGAGCTAGGATTAGCATTACCAACTAGAGTAGTGGAAGTAACCACATGCATGGAGATAGACATGTGAACATTAGGAGTTGGCATAGACATAGATAGCTTATTATGTGTGATATTAAAATTTGAGTCCTAACGTTCCTCATGGGCGACTAGTGGAGTAGGAATGTCATTGTTCACAATATAAGAATCATATGCAAGAGGTCAAGACCATCAAGATGATTAGTTAATATGATGTGAAGGGCCTGAACTATGGGAATGGTACCACTAGACATGTTCTCTATCTCATTCAAATATGACTAGAAATTTTTGAGGTGCTTATCCAATTTATGCACCTCAATGTGAGAACCCATGTGCAATGTGGCTTCATGATCAAAGGCCACATCTATATCATGATAAGTTATTGTTGGAGAATTCAAAAGAACTAGAAGAGTTGTTATAGTTGGATCATAGGATAATTTTTTGAAGTCAAGTGGTTTGAATAGGGCAAATAATAGTTCAAGAGTGAGTCATTATGAGATTTTTACAGATTCTTTGAACAATGCTATCAGAATAAAGAGACTAGGTTGTGAAGGTCATAAAAGAATGAGATAATGTGCTTCACAACACATAATTTCAAATGATGAAGAAAACTTGTTGAAAATATTTAAGAAGAAATGAGAAGCAAGTTCACCAAAAAAATAGTGTAGGAAAAATTATTTAACTAATAAATGTCTTGTTTTATAAGATAAACGTTCTCTATGGCACTACACTAGGAACAACTAGTTCTTTTAGAGAAAATAATTTGTTTCTATTCTAATCAGAAAGAACAAATCACACTAGTAATTCCTAATGTGTTTTAATCTTGCAAGACAATGTTCTTTATCAATCTAAAACACAAATGCTAACTGAAAAACCATTTATCTATAGGAATCTAAAACAAAAATTTAACAAATTAAGTGTTGAACTATAGATAACAATCAGTAAGGAACCTAGAAGTGAAATTTGGAGGTCTCTATTGAGGACACCTATGCGACATGTAGATATCAGCATGACGTGTTGTCATCTATATGGCTATTACAACAAAAACTCTAGTAAATATTGTCTTCCTAAAAATTTGTGCCAAGTCTACACAACAAGAAAACAAGAATAAGAAAGAAATACTCTAGGTGATAACAGAATTGAAAGGAAATTATTTAACCTAAGTATTTCAAGAAAAGAGATGAAAATGATAGGAGGAGGAAGATACTTGCAAACCTTTGTGCGGTTGAATGTCTCCCATCAAAACCTATAGCTGAAACAATGAAGAAAAAGTTGGGGCTACAAAGGAGGTTGCCAAGAATGGTCAAGCCCGTATTTTATTCTTTCAACCTCCATGGGAAACCAATAAAATGATACATAGAAGTGTGTGCTATGATACTAAGTGTGTTTAGAACTAAAATCAATGACAAGAACTATGAATATTGCTCTTAGGTCTACAAAAAGCAATAAGCTAGTGTGTTGTGAATGAATAGACAAGAGGATGTGAAAACCCACAAATTCCAAGGACACTAAATGGATTCTACAAACAAAATAGAAATTCAAAAATGAGGTAAGAACACTATCACCTCAAATGCGAAGAGATGAAGCCTACAAAACCAAGAGCAAAGGTGTCAATGAAACCCTAGCCAGATTTGGTGTGCTCAAGACCTCACCAAGAGTGCTAGATTGTTGTTATGTTGAATCACATAGAAGATTTGAGATCCAAAAATACAAGAGAATGTTGTAGTATGCAAAAGAGTGCAAGAGAGCTTGATATTGCTTGAGAGATTTAAGATATTCTAAGTTAGAATCAAAAATGAGGAATGAGAGGAAAAATAGGTCTCAAGACAGAGGTAGCCATTTGGATTCACATTAGGATGGATACCAAAGACCTGAACACGGATCAAGGTTGTGAAATGCTCTAGAAATGATAATGTCTAGGCAACTACAACTCCTAAAAGGTCTAGTCACCAATAAATAGCAACAATGACATAGCATAAAAATAAAATTACACAAAGAGGATGTTAGAAATCATAACACAAGCCTAACCTTGGATCCACGGTTGAAAAAAGATAATTCAAGGGATAAATGGGCCTAAAAACATACTAGGAGAGATGGATGCCAAGTATGTCCAAAACATAATGTGAGATTGCAAGGTTATGCAATTTTCCATGTTACATTATTAAAAATAAATAAATGAGAATCCTATGGATTGGCACAATATGTTTAAATGTGGACTTTGGTATGATAGAACAAGGATTAAATTATCCTTGGCCACATCTCCTTATCTAGTTTATGTTCAAGATCCAATCTTTCCCACAAATTTGAGGATCCTTACTTTCCAATTCATGATAAATATTTAGAAACTAATGATAAAATTGAAGCTCAATTGCTAAATTTGATCCAATTAGAAGAGAAGAGCAATGCATCTCTACAACATTTTGGTAAGCATCAAGGGATTGTTAAAGGTGATTTTATATTAAAGCTAAAATTAAATCTTTTAGGATCACTAATTTGGTTTTTCTTTGGCATAAAGCACATGAGAGGAAAGGAGACCATGGAAAGTTGATGCTCTTTGGTTTGGTTCGTTTCAAGTTTCAAAAATTTAAAGAGAATATGCATTCATACTTCAAAGCTTAACAAAAGAGGACATTTCATTACCAGCAAATGGATAATTCCTCAAACATTATTTCCAAACCTTAACTATTTTCATTTTATCTTGTACATAATCTACTTTTTTGTTTTTTTGAGCCTTTTATATTAGTCATGTTATGTTTTGGTTGTTTCCTTTTTGTTTGTTATCATAGATTAAGAAGTTCTTTTTTTTTCACTTGGCTAGTGTGTGCTAGTCTTTAGTTATGATTTCCACCTTTTTCTCTAAATAAACTCTTACATTTTATGTTATGCGGTTGCCTTTTAAATAAATTATAGGTCTATATTCTAGGAATAGTGGTGGTTCTAGAATTGATTTTTTTTGTGTTTTGATATAAAAGTTCTATTTGGAATATTATTTTGATGTTTGAGACAACTATGAATGATGTGAATGTATTCATTGTTTATATGTGTGGATGAAATGTCTAATATTTGAAAGTATTTTCCTTAAGCCTCACACAATTTATATATTAGTGATTTCTAGAATTGTTTGGATGAGTCATTATAGGAAAGATATCAAGTGAAAAATCTTAAAATTTTACTTTCTTGATTGCCACCATGGTTCCCAACCCCAAAAACAAGCTTCATTGCTTAAGGATTGAGCTAGTTTTGAAAAGAAAGAGAAAATAGAAAAGGGGAGAATTTTTGAAGAGCACAAGACTAGATATAAGAAAGGAAAATGAAGGAAAATGAAAAATATAAAGAACTCAATTCCTTAGGTGATCAATTAATCTCTATTGAGGCTATAGACACTCAATTTATTGTAAAGCTATACCTAGAGTAGGACAAAGATAACTCTGTCAGGAATATATAGATGTTTGTTTTCTAGCAAAGTAATTTCTAGGTGATCGGTGATTATGTCTCCTTATGTCTACTTAAATACTTCCATGTTTTAATAGAATAATATTCACTTAAAATTAGAATTTGAACACTAGCTTAATCTACTTGGTCTATAATGACAAATATTCATAATTTTTGGAAAAGCAATGAATATAAGTGAACACACTATGGTTTGAGAAAATATTGGATAATATCTCATGGATAATCCTCTTTTATTTCCTTAGGAATCCATTTGTTTTCATTTTTTGTTTAAGTTAAATATTTTGAGTTAAACATGTTCTCTTATTTTGAAATGCTTAGGAGAATTTCATAACAAAGTCACCATTTGTTATTGCTTACATAACACACCCTATTTTCCTTGAGGAAAACAAGGAACCCCTTTCTTAATGTCTCTAATTTTAAATTTTGTGTAGCTATTGCAATCTATTTTTTTAACTAGTCATTCCATGATTTGGTATATTTGATCTTTCCACATTTTGGATATCTTTGCATATGTTTAGTTGCGGAGGTGATTTAGAGTTTGGTAAGATGCATGAAACTTCCTATTTAAATTTTGTTATGATTGGATGCATTCTAAGTGATGGAAATCATTTTACTTGTCATACTATGTAAGTACATCTTTCATGTTTCAGGGATTCGGTGCATATGTATGTGTTTTATTACAATTTATTTTAGATATGGGGATATGAGCATTGATTATTTTTTGTAAGTAAATTATTCAGCACTGATTACTCGGGTATTTAGACATAGAATTGTAACTTTGAGCATGCAGTGTGATTATTTTAGGCTTAACACAAATCTTGGTTTACTTATTGTTTGAAATTGGTATTTGATTGATAAAAAAAAAATTATGTTATCTTTATTGGTTTGTAAGACCTCATATCGTTGTTTCAATTATCTTATGTATCAACAAGTTTCCACAAGATATATTTGCATCAACAAAATGGATTGACACTAGTAGGATAGTGGGGAAGAACATTTCACTTGTTCATAATTTCTCAACAAAGAGAGTTAGATTTGAAGGTTCTATTTTCTAAATAAGTTACCGCACAATGGTCAGACATAACATGTGGTGACACACAACTATCTACAAGGAGAAGAATTATCATCCCATAATGGGTCTTTGCAGTGGAGTTAAAGGTCTAAAATAATATTCCTAATAGTCCATGTGCTAGGTTGAAGATGGATAAATGAATAATTGAGCATAAAAGATGTCTTTCTTGATTGTTGGTATTGGAAATTGTTACAAAATAATCTGACAATAAACTCCTTACATATGGTTATGTGTCATTTAACTATAGACCATATTTACGTGAGTGAAGGGTGTTCCACAATGGGACCTATTTAGGGAAGTGTGCCATAAAGGGACCTATTCCCAATGCCATTAAGGACCTATTGCTACATTAATTGTGTCTAATGTTTCTCTTATGACTCAACTTCATGTAATTTCACATTGAGATTGGAAATTTGAATTAAATTGTTGAAACTACAAATGTGGTGTGAAAACTTACTATGTTTGAGCTAGAGTCTATTTAAGACCAACTAGTACTCTTTATGAAGGGTTGGAAACTACATTCTCTTAAGAAATTCTAGACTTTCTCACTATTTTATTTATTTTACTAGTTTTCAAACATGACAAATTCTATTTTGATTTCATATTTGTAATTCAAATGAGGATGTGGCAAATCCTACCAAGTGCTTAATGAAAATCTACCTAATAGAATGTTTTTGAGATTTTTTATTCAATTTGTGTATGAATATGGTGGTTTTATTCATTCTTCTTCATGGTTAAATTATCCTTAAACATTTGCATCATCTTGTGTTCATAGCTATGTGTTTACTGGTCAAGTAAGATTGGCTTAATGGGATTCTATTGTTCAACTATTTAGATATGGCATCTACATAAAATAGGCTCATTTCTTTTCTCTTTGACCTTTTTATCTTTTTCTATCGTTTATGGATCAGTTAGGTTTAGGAATGGATCTAATGTTAGAATAGATTCTAGATTAGACTTTGACTTGTGACCCATGTTGAAAAGTTGAATTCTATGATTACAAGCTCATTTCATTTCCATATAGATGCAAAATCTTTAATGTTTTTAGAATGAAATGTATTAAGAATAGTTTGTCAAAATTATAGTTTTTATTTGTTGTCCAAACTTGAATTTCACATTTTAATTTCCACCCATAGTCCCTTGATTAAGATTGTATTTACATCAACCTCTGGGTTATCTTGCATGACCAAGACCTAGTGATATAGGGCTTCGAGAGATTTTATCTTCTTTCTTGAGAGGTAGAAC
The DNA here is from genome assembly GCA_027924645.1 of Cunninghamia lanceolata. Lineage (NCBI taxonomy): Eukaryota > Viridiplantae > Streptophyta > Pinopsida > Cupressales > Cupressaceae > Cunninghamia > Cunninghamia lanceolata. The sequence goes on along the minus strand of BSBN01000936.1, from coordinate 731,451 downwards.
AAATTCCTACCCTATCTAAGTTGGTGTGTCAAAAGAGCCATCAACATAGCCCTTTTGGAAACCAACATTGTGATCTATAGTCACATGCACCATGAGCACATAGGAATTCACCCATCCTTTTAGTAATTGTTCTGCACTTGCCTCTCTAGCCAGTCCCATAACCAATTCATCACACCTAAGCCTTATTTCATTTACTGTATATCCTATCCTTTCACACTCCCTCATGGGTAGAAGTAGTAGCCTGCAAATAATGAGTGTCACAAAATCTCATGTCAAAATCTCCTTTAGGGTTATATGATAGGGAAGACATCATCCATTAATTATGGATGTTATTACTCTCAATATGTTTAATATGTATTGGGACCCAGTTCAACATATGCAAATTTATCTAGGTTTGATCCCTTTTTGTTACCTTATCCATATTATGCCCATCATTTATAACCAGTCTAGGAATTCTTCAATGGGCCCACCCTTTTTCAAAATTTACCTTGATGTTATTCCTTGCATTTCCCCACATTTCTATCATGTGCTATTCATTGCAAAGAATATTTAAGAAATTTGAGTAATTGTTCATTTTCCAGTCTTTTTCAAGCCTTTTGCACCTTTTTAGAACTTGTCAACACTTTCTATGGTTATTAGAACCTGCAAAAATAATAGTGTTCTTCATAAGGCCATTGTTGGCACTTCCCATGGTTCTTGAAACTCTTCAAACTACCAACAAGGATCCTCATTTAATTTGTCAGCACTTTTCATAGTTTGAGAAACCTTCCAAAGTGCTAACTAGTTTGACACACTTCTTAAGTGTCAGCATTTTCTATGGTTTTCAAACCTTGTGAACCATCAACAAAGGGCTCCAAGTAAGACTTATCAATGTTTTTCATGGTTCTTGAAACTTCTAAATCATCGATGAGTCTTAACTAACTTTCAAGTGTCAACATTTGTGGTATTTCTCATAAACCTCAAAACCCTGACAAGGTTATCTATAGTATTTAAAACCCTGATCTGAACTAGAACAAGACAAGTAGATATCTTTGTGAAGAGAGAAGGTAAGTTGTTGACACTTTTTGTGGTTCTCAAAACTTTGAAATCACCAACAAGTTTCAAAGGAATGTTTTGTCGATGCTTTTCATTATTCTTAAAACTTTGAAATTTCCAACAAGATTCAAAGGAAGGCTTTGTCAGTGCTTTTCATTTATCAAACTAAGTATGAAAAGGATATGTTGAATAAATTCAATATGGTTGAATGCAAACCAATCTCCACTGCAAATGCTCATGGAGTTGTCTTGTGTAGAGAAGATGGAGCTAGAAAACTTGATATGATAACTTATAGAAACATAGTAGAAAACTTGTTTTTGAATGAGGGGAGCAATGGACGGGAAACTGTGTGATGAGTAGGAAGATGCAGGTTTGAACTGCAATGGATGGCAGTCTATTCATTCGCTTCTCAAGGAGCCCACGCCGGTTGGGGGTCAAATGGGTGTTAGCTCTGACTTTGGCTTGTTGGGTGTGGTCTCCCCTGGTATACCTAAAGGAGGAACTGTTGCTGCTATGGTTGGGTAGGGGCATGATCCTGTGAATGCTAGTCTTGGGGTTCCGTCTCACACAGAATTGATTAATGACTCTGGATTGGGTGGTTGTGGTCATTCAGTTGGGGTTGATGCTATTGGCAGGCCTGCTGAGGGGCTTCGGGCTCCTAGGGGCCCTAAGAAATCTTTCTCTGCCAATGTTTCTAGTTCTGGTGCTCAGACCTGCTCACCTCAGCTCAGTTCTCAGCCTATCCCTTGTGCCCGAGAGTCTCCTATTGTGGTGTGTGGATCAGAGGTCACTAAAAATGAAGAATTTTATCGCAACACAGGAGTAATATGTAGATTTAATGGATTCTGGCCCTCTCTGCCCAATCTCCACAATTGGGTCATGGAGTCTTGGAAGCCACTTGTTGAAGGTAAGATTGAGTTGTTTCCCTGTGCAAGAGGATTCTTTATTGTGACATTTGCTTCTTCAGAGCAATGAGACTTAGTGCTTGATGGCAGGGTTTGGTTGTGGGGGGAGCATTCCCTCTCCATCAAGCCTTGGACTCTCTCCTTCAATCCCCTAACTAAGTTGCTCAACATCAGACCTATTTGGGTCTGTCTCCCAAATCTCCCTCTCCAATTTTGGGAGGATTCTTTCTACGAGAGCATAGGCAATGCTATTGGTCATTTCCTTAAGGTTGATTCTACAACTTCTTTCATGGGACATTCCACGGTAGCTCGCATCCTTGTGGGTATTGAAATTTCTAAACCTCTTCATGGGGATGTGGTCTTGATGGTAGGGGAAAGGCCCTAGAAACAACTATTGGATTATGAGGGTATTCCTTTTAGATGCAAAAGGTGTTTTGCTACCGGTCATTTGGCCTCTGGTTGTCCTCTCTCATGTCACAAGGGAGTTGTAACTTAGTGGATGGATGCTCTCCTAGATCACCTAACTATCAATGCTTCACAGGAGGATTGTTAGTCTCAGGGGGATGATTCCTCTGAGGAGGTTGTGCTCCCTGTTGGGGATGCTACTGAGGGGGTGGTGAAGGCTACTGCTGCAGATCCCTCACACTCTTTGGACTCTTCTAATCACTTATCTGCTCATTTTCTAGCTCCTCCTACTTCAAGCAGGCCTGCTTCTTCTATTCTAGATTCTTCTTCTTTGGTTTTGCCTTCTTCGGGCTTGGCATCCCTACGTGCAGATTTGGCATCTGTTGGGGTTCACCATGAGCCCTCTTTTCTCATGGCTTTGGGGGAGGCTCCCCCTCTTCTTGTTCTACTATTCCTGGTTCTAATCCCTCCTAGATAGTGGTTCAGCATAGGAAGAAAGGTCCTTTGCTATCTAGTGGCAAGGGAGTTAGATGTTGTTTTTCTACCCTTGTGGCCTCGTTTGTAAAGGGTTCAGCCCCTTATTAGCTTCTTATCTTAATCAAAAACATAGTAGGAAGCTTGATGTTTCTTACTCATATTAGACTAGATATTGCATATTCAATTTCCCTTATTTTAAGGTATATGAGTGAGCCATATGAAATTCATATGAAGGCCACCAAGAGGATATTGAGGTATATGAAATGCACTTTTAATTTTGGTATTCATTATTGTGCCTCTAAAAGGTTTGAACTTGTTAGTTCTAGTGATTCTAATTGGGAAGGTAGTTTGGATGACTAGAGATCAACATCAACAATTATTTATCACTTGGTTGAGGATTGATTATATGGAGCTCAAAGAAGCAAGGATTTGTTGCCATTTCATCTACATAAGCAAAATACATTGTAGTTACTTTAATAGGTACAAAAGCATTATGACTCAAGAAAGTTTTAGAAGAATTTGGTGAAAAACAAAGTCATCCAACAACTATTTGTTGTGATAATATGAGCACATTCAAATGTGCCAAGAATCTAGTGCATCATAATAGGTCAAAACATTACAATTTGAAGTATTACTTAATCCAAGATATGATTCAGAAGAAGGAGATTGAATTAAAATATGTAAACACTTAAGAACAATTGGTTGATGTCTTTACTGAAGGAGTTGTAAATTTCTAGATTTTAAAACTCTGAGATAATCTTGTTAGTCCTCTCAACATCAAGGGGAGTATGTTGGATAAGTGATGTTGCAAGTCTCTTACATGATGTTATAATTCAATTACATGTCGCCTATGGCTTTCCATTATTTGTGGAACAATAACATGGAAAAACTAAGGTGCTAGAATTTTGTCATACAATTGGCATATAGCTAGATTTTTAATTAGATTTGTTGATCTAAAATGCCACTTTTTCTAACATCTGATGTCTATTTTTAGGATTATATTTTCAATTATTTAGTTGTAATTAGTTGTTGTTTTGATAGCACCTTAACAACACCTTTTTTGTATTAGAGATTTAAATCACCCTTATTCTATGGTTGCAATTTAGGTGCTTTTATTTCTATTTTTAGGGAATAAATTAGTGTGCTTTTCTCTACTAGTTTTAGGAGGTTTTAAGTCTGTTATGAACTCTACCTAGCCACCCCATATTATTGTTTATTAAGAATGTATTAGATGCCAAAAATCTAAATTGTTTTATGATGTTTTATTGTAGATGTAATTTTCTATTTATGATAAATAGTAGTTGTTGCAAGTTATATGTCAATTTCATATTTCCTTTGAAAATTAATTAGGATGTTTTATATTATTCTTAACTTGAAAGAACGGATATGTTGTGTTTTAAGATCTTCATATTGATAATGGACAACCACTTGAATGACTAGAAGGCTTTCTTTGAGGAAATCATGAAATAATTAGTTGCCTCTAGATCACCAAACCCAAGGACGTGATCTTTGCAACATATAATCAAATACTAAATTAGGCCTATGATATTACATGTGCCAAACATATCCCAAGAAAACAATACAAACTGAAGTTTTAAATTTGAGGGGGCATCTATTTTGAGTTAAATTAGCCTATACAAAATTTGATGCTGAGATGCTAGCTTAAGCACCTAACCATCTTCCAAAGATTTTAAAAATTCAAGTCAATGGCCTTCCTAGAAATTTGAGGTACCACATTTTTGGCATCATTTACGAACTTTACAGTGATAGTTTAGACATAGAATCTTATGTATTAACATAGTGCTAAAAACAATTCCTTAACTAATAAGTAATATTTATCCATTAATCCTATATGTTTACTATACAAAAACTTCTTCCCATATTTCATTCAAACTTATCATTGACCTTGCATTATTGATGTTATTGACTTAAATTTCATTAGAACTAACAATATCCATACACATGTATGATCATTTTGTATTTTTCATTCAAATCAACAAGGATAGTTTTAAATTCTATAAACAAAATCCTCCAGCCAAGTTTGTAATTCATTTGGGGGAAAATGAAATTTTGTCTACATTTTTGTACCACCAAGTCAATTCTAAAGAAATTGTAATGTCCAAATTTTGCTAAGTAAAAAATGGGTAAAAACACAACTAACAAATGCAACACTAACAATGTTGCAACACACAAACACACATGAATGTAGTCATCACACATGACTACACTAACACAAACACCAAACACACATGGAAGAGACATGTAGGTAATGCAAAAGTAGAGAGATGACACCATCTCAATCCACAAAGGGTGGAATGCATCTTGATACATAACTACCACACACACCAATGGAAGACTAAAGTCAAGAAAGGAAACACAATGTGATCCATTCCTTTTAAAAATTAATCAAGACGAAGAGATGAAGTAGATAAGAAGGAAGATAGGAATATGTTTTATTCTTATTATAAAGAATAAGATACATCTATTGTCTTTTCACCAATAGGTTCATCTATCAATTCATTATCTTAGTAAATAAGCATGAGAAAGACATAATCACATCACATGAATGTAGTCATCACACATGACTACACTAACACAAACACCAAACACACATGGAAGAGACATGTAGGTAAAGCAAAAGTAGAGAGATGACACCATCTCAATCCACAAAGTGTGGAATGCATCTTGATACATAACTACCACACACACCAATGGAAGACTAAAGTCAAGAAAGGAAACACAATGTGATCCATTCCTTTTAAACATTAATCAAGATGAAGAGATGAAGTAGATAGGAAGGAAGATAGGAATATGTTTTATTCTTATTATAAAGAATAAGATACATTTATTGTCTTTTCACCAATAGGTTCATCCATCAATTCATTATCTTAGTAAATAAGCATGAGAAGGACATAATCACATGATATGCACAATGCTAATTCATTTATCTCCTTTGCAATAGTGATAGCATCAATGTGTGTGTGTGTGTGTGAGAGAGAGAGAGAGAGACTACAGATTACAGTCATTCTCTTTTATCTTTTAAGGATCAAACAAGATATGAATAGGAGGGAGTACTTTTGCATAAACATGTCAATGAGATGGTTTTCTTCCACACGACCACCTTAAATCAATGCACGATAGGAAGTACTAACATTCTCTAACTTATCTAAACCCATAACACGTGATTATTTCTTTCCTTTATATTAAGAAAAGGTATAAGAGAGAGAATAGATTAAATGGTTAATATACACCCATAAAACTTATTCTCAAATACATAAGGTGATATCACAAATGATGGATGACACCTATGCTCATTTTGTTATCCATAATATACAATCCTTGCTTATAAGAAGTGAGATAAACTAGAATGAATCAAATCTTTAACCATGTTAAAACATACATTTAAAACATTCCAAAACATTGATAAACCATCAAGCAAACCTTAGGAATAAATTTCACTTTGTAAACATTTATGAAAAGACAATGTTTAAAATATTTGACAAATTTGTTGCTACAAAGGAAGCTTTCACCACTTACACAATCAATGTTCACCACTAGTGGATTCTCTGTTTGCCATGACATTGACCAATTTTTACTATACAATTTACCGCTCACTGCAATGAATTGACATTTGCTAATACACAAAACTAGCAAAGTCTTAGTGGTAAACCAATGAACGTGACTATCATAAAATTAAAAGCATCCAAATTTAGCAATTTCTATAATGTTTAAACCAATATGATGAAGGATGATTTTTTATGCTAAATCAATATATCATATGATTCATTCATATGCATGTCTAGCATGATAAGATAAAAACACACAAGATCAAAACACACATTCCCAAGCATAAGAGAAGCATTCCCACCATTGTAAGTGATACGACAAGTTTCATGCAAAAGCCTAAAAATAAAATAAATTTCTAAACTATCAAAATCTCTTAAACCCTCAAAAATGCCATTAAAGTTCTTCCTCGAGATTTTGCTCTCAAAACCCTATTCTAAAAATAGAATAATAAAATCTAAAAAAATGAACCCCTTCTATATATCCAACCATAGGGTTAAATTACTCAATCCAAACTCACGTCCTCACCAATCCAATGGTGACATGTGTCCATCCTTACACAAGGAAGCTCGAGATAAGAAAGTCAATGAAAAGTCACTCATCTAAAATAGTGCACCAAATAAATAGAATAAATAAGATAATAAACATTATCTTCAACCATGTAAATGTCAAAATCAATAATGACATCTTGATGTAGTCTACAGAGGGAGGTGAACTGAACGACCACCTAAACTAAGTAGCCACACGCTCAACAATGAATGCACACATCGAATGGAAGCAAAAATAATGCAATTATTAAAATCTACCTTCAGGAGCCTACAAAGGCTAAAAAGAGCCTAAACTCATTACACACAAATTTGCAAAAGGTTTGGTCATTGCCCTAGATGAATGAAATCTAATCAACCTAGGTCTTCCCCTATTTTCCATGTCTCTCTCTTTCTTGAGTGAATGTTTTGAAGGTCTCTTCTAGAGCTTGCCAACCAACCCTTTTTGCAATCTACCTCTTATGGGCCTCCATCCCTCTCTCACTACCCCTTTCTCACTGTTACTTTTGTTGCTCCTACACAAGAAGATCGATGATTTTATTTTCTTTGGGAATTGCCCCAATAACTACCCAATTGTCTCCCTTTCTGATTTGAATGGCTTGCCTTCACCTCTTTCCTTCTCCCAATCATTTCTTTTTCTTTCTTGCCCACATATTTTTTATTTTTGCACATTTTATGGCACAATTTTATCCAAGCATGATTTGCCTATGTTTCTACATGTGTCCAACATCATTGTAGAGGTTAGGGATCACCTTATTGGCCCTAAACACCACATGGTTGATTGGAAGAATTATTTTAATCATTTAAACTCTAATCAAATTTGTTTATTGATGAAACTTTCCATCTACTATGTTGTATTCCAAAAAAATCTTGAAGTAGCTTTTATGCATACCAAAATGCCTACATGCGACCAAGAAATCATGTGATCCATAATGATGGGTTGGAAACATAAAATAAGTCAACCTAGACAAAAGACAATGCTATACGTCCTTTGTGATCAAAATCAAGCATAAACCATCTCTATCAACTATCAGTTTTGCCTTATCAAAGTCATCCTAGTTGTTTCTAAAGTGACACTCTTCTATTGGCGTGACAATGCATTGAAGATGACATGGGTTGTTATTGATGCTGATACAAACCATTGTCAAAGATAAAAGATTGTTGTCAAAGAGAATTAGATTGTCAAAATTGAAACAAGCTACCACCAAAGATGCAACTATATTATTCCATTGCTACCAAAGTTAGCTAAATGACCCTTTAACTCCCATGACTTATCCATTCATGTCGTTTCTTCGAAAACCTACACACAAAACTAAAATCTTCTTATCCAACTTTTATTTTGTTTTTGGTGATGCAAGATTGCTTGTGGACCCGAATGGTCTTGCATTAGACACATCAAATAAGAATTTTGTAAGCATGGTGCTCATAAAGTAGAGATAAGTGGTAGAGCCACCCTTTCAAAATGCATACGAACCTCAGTATGCTTCATCACTAAAACCAAGTGCATCAGAAGAAACATCTTTATTTGCCTCTTCCAAATTTTGGTTGGGCTATCTCTCATTCCCCTCCACTAACTTTAGTCCTTTACTTCCATCCCCCTTGCGGATCTATGTCCACCATAAACTAACCTCCAACTAATTCTCCTCTCTCTCTCCTATTATGGGTTTTAGCCCACCACTATATGTCCACCACCAAAAGTTGCTCATTTCCCCATTCACCATTTCTTTTTCCACCTGGCCAACTCTTTTAGGTTCTTCCACCTCTAAGAGACCCCATCATCCTCATTTGCAAACATCTCAAATCTTCTATCTACAACTTCTACTTCATGTACCATCTTACAATACTCCTCATATGCATTCTCATGCTTTATTGTCACTTCCTCACAAACATCAATCTACGATAACTCCACCTCCATGTCCTCCAAAGGACACACCACTTCTACATTTTCTCCACTAGGTTGTTTCTCCATGTTCTTTCTGATGAGAACCTTTTCTTCAACAGATTACACACATCCTAGTGCAGTCACGGTAGGAGGGTCCACCGAATGAACTGTCCAGACCGTGCAGCAAGAGTAAAACACAACGGAAACAACTCAAAGATATGAAACAAACACAGGTTTGGTCATTCAGTATATAATAGAATTCAAATACAATCTGGTCGGCATCATGCGGGCTTACAAGTAGGGCTCAAAGGTCTAATTACAGAATATCAGAATATGCACAAGATATGGTTTTGAAGCTCCTTCGCGCCAAATCTAAACTAAGGATCCTCTAAATTATCTGAACTTAATTCCTAGGGATCTATTGCATCCTTATATATCATCTCCGGTACAAAAGATTCCTCCATGTCAGTCAACGAAGGTCACAAACTCCAATGAAAAGTTGTAACATGTGCCCACAGATAGGTCGGACCTAAACGTATAGAACACCTCTGCAAATGAAGGGAATGATGTGCAAATCTCAGGGAAGGTTGGCCATGAACCAAAGATCATTGAATGATGTGTCATTAGGCTCCACAAGTTGAGGAATGCTTCGCAAGCCTTCTCTTTTATCTGATTATCAGAGACTATCAAAATGCTCTATTCTGATAAAATAGTAGATCTTCTAATAGCGATATATTTCCAATACTTAATCCAAATGCTCTAAATTCTGGATATGATGTAGATGAATGAATCTAGATGCTAAGTCTAGCTCCATAAGATGTGAAATGCAATTGCGGCAAAATGCGGACCAAAATACAGAAACTGCTATTAACTGAACTGGAAAATGAAAAGATACAAATTGAAATGTAAATGTTTTTGGTTGATGCAAGATTTCTCTTGAACCAAGGATGCTCCTACATCAGACATCTGGGGTTATTGAAAAAGTGAGTCCCTCACTTTGCTGGGGCTAGGGGAGAACTAAGACGATCCACCTCAGCCTGAGAAATCCATGCTCAATCTTATTCTGGTATGCCTTTCCACTTCACAAGATATTCTTTGTATTGTCTTCCTCTAGTGCTACGTCCAACTCTGCTATCCAAAATGCCTTCAATCTGCTCCGGTGCTTGTTGTGGTAACTGCTTCTTCAAGTCTTCATCCATGTTGTCACTGAACTCTGCTTCATGATACTGATATAGGTCTGTAATGTTGAAAATAGGTGATATACCCAATGTCTCTGGTAACTCCACTTCATATGCATTTCCTGAATCAAATTTTTTAAGTATCTTACAAGGTCCAAACTTCTTCATCTTCAACTTGTTATATGTTCCAATTGGAAATCTCTCTTTTCTCAAATATACCATTACTTTATCTCCCACTTCAAATTCTTTATGTCTTCTCTTCTCATCTGCCTTTTCCTTATACTGACTGTTCATATCTTCCAAATGCTTCTTTACCTGATTATGCACTATCTTCATGTGATGTGCAAATTCCTCTGCTTCTGCACTTCGCTTTTTTTCTATACCAATCTCCCTCAATTCTGCAACTCTAGGATTTACTGCAGTAACAATCTCAAAAGGTGTTCTTACGGTATTCCTATTTACTGAATTATTATATGCAAACTCTGCTTGTGAAAGAATCAAATCCCAACTTCATGTCTTCTCTCCAACCAAACATCTCAACAAGTTTCTCAAACTCTTATTCACTACCTCTGTCTGTCCATTAGTTTGTGGGTGAAATGATGAACTGAACTTTAAATCTATCTTCATCTTCTTCCAAAGTGTCTTCCAAAAGTATTCAAGAAATCTAGTGTCTCTGTCTAAAATTATACTCTTAGGTAATCCATGCAATCTCACAATCTCCTTGAAAAATAGGTTAGCTACATGCACTGCATTAGTTGTCTTCTTACAAGTATGAAATGAGCCATTTTTGAAAATCTATCAACCACTACAACTATTGAATCAAGTCTTCTATGTGTCTTCGGCAATCCCATTATAAAATCCATACTTATGTCTTCCCAAGGTCTCTCCGGTACTGTCAAAGGTCTATACAATCCAATATTTTGACTACTCCCTTTTGCAACTTGACAAACTCTACAACTCTGCACAAATCTCCTAACATCCTTAAGTATCTGAGGCTAAAAATAGTTTTCACTCACTAAAGCCAATGTCTTATCAATGCCAAAATGTCCTGCCAATCCACCACTATATTTCTCCTTGATCAAATTATCTCTCATTGAACTCTTAGGTATGCACAATTGATTTCCTCTAAACAACATATCTTCTTGAATGAAATAATCCAACCACTTACTTCTATCTGTCACAACAGGTTCCTTACATGCTTTCCAAGGTTCTGCAAAATCAGTGTCTCCCTCATACATGTTCTTCAATTCATCAAAACCCAACACTTCCACTCTCATTTCTGTCAACAAGTTTCTTCTTCTACTTAACGCAACAACAACTTTGTTTGATTTTTCACTCCTATGCTTCAACACAAAAGTATAACTCTGCATGAACTCTACCCATCTCATATGCCTCTGATTCAACTTACCTTGATTGTTCAAATATTGCAAAGCTTGATGATCTGTATACAATACATCCTTAGGTAACAAGTAATGTCTCCACTTCTTTAGGGCTTGAATTATGGCATAGAACTCTTGATCATAAACTAAATATCTTCTCGTTGCATCATTCAACTTTTCACTGAAATATGCTACAAGTCTACCTTCTTGACTTAATACTGCTCCAATCGCATTTCCACTTGCATCACAATCAACATGAAATACCTTATTGAAATCTGGTAACACTAGAACAGGTTTCTCTGTCACTTTCTGCTTCAACAATTCAAAACTTTTATCTGCTCCAGATGTGCACTTAAAGTCTTTTATGTCACCTCTCATTGTCTCTGTCATAGGGTTACATATTGAACTAAAATTTCTGATGAACTTCCGGTAGAAACTAGCCAATCCATGAAATGATCTAACCTCTCCAATGCTCTCTTGTATAGGCCATTCAACAATTGCTTTCACTTTCTCAGGGTCCATCTTCAATCCTTCCGCAAAAATCACAAATCTAAAATATACAAGCTCTTCCTTCCTGAAACTACACTTCTTGATGTTTATCAGCAATTTCTCTTCTCTCAACCTCTGCAGAACTTGTCTAATATGCCACAAATGTTCCTCTTTTGTCTTACTAAAAATCAGAATATCATCCAAGTATACAATTACAAACTTACCCAAGAATTTGTTCAAGACTTCATTCATCAATCTCATGAATGTACTCAGTGCATTTGTCAATCCAAAAGGTATCACTAACCACTCATACAATCCTTCATTTGTCTTAAAAGTAGTCTTCCATTCATCTCCTTCTCTGATTCTGATCTGATGGTATCCACTTTTCAAATCTATCTTTGTGAAATATCTTGCTCCACTCAGACAATCCATGATATCATCCATCTTAGGTAAAGGAAATCTATACTTAACTGTGATTTTCTTTATTGCTCTCAAGTCAGTATACATTCTCCAATCTCCATCTTTCTTAGGTGCTAATACTGCAGGTACTGCACAAGGACTCAAACTTTCTCTGATCAAACCTTTCCTCAACAACTCGTGTATCTGTCTGTTAACTCTTCATTCTTTATCAATGTTATTCTGTGTGTTGCTTTGTTAGGCAAACTAGCTCCCGGTATAAGATCCATGTGATGATTGATACTTCTAATCAGTGGCAATACTTCAGGCACATTATCTGATATGATGTCTTCATACTCTATCAGCAACTCTTTTATCTCCTCCGGTTGTTCTCCTCTAGTCTATTTCTTCAATGTTTCAAGTTTCTTAGGAATCAAAGCATAAGACATATTCTCATGTCTCAAACCATCCAGAAATTTTCTTCCATCTACCAAACAGATTCTAGCATTTCCACATACTTCACTCTTAGGATCATCTTCTAAATGAATCCAAGTAATTCTCTTTCCATTTGCTATTATAGTGTATGTATTCATTCTCCCATCATGTATAGCTTTTCTATCATACTACCAAGGTCTACCCAACAAGATATGACAAACATCATAGGCATAATATCACACAAGACTTCATCATGATAAGATCCAATATGAAATTTCACCAAACATTGTTCACTCACCAGTACCTTATGATCATCTTGAATCCATGCTATCTGATAGGTCTTAGGGTGTTTCAATCTTTCCAACTTTAGCTTATTTACCATCTCCTCTAAAACTAGGTTATCTGAACTACCACTATCAATCACAACTTTACAACACTTACCTCCTGATTTGCATCTTGTCCTAAACAAACTTTTCCTCTACGGTGGTTCCTCATTTTTTCTACTTGAAATAGTGCTCTCCTCATCACCAATGATTCTCCTTTCTCCGGCTTACCAACAGAACTCGGTGATCCAACAAGTTATTCTTCCACATAAGTTGTTCTTCCACTGTTCTTTGTCTTCTTACTTGTACTACCCTGATTACATTCAAATGCTCTATTTCCTTCCCCTCCACACTTGAAACAAGTACCTCTGAATGTTCTCTTATCAAATCCTCTTCCCTCTCTTCTGTATCGTTCATTTCGGTATGCAATAGAGTTTCCTCTCCAGTAAAAAATTTTGTCATCTCTCCGATAAGCATTATTATCTTTGTCCTCCTTCCTAAATGTGTTGTCAAATTGGTTCTGCTCTGAATGTGATCTATCTCCTCTGGAAAATATTCTACCTCTCTGAAATTTACCTCCTATGCCTTTCTGTCTCGGATCATGTCTTTTATTCAGCTTCTCTTCAACTTTCAGGGCAAACTGGTATGCTTCTTCCAAAGATGCCATCCTTACCAAACTCAGTTCTTCTTGAATGTTCAATCTCAGTCCATTGATGTATCTAGCCACTTTCTCCTTGCATGCTTCACTATGTCCTATTCTTATAATCATCTTATGAAATTCTTCAGTATACTCCACAGATTTCTCCTTCTGTCTCAGGTTCTGTAATCTTTTCAACAGCTCCAACTCATAGTCAGCAGGTATGAATTGGTTCTTCAATTTTGTCACCATCCTATCCCACTTTGTAATCTTTTCTTTTCTTCTTCTATTTCTTTCCAACTGAACTTCTTTCCACCATATAGCAGCATGTCCTTTCAATTTGGTCTTTGCAAATTTCACCTTCTCCGGATCTTCAATCTCTTCATATTCAAAGTATTCTTCCATATCATTTATCCAGTCAATCAATTCTTCAGGGTTCAAATTACAGTATAATTCGGCACATCAACTCTAGGTCTTTTTCTAATCTTCGAAATAGATTGCAACATCTTTACTTGATCTGATTCTTCTTCATTACCTCCTAGGGTTTTGCCAATTTGTTCGACAGATTGAAATTCTTCTTCATCATCACTTTCAACATTAGGTCTCGGTTTCAATTCTCTTCGCCTATCTTCTTCAACAACATCCAAATGAATTTGCATCATTTTCATCATCTCATCCATTCTTCCAACCATCGTTCCAATGGCAACAACTCTCCGCAGCGGCATTCTTCCTAGGATCAAGTGCAAACTGCCTCAAATTCGGTGATCGGGCTACAAGGTGACAATTGCCTCACAATCGGCAATCGGTTGTGACAAGTAACCTGCCTCAGTTTGGCGATCGGTCCACAGCAAGATCTTACAGAATTCCCTTGCCAACTTCGCCCAACTCGCTCCAAAGATTCAAACATTCTCTTTGATACCACTTGGTGTAGTCACGGTAGGAGGGTCCACCAAATGAACTATCCAAACCATGCAGCAAGAGTAAACACAACGGAAACAACTCAAAGATATGAAACAAACACAGATTTGGTCATTCAGTATATAATAGAATTAAATACAATCTAGCCAACATCATGCAGGCTTACAAGTAGGGCTCAAAGGCCTGATTACAAAATATTAGAATATGCGCAAGATATGGTTTTGAAGCTCCTTCGCACCAAATCTAAACTAAGGATCCTCTAAATTATCCGAACTGCTTTCCTAGGGATCTATTACATCCTTATATATCATCTCCGGCACAAAAGATTCCTCCGCGTTGGTCAAGGAAGGTCACAAACTCCAATGAAGAGCTGTAACATGTGCCCACGGATAGGTCAGACCTAAAAGCATAAAACACCACTACAAATGAAGGGAATGATGTGCGGTTCTCGGGGAAGGTCAGCCACGAAGCAAAGATCATTAAATGATGTGTCATTAGGCTCCACAAGTCAAGGAATGCTTCGCAAGCCTTCTCTTTTATCTGATTATCAAAGACTATCAGAATGCTCTGTTCTGAGAAAATAGTCGATCTTCTGATAGCGATATCTTTCCAGTACTTAATCCAAATACTCCAAATTCTGGATATGATGTAGATGAATGAATCTAGATGCTAAATCCAACTCCACAAGATGTGAAATGCAAATGCGGCAGATGCGGACCAAAATATAGAAACTACTATTGACTGAACTGCCTGAACTGAACTAAAAAATGAAAAGAAACAAACTGAACTGCAAACAAACTAAAATGCAAATGTTTTTGGTTGATGCAAGATTGCTCTTGAACCAAGGATGCTCCTGCATCACATCCTCCTCCTTAGGTCCATCTAGCAAAGATTTTATCATACTCATCTCTCTTAGACATAAGGGATGATCTTCTTCTATTGGATCTTCCATCATAACCATGCTTGGACATCTTAGACTTTCATCCAACAACTTCTTCACATTCTTCTTCTTGTTAATTCCAACTTTCTTCCCCTTTAGAGTATCTATCTTTGCTCTCAATATTTTAAGCATCTCAAGATCCCTCTCCACGAGCTATTTCTATCCTCTTCATAGTTGCAAGTCTCATTGGCCTCTTTAAGACCATTCCAATTCTACTTTTAGAAGGCATTCTCTCACACACACACAATCCCAAAAAATCACTTTCGAACAATGACACTCACACATTTTATGGATGCATTATTTTATTTTCTTGCATTTAGTGGAGATGTTGTGCACACATGTGACTTCATCTCCTTTATCTCACATTGGTTTTACATTCACATCTCTTGGTGGTGTATCCTATTTATACCCACTTTTAGCTCTCATTTGAGTAATCTAAAAACATAACTATATATTTGCATCTTTTGATAGAATAGAATTATTCTCATTTTGGGTGTCTTTTGTACTTTCATTGAAGCTCCTTGACCTTGGGTGACTAATTCTATAGCCAAATCTTACAATTGGGTTTCCCTTCAAACAAAATGTGCATGCCCTCTACCCAACACTTTCACTAGAAGATGTACTCACAAAAAACCCTCTACCTATTATCCACTCAATGGAAGATATTCTTACACCTTCTACCCAATACCATTTTATTGGGCATTCAAATACACTCCTATATAGGACACACCTTCTCTAACACCAATTTCTCTCACTACTTTCTACAATTACAGGATTCTCTCACACCTACAATAAATCCATTAGTCTCACAAGACACAACCCAATAATGAAAGCCACACTCTGACACCATTTAATGTAGTCTAGGTGGGGGGTCAACTAAACAACCACCTAAACCTAGAAGCCACACACTCAACAACAAATACACACACCAATTGTAAGCAAAACAATGCTACTTATATTATATTATTAGAATTTGCCTTCAAAGGCCTACAAATAGGTTAAAAAAACCTAAACTCATATCACACATAGAAATTAGCAAAAGAGATGTGCATTGCTCTTGATGGATGAAATCTCCTCAATTTAGGTCTTTCCCTATATTTTCCTATCTCTTGCTTTCTTAAGCAAATGTTCTTAGGGTCTCTTTCAGAGCTTGCCAGCCAATTCTTTCTACAATTGACCTCTTCTAGGCCTTTATCCATCATTACTCCTCTCTCATTATTACTTTCTTTACTCCTACATAAGAAGATTGATGGTTTTATTTTCTTTTAGAATTGCCACAATAATTGCCCAATCATTACCCTTTTAGATCTGTGAAAGGGAGTTGAGTGCACGGAAAATGCTTCCTACACCAATCTAAGCAAGAGAGGGTTGCAAAAAATCTTAAAACCCTTGAACAATTACAGATTCAAACTCTGATGCACATTCAAAAATATAAAACAAATTAACAATAAAATCATAACATAGAAATTACATGGGGAAAACCTTTACAGGTAAAAAATCCACACCAAAAGCACAGTACTTTGTATTATCAGTAACTAAAGATTACAATACAATAACAGCACTAAGCTTCTCCAGGTGTCCTCCAACTACAACAAGAATCTGGGATAATTTCGGTAATATAACAGTACTTCTGCAAAATGATACTGCATCTCCAATATACAAGTGCTCAATATATAGAAGCTTACAGTGCATTAATTAGACACTTTCCAAATCCAACGCCCAAGACTGAAAATGCATCATGAAAGATGCCAAAAACACTAAACATGCAAAATGGTAATATTCCAATTGTCAACACATGCAAACATGCAATTGCCAATTGTTACCAAACCTGCACATGCAAAACTACACCTGCCAAAATAGAACTGCACCTCCAAAAAAGACATCCTTATCATAAGGAAAGTGCCAACATGCATAACTCCACCTTTAATAGCAACTTCCAAACTTGACTCCTTGGAAATAGAAACCGCACGTTGTAACTGGTAGGTTGAGACATACTAATCCCAACAATCTGAATGGCTTACCTTCACCTCTTTCCTTGCCCCTTAGCATTTCTTTTTCTTTTTTTGCATGCATATATTTGATTTTTCCACATTTTAGGGCATGATTTCACCCAAACACAATTTGCTCATGTTTCTACACACATCCATCACCCTTACAAAGGTTAGGTTTCACCTTATTGGCCCTAAACACCACATGGTTGATAGGAAGAATGATATTGATCATTTTAACTCTAATCGAGCACTTGCCCTAACGGTTCTAGCTTTTTGATGGGTTAGTTTTAACCAAGATTTGCTTGTTGAAGAAACTTGCCATCGACTTTGCTTTATTCCAAACAAATTATGAAGTAACTTTTATGCATGCCAAAATGCCTACATGCAACCAAGAAATCATGCGACCCATAATGACGTGGTAGAAACATAAATAAGTCAATCTGGACAAAAGACAAAGCCATGTCCTTTGTGGTGAATGTCATCATGAACCATCTCTACTAGCTATCATTTTTACCTTGCTACCAAAGTCGTCCCAATTGTTGCTAAAGTCACATTGCTACTAAAGTGAATCATGTTGCCAAAGATGACACAAGTTGCTATGAAAGATAAAACAAATTGTTGTAAAAAAAAAACATGTTTATATCGAAATTAAAATACATTGCTATCAAAGATGTAACTTTATTTTTCTGTTACTACTAAATTTAACTAAAACAATCCTTTGACTTCTAGGGCTTATCCCTTCATGCCATTTCTTCAAAAACCTACAAACAAAACCAAAATCCTCTCAACCACTTATTATTTTATTTCTAATGATACAAAATTGCCTCAGCACATCTCCACTCAAGTGAATCAATAAATTAATTAAAATAGCAAATATCTCAAAACAAGCCATGTGAACTCATATGAGTTCATTTAACCAAAGTAGAGAGGATTACTCACCTCCAAAATATCTAAAATCCACTTGGATCAAATAGATAATTCCAAGGATCTTATTAAATTAAATAAAATATAAAATTCATATTTAATAAAAATTAAAATCATCTAAAATAAATAAAAAAGGGATTTAAATTTCAAAATTCACTTAAACTGAATTAACACAAGCACATAAATTCCAACCTTTTCCAAGAAGTGTGGAATTCATCACAACATCATAATCAAGGCATTTTAACTATGGAGATACAACCACAAGTACTCACAAAGATCGCTAAGTCCCACATGACCACATAACAAAGCAAAATTGATTAAACACGATAAGGGTCTTAATATTTCCATAGAGTGGAATAAGGCGGTAAAAGTGGTGATCCATGACCATACCTTCTCCATACATCTCCATTGACCAATACCTGTTAAATTCATGCACATTCAATGAACATATCAAATCTCATCTCGCAACTCACAGCCAAAGCACAAGCAGTTAGACCAATATATCCTCGTGACGACGAACATAGAACTAAAGACATGCACCATCTCATAAAATATTACTCAATACTATACACAGCGCCACACTAAGCATTACAATGACTAAATGTATCATCCAAATACTACATAATCTCAATTACATCACATCTCAATGTACTAATCACAATTAATCTCATAAATATCATATGAATAATTCTTTAACCATATTCACACAAGCATTCCTTATGACATCAAAATAGCTAAGAAATTTTTAATATTAGATCTTGTCAAATAGCACCTTCTGGTGCATGTTCTTGTAAATCAGTGTAGGTTAAATTGACAGCCTAATACTCTATAATGTGTAGAATCCCTAGTCCTCCGTAAACACAAACTCTGGCAATAATTAGTTATGAATCAACTCTAGATGCTATGTTTGTGTCCCTGCATGGTGCGTCTATTATTCGAAAATATCCCTTGACCTCTACTACACTGAAGGGTAAGCTTAATGGTAATGGGGGACTTCTAAGAGTGCAACTCAGGTTCAAATCCCCCTTCTACTAAGACGGTCCATAATTACAGTGAGCATCTAGCACTGTTGTGTACATTTGAATGTGCATTCCATAACCTCACCTCAGATTAACAAGGAAAAAAAAACCTCTTTAACTTCAAACACTCTAACGATAACCAGATTATTTTCAGTCGCAACCTCATAAGATAGCACCACAATATTTACCAAATAATTTTTTTGAGCATTTCCAATAAATGAATGTATATTTTTCCATTGCAGCACATTTACTTCTATTTTAAGGATAATCTACATATATAACAGGTAATTGATGGTTCTGATTTTGAATCCAAAAGTTTTTTTTGTTAGATTATATCATGGGGGTCTATTAAGGGGCCCCAGCCCGAAATGCAAACTAAGAAACAATACGAAACATTTAACAATGATGGCCTGCATAAACAACCCATGCAGGGGCATAGCAGGAAGAAAACAGGAGAGAAAACTAAAGCATCCCAATAGTTGGTTCAACTAGAATTAGGGAAATTTAATTGAGGCACCGGTAAAAGGTGTGTAATAAAAAAGGAAATTGATGTAGCAATTTTATTGAAAATTGTGATTAAAAGCTGTGGCATCATACGAAAAATTTTAAATGTTAATTATAAAATATAAAAAGATAAAATTCTTGTAACATGGCCAGCCCAGGATAAAAATTGGCCTGTGAGACTTCGTTGTGGTAGCCCATAACAAGATTTCTTTCCATTTACCTTAAACATTTTAGTAGTATTCTGCCCTAATATCTTTATGTTCAACTGTAATTAGGTCTCAACAAATTGAGAACCAATCCACGGTTATACTAGAGGCAGCTAAATTAAGGAAGTCTCCCATCTACCACTGCATAAAAACAAACCTTACGTTTTATTTATTCTTATCTCAGTTACAAAGGGCCTTGAAATAAGAACTGGTCTAATCAGCATGATGATGGAAGCCAGGCAAAAGAGACATCACAAAGCCTACAACAATCATCTGAACCTCCTTCATAAATCCCCACCAATTGAGCCCTTGTGGATCTCCAGCTCCCTGATCGACTCTGTCAGCAGGTCCATCAAGATCATTACCAACCTCTTGAACACCCACATCTTGAGGACCCTGCCTTTCAACATTTTGTGCGTTAGGCTCATTTCCAGCCTCTTGGAGGCCCTCTGCAAAACGCATACAGTCAATCATTAGGGAACAATTCAAAAATTTCGAAGGCATTATATAAATGGTAGATTAAAGTGTAACTGTTAGCAAGTTCCCCCTGCTGTCTTACCAGCCCTAGCAGGATGCTGAGGGTTTACAACTCGAGCGGGAGGCTGAGGTGGCAGCCTAACTCGTTGAGCACTCTCTGAAATCCATTGTAAGAGAGGAGCAAGAGCTCCAGTTTGATACCTGCAATCCTCAAAAAAAGTTGTTGCCATTATAACAGATTTCATCAATAAGTTATAACAAATAAGGAGAATTTTGATAAGAATATTTGCATTGAAAATATAATCTCAGCTGTGATGATAAAAATGCCATGTCACTTACAAGTAAACTAAAGTTGCAAGGGACAGCAAAAGAAACAGTCTTTCCTTAGACCCGTCTTGATTGAAAACAAATACCACTATTGCAAGCTTGAGTATGAGCAACAAATCCAATTGGAATCCCACTTGAAACCTTCTCACCATCTGCCTTTGGTTGTCATTTCTCTGTCCCTGTGCATCTCTGGCAGGGGCTCCATGATGTTGATGTAATCCTTCTGGAGGAAGAGCTTCACGAGCTTCAGCAGGAGACCCTCTTCCAGAGTCTGGTTGAGCATTCTCTGCACCTGTAGCAATACTGTTGGAAAATGATACCAAATTTAGAAAGAAAATAAAATAAAATAAGCTTGAAAGAACACCCTTTAGAAGCATTAAAATTCATCCTATTGAAACAATTCCATACCACCCAAAAGTGCAGTCATGGGCATCACAAGCGCAACTTGCAATTCAACACATGACCAATCCAGCTCATGAAAAGGAAAAGCAGAAAAATTCCTCATCACATATAAAATTGAAATATCTCAAAATAGGTTGTAGACTTTAAAAATAGCATCAGACACAAGAATTACCTGCCTCACTTACATATTTGTAGTAAGTAGAGATTTTTTCTAGGTTGAAAAAACTCGCAAGCATAGTAGCTAGGAAATCCTTTTGAATCTCATTTACAATTACTATGCGGAAATTTTGAACCTCTAGTCCTCTAGACCTTACATGCTGTGTTTTAACAAAGATTTTGAAAATGCATATGTTATTATTCTCAGAATCCACTCAAAAACTTCTATAGCATTATGCATAACCTTTAGGCAAGGCAAAATGATATGCAATTTATAAAAGCAAGTGATTTAAGCCAACCATAGTCAATTCCATTTCTTGAATCCTTATGAGCATATCTGAAACCCAGTGATATCAAACATAAAATTCAACCTTCCAGAACACAAAGTCAATCAACAATTCGTCAATACGAATTCTAAAGAATCTCATCATTGGTTAAACTTAATACCTTTCTTAATAGTCAACACTCAATGCACATTCAAATTGAAAGACCAGCCTGCCAAGCCTTAATTCCATTCAATGAAATATGATGAAAACAGGAGATTGTGCGGTTAAGTTTAAGGACTACCTCTTTCTATATCATAGATCATTGCAAGCCTCAACCTACATGAGGCATTTCCGTGAATCATTTCTCATTGCCATCATTTTGTTTGGCACATCTGAAGCTCTAATAGCGTGTAAGGAACCACTACCAAATCATTTGCATGTTGCAAATGACTAGTTTGGAGCAAAAAGCACACCCAAGTAAAACCAAGAAACTTGTACCAAAAATGTTAAAAGAGATTGTTCCCTGAGTCAGAAGTTCTCATTGATACTAAATTTGTATCTACAAGGTTATCTGGGAGCACGTACCCAGCCAAAATTTGGGTCACACTTAAGACATAACCACACCCTGTACATGTGTGCAGATGCAAAACACACCCAGTGCAGCAAAATGTTTCCAGGTACACCCAGACACATTTTCCCTAATTTTGGATGTACCCATTAAAAAAATCATAAAAATAATTTTTAAAAATCAAAAAAAAATGGATGAGGAGAGTCTAAGAAGTGGTCTTTCAGAGTTGACTTCCATTGATGAACCTTATTCACCCACTGATACAGATCCTGAGATTGAGTTGCTCCTACAACAATTAATGCATGAAAGTGAGATGAATGAGGATCTTTCCACTTTAGACGATGCAAATCCTCCTCCAGCACAGCTTTATTTCTCATCTTGATTCATGGCTCTTAGTACATGCTGAAACTACATGATTTCATAATTTTGAATTAGATTCAGCAACAAACAGTTGTTGAACACTTTCACTATTAATTTTGTGAATGGCCCATGCCATATATTGATCCATTGATTTATATAACTGGTTTAGAGCTAATAGCACCCAAGCACAAATAAATTCTTGACAGATACACAAAAGCATAGATGGAATGGCTGATGATAAACCCATAACCACAAATGGATACATTTGAGACTTCTATAGATCCATCAAGAGTTTACAAGACTGCATCCTTTCAAGACCTATTAAGTAATAAAATCCACCACAATTAGAAACAAAGAATAAATAGTGCTTCTCTTCTTACTTATCATCTTTGCTTACCAAATTTTCTTGTATTGCTTTCTATGAATAATGAAAAAAAATAAAAAATTTACATTTGATCCAACCACTAACCCAAGAGCTCACAAACAATGCCAACAACAAAATAAATCCCAAGTCAAAGAAACGCAATGAATAGTAACATGTATTAACAACTCTTGTCAACAAGAGTGGAATACATCTGTCCTTACCACCATCCCAGTTGCCCAACTGAATTTCCCATTGGACACCAAGATATCTATACCCCATGGTGATGGTACGAATGATGGGGCTAATTTGGATCTTGAATTTCTAGTTTGAAAACACAGTTCCTGATGCAATCAAATCTCACTAAACCACAAAAATAATACTGCCCAGGTTCATAAGAACAATCAAGCTCTCATCTAGTAGCCATCTCACGCCCAACTTTTGGCCACAACATAGAATCCAGCAATTTGAAGTTAGAATTTTGTAAAGAAGCTATCAGAAGAGATTTTAGTATTTTACACCTTCAAATACAAAAATAGTCAGTACAGTGGCTACAATCTTTTTGGACATCCCAGACACTCAGTTTACAATAATATTGATCTCTCAATGACTGTTGTAATCTCAGGTCCTCGACCATAAATTTGAAGATACATGATGCTTATGTTGTCCTTAGCATCAAATTAATCTCAATGTTTAATTATTATTTTCTCATCCACACAAGGAGTTAGTGCCTTCCACCAACACTTCCTTGGAGCATGCATTCTAACTGCTTTAAAGCTGGAAGCCAAGCATTAAAGAGGACCTCCAAAGCCACACATATCTTTTATCTACCAAAACAAGAGCATATCTTTCCCCATGCCAGCTCTTCCAATCAGAGGGAACCCAGCTTCATCTTGAGATTGTCAAGGCCAAGTTTGTTGCCTGACCTTTTGTGTAGACTGTAGAGAATGTCTTCAGGCTTGCTTTACTAAGTTTACTTCTTCACAAGCTCCAATCTCTCAGTGACCCAGTTATAATGGCAAATCAAGAATCTGCCAATAAACTGAAATTTGACATTTCAGATCTGAAAGTCTGGATTTCTTAAAAAGAGGTGAATTTTCTAACAGAAAACTGGAACTTCGAAAATAAAAAATCTGAACTTAACAGAAATCAGTGACAACTATAGAAATATGTAGCTGAATGCTTTAAAACCTAAAGCGAATGTAATATCTGAAATCTAAGTTCTATTGATACAACTAAAACTAAACCTGATACAACTCCTCGAAACTAAAACTTGAAACGTCTACAGAGCAAAAATATGTTGTTACTGAAAGAAATCCCAAACTGAACCAGTTTTCTAAAACTGGAACAAAAGACACAACTTAAAATTGCTGAAAATGATTTTTAACATTATATAAGGTTGAAGAGATCTTTGTTGAGGAGTTGTGGATGTCAACTCAAGCCAAATCCAAGACAATATACACTGTCATGGCCAAACTTAGTTATCAAACTTGTGCACAAGAGCTCATTTCCCAAAAGATGATATTCATACAGCCTGGGAATCAGTTTTATAATGAATTTTCCCCTTATGAACTTTTCACTTTGTGAATGTAAAAGAACTAAAAGTTTTATAATTATTTTCAACTTGTGAATAGAAGGTGTTTAATGTTTTAACATTTTGCCCAACTATCTTTTTCAGGCGTCAGACATGGAAGGTATAAGCAATAGAGCATGGAGGGGAAAGGTGGTCATCAGGGAGAAGTAGAAAAGGATTAGAACAGAGAGATGATGATGATATCCGTTCACACTACATTTGATTGATCAACTTGCATGGTTGTTTGCATTGTTATCATATTGTTTGTTAAGCCTTATCAGAGCATGTGCACTTCTCATGGTTTCTTATATTTGCATTGCATGAAGTGTAATTGTCACAATTTCCATGTGTTATCTTTTTGCTTGCCTTTCTTGGAATTAGTAATGGGTATCTTTCTGATGCTTCATTTTGTGAAAGTATATCCCCCTTTTTGTTTAAAAGAGCCTAATAGGCATAAACTGTAGTATAAACCTTGTTGGGAACCTTTTTGCTGTTAAGATAGAGATAATCACTTGAGTGATTATAATTGGCATAAGGTTTTAAAGGGATTATAATTTGAACAGTTGACATTGTAAAGTCAATGATGCTGTTAAAGAAAGGTTCTACTATTACCTTGAAGTCTGAAGGCTAGGGCACATTAACACAATTATTCTTTCTTTGTAACTCCTACTGCAGTCCACAGGCATGAATATTTCATTACTTTTCTATTTATGCATGGATTTTTCTATTTTGAGTCTTTGGGGGTTAACAATTTTGAGTTGTCTATAATGCCCCACTGAGCAATACCCTTTTTGGAGGAAAAGTGCCCTCATGATGATATTTCTCCTCAGTGTGAGACACATGGCCCAAACTTGCATGGTTGGCTTCTTTGGACATTGAGTTTTATCGTCTCTCTTTTATGCACGGACATGATATTGGCACTTATGTTGTACTTCTAGTACTATTCACATTTCTGTGATCTTGTGGGATATTCCATTTTGATTCATAGCTCTGAGATGGAATTAAGTTATAACATGATGCCAGTTGTGATGTTTCTATAGGCTGCTAGATCAGGATCAATTGACAGGACCTCTCCTTGAATTTCACTCGAAATAGCATGTGCTCACCACGTGGATTCAATTTGTCCAGGCACAACTGCTTGATTGTGGTTTGTGAATCCACCAAACATTAGATTGAATGCAATCAACAGTGACTGACACCTCTAAGGCTAATAAACCCCATCACCTTTGAATAGTGGCAACTGGGCACCATGTGGATTCTCTCCATTGCCTATTGCAGCTTTTTCATTACTTATGAGTTATGACAGGCCGCCAACTCCATATCAACTCAATCAAAGGTGTAGGGGGATCCCAACACTGAGATTAGTTTATTACAAGTGGCGATTGAATGCCTAATGGATTGTGTAGGAGTCAAGGACAACACTGAGAGGGGGGGTGAATCAGTGTTGTGTGAATTTTCAAAATCTTTTTCAAACTTTAACTAGCAGAGCATAAAGATGAGAAAGTTATCATTGAATTGTCAAACACATATGCACATAACTTTGTCAAACACATAAACAAAACTTATGAGTAAAACATACAATCATAGAGAGATGATTAAGACACAAGAATTGCACGAGTGGAAAACCCTCCAGGGGTAGAAAAACCACTCCAGAATTGCCTCACTGGCTTAACTGAAAAACATGCCTCACTGGCTACAAATTGTATCTAGGAGCACCAACTCCAATACCAAACATAAGCACCCACTTCCAACACTGATATACCTCACTGGTAAACAAATAGGTCTCACTGACCTACAAGCCTCACTGGCAAACTGAATCTTCACTGGAAGTAATAAACAAGTTCAGAGGGACACTCTGTTTCATTCAATACAAAACATATGTCTGTCAAATGGCCATTCTACTCAAAATCAATCCTTTTTCTGAATCTCCTCAACCACACTGCATATTCTGTATGTTTCATCTCTGTCTTACTAGTTTCAATGTCTTGATCAATCAAATTCATAATTCATGCACCTGATTGTCATTACAATTGCATATTGTCTTTCTAATCACCTTGTCAATCTCTGTATCTGTATTTGATCCCTGTCAGTTCATCATCAATCTGCACAACATCACTCACCTCATCTTGTTAATCCACACATCCGGATACACTCAACAACACTTCATCATAATCTATGTATATGTTTGCATCAATGCACCTGAATTGTCCTTTCACCTTCAAAACACATTTTCATTATCCTCTACTTTGCATAATAATTTTCACCTAAAAAAAAAATTTCTGTATAAATCTTTTCTTCAATTTTGATCTTCCATCTTCCCTTCAATCTTTTCAATGAAGCTTCATATTCCTGCAAACAAAACTTTCTCTTTAATCTTCCTTGATAAGAAAATAAAATACTTCTTCACTATCTTCAAATCCCTTCTTTGCAAATTCCTGCAAACAAACTTTGTCTTCTTAAGAAAATCAATCTTCAATAAAATCTAATAAAATTTCTGAGAACTAAACCCTTCATTTCTTTTCAACAAGACTTCAAGAATCATTTTTCTTTTGCATTGAAAGTCTTTTTGAGATCTTCAACCTTTTTCTTTTATCTGCAACATATCTGTAAGACTCTCCAAGAAAATCATTTGAGCCTTTTCAAAAATCTCTCCTTAAAAAATAAAATCTTGATGTTTATCTCTTTAAAAAAAATCTCCTAAAAAAACTTCTTCCTCTTAAAAATCTCCTCATAAACTTCCTAATTTGAACTCATGCCTTTTTTTAAAAAAAATAGAAATTTTAAAAGGTTTCCAAAAATCTTTTATAAAAAATATTCTTAAATGTCATAAAATATGACAT
This sequence comes from Cunninghamia lanceolata, assembly GCA_027924645.1. Classification (NCBI taxonomy): domain Eukaryota; kingdom Viridiplantae; phylum Streptophyta; class Pinopsida; order Cupressales; family Cupressaceae; genus Cunninghamia; species Cunninghamia lanceolata. The sequence continues at coordinate 703,969 of BSBN01000936.1, read as the reverse complement.
AGGTATAAAGTTTCTATCTTTTAAAAAAAATTCCCTTTTGAATGCATCGCGGGCTTTTCAAAACACATAAAGCATTACGGGCTCATCATAATATATAAAGCATTTTCTAATGCTTTTCAAACTCTTAGAAAACTTTAAGGAAATCCCACTCGCGCTCAAACTCTTAAATATATCCATTGATTTAAACTTTGCCGCCCATGACCGATGCTATCGGTAAATGTATAAAGGGAGGCCGGTTACAACACGATGCCAAACCCTTTTACCTTGTCACTTAAGTGACACCAACCACCCCGACCGGTCACCCATGAATTAGAACAAAAAGTGCATTTGACTGTTTTAAATAGGCTTAGAAGGGGTAAAGAGATATCTTGGGCAACACTAATGTTTGGGTGTTAAGAACCTTTAAACCATGAGGTAAAAGAGCAGATGTAGTATATTTAATCAGAGATCAAACCAGTCACAGATCCTTTAAAATAAAGATGAGACATCATTTATGACAGCTGTGACAAACAAACTTATTACATGACCCAACACCCTTTGTTTTTAGACAATAGAGAGATAAGAATATGGTCACAATACGAAGATCAAGTAAACCTGAAGATCAAATGTCACACTTTTACTGAGATGACCAAACTATTCACACCATTTCACAGAAGATCAATCTGTCACTATATGTGTCACTTGTCACTATAACATCATGAACCACTTGTAAGAGTTTTACCACCTGAATACTGAGATGAACACCATATGAATACTGAGATCATACCAAACCTCCAAACCACTGTGATTACAACAAGCCACAATCAAGATGACAAATTGTGAACACTGACCAAGCATACTGAACAAGCTGTGATATGACAACTCCTGTCAACAACTTCACACAACTTCACACAACTCTTGATAAAGCATGATCACTAACCAAGTATACTAAACAAGCTGTGATATGACCAAGCATCAACCTCTTGCACTTACCTTCTCATTAGTGTTCTTCAGATGTTCACTAATATCAACTCAACCTTTTTGACATCAATGACAATCTGACACCATCAGATTGTTCACATCCCTTTCTTGATTCCTTCATTTTTCACTTTAAGGGGACCCAACCCCACCAAAGCACTTTATCACGGTTTCACCTTCTTAACATTTAAGAGTATTACTCTTGGGAATATGCATGTTTGATTAGGACAAATCAACTGTGCAGGGGAACCATGAGAAGTGCCAAACCTTGTTCCCTCCAGGACCTATGGTTATTAGACACATGGCAAGGGCCACCCAATCTACTATTAATCTACAATGCACTGCACTTTTTGTTAACAACTTTTAAACCCATTGGCCATTAGATTGAATATGTCAATGGCAGACACTAATTTAAGGCCTTAAGTACCTTTTATTTTAACAAGGCGAAGTTTATGTTTTCTCACCCACAAGGCATTAATTGATCATTCAAGGCAAAGCCTTAACTTAGAGGAATCAATAAAATCAATCTCCCAGTTTTATTTCTATGCCTATCGATGCAAAGTTAAGATGCTCATTTTCATTTTGATAGGATTATCATTATAGCCATAGATGAATTGAACCAGTTCAACTTCTTTGTCCTCTTACTCAGATGAGGGCTAAGTCCTGGACAAGAATATCCATTCAAGATGGTCATAATGAAATCCCCTTAATCTTATTCTTGGTCAACCCAATCCATAGGGCCTTGATGTAACTGAAAGGAAAATAAGAGGCTACCTAAATGTTTAAGATATAATTTACTTTCTTTTCTATGTGTTTTCCTAATTAGACTAGTCTAATTCTTTTCCTTTATAAAAACAATAGAGAATAATAGCTATTTCAGATTATTCACTAAGTAAAGACAAACAGTATAGCTGGGAAGGAAACAGAAACCAAAACTAGTATAATAAAAGGACAGAGAATAGGGTTGGAGAGAGGAATCGATAAAATCAATCTCTCATCAGTTTTATTCTTACAGCTATCAATACAGATTTAAGATACTCATTTTCATTTTGATGGATTATCATTATAGGCTACAGCCATAGATGAATTGAATCAGTTCAACTTCTTCATCCTCTTACTCAGATGAGGGTTAAGCTGTGTTATACGGGGACGTGTCCCCATCCCCTTAGACCTTTCGGGGACGAGGGGGCCGGCAGGGGACATTTCCAAAAATCCTTCATGGCTCTGAAGTGGATAATATCAAACATCTAAAGCCAAAGAACACAATGACAAAATGGCACAATCTACAAAGTATTGCATACAGAGTTCTAATAACAAGTCCAATGCACTATGAATATCCATTGTTAGTAACTAGAGACTCCATTCATACTAGAGAGGGAAAAACACAAGTGAGAAATTAAGATGGAACAAGCAGACTAGAATATGTTAATGTCTAGAGGATAAAGAACCTCGTATAAGAATATAGAGTTTCATACACGGGAAACTACTGGAGGTTAATTTGAGTTTTTAGAGTAATAACAGCGAAAAGGTGCATATGAATTGTGCTATGACTATGTGCTAGCCAGTTGACTGGTTATTTGTACCGTGGCAAATAAGCCATCTTGAGCTTCGTTAGAACTAGTTACAGAAGAGATGTCATAGGCTTCACCTTCTGTTGATTGATTACAACTTCACCGAATGAAGTTTTCAGGACTAGACTGACTGAAGTGACTGGGAAGGGGAAATGCCATTCATTGTGATGGTGCCCACTGGTATTAATGAGTCAGAATCTTGCCAGGGCGGGCAGATATATGTAATGAATACAGACCATTGACTTGACGGACCAGTTGTTTTCCCACCAAGGCTCAACCAACGGGACGGCAATGAGTTATCGACCATCTATTTGATTACTTTTATCTTGAATTTGCAAAGATCTTTGACTAAAAACTGTGTATAGATTGTTACATCAACCTTTGGATCACACTTTGTGATCCACCATGAGATGGGTAGAAAATTGTGATCACACATTTTATCCTTTAATCCATTAGAAATGTACTGCTGCAGTATTCTGTTGCATTAGTTTCATTTAGGCATAATTATTACAATAATGTATTGATATAGGGATCGCGTGTGGCTTTGACATCATCTGAATTTCGTAGAGAAACCAAATATTGTTCTAAGGCATGAATTTAGGGCGAAGAAAGATCAAATCTGAAATGAAAAAGATTACTTACGTGGGGATATTATAGGTCAAGGGAATAAGGGCACCGCCACTGCCGCCGAATGGCAGAAAAGGCACAGCATAGATCCCCCCACTTTGATGATGATGATGATGAAACGGTGGATACATCTGAAATGGCAGCACCTGCAAGTAGCATACATATATCAACGACTATTTCTACAGGGCTGTAAACACTCTTGTTTTTACAATCATACCTCAGGAAAGGCCCTTGCCTGCTCAGCGGGAGAAGAAGAGCCGGCACTGGATGCTTGCCCTTGCGCCTGACCTTGCCCTTGCCCTTCATCGCTCATTTTGCCCTCACTCCTTTCGATCAAGCAAAAAATGGAAGGATGCCAAAGCTTCAATCGAAGGGCAGACAGATATTAAGACGTTTTGAATGTTCGTTGAATTATCTCAACTGCTTTATAGAATAAAACTTTCTTGCTCCTGTGTGTCGATATCCTCTAATGCGGAATAGCATGCTCCTCCCATCCACAACGGACGATCTATGAATTCCGGAACCTCTCTTCTATCTGTCGCCTTCGTCTCAAATGGAAGTGCATAATTGTAAGGAAATTTCCATGGAAATCTGATGCACTGTTTAGGAGCTTGATGTGTCTGAAGTTACGGTCCTCTCCCTTATTCACACAAAAATACTAGCACTTCCACCCATGGGAGGTTCAAGGAATACGCTCATAGGAACAACCTCCCACTTTAGGAAGTCTATGGGCTAATTAGGTTATAAAAATTGTAAATGGGATAATAAATTAAATGGATGGCTTTAAATATTTAAGTTGCGTTATAAACATTTGTAATGGTGAAATTTACATTTTTATGTTAATTTTCATTTAGTTTTGGATTTATTATGGTGAAATGATTTAATAGATTTATAGATTGACAAATGGTATACTTTTATATAAAGTTGGGCTTATATTTGTCATTATTCATTCCTATTTACACATTCCTTTACATTTGTCTCTTTCTTATCCATATCTACAGATATTTCCACATATTCAACATCCATTATTTCCCACTACATTGAGACATTCATTCTCTTCCTAGATCTTACCATTTCCATGTCCTCAATTAAGCTCGCAAGCATATAACAATCTTACACCTGCAGATCTGACCCCTAAGTTTTTAAATTTTGGCCAACTCATGCCCATTCTTATCTTACCTTGAGATGACTCAGTACATGCCTTGCATGATTTGCTATGTACTTGTATTTAAAGTCATTCAGTTGCATTCATTTTGGACATCCAATTACATCCCAATATTATTCTCATATCATTCGCATTTAAAGAAGGAGCGTGTTATGAACACTTCCATTAGAGCATCTAAAAGGAATTTAGTTCTCCATAATCATTCTATAATATCTACATGTTTGAAGATTGATGTTCTTGATCTTTTCCATGAACGTAAAGTTGGTCCTATCAAAGGGGTCAACCTAGGAGGAAATTACCCTTGTGGTCTAATAATCTCCTCTAGGTGTTTATAAACATCGTCAGTACTTGACATCCAATGACGTGTAAAGAATCATGAGATTTGGGAATTGAGAGTGTGCATTGTACCAGATCATATCCATATCCTATGTATTAAATCTATGCCCACAAAAATGACCTAGAGCCATAGACTTAACCATTCACAAAGTTGATCTGCTATTTAGATTTCAAGGTAGAGTACAGATAGAAAGGAACCTGTTTTAACCCTGAGACAAGAAGAATTCAAAGCAACATCATAGTTTTTCCTTCTCATTTGTTCTAGAGCTAAGCACATTTATCCTTACACATTTAATTTCATATCTTAACATTGAATTATAAATTATACATGCCCATAGTTGTTATTTATTAACCTAGGTTAATTTACGATTAAATATATCTGCATCTTATTGAATTGGCCTAGATTAAGCTTAGGAAAAGCTTATTTTCCTTTACAACACTAAATGAATATATTCATAAATAAACATTATAATCAATAAAGAGGATAGGGTATTTGGCTCTAGGACTTTATGAAGAATATTTTATTTCACATAAAGTTATGTGATTCATCTCAGTGATCAGCACTCAAAACCGCATCAGGCCAGAGTTCCAACAAATTGTAAAATTAATGTTTCTTCTCTCTGAATCAATCCTACAACTATAAATATGATCTTGAAACCTATGATCTTAAACTTTTCACATAGATTCTACCTTTTCATGTGGCTTTGAACCTACTATATGAAATCTTCAAAAATATATTGGTCTATGTTATTTGGACTTAGTGGTGCCCAAAGACATTGTTAGAGCTTGTTGTGGTAGGTGTGGGAGGTGACCTACTCCCTCCTTTAGTCAAACCCTTAGACTGATTTAATGATTTTGCACAAGTTGGAAGACACACAAGCAGGATGTAAATGCTCGACATGTCTTTATCAATGCAAATATTGATGTTATTCTTTTATAAATGCTCTTGTAATGATTATGTGATGCTAGATCATGATGATAATGTCTAAAAATTAATTAGGGTTTATCATTTTATACAACACCCTAGTATGCAAATTTGAATCTTTTGTGCTCAAGTTGATAGGTAACAACTAGTGGGAATCGAGTCAGCTTGAAGCCATGTTTAAATTTGATTTTTTAAATTCAAGGATCAAGGCCATGTTTATGGTTCTAAACTAGGTTTAGTACCACACTTGTGGGTTTAACCCAAGACAAGGGATGGAGAATATGAAGATTGGATCTAGATCCTCACAATGTATGGAGTCAAATTCAATCAAGTATAAAGTGAGTTTTTCAACTTTCATGTGGAAATGCAATATATGCACATTAGAACATTGCACTAGGGATAAAAAGTCAAAGTGAGTTTGAAACAAATGATGAAGAGTGTTGAGGATGTGCTCTTCACCCTCACATTTTTCCCATACTTTTGACTTGCATATGAACTATCAATAATCATGCATGTAAAAGTAAGCAAGAAGTCAACATGAAATTAAATAACAAGCATGTATAAAAAGGATATCGATATGGACAATGGTTTGTACATGCTCCTTGTAGTGATAACTCTACCTTATACCCACAAGTACAAAATTCCAAGGGGTACATCCAATAGAAATTTGAAATAAGCATAAACAACTACTTAATAATGTCAACAACAATCCATAAAAATAAAGAGAGATATAGGGTTCTGAAGGAGCCTACAAAAGTAACAAATAGATATATGGGGTTATGAAGTAGCCTATAAAATAAAATGATATATACAGTTGCGAAGGAGCCTAAAAAAGAAATTGATATATGGGGATGTGAAGGAGCCAACAAAAGAGTGTATAGGGTCACAACCAACTTTTCAAACTTGCATCTTCTAGAGTTCTTCCTTTTCTTCTACCCTCATTTTATATATAGCTTCTACAATAATTTTTTTTATATTTATTTTCCTTTTATAGCTTATGTATTTCTTCTTACAACTTCATGTAACATTGCCACCATGATAACAACCCTTTAAAAATAAAACTTGTAACCTCACACCATGTTGGCATTGATTGCCTCCACTACCTTTTTATTTCTTCCATACACAACACAACACACACTTTATAAATCCCTATATGCTATTTACTATTTATGAAGAATTTTATTTACTTATATGCCTAGCACAAAGCACCCTACACTAAAATCACACACTAGCAATATTTCTAGACTGCATGGAGGGTTGAAACATACCACATAGGGATTTGACTGGGACAGATTCCCAAGCAATCCCACACTTTCCTCTTGACCCAACAACAACTTTTTGGTCTACATATATGCTTCTTTTGAGTTTGGAATTCCATTATGTTTTCACCTTGATAATTTACTATTCAAGGCATCTTTATTTCTAAAGTTTAGATTTTGTACAGATGAAGGATGCAACCGCAACTAAATGGACTCTACCACATTTGTGGAGGTGTATTTGTACCTATTTTTTGTCATAACCTTCTCTTTGTCCCGCCAAGTTGCATAGTTTATGTTTGGCATCTAAATCATCAACCTTCATAATCAAGGACACTCTTTTTTTCTTCCAACCTTTTAAGCATTCCCTTTCTTAATCTAATTTTCTAAAAAATCTTAAACAAGTTTTTGTTAGTATAAGAAAGCTTAGTGTTAATTTAAGTTTATTTTAATTGTACTTCCACATTTATTTTCTAAGGATAATAATTAAACTTAGCTTAATTAGCACACTTTAGTGTATGGAGGAAAAGAACAAATCCCTCGCATAGAACAATGTGCTTCTTTCTTTTCTTGCGTGTTGTAACTTTACAATTGTTTTATTTATTTTCTTTTGGTAAATATTAATAGTTCTCTTCAACCTTACACTTAGGAAGGCATAGTGTACCCCTACACTTATTTTCTTCCTTTTATTTTGGTGAACTCAGCCTTCTAAATAACATTTCAACCTTCCTCCTAAAATATTAAATAAAAGCACACTTTTAAAACACTTTCCTTTTCCTTGTTCTTTCCTTGTTGTTCACGAGCCCTATCCATCACACTTGTCACCTTACTACCTCTAGTTTTCTCCCTCTTTTTGGTAGTACATGTCTCATCCCCACCTATCACTTCTTTAGATATACCTTCCTCTACCATTTCTCTATATGTCCCTTCCTATACCTATGTTAGTGTTGATGATGTTTACCATGAGGCCTTCCTTGCCCAAGCCGACCTCCACACCTATCAAAAAATTACTGGCCACCTCTAGATTTTCCAATAACACATAGATACTCATGAGTACATCGCCTATTCTTCTCTCCTTGATTGTTTGTGTAATTTACTCCTTTGTTACCATAAGGGGCTTGATATCCTACAAGACATTGGTCACATTGTTCATTTCCATGACCCTCTTAATCCTTCTACCTCTTCTATTGTTAGCCTTTTTGCACCTCTTGCCCCTCCACCACCCCCTTATTCGCAAACCCAAGTTTTTGTGCCTAAATTCCTAATATTACGACTCACATGCATGACCCTTTATCTAGAACTTAATCATTCTTCTCCAATCCTCATATTAATTTCTCTACTTCATTTAACCCATTTTCTACCTCTGAGATTCACCCTTCCTTTTTTCTTAACCACCATTTCTACTATTTTCCACTCTTTTGGCTCTTCTCCATTCTCAGCTATTATGACTTATTCTACCAACTATATTTCCCATTATGTGCATATCCCTCCTTAACCTTTACCCTTTACTTATAATTCTTCTCAACATATTCACTCCTAACCACTTATCCAATCTACCTATTCCTACATCCTTGTTTCCACCCCTTCTAGCCAACCTATGATTTATCGTGACATTCCTACCATTGTTGTGACCACTCTTATTTACCCCTCTATTGGTTTTGTTTCTCCTCCTCCTCCTCCTCCTTTCGAGCCTCTTATCACTCAACTAGTCTATAATATGGGAATCATGTACCACTAGTTTGCTACCCTCCCCTCTTCTTCCTATATAGAGGTAAACATGAACCTTCATCATAACCCCCTCTTTATTGATATTATTTCTCACCCCTTCTCACTTGAAGCTTTGGCTCCTAATTTGAGATATATAGTGTTAGAGAGGACCCCAAAACACATGTATGATCATTCAACACTACCTATGTTGATTACATACTTGATGATTGTATGTTGGCCAAACTTTTCCCTCACACACTAAAGGATCATGATTTAGAGTTGTTCTACTCCTTATTGCACAATTTCGTAAACTCATTCACTAAGTTGGTCCATGCCTTTATGAAACATTTTCAAGCCAACATTGGCCTATAAACAAGATTTACACATCTTGTTCATTGTAAACAAGGTGCCAATGAATGACTTACCAATTTTGTGCTTCATTATTAGGCCCTTCTATCTCAAATTTCTTACCATTTGCTTGATATTTGATGTCTAGTGTAACTTCATAGGAAACCTTCTCTTAGATATATGTGAAAATATTCTCCTTGTGAAATATGCCTCCTTCCCTAACCTTTGTGCCACTCTACAGAATTATGAGAACATAATAAAGCAAATTGAGTCTCTTTCTACTTCTCCCTTGGTTGCTTATGACGTCTCTTCTTCTTTTGCCCCTTCTTCTTTATATCCTCAAAATACCCAAACAATCCTTATAAGAAAAATAATAACTTATTTTCACCTAAACTCAAGGCCAAACCTTCAATGAATGAAGTAGATGTAGTAGCAATGACTCCCACCTCTTTGCTTGTATTTTCGAAACCATATAATTCTAGACAATTCATTCAACTAGCACACTCCCTTTTTTTATTCTCTCATGACTTATTGCTAATAACCTCATCTAACTTCCACCTATTCACCCCTTGGACACTTCTCTACCTTTACCAAGGGGCTATGATGCAAAAGCTTACTTCTAGTACATGTAATATGTAAAATATGACCTACCACTACTATGCATAGGTGAGATATTACATGTCACACACTTTGCCACTATGCATCAGGTGAGAGGGTGAGCCACTTCTGCTCTCATGGCAATAGCTAGTGGAGCAAGGGAGGGATTATCAGATTGTCCTCTTCCCCAGGGAGAAGGGTCCTATCAGTGCTAATGAGGTTTGGGTGTTGATCACCTTGTGTGGGGGTTTGATGGTTGTTGTTGTTAAAGTTGATGTGATGGAGTTGCAACGATGTGGTTGTTGTAATCCTTATATGACCAGGAGGGTCATTTTATATGATTTTATTTAATGTTGGGTACAAAAAGATGGAATGTGTTCAACCTTTGTTCTTCTAATTCGATTAACTCCTCTAGAAGTGCAAGTTCCCTAGTACAAAACTCTTTCCTCTAGCACCTTCACTAGTTTGCAAGTTGAATTTCCTTAAGGATCTCCACTTGCTCATGGGCTTGCTCCTCAATGGGTGCTTCTTGGTTTGGTTGATTAGCCCTAATCTCTCCCAAGACAACTATAATCTAATCCTTTCGAATTCCAAGACACATCAATGTAAGATTCCTAGTGAAGAATTGCAATGGGGATTTGTGGATGTGTTAGCCTTAGAGATTTGATTTGGTTTATTTGATGAATGCTTGATGAACTCATTTTATGTTTAAACATTGACTTTTATTTTTTAGTTGGATTTGATTTTGTGTGTTGAACTTGGTTTTTATGTGCCTCATGTTGTGATTTAGGGCTTTCTTTTCCTCTGTTTTTGTTGTTTTTGAGTTTTAGTTTTTGATGAGATTTCTAAATGCCATTAAATCTATCTGAATGTAGAAATTAAACTACATTATGTGTTTGTAGTTTCCCTAAATTTATATTTGATCTAATTAACTATTTGTAGAAAGTAAACTTTTTCCTATATAAATGCAATTTATATGGCTTTTCTTAGAAATGCAATGTGACTAACTATTTTTGTGTTTTTTGTGTTTTCTTAGAAAGATCTAATCTATGAAAAATAAATATATTGAAACTAATTTGAAATTGAAATTGCCAAAATTGAGAAACTTTGAATCTAACCAAGAAATGCAAGCAAACATTACTTCTTTGGGAAAGAGAGATTTTCTAATTACTAAGTAAATCAAATGTTTTTTTCAAAAGAACTCAAACTGTGGAACTTGTAATAACAAAAGCTTTCAAGAAGTTTTTCAAAGATACCTATGTGGTGAGCATCCTCAAGAGGTCTAGCAATTGTCTCCTTTCTCTGCAACAGTGGGACCTCTTCATTGATAATAGGGGAAGGTAGGGATGCTCTGGATTTGAGTAAATTAGATATTAATTAGAAGGCAATGGAAGCTTTGAAGATTCAAAATAAAACATGAAAAGGACACAAAGTCATGTATGAGCATAATTGGGGGTTGCTATGCAATGGAAGCCTAAATCCTAAAAGGTGATTCAATGTTATTAGAGAGGTAGAGAATGAAATATTCTTGTAAGGAAATAGCTATAATGCAACAATAAACAACTACCTAGATGCCAAAGGAAAGGGGAATATTTATAGGCTAGAAGCTCCACAAATTTAGGGAGATGATTGGTATAAAATTGGAAAACCAATGGATAGATGATTGAAGAGATTATTGGAGAGGAGAAATGGTCAAGGGGAGAAAAGGCCCAATCAGGAATAGAAAGAACTCTCAATCACAAGCAAAAATGGTGGAATAACAACTAGAACTAGAGTAATTATGTGTCTCCAAAAGAATATAGGTGTTATGGAGTAAAAAGTGGACACGTGCCTTTTTACCTCCTAGTTTAGCTCTTCGATCCTCGTGTTAACACTCTATAAGCAAAATCTTCATCCTGATGAGAAATCCCCTCAAACCCATGTCAAATGGGAACTAAGGGCACATTTAATGTTTAAGTCCGAACCAAAAAGTCACCTTGGGACTTGGGTGCCCATGCCCAAGTCCTCCCTGATTGGTCAGAGTAAAATTTAATGCATGTCGACATAGGACCTTCAAATGGGTCATTCCCTTGTCAGTTCTTTCAATTAATTTGTGAATGTTTAATGAGAAAGCATATATAAACAAGTGTTTGAATTCATTTTGAGTAAGGTTGATGATAGCAAGGTTATGATATTGAGAAAAAGAGCATTCATGCCATTCATTGTGTTATTATTGCAGATTTGTGTTTGTATTGTGTGTTTGTTGCAGATTTGGAATCATCATCAACATCCTTATGAGAACTGAAGAATCTTCATCTTCCTAAGGACTTCACCTCCAAGGTGACATCATCATTGTTTGAATCATTTCATCATTTGGATTATCTTTAGCCTTTGTCCTGCAAGGACATGCTCTCTCTCTAACAATAGTGTTGGGAAAGCTTGAATGCTAACCCGGGATTTGACTGAGGCAAATCCCTAAACACCACAACCCCCAAACCCCTTTTCTTCTTGTGTGCAGGTTACATGTGTAGTGATTGAAGAAGTGAAGGTACAGGGAGCTTGTTCAAGAGATTAGATTTCAAGATCTGAAGACAAAATGTAGAAATTCCTCTGTGGCAGACTTGGGCGCTCGCCTCGGTGTCCACCAGCTAAATCAAACATTGAACACTGCATCAGGACATCATTTATAGATTTTTTCCAGTTCTAAGTTTCTAGAGATGGGAACTTTCTAGACTCGGGCACTAGCACCGGAGTCTTCCAACATTTCAACTTTTGTGAAACAGGTTACGACATCTCACTGATCACCCTGGTACTTTCAAATCATAGGTTTATGTTGCCGTTTGTCTGTTATAAGTTGATTATCTCAATTCTAGGGTTTAATGCATTGATTGGCCTAGGATTTGATAAAAAGCATGGTTGAATCACATCTTTCCTTAACAAACAAGAGAACAAAATTAGTAGCTAAGTCCTCTTTCATCTTGTAGTGACTTAGCTCAGTTTTGTCCTTGAATGTTGAAGAGAAAGAGGGTTTGATCTAATGTACTTACATGCTTGCATTCAACCCCTTTTCCCTACTAAACATTTTGGTGGACCTGTGTTTAAAGAATTTGCATCTTGTTGAGCATTAAAATCAGATCTTGCATTAATTCATATCATACTTGTCATTCTACATTGAAAAATCTTGCATACATTTGAAAAAGTTAGAAAAAATAAGCATTCTAGGCTTGCATAAACACATAGTTTTGCATTATTTTCATTGCATGTCATTGGAAACATTTACTTTTCTAATTTTTATATCATATATGTGTTGGGTGAATATTTTGTCGTCAACTCACTGACGGCAAAATGGTTATATCAACCACAGTATGATGAGATAAATCTCTCCTCTCATCAAGGGGAGGTTCCCTTTTAACTATTACAAATTTATTTACACTAAATACTAGCTTTGGGGGTGTGTTACATTCATCCTTTTCTCTTCTTTCAGAAAAGATGTTTACAATGTTCCACGGTAATATTCAATAATGCTTGTACACTTAAACAATAATCAACAATATTCTTGTAAGTTGAAGCACAAAGTCTTTCAACTTACTTCACAAAAAGATTCACGAACCAAGTGAATAATCTCAAGTACAAAGTCTTCAAATTATCCCCAGGAAGATTTTAAAAGTAACCGTATCACCAGTTGGAGCACAAAGTCTGTCAACTAACAACACCACTGATTCACATGAATGTGATTGAAAATCATAGCACAAAGTCTACAAGCTCTCAACACAATTCATATACAAAGTGAACAACTACAAGCTCAAAGTCTTTATAATCCTTCGCCAAGAAACACTTTCAACACACATAGATTCAAGGAAATAATATAACACAAAGTTTATATAACTTATCTTGAATGTCCTCCAATCATAATAACTAAGCACCACTTTATCCAATCAATCAACAAGAGAAATCAGCAAAAATGCCATATGTACATCCTCGCTCATACAAATTCGATTCAACACAAAGTTTGATATCAAAACTTGCCTTCTTTATTGATTGGAATTGATCATACAATTTGAACACAAAGTCTCAAAGTTGAGTCACAATTTGGGCAGAACTTTGTTGCATAAGATAAAAGATAGTATTTACAAAAGAGGTCCCCTTTATTTATAGGGAAAGACCTTGAGAAAATTTAGGAAATCTATAACTAATTTGACTTATTCAATAAGAGAGTCCTATTTGACTTATGACTTCTCTTGTCTCACATGTAATTACATTTTGGAAAATTACATGTGTAGATGTCCAAAACAAAATTCCATTTACATAAAAACTAAGAAAAATAATCTAAGGCATTAGCTTCCTCCATCCTTGTTCCTTAAGAAGTTCTGATACATGGTTTGAACAACTGACATCTCGCATGCATCTGGTTTTGCTGTGTTCTCAGAGATGGTGCGAACTCGGAGGATTGAATCTTTCACTGCCTTTATTGCCTTTTCATGCTTTTCTAAATTATCCTTCAGGTTCTCCAGAGTCGAATGTTGATCATACAGATTGTCCATTGAGAGCACAGAGGGAGCTTCCTCTTCAAATTTCTTTTGTACCATTTCTTCAAAAGAATTTATCATTTCCTGTGCCGTGAGGAAGCTATGATCTTCCCTTGTCAAGGTGCAAGGAAGTTCTTCCAGCCGATGTAGGAGTGTGACATCACTATCTTTGCTGGCTTCTCGAGCTTGACACAGATCTTCAAGTAGACTCTTTATTATGAAAATACGATGAGCTAGAGTCTCTTTGGTTTTGAGATATGATTCCCTGTTGGTGACGACCCCAATGGTGATCAAATTCTTTATCTTGATCTTCTTCATATCTGTCCACTCTTCTAGACTCTCCTCCTGATCTTGCAGCTCCTGCGAAAGTAGATCCACCAGATTATCCAGCTCAGCTTTGGCCTTGTCCATTTTCTCCTTTCTTTCCACAGCGGTTTTCAACAGAACTCGTCCTTGGGCCAACAACCGTTCCACTACATCCCCCACTATTTTGCCTCTAGCTTGGGCTTTTTCAACCTTCTGTATCAGGGGATCTTCCACTGTCACTGCCATTGGTTCCACTATCTCTGATGACTTCACTATTTTCTGAAGGACAGCAGCCAGTTGCTCTGCTTTTGCTTTGTATTGCTCTTTTTCCCTTTTGGCTTCATCATACTTTTCCAGTAGAGTAGTGGCCGTGGTTTGGAAATTCACTTTGACTCCTTCATGAGTCACTTTAACAAGTTCAACCCTTGAAATGACGTAACTGCTCACGTCAAAAGTATCAACTGTGGCATCTTCAGGAGGTTTGGCAATTTCGGCATATCTGATTCCTTTTTCAGTGACTAGCCTAGAAACAGTCTTAGGCTTCTTCTTTTGATTCTTAGCTTTCACGGGTAACAGCTTCTCAATGTCAATCTCATCAGGTGAGATAGCTTGTTTCTTCCTCTTTGGAGTGTAGGCAGATAGCCATGGAGGAAGTATTGATGCATCGACAGCTGGAGGGGGATCCGCTACTTGTTTGGTTGGCTCCGTGCTTATACCCGTGATGGTGACAATTGGACTTGTGTTGGTGAACACGACACCTGTATCAATCACCTTTTGTGAAGCATCAAGAAGATTCTCCAGAACAGTCTGTTCTCCGATATCAAAAGAAGGGGAAGATAAACTCGGAATGGAACCAGAAGAATCAAAAATGGTCCCAATACTAGCCCTCATGGATTGAGGAGTATTGTCAGAAGAAACAACAAGAATGGGAGAAAGAGGAACATTAGCAATCACAGGCAGACTATCAGAAAATGAAACATGAGGAGGGGGTGTAAGAGCTTGTGTATCAGAAGGAAGGTCTTTCACAGGAGTCTGCGGAGAACTATCAAGTTGCTCTACCCTTGTGCCTTCATCTTCACTTTGTTCAGCTTCATCAGATACCTTATCTTTAGACTTCTGAACATTTTGTTCTTCAGTCTCAACATCCTCAATTTCCATATGGTCATCATTGATGTCTTCCACATCTGACTTAGTGGCATCCGAAACCTCTGTGGTTTCCTTCTTCTTTCCTCCCTTGGATACGAATTTGATCTTTGGTTTGTGTACCTTGGAGGAAGAAGGGGTATCACTCTTATTCTTGGTTTGGTTCTCAACCTTTTTACCTGTTTGCTCCTGTGTCCCTTCTTCGGATCCTGTAAGGAACTCTTTCAACTTGATCCCTTTACCTTCCAACCACAAGTTGGTGTTTGCTAAAATAGGTTGGAATCTTTTCCTGATGGACGTCTCTTCCTTGACTGACCATTTCACCTCTGGGAGAGGTGAAGCTTCCACATTCCTTGCCTCGTATTCATGATCTAGGACATCTCCATCGTCCTCCATTCCTTCTGGAATATCAGCCAGTCCCAGTTCTTCAATTTGACTCAGATGAAGTCTACAGAAATCCAGTTTTCTGATCTCATTTTGGGTCCTGAGATCGACCCATATGTCTTCCACCATTGGCTCATGAAAATTCGACTTCCTCTTGATCTTGTCTTGGACTCTTCTGAAGTCAAAATGATTTCTCTTCTTGTAGGTCTTCATCGTGACTAACTGCAACTCGGAGTCGATTATCTTAGCTTTGTTGGCAGACTGAACTGAATACCTCCCAATTTCAATAGGAAACTTTATTCCTAACTTTTTGAGCTCCATCTGTTTATTATGAACCACAATCAGTTGTCTGCAAAGCTCCATAAGAACAATGCGATCACTGGGATACCGTGGCAGCATGTAAGGGTAACTAGGATAGTATCCTACCCGAAGATACGTGAAGGTGGGAAATTGTAGGAACAAACAACCAAAAGAATTTACAACTTGCCATGCCTCATCTGATACTCTTCTCTGAACCAGTGTACCATCCCACAAGCACATGAAAACTGAGAAGAACGCATCATTGACTCTTCTGAAATGGTGAATTGACCCCTTCAGAGTGATTTGGGGGTAGTATTCATATACTGGGACCAATCTCTTGTCCCCTATCTGGGTCAAACCTAGAAAGTTCCTCATACTTGCAGCAGCGTAGACGAGGTAAGAGGTCATGTAAAATTTGAAAGTGGTGTTGACCCTTACCAGTTGCTCGTGCAAGGCGTTACTGATCTGTTCACCCCAGAATATCTTCTGATTTCCTCGTAGAATCACCTTGATGTAAGTGTACATCCATTCTTGGAATTTGGAGGCAGAAGGGAGTCCTCTGACACGACTCAAGAGTGTAATCAAGTCACACACTTCCTCCACAAAATCACTCCTGTGAAGGTCTTTTGGCCATCTGGTTAAAGTTGCCCTAGGAATCTTCAACCATTTGCTGTTTATGTGCCTCCTAGCAGATTCCAAATCATTGTCATAATCCTGCTGACCTTGAGCAAAATCAATTTGCCCAACATTTTCAATTGGTGGACACATGAAGATTTTGTCCATGAATTCTGCATCCAATCTCATGATAACATTTCCCTGTGAGTCTGTCACGGCTCTGGTGTCCCTGTTGTAGTGGTTGGCCACTTGTAGAACAAATTCAGGATTATGAGCACTGACAGGAAAGGATGCTACCAAATGGATATTGCTGTCAATGATTTTCTGCATATGCTGGGAGGGATTTGCTTGTTTAGTTCTATCTATGAATTCAGCCATATCTACGTGTCCAATTTCAGTGTCTCTAATTTCGTCAACATTTGACTGAACTGCTGTTACTGGAAAGACACCCTGGTACTTGTACTTCATGGCTCTGGACTTTGAAGGAGATGATTCTGACATGAGCCCTGGAGAAAACTGTGAACTCGAACACCACTACGAACGTTGACTAAGAACTGCAAAAGGCCATGATCTCGCAGTTAGGGAAAAATTGGATAAACTGGGTCAACTGCGTTTTGACGATCATGGATGGGAAAGCATGCGTTAAAAGGGCTTGAGTGCGCAAATCGAGGCTAGGGTGAAAGCGGACTTTTGGCTTCGAAAAGTGAATTTTCCGGTGTTAGGGAAAATCAAGGAAATGTGCTTGGGCGGTAAAAAACGCCGCTCTTGCAAGTTGGCAGAGATTTCATGTGTAGGGGCGGTTAAAAACGCCGCTTCTGCATGTGTTCTGGAAGTTTTGGAATTTGACATGCTCGAGCAGGTGAATCGACCGCTATCACAAGTGATGTTGAAAATCTTGACTGCTCGGGCGGGTGATTTGGCCGCTTCGACAAGTCGAGTAGTCTCTTGGTGTAGGGGCGGCGGAAAACGCCGCCATTGCAGGTGGAAAGAACTTGAAGTAAGCATTGGTTGATATGTTCATGCGGATGATTTGACCGCTCCGGCAGGGGAAAGAACATCACTTTCAGTGTAAGGGCGGTGGAAACAACCGCTATTGCATTTGAAAGGTTTAAGGGTTTTCGATGCAGGGCTAAGCGGCGAGTTTGGCCGCTTCTACAAATGGGTTTGAATGGATTTTGGTGTTGGTTTAGCGGCGAATGTGGCCGCTTCGACATACAACGGGAGTGTTGGGGGTTTTGGTGAGGTTTAAACGGCGAAAGACACAAAACAAAACCCTAATCTGAATACTAAAACAAACAACAGAAAACCTAACAAAACCTCATCAACTAACAATACTAGTTAATAAGAAACAACGGGGAAGATAAACAAAAAAACTTACCCGTGACACTTGAAAACCTAGGTCCAACCTGTAGCGCGAGATCCGTCACGGCTTCCGCAGTATACAATCAAGCGGTTGAGGAGAACGTTGGCGCGTCAACCCAAAGGCTTAGCATATGAAATGACAAGAATGAGGAGGATAACACATTAAAAAGGTCGAGATTGGGGTTTAAATGACTGGCACGAGTGGCCATTAATGGCACTCGACATCACAATCCCGAGGATCTCGGTCGGGCGGCGATTTCGGCTGCTTCTGCACTTCACTCAACGAATGTGCGATGTCGGCCAAAAAGGCCGTTCCTGCATGTGCGACGGAAAACTGATGGAAGACATATGCAATGGAGGTGAATTTAACCGCTATTGCATATTAAACTTAAAACAATGTAATGGCGGCGATAAACACCGTCATTACATAAAACAACAACTAAAAATAATATGTAAGAGCGGCATTTTGCATATCAAGAGTCAAAAACTACTAACACTCAAAAATGACTAAAATTAACACCTTAACCAATTTACGACTTGAATATTCTTCGCAAATCTTGAGAAATCAATTCAAGGAAACATTGGAAACGAGTTATAAAATGTCAAATGACCTCACACGAGAACAAGAAAATCTTTTCTCGATTTGCGATCTTAGAGTGTAGATTCACGAAACGGACAAGTTTTGTGGGGTTGTCTACAAAAACAAGCGCAACTGATTTTGAGGACAACAACTGGCTCTAACTAGGGAACTTCCTTCAATCGAACTTTGAAACGATTGAGGGGAGTAGAATCCAGTCTCTAAGTGCCTTCATCCATGCCATTGGGCCATAGAGTCGAGCTAAAAAGAAAAAGACACAAAAGACTAAAAGAAAACATAAAAATAAAACATGAAACTATACAAATGTACAATTTAACTTATCTGAAACTTCAAGGATTGAAGTGCTTCAGATGTTGTCCGCTGTGAGGCAACAAGAATGGTGTTCCATCCTGATACTCCAGCAAGAAATTGTTTTCACCACAGAACTGATGAATGGTGAATGGACCTCTCCACAAGGAATCAAATTTTCCGTGCATTCCTTTTGGTTCTCTCCTCTTGTCCCACAGCAAGACTTGATCTCCAACCTGAAACTCACGAGCCTTTGTCTTTTTGTCGAAGAGCTTCTTTACTTGATTTTGGTGCTCAGCAATACGGTCCACCACTATAGTGCACTGCTCCTCAAGTTCAGTCAAATACATAATCCTTTTATCGATAGAACTATCAAAAGTTCTATCTTCCAATGCCTTTACCAACTTCAATGCTGGCAACTCCAAGGTAATCGGTATCTCTGCATTCAGACCATATAGAAGCTGAAATGGCGACATGCCTATCGCCCTTTTGGGTGTAATTCTATCTGCCCATAAAGCATCAAACAATGCCTTATGCCAAGTTCTCTGATTCTCATCTACCAGTTTCCTGATGATAGTGACCAGATTCTTATTGCTTGATTCTGCTTGACCATTCCCTTGCGGATAATAGTCTGAAGAATGAGAAAGAGTGATCCCATGCTCGTAGCAAAACTCAGTAATCTCCCAAGAGGAAAAACATGTAGCATTGTCTGCGACAATTTTGTTTGGAACTCCAAACCTGGAAATAATGTTCTCTTTGAGAAAACTGCATACCACCTCTGAAGTAGCGTGTTTGACTGGAATAGCTTCCACCCATTTGGTAAAATAGTCTGTTGCAGTGAGAACATAGGTATGTCCTGCACTTGATGATGGATTCACTCCGCCAATGAAGTCAATACCCCATTGCTGAAAAGGCTCCTCAATCACCACTAGTTTTAGAGGTAAGGCTGCCAATTTTGGTTTCCCAACAAACTGTTGGCATAACTCACATCTGCGTACCCAATTGTACGCATCTTGGAATAGTGTGGGCCAATAGTATCGAGCTCGCAGAATCTTGTGAGCCGTCACAGGTGCTGAAAAATGTCCACCACAAGCCAAATTGTGGAAAGACTCCAAAAGTCTACCTTGTTGCGCTTTATCCACGCAACGTAGAAATACACCGTCAAGACTTCTCTTGTACAAACCATTGTCCCAAAGGACGTAGTTAGCAGCTTTTAACTTGACAGTTCTCCTTTCCTTATAAGACAAGTGAGGAGGGCACTCACCATAGGTAAGGAAATGAGCGATATTGGAATACCACTCGTCAGTTGTAGTAACAAAAAGAACAGTTGGCGTGTCCACAACTTCTTCTTCTTCGTCCCCTGTCTCTTTTGGAACGTTGTCTGCGATCAATTGACACAAACCTTTACCGCGCACAAGCTTGGTAGGCTTGATCTCCAGATCAAATTCTTGGATCTTAGCGATCCAATTACCTCTCTTTGTTCCGAACTCTTGTTGAGTTAGGATGGATTTGACTGTTGTATCAGGCACCATGACAACAGTGTGTGAGTTTAGAATATAGAACCTGAAATGCTTAACTGCTTTGACTACGGGGTAGGCATGCTTCTCCATATTCGAATACTTCAATTCATGAGCTTTGAGAGGACAACTCATAAATGATATGGGGGATTCAACACCTTCTTCATTCTGCTGAACCAAAATAGCTGAAAGTGTGTGTTCTGAAGCGTAGCTATAGACTAGGAAATCCTTAGTGTAGTCGGGACAAACAAGAATTGGAGCATGAGCAATGGCTCTCTTGATATCCTTGAATGCTTCCTTACCTTCCGCAGTCCAACGGAAAGTGGCCTTACCCTTCATCATATTAACAATGTGACAGGTTTTTTCTGCAAACTCAGGAATGAACCTTCGCAGAAAATTCACCTTTTCGAAGAAAGAATGAACAACAGTCTTACTTGCTGGTAGAGTGAGACTCTGAATAGATTTAACCCTGTCCGGGTCAATCTTAGTACCTTCTCGGGATACAATGTGCCCAAGAAGCTTACCTTCCGTCACCCCAAAAATTAACTTCTTGGGATTGAGGGAAATACCATTTTGCCGACAGCGTTCCAGCACTTGTCGCAAATGATGCGCATGATCATGACGGTTTTTAGAGAACACAGTCAAGTCATCGAGATACACCATGATGAACTTACCCATTTCATCTCTGAAAGCAAGATCCATCGCTCTCTGAAATGTTGCGCCAACGTTGATCAGACCAAAAGGCATTCTGCGATATGCAAATGTGCCCCGTGGTGTGGTGAAGGCGGTCTTGAACTGATCAGCTTCATTTACCTCCACTTGGTTGTACCCTGAAAAACCATCTAACATAGATAGCATTTCTGAACATGTCACCGTTTGCAATACTTGGTCCATGATGGGCAAAGGGTAGTTATCTTTCAAGGAAGACTGGTTGAGATTTCTGAAATCAACACAGATACAGATTTCTCCGTTCTTCTTCCTTACAGGTACTATGTTTGAAACCCATGTGGAATGATGAATTGGAAAAATTATCCTTGCATTCAGCATCTTCTAAATTTCAGAAAGAATCGTACCTGATATCTTTGGATTGTACTGCCTCTGCTTCTGTTTGTAAGGCAACGATCCAGCCTTGAGGGGAATTTCATGTTGAACCTCCTTAGGCCTGAAGGATTTCAGGTCATCATAGGAGTAAGCCAAAACATCAATGTAATGGCGGAGGAGGGTAATGAATTTGAATTTTTCATCAGCAGTGCAACATTTTCCGATGTTGACCATCTTAGGATCCACCTCTGAACCCAAATTAACCTGTTCAAATTCCAGGGAGGAACTCGAATCCTGTTGTTGTTGCCACTGCTTGATATACATGTCATGTTTATCAAAGAGTTTCTCAAGGGAAACCAATCCTTTTGGGATTTTATTTCCTTTCAATTGTAGAAATTCTTCGCCGGTTTGTGAATCTACTTCGGAAACATATTCACGAGGTGGTGATTCACTTCCTTCAAAGTAAAGCTCATCAAAACTATCCATCTTTTCTAGGAAAGCAATGATCTGATTATCACCATTGAACACCTGCCAATGGTCAGCATTATCAGGTACACTTGGTCGGAAGACCAGTTCAATAGTGTACTTATTTCCTTTGAAATCTTTGTGAGGCACCATGAGAGTGGCAGAAACAGCCAATGAATCTGCACAGTCATTGAACTCTCTTGGCACTGCTGAAATATTGAAAGCATCAAAATCTTCAATGCAATCCCATACGTGATTGCGATAGTGTCTCAATCTTTCATTCTTAGTTTGGTACAAATTTCTTACTTGACAAACCACCAATTCAGCGTCCCCTTGAGCATGAAGGATTTTAACGCCTCTGGCACGCGCCGCTTCCAGTCCGAGCAACAAAGACTCGTATTCGGCGGTGTTATTGGTATTGTCAAATTGTAGCTTGTATGAAAAAGGCAAAATATCACCTTGTGGAGATATCAAGACCACTCCGGCTCCAGAACCGGTAGAAGAACAGCTGCCATCAAATTCTAAAATCCAGACTCCATCAGAATTTGATTTCTTGGGCTTACTTTGGTCAGAAGATTCCTCTTCATCGGTGAGGGAAGAATCTGGAATTGCTATACCCTTACTCGAACTCTTGTCGGAAAACTCTTCTGAGTCTCCATCTGACATATCGGAGCCATCACCCGATGTAGTTTCATCTGATGAATCGGAACAATCTTCAGTAGATAGAAAATAGTTACCCATTCCCGAGGACTCAAACAAAATTTGAGCTTTGGGGTTTGAAGTTTGAGTAACAATGTATTTTGCCTCCTTCTCAGGAAGCAGCTTCTGCATGACACCTTTAACAGGTATCCTAGCTTCGGACAAATCCATGTTCAACTCACCACCCACATCTTTGCAGAAATTACATCCAAGAAGAATGCCGTATGAAGCTGGAACATCAACTACCAAAACTGTCATCTTGATTCTCCTATCCAGAAAAGCTGCAAACGCAAATTGGGCGTCTTTGATTTGACCCAAAAGTGGAACCTGCTTATTCTCCATAGAAAAACACCTCCCAAAAGTTTTGGTTAAGGTGAGGCCAAGGGCATCTGCTACCTTAGCAGGCATAACGTTGTCTGAGGCTCCAGAATCTATTACGCAATTGCTCAGTTTATGACCATTTACTAATAGGGAAACATAGAAAGGTTCAATTTTTCCAGAAACCTCAGGGGGAGTAGTAACAAGATTGTTTTGGGTAGGTTTACTTTGGGAGGAGTCATGAGTAGCTTTGGGAAACTCTTGTCCTGCAGGGACGGCCTTATTTTTGACATATTTGGCTAATCTATCAAATTGTTCAGGATTAGCCTATAAATATTCAACTTCAGACATTTGTATCTTAGTTCTCCTAGCATGGTCTATTATATCGAACTGCTAAAAAGAATTAGATACGGAGGAAGAAAAACCATCATTTTGATTTTTGGTAGAAACAGCACTAGTCTGAGGAGTAGAGGTGGAAGGTACAAATTCATTAGAAGCACTTACTTGTTTATTGACCACCGGATCTTTTGACTGGAAAGGTAGCAGAGTCCCCCGTTTAGCGATTGAAATCGCCGGTTGAGATTCTTCTCTCACCTTCCCTTTATCAGCTTGAAGAGCTGACTGATTTTGAGATCTAGTGAAAACAACATATGCTCCTTCACTCACTTCTCCCTTTTCAGCTTCGTCCTGGTAGTTCAGAAAGCTGATGGTAGAGTCGCCAGCTAACTCTTCTTCTCCTTCTGTGAAGAGATTAGCACCATTTTCATATTCCAACTCAGGTTGGAAAGAGAGTTCATTCTCAGCTTCATAGTAGCCAACAGTAGAGTTGACCGGCACTGCTTCAATAGCAAGCTTCCCCTGAGTAGGCGGAAGACGGTTTTGCTGTCCTTGATTCCTAGCAGCATTGCCTTGATATGAATTGTTTGGGAATGTCCTCCTAGGTATATCTCGGTAAGAAGGAGGCACAGATATACCTTGGGACATTTGTCTCTTGAGAGCTAGCAATTCATTTGCTAGCTTTGCACCATGGGATCCGTGGTGCTGGTGGAAGCGTTCTCAGTAGAAGAAGAGCTTTTATTTCTATTAGTATCTCTTCTTATCTTACCCACGAGGATAAGATCATCTTCTACTTCTGTTGCCAGAATCTAAGCTGCAGCAAGATCAGTAGGAGCAGCTCGCCTCAATAGGAAACTCACCTCCGGAAGTTGTGTATTAATAAAGAAACATTTGAGATTCTCCGCTATGGGCTCAGCGGTGGCGGGAATCCTATTCCTCAATTTGTTGAACTTAGCGATGAAATCTCGCATTGGTTCCTGAGGTTCCTTTTTCATCTGTGTCAGCTGTGCCAATAATGCATGAGCATCTTCCGCAGGTTTCAACCTGGCCTCGAACTTAGTTTTGAGAGTAGCCCAGTTTGTTATGGTCTGGGCTTGGAGGTGGTAGAACCAGTCTACAGCAACGCCTTGTAGTGTTTCTACAAAGAGTCACATAGCCACATCTTCGTGTTCGACACCTATCACACCGCAGGCTATACAGAAAGCCGCAATGTGCTCATCAAGATGAACTTTTCCGTCACCATAGAATTTGGGGAAATTCTTTCTTGAACTACGAGGTAGTTCATGTAATGGTGGGGTCAAATTTAGAGGACCAAAGGTATTACCCCAAGGACCTTGGGCTGCCATGACGTGCTGATTGAAAGGTGGTATAACAAACCTTGGTGGTGTATGAACAGCCAAAACTCTATTAGCACTGGCAATAGAAACTTCACCTGGTATTGGAGACCTGGTGTTTGTAGGGGGAAAACTCCTGGTGCACTGAAGACGAGGTCGTGGAGTTAAGAATCCAAAATTATTCTGCTGCATTAATTCAAATGCAGGATCAATAATACCCTGAGCCCTCTTACTTCTGGTGTATCGGGAATCTGCCAGACTGTATTATACTAAATAGAATATTGCAAGAAAACGGAAAAGAACTGAAAATGCTTCAACTTGGAGCGTGAGGCTTCAAGTTGCGCGTTCCTTCCCCAGTAGAGTCACCAAAAAACTATTGGGTGAATATTTTGTTGTCAACTCACTGACGGCAAAATGGTTATATCAACCACAGTATGATGAGATAAATCTCTCCTCTCATCAAGGGGAGGTTCCCTTTTAACTATTACAAATTTATTTACACTAAATACTAGCTTTGGGGGTGTGTTACATTCATCCTTTTCTCTTCTTTCAGAAAAGATGTTTACAATGTTCCACGGTAATATTCAATAATGCTTGTACACTTAAACAATAATCAACAATATTCTTGTAAGTTGAAGCACAAAGTCTTTCAACTTACTTCACAAAAAGATTCACGAACCAAGTGAATAATCTCAAGTACAAAGTCTTCAAATTATCCCCAGGAAGATTTTAAAAGTAACCGTATCACCAGTTGGAGCACAAAGTCTGTCAACTAACAACACCACTGATTCACGTGAATGTGATTGAAAATCATAGCACAAAGTCTACAAGCTCTCAACACAATTCATATACAAAGTGAACAACTACAAGCTCAAAGTCTTTATAATCCTTCGCCAAGAAACACTTTCAACACACATAGATTCAAGGAAATAATATAACACAAAGTTTATATAACTTATCTTGAATGTCCTCCAATCATAATAACTAAGCACCACTTTATCCAATCAATCAACAAGAGAAATCAGCAAAAATGCCATATGTACATCCTCGCTCATACAAATTCGATTCAACACAAAGTCTGATATCAAAACTTGCCTTCTTTATTGATTGGAATTGATCATACAATTTGAACACAAAGTCTCAAAGTTGAGTCACAATTTGGGCAGCACTTTGTTGCATAAGATAAAAGATAGTATTTACAAAAGAGGTCCCCTTTATTTATAGGGAAAGACCTTGAGAAAATTTAGGAAATCTATAACTAATTTGACTTATTCAATAAGAGAGTCCTATTTGACTTATGACTTCTCTTGTCTCACATGTAATTACATTTTGGAAAATTACATGTGTAGATGTCCAAAACAAAATTCCATTTACATAAAAACTAAGAAAAATAAGCTAAGGCATTAGCTTCCTCCATCCTTGTTCCTTAAGAAGTTCTGATACATGGTTTGAACAACTGACATCTCGCATGCATCTGGTTTTGCTGTGTTTTCAGAGATGGTGCGAGCTCGGAGGATTGAATCTTTCACTGCCTTTATTGCCTTTTCATGCTTTTCAAAATTATCCTTCAAGTTCTCTAGAGTCGAATGTTGATCATACAGATTGTCCATTGAGAGCACAGAGGGAACTTCCTCTTCAAATTTCTTTTGTACCATTTCTTCAAAAGAATTTATCATTTCCTGTGCCGTGAGGAAGCTATGATCTTCCCTTGTCAAGGTGCAAGGAAGTTCTTCCAGCCGATGTAGGAGTGTGACATCACTATCTTTGCTGGCTTCTCGAGCTTGACACAGATCTTCAAGTAGACTCTTTATTATGAAAATACGATGAGCTAGAGTCTCTTTGGTTTTGAGATATGATTCCCTGTTGGTGACGACCCCAATGGTGATCAAATTCTTTATCTTGATCTTCTTCATATCTGTCCACTCTTCTAGACTCTCCTCCTGATCTTGCAGCTCCTGCGAAAGTAGATCCACCAGATTATCCAGCTCAGCTTTGGCCTTGTCCATTTTCTCCTTTCTTTCCACAGCGGTTTTCAACAGAACTCGTCCTTGGGCCAACAACCGTTCCACTACATCCCCCACTATTTTGCCTCTAGCTTGGGCTTTTTCAACCTTCGGTATCAGGGGATCTTCCACTGTCACTGCCATTGGTTCCACTATCTCTGATGACTTCACTATTTTCTGAAGGACATCAGCCAGTTGCTCTGCTTTTGCTTTGTATTGCTCTTTTTCCCTTTTGGCTTCATCATACTTTTCCAGTAGAGTAGTGGCCGTGGTTTGGAAATCCGCTTTGACTCCTTCATGAGTCACTTTACCAAGTTCAACCCTTGAAATGACATAACTGCTCACGTCAAAAGTATCAACTGTGGCATCTTCAGGAGGTTTGGCAATTTCGGCATATCTGATTCCTTTTTCAGTGACTAGCCTAGAAACAGTCTTAGGCTTCTTCTTTTGATTCTTAGCTTTCACGGGTAACAGCTTCTCAATGTCAATCTCATCAAGTGAGATAGCTTGTTTCTTCCTCTTTGGAGTGTAGGCAGATAGCCATGGAGGAAGTATTGATGCATCGACAGCTGGAGGGGGATCCGCTACTTGTTTGGTTGGCTCCGTGCTTATACCCGTGATGGTGACAATTGGACTTGTGTTGGTGAACACGACACCTGTATCAATCACCTTTTGTGAAGCATCAAGAAGATTCTCCAGAACAGTCTGTTCTCCGATATCAAAAGAAGGGGAAGATAAACTCAGAATGGAACCAGAAGAATCAAAAACGGTCCCAATACTAGCCCTCATGGATTGAGGAGTATTGTCAGAAGAAACAACAAGAATGGGAGAAAGAGGAACATTAGCAATCACGGGTAGACTATCAGAAAATGAAACATGAGGAGGGGGTGTAAGAGCTTGTGTATCAGAAGGAAGGTCTTTCACAGGAGTCTGCGGAGAACTATCAAGTTGCTCTACCCTTGTGCCTTCATCTTCACTTTGTTCAGTTTCATCAGATACCTTATCTTTAGACTTCTGAACATTTTGTTCTTCAGTCTCAACATCCTCAATTTCCATATGGTCATCATTGATGTCTTCCACATCTGACTTAGTGGCATCCGAAACCTCTGTGGTCTCCTTCTTCTTTCCTCCCTTGGATACGAATTTGATCTTTGGTTTGTGTACCTTGGAGGAAGAAGGGGTATCACTCTTATTCTTGGTTTGGTTCTCAACCTTTTTACCTGTTTGCTCCTGTGTCCCTTCTTCGGATCCTGTAAGGAACTCTTTCAACTTGATCCCTTTACCTTCCAACCACAAGTTGGTGTTTGCTAAAATAGGTTGGAATCTTTTCCTGATGGACGTCTCTTCCTTGACTGACCATTTCACCTCTGGGAGAGGTGAAGCTTCCACATTCTTTGCCTCGTATTCATGATCTAGGACATCTCCATCGTCCTCCATTCCTTCTGGAGTATCAGCCAGTCCCAGTTCTTCAATTTGACTCAGATGAAGTCTACAGAAATCCAGTTTTCTGATCTCATTTTGGGTCCTGAGATCGGCCCATATGTCTTCCACCATTAGCTCATGAAAATTTGACTTCCTCTTGATCTTGTCTTGGACTCTTCTGAAGTCGAAATGATTTCTCTTCTTGTAGGTCTTCATCGTGACTAACTGCAACTCAGAGTCGATTATCTTAGCTTTGTTGGCAGACTGAACTGAATACCTCCCAATTTCAATAGGAAACTTTATTCCTGACTTTTTGAGCTCCATCTGTTTATTATGAACCACAATCAGTTGTCTGCAAGGCTCCATAAGAACAATGCGATCACTGGGATACCGTGGTAGCATGTAAGGGTAACCAAGAAGTATCCTACCCGAAGATACGTGAAGGTGGGAAATTGTAGGAACAAACAACCAAAAGAATTTACAACTTGCCATGCCTCATCTGATACTCTTCTCTGAACCAGTGTACCATCCCACAAGCACATGAAAACTGAGAAGAACGCATCATTGACTCTTCTGAAATGGTGAATTGACCCCTTCAGAGTGATTTGGGGGTAGTATTCATATACTGGGACCAATCTCCTGTCCCCTATTTGGGTCAAACCTGGAAAGTTCCTCATACTTGCAGCAGCGTAGACGAGGTAAGAGGTCATGTAAAATTTGAAAGTGGTGTTGACCCTTACCAGTTGCTCGTGCAAGGCGTTACTGATCTGTTCACCCCAGAATATCTTTTGATTTCCTCGTAGAATCACCTTGATGTAAGTGTACATCGATTCTTGGAATTTGGAGGCAGAAGGGAGTCCTCTAACGCGACTCAAGAGTGTAATCAAGTCACACACTTCCTCCACAAAATCACTCCTGTGAAGGTCTTTTGGCCATCTGGTTAAAGTTGCCCTAGGAATGTTCAACCATTTGCTGTTTATGTGCCTCCTAGCAAATTCCAAATCATTGTCATAATCCTGCTGACCTTGAGCAAAATCAATTTGCCCAACATTTTCAATTGGTGGACACATGAAGATTTTGTCCATGAATTCTGCATCCAATCTCATGATAACATTTCCCTGTGAGTCTGTCACAGCTCTGGTGTCCCTGTTGTAGTGGTTGGCCACTTGTAGAACAAATTCAGGATTATGAGCATTGACAGGAAAGGATGCTACCAAATGGATATTGCTGTCAATGATTTTCTGCATATGCCGGGAGGGATTTGCTTGTTTAGTTCTATCTATGAATTCAGCCATATCTACGTGTCCAATTTCAGTGTCTCTGATTTCGTCAACATTTGACTGAACTGCTGTTACCGGAAAGACACCCTGGTACTTGTACTTCATGGCACTAGACTTTGAAGGAGATGATTCTGACATGAGCCCTGGAGAAAACTGTGAACTCGAACACCACTACGAACGTTGACTGAGAACTGCAAAAGGCCATGATCTCGCAGTTAGGGAAAAATTGGATAAACTGGGTCAACTGCATTTTGACGATCATGGATGGGAAAGCATGCGTTAAAAGGGCTTGAGTGCGCAAATCGAGGCTAGGGTGAAAGCGGGCTTTTGGCTTCAAAAAGTGAATTTTCCGGTGTTAGGGAAAATCAAGGAAATGTGCTTGGGCAGTAAAAAATGCCGCTCTTGCAAGTTGGCAGAGATTTCATGTGTAGGGGCGGTTAAAAACGCCGCTTCTGCATGTGTTCTGGAAGTTTTGGAATTTGACATGCTCGAGCGGGTGAATCGACCGCTATCACAAGTGATGTTGAAAATCTCGACTGCTCGGGTGGGTGATTTGGCCGCTTCGACAAGTCGAGTAGTCTCTTGGTGTAGGGGCGGCGGAAAACGCCGCCATTGCAGGTGGAAAGAACTTGAAGTAAGCATTGGTTGATATGTTCATGCAGATTATTTAACCGCTCCGGCAGGGGAAAGAACATCACTTTCAGTGTAAGGGCGGCGGAAACAACCGCTATTGCATTTGAAAGGTTTAAGGGTTTTCGATGCAGGGCTAAGTGGCGAGTTTGGCCGCTTCTACAAATGGGTTGGAATGGATTTTGGTGTTGGTTTAGCGGTGAATGCGGCCGCTTCGACATACAACAGGAGTGTTGGGGGTTTTGGTGAGGTTTAAACGGCGAAAGACACAAAACAAAACCCTAATTCGAATACTAAAACAAACAACAGAAAACCTAACAAAACCTCATCAACTAACAATACTAGTTAATAAGAAACAACGGGGAAGATAAACGAAAAAACTTACCCGTGACACTTGAAAACCTAGGTCCAACCTGTAGCGCGAGATCTGTCACGGCTTCCGCAGTATATAATCAAGCGGTTGAGGAGAACGTTGGCGCGTCAACCCAAAGGCTTAGCATATGAAATGACAAGAATGAGGAGGATAACACATTAAAAAGGTTGAGATTGGGGTTTAAATGACTGGCACGAGTGGCCATTAATGGCACTCGACATCACAATCCCGAGGATCTCGGTCGGGCGGCGATTTCGGCTGCTTCTGCACTTCACTCAACGAATGTGTGATGTCGGCCAAAAAGGCCGTTCCTGCATGTGCGACAGAAAACTGACGGAAGACATATGCAATGGAGGTGAATTTAACCGCTATCGCATATTAAACTTAAAACAATGTAATGGCGGTGATAAACACCGTCATTACATAAAACAACAACTAAAAATAATATGTAAGAGCGGCATTTTTTGCCGCTCTTGCATATCAAGAGTCAAAAACTACTAACACTCAAAAATGACTAAAATTAACACCTTAACCAATTTACGACTTGAATATTCTTCGCAAATCTTGAGAAATCAATTCAAGGAAACATTGGAAACGAGTTATAAAATGTCAAATGACCTCGCACGAGAACAAGAAAATCTTTTCTCGATTTGCGATCTTAGAGTGTAGATTCACGAAACGGACAAGTTTTGTGGGGTTGTCTACAAAAACAAGCGCAGCTGATTTTGAGGACAACAATATGAAATAAATTATAGAAATTAATCATTTCATGATATCACATCTTGCATTTGCATATCTCATTTGTTAGGGTTTTGTTGAAAATTTGCATCTTCATATAACCTAGTTTCTTTGCAAAAGCTAGGGTTGGTGGTCAAAATCTTGTTTCAGATTTTGTTGCTCTCTTTAACAGTCATTCAAATCTGATTTTGAGTTGTAGTGTTGCATCATTTGGTATTCTTGCATTCAAATTCCAAACTTTGTAATTACACAGTGTGTATTTTAACATTAAGGGCTCTAACAAATTTCTTCACAATTCTCTGAGCAAATTTTTTCAATCATTCATATTACCTTGTTGTGTAGCATTATTTGCATCATACTTACTTTTTTTGTAGTGAAATTAATGTGTTTTTTATTTTGAAAAACCCGATTTCCTCAAACTATTGCCTTGGTGTGAAATAGTCTCGTATACATGGCCTCTCATCATAATAAAGGTGGTATGGTCCCTCCTTAAGTTTATAGAAAGAGGAAGACTCCTAAACCTAAAATAACCTTCAACCTTCACACCACATGATAGAACAATTGGAGACATTGAGGGACCTCTTTACATTACCACACGTATAAGTGGATATCCTACAATAGGAGTCCTTATCGATCCCAATTGTATAACGAATGTGATTACTGAAGAGTTCCTCTACATACATGATTTAATACAAGAATCTTATGAACTCACACATATTATGGTCAAGACACATAATGGAGATTATCTCCTAGCTATGGGGAAGATTACATTATTGATTAAAGTAGTTGAGAAAGTTCTGGAACAATCATTTGATATCATTCCTACCTTCGACCTATTTCATGTGAAACTAGGCCATCCATGGCTCAAATCCATGAAAGTGGTCCCATCTACAATTAATAAATGTTTAAAATTTCCTCATCAAGGGAGAGTACATATTGTCCACCATAGTGGATGGAAACCTATGATTGCTCATGGAAACTTCAACCTAGACTACTTTTGGCCACAGCCTACTGAGCCTGCTCAACCACGAGAAGATCAATTCTTCCTGGCATATCAAATATACAAAACAAAGTTAATAACAAAATTGGTTGGACCTCCTATTGAACAAATAAAAAGTGAAGAGCAGCCCAAACTGAAAGAACCCCCTCGGCCATGAGGTAAAGGAGTTTTTTGTCGAGGTTCCTCCTCTGTCATCCTTACAAGGATCGTGAGATAACCATAAAGAGCAAAGCATTTTATCCAAAAAGATCAATTTTGTACTAGCTTCCTCCTCTGAGATGTCAAAGATTGTGGAGAATCGTGAGAATCCTTTTGTAAACATCACTAATAAAACACAAAGGAATAGGCAAGCAAGAGAAAGGAGGAAAAGACAAGCCTTAGCTCGACAAGCAACATCTCAACAAGAAAACATTCCACCGACTAATATTGAATCAAACAAGGAAGAGCTAGAGGTCAAAAAGTTAAAGGACAATGATTCAAGTTAGGCAATAGTACCTTATGTACCTATTTCCTCTTGCATTCGATATTGGGAGGAAGATGATTTTCTCGATGATAACTACTAGTTCGGTTGTGTAACAAGTAAGTATTTCTAACCCTTTTTAGCCACCTTTGATGTAGCATCTCTTTGAGTTGCTTGCTTACATGGCCTCCTCTTAGGTGTTGTGTTCCCCCATGTTGTGTTAAATGTTGTTTAGTTATCTTTGGATGACCCTTGATACTCTTGTAAGGTCAAGGATACAAGTATACCGCCTCTATTCTGACCATTCTTCTATTTGTTTCTCTATTCTTCTATTCCTCTCCTCTATTTTATTGTTGTTGTTCCTTGGGGACATAACATTGTGGAGGATGTCTTGGGGGCATTTTCCCATGTTGTAAACCCAAGTCACTTTTGTCTTCTCTCTCATTTTTATTGTTTCCATTTTTTAGTGACTCTACTAGTCGACGGATGATGAAAACACACAAATACTAATAAGGACCGTGTGTCCCTTCAACAAGAAAAGAAAAAATAGACCTAATCCATATATGAAGATGCCTAGGGTTGATATATAGTATTGACGCTTGACTAGTAGAATTACTCCGTGTTGTCATTTGTGTTGCGAAATTTGTTGTAACAAACCTTTGCAATACTCTAAATCTACTTCTATGCACTTTGAATTGTTTTGTATCTCACCTAGTTGCTACACTCGGTTCTGAGATACCTGATGTATAACCTAATGGCTATACTCAGTTCTGAATCCGCAAGTGTAGCCTTGGTCTCCTATGTGATATGATTTCTATATAACTTTCATGAATTGATTTGGTTGTTATCTTAGAGTAAGATTTTCTAACCAACGCTTATATCTTTTTTGATTATCTTAGCAAATGATATCGATGTGTTTGTGGGAACATTCGACGGTCAGGGCACATGTCACTTTGGGGAATGGGCTTTGCAAAAGCTCTTGTTCCCTTGCGTGTTTTCACTTTACCTTAATGTGCTTGATACTAGCAAGTGGGATCAACCACTTTAAGGTGGGGGCATATATAATGGTAATTGCTTGTTTACCTTTTACATTGACAAAGCATGTTTGCATACATTGATCTATTACGTATACCTTCTTTTCACTATAAGGCATCTCCATGATGTAGGTGGGGTTGTATACTTTGAGCACATGCTTCCTTTTCACTATAAGGTGTCTCTGTGATGTGGGTGGGGTTGCATTTTAAAATCCCTTCCGCGAAAGGTGGGATGGTGTATCTCTTGAGCTAGTGCACATCCTTCTAAACAAAGTCCTCATTGTGAGGCAGGGTTGGATCTTGAAGAATTCACCCTTAAGCATGTCTTTGGCGATTGTGATAGTGTAGCTCAACCATCAGGTGTGTTTGGCATGTCTTAGATAGTGGAGTGTAGCGATGAGCCCCTTCCTATTGCCCTGTTTGTTGTGTATAAGATGTATAGTGTGTTGATGACATACTATACGACACTCATGTATTCCGTGTGTCTTCCATGTGTTTTACGTGTCTTTCTTGCATGTCTTCCATGTTTTTGGCATGGTCTAAAGACATGTGGCAATGAGCCCCCCACGTTGAATGTGTTTTATGTGCCTATGTGTGGTCTAAAGATGTGTAGCAATGAGCTCCCCCCACGATGTGTGTTCTGTTTACTTTAGTTAGCATTTGTGTATATCGATATGTAATTGCTTGATCATGTCTTCTTTGTGTATTGTGTGACTATGCTCATGTCTTCTCCGTGTATTGTGTGCTTTCACTATCTTCTCCATGTATTGCATGCTTCCTTACTATATTCACTGTGTCTTATGTGACTGTTAAGTGTTTTCTTATGTTTGCCTAAGTTTGGGGGCTAGAAATAGTCCTTCAAGCTTAGGGTGTGTCTTCATTCTAGTGTTTGATGTGTTTTTATATGCTTCGATCGTACTTTAATGCATGTGTTGAATTGAAGGATCACACACACATTAAAGTGGGGGCTAAATGTTATGGAGTAAAAAGTGGACACATGCCTTTTTACCTCCTAGTTTAGCTCCTAGGTCCCTGTGTTAACACTCTACAAGAAAAATATTCATCATGATGAGAAATCCTCTGAAACCCATGTCAAATGGGAACTAGGGGCGCATTTGATGCTTAAATCTAGACCAAAAAGGCACCTTGGGAGTTGGGCACCCATGCCCAAGTCCACCCTGATTGGTCGGGGTAAAATTTAATGCATGTAGGCATAGGACCTTTAAATGGGTCCTTCCCTTGTCGACTCTTTCAATTAATTTGCAAATGTTTAACGATAAAGCATATATAAAAAAGTGTTTGAATTCATTTTGAGTAAGGTTGATGATAGCAAGGTTATGATATTGAGAAAAAGAGCATTCAAGGCATTCATTGTGTTATTGTTGTAGATTTGTGTTTATATTGTGTGTTTGTTGTAGATTTGGAATCATCACCAACATCCTTATGAGTTGAAGAATCATCTTCCTAAGGACTTCACCTCTAAGGTGAAATCATCATTGTTTGAATCATTTCATCATTTGTATTATCTTTAGCCTTTGTCCTGCAAGGACATGCTCTCTCTAAGAACGGTGTTGGGAAATCTTGAATGCTAACCTGAGATTTGATTTAGGCAAATCCCTAAACACCACAACCCCCAAACCCCTTTTCTTCTTATGTGTAGGTTACAGGTGAAGGGATTGAAGAAGTGAAGGTACAGGGAGATTGTTCAAGAGATTAGATTTCAAGATCCAAAAACAAAGTGCAAAAATTCCTCTGTGGTAGACTTGGGCACTCTCCCTAGTTTCCACCAGCTAAATCAAATACTGGATACTGCATCGGGACATCATTTACAGCATTTTTCTAGTTTTGAGTTTCCAAAGATTGGGACTTTCTGGACTCGAGTTCTAGAACCAAAGTCTTTTGACATTTCATCTTCCATGAAATAGGTTACGACATCTCACTGATCACCCAGGTACTTTCAGATCCTGGCTTTCTATTGTTGTTTGTCTGTTATAAGTTGATTATCTCAATTCTAGGGTTTACTACATTGATTGGCCTAGGGTTGGATAAAAAGCTTGGTTGAATCACATCTTTCCTTAATAAACAAGACAACAAAATCAGTAGTTGAGTCCTCTTTCATCTTGTAGTGACTTAGCTCAGTTTTGTCCTTGAATGTTGTAGAGAAATAGGGTTTGATCTAGTGTACTTACATGCTTGCATTCAACCCCTTCTTTTCCCTACTAAACAATAGGGTCACTCCTTTTACCAGGTTAGGTCACCCAGGTGACCCTATAATTAAAGGTCTACAAAAGGACTTTGGATATGTGCAAGAACTTGGAACTCAATTCAGGTGTTGAACAAGATGGATAAGGAGCTAAGGAGTACAAGGAACTATCACCAAGTCAAACAAATGAGAGGAAGTGTATTTCATGCCTTTATGGGTCATGGGCTAGACCTATTAGATCATCATTAGACATGCCATGTTAGCCCATGCAATTTTAGACACTTACATATTTCCCCCCATAGGTATGGTAGTCTACATAGAAAGTAGGTACTATTCCTATAGATTGGCATTGTGGGTCCTGCACTTACTTGTAATTACTTTTGTTGTTGTTCCACATTTGGATTCGCAAAATGAAAACCAACAGACTAACTCAAATGCATGTTAACAAATGATTAGCTCAAAGTAAGTGTAAAAATATGAGAGGATGTGTCATTGAAGCATGATTTGATGTTCACCTATCTTGCCTTGATGATATGTAAGAATGATGAAAGAAAAACATGATACAAAAGCAAAAATCTAACTTAAAAAAGCAAATTGAAGTAAAACAAGGTCACTTTTACATGTAACAATGAAGATGAGAGAAGAGAGAAAGGGAGACAAAGAGGGAAACGAGTTCAATGGTGACAAAATCACATGAACAAGTAGCTAACAGAAAGCTAGCGATGAGGGGTGTTGGGTCCTAAAATCACTACTCACATTTGTAGAGGGATCGACTTACTTCAATGCCAAAGACTTGTCTTAAAGGTGAATCAATCAACTCGTCAACAAAATGTAAGTGATTAAAGGACAATTGCTAAGAGAGGGTATGCTCTCCTTCACTTTGAGCTTAGCTAGACCCAAGAGGGTGCTCCTAGAGGTATCCTTAACAGGACATCTAACCTATCAAGATGAATCATGACTAAAATAACATCAACTATACCCAATATATGCTTGACCCCTATATTTGTCACAATGTTAAAGACTAACTAATTTCTTGTAAAACCTCTTATTAATTTGAAACTACAACCTTGCATATGCACCCGTAGATGACAACAATATTATATTTCCTACAAATGACTCCACTTAACATTTCATACACAAGTGCAAGTTGTAGGCATGCACGACATGATTCTTTAATGATTTATGCATTGAAGGTCACATAGGATGATTCCTTGGTTTGCAATAATAAATCATGGTAGCATGTGAAATCCTAATGTACTCCTAAAACTAATAAGAACACATGAATGATTAAAATGGAAATGTTTGATCTCTCACCAATTTAGACTGATGCCTACTTCATTCAATAATAGTCATGAACTACACGGAGAGAGGAGATACACCAACAGAACATCAATAGAACCAAATGTGCATTTACATACAAATCAAAAATAATAATATGTGCAATGGACATACTTAATAATCCATCTCAGAATTGCAATAACATATATGGAACAAAGGAGAGACCATTACAAAAGTTTTGCAATGAATCAAAATATTGTCACACATTTGTCTAACCTCAGTTGCATTCATACCAGCAAATGTGGAAAGAGAAGATGAACAATTGTAATTATGCATCCCCTTCAACCATTAAAAACCACCATGGAGACATACCCTTACATGAAAATGTTCATTGAAAACCCTTCCTACAATTTACAGAATGTATTCCTACCCCTCATAGACTAGACTTGCAACATTTGATGCCCTAGATCATGCTCAAAGCACTTGCAATCTAGAAATTGACTCAATGGCCAACCCTTTTAATGATAAATATACTTGTATTTATAGTGTTTTAAATTCACACCCATTTGGTTACTTGCGAGAATTTAACGTTCTACAAGATGTTGAATGCAAACTAAAAGAAATCTTCAAATCTACCTTAAGCCACGTGTAGGGCAAGTTGGTAGGAGGAAAATGTGTTTCTCGCTTGAAATGGATAGTTGCAGAGTTCAAATCCAACATTAATGGTGTCTTGGGAAGTAAATGGGACATTTTGAAGAGTTTTACAAGAGTTTGGAAGTTTTATAGGAATTTAACCCAAAATAGGATACAGGAAGTGGACATTAGAATAGAAGGAATGAAGTTTTGAAGGAGGGAAAGGCTCCATGGATGGAAGGAAATAAAGGATTTAGTTAATAGGACAAATGTAGAAATTTGACCCAGAACCGGAGATGGAAGAGAAACAAAGAAACCTTGTGGAATTGGATGGGAGAACTGGATATGAGGTAGAGGGGGACATCTGATAACTTGTTGGAGGTTTGGGCTTTTCAAGAACCTTGTCAATGATTTCAGAGGTTCGTGAACCTATCAAAATATCAAAATTCCTTCTTTCTTTTTGTCTTCTGAAACTCTATCGGTACGTCGATGAGTTCACAAACTTACAAACTTGTTGAAATATTTTCTTGTGACTTCTTCTTTTCCAAAATCCTGTCAGTGTTTCAGCAAGTTTGTGAACTAGTGGTACAGGAGCACCAAGGGCTTGGAGCCCATGTCTATATGTTTGCATTTTGGTGCGATGTTTTGAATTTTCAAATATAGGGAAGGAGCGAGACCCTTGAATAAACGAGACCGATGTATGAGCATTAGTGTTGCACCGTTGAGTGAAGACATTGTGGGCCCCACCAATAACATGTCCATGTCAAACAATGTACGCATATTCAAAGTGGAGATCCATCGATGTGAGGTTAGATATCAACAGAGCAGGAGCAAGTTAGACCGACAAGAGTTGTGTTGCCGATCGGAGTAACAATGGACATCGGGAGGAGATATGAAAGTTAGGCCGACGGTGGGAGGTCTGGCCGATGGGTCAGTGTTCATTAGCGTAAAGGGAGTCATCGGCAGATGAGGCCGAAGTCTTAGCGATGGAGAGGGTCTAGCTGATGGAAGAGAATCAAAGGTCATCGAGGAGAGATGACATATCGGTGGGAGAGATTCTGGACAGATCGATAGATGTTATCTGACCGATAGGCGAAGACCAAAACCACATACTGTTATTTTGGGGTGATATGCATTATCGGAGAATAAGGGAAAAGCTATGTCGACAGCGGAAGTCTGGGCGATGAAAAAGGCATCGGTGTGAGGTTCCATATCGGTGGAAGACTGTTTGGAGTGGCCGATAGAGATTATCTTGCCGATAGGAAAGTAAAAGCATAGTTCAATCGGTGAAATGATAGAGATCATCTTGCCGATTAGAAAGTGGAAACATATTTTGACATTGTATGCTACAAATGAATGTATCGACAGAAGCACGTTGACTGGGGAAAGATGATCGGTGAGACAAAGAATTTGTTTCGCCTATGAGAACCAAATAGACAGAAAACCTAATTGTTTGATAACTGAAAAGAAGCTGAACAATATAAAAGCTAGGTTTTGCTTTGTAAATGGGTTGGTTGGAAGTTTTTGGGAAGACTAAAACAACACACTTTGATTGTAAATAGAAAGAATTCTCTGAAGAAGAATATTGACGGTTCAAATCTATTTGTGCATTGTCTATAGAATTCTTGCATTACTCGATTTTAGAGTAGAATAGTTAGTTTATTTCTGTTCTTTTGTTTCTATTTGTACAAAATGTCTCTGTCTTGATGTCCCTGCATTCTCCCTCTACAATCATGGAGGGCCATCAAGCAGAGATTTTGTTTCTTGTTTCCCTGTTTGTGTTAAGGATTGAATTGTCAATGAGAGGCAATGTGAACTTGTCCTAGGCGAGTTGTGCTATAGCCCGGCTAGGTATGCAAGTTGCAGTCTAAGAAGACAGGGGTGAAAAATAGAGTAGAAAGAATTGAGCACCAAGCAATCAGAACCTTGAACCCAGAGAGGAGGGCTGATAACAGGCTCAAGAAGGCTAGAAGCCTTGGAGATTGGGAATCTTGGAAGCAATGAGGATAA
This sequence comes from Cunninghamia lanceolata, assembly GCA_027924645.1. Taxonomy (NCBI): domain Eukaryota; kingdom Viridiplantae; phylum Streptophyta; class Pinopsida; order Cupressales; family Cupressaceae; genus Cunninghamia; species Cunninghamia lanceolata. The sequence goes on along the minus strand of BSBN01000936.1, from coordinate 664,205 downwards.
GGAAGAGTACCTCACACCAAGAAAGCAGAGTCTGTATGGGAAACAACAGACAAATAGGTCTTTCACCTCTGTAATAGATTGTATAGGTTGGATTAGGCATTTTGGGTAGAAAATGTCTTTAAGCACTTGAATTGGTAGGGAACTTGGGTATGATATAGGTCTTGAAGTGTTGGTTCAAGATAGATTTTCGAAACCCATAGGCCTCCCCATCAAATTGGTATCAGAGCAAGTTAAAGATTTGGGCTATTCCTAGGTTGGAATAGAAGAAGTTGTATGTCATCACCGAGTTCAAGTGAGTCTGTAGGTTCATCCAGAGAGATGGTGACTAATGCAGAGTTGGCAAAGAAGGTTGATGATCAAGAAGAGGAGAATAGGCTTCTACAGGAAAGACTAGCTGAAATGGAAAGTAAGCTAGGTGCAATGATCATAAAGACTGAAGAAGTTAGTCAGAAAGTCAAGAGTTCTGAAGGTAAGGAAGAAGGTGTGTCTATAGAAGATGAAGAGCCCACACCTGATCCTAAGATGGAAGAAGAACCTTTCTTGAAGGCCTTGAAAGCCATGAGTGGCAAGTCATTGAAAGGAGTTCCTCTTTTTAGTGGAAAGATAGAACCTGATTTGGTTATGGAATGGATAGAAGGTATAGAAAATCACTTTGAATGTGATGGAGTGACTAAAGCACAAAAGGTGAAGGTGGCCAAATCAAGACTCAGAGGAGCTGCCTTAACATGGTGGAAATTTGTTCAAACAGAAAGAGAAAAAGAAGGCAAGAAACCTATAGCTTCTTGGAAAGGTATGGTGGCTAAAATCAAAGAAGTCTACATGCCTGGGGATTATGAAGTTCAGTTGCACAAGAAAAGATAGAATTTGAGACAAAGATAATTAGATGTCAATGCATACACTGCGGAATTTCAAAAACTATGCTTGAGGTCTAAGGTGATGGAAGATGAAAATGTAAAGGTAGCAAGATACCTAAATGGTTTGAGGTGGAGTATTCAAGAGGAAATCAGCTTGCTCAGCCCTACAACAGTACAACAAAGCTATCAACTAGCACTTAAGGTAGAGGAGAAGAGCAAGAAGAAACAAGAATCAAACAACAGATTAAGAGGAAGAGCTAGAGATAGTAGAGGAAGAGGAAATTATGGTGGTAGGAATACTGATCAAAGACCCCAAGGAGAATCCAAACTCACAGAATAGAGTGGGGAGACTAGTAGTAGAGGAAACTACAGAGGAAGGGGATCTAACAGAGGAAGATCAGGAGGATCAGATAGAGGATCCCACTTTACCACTATGAAATGCTACAATTGTGGTCAATTGGGCCATCCAGCATATAGGTGTCCTGATAAAGGCACATCTTCTTCTCAAGGAGTTGATAAAAGAAATCATTATGTACAAGATGATGCTTCAAGAAGCAAGTCACCTGAAGTCAGTCTAGCCTCAGAAGTGGGAGAGAACATCATGATAAGGAGAACTTTGATCAAAGAACTGGTAAAAGCTGAACCAAGCCAGAGGAGAGCATTATTCAGAATCAGATGCAAGATTATGAATGAGGTATGTCAAGTAATTATAGACTCAGGGTCTACTGATAACATAGTATCAAATGAAGCAGTTAGGAAATTAAATTTGCAAAGAATACCTCATTCAAATCCATATAGAGTTACATGGTTAAATAAAGGTCAGCATGTGATAGTCAATGAGCAAACTTGGGTAGAGTTTGGTATAGGTGGATACAAAGACAAGGTACTCTGTGATATCCTACCTATGGATGCATGTCATCTATTATTGGGCAGACCATGGCAGTTTGACCAGAAGGCCATACATGATGGTGAGAAGAATGCATATTCTTTTCAAAAAGATGGTGTCACCTATAAAATTCAGTCATTGGAAGATGAAGAAGCGAATAAGACAAAAAGTCCTAGTGTCTTAATTGTGAGTGGTAAAGAGTTTTTGAATACTCTTAAGGAGGATGGTATTGGCTATGCCATCATAGTAAAGCCTAAGGAAGAGCAAAAAGACAAAAAGGTAGTGGTCCCAAAAGAGGTACAGACTATACTAGAGCAATATAAGGACATAATTTGTGATGGAACACTAGCAACACTACCTCCACAAAGAACTATAAGCCATCAAATAGATCTGATTCCAGGAGCATCTTTACCAAACAAAGCCCCTTACAAGATGACTCCAGAACAACATAAGGAGATAGCTAGACAAGTGCAAGAGTTACTTGACCAAGGATTGGTTAGAAAAAGCATAAGTCCTTGTGCAGTGCCTATAGTGTTGGCACCAAAGAAAGGAGGAACATGGAGATTATGCACAGACTCCAGAGCTATCAATAAGATCACCATAAGGTATCGGTTTCCAATTCCCAGAATTGAAGATCTTATGGACTGTTTAGGAGGAGCTAAGTATTTCACCAAGATAGACCTGAAAAGTGGTTACCACCAGATCAGAATCAAGGAAGGTGATGAGTGGAAAACAACCTTCAAGACTACAAAAGGACTGTATGAATGGCTTGTTATGCCATTTGGTTTATCAAATGCTCGCAGCACATTCATGAGGCTCATGAATGAAGTCCTCAAGGACTATACGGGTAAATTTGTAGTTGTTTATCTAGATGACATCTTGATTTTTAGTCAAACTAAAGAAGAGCATCTTGAACATGTAAATACTATTTTGAAAAAGTTACATGATGAACAACTAACCATAAATTTGGAGAAGTGTGAATTCATGAAGTAGGAATTGGTATACCTTGGTTTTGTGTTGTCCAAAGGAAAATTGAAGATATATAAGTCAAAGGTAGAAGCCATATTGAATTGGCCTACTCATAGAGTAGCAACTGAGGTGAGAATTTTTCATGGCTTAGCTCAGTTTTATAGAAAGTTCATAAGGAATTTCAGTGCTATTTGTGCACCCATGCTTGATACAATCAAAGGTGGAATGAAAACAAAGTTTCAATGGACACAAGCAGCTGATAAGAGTTTTGAATTGTTGAAGAAAGCAGTAGCCACATAGCCAGTGTTAGTGCTGCCTAGTTTTGATAAGTTATTCACTTTAGAATGTGATGCTAGCAATATTGCAGTAGGTGTAGTACTCAACCAAGAGAATAGGCCAATAGCCTTTTTCAGTGAGAGGCTGAATGAAGCAAAGAGCAGATACTCTTCATATGACTTGGAGCTCTATGCTCTAGTCTAAGCACTTAGAAAATGGAGACATTATCTCCTACCGAAGGAATTTGTTGTGTATACATACAATCAAGCTTTGAGTTTTCTGAACTCACAAGATAAGTTGAGCCATAGGCATATCAAGTGGATGGAGTACTTACAGTCCTACACATTCACAATTAAGCATAAGAAGGGACAGCTCAACAAAGTAGCAGATGCTTTAAGCAGGAGGCTGCTCATAGTGCAAGAAGTGCGATTAAGAAGTATAGGGATGGAAGAGTTCAGAGCTCTTTACAAAGAGGATGAAGATTTTGCTGAAGCATACAAGGTCTGTCAAGACTTTGAAAATCACTTTCATAGTGAGTTTGCAGATTACACATTGCAGCAGGGATTGTTGTTCAAAGGTGGACAGTTGTGTGTACCAAAAGGATCCATGAGGGAAAATCTCATACAGGGGAAGCATAATGGCAGTTTGAGTGGACATTTTGGTCTGAATAAAACATTGGAGTTAGTCCAGAGGTTCTACTATTGGCCGAAGATGCACAAAGATGTCAGAAAGTATGTGGAGCAATGTATCATCTATCAGATGGCCAAGGGAACTTCTTCAAATGCTGGACTGTATCAACCATTACCCATTCCTTCCAGACCATGGGATTATGTAAGTATGGATTTTGTAGTTGGTCTACCAAAGACTAAGACTAGTTTTGATAGCATTTTTGTAGTTGTTGATAGATTCAGCAAGATGAGTCATTTCATTCCCTGTATGGTGACTCATGATGCCAGTCATATAGCTCATTTGTTTTTCAAAGAGGTCATAAGGATTCATGGACTACCAACAAGCATTGTGTCTGATAGAGATGCTAAGTTCATGGGACATTTTTGGAAAACTTTATGGCAGAGGCTAGGAACAAATCTGTCTTTTGGATCAGCATATCATCCATAGACAGATGGCCAAACAGAAGTGGTGAATAGAACGTTGGGCAACTTGTTGAGGTGTTTGACAAAAGAATATGGATAGAGTTGGGATCAAGTCATTCATCAGGTAGAATTTGCCTATAATGACAGTGTGAATAGGACTACTGGAAAAAGTCCATTTGAGATAGTGTATGGAATGCACCCTAGAGGTGTATATGAACTCTAACATCTTGGAGACATGGAACATAGAAGTGGTCATGCAGAGGATTTTGCACAGTCTATGAGGGAGATTCATGACCAAGTGAAGTAGCAATTGATGGAAAACACCCTAAAGATCAAAGATAGGGTAGATGCAAACAGGAAGGATGTTCAGTTTGAAGTTGGTGATTTAGTCATGGTTCATTTGAACAAAGCCAAATTGCAGAAAGGGATGCCAACCAAATTGCAGATGAGACGGATTGGTCCTTGCAGAATTATGAACAAGTATGGCAATAATGCTTATAGGATTGATTTACCAGCAGACTTGGCAATTTCACCAGTGTTCAATGTTCAGGACCTGGTATCTTATAAAGGTCCTCATCCAGTAGCAGGGGGATCTAGTTCAGAAGCTACATAGACCGTGAGTGATGTGACCTTGCCTCCAAAAACCAAACCACAGGCTGAGAGAATTCTAGATTCTCGAGTACAGAAACAGACCAGACATGGGGTGTACATGGAGCATCTGCTCAAATGGAACAATTTGCCTGAAGCAGAGGCTACCTGGGTTGCAGAATCTAAGTTCAAGAAGTGGGGCATTGATTTTGCCTTGCTGTCACCGGAGGTGACTTGACTTCTTCTGCACAGGGGGAGTATGGTGCAGGAGCACCAAGGGCTTGGAGCCCATGTCTATATGTTTGCATTTTGGTGTGATGTTTTGAATTTTCAAATATAGGGAAGGAGCGAGACCCTTGAATAAACGGGACCGATGTATGAGCATTAGTGTTGAACCGTTGAGTGAAGACATTGCGAGCCCCACCGATAACATGTCCATGTTAAACAATGTATGCATATTCAAAGTGGAGATCCATCGGCGTGAGGTTAGATATCGGCAGAGCAGGAGTGAGTTAGACCGACAGGAGTTGTGTTGTCGATCGGAGTAACAATGGACATCGGGAGGAGGTATGAAAGTTAGGCCGACGGTGGGAGGTCTGGCCGATGGGTTAGCATTCATCAGCGTAAAGGGAGTCATTGGCAGATGAGGCTAAAGTCTTAGCGATGGAGAGGGTCTAGCCGACGAAAGAGAACCAAAGGTCATCAGGGAGAGATGACATATCAGTGGGAGAGATTCTAGACAGACTGATAGATGTTATCTCGCCGATAGGTGAAGACCAAAACAGCAGACTGTTATTTCGGTGTGATATGCATTATCAGAGAATAAGGGAAAAGCTATGCCGACAGCGGAAGTTTGGGCGATGAAAAAGGCATTGGTGTGAGGTTCCATATCGATGGAAGACTGTTTGGAGTGGCTGATAGAGATTATCTTGCCGATAGGAAAGTAAAAGCATATTTCGATCGATGAAACGATAGAGATCATCTTACCGATAAGAAAGTGGAAACATATTTTGACATTGTATGCTACGAATGAATGTATCGACAGAAGCACGTCGACTGGGGAAAGATGATCGGTGAGACGAAGAATCTATTTCGCCGATGAGAACCAAATAGATAGAAAACCTAACTGTCTGATAACTGAAAAGAAGCCGAACAATATAAAAGCTAGTTTTTGCTTTGTAAATGGGTTGACTGGAAGTTTTTGGGAGGACTGAAACAACACACTGTTATTGTAAATAGAAAGAACTCTCTGAAGAAGAATATTGACGGTTCAAATCTCTTTGTGCATTATCTTTAGAATTCTTGCATAACTCGATTTTAGAGTAGAATAGTCAATTTATTTCTGTTCTTTTGTTTCTGTTTGTACAAAATGTCTTTGTCTTGATGTCCCTGCATTCTCCCTCTACAATCATGGAGGGCCATCAAGCAGAGATTTTGTTTCTTGTTTTCCTGCTTGTGTTAAGGATTGAATTGTCAATGAGAGGCAATGTGAACTTGTCCTAGGCGAGCTGTGCTATAGCCCGGCTAGGTATGCAAGTTGCAATCTAAGAAGACAGGGGTGAAAAATAGAGTAGAAAGAATTAAGCACCAAGCAATCAGAACCCTGGACCCAGAGAGGAGGGTTGATAATGGGCTCAAGAAGGCTAGAAGCCTTGGAGATTGGGAATCTTGGAAGCAATGAGGATAAGGAAGAGTACCTCACACCAAGAAAGTAGAGTCTATATGGGAAACAACAGATAAATAGGTCTTTCACCTCTGTAATAGATTGTGTAGGTTGGATTAGGCATTTTGGGTAGAAAATGTCTTTAAGCACTTGAATTGGTAGGGAGACTTGGGTATGATATAGGTCTTGAAGTGTTGGTTCAAGATAGGTTTTCGAAACCCATAGGCCTCCCCATCAACTAGCAAACTCATTGATGCTTCTTTGCTTCATCATTATTTTTCTTCTTTCCTTTGTCAGTAATTTTGAAGGTTTATAAACCTACCAAAACACTAAAATTCCTTCTTCATTCCTTTTCTATCTCATTTGATAAATGCAGGATTCCAATGAAAAATTGGATGTTGGAAATGGAGGGTCCAAGTGGATGAGGTCTCAAAGGTAGGAGAAATTTTGTGAAGTGAAATGAAAGGGCGAGGGAAGGATGCAAAAAAGGAAAGTAGAATTGGAGGTTAAAATATCTGGATTCTAAGAGGAGTTCCCAAAAAATGGAAATGAAAGTGATCCAAAGGAAAGTGAAGGAAGGATGAAGATCTAAAGGTTGTAGACAAAGGATGAAGGACTAGATGTTGAAGCTCGAATGTGAAGTTTGGTAGCCTGGAAGGGTTCTGCAAACTAGAGGAAATGGGAAAAGTGAAAAAGACAAAGGCCCAATGGAATCTTGCAGAAGTTTCATGTAGAACTAGAGGCTAATACATAATGGGAGATGAAGGGATCATAGCCAGTAAGATGTCAAAAACCCCTAAAATGGGAAAACGAAGAAAATTAAAGGAAGTGAAGGAAATGATGGAGTTCATAGTAATTTTAAGAGGAATAGGAGGTGGATACCAGATGGGATGCAAGGAGGAAATGTCTAGTATCCCAAGGAAAACCTGCAAAACGTAGAAACACTTAAAAAATGATTGATAATTTCCCAGACTTAGGTTTTTCTTGGATTTTTGTGACTTCTAACACGTGATAGAAATGTGAGGAATGACAAATGGCAATTCTAAGGCAATATTTGACCAAGGGGAAACCCACTTAAACTTTCTCAAATTATTTATAAATGGTGGGAAAATAGGGAAAGTGCACAAAGTGGGCAAGGGCTTAGCTAATTTTGTAGAATTTGAATTGGGTTCCAACATTGGCTCTAGTTGGGGACATGTCTCTTGCAGGAACAATGAGAATCCAACTATCTCTTTGAGGTAGACTAGAAAGGTAAAACAAAATGAAAGGGAACAAAGGGAAAAATGAACACAAAGAAGAATGTATGTACACAAGACAAAACAACAACCTATAGTCAATGACATGAAGGCACAGAGGATAATGAAAGTATGGTTGTAAACAAAACTTAAGAATACAACTGAGGTCAAACCCTATAAAGAAGATCCATGGCACAAGGCCATGGGTAAACTATTGCATATCACTTGCCTCTATAAAAGACAAGTTGAATGGAGTTGATCTCCCTCAAATTGAAATTATACTCACCACCCAGCTGCAACAAATGATGTCTCTTGCATGCATGTTTAATCATGTGACCAATACTTAAGGAGTGAAGACTAACTCCACCATTAGGGTTACTACTGATGAGAGCCATTTACATCCCATTTTATTTCATATTTTATCCTTTTTCATATGCCTTAATAGCCACCTTTATATTTCACTTTCATACCATATCATGTATTTTTACCACCATTATGTTGCATATGATTAAATATTTAAATAAGGGATATTTAATATAGTGTTGAGATAAATATGAAAATTAAATATCAGATTGTATTTACTAATATTTGTTGTCATTATGTTGAGAAAATAATTCCAACAACATATCAATAAAGGTGGAGATAATAGGCTTCACAACAGACTTCCTATCGCCCATGGGTATATTTTCTAGCAAATTAATTCTAGCTATAAACCATTTTAAAGTAGTGATTTGCTCAAGAAATACTTTAGTTACTTTGTTACAACTGATGAAGCTTCAATTTATACTTATATGTTGTGGAATAACTACAACCAACAAAATAATTCTCTATATGATTTTGTTGTTGTAACAAATTGTATCGGTTATTTTGGGTTTGGTTGCTAGCATATAAATGCTTCTATTTTGAGTTGGTAGTTCAAAGACTAAACAAACTCCCTATATTTGTGGAGAATTGTAAACCTTGAGCTATGTAAGTTTAGAAATTATTCCATTCACTCATTTCTTATATAAGGTTTGAGAAATGGTGTAAATAGAAAAGGTAGTGTGGAGAATGTAATATGTTTCTTGAAATAAATTTTAATATATGCAGTAACTCATGGTTTGAGTACTTAGAATCTTTTGCAGCCACCCTGTGGACTGAGAGGAAGGGCCCACTCTCAAAAAATACTGGTGATGATTTTATTTAAATTATTTCATGTGTTTGCTTTAATTTTGTAGCTAGTAAAGCATTATAATTTATGGTTTATTTTCTAATTTAAATAGAATGTTTTAAATTAATCATTTATCTCATGTGACTTGCAACACATTTACTTAGTTTAAATTATTATATATAAAGTTTATAAATCATTATTTTTCTTATATTTATAGTTTCTCTAGCATACAACTTCAACAATCTACACAGTTCCTGTAGTAAACAGTTCTAGTAGCCTACACAATTCCTATAGCAAACAACTTTCCAACAGCTTGCACAATTCCTATAGCAGTTTTTAGCAGTATTGTTCAAACTTTCTGTAGCAATTTTAAATGAATATTTTTAATTTTCTAGCTACATTTCATCCACTCACCTCATTACCCGGAACCCTTGCACATATAGCCACAATGTCTTTTACAAGTTTATGCCTCTAAATTGACACATAGACCAAACTAAAATTTTATTATTAAACATTAAATCTATTTTATTATCTATCCTATTTTGGCCTATCAACTACTACAGGGCAACCACATAAAGTAGGTGCATTATCTATGCTACACCATATCATGCATGTTCATAGAAGTATGGGGTGAAATACTAAAATATAGTTGAGCATCAATACACATGGATAAAAGCAAAACACTACCACCCTCCAAGCCTGCAACATTACCATACATGTTGACCTCTTCATGTGAATTAAGGAAAAAAGAGAATATCTCCAATTCACATGGCAAGGAAAATCATGCCTGACTACCCTATTGATTTGCACAAATAAAAACCTCTTCTTATAGGTCAAATTGAAAGGTCTCAAGCTTAGGCATACCTTCAAGCTAAGATGCAACATGTTGATCATCATGTTCATACATGTGTTGTTGCTCATCATCCTTCTCACCTGTATGTTGGAACCACACATAGGATTCTATTCCAGGCACATCACTATTGTCCACAATAGTAAAAACATGACCTTCAAAAAGGAAAGCTTCATAGTCACAAGTATCATCATCAAGCTCTTGGATAATAGATGGCTAACATACATCACTTCCACATGTGTTGATACACTTTTCAATATCTAAATCATAAGCATGATTCAAGTTGCAATTCAAACCATCAACATAATTGTTAACATCACGAGACACTTCAAATAAAAAACCAAGTTCTTCAAATTGTTTCTTTGTTTCGAGGTAATTCTGAAAACTTGTTGTGCCATATTTGCTACTAAAATTAGACTAATAACACATTTCTTTTTCTTCCTCATTTGTTGTAATAAAATTTCCTTGTGGCCTACTTGAAGCATAATCAGCATGGGGAAGACAACAAATCTTGCACCAAAGAAATAGATGCTCTTATGCGTCCACATAATCACCATCTTCACAATTGTCAAGGGCAAGGTCTTCAAACTGAAAATCATTGTCTACACTAATATTATCTCAACAATCTCATCACTAAGTGCAGGCATGTCCATGTCATTCTCATGCAAACAAACATCAATAGCTCTGTCATCATTAATAGGAACAAAAGATTACAATGCATCAAATAAGAAACCAATTTCTTACTTATCCTTTACATCACATACATATACACACTCCACATAATCAGTTTCATGAATTGATTCCTTTGACTACTCATTCATGCACACACCTTCCTCTTTGTCTAGCTCACTACCATAAATTTTAGGGTCACATAGCTCAACCTCAAATTGAAGGTCATCATATATTTCATCATTATCATCTCCAACTGATGACTTATCCAACTAAAGGTACATGCACACACTATCTTCATCATCTACATTACTATCATATGATGCACCATCACTAATTTCTACCTGCCTAACTACACTGTCATATTGATCAAATGTTGTATTCGTGTCATAGCTTGCATCCACTTGGTTGCTATTCATATCAACTTGTTCATTACCACCAACATTTGCATTTGAGGACAACAATTTCATCATGTACTCATTCCTCATTCTTTCAAGGTCTAGATTACTTGTAAGTTCTTCATCAAATATAGCCACAAAGTCCCTCCAAGAAGTAAAGTGATGTTCTGGAAAACCATCAATCCATCTCTGTGCCTTTCCATGTAGAGACCTAAAAAAAATTCATCCACATGTGTTCATATAAACTATTTTTTTTTCCATAAATCCTGAAAATGCATCAAGATGCATGTCCTATTCATGAATATCATACCCATCAAATGTAGGCATTTGGTTGAAGACCTTGAATGTCATGGCCTGCATTTCATAGTTAACCTAATATAAGTTTAGTTGTTTGTAAGTGGTGTATAAGGGAACAATGTAATAACCCAAATGAATTATTTTGCCAAATTAATTAAAATAACATGAAAAACAACAAATATGATACAAATAATAATATTCACACTCATGAAATTATTTTCCAACATATCCAGTAATACCCACAAAAATCCAATAATTTCTTCAATGTTTAAGCACCTGATTTTTACATAGTTTGCATAGGAAAATCACCCAACTTCTTCTATTGATGGAACTAATGTATTTTCATCAAAATATGTTGTAACCACAAAAATAAAAATAGCTACAACAACTGCAACAACAACAACAAACAAGAGAAACTATGTTCCCAAAATGTCCACAAAATGGAAAACTACACAAACTGTCGAACATGAAATTACTCTAAATTGGATTATTGTTTTTCACTTCAAGTATAGATCTGAAAATAAAATAGGATCAACAATATGCTGCTCAAAAATAACAAAATATACAATAATAGACAACTCCAAACCACAACCCCAAACTCACACAATCTTCACTTGCAAAAAACCTATAAATCTTGCAACAACACAACACACATAAAACACTAAAAACCAACTGCAATACATGAAGCTCCAAATGCAAATCCTAAGTGAATCTACCTCTAGGAAACCTATGGGTTTTCATCCACAGTCCCTAATCCTCCAATGGGTTTTCATCTAGTGAAGGTTTGTAAAGCCAAAGCTATTACAAAGAAAATAAGTTGTAAAATGACATAAAAAAACCCAAAGGCCAAGCAAAAATATTTTTACGCTTTTCCAAGCCAACTTGAGCGCCCAAAACCCAATGCCATTTTGGGGGAAAATAATTAATTAAAATATCTCTGAAATCCCTCTCCAACTCTGCATGCTAATTTAGTCTCCTCTTACAACTTTTCATCCAAAATTGACAACTTGTCCATATCTATCATAACTGCCATATAATCTATTATTTTTGGCACTTATCCATGTAAGAGCATCTCAAGAAAATCTTCTCCCTCCTTTGGAGTCAATTATATTAATTTTAATATTTAAATGTCCATAAATATTTTGAAAATACAAATAATATTGGGGACATAAATAAATATTAAAATTATTATTTCCCTATTACTTTACCTTAGCCTAGGAAATATTTGAATTGGGCTATTTATTTACTTGAATTAGATATTTTTGAAAAGGGACATGACAAGTCCCCCCTCTCCAAAATTGCTTGACCCCAAGCAATGCAAGTTTGAATGCTCTAAAATCTCAGGTCCTTCCCAAGTGGCATCCTCAATAGGTAAGTTCTTCCAACGAACCAAATATTTTGTGATACTTCTATTTCTCAATTCCTTCACCCTAGTATCCAAAATTTCTTCAAGTATCAAGATCAACTTACCTTCATCATCCGTTGGTGGCAAGTTCATTGAAGGTACAACATGTTGTCCAAGTACCCTCTTCAAACATGAAACATGGAAGACATTATGAATCCTACTATTTTGTGGAAACTCCAACTCATAAGCCACTTCTCCTCTCTTCTTCATAATCCTGTAAGGACAATAAAACTTGGGCTTGAGTTTCTCTGCACCACTCTTCTTGATGGATGATTATCTATATGGTTGCAACCTTAAGAAAACCATATCACCAACCTCAAAAGATCTTTCTATTCTTTTTTTATCTGCATAAAGCTTTTGTTGATTCTGAGCTCATTGTAGATTATCCTTTAAAGATCTTAGTATTTCTTGACTGTAATTTACTAAATCACTCATTGCAGGCACTCTACTATTTGAAAATAATAAATCAACAAAGAAAGTGCATCATAACCATACAAAGCTCTGAATGGTGTCATACCAATGGACATGTGATGAGAAGTGTTGTAGCAACATTCTCCCAAGTGCAACCACTTAATCCATGCAGACTACTGATTTGAAACATAACTCCTCAAGTACCCTTCTATCCACTTGTTCACTATCTCTTTTGACCATCTATTCGTGGATGGTAGCTAGTACTTGGTGTGAGTTCTGTACCTATCAAATGAAATAGTTCTTTCCAAAAAGAACTAAGAAACCTGCTATCCATGTCACTGCCAATGTTCTTAGGTAGCCCATGTAACCTAAATATTTATTTGAAAAATAAATTTGCTACTTGGGGTGCCTTAAAATATGAAGTGATAGCAAAAAAATGTGCATACTTAGTTAATCTATCAACCACAATGTAAATGCAATCTCTACCTTGTACCTTAGGAAATGGGAAATCTTGTGATGAAGTCCATGGATATACTCTCCCATTTCTATTCAGGAATTTGTAGTGGTTGAAGTAGTCATGCTAGAAAGATTTGTTCTCCTTTGTTCTATTGGTAAATCATGCATTCTCTAATATTCTTATAAACATCCTCTTTTATCCCCTTCCATGAAAACCTCTCATGGATTTGCTTGTAAGTTTTGTAGTAACCTTGGTGTCCTGCTAGTGGAGTATCATAGAAATCTCTCAAGATCTTCTCCTTAATTTTAAACTAAAGTACCAAAAATATTATATTTTTGTAGAGGATCAGCCCTTCCACCAATGTGTACCTATCATCTTTCATCACCTCATCATGAATATCAGTAGAAAATTAATTTTTTGCATACTTAGTGATAATGGAAACTTTCCAATCAACAGAAATAGTAGAAAGAGAACATAAAGTCCAGGCCCTCTAGACAGTGCACCAACCACAACATTTCTTTTTTCCTTTCATATAATCTATGTCAAAATCATAATATTACAACTTTCTTACCCATTTTTGTTGGTGATCATTTAGATCCTTGCAACTCAAAAATAATTTAAGACTATTATGATCAATTTTCACAACAAATCTTCCACAACCAAGTATTGTCTAAACTTCTCCAATGCATGCATTGTTGAATGTCAAGAACACTGAGAGGGGGGGTGAATCAGTTTTCTAAAAAATATTTTGATGCACTTTAACTTTCAACCATTTTCCAAAATTAATTAAACAAAATCACAACATGCATATGAACAACAACCATAAAAACATGACACATGGACACCAAGATTTTTACGTGGAAACCCCAAAATGGGAAAAACCACGGAGAGGATTAGCTCTCAAATATATATTGCAATCTTTCCAAATAATGATGTTTAGGCTTGGTCACTCCACAAGCTTGGAACATGCTGGCTCATTGCCATGAAGTACAACTAGGTCTAGCAGGCTCACTGCCTCAACCCTAAACCTAGCAAGATTACAATAAAGGTTGTTAAATCTTGAGGGCTATTAAACCCTAATGGAGGCTCACTACTAGGCTCATTGCCTTGATGAAGAAGTCTTTCTTCCAAGTATAAAGAAAATTGCACATGAAAACTGAATACTGCATAAGCATCTGTCACTATGCTAGGGTGCAGTCATTTAGCAACTGAATTCTAAATCACAAGTCTTCATTATCATTAATTTGTGTCTCTGCTCTACTATTCACACATTCACATCACACAATTCACATCCGCAAGTGAAATTCATCATTCTTATATATCCGCATCATGATTTGATCCATAATCAGGTCGGCATCCAAGAAGTGGAACATGTACATAGAAAGATGTAGCTTGTCGCCTCAGTCCAATGCACTACATGTTATGCAGACCCAAATCTTTCCCCAAACGTGTTCATATAGGTTAGCTCTAATCATTCAATCATGGAAATAGATCCTTCACACACTATCTCCTCTCTGCACAATGACTTATTATACTAGTCAGCATGTTCCTTAAGAGTATGCTTATCAGGTTGATCTATTGACTTACATTTTTACTACAAATCACAAAACACTTCCAAAATCATATCAAGGAGTCTTCACACATTCCCAAACTTACCCTCAGAATTGCAAGGCATGATATCATCTTGCAGAGAAATGTGGACCATTACAACTCAGACTCTATCTCTATCAAACTCTTTCAAACATTGTATCGATACTCAACAATTTGTAACTATCTCTCTAGTGGACTTCAGATCTCACAACTTTGGAATTAGACACTTCATACAAGTGTTTACAACACCTTAAAACTGCATAACAAAATACTCAATTGCGGA
The DNA here is from genome assembly GCA_027924645.1 of Cunninghamia lanceolata. Taxonomy (NCBI): domain Eukaryota; kingdom Viridiplantae; phylum Streptophyta; class Pinopsida; order Cupressales; family Cupressaceae; genus Cunninghamia; species Cunninghamia lanceolata. Next base: position 649,133 of record BSBN01000936.1, on the reverse strand, counting down.
GGAATTCAGACCATTACAATGTGCCTGTTCACTGTCTTTGCTATACCTTTGTTCACCCGGACTTAGATAATTCTTCCAAATGACTTCCGGAGGATGTTAAGATTTAATCTCTAGAGCATAGCATCATCAAACAATTACTAACATCATTACTGAACCGTATTACCAGATCATCATCTGCAAAGGGCTATTGACCCACTTACTGTGCCCTACTCTGTGTATACCCATACTTAGCCATTTTCTGTCAACGGGACCTGAAATCCAATATGTCCTTCTGGAGAAATGTCTTCTTTTCATGCTGATGAAACTTCTAATCCTTGTTTCCATCAATGACAATATACAAATCTATACCTGAGTAGTGTCTCTTGCCAACAATCTCCCCCTTTGGCATTGATGGCGACACTTAGTGAAAAATGCTTGACTGCTCTCTCTTACTATATACCCTTCATTCTCCTACTCCCCCTGAGATGTTTATCCATTTTTCACTGGTCTTCTTCTCCCCCTTTGACATCAATGGTAAAGGGTGTTATCCGGAACCAAAAATTTGTCAAATTTTCAAAAAAATTATGTACTCTGCCGCATATTTACAAGTACAATCTTCATCTTAATTTGTGAATGAAGGCAAAATGTTGCTATAGATAGTCTTTATCAGAGCTATCTCTCTATTCCATCTATTCGTTGCACTTTCTAGAATGTGGATGTGGCCATTCATCAAAAAAACTAACTTCTCTGCCCTCTGCACATCTGATGGTGTATCAACTAGTGTGAGTGATTTCATGGCTTCATCTACCAGATTGGTCATGGAGTCAATTTTTAGACTTATCAGTCCCCTTAGCTGGCACAACCTGTCTCTAATTTCTCCCCTTTTCTTCATCAAAGTGCTTCAATCACTGTGAATGCTTGCAACTTGAGCTTCTTTGGCATTTATTGACTCAACTATCAGATTATATGCCTCAGAGATATGAAGCAGTTTGAGTTCCAAAACTTTGGTTTTATTTTCTAATTCCTTTGTAACTTTTGGCCAAGATAGGCAAAATTTATAAACTTTACAGGCTTCTTTAATGGTACTTTGTATACCTTTTATCACATTTTCTAATGTAGTTTTATCTTTTGCTAACATAGCCTTTAACTTAATCAATCTCTTTTCATCAAATACTTTCCTAACTTTTGCTTCTGCAGATTTTTCAAAAGACTCAAAATGTGTACTTACAGAGTCTAATAGCCCTTTGAGATGATCAACAGAAGATAGTGAGGTGTCCTTTTGAATAGTTGGCATCATCTTTTCAAGAATGTTGGATGCATCATTGATCAATTTATTGCCTTGGTCATGAGATTTCAACATTTCTTCCTGTGCCTTGGCCTGAATAATAGATATTAACTTGAATTTTTGTATAGGTGATAATGAGGCCAAGTTGATTGGTCCTTGAAGGATTTCAGACTCATTTGCAACTTATTGTTTGCTAGAACCAACTAAGACATCTGTAGTGTCTCTTGCTCTCTTAGATATTCCTTCATGACTGCGTTCCAGAGGATTCATGTCCATATTTTCTTGTTGATCTGATTTTTGCTCCAGTGTAGGGCTTTTCTCAACTTGATCAAGTTCTTGATTATCAACTTTGATTTGCTCATCAATTTTCTCCTTTCTTTCTAGATCATCAGTCTGTTGTCCTGGAAAAAGACTTATTTTAGTTTTATCCTTTTCAACTATGTCTTGATCATTAGTAGTAGGGGTTTGATCAGATTCTTCCTTTTGCTCTTCTATTACTTAGTCTTTTACTGGAGGATTTGTATCAGTTTGCTCCAAGCCTTGATCCATGCTAACTTTTGGAATAGATGTGTCATTTCCAACATTTGTTTCTTCATTGTCATAGATGGTAGGAATATTATTTTTCTTCAATGCAGCCAAAGTGATCTCCTTTATTTCTTTGACCACTTTATCAATTTCTCCCAACATCAATGAGTTCATTCTTCTCTTGGTTCTGAAAGAATCTTTGATTTATTTAGAGATTTTGGCCTTCTCCTCAGGAGTGATTCCCAGACATAATCATATCAATGAGTGTTCTCTCAGCTCAACATCTTTTGCCATAGCTGTTTCTTTTCTTGTACTCATTATGTTGCCTAGGCTGTGTGGTAGATATGTAATAATTTCAATTAGAGCCTTATTGTAGATGTTTAGATATTCTACAACAGTGGTCTCAATGATACTCTTATCTGGATCATTGTATTCATCATACAACTGAGCAATGGGTTTGAAATTACCATCCACTATTATGGGTTTGAGAACATCTTCAAGGCTTATAGTTGCTTCCTCTGTCTGAGGCTCATCTTGCTTTAACCTTTTCCCATATCTATTCTTATCTGAGGGTTTCTTTTTGCTAGTTCCTGAGGCTTTTGTGGCATCAGTCTTCATCTTCTTTACTTTCTCATCTGATTATATTGCTTCTTCATCAACATCTATACCTACATGCATTCTCTTGGCCTTAGTCTTCTTTCTTTTGGAACTGGTGGCAAGTGTTTCCACATTTGCAGATGGTGTGGAACTAGAGGGAGTGGATGTGGCTTCTGCAGAGGTGGAGGCTCTAGTTTTTCTTTTTGAATTCTTTGGCCTTTCTAGCTCACCTTTGGGTTCTTTCGGAGCTCCAGATGATTCACCTTTTCTCTTTTCTTCTGCTTCCTTAAAATCATGTGCCTTTTCCCTTGCCTTTACCACTTCTTCTTTTGTGAATCCATGTTTTATGGCAATTTCTTCTGCCACTTTCCTCATTTTCCTAGAGATTTCAGGTTTTCTTACCTCAACATGAATTTTAGCATGCAATTCTTTATAAGTCCCAAATCTTTCTTCCTTGGGATCTCTAGGTTTACTTAGCATATATTCAGCATAGTTTTCTAGTACAGCTCCATCCACCTCATATCCCATAAGCATAACCCAGACCGTTTTGGGCTCAATGACCTCTATCAAACATTGATCTTTTGTCACAATGAAGCAAATTGTATCCTTGTATTTTTCAACAACTGTTTTGGGGATTCTTTCTCTGGCTTGCATTGATCTTTGGAAGTTTTTGAAATAACCCCATAGGGCTATATTATGTGCATCAATGGTGCCTATGCTACTCAACAAGTTTCTAATTTGGACTGCAACAGGTTTGTCATTGGTCCAGAAAAGGTTCTTCATACCAGGCAACTCTTGCATAAAATAGAAAAATAAACACATGATCAGAGTACCAAATTTAAAGGGGTATTTACCTTCTTTTGTCTTCTTTAGGTTATCCATTACTTGTTGTCAGAGCAATTCACAGATGTCATAATCAACATTTTCCTTAATCATTTGATAGGCTGTGTAAATGGTTGTGCCTGAAATAGAGTTTTCCCGGTTGGTGAAATAAACTTTGTATCCCAACACCATTAAGGCAAATCTCACAACATGATCCTCAATATCATTTATTGTTAAGGCTCTCTTATCAAATTTTTCTCCGGTAGCCACCATTACTGTATCATTCTTCATGGCTTTCAATAGTGGTACTGTTCTGGTAGAGCACAATCTAGTGACTGCCCTAATAGCATCTTTTGTAATCTTGAAAGGTCTCTCAAGCCATATGAATTCATCATGAACCCTACTTAACACATACCAGATTCATCCTCCATAAATGTTGGGAAATCCAAGTATTGAATAAATTTCTTTTCTTCCAATGCTTGATATTCATCCTTCAGATCAAGATTCTCATTACTCAAGTGTTTTATGTAGAGATCAGTAAACTTGCTATCACCAAATTCCTCTAGGGAAACATGAATATATGCCCTAACATCCTCTACATGCATGACTTCGTGAGGAATATTTGAGAATGCGCCCAACTGATTGACTTCGGTTGATTTGAATGGGTGTTTTTTGAACTTTGGTCGAGGTCGCTCAGTAATATCAATAACTTGCGGTGACACCATCTTAGAATTTTAATATATTCACAAGTAGGGTTTGAACAAAAGTACCTTGTTTTGCCGAATTAGGGTTTCCTCTTTCCAAAATTCTCCAAGCTCTTCAAATCTTGGTTGTCATTACTCAAAGTCTACTCCAATCTCTCGTAATACTTGATAGCTTTGAGTGTAAAGTGATTTTGAAACCAAAAAGGTTCCTTTTTATCCTCTGCGCGGCTTCACCTAGTTGTCGTTAAATGCTCATTCCCAAAAAGTTGTCAAAACCCTTCACTGTAGAACACAGTCGATTAGGATTACTCTGCAATATGCCACATTGACCCTTTTTCTTCCAATTTTTCTTCTAAGAGCTGTGTCACATTAGATTTCATCATACACCTTCATGCCGGATTCTAGTACCCACTTTTTGGCTGGGGGTTTTGGATTTTCAACACTGCTCCCTCTGAGCCAGAGCTTCCAATTTACCTCTCGTAGGAAGTATCTGCATCAGATTATGGTGCGGATCTATCCTCTTCTTTAATTATTTCTTTCTTGACCCAGATCTTATCCATTTCCTTCTTGGTTTCAAATGGATCAATCTTTTCTTTTCCCTTATCATTCCTTTGTTCTATTTTTCTTTCTTCAGCATAGTAATTTCTCTTCATATTCTTGCTTCTGCAAAATCTTGCAACATGTCCAAATTTGTTGCAATTGAAACATTCAATGTTTCCTTGTCCTTGAATTCTTCCTCTGAATGAATTCATTCTTGATCTACATTGATTAGCCATGTGTCCAAATCTATTGCATGTGAAACACTTGCCATTGAAGAATTGACCATTCCTAGAATAGTTTGGCATATTTCTTGACATGCTTCTACACTCATTTGCTTTATGACCAATCTTCTTGCATTGAAACATTTACCAGAGAAGGATGGAGCATTTTGATTCATTCTACTTCTACACTAAGTAGCCCTGTGACCATACTTATTGCATTTATAATAGTGACTGTTGAAGGATGGGTACCTTTGAGCATTTGGCTATCTGACTGAAGGTCTTCTAGGTCTTCTTCTTTGATTTTTGTACTGGTATCCTCTATTCTGCCTTGACTCATTGTTTATTTGACTAGATTTTGAACTTTCTCCTTTCTCAAATCCTAAACCTTGCTTGTCATCAATGCTCTTCTGGCTAGAAATCATTTCATCAAGCTTTGCAGTACTTATCTTGAATTTTTCTTCAAAGCTTTTGGCCTTTTCCAGGTCTATTTTTAGACTTACAATTTCTTTTTCAAGTTTGGCACAATCTTCTAATATGCTCTTCATAATTAAATTCAGATCATCTTCTGCTCTTGTTCTTTCTATAACTTCTGCTTCCAATTCATTCAGGGCTTCATTTGCTGATATTAATTGATCATTAACTTATTTATATTTGTCTTTGAATTTCTTGACTTGCTCTTTTAGCTTTGAGATGCATTCATCAGCTTGTTGCAAATTTTCTTTTAGATCCCTGACTTCTACCGTAGAATTTTCAAGATCCATAAGAGTTGCTTCTAGTTGCTTGTTGCTTTCATAATTTCCAAATCTTCTTGCTGTCATGATCATACTATCCCAAATCTTCCTTAAGCTGTTAGACTTTTTCCAAGGAACCTCGCTCTGATACCAATTGTTGGATGTCAGGAATACTGAGAGGGGGGGTGAATCAGTGTTCTAAAAAATCTTTTGATTCACTTTAACTTTCAACCATTTTCCAAAATTAATTAAACAAAAGCACAACATGCATATGAACAACAACCATAAAAACATGACACATGGACACCAAGATTTTTACGCGGAAACCCCAAAATGGGAAAAACCATGGAGAGGATTAGCTCTCAAATATATATTGCAATATTTACAAGTAATGATGTTCAAGGTTGGTCACTCCATGGGCCTGGAACATGCTGGCTCATTGCCATGAAGTATAACTAGGTCTAGCAGGCTCATTGCCTCAACCCTAAACCTAGCAAGATTACAATAAGGGTTGTTAAACCCTAAGGGCTATTAAAACCTAATGGAGGCTAACTACCAGGCTCACTGTCTTGATGAAGAAGGCTTTTTACCAAGTACAAAGCAAATTGCACATGAAAACTGAATACTGCATAAGCATCTGTCACTATGCCAGGGTGCAGTCATTTAGCAACTGAATTCTGAATCACAAGTCTTCATTATAACTAATCTATGTCTCTGCTCTGCTATTCGCATATTCACATCACACCATTCACATCCCCAACTAAAATTCATCATTCTTATATATCTGCATCATGATTTGATCCATAATCAGGTCGGCATCCAAGAAGTGGAACGTGCACATAGAAAGATGTAGTTTGTTAGCTCAGTTCAATGCACTATATGTTATACGGACCCAAATCTTTCCCCAAATGTATTCATATAGGTCAGCTATAATCATTCAATCACTTAAATAGATCCTTCACACATTATCTCTTCTCCGTACAATGACTTATTATACTAGTCGGCATGGTCCTTAAGAGTATGCTTATTAGGTTCATCTGTTGACTTATATCTTTTACTGTGGATCAAAAAACACTTCCAAAATCATATCAAGGATTCTTCACACATTCCCAAGCTTACCCTCAGAACCACAAGGCATGATATCATCTTGCAGAGAAATGCAGACCATTACAACTCAGACTCTGTCTCTATCAAACTCTGTCAAACACTATACCGATACTCAGCAGTTTGTAACTATCTTTCCAGTGGACTTCAGATCTCAAAATCTAGAATTAGACACTTCATACAAGTGTTTACAACACATTAAAACTACATAACAAAATACTCAACTATGGACGAATGTGGACCATTACAATGTGCCCTGTTCACTGTCTCTACTATACCTCTGTTCACCTGGACTTAGATAATTCTTCTGAATGACTTCTAGAGGAAGTCAGGATTTAATCTCTGGAGCATAGCATCATCAAATAATTACTAACATCATTCCTGAACTGCATTACCAGATCATCATCTGCGGAGGGATATTGACCCACTTACTGTGCCCTACTCTGTGTATACCCATACTTAGCCATTTTCTGTCAACGGGACTTGAAATCTAATATGTCCTTCCGGAGAAATGTCTTCTTTTCATGCTGATGAAACTTCTAAGCATTGTTTCCATCAATGACAACATATAAATCTATACCTGAGCAGTGTCTCTTGCCAACATGCATAATATCTAGCATTTCTTTGTCATAAATGGAATATCCTCTTTCCAATTTGTTCAATTTTCTACTCTCAAATGCTATTGGATGTCCCTTTTAAGTTAGTACAACCCCAATACCTTCTCTTAATGCATCACATTCAACAACAAATTGTAATGAAAAATCAAGAATTGCAAGTACTGGGCATGAACTCATTACCTTCTCAAATTTTTCAAAAGTTGTTTGAGCATTTCCAGTCCATTCAAAAGCCCCCTTCTTGGTCAAATCAGTCAAAGGTACAGCCAACTATGAGAAACCTCTCACAAACCTCGTATAATAACAACACAATCCAAAGAATCCCTTCAACTGAGTTAAAGTAGTTGAAGGTGGCCAATCAAGGATAACTTGGATCTTTTGTTGATCCACCTGTACACCTTTGGCACTTATGACATGCCCTAAGTATAAAATTTATGTTAATCTAAAATCACATTTAGACATCTTTGCAAAGAGAGATTGTTGTTCCAAAATGCCCAAAACCATATCCAAGTGTTTCAAATGCCCCTCCCATGATTTACTATAAATCAAAATGTCATAAAAAAACTAGTACAAATTTCTCAAATGCTTACCAAATGTCTAATTCATGCATGACTGGAAAGTGGATGGAGCATTGGTAAGCCCAAAGGGCATGACTAATAACTCAAAGTGTCCATAATGAGACCTGAAGGCTATCTTCTGCACATTCTCTTTTCTCATAGGAATTTGGTGATATCCCGATCTCAAATCAATTTTTAAAAAGTAGACAACTCCATGCAACTCATCTATCAACTCATCTATCCTAGGAATATGATATTTGTTCTTGATGGTCTTCTTATTCAAATCTCTATAGTCAATACACATCCACATAGTGCCATCCTTATTTTTAACAAGAACAACTGAAGATGCAAATGGACTAGAACTAGGTCTTATGTAACCCATATCAAGGAGTTCTTTTATTACTTTTTCAATCTCTTCTATATATCATCTAGGATGGTAGTATGGAGTGGTTATTGAAAGGAAGCTAGGTGTGCTGAAATCGATTCCTACACTAATCTAAAGAGGAGAGAAGAGTGCAAATTCATTTTAATCCTTACAATTACAGAATGTTAAACACAACAATAGAGATATTGCAGCAATACACATACACACAGAAATGAGACAGAAGAGAGGGACACAAGATATACGTGGGGAAAACCCTTATCAGGTGAAAAACCCCACACTCCAAAACCTGCACAATGTATTATCAAAACTAAAATGGTTTACAATACACTTGCAATGCAAGCTCTCAGAAGTCTTCGACACTCGTATCTGGAGACAAACTGATAGCATAATAGTACCTGTCAATCACATAATACATCTCCTCTCAAAGCACCTACTTAAATAGAAGTTTACAAGGCAAAGATGAGTTTTCCTTGAGATGGGTGTCCAGTATGGACTCATGGCCCAAAACCCATGCCTAAGGACACTTGTCCAACACTGTAGCATGGTCATGACACTTGTCATGACACCCCATCCCAAAATGGTCACCTATTCCCAAGTTGGGCAATGACAGATGCTCTTACGACTCTTATGACCGTCATAGAATCTGTCATACTGACATATCTTAAAGCTGTAAGAGAATCTGTCATACACAAGCTAAAAATAGCATATTCTCTTACAACATGTCATAACCCTCCTTGGGGCACCCAAAGATGCCTTCTACCCAAAGATGCCTTCTTTCAAGATGCCTTGTGACACATGTCTTCACCTGTCATAGAATCTTCCATTTACAACTCTTACGTGTCATAGATTTGTCATAGGAATCTGCCATAACCGTTTTGGTCAATATTCCCTTACACACTATCCAAGATGCTGACACATGGAAAAATATTCCTACCACTAAGTGGGACACCTATCTCCTCATGTGAGGACAAATTTACATGTTGTCACCTTTCATGTAGGATGACACATCACCGTGCCAACTCCCACAAGATGACAATAAGGATTTGCATCCTAATTACAATAATAGGCAATAAATAAATAAATACAATGAAATAATACAAGGAATTACCAAGGTTGAGACACCTTAATTCCCAACATTCTCCCACTTGTCAAACACCTTGTAAGAGCCAATGGAAATAACAGGATTTAACTGTTATAGGCTGAGAGGCCCATAGACTCCGAACACCATCTGAACTTTTCTATGCCCACTGGTTTCATCAATGCATCCGCAACATTCTTCAAAGTATCTACCTTCTCCAAATTCACTTTCCCATCCTCTACCATGTCTTGCACAAAGTGAAACTGTACATAGTTATGCTTTTTTCTGGCATGGAAAGATGGATTCTTTGCTAGGCAAATCGCACTCTGACTGTCACAACAAATCGTAATATGTCCTGCATCAACACCAATATATGAACACAATCTCTTAAGCCAAATGGATTCCTTAAAAGCATGAGTTGCTGCTATATACTCAGCTTCTATCATGGACAAAGCAACCACATGTTGTCACTTACTCATCCAACTAATTGCACCACCGAACATAGTGAACACATAGGCATTGGTGGATCTCCTACTGTCAATGTCACCCACCCAATCAGAATCCATGAATATAAACTGAATGCGGAGGTCCTAGAGGTTTACCATGATAACATATGGAATACTCAGAAGTACCCCTCAAATATCTGAACACTCGCTTAACTGCATCCCAATGTACCCGTCTAGGATTAGCCATAAATTGACTAAGGACTCCCACTGCTTGGGCAATATCTGATCTTGTGCAGACCATAGCATACATCAAACTGCCAACAACACTAGTATAAGGTACTCTACTCATGTCCTCCACCTCACTAGGAGATTTTGGACAATCATTAACAGACAACTTTGTCCCCAATGAAACAAGAACACATAATGGTCTACAATCTGCCATGCTGAACCTGTCCAACACGGTCTTCACATACTTACTCTTGCTTAACCAAAGTTTTTTGTTAGCTCTATCTCTTCTAATTTCCATTCCCAGAATGTACCTGGCCGCCCCTAGATTTTTCAACTCAAACTGTACTGACAACTAAGACTTCAAATCAGAAATCATATTCTTACCATTCCCAATTAACAACATATTGTCAACATACAATGCAATAATGAGAATGTGATCATTGTCAAATTTGTAATACACACAATGATCTGATTTTGATCTCAGAAATCCAATCGACAACACCAAGGCATCAAATTTCATATACCACATCCTAGGAGACTGCTTCAAACCATACAAAGACTTCTTCAATTTGCAAACTAAATTTTCTTTACCTTTCTCTATGTAATGCTCTGGCCGTGACATGTAAATCTCTTCCTCCAAATCACCATGAAGGAATGTTGTCTTCACATCTATCTGCTCCACCTCTAAGTCATAAGCAATTGCAAGAGATAACAAGAATTGAATGGATGTCAGCTTTGCAATGGGAGAGAACATTTCACCATAATCAATTCACCGAATTTCTTCTTGAACACCGATTTGCATCCAATAGGTTTCTGTCCTTCAGGTAAAGGCACCAAGTCCCATGTTTTATTCTTCTCTAAAGAAGCCATCTCATCCTCCATGGCCTCCTTCTAGGAACCTGCATCTTTCATGCCTATAGCCTCTGTCATAGTTCTAGGCTCATCAGTGTTAGTAATCAAGGCAAAAGCACACCTAGAATCAAGCAATGAATAACCAAACCTATTAGGTTGCTTCCTTGTTCGTGTAGACCTCCTCAATGGCTAAGGTTGAGGTTTTGCTTCTTCTAAGCTTTCAGAGTTGCTAGAGCTCTCCTCATCATCAGGTCTCATAGGGTCTGTCGGTTCAGTCTTCTTAGGGGTAGAAGGAAACTGAACCACATCCTCTTTCTTTTATGTCTGTTCTAGCTATAGAACAATGGAAGAAGGTGTTATCTCTCTGAAGATAACACTTCTGCTATACAACACTTTTTCAGCCATAGGATCCTAAAGCTTGTATCCTTTCACATCGACACCATAGCCAATGAAAATATACTTAACATCCTTGTTCTCCAATTTAGACCATTTCTCCCTATTCACATGTGCATATGCCTCACAACCAAAAACATGAATATGTCTAACTAAAGGCTTCTTACCAGACCACACCTCCATAGGTGTCTTACCAACAAGAGCTGATGTAGGAGACTTGTTTACTAGGTAGCAAGCAGTGGCTATAGCTTCAGCCCAAAATTTTTGTTTGAGGCTTGCTCCACTAAGCATACTCCTTGCCTTCTCCATCAGTGTCTTATTTATCCTCTCTACAACTCTATTTTGCTGCAGGGTGTATGGAGTTGTCTTATGTCTTTCAATCCCTTGTTCTTTATAGAACTTATTGAACTCTGTCGAACAAAGCTCACCACCATTGTCAGTTCTAAAACACTTAATCTTTTTACTGGTCTGATTCTTGACAAAATCTTTAAACTCTTTGAACTGACTAAAGACTTCAGACTTGCTTCTGAGAAAATAAATCCATGTCCTTCTACTGTAATCATCTATGAAAGATACAAAATATACAGATTTGGAAATCGAAGGAACACTAACAGGACCAAACACATCATAATGAATGAGGTCCAACACACTAAAAAACTTGTGAGAACTAGAGTAAAATTAAACACGATATTGCTTTCCATATATACAATGTTCACAAAAGACAAACTCGAGGTTACAATCATTTAACCCCTCAATGAGGTTTTTATTTTTTAGGGTTCTAAGACCCTTCTCACCAATGTGGCCAAATCTCTTATGCCATAACATTGTCTTTTCAGCAGGAAGTTTAACTTCCAAAGCATAAGCACTATCATCAGAACTTGTTACAACAGATTTCTTCACTGCTCATTTAGATGGTGGGGATGAAGTGATTACAGCTCTTTCTTCGATTCAGAAGAACTATTGCACTGTGAAGTGCATGCCTCCAGCTGAAATAGAGTACCTCTCTGAGTACCCTTCACAAGCACCATAGATCCTCTAGTCATCTTGCATCTATCCTTCGAAAAGACAACTTGCACACCTGCATCATTCAACATACTTACAGAAATCAGGTTCCATGCCAAGCCTAGGATGTACATAACTCCAGTGATCCCCTTCACTCATCCATTAGAGAATTAGATTGAGACTCTTCCATGACCAACAATAGTCAAATGAGAATCGTCATTCAGGTACACTCTTCCACCATCGAACTCTTCATACTTCATGAACTAGCTTTGATGTGAGGTCATGTGGAATGATGCACTAGAATCTATCAACCACACATCATTAGATGCATGGGTGGCCAAGGCTGCGATGAAGGCATCACCATCATCTTGTGACTTGTCAGAATCTGAATTTGCGACATTGTTTTTCTTCTTTTTCTTTTCCTCTTTGCATTCCTTTCAGAAATGTCCAATTTTGCCATAGTTCCAACAGAGATCCTTGGACTTTCCAGGAGATTTGGATCTCCCATGGGATTTGGATCTACCCTTTTCACCTTTCTTGTCCTTCTTCTTCCCTTTCTCTTTGGGTCTTCCACGAACCACAGGAGCTTTTTTTTTTGACTCGGTTGTCTTTCTACGCATTTCTTCAAATAATAGTGAAGACACCACATCTTCCATCTTGAAGGTGGTTGTAATGCTTCCAATGGCCATGACAAGATGATCCCACGAATCCGACAAAGAATAAAGCAGGGTCATATATCGATCCTCCTCCATTTTCACAGCCATAGATGTCAACTGTGCAACAATCATGTTGAAAGCATTCATATGGTCCACAACAGATCCTTTGTCTTCCATCTTCAAAGCAAACAACTTATTTTTCAGAAAAAGCTTGTTCACCAAGGACTTGGCCTAATAAACATCTCCCAGCTTCTTGCAAAGATCTTTCGTGGTCTTCTCCTCATGGACATTCAATAGGACAAAGTCAGCTAGATAGAGACTTATGAGACCCTTAGCCTTCTGATCTTTGAGGTCCCAATCAGCTTGTGACATTGTCATAGGTTTTGTTCCATCAACGGTTTCCCATAGGTCACGATCAACAAGTAGATCTTCCATCTTGAGTTTCCACAACTTGAAATTTGTGCCATTAAACTTCTGCACCTTTACTCTTTCGGATGTGCTTTCCATCTCCTTCCTACAACAAGATACAAAATACTCTGCACAAACTCCCACTCAACCTAAGATTAGCTCAAAAAACCCCTACCCAGCAACTAGAACCAAAACTAACCAGGCTATGATACCAACTGAAAGGAAGCTAGGTGTGCGGAAACTGCTTCCTACACTAATTTAAAAAGGAAAGAAGAGTGCAAATTTATTTTAATCCTTACAATTACAGAATGTTAAACACAACAATGGAGATATTACAGCAATACACATACACACAGAAATGAGATAGAAGAGAGAGATACAAGATATACGTGGGGAAAACACTTATAGGGTGAAAAACCCCATACTCCAAAACCTGTACAATGTATTATCAAAACTAAAATGTGTAGACACCCTAAAATGACCAAGTCTTTGAATCACTTGCATTCCATCTAATTTGTCGAATCACCTACATTTCAAATATTAATTGAATAATCTAATTATTTAATTAATTTCATCAAATTCTTCTAAAATCTCCTAAATTTGACATTAATTGAATAAATTGTATTTATTTAATTAATTAAATTAAATTCCTCTATATTCTGCCAAAATAAAATAAGTTTAATTATTTAATTGAATCATTATCCTCTTCCAAATTTCAAGTCTACATTAATTAAATAAACCCAATTATTTAATTAGTTCATCCAATTGTCTTATCTATAATTAAATAATTCTTCATTATTTAATTAAATCAATTATTCTGCTAAATTTAAATAAATCATGCACACTTATTTAAATTGTTTGAATCCTCTAAAAATAAATAAAATTAAATATTTTATTTATAATCTTCTATTCCTCTATCATGCACAATCAATTAAATAAATTTATTTATTTAATTTCAATTATCTTTCTAATTCCTCTTAAAATATCTTGTTAACTCGTGCACAATTAGTCTTATTTTTAGAACTCTAAAAAAGACAAAATTACAAGTTGAGTTATCTATTCAATCAATCTTGTTTTCATCATATCTTAATAAAAATATCCTTATGGATTGACACATGTCGTGTGCACATTCATCATAGTTATTTGATTTATCTCCTCTGTTGATTCTTTTGAATTATCTGGACTGTTGATCAATCTCTATTGAAACCTATATAAACTCCCCCCTCATCTCCTTCATAAATCCTCTTCAATCACTTATTCTCAGGCATCCTTTACAGCGCTTTGAGCATACATCGCATCGTTGAGCACTTTACGATCTTTTGACATTGATCTTTGAGCACTTTGAGCATTCACTTGTTACAAACATGGTTTTGTAACATATTTGAGCAATCCACATTCGATAAAAGAGAACAATACAATTTGGTAAAAGCTTTCTTGTTTTATTTGATTTATTCATTGATCATGGCTTTTTATTCAGATATGTCTCTTTATGTTATGGGTTATTGATTTGGTTATTATCATAGTTTTTGATTTTATCATTCGACATCTCAATTTTCCTCATACACATTTTGGCACGCCCTGTGGGAACCACTAATCCCTCTTTTTCTTTGAGAAATTAATTTTTTAAAGTACAGTACGGAACAACGCAAAAGACACATCAAAGCGCTTCTGGTAGTATAGTAAAGCACTTTTGGTAGTATAGTATAGCACCCTCAGGCGATACTGTAGTGCCTTTGGTAGCACAGTAGCGTGCTATTGGTAAAATAGTTCAACGCATTTGGTAGAGCAGTAAGGCGCTTCTAGCATATTAGGGTTTTTGAGATCTTGCTTTGTGATTTGCAGGATTTTAACTCATGTAACTATCATTGATTGACTGACAAGTTGATTTATTTGTCTTTCAGTTATCTTTTATACTTCCTAAGCTGACGTATTTAGGAGTATTTTCAATTTTCGAGTTAACCTATCTATTTGTGGCATTCTTTGAGTTGTTCTTGATCCCAGGTTACATATCTATCAACTATTACATCTCAGATTTTCAAGTCAACCATGAAATCATATTTTTTGACCTAGCCTTTTTGATAAGATATAACTTTTTCTAGATCTGAGACAGCAAGGTGCTTTTGGTAGCACTGTATCACGCTTTTGGTAGCACAGTACAACGCTTCCAGCAGCATAGTACATCATTTCTAGATCTGTAGAAAGTCACTTCTGGTAGCATAGTGCATCACCTCTAGTTTACAGCAACTCGCTTTCAGCACCACAGTTCAACGCTTTTGGAATTACAATAAGTCACCTTTGGTAACACATTGAAGCACTTTTGGGTCAAATTGATTTATTTTGCTAACTTGTGAGTTTTTGTGGAACTAATCGTTTTGTTGCAGCTTCTTATCATTGCCATAGAGCAAATGGGTTTTTTTTTTAACATGTTCATGCAGGACGAGCGTTGAAGAAATCTTGATCTATTGCACTAAGTCTTAGAAACATATTGCCTTCTTAAGGGACAATTGAACAAATTACTTCACAATCTAAGTCTTAGGAACATATTACTTTTTTAGGGGACAATGGACATGTATGCGAAAATACCTCAATTTTCTAAGGGACAATGGACATGAATGCCAAACACTTCAATTTCATAAGGGACAATTGACAACTACAATCATGCGTGTGCCTAATCTAATTGCACCTTATTTTTCTTATAACGGGACAATTAAACCTTTGTTTGACGTGATTGCTCTTATATTTCAGTTATTCCTTTAGAAGGGCCTGCTTTTGAATTACGCTTCATCCAAAAGGGATGACCCTAAGCAGAGTTTTCCTTTGAACCACTATATAAGAGGGATAAGGCGAAAGCCAAGTCCTAACCGACATCAGCGTTACCTTGTGGTGCCAAACTAAAAAGAGGTGTACTAGCTCTTTGTGGAAATGATTTTCACATTGAGTGAAGTGTTTGATACTCTTAGTAGGATTGGTTAAATCTTTTAGTAGCTTGTCACATTGCTCGTAAGGCGTTGGTCCCTCAAAGTTACTAAGAACCATTCTAGATAGTGATTACCTGATCTACCTCTGAACGTTGCGGTAATCATCAGTGCAAGGGGAATCAATTTAAGCCCTTAAGATACTCACCATTGGCTCCCTTGAGAAGAGATAGTATTCCCTTAGCCATAAAGCTCTTGTGACCTACTTGAGCTTTCCAAGGGGAGGGTGAGATATCCCTACCTATCGTCTCACGCAAAGATACAAATGTTCGACACCTTTATGGAATGACATTTGGTCGACGGAGTATTAAGTTGTGAGCTGATCTACTGCAATGAAACCTTGTCTCTAGGGATAAAAAGTGCTTGATATTGTTTGCAATTGTCTTATACCTGTGGAAACATTGGGATTTTTTATGAGCCTCGAACATACACTATCTGTTGTGTCAGTCCTTTTTTTGCCACTTTGTTTGCTGTGTTTTCTCTTGCCAGAGGAAAACCAATCAGAACCAAAAACCAAATCTTTCAAAAATTGCCTTATAAACATCACAGACACTACTTCAGCTCCTCTAGTATAACAACAGCTCGCCTTTGGTATTATAATAGCTCACCTTTGGTATAAATAGTACCTCACCTCTGGCAAAACTACTTCAGCACCCTTTGTATAACAGTAGCTCGCTTTTGGTAACAGTATCTTGCCTTTGGTATAGCAGTACCTCGCCTTTGGTAGCTCAGTCCATCGCCTTTGGTATTATAGTAGCTCGCTTTTGGTAGCACAGTCTTGCGCCTTTGGTCAAATAGTACGCCTTTTTGTCCAGTCAACTGTGCATCAAAAATTTGTCTTTTCTAAAACACAAGCAGAAACCCAGCATATTGTCCTAGGGTATTCCATGGTAACCACTAGACTCTAGCAAACTATGAAGTCCAAGCAAGTTGTCCCTAGGAAGCACAAATCACCACCTCACACAACTCAATTAGGCCGATCCAATATTACTCCCAAGGTTACTCCTAGGACACCCGTGAAAAGATCAACCAACTCTCCAAACATGCCGCAGCTCGACCAACCAAACAATCCTCAAGAAGGTAGGGCCTCTTTGGTAAGTACACCTCACTATACCATTGGCATGCCTCCAGATTTTGTTCCACAAGGTTATGGTGTCGATCAAGTCCCATCTCAGGAAGGTAGGGCCCCTTTGGTAAGTACACCTCAATATATGACCGACATGCCTCCAGATTTTGTTCCACAAGGTTATACCATAGATCAAGTCCCATCCCAAGAAGAACGACACTTCAAAAAAGGTCAATCCTCTCAAGAAGATGGACAAGATCTGGATGAATTTATACAAGATCCTATAGCCATAGCCACTTTCGATAAAATCCTTAGTGAGAACCAAGATCATTTCTTTCGCTTGCTAGTAGAGCAAGGAGCCAAATTACCCAAAGGTTTTGATCTATCCATGCTTAGCGAGCCTAACAACACCCAAGCCACCATACCTATGGTCCAAACCATGTCAACAGTGACCACACCCTTACACGAACACAGCTCACAAGGGAGATCGATTGCACAATATGAGAATCCACTTTATCAAAACCCAACAGGAAAGAGACCCATATCACCGCTTCTGACTCCTATGGAGATCTACAAAAACCAACAGGAGACTCTCCAACGTCAAGCGGAGCTAGCCAAACAAGCCACCATAGCTCAATCAAACATACAACAAACTTCTAGAATGCCACACCTATCGTAAGTGGAAACTTGGCGACCCCATCACGAGAAGGTTTCCCACCAAATTACAATCTTGGGAACAACTATGTAGCCATGCAACAAGGGTCCCAACAAACACCACCCCCAACATCATCCAACCTTCGTATCCCTCAACCAACCAAGGTCATGCAACCCCAACCACAACATTCTTCTACGCTTATCCTCAATCAACCTCCACCCTCGCAAAACACATGTAGCTATGTCCCCCCACCACAATGATCATCAACGCTAAACTTTTTCAACACATTGCCTATCCACCCTCAACATTCCCAAAACCAAACTTCCCAAAGCTATGTTCCGCAACTGCAACCTAACCCAACGAACTTTAGCTTTCCGCCACCAAATTCTTTTCTTCAACCATCACAAAGCCTACATTCTTACCTAGCACCACCCCCACCTCCTCCAAATCAAAGCATCCAATTCCAACCCAATCTAAACCCAACATACAACACATATGATCCCAACCAATCTTACGACCCTTATAAGACCAATGCCCATGGCTTACACTACAATATTCCGTATGGGCATCAACAACCACTTCTAGGACAACAGGAGATGTTTCCAAACCCTCCCATGACTATGGAGCTAAAAATCGCGGAAGTTCAACAACCACTATCTGATCTTACGTTTGGCCACACCAAGAAGACCTTCTCTTTAGAAGAAGTGTGTCCTTATCCTTTTGATCGGTCATTACCCATGATCCCTTTTCCTCAAAATTTCACCATTCCTAAGTTTGATAAATACAAAGGAAAAGGGGACCCAAAAGACCATATCATGGAATTCTATCTTGCTTGCTTTGAGGTCTCACATAACGACACATATCTTATGTGTCTCTTTCCTCGCAGTCTCAGAGGTCAAGCATAGAATGGTTCTCCCACTTACCCATGGGTATCAAATCTTTTAATGAACTTGCGGAGAAATTTGCCACCCATTTATCCTACAACGTAGAGCATGAGATCTACATGATTGATCTATGCAACAACAAATAGAAAAATGGAGAAACCTTCATTTCTTTCCTTCAACGATGGAGACAAATGGCTAGCAAATTCCCATTCAAGATACCTGAAAAGCAGCTTGTTAGCATATTTGTGCAGAACCTCAACCAAGAGTTAGGTTTTCATTTACAAATTCTTAGTGCTACAACCTTTGATGAAATTACGTACAAGGGAATCAACATTGAAAAGGCCCTCATTGCTAAGGGTGTAGTTAAAATCTTCAAAGAAACCAAAGACAATGCTCCTCAAACAAACGATAAACCAAAGTTTTGGAACAAAAATAAAAACGTGGTCAACGATGGAGTGGTCGATTCTAAACATGTCCAAACATTGCAAACACCACTTCAGCTTTCCAAACCAAGTCAAGCTCCACCTCAACAACAACAACAACAATGACAACCATATCAAAACCAACAACAACGACAACAAGAGCGACCTCAACAAGAATACCCTCTGCAACGTCAATTCACTCCCTTGGGAGAACCCAAGAGTCTGTCCTACAGAAGCTTTTACACAAAGGGCTCATCACCTTACTAGATGCTCCCCCATATGGTGAACCTGTTTACAAAACTGCACAGTACAAAGAAAATGAATATTGTGAATTCCATAGGAGCAAACGACACAGAACTGCATCATGCATGAAACTCAAGCACCTAATCCAAAATCTCATCGAGGGCAACCTAATCTCTTTTGAGGATGAACCACCAACTCAACACACGAACAAAGACCTCAACATGTACAAGGAACCATTCCCTAACCATGACCAAGGTCCTCCTCTAGATAAAGGTAAAGGTATTAATAAAGCTTCCACTTCTTATGACTCCATTGTGGGTCGTTTTGAGGAGAGTCGTGTATCTACCCTCACAATCAATGGCAAATCTACAGATTACGTTGTTACAACTCGTCATGGTTGTGTCACCATTCGTGGTCCAACACCAAGTCTCCCAACCCAATTGGATTACAATCTTGTTGAACATCTAGGGAAAACCCCTGCACAGATCTCTATCTTGGACCTTCTACGGTCGTCACCTACACATAAATCTGTGCTACAAAAAGCCCTCCAAGAGTCTTCGGTTCCTAATAACATAGCGGTCGCCAATTTCTGAGCTATAGTAGGTAACATTGCTTCACCCTACAATGTGGTCTTCTCTGAAAAGGACCTCCCATCCCATGATCCATGTCACAATGATGCCCTTCATATTGAGGTTCTCTGAGGATCATGTCAACATTGATCAAAGTATTACAATCAAAGGGTATGATGATGCTAAATGCTGTTCAGAAGGTGTTATCCACTTGCCTATACAATTGGGCCCTGTCCTGCTTGAAACTCGGTGCCAAGTCCTTGACATTGAGCTACCTTATAACATTATCCTAGGATGCCCATGGATCCATGCCATGAAAGATGTTCCCTCAATGTACCATCAGTATCTCAAGTTCCCATTCAATGGTACAGAGATCACTATCCTAGGAGACCCCAATCCTTTTGAATTTTACTGTGTCTTGCAAGGCAGTTATAAGAATTGCAACCAAGTGACTCAAAATGACAAAGCCCTTGAATCCCCACTATATGTTGATCCTGAAAATCTGATAGAAGCCTCTGCAAGTGAACCTCATCCTCTTCCTGAAATCAAAGCTCACATCCGTGATATAGGCTTTGGAACCTATTGGCGTTTCAATTCACACCTTTGGAATGCGATTTGGAAACAGACAGCTATGCACAGATAAACTGCTCTCCTATTGGAAGGGGGAGTTCCCTTTTTGCTGATGTTCGTTGAAAAGATAATTAAATGAAACTTCACCTATCTTCTTTTTGATTCTCAGCTGTGAGCACAAGGTTATAAAACTCTAAACGTTGCAGAAGAGGTTTTTTACTTTTTTAAAACTTCTACTGCAACTAAGAAAAGACTAACGACGCTTTCAATCTCCAGAGTAAATTCAGAGCAAAGGAAATTGAAAGTGAACAAAGAATGATTGTTAACACAAAAACTTAAACAGTTTTCCTCCAGGTTTACACCACAAGACTAAAAGTACTTTAATGATTAAATCTGAAATGAAAGCTGCAAAAAGCTACACATCTGACGACAATAACTTGATGAATTGAGATAGAATATCAGAGCAAAATAGGCATGAGACTTCTATTCAATATCATAAAGTTTGCACAACTCCAGGACACCAATGCTGCAGCAAAATGCAGGCATACAACAAGCGATCAAACACTGGAGAACAATGAACACAGAGTGACAGACACTTGGAATATCAAGATTTGCAGGCTAGAATAGGCACAACAAACTTGTTATCACAATTACCATTACATACAATGGGCAAGGATGCCCTTATTTATACTAAAACCAAAGGAGTAGGGAACCCTAAAATCTCCTTGATTAACCCTAACTTGCCAACTCGCAAGCTTTATTACTATTCTAAGACAAAGATTACAATAAACAAATGCTTTAAAGCAAAGTGCTTTAAAGCAAAGAAGATTCCAACTATCACAAAGTGAATTCTTTTTAAATAAAGAATGGATGAGCTTTAGATGAAAGCAAATGCTTTAAAATAAAAAGCATTTAGTTAAAGCTGCTTTTTGTGTCTCATCCTTATCTTCATTGTTGTCCCGTTGGTGATGTCATCCACTGGTATCTTCTAAAAAGCAGATTTTGACCGAACAAGCTGGCACATGGGTTTTGTAGGCAATTCTATTTCGAAGCAACCCATATTGTCAAATTTTGAAAAAGCGGAGATTTTCTCGAAAAAGCAAGAAAAAAGCAGATTCCTGAAAAAAAGCAAAACTCCAATCTTCAAGAGGATAATATTCTGGATGGACCCATCTCGAGGAAAACTGAAAAAGCTCTGGTCAGATTTCTAAAAAATGACCCCCTTGAAACAAGGACCCTGAAAAAGCAAGCCTCTTTGTTTCCTCAACCCGAATCTATGAAGAACGCTGAAAAATCACTTGGTTTGGGTCTTCGAATCTTCATTGAAAGAAAAATAAAATATTTCCTCTGGATGCAACCTACAAAAGATAATGGAATAAAGAAGCCAAATGCTTATCTTTTAGGGCGAAAAAGTAGCTTTATTTGTGTGAGAATAAAACTTCACTCTCATCCATGAAGAAAACAACTTTTAAAGCATAAATCCAAGTGGATGTCTTCGAATAGAAAGAATCCCTATTTTGTAGCTACCTATGGCTTCATGTGTAAGATGACAAAAGATATCTTCTTTTGATGATGTCATCGAACACGCGAGTTGAAAGAAGTGCTAGCCAATTTTCCTTCATTTTTGACACTTCAACACTCGTTTTGACTTAAATATGGCCTGTCTCTTACTTCAACAAGGTGGAAAAATGTCACTGTTGAATTAAAAAGTTGACTGATCCTAACATTTTTGAGATTGATCAACTGAGATTCCATCCCCTGCCTCCGACCGACGATCTGGCATCGTTTGACCAAGTTTGACCTCCTGAAAACTGCCAACAGGCGAAGATTGGGCACAAAACTGTCAGAAAACACTATGGACATGGAAAATATTCTAACACTGCTCAAGTTGGGTGCCCCAAGTCACCTGGAGCGCCTGGTTTCACCAGACTTAGCCATTTTTTCAATTTTTGCAACTTCTTCAATTTCTCGATTTGCATGCATGTTCCAGTGGCAAAAGACCCCTATTTGGTTGTCAATTTCTATCAACTGGGATGAAACTAAGTCTGATGATCTAGTAGATATGCAGGCTTGATGAAAATTGAGATGATTGTACTCTTGTTTGCCTCGAAAAACATGCCAAACTGAGCATACATCGCATCGTTGAGCACTTTACGATCTTTTGACATTGATCTTTGAGCACTTTGCGGATTCACTTGTTGCAAACATGGTTTCACAACATATTTGAGCAATCCACATTCAACAAAAGAGAACAATACAATCTGGTAAAAGCTTTCTTGTTTTATTTGGTTTATTCATTGATCATGGTTTTTTATTCAGATATATCTCTTTATGTTATGGGTTATTGATTTGGTTATTATCATAGTTTTTTATTTTATCATTCGACATCTCAATTTTCCTCATACACAAAATGGTTTACAATACACTTGCAATGCAATCTCTCAGGAGTCTTCGACACTTGTATCTGGAGACAAACTGGCAGCATAACAATAACTGTCAATCACACAATACATCTCCTCTCAAAGCACCTGCTTAAATAGAAGTTTACAAGGCAAAGATGAGCTTTCCTTGAATATGGCCTCATGGCCCAAAACCCACGCCTAAGGACACTTGTCCAACACTAGAGCATGGTCATGACACTTGTCATAACACCCCATCCCAAAATGGTCACCTATTCCCAAGTTAGGAAATGACAAATGCTCTTACGACCGTCATAGAATCCTTCATACTGACATATCTTACAGTTGTAAGAGAATCTGTCATACATAGGCTAAAAATAGCATATTCTCTTACAACATGTCATAACCCTCCTTGGGGCGCCCAAATATGCCTTCTTTCAAGATGCCTTGTGACACATATCTTTACCTATCATAGAATCTTCCACTTATGACTCTTACGTGTCATAGATTTGTCATAGGAATCTGTCATAACCGTTTCGGTCAATATTCCCTTACACACTATCCAAGATGCCGACACATGGAAAAATATTCCTATCACTAAGTGGGATGCCTATCTCCTCATATGAGGACAAATTTACATGTTGTCACCTTCCACGTAGGATGACACATCACCGTGCCAACTCCCACAAGATGAAAATAAGGATTTGCATCCTAAGTACAATAATAGGTAATAAATAAATAAATACAATGAAATAATACAAGGAATTACCATGGTTGAGACACCTTAATTCCCAATAGTTATGATAGGTTTTGCACCTGGTTCTAGCTCGATGATGTGTTCAAACCCTTATCTGGTGGTAATCCTAAAGGAAAATCACTAAAAACCACACTATGCTTATCTAAAATTCTTGGTAATATCAACATAATGAGTTTGTTTCTTATTTATGGATGATTTGTAGGCATTATCACACAACTTACTACCCATGCAACTTGGCATGTACGGAAAGTCCTCTCCATTATTTTTGCTATCACTGCTCATGGAGTTCCATTTGGAATCCCTCTGAGCACCACATCGTTTCCATCCAATTTAAACTTGAGTTCCATAGTTTGATAGTTCTGTGTATACCCCCTAAAGAATGTAACCTGTGTGTGAGGAAAATTGAGTTAACAAGATTTGTTGAACACACCACGATACTTTGATGATTGCAATTCTACCTCTTCACACTTCCTTATGATGATCAGATCAGTTAGGTACACTCTACACTTGATCACTATCACATATATGTTGTCAAGATGAATTGGGACAATATCTACAACTTCTGCTCCTCCTTTAGTCGCACATCATAATGCAATCATTCTACTCTTTTCTTGCTTGCAAACCTTATCAATCCCTTTGCAATCACACCTCGCCTAACTCAATTTGATTTAAATTTATACATGATATTACATCAAGATTACATTGCTTGTCAGCCAGAGTCAATATGAAAAATACATTTACAAGTCAGCCAGACAATATACAACATGAAACGTGTAGAGGACAAGTCCTAAACAAGACTACACGGTACACCAGTAGAAGACCCATGCCTTGCGGACATCAATACTTGCTTAACTAGGTCCAAAACATCCTTCATAGCTTCAAACACAAAGGAATTACATTTGCATACTCCGCTCATTTGAAAATAGGACAGCCTTAAGAAAAACATATGAAACTTGAAGCATAATGGTCACAACAACTTGAAAACCTTGTGCGGTATTAGAAACAAGAAAGATCTTCATGATACTCCTCTAGATGAGTCTATAGGACTCATGAAACATCTCCAAACATCCCTTTACCTCTGCACATCAAAGATTTTGTGTCACACATCTTCAACCATAAACTCTGACAACAACCAGTCATCCATAACGCACTGCAATATACCATCATTGAAAAACTGAGCTTGCGGACCACCAAGAAACTTGAAACTACAAGAGAGCATGTATAGCACATCCATAAACATATCCACAAAACTACAAAGGTACCCATTCACTTCTAGAGGAATGCGGAGCATTCCAATAGGCCTTCAACATTGCCTCACTTTGCCAGAACACATGCCAGTACTCTATCATGCATAACTTTCACATCGGAGTGACAAATGATGTAAAATTTTGGAATTATCACCTTCACTGCACCTTGAACATAGTTCTAGAACCGTATAGCCATAACTGCTAATGCGGAGGAATGCAGAGCAATCTCCTAGATAGTCTTCAAAGGTAGTCATCCTGTAGCAGAAACTGTCACCAACTTCTGGAGGCCAAACCTTCTTTGTATCAACACATGTATTATAAGGAATAGTGAGAGAGATCATACAATATGCTTTAGGCCACCAGTAACATCTTCCAACATCAGTAACACATCTTATCTTCTTAGTGCTTCTAATTCCCATCTTAATATAACTTCATACTCAACTCTGCATTGATCAAGGCATGACATCCAACCATGAACTTCAGTAACCATATTATATTCAACATGACATCCAACCATGAACTATATCTTCTCTGTTAGATAGAACATGACATCCAACTATGAATTTCATCACACATCCATGACAGTGTTGACATCAATGACAACCTTGTGATAGTGTTGACATCAATGACAACCTTAGGGACCACATGTGTAACAATCTCCCCCTTTGACAATGCTAGAAATACATACCTGCACATTTCTCCCCCTTTGACATCAAGGACAAAGGGCAACTTCTTCTTTTCTTAGGGCATAAGTTCTTACATCAACCAAACTCCCCCTATCATTAGCAACCACTACATTCTCCTCTAAGAGGTAGCCACCATTAGTCTAGGAAAAAGATATAACATGGACTCCCCCTAAACAAATGCACCACTATGCATCTAGCAAGGAGGGCCAATTACCCCTAACCTCTGCCAAAGATCCTCAAAAGTATCCTTTGCCAGAGCCTTTGTGAAAATATTTGCAATCTGATCCTTTGTTGGAAGATATTCCAACCTTACTTCCTTTTATGCCACCTTCTCTCTCAAAAAGTGATACCTGATTGCTATATGCTGTTAGATTCAAGATAGACAACTGAGAGGGGGGGTGAATCAGTTGTCCAAAACTTTTCTTCCAATTAAACACTTAAATCCACTTTGTAATTCATTAGCATAATAATTAATCAATCATTGAAACATAATGCATTAAACCAAAAGCAACAACACATCAACACAAAAGACAAAGAGATTTTGACGTGGAAAACCCGGTTAAGGGAAAAACCATGAGGTGATTAACCAAAGATTGTATTCTCTATTAGAAGAATAGAAAGAACAAAATGGCACATGCCAATTAGGGCTCACTACCCGAGCACACTGCTCACAAGAGGCTCACTGCCTACAAGAGACACACTGTCTACAAAATAATAAGTATCACATACTTGAACTAGAGAATAGCATCTTCACCATGCTTGAATCAGTTCTATTTAAGCCCAATACTTCTACTCTGCCTTTCGCTCTGCTCCTCGCTACCACACTCACATTTTCCCAGTCGCAGCTTGAAATGACTTTACAACTCCATATATACACAAGACATTGATTTAGGAATAATCATCTAAGTCGGCAAATATCTACAAGATCATCTGGAAGATGAGTAACTCATTCAGTCGGCCAGTCTCAGGAAGAACACTATCATTCAGAAGTTATTCTTCAATTGCAAGCTCCAACTCTAATGCGGACCACCAACATGAACTAGACATGATCCAAAGACCTCCACAAGATTGCCTGAATCACCAAGAACATCCACACTTCATCTGCTTACTAAAATCCTTCTCTTCTTCATCCAGAACCTCAAGAACACAGTCTGTCATCACTTGTCACAAAGGAATAGATGATTGCGGACCTTCAAACCACAAACCAATCAATTTGACACTTCACAAGGACTTCCTGAACACTCCACCAAATCCACAGAATAGGATATTTCATTTCCAAACCTCACCCGACCAATCTATATCACTCTGTCACCTCTGAACACCTACCCGAACCAGTTTTACTTGAGCGACCACAACTTCTTCAGATCTTCATGTGAACCTCTAAAATCTTTACTAGATCATCTTAAGACACATATCTATAAACCCTTTAAACCACATCCTCTGATCCTCATCTTAACTTGAACTTTTACCTTACTGTCTTCACTGTTCTTCATTGTTCCTGATATGACCAATTTTCTCAATATCCTCAGCAAATAGATCATCCAATACTTATCATTAGTGCAACAAGAGTATGTTGACATCAATGACCACCGGTTAGGCTCATACTTGCAACAATCTCCCCCTTTGTCATTGATGGCAACATATGATGTGAAAAATTGTTATGACCATCAAGACAAGAACTTCTCCTTATTGTCACAACTCCCCCTATCAGCAACAACCATTCACATGTCTTCTCTTCCTTTTCTTGCTCCTTTGATCAGCAACTACTTGTTTTTCACATGTCTTCTCTCCCCCTTTGCCGACATCAATGGCAAAGGGCACATACTTGCAACTCCACCACTTCAAACTCATACCAGCTGCCCCCCTGAGTAGCAGCTCCCCATCATCAATCCGGACCATAAGATATGACTGTGATATCCACCAGACTGATGCACATTAGTGCACCTTAGTTTATCACCGGAGGGGCAATAACCCCTAACTTCTCCCTGAGATACTCAAAAGAGTCCTTAGGTAGAGGTTTAGTAAAGATATCTGCAATCTAATCCTTGGAAGGCACAAACTCCAATCTGACTTCATTCTTGTTCACTTGCTCTCTCAAAAAGTGAAACTTGATGGATATATGTTTAGTCTTTGAATGCAACACCAGATTCTTAGATATATTTATTGCACTTGAATTATCATAGAAGATTGTGATAGTCTCCTCATACTCCACTCTTATGTCTCTTAGCATTTGCTTCATCCACAAAACTTGAGTGCAACTACTTGCTGCTGCAATATATTCCACTTCTGCAGTGGACAGAGATATCGCCTCTTGTTTCTTGCTTATCCAAGAAACCAATCTCTTCCCCAAAAATAATGCTCCACTACTGGTACTCTTTCAGTCATCCACATCTCCTGCCCAATCAGCATCTGTATATGCATGAAGAGAGAAATCATGATCTTTAGGATACCATAGACCATACTCAACTGTCCCTTTTAGATATCTGAAAATCCTCTTGATTGCCATGACATGAGATTCTCTAGGATTAGCTTGAAATCTAGCAATAAGACCAACAACATTCATAATGTCAGGTCAGGTTTGAGTGAGATACAACAGTCCTCCAATCATTGACCTATACTTTTTCTGATCAGCCTTGGGAGAGTCATCATCTTTGCTCAACTTACATCTGGTTGCTAGGGGAGTACTCATTGGATTTGAGTCTTCCATCCCAAATTTCTTCAACAGTTCTTTCACATATTTGGTCTGAGAAATGAAAATTCCTTTCTTTGTTTGAGTGATTTGTAGACCCAAGAATAAATTTATTTCCCCAAGCATAGACATCTCAAATTCACTTTTCATTTGATTTGCAAAAGTTTTACACATACTATCTCTTCCTCCAAAAATGATATCATCAACAAACACTTCAACAATCAAGATGTTTTCATGATCAATTTTGAAATACAAATTACTGTCAACAGTACCTTTGTTGAAACCAATCTTCAAAAGATGCTTATCCAATCAAGGTCTTGGGGCTTGCTTTAGTCCATACAGTGCTTTCTTCAACTTGCAAACCATATCACCCTGATCAGACAATTGAAAACTATTCGGTTGTTCAATGTATACTTCTTCTTCCAAGTCACCATTCAGGAAGGCAGACTTGACATCCATTTGATATACTTTGAAGTCCTTGAAGGCAACAAAAGCAAGAAATAATTTGGCTGCTTCAATTCTTACCACCAGAGCAAAAGTTTCTTCAAAATCAACTCCTTCTATTTGAGAGTAACCCTTGCAGACCAATCTGACTTTATTTCTGATTACTTCACCAACTTCATTCAGTTTGTTCTGGAAGACCCATTTTGTTCCAATCACATTCTTGTTTCTAGGTCTGGGAACAAGATCCCAAGTGTGATTTTTCTCAATTTGCATCAGCTCTTCCTCCATTGCTTAGTCCAAATTTCATCATTGCAAGCTTCATTCACTGTCTTAGGTTCAATATTTGAAATCAGACAATACTTATTTGAATCTTGAGCAATTCTCCTTCTTATTTGTACACCTTTGCTTTTGTCACCTATGATCTGATCTTCAGAGTGGTTCAATCTTACATACCTAGGAACTTTGGGAGTTTCTTGCACATTTGATTCTTGGTTAGGCTCATTAAAACTCATCTCTTCTTCCTGATTTACTGGATCAACTTGGACTCCTTGGATCAGAACATTATTCTGATCATCTTCATCATATTCATAAAACCTTGAGGGTTTTTCAATTCCTTCATCAACCTTCACATTAGTACTTTCTATAATCTTTCTCAATCTCTTGTTATAGCATCGGTATGCTTTGCTTTGAGTAGAGTAACCCAAGAATATTCCTTCATCACTTCTAGCATCAAACTTGCCTAGATCTTCATCTCTTTTAATGTAACATTTGCTACCAAAGACTCTGAAGTACCTCACAGTAGGAGTGATGCCAAACCAAAGTTCATAAGGAGTCTTACCAGTATTGCTTCTGATTTGTACTCGATTGAGAGTATAGACTGTAGTGTTGACAACTTCTTTCCAATAGATCTGAGGAACATTTGTTTCCATCATCATTGTCCTAGATGCTTCCTGGATGGTCCAGTTTTTTCTCTCAACTACTCCATTCTGCTGTGGAGTTCTAGGAGTAGACAACTGTCTCTTTATTCCATGTTTCTCACAAAATTCTATGAACTCACCGGATGTGAATTCTCCACCTCTATCAGACCTCAGACATTTCAATTTTAATCCAGTTTCATTCTCTACCATAGCCTTGAATATTTTGAATTTCTCAAGAGCTTCTGATTTCTCTTTCAGAAAGGTTACCCACATCATCTGGGAATAGTCATCAATTAGTAACATGAAGTATCTATCACCTTGCACACTTCTGATTCTTTCCGGACCACATAAATTAGTATGAACTAAGTCTAATAATCCGGTGGAAGATTGTTCCTTGCTTTTGAATGAGACTCTGCTTTGTTTGCCCATTTGACATTCCTTGCACAAACTATTTGTAGGTTTCACCAATTTTGGAAGATCTCTTACAACCTGAGTATTGCTTATCTTGATGATATTATCAAAATTCACATGACACATCCTCCTATGCCATAACCAACTCTAATCAATTTGCACAAATAGACAATTTTTACCAGTACCAACTAAATGGAAGATATTACCTTTTGTTTGAGTACCGGATGCAATCTATGTTCTGAAACTTTCAAAGATCTTGCATTTTCCATTCTTGAATCAGAGATCATAGGCTTTGTCCACCAACTGTCCAACACTGAGAAGATTGTGCTTCAATCCTTCGACATACAGTACATTACCGGTTTTGTTCCTTCCATCAAAAGAAATAGTTCCTCTTCCTCTAATTCTACCAGCAGAATTATCACCAAACTTTACCACTCCTCCTTCATACCTTTCCAAATCTATGAACATATTTTTGTCACTTGTCATATGGTGAGAGCATCCACTATCAATGACCTAGTTATCCTTTTCTTCAACTTGAGCAGCTAAAGCTCTTTCTACAACTTTATGATTGACAGATTCAGAGGACATTGGTTCTTCTTCCTTGATGGCAATAAACATCCAATCACTTCCAGATTTGTTTCCTATTTCTGATTCATCATCTATTACTCCTTCACTATCATCTTCCTCATGAACATAGTAACACTTCTTTTGGAACCTTGATTTGCTAGGATTTGGCCTTGAAAATCTTTCCGGACATCTTGAGGCAAAATGACCAATCTTATTGTAGTTACAACACTTAAAAGGCAATTTCCCTTCATACTTATTAGATCCTCTTGGCAGCCTGTTTGCAATAAGAGCTTCAAGTTGAGCAGTTTCAGCTTCTTCTTCTTCCAGGTCTTTTCTTGCTTTTTCATACCATGATAGTTTCCTTGAGGAGTTCTCTCCTGGATCAAACCTTTGTTTACCTTTTACAGAGGCACTGGCTTTGAATGCTGATTTAGTCTTTGGGGGGCATCTCCAAACTTGGTCATTTCAAATGCAACCAGTTTACCAACGAATTGATCTCTTGTGACAGCTATATGGGCTCTGAATTCTTCAATGGCAACAGCTTTGATTTTATAAGAAGTAGGAAGGGATCGAAGAATTTTGCCAACAATCTCATCTTCATCCAAGACTCCACGAGCACATCTAATGCCACAAACAAGCTCATTTACTCTTGGCATAAAAGTAGTGATATTTTCATCTTCTCTCATCTTCAGATTTTCAAATTTCCTTTTCAGACTCTGTAACCTTGCACATTTAACATACTTGTCTCCTTCATGCAGAAGTTCCAGTTTTCCCAAATCTCAAAAGTAGTTGGAAGATCAACAACATTTGAAAGTTCTGAACTAGATAATGCACTTAGAAGAGCTTCTATAGTCCGCAGATTGTTTTCAGCATCTGTGATTTCATTTTGGGATTTTGGGCCACCCTGTGGAGGAGTATACTTCTTTGAAGCCATGTTCCAGTACTGCATTCCCATACATTGCAAGTGGCATTTCAAGCAACTTTTCCAAAGATTAAAATTGGTTCCATCAAACTTCGGACTAGCCTTCTTGTAGGACGACATCCTGGATCTCCTCAAGCAGTTAAGCTCTTTTAGAGGAACTTAGCTCTGATACCAATTGTTAGATTCAGGATAGACAACTGAGAGGGGGGGTGAATTAGTTGTCCAAAACTTTTCTTCCAATTAAGCACTTAAATCCAATTTGTAATTCATCAGCATAATAATTAATCAATCATTGAAACATAATGCATTAAACCAAAAGCAACAACACATCAACACAAAAGACACCAAGATTTTGATGTGGAAAACCTGGTTAAGGGAAAAACCACGAGGTGATTAACCCAAGATTGTATCCTCTGTTAGAAGAATAGAAAGAACAAAATGGCACATGCCAATTAGGACTCACTGCCTGAGCACACTACTCACAAGAGGCTCACTACCTATAAGAGACACACTATCTACAAAATAATAAGTATCACATACTTGAACTGGAGAATAGCATCTTCACCATGCTTGAATCAGTTCCATTTAAGCCCAATACTTCTGCTCTGCCTTTTGCTCTGCTCCTCGCTACCACACTCACATTTTCCTAGTCACACCTTGAAATGACTTTACAACTCCATATATATACAAGACATCGACTTAGGAATAATCATCTAAGTCAGCAAATATCTACAAGATCATTCGCAAGATGAGTAACTCATCTGGTCGGCCAGTCTCAGGAAGAACACTATCATTCGGAAGTTATTCTTCAATTGTGAGCTCCAACTCCAATGCAGACCACCAACACGAACTAGACACAATCCAAAGACCTCCACAAGATTGCCGGAATCACCAAGAACATCCACACTTCATCTGCTTACTGAAATCCTTCTCTTCTTCATCCGGAACCTTAAGAACATAGTCTGTCATCACTTGTCACAAAGGAATAGATGCTTGTGGACCTTCAAACCATGAACCAATTAAGTTGACACTTCACAAAGACTTCCTAAACACTCCACCAAATCTACAGAATAGGATATTTCATTTCTGGATGTCACCGGACCTATCTGTATCACTCTGCCACCTCTGAACACCTGCCAGAACCAATTTTACTTGAGCAACCACAACTTCTTTAGATCTTCATGAGGACCTCTGAAATCTTTACTGGATTATCTTAAGACACATATCTACAAACCCTTTAAACTGCATCCTCTGATCCTCATCTTAACTTGGACTTTTACTTTACTATCTTCACTGTTCCTGATAGGACCAATTTTCTCAATATCCTCAGCAAACGGATCATCCAATACTTATCATTAATGCAACAAGAGTATGTTGACATTAATGACAACACTGGTTAGGCTCATACTTGCAACATATGCTTGGTTCTAGAATACATCACTAGATTCTTGGAAATATTGATAGCACTCATATTGTCACACAAAATAGAAATAGGGTCATCATACAATACCTTGATATCCTTTAGGGTTTGCTTCATCCACAACACTTGTGTACAACAAGATGTTGTTGCAATATACTTTTCCTCTACAGTAGATAAGGACACTAAATCTTGCTTCTTACTCTACCATGAAACCAATCTGATTCCTAAAAAGAAAGCACCACCACTTGTACTTCATCTATCATCAACACAACTAGCTCAGTCAACATTAGTGTAGGCATTTAAATCAAAGTCATTACCTCTTGGATACCATAATCTAGAGTTCCTTTCAAGTATCTGAATATCTTTTTCACTTCCTTCTCATGTGTTTGCTTGGGATTAGCTTGATATCTGGCAACCACACATACTGGATGCATAATATCAAGTTTAGAAGCAGGTAGGTACAACAATCCTCCAATCATAGATCTATAGACAGCCTGATCCACCTCTACAGACTCATCATCCTTGCTCAAGTGACATCTAGTGACCATGGAGTACTTACTGATTTTGAATCCTCCATACCAAACTTCTTCAACAACTCTTTGACATACTTAACTTGAGAAATAAAGATACCACCTTCTAGATGAGAAATTTGAAGTCCAAGGAAGAAAGACATCTCACCAATCATAGACATCTCAAACTCTTTTTGTATCTCCTTTGCAAACCTCTTACACATATTATCATCTCCACCAAAGATGATGTCATCAACATAGACTGCAACTATCAAAATCATGTCTACTTCTTCCTTGATGTAAAGATTGCTATTTGTAGTACCTTTCTTGAAGCCCTGCTAAAGTAAGTACTTGTCTAACCTAGCATACCAAGCCCTAGGTGCTTGCTTGAGACCATACAAAGCCTTCTTGAGTCTGCATACCATGTCCAGATCTTATAATATCTGGAAACCATCTAGTTGCTCAATATAAACCTCTTCCTCTAGATCACCACTCAAAAATGCTGACTTAACATACATCTGATATACCTTGAAGTTCTTATGAGCAGAAAGAGCAAGGAACATTATGATTGCCTCCATCCTGGCTACTGAAGCAAAAGTCTCCTCAAAGTCAATAACTTCAACTTGTGTGTATCCTTTGCATACCAATCTTGCTTTATTCATTACAACTTCACCTTCTTCATTCAACTTGTTCCAGAACACCCACTTTGTTCCTATAACATTCTTATTGGTTGGTCTGGGAGCCAATTCCCATGTCTGATTCTTCTCAATCTGATCCAGTTCTTCTTCCATTGCCTTTATCCATCCATCATCTTTGATAGCATCAACAAAGGTTTTAGGTTCAACTTTTGATAACAAACACAAATTTACTTACTTATGTGTCTTAGCAAGCTTTATCCTTGTCTGCACACCTTCATCCTTATCTCCAATGATCTAATCTACTAGGTGGTTCTTTTGAACATACTTTGCTAGAGTCTTAGGCATCTTCTCTGGTTCTTGTTCCTTTTCTTCTTTCACTTCTTCTTCATCTTCAATGCATGGAAAGATATCAAATACGAAGTCCTTTGATTCTTGTGAGATCTGATACAAGTCTTCATTTACCTTGACATTTGTGCTTTTAATCATCTTTTCCAACCTCTTGTTGTAGCATCTATAAGCCTTACTTCTGGTTGAGTAGCCAAGAAAGATTCCTTCATCACTTTTTGAATCAAACTTTCCTAAGTCTTCTTCATCTCTTCTGATATAACATTTGCTGCCAAAGATCCATAAGTATCTGACAGTGGGAGGTCTTCCATACTATAGCTCATAAGGGGCCTTAGTATTATTGACTCTTAGTTGCACTCTGTTTGTTAGATAGACAACAGTATGAACTGCTTCCTTCCAATACATATCAGGCAAATCTGCATCTTTCATCATTGCCCTAGACATCTCTTGCACAGTCCTATTCTTCCTTTCCACTACCCCATTTTACTGAGGGGTCCTAGGAGCTGACAAATGTCTCCTAATACCATGATCTTCACAAAATATTTCAAATTCATTTGAAGTAAACTCACTTCTTCTATCAGACCTCAAACATTTGATCTTAGCATCTGCTTCATTCTCAACCATAGCTTTGAACACCTTAAATTTATCAAGGGCATCTTGTTGAATCTTTACTCTTGTAGGGCCACATAGATCAGTGTGAATCAGCTCCAATGGCTTTGAAGAAGAATACTCCTTGCTTTTGAAACTTGTCTTTCTCTGCTTTCCCATTTGACATTCCCTACATACTATGTTTGTAGGCTTGATTATCTTAGGCATGTCTCTTACTGCATGAGTAGAATTGATCCTTACTGTATACACCTAAAAATGGATAAGTTGAATTAAATAAATATTTAATATTTATTTTATTCTCGTTCCTCTATCAATGAATAAATTCACTAATTTATTTATATGATTCACATCATCATAATTCTGCAACAAATCAATTTATCAATTATTCTAATGTCATCCCTAATTAAATAATTCTAAATTATTTAATCAATCACCATATCCCAAAGTCAGAAGTCCATAATTCAACATCATCCAATCCACCTCACAATCCACCTCATCATGTTGCACAGATAATTAAATATTTTAATATTTAATTATCTATTTATCCTCACCCACATATCCTATTATTTCTCCAACCATCCCTATTCTCATGAGCATGGCCTCTCCATGTCATCTTGGTCAAAAGACACCTTGAGACACTTGTCCCATAAGTCCCTATATTCCTTCCAACCATCCTACAAACAAGGTCTCCTTCTTTGACCTTCACTCTACGGTCTTGGTGAGCCTTGTGACATGTGGCCTCATGTCACACCTTTCTCTCCACCTTGTCAAGGTGAGAGGAACATCTTCCATATTTTTCTCCCTCATCCCAACCAATTCGATCTCCACCATACATATCACAAGACTTCTTCTCCACCATTCAGATTGTGACACTTGGAATTGGCCCCTCCTTGGCCTATAAAAGGAACCCTCATTCCCTCATTTCAAGAATCCAAGAGCTTCTGTAATCTTACGCTGCAGAAATTCTACCAGCGTGCCTTTGGCAAAGTATCCTCATTGCACTTGCATAATCTCATTATCATCACAATCATCCAATCATGTCTCCATATCTCCATTATCCATCTTCATAGAGTTGCATTGTTAGTTTAATCTTCATTGCATTATCCATCTACAACCATTCTCTTATTGTCATCTTCAACAACAAGGAAGTACATACTTTTGAGAGCTCAACTCATTCATAAGATCGATACGAGATAGGCAACAATGGATGCTACGAGGTGAATCGGTCTACGAAGGTAATATCTTAGTTTATTGTATTTGCATCAATTTCATTGAGCCATTAGATAGTAAGTAGTTTAATATTGTTGTTCATATTTCCACTAACATTTTTGGCACCCACCATGGGGCTTAGCCTCATTTTTAATCTCCATTTGAGTGTTTTTGTGAAGCTACTGTAGTGACAGGTGGTTTTGGTGCATTCACATTCTAGTCCTGCGCATTCACAGATTCCTGCCGCACATTCATCTTTCTATGCATTCACTCCATCTTTCCACGCATTTACCTCTTTTTACTGTGCATCCATGATTTTGCGTATTTACCTTGCAATCCTGCACATTTACAACATATTCCTGTGCATTCGTGATTCTATGCATTTGCTCTGCAGTGCTGCGCATTTACAATCTGTTCCTGCGCATTCATATTCTGACAGAAAGTTGTGTTGCTTTGCAAAGATTTTCTATACTAATTCTTCTTACAAGTGTAGGATCTTAGTTTATTCATTTAAGCTACATCATAAATTCATCTAGATTTAATTAGGGGGAAGTAATTTGACATCTTCATTCAAATTTTCACCTAGATCTAATTAGGAGGAAGTAAATTGTACTATTGCATTACAACTCACACATAGTCCCAACCTAGGTGGATAAAATTGAACAAATTTTTCATTTTGTTATCTTTCACTATGAACTCTCATTTAGCTTAAATAGGGGAAAGTAATTTTGTTTGATTCTTCAACAACAATCTTCACATAGATTTGTTTAGGAGGATAAAATTAACCATCTTTTTAAATTTTTTGCTATCTTGTTAATTTCTTGTGCTTGGTAGAGTAAAACACACTTAGTTTTAACTCTAGGAAAATAAAGAACCAGTGTATCCTATGTTTGAAAATGGTGATAGGACTATGCTCTCCCCTTTTTGGGTGATCAAAATGCCAAACTCATCATTTTATTTGTGTAACCTTTAGAAGAGGCTTGCCCTTGAGATTTCTTTTCTTCCAAGTGGGACGACCTCGAGCGGTAATGGGCTAAAGCCAAGCCACTTCCAAGCCACTTTAAATAAATTGTGTTTGTGATGAAAGGTACAAACAACGGGTGCTGCTGTATTATACCAACAAAAGTTTCCCATAGTACCCTTGTAGTGCGTTTAACTCTATTGAGCCTAACCTCTTCAGACTAGGAAACCTCCATAACGGAGCGAATTACCGCATGTATAACCACCCAAACAGATGCCCAAACTAAAAGCCAATTATTTTAGAAAGCCAAAAACCCCTATTTGTTGACGCAGGAGGTTGGACCTCTAAAGCCATCTAATGTCATTCACTCATTTAGTGCGTAGACAGAAAATCCAACTCTTAGGAGGGATTGTAACTTGGTATGTGTGAGAAGTGCGTGCACTGTAAGGGGGAGCCAGTGCTACCAAGTTACTAACTGTCTGCCTTTATGTAAGTGGCTGGAGTAAAATCCAAGTTGGAATTTGACAAATATTGCCCTTGCCATCCTTAGGATTGTACTTGTTTGTTTTAAATTTATCAAAAAATGTATCAAATAACCATGGAAACCTCTTGTTTACTATACTTTCTAGCAATAAATTGAGTCAAGACAATACCACAAACTTTAGAGCAACTTAGGAAAATGTGTAAAACAAAACAAACTGACAAACTGAGACAAAAAGCAAAATTTCTGCAGTTTTGCACATACATCAAATCTTGTTACGCATACACTAAATCCTGCTACACATTCACTGTTACTGCACATTTACAACATATTCCTGTGCATTCACACCATATTGCTGCGCAAACACAAAACTGTGCATACAAACCATAGAACTATGCATTAACAATACAGTCCTATGCATACAGACATGCGCATCCATCAGGCAAAGCTGCACATTTACCATTTCTTCCTGCGCATTTGACACTGTGCATCCACAACAAAGAGTTGTTCTATACATTTTGAGACAAAAGTGAAACCATTTTTGGATACTCTTTTTGCTCTAGTATACACTTGGAAAATAAATTCAACCTTGTAGACTCACCTTCATACCATTATCTTACTATCCAAACACATCAAACCAAACCAAAACTTGCATCAAGGCATAATTGATACTCTACCAAATTCAAACAATATCTAGCTAGTTTCATAACAGGATTCCAATCATCCTTCACGTTGAAACTATACTTGTGTATCTTGATAAAAGAATAGTCTACATCAATAGTGGAGATCATCTATCCCTATTTTGACTACCTTCTATATCAACACTTCAATTGGTATTACCACTATAGCTCAAGAACACATTGTTTGGACAACATAGAATCAATATAAAACCTTAGCAAAATCAATTCTAAACATATCCAATCAAGTTCACCTCATATCATATCATATCAAAACATCAAACCAAGTCCACCAAGTCTCACAAGATCTAACTTCACCCACATCTCAAACTTGCATGGTTCAAACTAGGTCCCAAGTGAAACAAAAGCAAAAAATGGATTCCATTCACAATAGTGGGCACGATTCTGATGAAGAAGAAATCCTTAAATACCTCCAAGATCCAAAATTTCAAAAGATAATGGATAGATTCGTTGCCACGAATCCTCATAAAAATTTTCTTATGCTAGCTCAACAAAGCTAAGTTGCCCTCAGATTTTGATGTCTCAAATCTAAGAGAGATCAATTCCTCAAATGAAGCTGAGTCTTCAAAAGATGGCTCCAAAAATGACAAAGATGGCTCCAAAAATGACAAAGATGCCTCCAAAACTGACAAAGATGCTTCTAAATCAGAAAAGGCTAAGGATACACCCAATCCCTTGGACACATTAACAACACAAATCCAAGCCTTGCAACAATAGTTGGTGGACATCCAAAGTGGGACAACCACAAAGCACTACTCCATTGAGGATATCTCACCTTATCCGTTAGATAAATCTTTGCTCATGATACCTTTTCCCTCCAGGTTTGAGTTTCCAAAATTTGACAAATATAGAGGAAAAGGTGATCCAAGAGATCATATAAGGGAATTTAGTGCCGCAT
This sequence comes from Cunninghamia lanceolata, assembly GCA_027924645.1. Classification (NCBI taxonomy): domain Eukaryota; kingdom Viridiplantae; phylum Streptophyta; class Pinopsida; order Cupressales; family Cupressaceae; genus Cunninghamia; species Cunninghamia lanceolata. The sequence continues at coordinate 609,815 of BSBN01000936.1, read as the reverse complement.
GCCTAGAAGTCGCACACAACAAAACATATCTTATATGACTATTCCTAAGAAGCTTAGAAGGACAAGCTATGGAGTGGTTCTCATGCCTACCTCCTGGCATCTGCACTTTTGATGAACTAGTAGACAAATTTGTGACACATTTCTCATACAATATCGAACATGAAATCTCCATGTTTGATCTTTGTAATACCAAACAAAAAGGGGGAGAATCCTTCGCCTCTTTCCTACAAAGGTGGAGACAACTTGCAAGCAAGTGTCCCTACCACATGCCGGAGAAGCAAATGATAGAAATGTTTGTTCACAATCTATCCACAGAACTAAGCTATCAAATCCAAATACAATGTACAACTACTTTTAGTAAGGTCATTGAAATGGGGCTACTCATCGAGAAAGCCTTAATAGCAAAGGGGCAAATTAAGTTATACAAAGACACCCCTAGTTCAAGCAACAATGCAGACACATCACGATTCTGGACTAAGAACAAACTCATTGTGAATGATGGTGTCGCGGATGCTAAATATGTGGTGCAAAAACAACCGATCTTCAATCTATCAAACCCGCAAAACAACACACCATCCACCAAGCCTCAAGGCAATGAACAAAGACCAACAAACTTTCCTCCTAGAAGAAAGTTCACACCCCTTGGGGAGTCACTCAAATCCATCCTTTGGAACTTAATAGGGGGAAACCTCATAACACTTCCACTGGTGTGAGAGTATGAACCAAAATTTAAACCCTCTTGGTGGAGTGATTATGACTTTTGCAAATATCACAAAAGCAAAGGGCATAAAACTAATGTTTGTCAAAAACTCAAACATGTCGTTCAAGACTTACTTGATGAAAAATGGATATCAATTGAAGGACATACCTCTAATGATGAGCATATAGCATTCAAGAATCCTCTTCCTCACTATGAAAAAGGAGGACCATCCAACCAAAACAACAACGATGCAGACAAAGTAAACTATAATAATGTTTCTTACAAGTACACTGTTAATCATATCTCACAAAGTGATTCACACACCAATGTGATCACCATCAATAATAAGCCCGACTGTAATGTGACCACTCGTCATGGAAACATTACTTTACAAGGGGCTCCATCCAAATCATCCTCCACATCAAACCAATACATCATCCTTGACCAACTCCATAAAACACCTACCCACATATCCATTTTGGAGTTATTGCATCTATCCCCATCTCACAAATCCATCCTAGAGAAGGCACTCTTGGAAGCAACTGTTCCTACCAACCTTGCCCAAGAGCAATTCCAAGCTATGGTGGGTCATCTAACCACACCCCACTTTTTGTATTTTAATGAAAAAGATGACATGCCTATCACTCAACCACACAACACATCCCTCCACATCAAGGCCCAAATCCACAAACACTAAATAAAATGGGTCCTAATAGATGGAGGGGCTAGTTTAAACATATGCACGTTAAAGTTAATCCTTGCATTGGGTTTTTTAGAAAATGTCGTTGATCCTAAAAAGAAAATAACTATCAAGGCATATGAAGAAGAAGAGAGAACTTCCAAAGGAACTGTGGTCTTGCCGATACGAGTTGGGCCAGTAGAGAGAGATGTTGTGTGCCAAGTTCTAGACATGGAGCTAGCATATAACATTCTTCTAAGTAGACCTTGGATCCATGCGATGAAGGTTGTTCCATCAACATACCATCAATGTATCATGTTCCCACACAATGGCCAAGAAATTACCATACAAGGTGATCCTGATCCATTCCAGTATTGCAACACCATCTAATCAAAACCCAATGGACAAGAAATTACCATACAAGGTGATCCTGATCCATTCCAATATTGCAACACCATCCAATCACAACTGGAAGTTGTAATCCCCACCAATCGAGCAGCTTCCTCTTCTTCAAACCATGTGGATCCAAGTTCTCTAGCTTCTACCTCCAAAACATCAGAGCTTAAAGTCAAAGCCAAAGACAAGGGTGTTGGAGAGTATGTCATTGAGCAATCTTTTTGTCTAGCACAGTTGCCTATATCACCAAAATCCTATGGAAAGCCATCCATGAACAAGGCCAAGTCATTGGAGACTTCTAAGGGTCCTTTCATTAGATGGGGAAACCTATCGGATGAGAGTGATGAAAAATATGTCTTACATTGGATTTACAAAGATGAAGATAGTGAAACCACACCAAATGACCATCAACCTAAGATACCCACTAAACAAGATGGTCAAGGGTTTTCTATTTTACAAAGGATGGGATATGAAGGACATGGTCCCATCGGATTAAGGAAAGATGGTCTCATAGAACCAATCCAACCCTCTACCTCCACAACCTGAGACACTACTAGGTTGGGATACAAGGGTAAAGAGAAGATAAAAGGTAAAGAGAAACTCAAAGCAAAAGACTGAGAAACAACTACCACTAACCTAGTGGAACAAATTCACTGCTTACAAGAAGCTAGTGAAACAGATTCCAATGAGTATGAATGGGATAGCCTCTTAGAAATGTCTTGTGAAGACAAAGGAGTTGACGTGGTTCAACAGTATAGATCTACTCACACAACGCATGAGGGACAAGGCTCCAAGGCTAGATCGCTAGAGTTTGATCCACAATATGACGAAAGTGAACTTCATGAGGAGAGTACGATGTCACACTTGACAAACCAACTTGAGGAGAGTACCATAATAGACCTTGTCAATACCTCTACCTATTCAAACGACTCTTCCATTCTAACCATCACCAGCCTTGAACCATATCAACTTGATGACCCATTACCCTTAGTGCATCCTGAACTCATAGACTGGGATTTGCAGGACACTACCCCTAAGCTAGATACTTTCCAAAATGACAATGCTATCATCGATTATCTAGAACTTAGAAATCAACTACTCGTAGGGGATCACAAAACTGGCTACACCATAGAACTCAATGACAAGGATTATTTTGGAGAGAGTGCCAAGACTTTCAGTCATAAAAATGTGAAAATAAAAGATAGATCTAATGGTGAAAATTGCTCTACGGCAGCGTTAGATCGTGAAAATAGTAAAAAAATAAAAGATGTATCCGACGGTGAAAACCTCTCTGAGGTGCCGAAGGATGAAAGGCTTGACATTCTTCCCAATCTGACACATCAAGAGAGGTCCTCAATTCTGATCAAACTAGCATAACCTATAAGCATTGGAATAGAAGACAACCCAAGGATAATCCATATGGCACAATCGTTATCTGCACAAGAAAAGCTAGAATTCACCAAACTCTTCAAGTGGAAATAGATTAACTTTGGTTGGTCATATACGGATATGCCAGGATTGGATCCAAACCTTATAATGCATCATTTGTCACTAGCTCTAGGACCTAAGCCTACCAAATAAAAACTTAGGAAGATGCATCCACATATCTGTTGGCAAGAGACACTATATGGATTCATGGTTGTTGTCATTGATGGCAACAAAGGTCATCCCACATATCCGCAAGTCATGATATGTCTCTACCGGAAGTCAGATTGAAGATTGTGGTGGTCCGGTGAACAAGAACAGAGCATGTGGCAAGGTCCGACAGATTGGTCCGGATCTCTCAGAGGAAGTGTCTTGGTGCAGTGCGGATCTGGGGAAGTCAAGAGGACTATCTTGAGTAGTATATTCCAAGGATTTAGCCTCCGGAGATGGACAAGGAAAAAGATATGAATAGTTGAGTACCGGATTCCTGAGAGACAGTGAAAACAGAGGAAGAACTGACTGACTGAGTATCAAACTACTTTCCGGATGTGTTACAGATGATGATAAAGGTTGCGGAGGCATGAATCATGTTTGGCCGACATAATTGATGATATCTACAAGTATATGCTTGATCCGCATTGCTTGGTGAGCAAGGATTCAGCCGACAGAACTAAGTTTGTAAGAAACTAGACTGTTCCGGATGCCGACTAGAAAGATGATGAAAGTACTTGTGCGGATATATATAGAGGATGGATTTAGTGGTAAAAGGTGAGAATGTATGTGAGGATATGCGAACAAGTCCAGAGTAGAGCAGAAGTAACAAGAAAGATCCGGTATGAGGACAGCAGACTAAAGAACAGAGGAAAGATGAAGTGCAGCAGATCAGTATACTGAACCTAACCGGAACTGAACTCCAGCATATGCAGATGCTTCCAATCAGTTCAAGACTGTGATTCTAATCACTTTGTAAGACAGTGTGTCTTCTTGTAGGCAGTGAGCCTCTTGTGAGCAGTGTGCTCGGGCAGTGAGCCCTAATTGGCAAGTGCCATTTTTGTAATTTCCTATTCTTCTAACAGAGAATAATTCTTGGGTTAATCACCCCGTGGTTTTCTCCCTTAACAGGGTTTCCACGTCAAAAATACTGTGTCATGTGTTTCTTATTTCATGGTTTATGTTTTGTGTTTGATTTTATGCTGCTTCAATTAAAAGGAAAGTTTAATAAGGGAAATAATTAGATAACTGATTCACCCCCCCCCTCTCAGTTATCAACAATTGGTATCAGAGCCAAGTTCCTCCTAATAGAGCCTAACAGCTTGAGGAAGATCTGGGATTTCAAATGGATGCATATGGTTTAAGGGAGCAACTCAAGACTGCCCTTGAGGATCTTGAACAGTCAAATTCTGAAGTCAGTGAATTAAAGGAAAGACTCAAACAGGCTGATGAATTCATGAGAGAATTAAAAGACAAATTAAGTCTCTCTATGAAAAAGAGAAAGGAGCTGCTTCAACAGTTGGCAAGACAAAGTGAAGAAAGCAATACAAGTGAGGAATTGACTGAGCAAACCAAGTTATGTGAAAAGTTATCAAAAGAAGTCATTATGTTAAGACATGAAATGGAATCAGGAACTATAAAGTTTACTCAAGAGATTGAAGAAAAAAGAAAGGCTGAAGACAATCTAAGACAATCTCTTAAAGAAAAATCAGAAGAATGCCACCAGATGGACAGGATTATCAGACACCTTGAATCTGATCTTGAAGATTCCAAAGATAATGAAGGAAAACTTGAGGATCAAATTGCCTCTCTCAAAAGAGACCTTCAAACAGCAAATGAATATAAAGAGAAATTCAAGATAAGTTCTGCTCAACTTGAAGTTCTTCTTGGAAGTCAAAAGAGGACAGATGACAAGTATGGCTTGGGATATGAGAAAGGAGAAAGCTCCGGATCCGGTCAGAAGAATCTTGGATCAGAAAATCCAAGGAGCAGGCCTAGAAGACCTCCGGTAAGACAGCCAAATGCTCAAAAATATCCATCCTTCAATGGATACTGCCACAGCTGCAACCATTTTGGTCACAAAGCTAATCAGTGCAGAATGAGAATGAATCAGATTAATTCATCCTTCTCCGGACAGTGCTTCAACTGCAAAAGGTATGGACACAAATCCCATGAATGCAGAATTATGCAAGTAAACAAATCATTCAAAGGTAGATGCTTTACATGTAATAGAGTAGGTCATATGGCTAATCAATGCAGATCAAGGGGATATCAGTTAAATATGCAAAGAAATGTTATTTGTCAAATCTGCAATAGGTCCGGTCATAATGCTAAAGTCTGCAGAAACAAGAATCCGGACAAAAGAGGTCCGGTGTATAATCAGAATCAAGACAAGGGTAAACAAAAGATGAATGCGGATGAAGTTAGGAATCAGATGAGCAAGATTTGGGTGAAGAAAAGCTCAGAGAATGTAGAGGTTGGATCCGCACCAGATTCTGGTGCTGATATTTCTTCCGGAAATTAAAAAGTGAGCTCAGGCTCAGGGGGAGACTCAAAGAAGATTCTGTTCCCCCAGCCAAACAAGTTGTGCCGGATGTGGCACAAGATGCGGATTAAAGGGTTTGTAGATATAAGTCCTAAGATGCTTCAGTCAAGTTTTCAGAGGTCCGCATGGAGTTATGAAGAAGCTGTGTTCGATTAAGTTAGACCTGTTCAGGGAGGTGCTCCGGTATGATAAAGGATTAAAAGGTCCGGAGAGATCCGGAAGTGCACGATCTTGTCTTGCGGATTGGACAGAGTGTTTGGGATGTTCTTGTAATATGTTACCTAGATTTATTCATGATTTAAAGATTCGGATGATATTCAGTGATCAGGACTAATCCGGGATACTCCAAGCTGTCCAGACATGGTAAACCGGAATAATGCAGGTGAAGCATTTATTGCAGACAGATATTAGGGTTTGCGAAGCAATATAAGGGATTTCTCAAAAGTTATCTGCTCATTCTACACTTGAGAAGAAGCGAATAGTGGAGCTCTGCAACAAGGTTCATCAAGCACACCAAGGATCTCCTGCCGAAGCTATTGCATAAAGAAATCAATCCAACCACTCCGTGCAAACCGAAGGCGCATAAGGTATTCTTCGTTTTTCATTGCCTCACTGCAAATCTTTGAAGAATGGCTACTCCAAACATAGTTAAGATCTCTGATAGACCTCGCCCCTCATTCAAGAAACATCCCTACAAATCGTTGGAGGTAGATCCACTAGGAGCCTTCTCTAGTGTTCCCCACGGAGTCTTACATACTGAAGATATTAGGGTTTACATACACGCAAACATTGAGGAATTTGGGGAATTCAAATTAAGAGACCTCTATCACAAACAACTGATAGATAATGCTTTTGAGCTCAAACCAGAGTATAAGGGTATCCAGAAGAAACAGTTTGAGCAATTCATTCATTTCCCTAGCTTTGAAGAAGATGAATGGGTCCGGTATGTACTGAGCAGGATGCATGACAACTTCCTTTGGCTAGATAGACCCTGTAAGATCACAAAAGAAGCAATTAGAGCAGTAACTGGTCTATACTCTTCCGGGGGGGTACCTATCCTCAAATCTGTCAAGAACAACGTTGTAACTGAGGCCACCGGATCAAAATATGATAAGAGGGCAATGACCATTGAAGATATTTCGGATCCGGATATCAAATATGCATCAATGATAATAGGATACAAGATCTATCACTCCAGCAGGGAGAATTCTGTATCCGGAACTGCAATATACACAGCATATGAAATGCTAAGAAAGAATGCAGATTATGATCTTTGTGAACTACTACTAAGCCAATTGATGGAAAATGTACAGAAAATCAAGAAAGACAAGAAGAACTCCTTTAAGTATGGTACTCTCATTGTATGTCTATTCTTTTACTTCATGAATGAGCTACCCGGAACAAGTGGATGGGTATGGCAGAATGACAAACCTGTTGCAGTCCAGATAAGAGACTATTTGCATGGACTTGGGGATGCAAAAGCGAGAAATACAGCTCTATGGGGATACTTCAAAAACTTTCAGAGCATGATGCAAGCAAGAGAGAGAATTCCCCAGTCACTCATTGAGAAATACAAGGACTCAGTATGTTTTATGGTTGACACTGATCAGTGCCTAATGGAGGCAGTGGAGCCAAGGACTGTCTGGATCATGCCCATGGGGTATGAAGTTGATGAACAGATAGTAGAGCTGCATGTTCAACACATGCTAAGTCAGCCCAAAGATCCTAAGGCAGAAAGGTTTGGAACCTTTGAGGAGCTGAGCGTGAAATTACATGTAGAACTCAGGGAACCTGAGATTAAAAGAAAAGTGAGAAAAGAAGTAGAGCACATTGCTCAAGGCCTAGGCATCTCAAAAGAGGCACTTGATGCCAGCCGGGAAAAGAGGAGAAAGGCTGAGGAAGAAGAGAAAAGCAAAGAAAGTGCTCCGGTTGAAACCCCCACCCGGACCAGATCATCAAAGAGATCTGCACCTTCCACAACCAAAAGCTCAAAACCGGAAGTCCAGGCATCCGGTAAAAGATCCAAGACAAAAGCATCAAGGGCTTATGAAAGCCAAAAGGATGAAGAGGAGACAGAATCAGATGAAGGAGTAAGAGAAGTAAAGAAACAGAAAAAGAAAGGATCCGGTAAGCCCTCCACAGGCCAAGACAAGGAGGAAATGGCAGAGGTAACTGTTGAAAAGCCCACTCTGTCACTAGAGAGCATAATCAAGTCGGTCACGGTGGATGGAAACCTTCAACCAATGACTGAATCCTATGATGACTTCAGTGAGGCAGACCAAAAGACTCTGCAGGAAGCCACAGTTAAATATCTGAACACATACAATAAGGCTTTCATTGAGATCATATCTCTCATTCCTAAAAGCCTAGAGAAGGAAATGGAAGTAAGAAAAAATAATGCTCATGCCAAAGATCTTGAGATCCGGGAGCAGATAGCTATTCAGCTATATCCTCAAATTGATCCCAAGACAATGAACATGATCTTCAAGGACTGCAGAGATGAGTTCAGAAGTAAAGCCAGGATGAATCAGCTCATGCTTGGTGAGACTGACAAAGTGGCACAAGAGACAGAAGAGATCCTCCGGAAGGCCTTCAAAAGGTTCAATCTTCCTGTTGTAGAGGACTTAGGTGCAGAAACAGCTGCTGATTTGGAATCTTCTGTTCCGGAAGAAGTGAGCCATGAACAGACAAGTGAGGACTTGGGACCCTCTGCTCCAGAAGAAGTGGCCCATGAACAAGCAAGCATCTCTCCTCCGGTGTCCCCTACAGTCTCCGGATCCAAAGAAGAAGAGCAATTGCAGGAGAAGGAAGCAGTGGTGACAGACAAAGAGGTTGACAGTTCTAAGACTGCAGAAGAAAAGAAACATCTGTCTCCGGCAAGAGACACTGCACAAACTGTTCAACAATTTTTGAGCAAAGAAACTCTAGAGATTGATGAACCGGAGCTTCTAAAAGGTCCATTTGATTTTGACTCCCTCTCTCCGGTACAAACAATGAAGATAGCTTCATTTGCAAATGCCAAGGCAAATGAAAAGCTCCTGAAGTCTCATATGGAAGACTGTGAGTTGATAGAGGCTGCTTCCGGAGTACTTGTAAAGATCATGCCATCAATCCAAATAGATCCGACAGCCTCCACTTCCGGTAATCTAAAAACCTTAGTCAGCAGTATTGATACACATTTTAATTCTCTAGAAAAATCAGCTGAAGACAAGGTCCGGAAGGAATTTTTGGATAAGAGATTTTCTGAAATATTAGATTTAATCTCTAAGGATAGGAAGATTGTAAGCATTGGAATAAAGAGCTTAGAAAATGCTCTTAAGGATGGCGGGGACATCTACAAATTTTGTATATCTTGGTCAAAGGCAACAGCAGCAATTGACAAGAAAATAAAAGAGGAACAGGACAAGCTTCAAAGCTTATCTCAAAGTTTTGATCCTCTCTCTTCCTCTATAATAAATCAAGAATGTCAGACTATTGCAGTCTTGAATGAAATAAAGAATCTTGAGAAGGAGAGGAAGAACATTACCAACCGGATGGGAGAACTTAGAAGGATTATAGTCCCTAAGTTGGAAACGATGCATGAGGCCATCAGTGATGCCCAGACCACCGCCCATACAAAAGATCCGACAGATCTTAGGCGGGCAGAAGCTTTTGCATTTTTGCTGAGTGGTCACATTTCAATCCTGGACAGAATGAAGCTTAGTTGGGCTACTGAAATGGTTCAACTGCAGACATCCTTTGCAGACATTCTGCAGTATATGTGAGTATGTAAATATGCGGCTATATATAGAAATTTTTTGAAAATTTTGGTGTGCGGACCCTACCCTTTGCCATTGATGTCAAAGGGGGAGTGAGGAGCAGTGAAAAATGAGGAATCCAACTCAGGGGGAGTTCCGGAAATTGTATATAAAGACAGAGCATCAGCAAAGGGGGAGCATAGTATAAACACTTAGTCATTTTTCACTAAGTGTTGCCATCAATGCCAAAGGGGGAGATTGTTGGCAAGAGACACTATATGGATTCATGGTTGTTGTCATTGATGGCAACAAAGGTCATCCCACATATCCGCAAGTCATGATATGTCTCTACCGGAAGTCAGATTGAAGATTGTGGTGGTCCGGTGAACAAGAACAGAGCATGTGGCAAGGTCCGACAGATTGGTCCGGATCTCTCAGAGGAAGTGTCTTGGTGCAGTGCGGATCTGGGGAAGTCAAGAGGACTATCTTGAGTAGTATATTCCAAGGATTTAGCCTCCGGAGATGGACAAGGAAAAAGATATGAATAGTTGAGTACCGGATTCCTGAGAGACAGTGAAAACAGAGGAAGAACTGACTGACTGAGTATCAAACTACTTTCCGGATGTGTTACAGATGATGATAAAGGTTGCGGAGGCATGAATCATGTTTGGCCGACATAATTGATGATATCTACAAGTATATGCTTGATCCGCATTGCTTGGTGAGCAAGGATTCAGCCGACAGAACTAAGTTTGTAAGAAACTAGACTGTTCCGGATGCCGACTAGAAAGATGATGAAAGTACTTGTGCGGATATATATAGAGGATGGATTTAGTGGTAAAAGGTGAGAATGTATGTGAGGATATGCGAACAAGTCCAGAGTAGAGCAGAAGTAACAAGAAAGATCCGGTATGAGGACAGCAGACTAAAGAACAGAGGAAAGATGAAGTGCAGCAGATCAGTATACTGAACCTAACCGGAACTGAACTCCAGCATATGCAGATGCTTCCAATCAGTTCAAGACTGTGATTCTAATCACTTTGTAAGACAGTGTGTCTTCTTGTAGGCAGTGAGCCTCTTGTGAGCAGTGTGCTCGGGCAGTGAGCCCTAATTGGCAAGTGCCATTTTTGTAATTTCCTATTCTTCTAACAGAGAATAATTCTTGGGTTAATCACCCCGTGGTTTTCTCCCTTAACAGGGTTTCCACGTCAAAAATACTGTGTCATGTGTTTCTTATTTCATGGTTTATGTTTTGTGTTTGATTTTATGCTGCTTCAATTAAAAGGAAAGTTTAATAAGGGAAATAATTAGATAACTGATTCACCCCCCCCCTCTCAGTTATCAACAATATCGCACTCCTAGTGAAAGAAGAACTGAAGAAGCTACTAGATGTTGGATTTATCAGACCCATCAACTATTCAGAATGGATTTCAAACATTTTCCCTATATCAAAATCTGATGGAAGGATTAGAATTTCCAATGACTTCAGAGATTTGAACAAGGCTTGTCCCAAGGATGACTTTCCTCTGCCCAACATCGACATCATTATAGATCTAATAGTAGGGCACACTATGTTGTCACTAATGGATAGATTTTTTGGCTATAATCAAATCAAAATAGCACCAAAAGATCAACACAAGACCGTATTCACATATACATGGGGTACCTATTGTTGGTGCGTCATGCCATTTGGACTGAAAAATGCGCGGGGAACATATCAAAGGCCCATGACTACAAGCTTTCATGACATGATGCACACCATCATGGAAGATTATGTAGATGACATCCTAGCCAAGTCAATTACCAGAGAAGGACATCTGCAGGTCTTAGACAAAATCTTCACAAGACTAGAGCAATTTAATGTATGGTTAAATCCAAAAAAGTGTTTTTTTAGAGTCACATCTAGTAAACTCCTTGGATATATCGTATCAACTAATGGAATAGAGGGGGACCCGACCAAGGTAAAAGCAATCATGGAAATGCCGCCACCTAAGAATCTAAGTTAGTTGTAGTCTCTACAAGGAGAGTTGTAGTCCATCAGAAGGTTTATCTCTCAACTAGCAGATAAGTGTCATCCATTCACACATCTGTTACACAAAAACATTCCATTCAAATGGGATGACATGTGTGAGCAAGCTTTTCAACATCTAATGGAATATCTAATGAACCCAGTAGTCTTGATGCCACCAATTCAAGGTAAGCCACTGCTACTCTACATCTCAGCTACACCAACAGCTCTTGGAGCTCTACTAGCACAAGAAAACCACAAAGGAAAGGAGCAAGCAATTTACTACATCAGCAGGACACTAGTAGGTTACAAGCTGCAGTATACACCAATTGAAAGAGCATGCCTTGTAATTGTCTTTGCTTCACAAAAGTGGAGACACTACATGCTCTCTCACTCCATCAAGCTAGTGGCGAAGATTGATCCATTAAAATACCTACTCAACAAAGCTACCCTAACAGGTAGAATATCTAAATGGGTCATGATACTCAGTGAATTTAACATCGAGTATGTAGATAGAAGAGCAATAAAGGGGCAAGTCATTGCAGATCATCTAGCGGATGCACCTTTGACAGATGACAACCCATTAAGCTTTGAATTTCCAGATGAGTCTATCTTCAACATCACTACCACAACCTAGAAACTCTACTTTGATGGGTCATATATTCAACATGGATCTAGAGCAGGAATCTTGTTGGTAACACCAAATGGAGATACAATCCCTAAGTCATACGGACTTCTATTTCCATGTACCAACAATGTAGCTGAGTATGAAGCACTGGTTATCGGCATAAAGATGGCAGTAGATTGGAAGGTCAGGGAACTTCATGTGTATGGGGACTCACAACTCATCCTTAATCAAGTAAATGATGATTATCAAACTAAGGATGAGAAGCTGATACCATACAAGCATATGGTGGATGACTTCAAGGAATATTTTGTTGTGATATCCTTCAAGTAGATACCAAGATTGGAAAACAAAGCAGCAGATGCAATGGCTACTATTGCATCCCTCCTTGACATGCCTAAAAATCATTCTCATTATGAGTTCTTGGTGGAGCCAGTCTCCCATCTTGCTTATGAAATCCTAGAAACTAGCACCATTTACCACATTGTAGGGTCTGATTCTTGCTTATACAGAAAAGTTTACACCTATCTAAAAGAGAATATCCTACCACCTGACCTATCAAACAAATAGAAACAAACATTCATACGCCAAGCATCTTGATATACTATCATCGCAAACACCTTGTATTGATGAGGTTTAGATGGTACTCTCCTTAGGTGTTTGGATAGTGAGGAATATCAGACCACTTTGAGTGAAGTACATGAAGGAATATGCGGGACACACTCTAGTGGTCCTACCTTGGTGAAGAAGCTCATGCATCTCAGGTACTATTGGCTGCGCATGGAATTTGACTCCTATCATTTTGTCAAATGGTGCAAGAAATGCTAGATTCACGGTAATCTGATACATGTACCCACTCAAGAATTGCAACCCTTAACGACACCTTGGCCCTTTTGCTAATGGGGACTTGATCTAGTAGGCAAGATTCACCCTTCATCCTCCAATGACCACAAATTCATTGTAATATCCACTGAGTATTTTACAAAGTGGATTGAGATCATTCCATTAACCAATGTCATAGGTTAATAGATATCCTCTTTCATCCTCAACTACATCATATGCAGATATGGTATTCCATTATCCATTGTCACAGACAATGGACGACCTTTCAAGAATTAGAATATGAAAGAACTCTATGATAAATTCCGCATTCAACATCTCTTCTCCACTCCATACTACCCGCAAGGTAATGGCCAGGCTGAGGTATCGAACAAAACTATCCTGAAGATACTCAAAAAGACTGTCGATGATGCTGGCTGTGACTGACATATGCAATTGAACCCCACTCTGTGGGCCTATAGAACCATTATACGCACTCCCACATGTGTGACACCATACACCCTTGTCTATGGCTCTGAAGCCATCCTGCCTATAGAAGTTGAGTTACCTTCCCTCAATGTGTCGTTAAAGGGTCTCATAAATGATGAGGAATATAGAATATCTAGGCTCTAGGAGCTAGAGCTTCTAGAAGAATGAAGACAACATGCCTTTAACCATCTTAAGGCATACCAGTAGAGAATGTCAAGAAGTTATAATCACAAGGTCAAACCACGAGTCTTCCAGGTGGGTGACTTGGTTCTAAGAGAGAATCCAAGAAATCAACAAGATAGAGAGAAAAAGGGGAAATTTGAACCCAATTGGTTGGGTCCCTATGTCATAGTTGCTACCTATGGATCAAAAGCTTATTAGCTATCAACATCAGAAGGTGAACTGTTTGATGACCCCATCAATAGTATTCACCTTCTAAGGTTCTACACCTAAATAACCCCAATGCAAGGGATGTAAAAAAAATGGTGCAATAAAAAGCAAGTAGTGAAAACCTAGAAACAGGCGCTATTTGTGATAAACCGCTTACTCCATATTTTAGAAAAACCCAACCCACATCCATCTTTCCTACCATATCCATCAAATAACTACATCCATTCACAACCACCTAACGGTAACGTATCATAGCTTGGTGCTCTGTCACCCTTATCACCTTATCCAATAAGGTCATCCAATCTTATCATCCATCTTATCATTCTATCACAAGTCCATTGTTAGTATCACTAGTATCCCAAACTACATTGCCTCTGCGTTATCACATAGGCAAGGCCATCATTGATGGGCCTTCGAGGCTTCTCTTCCATCCGTATCCCTAATCCTATCGTAAACCTTTGCTTATCTTCCATTCATCCATTTACCAGTGTCAACCTTCAAGGTCAAACTACGTTGCCTCTACGTTTTCATGTAGACAAGGCCATCATTGATGAGCCCCCGAGGCTTCTCAACCCCTAGGTCTTTGGTCTACATAGTCCACCTAGAAGTGAACTACGTTGCCTCTATGTCGTCACATAGGCAAGGCCATTTATCAATGAGCCCCCGAGGCACTAGGTCAGTCGCTTAGGGCCCGTTTATTCATGTCTATTGTTAGTTCATCCATGATAAATCGATCCTTTACTTGACTGGGGGCAAATCCTTGACCTAGTTAGTGATTTAGATTTTTAAATGCTGCAACTCTAAAGATAACATATCAAATCATTGGTTTTGTCACTAGATGGCAAGCAACACAACAAGAAAGCTTTAAACACCATCTTGACAAAGAGACATCAAACTATATCTGACAACGCCAACTTGCCTAAAATTGTCAAACATGACTCTATCAGTTATTGCAAGAAAAATATATCTAGGGCAAGAAGGTTTAATGGTTTTTTAAGTCTTGTATCTTGATTTTGTTACTATGTTTCCTATGCTACTCAAGGATGTCAAAAACTAGAGGAGCTATGATGGGAGTATAATTATCTTATTTGTTTGTTGTTTGTGGGTTTATCTTTTTTAATGTGAAGCATTGTCTAAGGACATGATCAACATAGCGATCATTGAGGACATTAGAGGTCTAAACATGAAACAAGTGTGATCCTTGTTTGTTGATATGCAAGAAATACTCAGGTCATCTAGGTTCAATTTTGACTAGATGCTTGTATTAACTTGCTAAATCAAAATCTATGTAAGAGATACTCAGGTCATCATGGTTTAATTATACCTAGATGCTTGTATTTTCTTACAACATTTTAAAAACTTAATGATGAAAAAGTACTTCAAATACTTGTATACAAGATGACAGCCTCATTTATGCATGTTATGTTTCCATTTGATTTCATTTATAAGCATTTCATCTGTATCATTTTCCAAGTGGCTTAAGATCCAAGTCCTTTCTTTATCTACATCTATTTATCTACTCACCCTTTTCTCTCTTTTCTTTATCATCATCATCATTCATCTTGTTTGTTAACTTACCATTATCTTTCCTTGTCACCCTCACTCTTGAGTGGCTGGGGCATCACTAATCATCAATCTAATCATCAAAATCAATCCAATCATCAAATCAATTCAAGTCATTCCAAGCAATGATCCAAATGCAAGTCATCCTTAAATCATACCAATCGATCAATCAATCTTGTCAAATTATCCAATCGTAATCAATGGTCTTGATCCTAATCTTGTCATAAATTGAATCAATCAATCAATCATCATCATCAATGGGATATGTCTTTCTCGTGTCTTTGTGTTGATCTAGGGATATATCATTCCCCACAATGACAACACTATCATCAATCATTATCAATTAATCATTGGTTTACAGCTTGACAAGGGCAATACCTTGTTTTTTTTGTATCATTTGTGCATACTTGCTTGCTTGCTTATGTGTGTTATCATTTTATCTTTCATAACATATCATTCAACTCTTTCATCCATCCCTTACCTTGCATCCTCCATTTTTCTTAGCCATCCTTTATCATTCTTGTTCATCATGAGATCGTTCGCCATCCTTCTTCCAAAGTCCAACCCGACCAATCTCCCCAGGGGGCATCCTATCATCATCAAACCTGTACTAGGGACAAATTGGGGCATGTATCATAGTAAAGAAAATACTATTCTTTGAAACAACATGATAAAACACATTGTCTCAAAAAGGGGAAAAATGTATGCACCTAAAAATGGCTAAGTTGAATTAAATAAATATTTAATATTTATTTTATTCTCATTCCTCTCATATCAATGAATAAATTCACTAATTTATTTATATGATTCACATCATCATAATTCTACAACAATTCAATTTATCAATTATTCTAATGTCATCCCTAATTAAATAATTCTAAATTATTTAATCAATCATCATATCCCAAAGTCAAAAGTCCATAATTCCACATCATCCAATCCACCTCGTCATGCTGCACACAAAATTAAATATTTTAATATTTAATTATCTATTTATACTCACCCACATATCCTATTATTTCTCCAACCATCCCTATTCTTATGAGCATGGTCTCTCCATGTTATCTTGGTCAAAAGACACCTTGAGACACTTGTCCCATAAGTCCCTATATTCCTTCCAACCATCCTACAAACAAGGTCTCCTTCTTTGACCTTCACTCTATGGTCTTGGTGAGCCTTGTGACACGTGGCCTCATGTCACACCTTTCTCTCCACCTTGTCAAGGTGAGAGGAACATCTTCCATATTTTTCTCCCTCATCCTAACCAATTCGATCTCCATCGTACACATCACAAGACTTCTTCTCCACTGTTGAGATTGTGACACTTGGAATTGGCCCCTCCTTGGCCTATAAAAGGATCCCTCATTCCCTCATTTCAAGAATCCAAGAGCTTTTGTAATCTTACTCTGCATAAATTCTACCAGCGTGCCTTTGGAAAAGTATCCTCTTTGCACTTGCATAATCTCATTATCATCACAAACATCCAATCATGTCTCCATATCTCCATTATCCATCTTCATAGAGTTGCATTGTTAGTTTAATCTTCACTGCATTATCCATCTACAACCATTCTCTTATTGTCATCTTCAACAGCAAGGAAGTACATACTTCTGAGAGCTCAACTCATTCATAAGATCAATACAAGATAGGCAACAATGGAAGCTACGAGGTGAATCGGTCTACGAAGGTAATATCTTAGTTTATTGTATTTGCATCAATTTCATTGAGTTATTTGATAGTAAGTAGTTTAATATTGTTGTTCATATTTCCACTAACACTTACCATATTATCAAAATTATTGTGTCCCATTCTCTTGTACCACAACCAACACTCACTGGATTGAGCCAACAAACATGTTCTTCTATTTACCTCCTTCAGATGATAGATATCACCATATGTCTTGATACATTCTGCAACTAATTTTCCAGACCCTGCCTTCCTGATTTCATAGCCTTTGGAATAAAAGGTGAGATTATAACCCTTGCTACACATATGACTAACACTGAGAAGATTGTGTTTTAGCCCTTTGACATAGAGGACATCCTTAGTCCTATTCTTCCCATCAATAGTTATAACACATTTTCCACAGATTTGTGCTGACTCATCACCACCAAACTTGACAGCACCACCATCCCACTTCTCAAGGCTGATAAAATTCTCCTTGTCACTAGTTATATGATTTGAGAGACCACTATCAATTACTCAAGCCTTAGCTTCTTCTCTTGCATGAAAGGCAGCACATACAACCATTGATCTTTCATTGTTTTGGGCTGTTTGCAAGGCATCTATTTTCTCACATTTTCCAACATCATCTTTTTTCTCACCAACACTCAAGGCCATGGAAAGTGTTTCATCATTTGAATCATCATGATCCTCATCTTCTGAAGAACAACTTCTCTCTATGGAATATAGACTTCTCTTGAATTTGTCTCTCTTGTTACTACCCCTTGATTCTTTAAAAGGATATTTAGAAGCAACCTTTCCACAATTGAAACATTTGAAAGGTAACTTACCTTTGTATTTTCTAGTGCCTTTCTTCAGTCTTCTCCCAAAATTTGCTTCAACTTCATCAAAGCTCTCATCTTCATCTACAACTTCATCCTTTGTCTTGATACTGACTTTGAAAGTAGCTTCTTTCTTAGGAGCATCACTGCCAAACTCTCTCATTTCAAAGGCAGTAAGGGAACCAAACAATTTGTCTACAATGTATGTATCCAAGTCTGTATTCTCCTAAATGGAATATACCTTATGACTGTAAGATTTGGGAAGAGATCTCAAAACCTTATTCACAATTTCATCTTCTTTCACTTCTCCACCAAGACCTATGATGCCATAACCACTTCATTCACCCAGAGCATATATCGAGTAATGTCTTCATCCTCTAACATTTTGAGGGTCTTAAATTTGCTCTTAAAGATTTGCATCTTTGCTTGCTTTACTTTCTTATCTCCTTCATAAATGGTTTCAAGTTTAATCCAAACTTCTTTAACAGAACTGCAACTCATTACCTTTGATAGTTCTGAATTAGCTAACCCACTCATGATAGCAAACTTTGCCTTGGCATTGATATCATACTTCTTAACTTCATCTGCATCTATAGGAATAGTAGTAGGAACTTTGTAACTAGTCTTGATAGTGTCCCAAACACCACACCCTAGATAATTGATATAGGCTTCCATCCCTAGCTTCCAAAAAGCATAATTTGTTCCATCAAACCTAGATATCTTTTTGGATCCATTAAGTTCCATCTCGAACCTTCCTCAAGTGGTAAAGCTTCCTTCAGAGGAACTTGGCTTTGATACCAATTATTGAACACACCAGGATACTATGCTGATTGCAATTCTGCCTCTTCACACTTCCTTCTGAAGATCAAATTAGTTAGGCACACTCTACACTTGATCACTATCATAGATATGTCTCAAAGATAAATTAGGACAACATCTACAACTTCTAATCTTTCTCCTTCAGTCGTACATCATAATACAATCATTCTGTGCTTTTCTTGCTTGTGAACCTTATCAATCCCTTTGCAATCACACCTCACCTAACTCAATTTGATTTACAATTCATACATGATATTACATTGATTACATTGCTTGTCAGCCAAAGTTAATATGAAAAACACATTTACAAGTTGGCTAGACATCATACAACATGAAACGTGTAGAGGACAAGTCCTAAACAAGACTACACACTACACCAGTAGAAGACCCATGCCTTACGAACATCAATACTTTCTTAACCAGGTCCAAAACATCCTTTGTAGCTTCAAACACCAAGTAATTACATCCGCATACTCTGCTCATTTGAAATAGGACAGCCTTAAGCAAAACAAATGAAACTTGAAGCATAACGGTCACAACAACTTGAAAACCTTGTGCGGTACTAGAAACAAGAAAGATCTTTATGAAACTCTTCTAGACAAGTCTACAAGACTCATGAAACATCTCCAAACACCCCTTTACCTCTGCACATCAAATATTTTGTGTCACACATCTTCAACCATGAACTCTGAGAACAACTAGTCATCCAGAACACATTGCAACATACTGTCATTGAAAAACTGAGCTTGCGAACCACCAAGAAACTTGAAAATACAAGAAAACATGTACAACACATCTATAAACATATCCACAAAATCACAAAGGCAACCATTCACTTCCAAAGGAATGCGAAGCATTCCAATAGGCCTTCAACACTACCTCACTCTGCCAAAACACATGACAATACTCTATCATGCATAAATTTCACAACGGAGTGACAAATGATCTAAAAATTTGGAATTATCACCTTTACTACACCCTAAACATAGTTCCAGAGATGCATAGCCATAATTGCTAATGCAGAGGAATGAGGAGTAATCTCCTAGACAGTCTTCAAAGGTAGTCATCCTGTAGTAGAAGCTACCACCAACTTTCAGAGGCCAAACCTTCTTTGTATCAACACATGCATTCTAAGGAATAGTTGGAGAGATCATACAATATGCTTTAGGCCACTAGTAACATCTTCCAACATCTAATCTTCTTAGTGCTTCTAATTCCCATCTTAAAATAACTTCATACTCAATTCTGCACTGATCAAGGCATGACATCTAACCATGAACTTTAGTAACCATATTATATTCAACATGACATCTAACCATGAACTATATCTTCTCTACTGGATAGGACATGACATCCAACCATGAACTTCATCACACATCCATGACAGTGTTGACATCATTGACAACTTTGTGACAATGTTGATATCAATGACAACCTTAGGGACCATATGTGTAACAAGATCAAGCATAAATATCAAAACTTAACCCTACAACCTTCAAGAAACAAATCTAAGATAAAACTATAAATTGTTCACCTCCATCCATTTCCCAAGAACCATTTTCCTATGCAATTCTTGCACTGCCTAACCTTAATCCATTTGTTCACATACCACCTAGTCCACTACCTAATCCACCACTTGATCCTAATCCTAACCCCCAACGTCTTCCATCATGAAGGATTTGACCCAAGGACTCCTAGCAAGGAAACAACTATCATGCACTCAAATGTCTATCCTTGAGCCTAACAAAGAGCCTCCTAATAGCATGTCTACCATTCCAAAACCATTATCCACTCCTGTGCCTATTCATCCTATTAAAGAGTCTTCTACCATGAATGCAAATCAAGACCCATCATTTATCCATGTTGTCAACCATCTCGAACCTCTTAATTCCATTCAAGAACCTTCTACTTCCATCCAAACTGAAGAGCTATATCATGATCCTAGTCCAAAGCATGATGAAACACCATCCCCTTATCCTAATCAAGATCAAAACACCCCCATTCATCCTCTTCATAACCAATTTCACCATATACATGTTAATCCCCTCTTTGATTAGGATAATATCAACGATCAAGATCCTATCTATGATCACGAGAGCCATGATGATCCTCTTAGCCCACTTTATGCATTATATTCAGCTAGAGATTATCACTTCACCTATCCATAATCCTACAACCATCCATGAGCAAGATATCCAAATTACTCCTATCCATCCATCCACAACACCCTCTTCCCAAGATGAGACACTTGATCCCCAAGAAATCATAGATAATCAAACAAGTAACTTGGTTCCTATCACTTCACATCCTACTGAGCATAATGTTAGTCAAGATCCAAGCATCCCATGTCATCCATTGCATGATCCTACATTATCTCCTATTGATCCTCCATCAACTACTATTGATCCTCCATCAACCCTTATTGATCCTCCATCGACTCCTATTGATCCTCCATCAACCCCTATTGATCCTCCATCAACTCTTATTGATCCTCCAACAACTCTTGTTGATCATCCAACAACTCCTGTTGATCCTCCACCATCTTTTATCGACCCCATTCTAAATCCATTATCCTATCCAATTGGTCCTATTACTTTTATCCATGGCAGTTCTCTTGTTGAAGAGAAATAAACTTCATCCACCACACCACCTTCTCCATCTAATAATGGACTTGCATCTTGTTTCCAAAACAACAAACATCCCATTGCATATCGTATGTTCCAAAACATGAAACATCAAGGCAAAGGTTTAGGCCTTCATAAACAAGGCATCATAGAACCCATTCATGTCAACATCCATCCATGATCACACGACCTTGATTTTCCACCCAAAGAAAACCAATCCAAAAATGTTGGTACCACCTCCATGCCTCTTAAAGCTACTTCTTTCACTCCATATACTAGTGCATCTCATCACACCTCCAACTCATATGTCACCATCCCTCCTCCATTGTCATACCATTCACAAAAGCATGTGACCATACATCTCCCTCCATCCACTCTTCCTCTGCTCCTTCCAACTCCTAATATTCCCATCCTTCAATCTCCTAATCCCTTCATCCACACATCCTGCTCCTTTATACCCCCTATCATTCCTAATCATGGCCAACGAATGCACACATCATCCCCATATGAAGCTATTCCCAATCCCATGAGATTCAAAAATAAAAATTTGGATGCCTTCCCCATATATAACAGAATATCTGCACAAGCCTCAAGAATATAATGTTGTAGGGCATCAATACATAAATTTAAAGCCAAATCCATCTCAAAAGCTACATACAGCCACATACCTACAAGAAAAAATGAAAATGGTGTGGGTCCCAAAGCAACAAGAAATTAATCCAAATAAAGCATCCACATCTAAATCTATCCCCAAATCCCAAAAATCTCGCTACCCATTTAAAAATTCTACAAATTCTAAGTCCATTTGGGTTCCTAAATCCCTAAATCGGTGATTCCCAAATCTCCTATCCCAACTTCCCACTCCCCATAAAAGTTAGAGGCTTCCATATCTATCATGATGTGTGCAAGGTCATTGGTCTTGGTTCTCCATAATTCCATTCCATTTTCACATACTTCCATCCCCCCATCTTACATTCCTTCTCCACCATATTTCCCCCATCATACCTCTATGGTCCATGCTTTTGCTCCACTGCCCATTTATCCCTCCATCTACATCCATCATCCACATCATAATCCACAATCCATTCCATTTCCATCTTCCCACATATACCAACATCCATGTTCATAATGCTAACATGCTACCTTGCTATTGGAAATAGACGCTTGAGTCCCCATCTTCCATCCCATCCATATATTTCAAAACCAAAAAAAAAGTTACGAAAAATCCTCGTCCAACGGTGAAAACGTGGAAAATAGGTGCCTTGGATAAGTACCATGATGAAAACCTGCCAAATAGGAATCATGCGTAGATTGATTGTCTATGTACCTTACACTTGGGGCATGTTGTCTCATCTCATCCTGTCATTTCTCATCATATCTTTCTTATCCATTATATCCACATACTTCTCCCATTGATCCACTTTATCATCCTTTCCTCCTTTTGATCTTGTTAAAGATAGGGGAAAAATGTTGAATCAATCTTTGGACACCTCTTGTTGTATCTAATATTTCCCATCATATCCTATCAATCATATCATTGCAAGCATTGTCACGCCATATCCTGAGTCTAATATCTAGAATAATACATGTTATTCTTGTGCGACATAGTCCTTGGAGATCACATCCTAAATTCTTCCATCCATTTATCCTTCATGCATTATCCACTATCACCCATCCTTCTACCTATCCTTTCATTATTCACTATCATTCATCCACCCATCATCCTCCATAATAAATCCTCTACCTTAACTAGGGGCACTTTTCCTTAACCTAGGTCTAGGAATGGATCCTTATTTTGATTCAAGAGGAATTATCACACTTTAATTTGAAAATCCAAAAAACATTTAGAAAATTGAAAAATACAAAAAACAAATAAAAAAAATCTGAAAATCCCAAAAACATCAAAAAACATAAAATCCCAAAAATAATAGAAAAAAAAATTCCAAAAACATCAGAAAACATAAAATCCCCAAAACATTAGAAAAAATAAAAAACCTAAAAACAATCATCAAACCATCATCTCGAATCATCCCACATCATCAACACCAACTAGAACTACATATCATCATCACTCGCATTGTAAATGTGCCTTGATCCCATGGATACAGGGTGTGTAGGCAGTCTGGAATATGAAGGAAGTATCCAGTACTTAGGCACATAAGATGCACCCATCCTCCATCCCAAACCATAATAAATTCCATCTCTCCCTTCATCCATCTATTACTATCCATCCTATTCACCCTGACTTGACTAACTCAATCAGAAAACGAACTATGCATCCTTTGAAAGCTCAAGCACTTATCAAACTAGAAGCAAAAGACTACTCCTAAAGCAATATGCTTGCCCGCATACCTCTTGCCACATCTACTACAATCCATCTACCCTAAATCCAAGGCCTTTAACGGATATATCTTTCCTACAACAAGGCCCCCAATCTACCATGAGCACCCTCTTTGGCAAGAGAATATGTCAGCCATGTTTTTGTTTTATCAGTTGGTCGATTTATTTTTTTGGTTTATCTTTTGTTCCTTTCTAAATACCTACTCAAGACTACCTTGATTTTTCTATATCTTGGTATGTTGCGACAATTGCGACAAATTATGGATTGGGGCATGGTCATTTGCTTTCATATGTTGTGTTTGTGGGATGATCTTATTATCCTACTATGGCTAATATGTATCTTGTTTGTGTTGGAATTAGCATCTTGTATATCAATATCTTTACATCTAAGGTCCTGTAAAGGCCTTATGTGTATTAAGATCATTCTATGCTAAGACTATTTTCTATTCATATAATCAACAAGGTTCTATTATGTCTAGTGGAAATAAGTTTAAACCGTTTTGTTTGCAGAGTCAATGCCCTATTCATTGGATACATTCAATGATATGGATGGATGAGATAAATTGAGAAGACGTGAAGGAATGTGCACATGACACGTGTCCATGCAAAAAGATGTTTTATTGAGTTAATTGCTTTCTTGGCTAAAAATAATATTGATTTCATAAAAATAGAATGTTTTTTTCTATTTTATGAGTTATTGATAAAGATAATGTTTTAAAGCCAATTAACTCAACTTTTGTTTTTCTTTTTGACATGCTATGAATAAAATTAAATAATAAATTATTTAATTTGTGTGCATGGAAGAAAAAGATATTTTTGGAAGATTTGAGAAGATAATTAGAAATTAAATAAATAAATTTATTTAATTTATTGTGCATGATGGAGGAATAAAGAAGATAAATAAAATATTGATTTTATTTATTTGGAAGATATGGAAAAGTCAACTTAAATAAATTTGAACAATTTATTTAATTTTGGAGGAATAATTAGTTAATTAAATAATTTAAAATTATTTAATTATTTATGGATAAGAGGAATTAAAGTATGGATTCAATTAAATAATAGATTTATTTAATTAATGTGGATTTGAAGATTGAAAAAAGATAATTTAATTAAATAATTAAACTTATTTAATTTGGAAGAATAAAGTGGTGATTTAATGAAATTAATTAAATAAATAGAATTTATTCAATTAATGTTGGAATTAGGGGAATTAGAAGAAATTGATGAAATTAATTAAATAATCAAGTTATTTAATTAATGTTTTTTAAATCCGTAAGTTGTGGGATGAGGGCCCACTCCCATATAGCATAGAAACCAAAAAAGAAGAAAGCTTCAGACCCGAAACCAAGGAGCAAAAATGATAGTGAGAGAAAGAAAGATAGAGAAACATCTACAAAAAACTAGCTAAACTAAACAGGATATCATCTCCAACACTCAAACCAAAAACTCCAGAGATCAACCTTTCTTTTGCTTCTGCTTGCTCCTTGTGAGGAGCACTTCCATTGTCCAGTGAGTGCCATCATTTATCAAATCTAGAGCTTCTAACCTTAGTTTTTTTGCTTCAAATTTCCTACCCTTGCGTTTGCCGCCCTTGGAAATGAGTGGTTTTGAAATCTTACTTGTAGTCTAGGATAAGGTGCGACAATTAGAACAAGCCAAAACATCAGCCTGATCCAGAAGATAATCATGAACTTCAACAAGAGTTGACCAGAGAATCTCATCTTCTAAGGTCAAAAAGTCTTGTTGGTCTTTGTCAAAATGTTCTTGCTGATTGAAAGCTTCAGCAACCTCAGCCTCAACACTGGGAGGGATTGAGCACTCAAATCTTTGTCCAACTACCCCACAATCTGGGGAGGCTGGGGAGCGATGTTCCATGTACCCCATGGTTTCTCCAAATGAATTCAGCATCAGGACTGCCCTCCTTGCGGACCCATCTCTTGAGGTTAAGAGCACAAAGTCCATTTACATATTTACCATGCTAGCCAATGATCTTATGTCCAAGTTGGTTGCATCTGAAGAAATTCTCTGGGAGCCCCTCATTATTTAAATATTGCAACCATGAGCCCAAAGAAGAGTTGATGTAGACAATGTGAGGTAGTGGCCTGGAAATATCAACCAAGACACAAACTCTGGTAAAACATCTTGAAGCCATACATGAAGCATCCTCCACCTTGATGAAAGTGCCAACTTGGTTGATCAAAGATTCTATAAGCCCCACATTACGCAAAACTAGAGGTGAGTTGTAGAGCCATAGCCATACTAGGATGGAAGTGATACGAATATTTATAGGATAAAAAAAAGTACACAAGGTCACGAAAAAACTAGATCTACCATAAAACTAAGGCCAATTATCCATAACAAACTTGCAATCCTCTGAATTAAGAAAAATAACAAGGAAAAAGCCATGGTCAAGCAGCTCCACCGTAGGAGTAGCCAAACTATCCCAAACACTCTTGCTCCAAGCTAGAAACTCATCCACTGATGGCCTCTTCCCTATTTCTTTGAAAACCAGAGCCCTCAACCTAATAATAGAAGAAACCTCTGCTAAGCAATCATCCAAAATGTGGAAATCCAATGGCTCAGAAGCTAGATCCACCTTAGTGTCTCCCATAAACAAAGGGGGGAAGAATAAAAAAAGCTAGAGGAGGTGGGGGATCAGGGGCAAGGGAGATGGATTCCCCAAACCCCATAGAGGAATTACCCCTTGAGCAACAAGCCCTAAATCAGCCACAGGATTGGCCTTCAAGATCTGCTCTTTGTAAAAAACATTGTGTAGAGTAAAAACTCTACATTTTTATATGCACATATATGAAGTATCGGCTAAATACAGAGGAAAGAGTCTCGAGGCCGCGAGATGTGACAAGTGGCGCAACAACACTCATTTGAAGAGTCAGATGAGGAGAGAATCTCTTATGGAGCACAAAAGGCTCCATGTGGCAAAGTATCGGTGGTGTAGAGTCTAAAGGTAAAAATATTAATAGTCTTTAAGAGCCTTTCGAGGGAGCGCAAAGCGTGCCAAATGTCTCCATTGTGTTTAATTTTGGCAACATAAGAAGAAGCGGTGGAGGATGCCACGTGTCAGTGTCTGCGTCCCATTTTGATATCTCTTTTTTCACAAAGATTGAGTCTACGCAGATAACGCCAAGTGTCGACACCCACATGCTGTTTCAAGTTCCCTTCGTATGCTTTTAAGTTCTTGTGAAGGCTACCACATGTCACAACGGCGGGCATTTGAGGGGAAACTTTTGAGAAGTGTTGTGAAATGAGTGTGAGATTGTTGTATATCTCATTTAGGAAGCAACGGAGATCACCGTGTGCCTTTTGTTGAGCCTCTTTTGATTAAGCTCTTAAGTGCAGCGAAGCCTGCCACATGTACAGGTGGGGCCCAAGATTTTAATATATATTGGAGAGTGCTGAAGATACCACATGTCATCACCACACTCATTTGAAGAGTCTTTTGAAGAGTTCTTTCTCAAGGAGCGTGAAGCCACCATGCATTCCCTTTTTAAGTCTTGAGAGAGCTGCAGGTGGCACCATTTTTCCTAATGACATAGGTGGTAGACTTTGTGTTTAAAGGCCCGTATCTATTGCGCCATTGGCTAATGCAACTCAACAAAAGGTGGGAGAATCCATAATATCTGAGACTCACAGAGTTGGTTGCAATGGAAGGGGGAAAATAGTGACCTAGAATCCAGAGGAGATTTACAGCACATGGGCCGATAACTGAATCATCAGTTAACTAAAGATGCTGGAGGCCAAGTGGTTGAAATCTCAATGGTTATGGGAGAGTCTTGGAGCCTCATTTTATGCTATAAATAGTAGGGTCTATTATAGAGAAGTATATTCAAATATAGAAAAGAGACTTTTGAGTTGTTGTGCTACTGGACCAGAGAAATATCATTTGCCTTTTAAATAGATACCTCTTAGGAGGGATTGAATATTGTAATATGTGCATCTTGCCTTATGTACTCTATTCTTCTGACCATCAATGAAGAGAGAATGGTGTTCTATGCATGTTATGGTGTCTTTCTGAATCTTTCTTGCACTTTTTTGTATTGAGCCTTTGATTAATCTATGATATATTTTTTGTTATTGTTAATCATGCATCACACTCTTTAGCTTGGCAATAAATCTTTAAGGTTTAATCACTGTGTTCTAGATTTGGATCTCAATATGCATTCTTGGAACATCACCTTAGAAGGTTAGTTTCAAGGATTTTATTTGTAATCTTGTTTTTTCTTTCCTTTACATCAAACCCCATAGAGAAGAACTAACTTCTTTAAAATCTGGAGGTTGTCTTAAGAGTCAAGTCCCACATTCTTAGGATTTCCCATGCTGGTGATTAACCTGCAAATTTAAGCATCAACAGGTTTTGGCACGCCTGGTGGGACCATCTTTACAAATTCTTTGATAAGAATCGCATGAGCCGGCCTCCTACAAGGAGTCAGAGTTATGGACCGACTACACGAGCTAGAGCTGCTACTAATCTGAGACTCTTACTACCTCCTCTGATAATTACTCCAAGAAAAAGGGCTAATTAGAAGAATATCCTAGTGATACAAATGGGTGCCCAAGCTCCACCTCAAAATTATGCTAACTGGAATAATATAAGTAGTCCACTCATACTTCCAGCGCCCCTAGATACATGGGACCCAATTCTTACAAATGCTTTAAAAGCATTACCCAAGTTCTCAGGAGAGGATTTCAAGACCCCAGCTGAACAGCTACAGGATGTGGTTGATGTATGCACATTGCACTCTGTTACAGAAAAAAATATCGCCATGAGGCTATTAGCCACATCTTTCAAAGGAAGAGCCCTTGATTGGTACCGATCTTTACTAGCTAATTCTATTGGGACTTGGGATCAACTGGGGGATGCATTCTTCAAAAGATTTAGTGAAAAAGGTGATAGATCATCTCTGCAACAACTGATCACAATAAAGAGGGCTCCCCAAGAATCCATTACTAATTTCAACACTAGATTTCAGAAGACTTGGCAAAGGATTCTAGTTTCAGCCAAACCCCATGTAGGTATGGCAATTGTTTTCTACCTTAAGGCTTTCAACTCTGATATTTTAGTTATGATTCAGTCCTTAGGAGGATAGACCCTACCTAAAGCATATGAGTTAGCTATTAGAGCTGAGAATGGTCTAATAGATGCTGGGAAGTTACCTCCAAGACCCCTCATGCCCATGTTTCCTGAAATTTCAATTCCCCTCCTAGAAGAAGCCCCTAATGTTTCATCAGCTCCTGTTGCTATGTATACTTTTTCTACACCCCAGAGACCCATAGCTCTAGCACCTTTTGCTTCCCCATCTTAAATGGATGACGTTAAGAGTATTCTTAGAACCTTTTCTATTAAAATTATTAACCTCAAGAGGTAGCAAACCTCCTATCAAAAACCTCCTTATTAGGGATTTCAAGGAAATAGACCTCCATATCAGTCAAATTAGTACCAAGGGCCACAATGACCAAACTTTTCACAACCATCTAATCAGCTTGTCCTTGTACCTACACCATTACAAACTATTCAGGCCAATCCAGGGAGGGAAATGGTTCCTGGACAAAATAATATGGTAGAGGAGGTAAATGCATGGTGTTTTCCCTGCAATAATGCACATATGCCCAAAGACTACCCTAGGGGTAATTTATAGCAGAAGGTAGCAGAGCAAAGAAGGATGGAAGGCCAAGATGCCTCATCTTCTGAATATTTCCCATACCAATCACCTGGTGTTCAAAATGCAGTAATAATGGCACAAATGCAAGGGATGTCTATTGAGAAAGAAGGAGAAATTACCCCAGAACATGCACTATTCTCATGGATCGAGGAGGAAGAATCAGTGTTTGTAAATGAAGCATCTACCTCCAAGAAGCTTCTAGTGCAGTCAGATTATTACACTAGGTCAAAGAGGAGGATGGTGGATCTACCTAAAGTCAATCCCAATGAAATGACTAAGGGGCTTTCAGTTCAATCTCCCTATATACCCACACCAAGACAAGAAGTGTCAATGAGAACTTAGAATCAGGGAGTCTCTAATCCAGTGATGGAGAAGACAAGGTATCCCTACTACCATAAGGCATAGTCATTAGGAATTTAGGACCCATGAATGTGGTTAAATAGTTGAATAAGGCTCCTACTAATGTACCCTTATGGGATATGTTAGCCATTCCTGAAAAGAAACTATTGTTACAAGAAGCTTTACAATCTCAAGTGGAGCCTAAAGCTACCAACACCAAAGAAGGAGAAGCTAATAAAAGAAAAGTTTAATTTAAAGAAGCCCAATCACCAGGAACATTTGCTTTGTTAAATACCAAGGAAGAGGTGAGTTAGACTAAGCCAAATCCATTTTATTTAACCCTAATAGTAGGGAAGAAGTTGTTGCATAATTCCATGATAGATTTGGGTGCCAACACCATAGTCATGCCCAAGCAAATAGTAGATGCCTTGAAGATAAAGTATGAGCCACTAGCCAAAGGAGTCATGCAATTAGATGGAAAG
Source organism: Cunninghamia lanceolata (assembly GCA_027924645.1). NCBI lineage: Eukaryota > Viridiplantae > Streptophyta > Pinopsida > Cupressales > Cupressaceae > Cunninghamia > Cunninghamia lanceolata. The sequence continues at coordinate 579,659 of BSBN01000936.1, read as the reverse complement.
TAGTCCAGACCATAGGCATTATCAAACAACTTCCATTATAGTTGTATACTTTCCCGAACATAATTGTCCTGCAAGATGTAGTAATCATTGATATTCCCCTTGTCTTTGGTTTATGTCTATCAAGAGATTTTGCCACCAAGATTGGAGGGTACATATCATTAGATTGGTCACATTTAATCTTAAGGACTAAATATGGTACAAAGATGAAGGTGCTATCTAAACCTTTTTCTAAGGAGCATTTTATTGAGGAACTAGCATCAAAGTTTGAAGCGTCCCATGCTATGATCAATAGAGAGGAAAGAGTCTTTATGAAGAAATAGGAGAATGGACTGCACATGATGAAAGAGAAGAAGAGGATAATCATCTGTTATCTATGATGCAGAGTGACTCTTATGGAAATTATGACTCTATTGGCTTGGGAACATATGTTATCTTTGATGAAGATCAAGAGATACCTAAGATAATAGAGCAAGAAAATATGAAAGAGTAGGATTTTGATGGAGACTCTAAGATTTGAACCCTAAACTTTAATGGAGCTAGAAGCAAGAATGGTGCTGGAGCAGGCATCTACCTTACTTCACCAAAAGGGGAGAAGATCCTCAGAGCCATGCACTTTCATTTTGCTTGCACAAATAATGAAGTTGAGTACGAATCTCTAGTGCATGGCTTGATTCTTGCTAAAAGGAAAGGTGTAAGAAATTTGAAAGTTCTAGGTGATTCAGAACTGGTAGTAAAATAGATTAGAGAAAAGGCTGCAACAAAGAATGCGAGAATGAGATCATATTACCACAGAATATGGGATCTGATTGAAGATTTTGATGCCTTCAACCTAAAAGTCATACCAAGATCTCAGAATACTAAAGCAGATAGAATGACCCAGATTGGATCTCAGTTTGACCCAACTAAAGATCTGTTGGCCAATGAAGAGGTAGTCAAGGTTATCATCTATCCTACCATTCCTAATAATGGAGATAATTGGCAGGTTTTTGAAGATGACCATCAAATTCTCTTATTTTTAGAGCAGTCTGGAGAATTTGCAGATTAGTTGTAGCCTAAAATAGAAGAGGCATATAGTGATCAGCTAATGCAACTAAAATCAAATAAGCTTCCAAGAGGATTAATAACCTTAGAGAATCTTTTTGGCCCTGATGATGCAATTTTAGACAAAAGGAAGTTTGTAGCATGACTATTCAAAGATCGAGGTTGGTGAAGGAAGGAAGCTGAAAGTAGGCAATGTTACTACTCAAGAGGAAAAAGATAGGATGATATCTCTATGTAACAAATATGACAAAGTAATTGATTGGACTTATGAAGATCTTCATGGTTACAATAGAGACATAGTCTAGCATACTATTGAACTCATGGAAGGGTCAAAACCTGTACTTCATAAACAAAGACCAATGAATCCCAAGATCAAGTCACTTATGGTTGAAGAGCTCCAGAAGCTATTAGAATCTAGAATAATTTTTCCAATTAAACACTCAACATGGGTGTCTAACTTGGTATCGGTAAGGAAGAAGAATGGTCAAATTAGACTCTATGTTGATTTCAAAGATCTAAACAAAGCTTCATTGAAAGATCACTACCCACTTCCTTCAATGGAACAAATTTTGCAAATGGTAGCTGGTTCAGAAAAGTTTTCTCTGTTGGATGGTTTTTCAGGTTACAATCAAATTTGGGTGGCTAGGGAAGACCAATATACGACTGTTTTCACCACTACGTGGGGAACCTTTACATATGCAAAGATGCCTTTTGGGCTTTCAAATGCTGGGGCAACTTTTCAATGTGTTATGGATATAGCATTCCAGGGGTTGATAAATGAGATCATCTTGATCTATTTAGACGATTTGATTGTGTTCACAAAAAATGCTAATGATCACTTTGATCATTTAGAGGCTATTTTCCAAAGGTGTCAATAAGTTGGGATCTCTCTAAACCCTAAGAAGTGTGTGTTTGGAGTACCTCAAGGAAAGTTTCTAGGACACATAGTTTCAAAATATGGAATCTCTATTGACCCAGATAGAGTTAAGGCAATAATTTATTTATCTTTACCTGTCAATAAGAAAGCAGTACAATCCTTTTTGGGGAAGATTAACTTTGCCAGTAGATTTATATCTAATTTTGTAGGATTAATTAGACCTATCACTCTGATGTTGAAGAATGATCTAAATTTTAAGTGGATAGCTGAAGGCAGACAAGTTTTTGAAAATATAAAGAAGGTAATCTCTACTGCCCTAGTACTGCGTAATCCAGACTTTTCTAAAGACTTCATAATGTATGTATATGGGGGGGAATATAGTATAACAACTATCTTAACCTAGAAAGATCAAGAAGAAGGAGAACATCCTATTGCTTTCTTTTCTAGAACATTGTGGGAATATGAATCCATGTACAATTTTGTTGAAAAGCAAGCATATGCTATAGTTAAAGGACTGAAAAAATTCAAACACTTAGTGATAGGAAATAAGATTTTGATACTGGTAGCTCATTCAAGTGTTAGAGAATACATTATGGAAGGAGAAATTACTGAGAAAAGAGCCAATTAGATAACTAAGATTCTAGAGTATGAAGTGGACGTAAAGCCCACTAAATTGGTAAGAGGGAGAGGACTCTCCCAATATACTGCTCAAAACTTAGAAGTGTCAACAATGAAAGAAGATGAAGAAGAGACTATACTAAAAGTACAAGAAGATGATCTAGACTCTTGAGTTAGTGACAGGATACAATTCATGGAGATTGGTCGACTCCCTAGGACACTCTCCCCTGAAAAGAGAAGATACTATAGACATCAAGGATTTTTCATCTTGATAGATCATGTCCTTTTAGAAAGACTTTTGATGGAATCTTACTTAGGTGTGTGGAAAAAGATGAGGCTCAAAGGATATTGCACAAATTACATCATGGAACATCAGGGGGACATTTTTCTGTAAAGACTACTGCCATTAAGATTACTCAAGTAGGATACTATTGGCCTTCAATATTTTCTAATTGCTATAAAATGGTCAAGGAATGTCAGGCATGTCAGTTCTATGTTGGTAAAAGGAGAAATATAGCTCTACCTTTGAGTCCAATAGTTGTAGACAAACCTTTTGTTCAGTGGGGGTTAGATTTCATAGGAATGATTAATCCAGTTTCAAGTTTAGGACACAAGTGGATCCTCACCGTGACAAATTATTTTACTAGGTGGAGAAGCTATCCCATTGAAAGAAGTCATTAAGAAGGTTATTCTAGATTTTATTGAAGAAATAACTACCAGGTTTGGACCCCCTCACACTATTATATCTAATAATGCTAAAGCATTTTTAGGGTCAAAGATATCTGATTTCGCTTTGAGGAATGGTTTTTATTTGAAGACTTCATCAAATTATTATCCACAAGGGAATGGTTTGGCTGATTCAACAAATAAGAACTTGATCAGACTCATTAAAAGAATGGGAACAAATCATCAGAAGGAGTGGCATAAGGATTTGAAAGAAACCTTATGGGCTGATCAAATCTCACCAAAATAGGTAATTAAAGTTTCTCCTCATGAATTGGTCTATGGGAAAAGTGCAGTAATGCCCTTGTCAATAGAGATTTTGGCTTTATAATTGATCAAACAAATTGAGATAGAAAAGAATGGTCTCATGGAGGTGAGGCTTTCTGAATTACTAGAACTTCAAGAGAAAAGGGAGTTGGCACATGAGTCTTTGATGAACTGACAACAAACTATTAAGACTTGGTTTGATCAAAATGCTTCAGAGCCAAGGTTTGAAGTTGGTTGTTGGGTCTTAAAATGGGACGAAAGAGCCTCAAATCTAGGACGTCATGGAAAATTTGATTCACTATGGGCAAGCTCCTTTAAGATCACTTCCTGTAAGTAGTGCAATGCATATGAATTGGAGACTATGGAAGGAGAGCTGTTGGAGATTCTTGTCAACGAGATCTTTCTTAAACACTTCACATAGAAGTTAATGTTTCCCTTGTATCATAGTTAGTGTAGTTTCTTTATATTATGTTTCCTTTTGTTTGTTTTTCCCCGCTTCTTCAAATAAGTGTTCTTCGAACATGTGTCCACAACTCATAAACCTCTTAGGTGTCCTTTCCATAGAGCTGTTAGTAAAGAATCGTAAGTATGGGATGATAGACAATCACTTTAAAAGGATCGCCACATTAATGATGAGTCAATGCAAGATTTGCTTTAAGATCTAAAGGATCCAATAAATGCCATTTTAGCGCATATTCTTAGACTCATTTAATGAGAAGTGATAGTCTCATTAATGCACGACATTAATTCCTATTGGAGCCAAATATTTAAAAGGATGCCTCTACTCTTCATTATCATATTGTTGTCACATAATTCCTTCGAAGAGCTTGAGTTTTCAAAATTATTTTGCAAGAGTTGAGCTCAAGTAGAAATTGCAGAAATGGTGGATGAAGGCCAATCTTCAAGGGGTGGTGAGCAAGATGGTCTTTTTAAATTGCCTGAAAGATGGAAGAAGAGTAAACCATATGCCTTAGCCAAAGCGCAGACTAGGGTTAGCCTACCAAGAACCAGAGTTTTTGAAAAAAGTAAATCCGTAGACCCTTCCCAGGTGATAGACTATGTGGATGAAGTATTTGACCCCAGATTTTCAAAGACTCTAAAGAACTTGAGGGAATGAGTGCATGCAAGATTCCTTATCCAGTCAAAAAAGGGTAAGGTTGAAAATTTTGGGATGAGGGTTTGGACTTCTTGTCTAGCCCAATTCATGCTTATGTTTGTCAACTCCTATCCAGAGTTGATTTGCTTGTGTTCAATTCATTTTGATGCCCCAACTGTAACTATTTAGATGAATAACTTTATGCTTCACATTACTCGAAAGGCAATTCGTATATGCTAGGTCTTCTATATGATTAGAGTGCTAGTTTTTACAACGTGGCTAAGATGCAGAATGTTTGGAGAAATGTACAGTACAAGCAACATTTCTTAAATCAGGAGCTACATTTTGATGAAGACAATACTAAGATGCCATCGCTAGCTCTAGCTTGACATTTGTTGACCATAGACGTACAAGATGCTTGCTCAATGTTGGCCTTTATCTGTAGCCAAGATGAAGACACAAATGTGCGTGATTGGCAATTTGGGGCCATATTTTGCCTCAAGAAGGTCACAAAGGATCAAGAGTATAAGTTTGATTTTTTGGAGCACATTGCCCATGCCCTCTGTGATCAATTAGCTAACTTCAAGCATATACAAACTTTCAAGTATTCATCGTACCTCTTCCATTTGATTCTGTATCAAAACTACCAGATATTCCAACAATACATGCATTTGAACATGTATGACTTAGAGGTGGATGATAGGAAGACTATTCCTGTGTCTGCATGGACTCATGTATTGTTTGAAACCTCTGACCCATATGAATTTGTGGAGTGTTTTGTGGCCCCCATATATGAACAATTGGACTCAGAGGAGATTTCAAATAGAATGACCAATAGAGTAAGAGGCCTCATCACAAACTCCCCAATTCCTTGTGATTATTTTTATGGAGCCCATTTTATAGTGATTAGAGTCTATGGTTTTGTGGGTGAGCCCTTTTTACTCCCAAAGATCCTAACTTCTAGAGTGTTGGCCCTAGAATGGGCCCGCCAATTGTCAATAATTGATAATCATTTTGGAAACAAAAAGAAGAAAAAGAAGTTCTATGAAACCCCTTGGAATAAGGGTGGAATAACAATCATGAGGAGAGAGACAGAGCCTTTGTTGCAAAATAAGCTAGCAAATTATGGACAGGTCATGATGCAGGATCAATGGAAATATGACCCTGACAACTTTTTGGCTTCTTGGCTCATAAATAATAAGGTTCATGCTACCTTCATCCATGAAAGCCGACCATTCTGGGAATAGAGGAGATCACCACATGCTAATACCCTAGATGTCTATGTAGAATTGAGCAATATTCCCAGTGATGCCCCTAAACCATGGGAGACATTCTATACTCCTATCAGAGATTATGATCCAAAATTAAAGATGACTCATGGTTTAAGGTAGACCCTAATTAAGAAAGGCTAGAGTAATGACAATATTTTAGTATATTGGAAATATAGACAAGTGATTGCTTAGCCTAAGAAGACCTTTGAGAAAGTTGAGTCAGATGAGAAATGGGAGAAGTTGTGGGATGATGATCATATGACCCCAGTCTCAAGCCCAAATACAAGAAATCTCTCAGAGCATCAAGAGTCAAAAGAAGAAACAACTAAGTAGGACCCTAAGTTAACCACATGGCCACAATCTCTCAGCATTATTGAGCAACAAAGGGCTACACAACAACAGGCTCCTGAGGTCCAAATAGCTTTGGCATTTGGGGACCTCAGAGTGGCAATTTCACATGAGCCACTCATTTCAATGCAACAAGCAATGACAGAAGAGGAAACTGCAAACCCATCAGTTAGATTCTTGAAGAGGAAGTGCAAATTGGTTTTGGAGAAAGAAGAGGAAGAGGAAGAATTTGAAGAAGTTCCACAGAAGTAGATCCTTGCAACCACGGCAGCCCCACAGGTAAGTGTATCTTTATCCTCTTCTTCTCCTCATTCTTCTTCTTTGGGGTTGGCTACACAAATACCTCAAGTTTCCATATCTCCTTCCATATCTATTGTGCCCTTGCAATCTTTTTCACCTCCTCCCAGCTCCACATCTTTATATGTTCCCCAAACTTTTAGTTTATGAGTTTTTCCCAATCAATGCCTAGGAGTACCACATAGTCACAAGACCCAAGCCAACAAATAATGACTACCACACCTTGTGGCTTACCCCAAGGCTTCCCCTTTGCTGGTGGCTTAATTACCTCTCCTCCTACTTTTCAAAGCCAATCAAAATTTGCCAAGAAGGCAAGAGAGGCAAGAAGGGAGAAGAAAAGAATAAAAGAGGGTAAAACCCCTGCTGCTCCTCAATTGAGATCCCTGTTTGATCCTACCCAACAATCCTTGACTATAACCCACATGAATCCTAATATAGTCAAGCCTCTTGAGAAAATGAGTCTAGAGGACTACACAATGAATGCTATGGCAATGGATATTCAACCTAGTTCAGACCATAAGATAAGGTGGAATTAATGAATGAAACCTCAATAGCAGTGACTACAGACTATCTCAAGGTCACTAGAAAAATATAGAAGGTGGAGGTAGATTTGGCTAAGACTAAATCCACAATAGATTGCCTCTCCAGAGAGATAAAGGCCAAGGACCTGGAGATTAATAAACTGAATAAGAATATCAAGGTTGTTGTCTCTCAGGAGGTTCATCAGGCATCACAAATGAAGGTGACTAAACTGCAGTCTGAATTGACACAAACCAAAAATGTTGTGAGTGCACTGGAACAAGAGAAGGATCTCTTAGAGCAAAAATGTGATAATAAGGCTTAGAAAGTGTCTCAAATTGAGAAGAGTCTTAAGGGTGAGAGGGATCAGGGCAGTGTTTTGCAGGCCCAGTTTTTAGCTGAACAAAAAAAAGTAAAGCGACTGACTCTAGAACTCAGCCAACGGCCCTAGAATGTTGGAGTGCTAATAATGGTTAAGGAGCTATATGTTTCATCTTGGTAAAGAATCTCTGACGATATATCACAGTTGAAGCTTGCCCTCAAGTTCCTTTTGAATGCTCAACAACTGTGTGAGAGGGTGGAGTCTTCCGTCGAAGCAATTTTATCTTTAGTTTTTATTAAGGTTTCAGATTCTCAATTTTTGCTCCAAAAGTTCTATGATGCCCTGATGAGATCTTATAGGCATTAGGGATAAATGACAGAATAGCAGCAATAGAAAAGGTGAATAAAATCTTGAGTTGCAATAAAGCTACTACAAAATGTAAGACTCTATTGAATATGTTAAAGGAAGGAGTCAAAGGGATGAAGGGACACATTGAGAATCTAGTCTAGTTAGGACTCCCCTCACCATTCCTAGACAACAGTACGGTCTTGATGATAGACCAGATAAAATCTCTGCTACTTTTGATGTAGAATGATTAGACAATTTTTCAGAGTCTAAGTGATTCATCCAGTGTGGTAGAGATAGAATCAATTCTGCTCCCAATGGCTCAATTGGAGTTTCAACTGCATGCTATTGTATAGAGTTTACAAACATTTTCCTATAGAGAAATAATCAAGCTGGATCTAGCATTCCAAGCCCTTCAGAAGAGGAACTACCTAACAGATGTAGAGTGGTCTGATTATCAGGCTGCCTTACAGAAGCTCTAAAGTTCCTGATTGGATCTCAATTTTGGTTGGTTTCCTTTTACAGAAGATTTTTTGTTCTCTCTATGTAGGCATAGAGTCTCATGTGAGTCGCCAAGAACTGTAGAGAAAAAACTCTACATTTTTATATGCACATATATGAAGTATCGACTAAATATAGAGGAAAGAGTCTCGAGGCTATGGGACATGACAAGTGGCATAGTGGCACTCATTTGAAGAGTCAGAGGAGGAGATAATCTCTTATGGAGCGTGAAGGCTCCACGTGGCAAAGTATCAGCGGTGCAGAGTCTAAAGGTAAAAATATTAAGTCTTTAAGAGCCTTTTGAGGGAGCGTGGAGCATGCCAAATGTCTCCATTGTGTTTAATTTCGGTAGCATAAGAAGAAGCGGTGGAGGATGCTACGTGTCAGTGTCCGCGTCCCATTTTGATATCTCTTTTTTGCAAAGATTGAGTCTACATAGATAACACCAAGTGTTGGCACCCGTGTGCGGTTTCAAGTTCCCTTCGTAAGCTTTTAAGTTCCCGTGGAGGCTACCACGTGTCGCAACGATAGGCATTTGAGGGGAAATTTTGAGACGTTTTGTCCAATGAGCGTGAGCTTTCCACGTGTCTCATTTAGGAAGCAATGGAGCTTGCTACGTGTCTTTTATTGAGCCTCTTTTGATTAAGCTCTTAAGTGCAACAAAGCCTGCCACATGTATAGGTGGGGCCCAATATTTTAATAGATATTGGAGAGTGTTGAAGATACCACGTGTCATCACCGCGCTCGTTAAAGAGTCTTTTTGAAGAGTTCTTGCTCAAGGAGTGCGAAGCCACCACACATTCCATTTTTAAGTCTTGAGAGAGCTGTGGGTGGTGCCATCTATCCTAACAGCATAGGCGGTAGACTCTATTTTTGAAGGCTCGTATCTATTGCGCCATTGGCCAATGCAACTCAACAAAAGGTGGGAGAATCCATAATATTTGAGATTCACAGAGTCAGTTGCAATAGAAGGAGGAAAACATTGACCCATAATCCAGAGGAGATTTGTAGCACATGGGCCAATAATGAATCATCAGTTAACTAAAGATGCTGGTAGCCAGGCGGTTGAAATCTCAATGGTTACAGGAGAGTCTCAGAGCCCCATTTTATGCTATAAATAGCAGTGTCTATTACAGAGAAGTATATTCAGATAGAAAAAAGAGACTTTTGAGTTGTGCTACTGGACCAGAGAAATATCATTTGCCTTAACATATACCTTTTAGGAGGGATTAAATATTGTAATATGTACATCTTGCCTTATGTACTCTATTCTTCTGACCATCAATGAAGAGAGAGTGGTGTTATGTGCATGTTATGGTGTCTTTCTAAATCTTTCTTGCATTTTTCTATATTGAGCCTTTGATTAATCTGTGATATATTCTCTGTTATTGTTAATCATGCATCACACTCTAGCTTGGCAGTAAATCTTTAAGGTTTAATCACTGTGTCTAGATTTGAATCTCAATACACATTCTCGATGCACCACCTTAGAAGATTAGTTTCAAGGATTTTATTTGTAATCTTATTTTTTCTTCCCTTTACATCAAACCCCATAGAGAACCAATTTCTTTAAAATTTGGAGGTTGTCTTAAGAGTCAAGTCCCACATTCTTAGGATTTTCCATGTTGGTGATTAACCTACAAATTTAAGCATCAACACATTATACACATGGAATGGATTGGAGGCATTTTTGCATTATCTGTAGTTATTGTTAGCCTAATCCACCATAGCCAAGGAGGGTGAACCAAAAGAGTGACAACCCAGATTAGAGAGGTCACCATTCCTAGCTACGCCTAGCACGAGGGGATCAAACCCTCAAAACTCTGTCCCTTCCCAAGATACACCATAGAGAGGCTTTTCCTTGCCTCACATACCCTGTGCTAGCCTTTGGTTGCCATTTTGAGCCCTTGCACCATCACACTTGCCAAGCCCTCTACCCTTGTTCTACTCTTACTCTCCTTTTGACCGCTTCTTTGTACCATTCTTCGCTTACACTAGTTCACACATTATGCTCTCCCTAGTTATTTAATTAATGTTGGATGAAGATGATTTAGAAGAATATGATGTATGCTAGGGTGAATAATGCAATGGTCATTTTTAGGTGTCTACATAACCGTCGTACACCCAAAACCACATCAGTTTCTCCAATTCCCACAACATAAAAATCATCACATACCTTATGATCTCCCAAAGTTATGTTGAACTACTTAATCATTATAGTACAAGGAATGGAAAAACCATAAGCTATAGTAACATTAAAGCCTTCAAATTCTTTTGTCTTCAATCCTCTCTTAATTACCAAGCCTTCATCGATAAAATTATGGGTAGCCCCTATCTATCAACACAGGCATTCTTTGTTCAGATAGAACTCCTTGAACCCTAAAGGATGATATTTGGGAGCTCCTAAAAGAGCTACAAGTGTACCACTTGGATTACTCTCCTTTTCTTCATCTTCTTCCTCATGTGAAATATGCTCTTTTGAATCAACAAACACCTCACACTCATTTTCTAAATATGAATCCCCATCTGATATCACCTCAATATAGTGAACTTATCCTTTACCAAGGCACCTATGACCAAGCATCCAAGGCTCCCTACAAGAAAAAACATAGCTTCTTTTTTCTGAGATCATTCTTGGTCTCATCATCTATCTTCTTTGTTGTCACCGGAGGTGTGTACTTCTTCTAAGATGATGCATGAAATTCCTTCTTTTGAAATCCTCCCTTTTGATGCCAAGAGGTGGATGCTTTGGACTAATGAGAGAAGGTATTTTTTGTACAAATGGCTCTAAGGTTAAAGCCCTCTTTATAACTTCTTGCAAGGTTATAGGTGCAAGAGCCTTCATAATACCCTTGAGAGGCTCAACCAAACCCTCAACAAAGAGGAATGCGATTCTTTTTTTAGAAGCATCAAGTAACATAATTGTAACATGCTAAAATTCAGCTACATATGCTTCCACAACTTACTATGCTTCTTAATTCTTGCAAGCTCTTTAAAATATTCATATTCATCCTCCCTTCCAAAATGATCCAAAACTCTTTGGCTAAATTCATCAAAAGTTTGTACAAGGTTATGACCTTGTATAATCAATCCACGGTGCCACCAATCATATGCAATCCCTTCCAAATGTAAAGTGACAAACTCAATAGCATCTTATTCCACCATAGGACTGAGTGTAAAAAATGTTTGCAATTTCTGTAGCCATGCTCTTGCTGAAATCTTGTCACTGCCATCTGTGACTAAAATTTTGAACTACAGTAGAAACTACCTAAATATTCAATACTCTAATGAAAATAAGATAAATGCACTAAAACAAAGATATACCTTGCTGAACTGATCTACCTCATGTCTTCCATTGTTGCCTATCTCTTCAATGATCTTGTAGATTATGATTGAGCTCTCAGAAGTATACTTCCTTGCTGTTTTAAGATGACAAAGAGAGAATGGCTTTGTGGAGAATTATGCAAAGTGAAAGGTTTCTATAATGCAACACTAAAATGAATGATGAAGACTATGATACGAAGCCATGGATAATGATTATGCAATGAGGATAATGAGATGAAGCCAAAGGCACACTTGATAATCATGATGGAATTTCTGCAGAATGTATTTACTAAAGCTTGAATGGTCAAAAATGAGTGTGAGAACCTTGCTTTTATAGGCTAAGGATGAACCAATTCCAAGTGTCATAAGATCTACAATTGGAGGAGTTATCTGTGACATGTACGGTTGAGATGGAGTTGGTTGGGATGAGGGAGATAATCATGGGAAATGTTCCTACTATGTTTACAAGGTAGAGGAATATGTGGATCCATAAGCCGCATGTCATTGTGCTCACAAAGACTTGTGAGTTAATTGTGGAAGACTACGAGCAAATTGTGGAAGGACTCTTGATTTGTTGGAATGTGAGAGATGAACTAGGATTTGAAAGACAAATGTCTTTGACCATGGAGATGATTGAGAAATAATAGGATACATGTGGAGAAGAAATAGGGATGGTTAAGGGATAAATAGGACATGTGGGTGAGGATGATTATATAATTAAATATTAAAAATATTTAATTATGTGTGCAACATGATGAGGTCTCCAATATGACATGGAGGAATGACATGGAATTTAAACATAGGACTTTGACTAAGAGGATGCAATTAAATAATTTAGGATTATTTAATTAGATATGACACTAGAAGAATTGTGATAATTAAATAAATTGGTTTTTATTTAATTATTTGGAATAATGAACCAATAAAATAAATTAGGATACTTATTTAATTGATAGAGGAATAAGAATAAAATAAATATTAAAATATTTGTTTAATTCCACATGAGCCATTTTTAGGTGTATATATTTTACCCCTCTTTGATGCAATGTGTTTTATCATGTTGTTTCAAAGAATAATTTTTTTTTGACTATGATACATGCCCCAGTTTGCCCTTGGTATAGGTTTGATGATGATAGGAACTGAACTCTAGCATATGTGGATGCTTCTCATCAGTTCAAGTATCTTGTTACTCTCTTTATAACTTGTAGATAGTAAGTCTCTTGTAGGTAGTGAGCCTCTTGTGAGCAGTGTGCTCGGGCAGTGGGCCCTAATTGGAAAGTGCCATTTTGTATTTCTATTCTTCTAATAGAGAATACATTCTTGGGTTAGTCACCCCGTGGTTTTTCCCTTAATAGGGTTTTCCACATCAAAATCATTGTGTTATGTGTATTGACTTTGTTTCTACTTTCATGATTATGGATGCTTATTTGCTTTGATAATTCTTAAAGAAGAACAAAAAGTTAAATTAATTAAGATAACTGATTCACCGCCCCTCTCAGTTATCAACACCATTCACTTATTTTCAGATCACTAGGCCACTTAAATTCCTGTGTGGCTGCAAAGCTTACAAGATGGCTTTTCCATTTGTTGTCCAAGAGGTTCCTGATGTCCACTACAAAATTTGTGTATCCATTGTCCAACATGATAATTCCATCAAGAAGAGTATGGAACTCAGTGAGTTTAATTTCCCCATCATTCTGTACATGTGCCAAACATTTAGGAATCATCTGATCAAACTCTTCTCTCCATTCGTCTACACCCTTCATTTGGTTATCATCTTTGAGGATTGATGGGCTGAAATGGCATTTGATGGAGTCAAATGTACTCCTCTTACCTTCCACTTTATTTTTTGTATCTACCAAATACTGATACTCCTCAATTATGCTTTTCACCATTTCTCATGTAGGCTTGAGCCTTGATGGGGCATCTAGATCTTTGTGGCTTTGCATAAAGTAGTCAGTATGTGAAAGGTAGGTTGCCATCTCTTTTGAAGCTTTTCAAGAAATGAAGAATTAGTGTTTATCTATTCCAGAGCTTTGATAAGATTGCTGAATTATTCATGTACCCCATTTATTTTGTCTTTCAATATATCAACTCTGTGCTTTAATATCCTACTCAGGATCTCTGTGATGCAATTTTTGACATCTTCCTCATTATGCTTTTTCAACTTATCAATTTCCTCTTTAGTTTGTTGGATCTGGGGATCCTCTGTATGGATTGGTGGGTGATAGACAATTAATTCATCTCCCCTTACTGTGGTGGCTTGTTGCAACAGTTGTTTTAGCTTTTTATTCTCAATGAACAATTTGTTCACCTCATCATTGGATAGATTTAACCTTTTCTCATATTCATTAATTTTCTTTTCCATGTTTTCTACCACATCTCTAGTGAGCATTGCAGAGTGCATGGTTATGGTGGTAGCTTTAGTAGGAGTTGTGCCTCTCATAGTTCTAATCATGGCTGATGCCCTCATTTCTTGTACTACATCAAGGAGCCAAGGCTTCCTTGTGTTCTTCTACTTTGTCCATAGGGCAAGTGTTTGGGAAGTAGGGTTATACCCTACTCCCGAGACACCTTCCTTTAAATCAAATTCTACAACTAACATGGGGTCATCTTGTGCTCTGATCTGATCTAAAAGAAACATTTTGGACAACTCCATCCCTGGTATAATCAACATATCACTTTTCAACACCATTTCTCTTGCCTCATGGGGAGTGACATTAATATTATCAATATTCAATTCTACAAATGTCTGAGCCTGGATCTCAGCCTATTTTGACTCATCAGCTCCTATAAGATTAATCTTCAACTTTTCATCCAATTGATTCATTTTCATTTTGATTTAGAAATCTTTGAACTCATTGTTGTGTATAAAATTATCATCCTCTATGAATCTCAGAGAGGCCACTACCCTCTCATCCTCTTGAATCTCATCAGTTCCCTCCTCTGACAACCTCACCTTTAGATCATGAGGCTTTTGACTTTTTTGTTGTTCCGCTGCCTCTTTCAGTTTAGTCAAGGCCAATACTACTTCTTGTTCTTCAACATCACTTGAATCATATTCCACTAATGGCTCCATCTTCTCTTTTTTGGCCTGTGGCTCATGAGTGGGAGATGGAGGGGATGGATGTGTAGGTGATGGGGGTGATATCTAAGATGTGGATGTTTCATGTGGTGGTTGGTGGGGTGTGGGAAATGGAATGAGTCCCTCATCTTGGGCCATTTTGTATAATTCATCAAATTTACTCAAAATCATTTGCATTCTTTTTAGAAGGTTGGGTTCATCTGCAAAAAAGCCTTTGAAGCTTCTATCTTTTTCCTTCTTCTGATTTTCCCACCTCATCATTGCATTCCACCTTTTTCTAGCCTGCATTACATCAGCAAAATACTCAAATTCCTTATAACATCCTCTCTAAAATCAAATTCATGTGAAATAGCCTTCTTCATCAATAGGGTTCTTTTGATCATATTGATGTGACCCTTTGGGTCACATACTCTTTCTATTCTAGGTTTGAGGGAGTAATTGACCCTTATAAACCTCTGCACTTCTTCAAGCATATTTGACCCAATGGCCAGCTCTTTAAACATAGTCAAGTCAGGTAAAAATGTGCCTTTCCTCTAATTTCTCATCAAGCCATGTTCCATCCAGAGCATCTGCCACATAAACTCCAGGAAACACACTCTTGTAGGAACAAACTTAGGTTAAATGTGTGATGCTTGGTTGCACCCATATACTCTCATAATAGTGTGTTGTGGCATAAGGAACCAATCAACATAATTATGAGTATAGCCTTGGTCTGGCCCATATTGCACAAGCCTCATTACCTTCATCAATGACTCAGGCATTCTTGGTGTTGGGTAACCAAGAGTAGCAATCAATTTGATAGCAAAATCATCTTGAAACATTACAAAATCACTTTTTGTACACGTGCTATCCCAAATGTAGCATCAGTTTTGCACAAGAAGTCTAACTCCTCTTTCTTGTGTACACAATTGCATCCTTGTAGTCCACTTCATTTCATTTTGATACATAATTAAGTGACATAATAAAGAATATTTTTTAAAAGTAATAGGGGCCTTGGCTTCCCTAATTTGTAGCAAACCTTCATGTATTTGTTCTTCAATCACAGATGCAAAATCAAATTCTACATTTGACTCAGAATGTTGAATTATCATAGCCATTCTCATCAACCCTATTTGCATTTGCTCCTCTACATCTATCCCCAAAACTTGACACAACGTATAATAGGTATTCTTGAAATAAACTTGGAATTCAAAAACTTGGAAAGGTTCCATTTTGGAAGAAGGAATAGAGAGCCTTCTGTTATCATCACCCCTCTTCATGTGTAAAAGGAGATCATCACTTCGATATGTTCTCCTCAACCTCTTATATTCTTGCTCAAGTTTCACTAAGTTCACCTCTGTTACATCTTGTTTATTGAGGTTGAAACATTTGATAATGGCATCTCTATTGATATCCATTAAGCACTCACCATTTGGAAGCCTCATAGTTTTCGTTGGGGCATAGTAACTGTGGGCAAGGGCTTTAATCAGCTCAATGTCAACAAAAATTCAAGAACAATTAATTTAGCCAGATCTAGGGCCCATGGGTTTGATGCTGGTTCCTGGTCATTCCTTTTTAGATAAAAGTACTAGTAGAGATTCCATGCTGACAAAGGTATATAGGGGTCCCTATAGTCTTGAGCTAAGTCTCTAAAAACCTTTTTAGAACCTTTGTCAATTGAGCCAGGCAATAATGAAAGCAGAGGGGATTGCAATGAAGACTTACTAGTTTTGGCTCCATCATTCTTAGCTCCTACCTTAGTCTTTTTAGGTGCCATTTTTATGAAATTCACAAGAAATGATGAGCATAGCTTACCCGAAAAAATTGCCTTGAAGAATTCTCTTTACTCTCGCAGTTTGAGCTCCTGTGTAATTTGTCTTCTGCTACTATGAGTGAGAAATCTTAATTTGTTTCATGTATTTTCAAGACCAAGACGCATTTACTTCTGGCTCATAAATTCGCACGATTCAAATCTTCGTGTTGAGCTTAAATCTTCATATTTTGATGTTGATGTGATTGGTATGCTTTAAATAACCCAATGACTTGATTAGCACACTACCGTAGGTTAGGTTTTGGCTCCCCAAGGTATAGCAGTATAGTGTGTAGCATATAGTATTAACTCTTCTTACCATCATACCGCGGGCTGTTTGAGAATGTTATGCGGTAAGGAGGTATGATATGGGTATTATGAAGGCTAGCCATTGTGATAGCGGTATCGCGGTAAAAGGCAAAGATGACTTTATGAATGGTAATAACATGATTTATTATGGAAAAATAAGAGTAGGAGTCATGGATACACAAATAAAACACTCAAAACTTTTATGAAAATTCTGGTTCCAACACATGGACATCATGACCATGTGTCAGATGCATACAGTGCCAATTATATGATCATGTTTTGTAGCACAAATGTCATTAGGTGGCACACGTGTATGGAAGCATAACATGTGGTTGTTGATGTTCCATGTGTCTAACTAGCCACCAACATGTGTAGCAATGTGTATAGCCAGACTATCTAGATCCTTGAAGATTTGTAAACCTTGAATAATGCCCCTAATAACCCTAAACCCTAACCCCTAACCCCTAAACCATAAACCATAAATAATGCCCCTTATAAGCCCTAACCTGGCCCTGACTCGCCCTAAACCCTAAACCCCTAAATCCTAAACCGCAAACCCCTAAATCCTAAACCACAAACCCCTAAACCTTAAACAGTACTAAACCCAAGCAACCCTAAACCTCTATCTCCCTATCTAGCCCTATCTCTATCATTCCTCTACCTCTCAATATATCTCCCTATGTCTCTGGCCATGTCCCTCACTCTCTATATCTCCCTATTGGTCCTCTCTCTTTAAACACTAAACCCTAAACCTCTAAACCTTAACCCCTGAACCATAAACCCTAAAGTACCCTAAATAATGCCCCTAAACCATAAACCATAAACCCTAGTAAACTCTAAACCCTAAACTTGAGCAATGCTAAACTCATAAATGCTAAATAATACCTCTAAACCCTGACCGCTAACCCTAAGCAACTCTCTGTCTCTGTCTCTCTGACCTATATATTATCTACTAGCTCCTAGCTAGTTAAATCCTTTTCCTAGCTTTCCTAGTTTTCTTTTTCCTTTCCAATTTCCCTTTAGATCCCCGCACCAATTTTTCCCTATTTTACTATTTTCCACCTCTCCGCTCATCATTAGATCTTCCCATCCAATGAACTTTATTTTTATCAACTTGTTTCCATTTCATCCGGCTGCGAATTTATATCCTCATCCCTCTTTTCATGTCCTAGTTTTCTTGTTTCCATTTGTTTTGTTGATAAGGGAGATAGATAGAGACAAAGATGAAGCGAGAGAGAGATAGATAGTCCTATAAGTTTTCCATGCTTGTTCATTAATGATATATATAGGAATGATAGGGGGTCAAGAGAGGCAAGAGATAGAGAGATAGGGAGAGATATATAGGTAGAAAGAGATAGAGAGGATACAGATCATAGGGAGAGATAGAGGAGATAGAGGGGAGAGATAGGGAGATAGAGAGTGATCACTAGAGAGATGTCTAGAGAGATAGGGAGATAGAGAGAAAGGCAAGAGATAGGGAGAGATAGATAGGTACATAGAGTCGAGAGAGAGGAGATAGATTGGGAGAGATAGAGGAGATCACAGTCAAGTGAGAGATAGGGAGATAGAGAGTGAGTGAGATGTCTAGAGAGATAGGGAGAGAGATTGAGAGGTAGAGGGATGATAGCTAGAGAGAGGGAGATAAGGGAGAGATTATAGGGAGATAGAGGTTTAGGGTTGCTCAGGTTTAGGGTTTAGGGGTTATGGGTCATGGGTTAGGGATTAGGGGCATTATTTAGGGTTGAGGGATTTAGAGAGAGAGAGAGAGAGACTTCTTTTGACATGCAACCATAAACCCTGAATAATGCCCCTAAACTTGAGTAACCCTAAACCTCTAAACCTTAAATAATGCCCCTAAACCCTAAACCCCAACCCCTAACCCCTAAAACATATATAAACCCTAAATAATGCCCCTAAACCCTAACCCATAAACCCTAAACCCCTAATTAATCCTAAACCCCTAAACACTAAACCCAAACAACCCTAAACCTCTATCTCCCTAGCTATCTCTCTATCTCTATTGTTCCTCTACCTCTCAATCTCTCTCCCTATGTCTATGGCCATGTCCCTCACTCTTCATATATATCCGTATAATCTCTTCCAGCTATGTCTCTAGCCATGTACCTCACTCTCTATATCTCCCAGCTATTGCTTCTCTCTCTAAACACTAAACCCTAAACCTCTAAACCCTAAAATATAAGCCCTAAACAATGCTCCTAAACTTTAACCACTAAACCCTAAACCCGAGAAACCCTTAACTGCTATATATCTCCCTATCTCTAATATTGTCCCTCTATCAGCTCTCTCTCTCTCTCCAAATCCAAGCAACGTCCCTAAACCCCAAACCCCTAAACCCTAAATCCAAGCAACTCTAATCCTCTATCTCCCTATGATCTATCCCCTATCTCCCTATCTCTATCATCCCTCTACCTCTCAATCTCTCTCCCTATGTCCCTGGCCATGTGCATGTGCCTCACTCTCTATTTCCCTATCTCTCTCCACAGTCTCCTCTATATCTCCCTATCATTCCTCTCTCTCTCTATAAACCCTAAACCCTAAACCTCTAAACTTGAACCCCTAACCCCTAAACAATAAACCCTAAACCCTAAATAATGCCCCTAAACCCTAACCCCTAAACCCTAAACCTATATCTCCCTATCTCTCCTCTCTCTCCCTATCGCCTTTGTCCCTCTACCTCTCAATATCTCTCCCTATATGTTTGGCCATGTCCCTCACTCTCTATCTCCCTATCTCTCCCCCCGGTCTCCTCTATATCTCCCTCTTGGTTCTCTATCTATCTCTAAACCCTAAACCTCTAAACCTTAACCCCTAATTCAAAAACCCTAAACCCTAAACCCTAAATAATACTCCTAAACGCAAGTAACCATAAATTAGGTGCTAAAACAGGGGCTAATTTTAGGCACTACATAAGGCATTAACACAGGTGCTACAACAGGTGCTAAAATAGGTGCTAAACCAGGCGTTAAATGTGGCACTAAATTAGGCGCTACAGTAGGAGCTAAAGTAGGTGCTAAAGTAGGTGCTAAGTTAGGTGCTAATTGAGGTGCTACTTTGCACCTAATTTAGCATCAACATGTTCTGGTCAGCGCAAAAAATGCCAAAAATAGCGCCATCCCAATAAATAGCGCCGACTTTTTCAAAAAATGGAGAAAAATACATTAAAATAGTGAGTGGAAGCAAAAAAGGGAGCTAATCATAGGGATTTGTTGTAGTGTAGCACAAATGATAGGGGATTCAGCGCATTTGATACAAAGCTGCACATCTAGTAAACAGAGCTGCACATCTAATAAAATTGGTCAATTCCCTAGCTAGTTTGATAGAGTTGGCATCGTGATCGATGTTGGCCAACTGATAGGTCATCTTCAAGATTGATAGAATCTTAGAAGAGATGATATGATAGGTTTCCTAATAGGATAGCTAAGTAACTGGTTTGATAGACTGGATAGATATGCAGCTTAGTGGTTGTGTTAAAGTGCATTGTTATTGATTGTAGGAGGAGCTAGATCACATTCTGATGTCATGGGAGAGATTCCCAGTTACATAGCTGCTTTGACCCTATTTGACAGATATTGATCATTTGGTGCTCGGATCAGTTGGATTATGGTTTTTCTACTTTATGCTTGAGATTCGGGCAAATCTAGGATTCCTAACTGCATTAGCAGAGAGGTTTCATAGCGAGATAGGTACATTTCATTTGCCTATTGGGGAGATGATAGCGACCTTGGAGGATGTGTGTCGTATACTGTGCATTTTGATTAAGGGGGAGCTAGTAGAGTATGAGTCTGTGACTGGAGCTAGATTGGCAAAGTGCAGACAAGTTTTTGATGATGTAGACTTAGAGGGGACGAAGATTAGTTAGGCGGATATGGTGGATTACTATGAGCCCTTGCCAGCCATACTAGCAAGTTTGATTAGAGGTGTTGTATGTCCCGACAGGGGATCCCAGGGGTTTCAGGTTGGATGGGGACATACACTAGAGTGGATGATATCAGAGGGGACATGCTTCCCCTAGGGTCCATGCATCCTTGCACACCTATACCATGATGTACATCAGTTCATCTATGATGGAGCGGCCAGTCTATCTGCCATTGTATCATTATTACAAATTTGGGCCTGGTTACACATAGCAGTCACACAGCCAATAGGTATGGGGGTTAGAGGTCATGATAGACCATACTCATATAGGTTTTAGGAGATTCTTTCCTAGCCCAAGCTGGGAAAGCTGGAGTACTAGCGACACACATTGGATAATGTGGATGAGGTGGAGTGGCGGCCATACCTAGATTGCGAGGTGTGGGACAAGGATGCAGTTGAGCTGCCATATTGTTTTCAGACATGATGGCTGATAGGGAGGACTCCCTACATCTTAGAGCACCACATTGTTACCTGTGTGCTCTGACAGTTTAGTAGGATTTAGGGGATGCCCCAGGGGACTGCTATATTTGCCTAGATGCACAAGGAACGTCCTTTGTGGGGTCCGGTGGCATCCTATGAGACTGTGAGGATAGACTTCCTACAGATTCCATATCAGGCATGGGATCTGTGGCGGCACATAGTGGATGCAGGCATGATAGTAGATTTTGTGGCACACTTTACAACACACCCCATTTCGAGATACTCTGGACTAGGAGAGCGGGCACCCAGATTAGAGGATGACGAGGCGGTAGGGGTGGCCATGGTGGCCGGGGAGGAGGAGATGATGGTGGCGGGGGCGGTGGAGGTGGCGGAGGCTAAGGTGATGACAGGGATGACGGTGAGGATGATGGTGGACAGAGGAGAGTGAGACAGAGGAGGGTGCCCTAGATACAGGCACAAGCATAGATACAGGCACAGGTATAGCCATAGGGTCAAGTTGGACAGGGCCAGCTTGGACATGATGATGGGGCTATGGCAGCCTTACGAGCCTAGGTGGCTCAGTTATAGGGGTAGGTTACATAGTTGCAGGAAGATGTGAGGACTGCCATCCTAGAGAAAGACATGGGATACATAGATATACTAGGGTAGAGACCCTATTATAGCAGGTGCAGTAGACCATGGCTCAGGGTCCTCACAGTCAGATTGTTACAGACATGGTTCAAGCATAGCAGGAGATCTTTTATTGGAGGTCTCTATATGAGTAGGTTGTTCCCCCAGAGTAGAGGGTGAGTAGCTTCTACCCGAGCTCATGCAACAGGACTAGGCGCACACAGACAGAGAGTGGGGGAGTGATGGGACCACCACCTCCTTGTCCTACAAGTCCTACAGGTTTGACAGGTCCCTAGCCTTAGCCTCACCATCTAGCACCCTTCGGCGGGAGTACCACATAGGTAGTTTTTGGTGACATGTATCATGTTTTTCATACCATTTAAATGTATACACCATTTTTGACAACTCAAAACAGACACTTTTATGACATCATTGTATACTTGGACATTATTATTATTATTGTTTTTATGATGATGATCTAGATGCGTTTGATGGACTACATGCATGTGTTCTTATAGATGGATTTTATTTATATGATGGATGTTATGGTCTATTTGATGCTATCTACATTGATGGATGTTATTGATTATGCTTATATTGTGATGATTCTAACATGTTGATGCTATGATGTGCATGACACTTATGATATGACCTATGGTTCACATGATGACTGCTATCTATGTGTTATGCTAATGTGTAGTGATTCTATATGCTTATAATTTTATGATAACCTAATGCATATGTGGATGATTTCCTAAATGGTACTACATGGTACTTAATTTCTCTATGTATGATGATCTAATATGCAAATATTATGATAAATGATATCTATGTTTTTCTGAGTTTTTGATGATAAATGTTATGCATGAGAACTATGTGGATAAATGACATCACTATTGTGATATAAATGTTTAATACAACTAATGCATTTAAATGATAATGAACTTATGATTGACAATGTTTATGCTATGTAACATGATACCACTATATGAGACTGTTGCTCAAAATCAAGAGTTAAAAGTTTAATGCAACTAATGAACTACAATGATATGAACTAATGATGGACATGCTTATAATATGCAACATGGTAATGATTTATTTATTTTTGTTAATGCCAAGTATACTCAATCATAAATGAAACAACACTTAGAAGAATTAGGCAAAAGATTTGGATATGATGAACAACTTGGAAGAATGATTTGGACAAATGGATAATATGTATAACTGACAGACACAATTTGGATCTTATGACACTTGGATAAATGGTATTTGTGGAATGCTTACAAATGAGATGAAATGAAAACCTAACATGCACTAATGAGGCTTTTTGTCATCTTGTATGCAAGTATTTGAAGTAATATTTCATCATTGAGATTTTAAAATGTTGTAAGAAAATACAAGAATCTAGGTATAATTAAACCATGATGACTTGAGTATCTCTTACATGGATTTTGATTTAGCAAGTTAATACAAGCATCTAGTCAAAATTGAACCTAGATGACCTGAGTATTTCTTGCATGTATCAATAGACAAGGATTGCACTTTTTCATGCTTAGACCCATAATGTCCTCGATGATCTTTTGTTGATTATGTCATTAGACAAAGTCATCACATTACTAAAGATTGATCCACAAACAATAAACAAATGAAAATAATCATGCCCCCATCATAGCTGCTCTAGTTTTTTAGACATCCTCAAGTAGCATAGGAAACATGATAACAAAAATCAAGACTCTGAGAATTAAACATATAACAAGTATCAAATCTTCTTGCCATAGATATGTTTTCTTGCAACGAAAATAGATACAATCATCATGATAGTTTAGGCACATTGTTGTCTGATATACGTCAAGTTCTTGTGTTGAGCGTTTTGTTGAACATGTGCGTTTGTAATGCTACATGTTGTCTAGAGATAATATCGCAATCTGGTTTGCTATCCTCTGAGATTTGTGGCATTCAAGAATCTAATTCTCAACTAGGTCCAGGATTTTGCCCCCAGTCAAATAAAGTATCGATTTATTATGGATGAAAAATGTGAATTGAATGGATGGTAGACTCGATGTAACGGGCCCTAAGGGACTTACCTAGTGCCTTGGGGGCTCATCAATGATGGCCTTGCCTATGTGACGACACAGAGGCAACATAGTTTGGGTTGTGGACTATGTGAACCTAAGACCTAGGTGATGGGAAATAGGTGGGATTGGATGGATAAAAGGATGGGTGATAAGGGGTGGAATGGATGGGAAGCCTCAGGGGCTCATCAATGATGGCCTTGCCTATGTGATACCTCAGAGGTGACGTAGTTCAACAATGATATTAATGATAGGATCATGACAGATGACAAGATGTATAATGGACTAAATGGATAGCCTAATGTGAATAAGGTGATAAGGGTGAGAAAACAACAAGCCATGATAGGTATCCTGATGTGATTTGATGGATGCGGTAAGAAAAGATTGGATGAGGACTGAAATCCTAAAAGATGGAGGAAGCGGTTTATCACAAATAGCACATGTTTCCAGGTTTTTCACCACTTGCTTTTATTTGCATGATCACAAATAGCACCTATTTCCACATTTTCACTACTTGCCCTTTTTTATACATGTTTTTGGTTCCCTCGCATTGGGGTTGTTAGGTATAGAACTTGTGAAGGTGTATACTGTTGATGGTGTCATCGAACAGTTCACCTTCTGATGTTGCTAATTGATAGATTCTTGATCCATAGGCAACAATGATTACATAGGGGCCAAGCCAGTTGGGTTCAAATTTGCCTTTCTTCTCCCTATCTTGCTGATTTATGGGATTCTCTTTGAGGACTAGGTCACCAACTTGAAAGACTTGGGGTTTGACTTTGTGGTTTTAACTTCTTGACATCCTTTGTTGGTAGGCTTTCAGATGATTAAAGGTGTGTTGTCTTCTTTCCTCCAGTAGCTCTAACTCCTAAAGTCTAGAAACCCTATATTCTTCATTAGATATTAAGCCTTTTAATGATACTTGCAAAGATGGTAACTTGACTTTGATGGGCAATATGGCTTTAGAGCCATAAACTAGGGAATATGGAGTTGTACCTGTGGGAGTGCGGATACTTGTACGGTAGGCCCACAGAGCGGGATTCAGTTGGATATGCCAATCATGGCCAGCATCATTGACAGTCTTCTTTAGGATTTTAAAGATGGTTTTATTAAATGCCTCCGCTTGACCATTTCCTTAGGGGTAATACGGGGTGGAAAAATGATGTTGGATGTGGAATTTGTCACAAAGCTCTTTGACATCCTAGTTTTTAAATGGTCTTCCATTATCAGTGATAATGGATAAAGGGATACCATAGCAGAAAATGATGTAATTCAAGATGAAAGAGGTGATTTTTTTGCCTATGACATTGGCTAGGGGTATGACTTTGATCTACTTTGTAAAGTACTCAATGGTGGTGATTATGAATTTATGGACATTAGATGATGGGGGATGTATCTTGCCCACTAAGTCGAGTCCCCATTGACAGAAAGGCCAAGGAGTTGTTAAAGGCTGTAGCTCTTGTGCCAGTGCATGTACTAGGTTCCCATGAATTTGTCATTTCTTGCACCTTTTCACAAAATTATAGGAGTCCCTTTCCATAGTTGGCCAATAGTATCCCATACGTATGAGTTTATTAGCCAAAGTAGGACCACTAGAGTGGGTTCCACATATACCTTCATGAATTTTGCTTAGGGCAGTTTGATATTCCTCACTATTAAGACACCTAAGGAGAGTACCATCTAGTCCATGTCGATACAGGGTGCGATTATGGTATAACGGGAGGCTTGGCGGATGAAGGTTCTTTTTTGGTTATTAGATAGATCGGGTGGCAGGGTGTTTTCTTTCAGATAGGTCTATACTTTTTTGTACAAGGAAGAATAAGATCCTACTATGTGGCATATGATGTGGGTTTTAGGGATGTCGTAGGTAGGATGGGATACTGGCTCCACCAAGAACTCGTAATGTGACTGGTTTTCAGGTATATCAAGGATAGATGCAATGGTATCCATGGCATCTACTGCTTTGTTCTCTAGTCTGCGTATCTGTTCAAAAGAAATCACAACAAAGTATTCTTTGAAGTCATCTACCATACGCTTGTACGGTATTAACTTCTCGTCCTTGGTTTGATAGTCATCATTCACCTAGTTGATGACAAGTTGTGAATCTCCATACACATGAAGCTCTCTGACTTTCCATTCTACTGCCATTTTGATGCCAACGACCAGTGCTTCGTCCTCTGCCATATTGTTGGTACATGGAAAGATTAGTCTGTATGACTTTGGAATTGTGTCTCCATTAGGTGTGACCAACAAGATACTTGCTCTGAACCCATGCCGAGTATATGATCCATCAAAATAGAGTTTCCATGCTTGGGTTGTGATATTAAAGATAGATTCGTCTAGAAACTTGAAGGTTAATGGATTCTCATCTATCAATGGTACATCTGCCAATTGATCTACAATCACCTAACCTTTTATGACTCATCTGTCTACATACTTGATGTCAAACTCACTGAGTATCATCACCCACTTGGATAACCTACCTGTTAGGGCAGCCTTGCTGAGTAAGTATTTCAATGGATCTATCTTGGCTACCAATTTGATGGAATGAGTGAGCATATAGTGCCTTAGCTTCTGTGATGCAAAAACTACTACTAGACATTCTCATTCTATGGGTGTGTATTGAAGATCATAACCAACCAGTGTCTGGCTAATGTAGTAAATAGCTTGCTCCTTTTGTTCATAGTTTTGTTGTGCTAGCAAAGCTCCTAGAGCAGTTGGCATAGCTGAAGTATAAAGTAGAAGTGGTTTTCCTTAGATTGGCAGCATCAAGATCAGTGGATTCATTAGATACTCTTTGAGGTGCTGAAAGGCTTGTTCACATGAGTCATCCCATTTAAAAGGAATGTTCTTGTGTAGGAGATGTGTTAATGGATGACATTTGTCAGCTAGTTGAGAGATAAACCGTTGGATGGATTGTAGCTTGCCCTATAAAGACCTAAGCTGATTGAGATTCTTGGGTTGTGGCATGTCCATGATTGCTTTTACTTTGGCTAGGTCCACCTCAATTCCATTAGCTGACACTATGTATCTGAGAAGTTTGCTGGATGTGACTCCAAAAACACACTTCTTTGGATTTAAGCATATGTTGAATTGCTCTAATCTTTGGTAGATTTTGTCTAAAACCTGTAGGTGTCCTTCCCTTGTGATTGACTTGGCTAGAATATCATCTACATAATCTTCCATGATGGTGTGCATCATGTCATGAAAGATTGTAGTCATGGCTCTTTGATATATTTCCCCTACATTTTTTAGTCCAAATGGCATGACACACCAACAATAGGTACCCTACGCACATGTGAATGCAGTCTTATGTTGATCTTGCAGTGCTATTTTGATTTGATTATAGCCAAAAAATCCATCCATTAGTGATAACATAGTATGCCCTGCTATTAGATCTATAATGATGCCGATGTTGGGCAGAGGAATGTCATCCTTTGGAAAAGATTTATTCAAATCTCTAAAGTCATTGCAAATTATGATCCTTCCATCTAGTTTTGATATAGGGACAATATTTGAAATCCATTCCAGATAGTCAATTGGTCTGATAAATCCAACATCTAGCAGCTTCTTCAATTCTTCTTTCACTAGCAGTGTGATATGCAGATGCATCTTCCTTAGTTTTTGTTTGACTAGATTAGCTCCCTGAGCTAATGATAAATGATGCATTATGAGATTAGGATCCATCCCCAACATATCCGCATATGACCAGGCAAAGTTAATATGTCTCTTCTTGAAGAAGTTGATGAATTCTATCTTTTCATGTTCAGATAAAGATTCTGCCATGTGGATTACCTTTGGATTGTCTTTTGTTCCAATGCTGACAGGTTCTACTGGTTCTATCAAAATTAAGGACCTCTCCTGATGTGTCAGATTGGGAAGAGTGTCAAGCCTTTCATCCTTCAGCACCTTAGAGAGGTTTTCACCATTAGATCCGTCTTTTATTTTTTTACTTTTTTTATGATCTAACACTTCCACAAAGTGGTTTTCACCATGAGATCTATCTTTTATTTTTACATTTTTATGACTAAAAGGCTTGGCACTCTCTCCAAAATAAGCCTTGTCATTGAGTTCTATAGCATAGCCAGCTTCGTGATCCCCTGCGGGTAGATGATCTCTAAGTTCTAGATAATCTATGATAGCATTGTCATTTTGGAATGTATCTAGCTCAGGGGCATCGTCTTGTAAATCCCAGTTTATGAGTTTGGGATGTACTAAGGGTAATGGGTCATTAGGTTGATCTGGTTCGAGGCTAGTGATGGTTAAGATAGAGGAGTTGTCTAAGTTAGTGAAAATATTTACGAAGTCTATAATGGTACTCTCCTCAAGTTGATATGTCAAGTGTGACATCATACTTTCCTCGTGGAACTCACTTTTAGTATTTTGCAAATCAAACTCTAGAGGTCTAGACCTAGAGCTTTGTCTTGCATGAGTTGTATGGGTAGAGCTATACTGTTGAACCACATCAACACCTTTGTCATCACAAGATAGTTCAGAAAGACTATCCCATTCATATTCATTTGAGTCTATCTCACTCCATTCTTGTAGTCAGTGAATCTACTCTACTAAGTTAGTAGTAGCTATTTCCCGTTCTTTTCCTTTATGCTTTTCTTTACCTTTGATCTTTTCTTTGCCTTTGTACCCTAGCCATGTTGTGTCTCAGGTTGCTAAAGAAGAAGGTTGGATAGGTTTGATGATACCTTCTTTCCTTAATCCTATGGGACCATGACCATCATATCCCATTCTTTGTAAGATAGAGAACCCTTGGCCATAATGTTTAGTTTGTAATTGGGATTGAGGGTCTTGTGGTTTAGATTCACTATCTTCATCTTTATATAGCCATTGTAGAATATCCTTCTCATCACTCTTATCTGATAGGCTTCCCCATTTAACAAAGGGACCTTTAGGAGTCTCCAATGACTTGGGTTTGTTCATGGATGGTTTTCCATAGGACTTGGGAGATATGGGTAGCTGCACTAGGCAGAAGGTTTGCATGATGGAATACTCTCCTACACCCTTGTCTTTAAGCTTGACTTTGAGTTTGGATGTCTTGGATGTAGAAGGTAGTGAGGATGGGTCAACACGAGATGAAGATGATGAAGATGCACAGTTGGTGGGGATTACAACTTCAAGCTTGAATTGGATGGAATTGCAATATTGGAATGGATTAGAATCACCTTGGATAGTGATTTCTTGGCCATTATGAGGAAACTTGATACACTGATGGTAGGTGGATGGCACGACCTTCATCGTGTGTATCCAAGGTCGACCAAGAAGAATATTGTATGCTGGCTCCATGTCAAGCACTTGGCAGACCACATATTTCACTACTGGTCCCACTCTTATTAGAAAAAAAATGGTTCCTTTTGATGTCCTTTCTTCTTCATTATATGCCTTGATTGTAATTTTCTTCTTAGGATCAATGGCATTCTTTGAAAACCCCAATGCAAGGATTAGTTTTAATGTGCATATTTAAACCTGCCCCTTCATCTATTAGGACCCATTTTATTTTATGTTTATGGATGAAGGTTTCAATATGGAGGGACACATTGTGTGGTTGGGTGATAGACATATCATCTTTTTTCTGTGAAAGATAAGAAATGGGGTGTAGTTAGATGACCTACCATGGCCTGAAATTACTCTTTAGCTAGATTGGTTGGGACGATAGTTTCCAAGAGAGCTTTTTCAAGGATGGCTTTGTGAGATGAAGATAGACGCAAAAGCTCCAAAATGGATATATGTTCCGGTGTTCTTCGGAGTTGCTCAAGGACGTTGTATTGGTTAGACATGGAGGATGGTTTGGATGGAGCCCCTTGGAGAGTAATCTTTCCACCATGAGTGGTTACATTACAATCAAGCTTTTTATTTATAGTGATCACATTTACATATGAGTCACTTTCAGATATGTGGTTAACAACATAATCATATGACACATTTGTGTAGTTGGCATTGTTACCACCATTATTGTTTTGCTTTGAAGGACCTCCCTTCTCATAGTTGGGGAGCGGATTCTTGAATGCCAAATGGTCATCATTGGATACGTGTCCATCAATTGATATTACTTTTTCATCAATCAAGTCCTGGATGATATTCTTTAGTCTTTGGCAATCATTGGTTTTGTGACCCTTACTTCTATGATAATCACAAAAGTCTGAGTCTTTCCACCAAGAAGGTTTAAATTTAGGTTCATAATCTCGCACTGTTGGAAGCGTTACGAGATTATTTGATATGAGCTTCCTTAGGGAAGATTCAATTGATTCCTCTAATGGTGTAAAATTTCAACGAGGAGGAAAGTTTGTGGATCGTGGTTCATTTTTTTGAGGTTTGTTTGATGATGTGTTATTTTGTGGATTTGATAGATTAAAGATTGGTTGTTTTGGTACCACATGTTTAGCATCAACAACACCATCGTTTACAATGTTTTTTTTTTGGTCCAAAACCTTGGCTTGTCCATGTTATTACTTGAACTAGGGGTCTCTTTGTAGAGTTTGATTTGTCCCTTAGCTATCAAGGCTTTCTCAATGAGTAACCCCATTTCAATGACCTTACTAAAGGAAGTAGGACATTGTATTTGTATTTGATAGCTCAAGTCAGTGTTTAAGTTGTGGACAAACATCTCAATCATTTGTTTCTCTGGCGTATGGTATGGACACTTGCTAGCAAGTTGTCTCCATCTTTGTAAAAAGGAGGCGAAAGATTCTCTGCCTTTTTGTTTGTTGTTACAAAGGTCCAACATTGATATTTCATGTTCAATGTTGTAGGAGAAATGGGTCACAAATTTATCCACTAGTTCATTAAAGGTTTGGATGCTGGGAGGTAGATGGGAGAATTATTCCATTGCTTGTCCTCCTAAGCTGCGTGGAAATAGTCGCATAAGGTATGTTTCATTGTGAGAGAATTCTAGGCATGCAACACTAAATTTCCTTCTGTGGTCACACAGGTCACCTTTTCCTCTATATTTATCAAATTTTGGGACCTCAAATCTTGAGGGGAAAGGTATCATGACCAAACTTTTGTCAAAAGGATACGATGAGATATCCTCTAGTGAGTAGTTCTTTGTGGAAGTTCAAGTTTGAATGTCCACAAGTTGTTGTTGCAAAACTTGGATTTGTTGCATTAATGTGTCCAAAGGGTTTGATCTATCCTTAGTCTTGTCATTTTTTGGAGCATTGATGTCATTAGATGGGGTTGCTTCTCTCAATTTTGAGACATCAAAATCAGGGGGTAATTTAGCTCCTTGTTGTGCTAGCATGAGGAAATATTTTTTGGGGTCCATGGTCATGACCTTGTCC
Organism: Cunninghamia lanceolata; assembly: GCA_027924645.1. NCBI lineage: Eukaryota > Viridiplantae > Streptophyta > Pinopsida > Cupressales > Cupressaceae > Cunninghamia > Cunninghamia lanceolata. The sequence continues at coordinate 548,577 of BSBN01000936.1, read as the reverse complement.
ATCATTCTTTGGAATTTTGGATCTTACAAAGCACTAACAAGTTCCTCATGTGAGATTTCTTCCTCATCATCGCTAGATGAAGCGGAGTGAACTCTATGGTTTGAGGTATCCATTTCTTTGTTTTTGTTGGTTTGGGATCTAGTTTGAACCATAAGATTTGTTTTTGGATATGGGTGAAGTTGGATGAAATATTTGTGAAAGTAAATGAAATGTTTTTGCTAAGATGTGGTTGAGGTATGGTTGATTGGATTTGGAAGTTTTTGTGATTAGATTTTATAAGGTTTTCTCTTGATCTATTTGTTCAAACAAAATGGTCTTGAGCTACAATGGCATTAGCTATCAAAGTGTTGATATAAAGGAAGTCAAATAGGGATAATTGGTAACCATTATTGATGTAGACTAGACCTTTATCAAGATGCTCTAGTGTAGTTTCAAGGTGGAGGATGATTAACCCTAATAGGAAACTAACTAGGTTGTTTGATTTAGAGGATCTCAATGATACCTTAGTGGAAATCTTGGTTTTGTTTGATTTTTGGATGGCTAGGTATGCTATGGTAAGTGGGATGTTTTGGGAAACGGGTATGAAATGAATTTTTATGGTTTAACCGAGTTCACAAATTAAATCTAAGAAATGATGGGTACTTGAAAATAATTTTTTTTTTCTCTCAAAATGTCAGGAACAAGCCACTATCACAGATGCGTAGGTTTATTTACACAGAAATAGAGGTCAAATGTGTAGCTCTATGGATTGTATGTGTGGTTCTGAATGCACGGTTCTATTGTTTGAATGCATTGAAAGATTTTGCAAATGCACAACAAAAGGGTTAAATGCACAGTAGGATTTGTTTGCACAGTAAGAACTGTTAAATGTGTAGAAAGATGTTTTGAATGCGTAATTCTATTTTTATCAAATGTTTGATCAATGTTCCCTATTTTCAAGCACGTTTCTCTAAGCAACCTAAGTGTTTTTGCTGATGATTTTGTTTCAATTTCTTGCAAGAAAACACAACATACAAGAAGATCTCATGATGTTATACAAATTTTTGATAAACATTTTACAAACAAGTACAATTCCTATGGTTGTCAATGACAATATTTATTGAGTCCCAACTTGGATTTCTCCAGCCACTTAAATCAAGGTGGATAGTTAGCAACTTGGTAGCACTGGCTCCCCCTTGCATGACACTCACTTCTATGGAATACCAAGTTACAATTCCTCTGAAGAGTTGAATTTTCTGTCTCTACACATAATTAGTGAAAATGTTGGGCATCTTCAGAGGTCTGACCTCCTGCGTCAACAAATAGAAGGATTTGGGCTTCTAAAAATAGTTGGTTCTTAGTGAGGGCATTCGTTCAGGTGGTTATACATGTGGAGATTCGCTCCATTTAAGAGGCTTCCCAATCTATAAAGGTTAGGCTCTATAGGTTTTAATGCACCACAAGGGTATTGTAGGAAACATTCATTGGTATAACATAGTAGCCCCTGTTGTTTATGACTTTCGTCAGAAACACATTTATTTATAGCGGCTTGAAAGTGGCTTGGGTTTAGCGTGTTACCGCTCAAGGTTGTCCCACTCAAAAGAAACACAATCCCAAGGGCAGGCCTCTTCTAAAGGTTAAACAAATGAAATGATGGGTTTGACATTTTGGTCACCCAAGATGGGGAGAGCATAGGCCTATCACTATTTTACAAACACAATAGACAGTGGTTCATTAACCTTGTAGAGTTAATCTAAATGTGATTTAATCTACCAAGCACAAAATTGACATGATAGCATAAACATGAAAAGATAGTTGATTTTAGCCTCCTAAACAAACTATGTGAAGATTGTTGTTGAAGAGTTGATCAAGTTACTTTCCCTTATGCTAGATGTGGATTTGTAAATGCAAGATTTACTTGAAAGATTTCTTCAATTTTAACCTCCTAGTTTTGGGACTATGTGAAATTTGTATGCAATTTGTAAGGTTACTCCTCCTAATTAAGAACTAGATGAAGATTTGGATGCAATTTGTATGAACAATGATGTGATTTACTCCTAATTAAAGCTAGATGAAGATTGTATGCAAGATTATTATGATTTGCTCCTCCTAATTAAAACTAGATGAAGGTTTGTATGCAAGTTGCATGAACAATGATTTACTCCTAATTAAAACTAGATGAAGATTTGTATGCAAAATGCAACTAAAAATGCCTAAACCAACTCTTAAACATGCAAGAACATTCTGTCAATAGCTTCCATAGATGATTGATAATACCTACAACCAAAGTTAGTATCAAAATTTTTACAAAAATCAATACAAATCTCTGACAGGAATCAGATGCGCTGAAACATACAATGGATGCGCAGGAAGATAGATTAAAAGTGCAGAAAGACAGATGCGCAATTTTTTTTTGGATATGCACAGAAAGAAGTCTTAAATGCGTAGGAAGAATAAAAGTATAGAAAGAAGTTTCATATGCACCGGACTATCCTTTTCATCATGGATGCATAAGATTGGAAATTGAATGTGCCAGAATGACCTGTCACGACTACAACTTCACCAAAAACTCAAAATAGAGATTAAAAATGGGGCAGTGGCCCCACGGTGAGCACCAAAATGTGATTGAATTTTTGAACTATAGTAGAAACTACCTAAATATTCAATACTCCCATGAAAATAAGATAAATGCAATAAAACAAAGATATACCTTGCTGAACCGATCTACCTCATGTCTTCCATTGTTGCCTATCTCTTCAATGATCTTGTAGATTATGATTGAGCTCTTAGAAGTATACTTCCTTGTTATTTTAAGATGACAAAGAGAGAATGGCTTTGTGGAGGATTATGCAAAGTGAATGGTTTCTACAATGCAACACTAAAATGAATGATGGAGACTATGATATGAAGCCATGGATAATGATTATGCAATGACGATAATGAGATGAAGCCAAAGGCACGCTTGATAACCATGATGGAATTTCTACAGAATGTATTTAATAAAGATTGAATGGTCAAAAATGAGTGTGAGAACCTTTCTTTTATAGGCTAAGGATGAACCAACTCCAAGTGTCATAAGATCCACGATTGGAGGAGTTATCTATGACATGTATGGTCGAGATGGAGTTGGTTGGGATGAGGGAGATAATCATGGGAAATGTTCCTACTACGTTTATAAGGTAGAGGAATATGTGGATCCATAAGCCACATGTCATTGTGCTCACAAAGACCTGTGAGTTAAAAGTGGAAGACTATGAGTAGATTGTGGAAGGACTCTTGATTTGTTGGAATGTGAGAGATGAAATAGGATTTGAAAGACAAATGTCTTTGACCATGGTGATTGAGAAATAATAGGACACACTTGGAGAAGAAATAGGGATGGTTAGAGGATAAATAGGACATGTGGCTGAGGAGGATTATATAATTAAATATTAAAAATATTTAATTATGTGTGCAACATGATGAGGTGTTCAATATGACATGGAATTTAAACATAGGACTTTGAATAAGAGGATGAAATTAAATAATTTAGGATTATTTAATTAGATATGACACTAGAAGAATTAGGATACTTAATTAAATAAATTGGTTTTTATTTAATTATTTGGAATAATTAACCAATAAAATAAATTAGGATATTTATTTAATTGATAGAGGAATAAGAATAAAATAAATATTAAAATATTTATTTAGTTCCACATGAGCCATTTTTAGGTGTATACACCATCAAATGTAGGAGCATTCAGTTTTGTAAGTGTCTGTTGCAATGTTATCTTCTCATCATTTTGGTGGCCATTTCAAATTGTTCTTTTTGTAGCCCTCCTTTCCTGGATGTCTAGATAAGTAGTGAATGGTACTATTCTTTTGAATATTTCAGATTTTTTACTCTACTCCTTAGCAATTGTTTCAAGTCCCTCTCCTGAAGGATCTTCCAAAGCTTGTTCTTCATTTTCTTCTCTTCTAAAAAACATAGGTTTTGATGGTTTCAAAATAGAATTCCCTACAAACTTTTTATTTTCAAATGTACTTCCTTCACCTTGAGATGCTTTATTCACCTATAGATTCTTTAATTCATTTCAAGTTTTGGTCATTTGTTTCATTAGCTTAGTCAATGTGCCTTGTCTATGATTCATACTGATAATATTTTCTTGGAGAAAATTTTCTCTTTCTTCATCTATTATCCTTCTTTCTCCCCCTGTCATTTCTTTTGTAGAACTAAGGTTTTGCGTTGATAATTTATTTTTATCTCTCCTTAGATACCTAAGTTCTCTTTCACTTGGAAGCATAGACAATAAATTTTACCACTGCTAAACATACATGTAACAATGATTATCTTCTCCAATAGGTTGGCAAGATCATTGCTCTGATACCACTGTAATAACCCAAATGGATTATTTTATCAAATTAATTAAAATAACATGAATAACAACAAATCTAATGCAAATAATAATATTCAGCCTCATGAAATTATTTTCCAACATATCTAGTAATACCCAAAAATCCAACAATTTCTTCAATGTTTAAGCGCTCGATTTTGGCATAGTTTGCATAGGAAAATCACCCAAATTCTTCTATTGTTGGAATTGATGTATTTTCATCAAAATATGTTGTAACCACAAAAGTAACAACAACAACAACAAACAAGAGAAACTATGTTCTCAAAATGCCCACAAAATGGAAAACTACAAAAACTGTCAGGCATGAAATTACTCTAAACTAGAATATCATTTTTTCACTTCAAGTATAGATCTAAAAATAAAATAGGAACAAAAATATACTGCTCAACAATATCAAACTAAACCGCAACACACAAGTCCAAACCGCAACTGCAAACTCACACAATCTTCACTTGCAAAAAATATGTAAATCTTGCAACAACACAACACATAGAAAACACTGAAACCCAATTGCAATACATGAAGCTCCAAATGTAAATCTTGAGTGAATCTGCCTCTAGGAAACTTATGGGTTTTCATCCACAGTCCCTAATCCTCTAATGGGTTTTCATCCAGTAAAGGGTTTGTAAAGCCAAAGCTCTTACAAAGAAAATGTAAGGACCAACCATCATAGAACTAAGAAGAATAACCCATAAATAAATTTAGATGAGGAAGAAGAGAATTTTTTTCTTTTCTAAAATATAACATATGAGAGAAAAATAGAAATTGAGATCACAACCTATGTTCTCAACCTATATTCTTAGGGCCTGAGTACTGGGTACATCCTTCATTGCCTAGATTGCCTATATACCTTGTATCCATGGGATCGAGGCCATAAGAGAATTTGATCACGCTCATGAAATATGTAGCTCTATTTTCTCTAGGTTTATGTAATTGTATGAGTGAGTATGAAACCCTTTCCAGGGTCCAATCTCCCCAGACAATTCTTCACCAGCTACTACCCACTCAGGTGAAATAGAGACAGAAGCCTAAAGAAGCAACTATAAGTAAACACCTAATAGGAGTGTCTGATGTGAAGTGTTTTAGTTTTTATGACGTTTTGGTTTTCTAACAATGAGCTCTTTGCAAAAGAACATATTATTTTAAGAAAAAAAATTTCATAATAAGTTTCGCAAGAGATCCATCACCATCTTTTGATTAAGATTTCCCAACCTTATTTGGAAGACTAATTACAAGATCAATCCAAAATTCAAAATTAAGGGTAAGCAAAATTAAAGAAACATAAGAGAAAAGAAAACAATCATTTAGGATGACCTAACATTTTAATTATTAATATAAGAAGATATTAATAACCATACCTTACTTAAATGATCAATCATAATTTCTGACAATTAAAGCATGTGTAATCTGTACTTCTACTCTATGCATGTAATGTCTCCTGAACATAATGAAGCTCTATATTGTCAGAAGACCTCAACGATCTTTAACCCCATAACTAAACCCCAATTTACTCTTTATATTATACCAAGTAGCTATATTCCCATGTTCAATGAAACTATTGCTATCTCCTTAAGATGTCACCGAGCTAAGATGTTAACCAAAATTCCAATGTGTAAGATGACCTAGAGAAAAGGATTTGATTATCTTGTATATATACCATATCAATTCATAGTACCGCTCAATCGAGGCATGCAATATTCTAAACTTAAACAATCATAAGTATTGATAATTAATCACTATCAAGGATTAGCCAATGAAACTACCTAATGACAACTAAGAGATCAAATCAATTATTATGAATATTCCCAAGCCAATCACTAATTATGTAGTAAACCTAGGTATAGTACCGTGACCACTAGTATATCAAAATACGAAGATCCTACAACTAAAAGGAATCCATAACCTAGCAAATTTACTAGGGAAAAGTATTCATTCGCCAACTATCCAGACTCTTAATTTTTTCTCTCTAACCCAAAAATCTATTTATTAATCTAGTGTTTCAATAAGGTTCAATATGGACATTTGTCTAAATAGTTATTGAAAATTATTCACAAAAATAATGCAAGAGAAAGACCTGGATTTTAGTTTATAAAACTTAGTATTGTAAGTGCATGAATAGCAAACACAAGAATCGACCCCTATAAAGCAGAGGTAATTAGTCATTAGAAAGAGTCAAGAAAAATTGTGTAATACAAAATAAAATAACAAGACCTATCCTACCTGACCAGTTATGCCCCATTTCGACCAAAATCAATTTAGTTGTATCTCCTACCATAAATAGTTTCAAAATGGTAAACCTAGTTTTGTGACCTCTCCTACATTATTGAACGCTTGGTTTGTGTAATGAAAAATTAGTGTTCTCATTTGACTTAGCAATGCGTATATTTTCAAATATTGGTCTACAGGGTCCTTTGCATACTTTGTACAAATATCTCGTGAAGCTAGAACACAAGATTTCATACCATGCGCTTAACATGCCTCTCTCTCTCTACAATCTATTCACTCCTAATCTTACCAAGTGAAACAAATATTTCCATCATGGAGGTTTGTACTTATTAGAGGCACCAACTGAACACTCCATTCTTGTGCTAGCCTCATGTTGTTCAAGAAGCCTAGATTCATAGGCATGCCATGCACAACACCAACTATCTTCATTTTTTTTAAAAACAAGATCATAGGGACCCTTTGAGGGATCATTTATTTCTCCTACTTGTATAAGAACTCATACTAAAGGAATAACATGATCAAATTCAATTGTTGTAGCCGGTGGTGAAAGATCTATAGAATTACTATCCTTCATATTTCTTACTTTAACACAAATTCCTGTAGCAGATGGATTGCAAGCATCCTTCAAAACTTACATACATCCCTCAGGTTATCGCAAAATATAGCTTGATGAGCAGAAATCCAACAACCAACAGAAAAATTGCTACAAATTAGTAAATGTGGGATGATTTTACCATTTCATAGAGTTGGATTGGAAACGAACAAATGTGGAAGGGTAGACAAGGCACATGAACTGGTTAGAAAAATGCCTCAAGGAGATGTCATCTCATGGAATGTAATGATTGCAGGATATGTACAAAATGGATTTGTTGAAAAGGCTTTAGAAAATTTTAGTGAATGCAAATGTTCGCAGGATATGCATAAAATGGATTTGTTGAAAAGGCTTGAGAAACTTTCAGCGACTGCAAATGTTCACAAGATATGCATAAAATGGATTTTGTTGAAAAGGCTTTAGAAACTTTTAGTGAATGCAAAGTTCACAGGATATGCATAAAATGGATTTGTTGAAAAGGCATTTAAACTTTCCTACAAACACATTTCATAGGTATAAGGCTAAATACTATGACCTTTGTCAATATTTTCTTTACATGTGCATGAGCCTGGTTCATAAATGAACTTCCAAACCACATAAAGATAATGATGTTACACATATGGTTCTTGTCATTGATGTCAACACTGTTACTAGGTTGTCATTGATGTCAACCCTATCATGGTGATGTGATGGTGTTCATGGTTGGATGTCATGTCCCATCCAACAAGAGAAGGGAGAAGATATAGTCCATATTAAGATGGGAATTAGAAGCACAAAGATTATCAAATGTGTTTCTGATGCTATTGATGGCCTGTAGTATGTTTGTTCAAAGTTCCATGATGAGTGCATTACTAGAAGAGTGTTTTGCTATTGATTGTTTGAAGATAGTGTCACTTCTGTGAAGATGTTCTGTGTAGGACAATGAAATGCTCTGCATTCCTCTGCATTTGTAGATATGGCCATGCAATTTTGGAATTGTGTTCAGGATGTAGTGAAGGTGATAATTCCAAGTTTTTAGATCATTTGTCCTTCCGCTGTGAAAGTTATGCATGATAGAGTACTGACATGTGTTCTGGCAGAGTAAGCTAGTTATGAAGGCCTGATGGAATACTTTGCATTCCTCTACAAATGAATGTTTCCCCTTGTAGATTTGAGGACATGTTTATAGATGTGTATTACATGCTTCCTTGTAGTTTCAAGGTTCTTGGAGGTCTGCAAATCAATTTTTCAAATGACAGCATGTTACAATATGTTTTGGATGACAGATTGTTCTCAGAATTAATGATTGAAGTTGTATGACACAATTTTTGATGTGCAATGGCAAAGGTGTGTTTGGGGATGTTTTATGAGTCATGTGGACTCATCTGGAAAAGTTTCATGAAGATCTTTCTTGTTTCTAGTACCGCACAAGGTTTTCAAGTTGATGTGGTTGTTATACTTCAAGTCTTCACATGTTTTCTTTAAAGCTGTCCTATTTCTAAATGAGCGGAGTGTGCAGATGTAATTCCTTGGTGCTTGAAGTTGTGAAGGATGTTTTGGACCTGGTTAAGCAAGTGTTGGTGTTCACAAGAATTGGATTTTCTACTGGTGTAATGTGTGGTTTCACTTAGGACCTATCTTCTACATGTTTCATATTGTGTGATGTCTGGTCGACTTGTAAATGTATTTTTTCATGTTGTATCTATCCGAAAAGAAATGTAATCAATGTAATATTATTTATAAATAGTGAATCAAAGTGAGTAAGGTGAAGTGTGATTGTAATGCGATTGAAAAGTTCGCAAGAAGATAAAAGGCAGAATAAATGCATTGTTGATGTGTGATTGAAGGAGAAAGAGCAAAAGTTGTTGATGCTATCTGGATCCATCTTGAAGACATATTTGTGATAGTGATCAAGTATAGAGTGTGCCTAATTGATCAGATCCTTAGAAGGAAGTGTGTGGAGGCAGAAGTGCAATCATCAAAAGTGTGAGTTTCAATGTTAGTTTTTAGATAGTAGAAAGATTGTCATACTGTAATCTTTTGTGTGTTCTCATTTTAGGGAGTAGTAGCTTCCTTGGGAGTGACCCTAGAACATCTTCATGGAATAGAAGCTTCCTTGGGAGTGACACTAAATCAAATTTACTTAGGGAGTAACAGCTTCCTTGGGTTATAGCCCCTAAAACAAAGTTATTATTTGTGCTTCATATATTGTGAGTTAATCCTCACAGTGGTTTTTCCCTTCTAGGGTTTTCCACATATATCTGGTGTTATGTGTTGATGTGCATTGTGTTTTTTTTTACTTGGTTAACTACTAACTTGGGGTCAGCTCCCTTTATATTATATTTAACTGGAAATTTGAACAAGAGTTTTAGCATTACAGCTGGAAAGATAAACATCCAAGGGATACAAACAAAATGCCCTGATTTTGTAAAACAAACCCTGCCACCCTAAGCTATACTTTTCAAATGAAAACTACCCTATACAAAGCAAAACCCTATATAAATATTATGTAAGAAATCCCCTATTTTTTATGAACAAAATTATTGGATTACCAACAGAAAGCACTGTCACTAACGACGGTAACCAGTCAAGCATCCTCATCCTCTGCATAATACAATGTTGTACCCATATGAAATTTTTTGTATATGTGCCCAAACACACCTCCCAACACCATGTAGCCTTGTCATTACTGTGCTAACCCTGCAAGTACAAGACATCAAAAGATAGCGATCCAAGGCTCAAATGGAGGGAGATTCTGGCAAGCCAATCAGGCCTGAAGCAGTGAGAGGAGGTCAAAGTGATGGATCGAAGGCCAAAATGATGTAAAGGAACCAAGGGAAGCAATGCAAATACATCTAGCAAATCAGAATTCAATTTTGAAAATTTTGAAAATTTTTCTAAGGCATTTTTGGCTAAAATGTGCTCCATCTTGGAGTATAATTCATGGAGGAGAGGCTTCAATGAGAGCTTCAGATCATATGAGTCTGATTTCCAAACTTCAAGACATTCCGTCATCAGATGAAGAAGTTATGGCAAAAATAAGCTCCAGAGGCAGAGGCAAATGATAGTGATCCAGGCAGCCTCCATCAAAATGGCCAAGGAAAAGTTCAAAGTTTTCCAAGGTCAAGAATCATAAAGAATGAGCCCTGAAATTAGCTAAGTTTGGTGTCTTGAAGTCTGATGTTCTGAGATCCTAAAAACTGTCTAAGTCTAAAATCTCGTGGATCCTCAAAAATCTAGAATCTGCATGTTATATCCCATGGATTCGAGACCTATCTCAAACATCCTGGAAGTATATTTCAAAATATTTAAAGTATAGGAAATTCAATATCATTTTTAACATATACTTCCACCCAGGACACTTCGAAATCGGGCGGAAAAAGTTTAAGTCTTGAGATTTGCAAAAGGCGCTCAAAACCAAGGAAACCCATGCCTTTTTCAAACTCCAAAATGGCGCTCAATTTACCCAAAATCCATGCCTTTTTTTGGCTTTGAAAAAGGTGCCTAAAACCTCCAAATCTCATGCCTCTTTCACCTTGAAAAAGGAGCTCAAAACCTCTCAAAAACATGCCTTTCTTTCCTTTCAAAAAGGCACTCCAAATGCCACAAACCCACGCCTTTTTGGCAAATGCAAAAGGCATCCTTATTGTCATAAACTTGCCTTTTGGCATAGGAGAAAGGCGCTTAAATCAAAGCAAATGCACTCCATTTTTGGGTGCCCAAGTTTGCATGAGGTGGATGTTCTAGAGAGAGAAGATGGAGCGCCTAGGAGAGAAAAGCTTTAAGCTTATAAATAGAGGTTCATCCTTCACTTCTAATTCATTCTTCTTTAGTGCATGGAGCTAAAAAAAAATGCTCTCTATTTGTGGAAAAAAGCACATTGAAACCCTAGAGGAGAAGGCAAGCTATAAAGGGGATTCTTCCTCATTGTTACTATCATTTCTAAAGGCCATTTGAAGATATAGAGGCAACGTTCAACTTGGAGGCAACCATTGTTGAAGGTTTTGAAGCTTTCAAAGGCAAATGGAAGGATTGGAGGAGAGGTGCATCACCTAGAAGGCCAAGATCACACATTGTTGCATAATTTTGTGTCTCTTTCTCACATCCCACGGCACATTCACACATGAGCATGCCTTTTCTCCACATTGGCAGCCATTAACAAAGGTTTCAAGCTTTTAGTTTTGCAGATTTGAAGCACTTATTGGGTCAGCAAAGAATCTAAAGGGCAGATTGGTCACTTCAAGGCATCATTTTCTTCATTTTCTCACATCCCAAGGCTCTTTTTCATGCATAAAAAGCAACACCCAAGTATTGGATTCCATGTTTGATGATTTTTCGAGATATCCCTTTGCTGGTTATGACCATTCATGCCTAAAATCACCACCTACAACCAAAATAAAAGTGGTTTTTGAGACCTATATGTCCAAAATTTCTCATTTCTATCACCTACCCACCTCGGGAAAAGGCGTTTTCCACCATTCTTGACTGTCTAGAGCTCAGATTTGAAGAATTTTTTGGGTTGCAACTACAAATTTTCACTTTCCAAAGACCAATTTGTTTTTTCACAAAAAAAAATCAAAGTTTGGATAGCAAGAAGAAAACCTGATTTTCTCAAACAACGAGCATACAAAGGCCTAGTTTGATCTTTTGAAGCAGAACAATGAAGAAGAAAGGCTTTCTTAAAGCCTAAAAATCCATCATGCAATATTCATCGGTCACCATTGAGGCCAAATCCTTGCTCAAACATGAATATTCGAAGGTCAAAGAAACATACTTGTGTCAAGTTTCACCTAAAGGTTTTGACTTGGATCCCTTGGTAAGCTCAAGCACCATAGAAGTGAGAAATTTGAAGAATTCAGGGCTCATTCAAGCTGGTTCATTTCCCATTGCTGCTCACAGTCTTGAATTTGTACTTTCATGCATCAAACACTATAATCCCAAGTCAAGAGAAATCAGATCAAAGGATGGAAGATTGATTGCCAACCTGAAAGCTAATGATATTGAGTATGCCCTTGGCATCTCACCACTCGAGGAATCACTTGTCCTTGATCTTGAAGAAAGTGACAGAGTTTGGACCTCAACTACTGATAAATGCCAAAAGATAGCCTGTAAATTGCTAAAGGAAAGAAGAAATATTCAAGCCGGTTCATTTCCCATTGTTGCTCACAGTCTTGAATTTGTACTTTCATGCATCAAACACTATAATCCCGAGTCAAGAGAAATCAGATCAAAGGATGGAAGATTGATTGCCAGCCTAAAAGCCGATGATATTGAGTATGCCCTTGGCATCTCACCACTTGAGGAATCACTTGTCCTTGATCTTGAAGAAAGTGACAGAGTTTGGACCTCAACTACTAATAAATGCCAAAAGATAGCCTGTAAATTGCTAAAGGAAAGAAGAAATACACTCCCAAGGAATGTGGGTAGAGGCCAATTCAAGGATGAATATGCAATCATGATCACATTGGTCAACCAGATTATAGGCCAAGCTGAGGGGAGAAGTTTTAGGACACGGATGTTCTACATCATCAGCACAATAGCCAATGGAAGTGTAACCTATGAGTGGTCTACCCTTATAAGCGATTGTATTCACTGGTAGATCACAAAGTTTTCTTGAACTCGTGAGTTCAGGATGGTATCCTACTTGCTATTCATGGTGGCCAAACAACATCATTTTATCGGATTGAATTTTGTGGGCTCCCTACAAAATACCAGAATCACCAAGCTATATCCTTAGCTAGAGATTTTAGAGTCCCAGAAGTACTTCCCCCTGGTCAACGACGCATTCCTCATGTTCATTGTGCATGACTTGGAGAACCAAATGCATGTCAAAATTTCAGAGGAGGCTAGAGTAGTGATCTCAGAATGGGCGGACTGGTATATTTAATTTCCTACCTTCTTCTACATTTGAGTCTACGAGTTCACATCATGTCCATAAATGCTACCAAGGTATCCTTCTGATGAGGTGGTCTTCATGGAGTTCTTGCATTAGAGTGAAGAAGTGCATAGTTTCCTGCATAGTAGACATAAGACGACAGTGAATTTCCCTATCCAGCTTGGTGTCTTGAAGTGCAAAAGTGTCTCCGATGAAAAAATAATTGGGGAGGAAATGTCCAAATTTGGCTTAAAGACCTTCAAGGAGAAACACACTTATGATCCTAAGGAGGTGATGAAGTCTAGACTTAGTGGCAAGTTCACTCATGTGCCTACTATGGAAGATTACTGGGTCAACTGTGAGGATGAATATGAGGTTCATCAAAGGAGTTTTAGCCGCTTCACTTTGGAGTAGATGCCAGTTTTTCTTGATGAAAATACCACAGACTTGCCCGAGAATGATTCAATTCTCTCTCCCAAATTCATCAAGGAAAGAATTGATTCACAACCTTTGCCACAGATGGATTGGTCTCTCCAGGAGATAACCTCTATTGCTGAAAGAACCAAAGGGGTAGTGAAGCGAAGCTGGATGTTCATCAATAGTCAAAGGAATAAGAGGACTAAAACATCAAAGGACCAAACCTCTACAGCAGAGCTACCACCTTCACCCACTCACTTGAGCCCATGCCTAAAATCCAAGGTAGTGAGTGGGAAGACCAAAGAAGCTAAAATTGCCAAGGAAGAACCCTTGAGGGTGACCCAGAGGAAGAAAGCTTAGTCTCAAGCCCCAATACAACAGCAACCAAGAGCAGTCCCTTTGCAATCAGCTGAGCCGAGTTCACCGACAACTTCTATTTCAACTTCTACTTCTTTTTCAAAAGATGGAAATTTACTTGCATCACAGAGGATACCTGAACCTCACCTATCTCTCATACCAATCAATTCTACACCACTTAACTTATCAGGAGTTAATGAGGTAGGAGAACCAAAGGTCATGCAGGGAGTTGAGGTGGATACAGTAATGGAAGTTGATCTAGGGTTCGAGCCTGATATAGTGTTGGAATTTGATCCTGAGTTAGATACACATTTTGCACCTCTTGAGGGTGAAGTCATGCAAGATCTGAAGGTTGAGAAGGAAAACTAGCCAGAGCTAATATTTCAGGGATCTACTTCAAATTGGCTTCATATAGTAATTAGTGAGAAAAAGAAAAGGCCATCTTATCAGCTAGATTTCAATGCTTTGGCAAAGACATTCAAAGAGCCTTCAATAAAGAAGCTCAAAAATTAGTCAAGGATTTTGAAGTCTAGTGAAGGCGAATTGATCCTAGAAACTGCTATTCCTCCTCAAAACAAAGCAATTGAAGAAGTTGAGCTCGAAGATTATCACATTGTCAAGACTAGCTTTGGTCATAGCATACAACAGGTGGCAGTAAACATTTTGGAGTCTGCTACTGATACCATGAGGAATAGGGTGTTGAAAGATAGAGAAGACAAGGCTTCCCTCAAATCAGAAAATAAGCAATTACGTCAGTATATTTCTCAACTCCTACATTCACCTTCTCCACCTTCACTCTTTTTTCCATAGGTGATGGAATCTACTAATGAGTAGAGGCAGTTAAGCCTGCTGGTGGTATATAGAAAACACACCAAGGATTGGGTGGAGAATTTCATAGTGAAAAGTGTTAACTTTCTAGCAAAGTTGATAGCTGTGGTATCCAATTCTAAGGACATTCTCCTGGGAATTCAGAATATGATTGAATGCATGACAGAAATGGAGCCTGTTTATGATAGGCTATTGGTGAGATTGCAAGCACTCGGCATGAGGCCCATAATGGCAGAGCAGAAGTCTATTGTTTTCTCATGGACTCACCAGTACTCCTTCATGATTTACATCTTGAAGGGTATAGCCATAGAGTTAGCTACGTGGAAAGAAAAACTTCTTGGCATTGAGAAGTATGCCATTGATTTTGTCCAAAACATTTCTTGCAGGTATTTTAGTGACGAAGGCGTAAATTGCCTTGTTCACAATTTGCAAGAAGAGTTCATACAGTTGATCTGAGGAAGGTTTTGTGGTGATCCACACGTAGACAAGATGTATCTCTTGGTAGAAATTGTATCAAAGTTCACCAAGGTTAAAAAAGAGTTTGAAGATTTTGCTAAAATCACTGAGGATGTTGCCATTGACCTGCAGATGAGGACAGTTCATCTTGATTCTATCAATATACCCAATGAGGCCAGAGTTGATGAATTTGAGAGAAATCTCAATTCTCAGACTTAGCCAATTTTTCACTATCTGCAGGAGCAATCTATTTTTGGCAGTGGGTGAGGTTTCCAAAGTAGTTTCTATTTTGAGAACTAACTTTGCTTTCTTAAGTTAAATCTATTTTTGGATTTTGCTTTTGGAAATTATGCAAAATTTTCTTTAACTGGAACTCATTGTGTAATAACATGCAAGTTCAGTTAACTAAATTGCATGACAAGATATTTTTATTTTTAATTGATAATAAGCTTGCATGCTTCCCATGCAGCATTAGATCTAGAGTGAAGAGTATTAGTTAACTCTTCCTTTTATTTTCTTGCATCTTTGCTTGTTAGGGTATAAATAAGTGTATTCTACACACTTAAACTCTCTAATGGTAAATGTTGAGATTAATTTTTGCTCGCATTTTATTGTTCAAGTAGTGTTATTTGTTTTTATCTCTTTGATTAATGAGAATATGCATCATGGTTTTTGAGATCTATTTTTTTATCGAGGGTTGTGAGAATTGTTCATGACTTTGTGCATGAACGATTGTTGTTAGATTATCATTGTTCCTTTGTGTTGAAATCTCCAAGTTGTCTCTTCAATTTCTTTATGCTCTGGATTTACTTAAAGGAATTGGAAGTGTGTTTTGATAAAGTTAGTTATTTTATTCTGCAATACTTTAGAAAAATCTTATAGCCTTGCAGAAGAGCTTCAATTGCCTTGTGCTCATGCTTTGAGAAACTAAAAAGATAGGTTATATTGTATCATCTTTTTAATTTCTTTGTTTAGGGAGCTTCCCCTTTGAATTTGAAGAATAGTCCTACTATACACGTCTATTTTTCTTTCTCACTGAAAGGTGTGAAATTAAACGCTAACAGTTTTTGGTGCCCACCGTGGGGCACGAGTTTTTACTTTGAAGCTAATGCTCTGTCTTTTTGCATACATGACCATCTGGAGACCTACTGCACCTGTTTTACAGTCGCATATGACTCTAGTTCAATAGGAGCAAGAAGATATTATTGACAGTTTGAGGAGATTTGTGTTCATTGAAAGAAAGAATCCCACAAATTGGAGAGCTACTACCACAATCCTTGATGAAGAAGAAAGAAAAGCTGATCTTGCAGCAGGAAGACCTGTATTGCCTCCTCCTGCATGGAATTAAATAATTCTTGCGTATCAAGTCTACCAAAGGTGAAACAGAAGAGGTCTTTCTGGTCCACTTCTACAAACCTTTGATACTGCAGATGCTGAAGGCTCATCTTCTACTAATCTTGAAATACCAGATCCAAAAATAGAAGTCATGGGTGATAATAATGGTGGAGAAACCAACAATGCCAACAATGGCAATAATGGAAACAATGACAACAATGGTGATAGAAGGTGTGCACCTCCTTTACCATGGGGAAATGTAATCGGTCCCCTCACTCTTACTGGCAATCATGATCTTCCAAAGGGGTCAAGAAAGCACTTTCCAAGATTTCATGGAGATGGAAGTCAACACCCCAATGAACATATATATGCGTGCACTATGGCTTGCACTGTCTTGAGTGTAGCTCATGAAGATGTTCTTGTATGTCTCTTTGTCGATACCTTGACTGGTAATGCAGCAGATTGATTCAACCATCTAGAAGCTTGCAGCATCACAAATTGGCTTACCATGAGCGAGAAATTCCTAGCCAGATTCAAGCTTGATAAAGATAGCCACCTCTTGTTTGCCCAACTCTCAAACTCAAAGATGGAGTCTCACGAGCTAATGAGAGAATTCATTGCAAGATTTAATCATTTGGTCACAAGGCTATCAGTTACTTTGAATCTGTCACCTGAGATCCTGCTGAGCAGTTTCATCAACGCTTTGCCATCTAAAATTTCTTTTCTTCTCAAATCAGCTCATGAGATAGAATTGACAGAAGCACAAGAGCATGCCATAGAACTGGAGGATCATATGATCACTTCAGGTAAAATGAAGAAGGATTCCATCAGGCCTCTGATCCAGAATTCTGCAGATCCACTACTTCAAAAGGTGGTAAATGATGTCACAATCATGAAGAGGCAAATGCCGCAGCAGGCACTGCCTCCATAGTAATATCAGCCACCCCACAGAAGAAACAATTTCCAGCCCTATAATAACAATTATAGGCCTAGGCTACCAGCACTTCCAGTGAAGCCAGTAGCTGAAGATCCACCACCGAGAACATACTTTTGCTCTTTTCATGAAACTAATGAACATAATGGAGCTTCTTGCCGTGAAAGTCAAAGAATGAATCAAATCATGGGTTTTGCTGATACTGGACCCTCAAGTTCAAGTGTTATTCATCCTAAGATGGATGACCTTGATGGCGAATCTACTACGGGATACATTCAAAATGAATCCACATTTGAAGAAGAAGACCACGATAATATTTTACAATATTCTCTTGTAGTCAATGCAGAACATTACTCTATGCCAATCTTCACTTGGGTGCAACACCTGAAATCTCAAAAGGAAGAAGAAGAAAAATTGAAAGCAAAGGAGAAATCCAGAGAAGTGGCTAAGTTACCTCAAGAGAATGTCAAAGTTAGCACTTTAGATTCATCCACGATAAATTTTGATATTGTTGATTCCATGATGAAGACGAAAGCCCAAATCTCTCAACTGGAATATCTCCAAGATCACCCTGATCAACTAGAAAGAATTGTCAAATTCATAAGGAAGGAGACTCCAATCCAGCCTACTCTTCTTGAATCTTCTGCAGCAATAGGAGAGAAGCTGAAGCCTTTCTACATATCTCTATACATTAGCAGCTTCAAGTTGAGCAATTGCATCATAGACTCAGGCGCTTCAGATAATGTCATGCCATTGCAAGTAATGAATGCACTAGGACTCTCATGCACCAAAACCCAAGGCAAGTGTTATTCACTTGAATCAAAATTAGTGCCACTGGTTGGATAGTTGAAAGATGCACAGGTTGCCTTAGCATCTTGTCTAGAGAAGAGAATCATGATGACTATCCTGGTAGCAGATATTCCAGCCAGCTATGGAATGTTGTTAAGCTGAAGTTTTTGTAAAGACTTAGGTAGATAAATTTAATTGGATTGGTCCTCGGCAACCATCCCCATCAAGGGTGGTAAGATCAAGTTGGAACTGAAGTCCCAAGACCCAAAGGCATAGATTCTATACCAAGAGACCGGTCCAGGAACCTACATGATGATGGCTGAAAATGAAGCTGAAGATAAAGCCATTATTTGTTTGGAAGCAAATAAAGAAGATACTATAGACATATGGACCATGCAATTTGACAGTAGTTGTTCAACAACCAGATCAGGAGCAAGGGTAGTATTAATATCTCCCGAGGGTAAGTTGTACCCTTTTGCTTATCGTCTGTAGCTTGATTGTACAAACAATACTGCAGAATATGAGGCACTTTTGTTAGGTCTCAAGAATGCACATGTCATGGGAATCAAGTTGTTGAAGGTCAAAGGAGATGCTAAATTGATCATGAAGTAGATCAAAGAACAATTTCAAGTCAAGAAAGATCACCTCTAACATTACAAAAACTGTGTCTGGGACACTATCGAATGGTTTGAAGCCTTCGCCATTGAATACCTACCAATGATGGAGAGCAACAAAGTCGATGCTCTAGCAGTATCTGCATCTCTCTTCATGCCAAATTCAGACTTCAGACAAAGTGCTTTCACCATCGAGTTGATCTATAGGCCTGTGGTACCTAACAACTCAAAAAATTATCAAGTCTTCAATGATGATGAGCACATCATCAACTTTTGTGGAATGGATGACTATTTCTAAGGTCTCTTCTTTGAAGGAAGTCTTTCTCCACATCGTGAAATTCTAATGGAGGAAGCTGAAAAATGCCCAAGATGGAGGAAATATAGAAAACAATGTCATACGGCTCAAGGGCAATAAAATTCCTAAGGGACTTGTATCCTTAGAGAATATATTTGACAGACACGATAGATGCATTCAAGATCAAGTCGATGCACAAGAAAGAACCTCAGCTGAGTACCACTAGGTCAACATCGGCACTATGGATGTGTTAGTTTCAAGACAAACAGCTGAGAGGGGGGGTGAATCAGTTGTCTCAAAACTTTCCTTTCATTAACCACTTAAATCCTTCTTATAATTTAGCAGCATAATAATGAATCAATCATGGAAACACAATGTAATAATTCAAGAATAGAAACACATTAACACATATGACACCAAGATTTTAACGTGGAAAACCCAGTTAAGGGAAAAACCACGAGCTAACTAACCCAAGATTGTATTCTCTATTAAAAGAATAAAAAAAGCAAAATGGCACATGCTAATTAGGGCTCACTGCCCGAGCACACTGCTCACAAGAGGCCCACTGCCTACAGGAGACACATTGTCTACATAATAATAAATATTACATACTTGAACTGAAGAATAGCATCTTCACCATGCTTGAGTCAGTTCCATTTAAGTTCAATGCTTTTGCTCTTCCTTTCGCTCTTCTCCTCTCTACCACACTCTCATATTCACTCACCACCTTTGACATGACTTTACAACTCTTATTTATACAAGACCTCGACTTTGGGATAATCATCAAAGTCAGCACAATACATACTTTATTTTATTACAGAGAAAAATACACAAATACAAATTGTCTTATTACAAAGGACTTCATGCAAATCACCACACAGTCGGCCACATATATCTGGGACTTCAATCTTCTTTGAGGAACACGCCATGCTTCACAAAACAACTTCAAGATCATCCATAAGATGTGCAAACCATCCGATTGGCCATGATTATGAAGAATTTCATCATCCAGAAGTAAATCTTCAATTATGAGCTCAATCTTCAATGCAAATCACCAACACGAACTAGACATAATCTAGAGACCCCCACAAGCTTTCCTGAATCACTAAGAACATCCATACCACTTTTGTCTACTGAAATCATCCTCATCTCCATCTGAAACCTCAAGAACACATTCTGTCATCACTGTCACATTAGAATGAATGCTTTTGGACCTCCAGACCATGAACCAATTTGGTTGTCAATTCACATTGTCTTCCTAAACACTCCACTAAATCCGTAGAACATGATATTTCATTTCTGGATCTTACCGGACCTATTTGTGTCACTCTGTCACTTTTGAACACCTGCTAGAACTAGTTTCACTCAAGTGGCCATAACTTCTTCAAATATTCATGCAGACCTCTCAAATCTTGACTGGATCATCTTTAGATACATATCTACAAACCTTTTAATGTGCACTCCCTGATCTCCATATTAGCTAGGATCTTCACTTCAAAGAGCAACATGAGTATGTTGACATCAATGCAATAGGAGTATGTTGACATCAATGACAACACCGGTTAGGCCCATACTTGCAACAATCTCCCCCTTTGTCATTGATGGAAACATATGATGTGAAAAACTGTTTTAACCATCAAGACAAGAACTTCTCCTCATTGACTAACATAGCTCCCCCTATCAACAATAATCATTCATATGTCTTCTATTTCTTTACTGCTCCCCCTTTGATTAGTAACCACTTTTGTTTTTCACATGTCTTCTCTCCCCCTTTGACATTAATGGCAAAGGGCACATACTTGCATCAAAATCATACAAACTACTCCCTCTGAATGATAGCTTCCTATCATCAATTCAGATCACAAGATATGACTGTGAGATTCACCAGATTGATGCACATCAGTGCACTTTAATTAAGAACTAGAGGGGTAATAACCCCTAACTTCTCCCTGAGATACTCAAAAGAGTCCTTAGGTAGAGGTTTAGTAAAGATGTCTGCAATCTGATCCTTAGAGGGCACAAACTCTAATCTGACTTCATTCTTGTTCACCTGCTCTCTCAAAAAGTGAAACTTGATGGACATATGTTTTGTCGTTGAATGCAACACTGGATTTTTTGAAATGTTTATTGCACTTGAGTTATCACAGAAGATTGTCATAGGTTCCTTATACTCTACTCTGATGTCTCTTAGCATTTGCTTCATCCACAATACTTTAGTGCAACTACTTGCTGCTGCAATATATTTTGCTTCTATAGTGGATAGAAATATTGCCTCTTGTTTCTTCCTCAGCCAAGAAACTAATCTTTTTCCCAAAAAGAATGCACTACCACTAGTACTCTTTCGGTCATCCACATCTCCTACCTAATCCACATTTGTATATGCATGAAGAGAGAAATCATGATCCCTAGGATACCATAAACTATACTTAATTATTTCTTTTAGATATCTGAGAATCCTCTTAACTGCCATGACATGAGATTCTCTAGGATCAGCTTAGAATCTGGCAACAAGACCAATAGCATTCATAATGTCAGGTCTAGTTTGAGTAAGATACAATAGTCCTCCAATCATTGACCTATACTTTTTCTGATCAGCCTTAGGAGAGTCATCATCTTTGCTCAGTTTGCATCCAGTTGCCATGGGAGTATTCATGGGTTTTGAGTCTTCCATCCCAAATTTCTTCAACAATTCTTTCACATACTTGGTCTGAGAAATGAAGATTTCTTTCTTTGTTTGAGTGATTTGCAAACCCAAGAAGAAATTCATTTCCCCAAACATAGACATCTCAAATTCACTTTTCATTTGATTTGCAAAAGTCTTGCACATACTATCTCTTCTTCCAAAAATGATATCATCAACAAACACTTCAACAATTAAGCTATTTTCATGATCAATTTTGAAGTACAAGTTACTATCAGTAATACCTTTGTTGAAACCAATCTTCAAAAGATGTTTATCCAGTCTTTCATACCAGGCTCTTGGGGCTTGTTTGAGTCCATACAGAGCTTTCTTCAGCTTGCAGACCATATCACCTTGATCAGATAATTGAAATCCATCCAGTTGTTCAATGTATACCTCTTCTTCCAAGTCACCATTCAGGAAGGCAGCTTGACATCCATCTGATATACTTTGAAATCCTTGAAGGCTGCAAAGGCAAGAAATAATCTAACTGCTTCAATCCTTACCACCGAAGCAAAAGTTTCTTCAAAATCAACTCCTTCAACTTGAGAATAACCCTTGCAGACTAATCTAGCTTTATTTATGACTACTTCACCATCTTCATTTAGTTTATTTCGGAAGACCCATTTGGTTCCAATCACATTTTTGTTTCTAGGTCTGGGAACAAGATCCCAAGTGCAATTTTTTTCAATTTGCATCAACTCTTCCTCCATTGCTTTAGTCCAGCTTTCATCATTGCATGCCTCACTATTTTTGGTTCAATCTTTGAGATCAGATAGTACTTCTCTTAGTCTTGAGCAATCTTTCTTCTTGTTTGAACACCTTTGCTTTTATCTCCTATGATCTGATCTTTAGAATGATTCAATCTTACATACCTGGGAGTTTTGGGAACTTCTTGCACTTCTATTTCTTGGATAGGATCATTCAAACTTGTCTCTTCTTCCTAAATTTTAGGATTCTCTGGATCAGTTTGGATCTAAATCTCAGAAGGGGCTTGAACCAAAACATCATTTTGATCATGTTCTTCATATTCATAAAACCTTGAGGGTTTTTCAATGCCTTCATCAACCTTCACATTTGTACTTTCTACAATCTTTCTCAATCTCTTGTTATAACACCAGTATGCTTTGCTTTGAGTAGAATAACCCAAGAATATTCCTTCATCACTTCTAGCATCAAATTTGCCAAGGTCTTCATCTCCTTTAAAGTAACATTTGCTACCAAAGACTTTGAAATACTTCACAGTAGGAGTGATGCCAAACCAGAGTTCATAGGGAGTCTTACCAGTATTGCCTCTGATTTGTACTTTATTAAAAGTATAAATAGTAGTGCTTATAGCTTCTCTCCAGTAGATCTGAGGAACATTTGTTTCCATCATCATGGTTCTAGATGCTTCCTGGATCATCTGGTTCTTTCTCTCCACTACTCCATTATGCTGTGGAGTCTTTGGAGCAGATAACTGTCTCTTTATCCCATGTTTCTCACATAATTCTATGAAATCTCTGGATGTGAATTCTCTACCTCTATCAAACCTGAGACATTTTATGTTTAATCTAGTTTCATTCTCCACCATAGCCTTGAATATTTTGAATTTCTCAAGAGCCTCAGATTTTTCTTTCAGAAAAGTCACCCACATCATCTGGGAGTGGTCATCAATTAATAACATGAAGTATCTATCATCTTGCAAACTCCTGATTCTTGCCGGTCCACATAGATCAGTATGTACTAAGTCCAAAAATCCGGTAGAAGATTGTTCCTTACTTTTGAATGTGACTCTGTTCTACTTCCCCAACTAACATTCTTGCACAAACTATTAGTAGGTTTTACCAGTCTTGGAAGATCTCTTACAGCTTGAGTGTTGCTTATCTTGATGATATTATCAAAATTCACATGACACATTCTCCTATGCCACAACCAACTCTGATCAAGTTGAACAAATAAACAACTTTTGTCAATACCAACCAAGTGGAAGATGTTACCTTTTGTTTGAGTACCAGATGTAATCTTTGTTCCAGAACTTTCAAAGATCCTACATTTTCCATTTTTGAATTAGAGATCATAACCTTTGTCCACCAACTGTCCAACACTAAGAAGATTGTGCTTCCGACCTTCCACATACAATACATCACTGGTTTTGTTCTTTCCATCAAAAGAAATAGTTCCTCTACCTCTGATTCTGCTAGCAAAATTATCACCAAATTTTACAACTTCTTCATATCTCTCCAAATCTATGAACTTGTTTTTCTCACCAGTCATATGGTGGCAGCATCCATTGTTAATGACCCAATCATCCTTTTCTTCAACTTGGGCAGCCAGAGCTCTTTCTATCATTTTATGATTGACAGATTTAGAGGGCATTGGATTTTCTTCCTTAATGGCGATGAATACCCAGTCACTTCTAGATTTGTTTCTAGTCTCTGATTCATCATCTGTTACTCCTTTATCATCATCATCTTCATGAACATAGTAACATTTATTTTGGAATCTTGATCTGTTTGGATTTTCCCTTGAAAATCTTTCCAGACACTTTGAGGCAAAATGATCAATCTTGTTGCAGTTGAAACATTTGACGGGCAATTTTCCTTCATACTTACCAAATCCTCTTGGTAGTCTTTTTGCAATAAGGGCTTCAAGTTGAGCAGCTTTTGCTTCATCTTCTTCTAGATCTTTTCTTGCTTCTTCATACCATGATAATTTATTTGAGGATTTCTCTCCTGGATCAAACTTTTGTTTGCCTTTTATAGAGGCATTAGCTTTGAATGCAGACTCAGTCTTGGGGGGTGCATCTCCAAACTCAGCCAATTCAAGTGCAACTAATTTTCCAACCAATTGATCTCTTGTTATGTTTGAAAATGATCTGAATTCTTCAATAGCAGCAACCTTGTATTTATAAGAAGGAGGTAGGGATCTGAGAACTTTGGTAACAATCTCATCTTCATCCAAGATTCCACCAGCACACCTAATGCCACATACAAGCTCATTTACTTTTGGCATAAATGTAGTGATATTCTCATCTTCATTAATCTTCAGGTTTTCAAATTTTCCTTTTAGACTCTGTAGCTTGGCACATTTAACATATTTGTCTCCTTCATGTAGAAGTTGCAATTTTTCCCAAATCTCATAAGCAGTTTTTAGATCTATAACATTTGTCAACTCTGAATCAGATAAGGCTCTTAATAAAGCTTCTTTAGCTTGAAGATTGTCTTTAGCATCTTTGATTTCATCTACAGTTGTCGGACCATTCTTTGGAGGAACATAGGTCTTTGAAGTTATGGTCCAATATTGCATTCCCATGCATTACAAGTGACATTCCATGCAGGTTTTCCAAAGAATGTAATTGGTTCCATCAAACCTCAGACTATCCTTCTTGTAGGAAGACATCCTAGATCTCCCCAAGTGGTTAAGATCTTTTGGAGGACCTTGGCTCTGATACCAATTGTTAGTTTAAAAACAAACAACTGAGAAGGGGGTGAATCAGTTGTCTCAAAACTTTCCTTTCATTAACCACTTAAATCCTTCTTATAATTTAGCAACATAATAATGAATCAATCATGGAAACACAATGTAATAATTCAAGAACAAAAACACATTAACACATATGACACCAAGATTTTAACGTGGAAAACTAGGTTAAGGGAAAAACCACGGGGTGACTAACCCAAGATTGTATTCTCTGTTAAAAGAATAAAAAGAGCAAAATGGCACATGCCAATTAGGGCTCACTGCCAGAGCACATTGGTCACAAGAGGTCCACTACCTACAGGAGACACACTATCTACAGCATAATAAATATTAAATACTTGAACTAAACAATAGCATCTTCACCATGCTTGAGTCAGTTCCATTTAAGCTCAACGCTTTTTCTCTTCCTTTCACTCTTCTCCTCTCTACCACACTCTCATCTTCACTCACCACCTTTGAAATGACTTTACAACTCTTATTTATACAAGACCTTGACTTTGGAATAATCATCAAAGTCCGCATAATACATACTTTATTTTATTACAGAGCAAAATACACAAATACAACTTGTCTTATTACAAAGGACTTCATGTGAATCACCACACAGTCGGCCACATATATCCAAGACTTCAATCTTCTTTGAGGAACACGGCATGCTTCACAGAACACCTTTAAGATCATCCATAAGATGTGTAAACCATCTGGTCAGCCATGATTATGAAGAATTTCATCATCTGGAAGTAAATCTTCAATTATGAGCTTAATCTTCAATGCAGTTCACCAACACAAAATGGACACAATCTAGAGAACCCCACAAGCTTGCCTGAATCACCAAGAACATCCATACCACTTTTGTCTACTGAAATCATCCTCATCTCCATCCGGAACCTCAAGAACACATTCTGTCATCACTATCACATTAGAATGAATGCTTTCAGACCTCTAGACCATGAACCAATTAGGTTGTCAATTCACGTTGGCTTCCTAAACACTCCGCCAAATCCACAGAACATGATATTTCATTTTCGGATCTTACCAGACCTATTTGTCTCACTCTGTCACTTCTCAACACCTGCCAGAACCAATTCCACTCAAGTGGCCATAACTTCTTCAAATATTCATGTGGACCTCTCAAATCTTGACTAGATCATCTTTAGACACATATCTACAAACCCTTTAATGCGCACTCCTTGATCTCCATCTTAGCTAGGATCTTCACTTCATAGAGCAACAGGAGTATGTTGACATCAATGCAACAGGAGTATGTTGACATCAATGACAACACCGGTTAGGCCCATACTTGCAACAAGATGAACCCCGGCTCATCAATCTAGGAAATTATTGTTCACCCACAAAGATTGAAAGATTTATCTCACTCTTTTAGCAGTATATAGATATCTTCACTTGGTCCTATGAAGATCTGAAGGTTTTCACGCCTAGGGAATTATCTCATACAATTCCTCTAAAGATAGAATTCAAGCCTTTCCGGCAGAAACAATGCCATTATAATCCAAACGTGTAAGACACCAAATATGCAAAGATCCAGAAGATGCTCATGGCAAAAATTATTTTTCCCATTCATCATTCCACTTGGATATTGAATATTATTCCAGTACACAAGAAGAACAAAGAAATTAGGATATGTGTAGATTTTAGGAACCTGAATCAAGCCTCTCTAAAAGGACAACTATCCTCTACCTATCATGGATCATACACTCCAAATAGTCATTGGCTCAGAGATATTGTCACTCCTGGATGGATATTTAGGGTACAACCAAATCGTAGTTACAGCTGA
This sequence comes from Cunninghamia lanceolata, assembly GCA_027924645.1. Lineage (NCBI taxonomy): Eukaryota > Viridiplantae > Streptophyta > Pinopsida > Cupressales > Cupressaceae > Cunninghamia > Cunninghamia lanceolata. The sequence continues at coordinate 521,567 of BSBN01000936.1, read as the reverse complement.
AGATCAATGCAAAACAACATTCACTACCCCTTGGGGTACCTTTACTTATGAGCGGATACCGTTCAGTCTCATCAACGCCGGAGGTACTTTTCAAAGAGCTATGGATTTAGATTTTGGTGATCTAAAGGACAAGGTTATAGTGGTATACCTGGATGATCTCACTGTCTTTTCCAAAAAGCTTGTAGAGCACTTTCAACACTTAGCCCATGTGCTAGAGAGGTGTAGATATCATGGCATCTCCCTGAATTTGAAGAAGTCAGTCTTCGCAGTGACTAAAGGAAAGCTGTCAGGCCACATCATGTCTAAAGAAGGCACAAGGATTAACCCAAGTTGGGTTGATTCCATTCACAATCTATCTTTTCCAGCAAGCAAGAACGGAGTACATTCTTTCTTTGGCAAAGTGAACTTCCTTCAAATGGACAGAGGAGGGAAAGAAGGCATTCATAAGAATCAAAGAAGTAATTAGCCAAGCTCTAGTCCTAGTCCATATAGATTTTGACCAAAGCTTCATCCTATACTATTATGCTTCAAGGCACACCATGTTAGCTATTCTCATGCAGAAGCTGAGTCACCCATAGCATTCATGAGCAACAATTTCAAAGATCATGAAATGAGATATTCACAGATAGAGAAATATGCATATGTTGTGGTCTGAGCAGTCAAGAATTTCATATTCTATATCCTAAACTCTCACACCATAGTCTTTGTACCTGACCCAATGATCAAGAGTGTTCTCACTTAGCAAGAAATGGGCACTAAGTGAGGGAATTGGGTGGTAAAAGTGCAAGAATATGATCTAGAGATCAGGCCTACCAAATTGATACGTGGCTGACTTTGTCAACTCATCGCTAAAAATGGAGACAGAGAAAGAGAAGATATTGCCAATTGGATTGGTGAAGAGGAAGAACTCCCCTTGGTACTATTCATTGACTCTGTCGATGAGTGGTACACAGACATAGTCTACTACCTAACTTATGGAGAGTGTCTGGATCATTTAGACAAGCAACAAAAGAGGACCTTGAATCTGAGAGCACTTAAGTAGGTGCTATGGAAAGATGTATTGTACAAACAGAGTCTGGATGACATATTCCTAAGGTGTGTTGACAAGAACCAACAAAGAAGGTTGCTGGAAGGTTTTCATGATAAAGATTGCGATGGTCATTTTTCATCAAGGATCACTGCATTCAAAATTCTACGAGAAAAGTACTCTTGGCCTACTATGTTCAGAGATGCATATGAGTGGGTACAAAAGTGTCAACCTTGTCAACAATTTGTTGGAAAACTCAAGTTGGCAGCTCTTCCACTCAAGCCAGTAGTCATCGAAGCCCCTTTTCAGCAATGGGGATTAGATTTCATTGGGCCTCTCAACCCCAACTCTAGAAAAGGACAAGTTTATGTTCTCATAGCCATAGACTATTTCACAATGTGGGTTGAGGCCATTCCTACTAGACGAGCTACCTCAGAGGTGGTGTGCGACTTTCTAAAAGAGAACATCCTGTCGTGCTTCAGGGTCCCTCAAAAGATTGTGATTGATAATGCAACAATTTTTTGTTTGGAAGAACTATTGGGTTTCCACTTTGACTATGGGATCACATTGTCTCACTCATCAGATTATTACCCTTAGGGTAATGGCCAAGCAGAATCATCAAACAAGAATCTAGTCACAATAATCCGTAAGTTGGTTGATAGCAATCAACGCACTTGGCACAAAAAGTTGTATGATGCGTTGCGGACAGACAGGATCACACTTAAGAGAGAAATAGGCACATTGCCATTTGCTATTATGTATGGCACAAAGGCCATCCTGCCGATCACACTAGAGCTATGTGCCTTGTAGCTTGTAGTGGCAGTTGAAGATAGCTAATTCAAAGATCCCACTGAGCAACGCATCCTGTACCTGTCCAAACCTGAAGAAGAGAGATCAAAGGGGGTTGATAAAATCACTTATCATCAAGAGCAGGTGAAGATCTTTGATAGAAAGGCTCATCAGCGCAACTTCAACATTGGTGATCTTGTCCTACTATGGGATAAGACACATGAGCCTAAAGGAATGCACGACAAATTTGACTCTTTATGGCTCAGAACTTTCAAGATTTGTGAGCTCTGTGGAGACAACACCTATTTCTTCTCACATTTGGAAGGTATGCCGTTGCCACTACCCTTCAGTGGGCAATTCCTGAAACACTTCATTCCTTAGGGTTTGAAGGGGTTTCCCCTTTTTGTATGTCATAATGTGTTTCCCCTTTTAGTAATGTAGTCATTATGTAGTTTTGTGTTTCCCTTTCATGTTTTGTTCATTCGTCGTGTTTCATTAGGTAGACCAAAGTTTGACTCTTAGGTGATTTTAAGAAGTCCGGTCCTAGGTGATTTTAGGTAAAAGTCTTGTTCTAGGTGATTCAGAAAATGTGCTGACTCTATTGCCCAACTAATAAGACACTAATCTACACTATAAACCTAGAGATTTAGAGGTCCTCATATGCCGCAAGTATACACGATGGTCCCCAAATAGAGCCTAATTTTGTACCCATACAAAAAAATTTGTATATGTTCCCAAACACACCTCCCAGCACCATGTAGCCTTGTCATTACTGTGCTAACCCTACAAGTACAAGACATATCAAAAGATAGCGATCCAAGGCTCAAATGGAGGGAGATTCTGGCAAGCCAATCAGGCCTGGAGTAGTGAAAGAACATCTAAAAGAGGAGGTCAAATTGATGGATCAAAGGCTAAAATGACATAAAGGAACCAAGGGAAGCAATGCAAATACTTCTGGCAAATCAAAATTCAATTTTGAAAATTTCAAAAAAATTTCTAAGGCATTTTTGGGCATTTTTTGCTAAAATGTGCTCCATCTTGGAGTATAATTCATGGAGGAGAGGCTTCAATGAGAGCTTCGGATCATATGATCCTGATTTCCAAACTTCAAGACGTTCCGTCATCAGATGAAGTTACAACAAAAATAAGCTCCAGAGGCAGAGGCAAACGACAGTGATCCAGGCAGCCTCCATCAAAATGGCCAAGACAAAGTTCAAAGTTTTCCAACGTCAAGAATCATAAAGAATGAGTTCTAAAATTGGCTAAGTCTGGTGTCTTGAAGTCTGATGTTCTGAGATCCTGAAAACTATCTAAGTCTGAAATCTGGTGGATCCTCAAAAATCTAGAATCTGCATGTTAAATCCCATGGATCCGGGACCTATCTCAAACACCCTGGAAGTATATTTCAAAATATTTAAAGTATAGGAAATTCAATATCATTTTTAAATATACTTCCACCCAGGATACTTTGAAATCGAGTGGAAAAAGTTTAAGTCTTGAGATTTGCAAAAGGCGCTCAAAACCAAGGAAACCCACACCTTTTTCAAACTCCAAAATGGCACTCAATTTGCCCAAAATCCACGCCTTTTTTTCGCCTTGAAAAAGGCACCTAAAACCTCCAAATCTCATGCCTATTTTCACCTTGAAAAAGGCGCTCAAAACCTCTCAAAAGCACACCTTTCTTTCCTTTCAAAAAAGCACTCCAAATGCCACAAACCCACGCCTTTTTGGCAAATACAAAAGGCGCCCTTATTGTCATTAACTCATGCCTTTTTGGCATAGGAGAAAGATGCTCAAATCAAAGCAAATACACTCCATTTTTGGTCACCCAAGTTTGCATGAGGTGGACATTCTAGAGAGAGAAGATGGGGCACCTAGGAGAGAGAAGCTTCAAGGTTATAAATAGAGGTTCATCCTTCACTTCTAATTCTTTCTTCTTTGGTGCATGGAGCTAAAAATAAATGCTCTCTATTTGTGGAAAAAAGCACATTGAAACCCTAGAGGAGAAGACAAGCTATAAAGGGGATTCTTCCTCATTATTAGTATCATTTCCAAAGGCCATTTGAAGATATAGAGGCAACGTTCAACTTGGAAGCAGCCGTTGTTGAAGGTTTTGAAGCTTTCAAAGGCAAATGGAAGGATTGGAGGAGAGGCGCATCACCTAGAAGGCCAAAATCACACATTGTTGCATCATTCTGTGTCTCTTTCTCACATCCCAAGGCACATCCACACATAAGCATGTATTTTCACCACATTGGTAGCCATTAACAAGGGTCTCAAGCTTTTCTTTTTGTAGATTTGAAGCACTTCTTGGGTTAGCAAAGCATCTAAAGGGCAGATTGGTCACTTCAAGGCATCATTTTCTTCATTTTCTCACATCCCAAGGCTCTTTTTCATGCATAGAAGGCAGCACCAAAGTCTTGGAGGCCATTTTTGATGATTGTTTGAGATATCCCTTTGCTAGTTATGACTGTTCATGCCCAAAATCACCACCTACAACCAAAATAAAAGTGGTTTTTGAGGCCTATATGTCCAAACTTTCTCATTTCTATCGCCTACCCACCTCGGGAAAAGGCATTTTCCACCATTCTTGACTATCTAGAGCTTAGATCCGGAGAATTTTTGGGGTTGCAGCTACAAATTTTCACTTTCCAAAGCCCAATTTTTTTTTTCACAAAAAAAAATTAAATTTTGGACAGCGAGAAGAAAACCTGATTTTCTCAAACAACGAGCATACAAAGGCCTAGTTTCATCTTTTGAAGCAGAACAGTGAAGAAGAAAGGCTTTCTTAAAGCCTAAAAATCCATCATGCAATATTCATCGGTCACTATTGAGGCCAAATCTTTTCTCAAACATGAATATTCCAAGGTCAAAGAAACATACACGTGTCAAGTTTCACCTGAAGGTTTTGGCTTGGATCCCTTGGTAAGCTCAGGCACCATAGCAGTGAGAAATTTGAAGAATTCAGGGCTAATTCAAGCCGGTTCATTTCCCATTGCTGCTCACAGTCTTGAATTTATACTTTCATGCATCAAACACTATAATCTTGAGTCAAGAGAAATCAGATCAAAGGATGGAAGATTGATTGCCAGCTTAAAAGCTGATGATATTAAGTATGCCCTCGGCATCTCACCACTCGAGGAATCACTTGTCCTTGATCTTGAAGAAAGTGACAGAGTGTGGACCTCAACTACTGATAAATGCCAAAAGATAGCCTACAAATGGCTAAAGGAAAGAAGAAATGAACTCCCAAGGAATGTGGGTAGAGGCCAATTCAAGAATGAATATGCAATCATGATCACATTGCTCAACCGGATTACAGGCCAAGCTGAGGGGAGAAGTTTCAGAACATGGATGTTCTACGTCATTAGCATAATAGCCAATGGAAGTGCAACCTATGAGTGGTTTACCCTCATAAGCGATTGTATTCACTGGTAGATCACAGAGTTTTCTCAAACTTGCAAGTTCAGGATTGTATGCTACTTGTTATTCATAGTAGCCAAACTACATCATTTTGCCAGATTGAATTTCATGGGCTCCCTACAAAATACCAGAATCACCAAGCTATATCCTTAGTTAGAGATTTTAGAGTCCCAGAAGCACTTTCGCTAAGTCAACAATGCATTCCTAATGTTCACAGTGCGTGACTTGGAGAACCAAAGGCATGTTAGAATTTTAGAGGAGGCTAGAACAATGATCTTGGAATGGGCAAACTGGTATATTCAATTTCCTACCTTCTCCTACATTCTAGTCTACGGGTTCACATCATGTCCATATATGCTACCAAGGTATCCTTCTAATGAGGTGGTCTTCATGGAGTTCCTATGTCAGAGTGAAGAAGTGCATAGTTTCCTATGTAGCAGACATAAGACGGCAGTGAATTTCCCTATCCAACTTGGTGTCTTCAAGTGCAAGAGTGCTTCCGATACAAAAATAATTAGGGAGGAAATGTCCAAATTTGGCTTAAAGACCTTCAAGGAGAAACACAATTATGATCCTAAGGAGGTGATGAAGTCTAGACTTAGCGGCAAGTTCGCTCATGTACCTACTATGGAAGATTACTAGGTCAACTGTGAGGATGAATATGAGGTTTGTCGAAGGAGTTTCAGCCGCTTCACTTTGGAGCAGATACCAGTTTTTCTTGATGAAAATATGAAAGACTTGCACAAGAATGATTCAACTCTCTCCCAAATTCATCAAGGAAAGAATTGATTCACAACCTTTGCCACAAATGGATTGGTCTCTCCAAGAGATAACCTCTATTGCTGAAAGAACCAAAGGGGTAGTGAAGCGAATATGGATGTTCATCAACAGTCAAAGGAATAAGAGGACTAAAACATCAAAGGACTAGACCTCTATAGCAGAGCTACCATCTTCACCCACTCACTTGACCGTACGCCTAAAATCCAAGCTCGTGAGTGGGAAGTCCAAAGAAGCTAACATCGCCAAGGAAGAACCCTTAAGGGTGACCTAGAGGAACAAAGCTCAGTCTCAAGCCCCAGTACAGCAGCAACCAAGGGCATTCCCTTTGCCATCAGCTAAGTTGAGTTCACCGACAACTTCTATTTCAACTTCTCCTTCTTCTTTGTCTTCTTCTTTAGAAGAGGGAAATTTACCTACATCATAGAGGATACCTAAACATCACTTGTCTCCCATACCAATCAATTCTACACACTTAACTCATTAGGAGTTAACGAGGTAGGAGAACCAGAGGTCATGCAAGGAGTTGAGGCAGATACAGTAATGGAAGTAGATCTAGGGTTTGAGCCTGATATAGTGTGGAAATTTGATCTTGAGTTAGATACACATTTTGCACCTCTTGAGGGTGAAGTCATGCCAGATCCAAAGGTTGAGAAGGAAAACTAGCCAGAGCCAATATTTTAGGGATCTACTTAAAATTGGCTTCATACTGTAATTAGTGAGAAAAAGAAAAGGCCATCTTATCAGCTAGATTTCAGTGCTTTGGCAAAGACATTCAAAGAGCCTTCAATAAAGAAGCTCAAAAAGCAATCAAGGATTTTGAAGTCTAGTGAAGGTGAATTGATCCTAGAAACTGCTATTCCTTCTCAAAACAAAGTGACTAAAGAAGTTGAGCCCAAAGATTATCACATTGTCAAGACTAGCTTTGGTCATAGCACACGACAGGTGGTAGTAAACATTTTGGAGGCTGCTATTGATACCATGAGGAATAGGGTGTTGAAAGATAGAGAAAACAAGGTTGCCCTCAAATCCAAAAATAAGCAATTATGTCAGTATATTTCTCAACTCCTACATTCACCTTCTCCGCCTTCACTCTTTTTGCCATAGGTGATGGAATCTACTGATGAGCAGAGGCAGTTAAGTCAGCTGGTGGTATATGGCAAACACACCAAGGATTGGGTGGAGCATTTCATAGTGAAAAGTGTTAACTTTCTATCAAAGTTGATGACAGTGGTATCTAATTCTAAGGACATTCTCCTGGGGATTCAAAATATGATTGAATGCATGACAGAAATGGAGCCTATTTATGATAGGTTGTTGGTGAGATTGCAAGCACTTGGCATGAGACCCATAATGGTGGAACATAAGTCTATTATTTTCTCATGGACTCACTAGTACTCCTTCTTGATTTACACCTTGAAGGGTATAGCCATAGAGTTGGCTATGTGGAAAGAAAAACTTATTGGCATTGAGAAGTATGCCATTGATTTTGTCCAAAACATTCCTTGCAGGTATTTCAGTGATTAAAGCATAAATTGCCGTGTTCACAATTTTCAGAAAGAGTTCATATAGCTGATCCGCAGAAGGTTTTGTGGTGATTCCCACGTAGACAAGATGTATCTCCTGGTACAAATTGCATCAAAGTTCACCAAGGTTGAAAAAGAGTTTGAAGATTTTGCTAAAATCACTAAGGATGCTGCCATTGACCTATAGATGAGGACAATTCATCTTGACTCTATCAATATACCCAATGAGGCCAGATTTGATGAATTTGAGAGAAATCTCAATTCTCAGACTTAGCCAATTTTTCACTATCTACAGGAGCAATCTATTTTTGGTGGTGGGTGAGGTTTCCAAAGCAGTTTCTATTTTGAGAACTAACTTTGCTTTCTTAAGTTAAATCTATTTTTGGATTTTGCTTTTGGAAATCATGCAAAATTTTCTTTGACTGGAACTCATTGTGTAATAACATGCAAGTTCAGTTAACTAAATTGCATGACAAGATATTTTTATTTTTAATTGCTAATAAGCAGCTTGCATGCTTCCCATGCAACATTAGATCTAGAGTGAAGAGTATTAGTTAACTCTTCCTTTTATTTCCTTGCATCTTTTCTTTTTAGGGTATAAATAAGTGTATTCTACACACTTAAACTCTATAATGGTAAATGTTGAGACTAATTTTTGCTTGCATTTTATTGTTCAAGTAGTGTTATTTATTTTTATCTCTTTGATTAATGAGAATATGCATCATGGTTTCTGAGATCTATCTTGTTATCGAGGGTTGTGAGAATTGTTTATGACTTTGTGCATGAATGACTGTTGTCAGATTATCATTGTTCCTTTGTGTTGAAATCTCCAAGTTGTCTCTTCAATTTCTTTATGCTTTGGATTTACTTAAAGGAATTGGAAGTGTGTTTTGATAAAGTTAGTTATTTTCTTCTGCAATACTTTAGAAAAATCTTATAGCCTTGCAGAAGAGTTTCAATTGCCTTGTGCTCGTGCTCTGAGAAACCAAAAAGATAGGTTATATTGTATCGTCTTTTTAATTCTTTGTTTAGGGAGCTTCCCCTCCAAATTTGAAGAATAATCCTACTGTACACGCTGTCTATTTTTCTTTCTCACCAAAAGATGCAAAATTAAACCCTAACATGCAAGTCCACCAACTCCCTCATCCAGTCATATTCAACTTCTAGACCTGCTAACTTCTTTAGGAATAAAACTCCTTTTGCTTCCTTGCGACACCTAGAAGCCACTCTGCTATCCCCTGCCTCTACCATGAATGGCCACCACTACACTACATCCTCGGCATGGTTGATTATGTGAAAATCATCTAGCAAAGGCACACCAATACCACTTCTTACAACCCCAACCACTTCCTTCCACTCACCACGAAAGTTTGGCTCCATGAAATCTTCCATTATCTTTTGAATTGTGGCTACTTTCTCATTAAGGTCTAATAGAATTGCTAGGAACATGGAGGAAAGATCAAAATTAACCCTATAACAGTTACTATTCTGCATGAAATCATCACCCAGAACCTAGTCTATAGAAAAAAGGACTATCCCACTCTTGGGTTTAAAGAACACCCTGAGCCTCTTGTCTGAAATTTATCCAAGGAAGGACATTTGACATTTCCTACAAGTTAAACAAATTGGGGTATCCATTATTGTAGAGCTCTTTCTCACTCAAACATGTTATTCGAATGACCTGCCATCTTCGATTTCTAATGCCAAATAAAGCCTTCTGCACACTTTGGCCATCGAATCTTAGTTGGTCTGGTAGAGAAATACATTGGCATCATTATTAATGTTTAACTCCCAAAGTAGGGCACTCTGCGCATTGATTACTTCATTTGCTAAGCCATTGGCCTCTTTGTTCTCCTCCCTTAGAGTATGATTAATAACAATGCTTTCGGATGTCTCTATTAGGCCTAATGCTTCTTTAAGCATTCCTTTTAGTTTCCAATTATACGAATTCTTCATTCTAATGGAATTTATGACTATCATGGAGTCCCCCTCCACCTCCACCTTTCTAACACCAAGACGTTGACAAAGATTTAGACCAACAATGAGGGCCTGCAATTCTACTTCATTGTTCATTCTATTCACAAGCTTCTTAATCACCTTCCCTAATGTTTTTCCTTCCTCGTCTTTGACTATACAACCTGCTCCAGAGAGCCCAAAATTACCCTTAGAGGCTCCGTCAAAATTCAACTTTGCCCAACCCTTAGCTAGTGGATTCCATTTTGTTTCCTACCTTCTAGTTAGGATGTTAACATCCCCACCCCCATTAACATGGGGTGTCAATGTGCATTGTGTTAATCTTTCATGTTCATGTTAATATTGTGATGCTTAAGGTTTAATTCTACTCCAGATAAGTTGAAGTTGTTAAAATAGAAAATTGATTAGATATTGATTCACCCCCCTCTCATATGTTGGTGTGTTCAAAAATTGGTATCAAATCCAAGTTACTCTAAGGGAAGATTAACCACTTGAGGAAGGTCTAGGATGGCACATAATGGATCCAACAAGATACCTAGGTTTGATTGGACAAATTTTTCCTTTTGGAAGCTAAGGATGGAAGCTTATATAAATTCTCTAGGGTGTAGTGTTTGGGACTCTGTCAAGTCTGGTTATTCTATTCCTGCTTCTATTCCCACAGATGCAGGTGAAGTTAAGAAGGATGAAAACAATGCCAAGGCAAAGTTTGCTATCACGAGTGGTTAGCTGATTTAGAGCTCTCAAAGGTAATGAGTTGTAGTTCTGCTCAAGATGTTTGGGATAAACTTAAAACCATCTATGAAGGAGATAAGAAAGTAAAGAAAGCTAAGATGTAGATCTTCAAGAGCAAATTTGAGAACCTAAAAATGTTAGAGGATGAAGACATTGTTGGATATATGATCCAGGTGAATGAAGCAGTCAATGGCATTAAAGGTCTTTGTGGAAAATTGGAAGAAGATGAGATTGTGAAAAAGGTTCTGAGATCTCTTCCCAAATCTTAGTACAGTCATGAGGTATCTGCCATTGAGGAGAATGCAGACTTGGATACTTACACTATAGAAAAATTGTTTGGTACCCTTACTGCCTTTGAAATGAGAGAGTTTGGCAGTGATGCTCCAAAGAAAGAAGCTACTTTCAAAACCAATATGAAGACCAAAGAAGTTATTGATGAAGATGAGAGCTCTGATGAAATTGAAGCAAATTTTGTAAGAAGACTAAAGAAAGGCACTAGAAAATACAAAGGTAAGTTACCCTTCAAATGTTTTAATTGTGGAAAGGTTGGTCATTTTGCTTCTAAATGTCCCTTAAAAGAATCAAGGAGTAATAATAGGAGAGACAAGTTCAAGAGAGTCTGTATTCCATAGAAAGTAATTATTCTTCAGAAGATGATGATCATGATGATTCAAATGATGAAACACTTTTCATGGCCCTAAATATTGGTAACAAGAAGGATGATGATAGAAGTTGTGAGAAGACTGATACCTTGCAAACAAATCAAAACAATGAAAGATCAATGGTTATATGGACTGCATTTCATGCAAAAGAAGAATCCAAGGCTTGGGTGATTGACAGTGGATGCTCAAATCATATGACTGGTGACAAAGAAAAGTTTATCAGCCTTGAGAAGTGGGATGGTGGTGTTGTCCAGTTTGGTGGTGATGAGGTAGCACAGACCTATGGAAAAGGTGCTATATCTATTGATGGGAAGAATAGGACTGAGGATGTCTTCTATGTCAAAGGGCTAAAACATAATCTTCTCAGTGTCAGTTAGATGTGTAGTAAAGGGTATGATCTCACCTTTCATGCCAAAAGTTATGAGATTAGGAAGGCAGGATCCAAAAAATTATGGGAGAAGGTATCAAGACATATGGTGATATCTATCACCTGAAGGAGGTAAATGGAAGAACATGTTTGTTGGCTCAGTCCATTGAATGTTGGATATGGAATAAGAGAATGGGACACAATGATTTTGATAATATGGTAAAGATCAATTCTACTCATGCAGTGAGAGATATGCCTAAGATAATCAAGCCTACTGTATAGTATGCAGAGAATGTCAAATGGGGAAGCAGACAAAGACAAACTTCAAAAGCAAGGAGTATTCTTCTTCAAAGCCATTGGAGCTGATTCACACTGATCTATGTGGCCCTACTAGAGTAAGGAGTCAACAAGGTGAGAGGTATTTCATGTTGCTTATTGATGATTATTCTAGAATGATTTGGGTTACTTTCTTAAGAGAAAAATTAGATGCACTTGATAAATTTAAAGTGTTCAAAGCTAAGGATGAGAAGGAAGTGGATGCCAAGATTAAATGTTTGAGGTCTAATAGAGGAGGTGAGTTTACTTCAAATGAATTTGAAAAGTTTTGTGAAGATAATGGTATTAGGAGACATTTGTCAGCTCTTAGGACCCCTCAGCAAAATGGGGTAGTGGAAAGAAAGAATAGGATTGTGCAAGAGATGTCTAGAGGGCAATATTGAAAGATGCAAATCTTCTAGATATGTACTGGAAGGATGTAGTTCATACTGCTATCTATCTAATTAATAGAGTGCAATTGAGAATCAAAAACACTAAGATCCCTTATGAGCTATGGTATGGAAGACCTCCCATAGTCAGATACTTCACAATCTCTAGCAGCAAATGCTATATCAGAAGAGATGAAGAAGACCTAAGAAAGTTTGATTCAAGAAGTGATGAATGAATCTTTCTTGTCTACTCAACCAGAATAAAGGCTTATAGATGCTACGATAAAAGGTTGGGAAAGATGATTGAAAGCACAAATGTCAAGGTAGATGAAGACTTGTATTAGATCTCACATGAATCGGAGGACACTAAATCTGATATCTTTCCATGTATTATAGATGAAGAAGAAGAATTGAAAGAAGAAAAGGAACTAGAGCAGATACCTAAGACTCTAGTAAAGTATGTTTAGAAGAATCACTCAGAAAATGAGATCATTGGAAACAAGAATAAGGGTGTGTTGAACAAGAGAAGTTTTACAAAAGTATGTGAGCAAGTGAACTTGTGTTTATTATCCAAAGTGGAACCCAAAAAATTTGTTGATGCCAACAAGGATGTTGGTTGGATAAAAGCCATGGAGGAAGAATTGGATTAGATAGAGAAAAATTAGACATGGGAATTGGTTCCCAGACTAGCAAACAAGAATGTTATACGAACAAAATGGGTGTTTCAGAACAAACTAAATGAAGTAGGTGAAGTTTTAGGGAATAAGGCAAGACTGGTATGCAAAGGATACACATAAGTCGAAGGTATTGATTTTGAGGAGACTTATGCTCCGGTTGCAAGGATGGAGGAAATTAGAATGTTCCTTGCTCTTTCTCCTCATAAGACCTTCAAGGTATGTCAGATGGATGTTAAGTCAACATTTCTGAATGGTGACATAGAAGGAGAGGTTCATATTGAACAACCAGATGGTTTCTAGATTTTAGAAGATTTGGATATGGTGTGCAGACTCAAGAAGGCTCTATATGGTCTCAAGCAAGCACCTAGAGCCTGGTATGCTAGATTGGACAAGTACTTACTTCAGCAGGGATTCAAGAAAGGTACTACAGATAGCAATCTTTATATCAAGGAAGAAGGAGACGTGATATTGATAGTTGCAGTATATGTTGATGACATCATATTTGGTGGAGATGATGATATGTGTAAGAGGTTTGTAGAGGAGATGCAAAAATAATTTGAGATGTATATGATTGGTGAAATGTCTTTCTTACTTGGACTTCAAATTTCTCAGCTAGATGGTGGTATCTTTATTTCTCAAGATAAGTATGTCAAAGAGTTGTTGAAGAATTTTGGTATGGAGGACTCAAAACCAATGAGTACTTCCATGGTCATTAGATGTCACTTGAGCAAAGATGATGAGCCTCCAGAGGTGGATCAAATTGTTTATAGGTCTATGATTGGAGCACTGTTGTACTTGACTGCTTCTAGACCTGATATTATGCATGCAGTATGTGTGGTTGCTAGATATCAATCCAATCCAAAGCAAACACATGAAAAGGCAGTGGAAAGGATATTCAGATACTTGAAAGGAACTCTAGACTATGGCCTATGGTATCCAAGAGGTTATGACTTTGATTTGAGTGCATACATTGATGCTGACTGGGCTGGTTGTGTTGATGATAGAAGAAGTACAAGTGGAGGTGTTTTATTTTTAGGAAGCAGACTGGTTTCATGGCAAAGTAAGAAGCAAGATTCAGTGTCCCTATCTATTGCAGAGGCGGAGTACATTGCAGCAGCATCCTGTTGTACACAAGTGTTGTGGATGAAGCAAACCCTAAAGAACATCAAGGTATTGTATGAAGACCCTATTCCTATCTTGTGTGATAATACAAGTGCTATCAATATTTCCAAGAATCCAGTGATGCATTCTAGAACCAAGCATATAGCAATTAGGTATCACTTTTTGAGAGAGAAGGTTGTAGGCAAGGAATTGAAGTTGGAATATGTTCCTACTAAGGATCAAATAGCATAAATTTTCACAAAGGCTCTGGCAAAGGATACTTTTGAGGATCTTTGGCAGAAGTTAGGGGTAATTGCCCCTCCTTCTTCTTGCTAGAAGCATAGTAGTGCATCTGTCCAAGGGGAGTTCATGCTATATCTTGTTCCTAGACTCATGGTGGCTAACTCTCAAGGGGAGAAGGTAGTGTTTGCTGATGTTAGAGGGAGCTTGTTTGCCACAAGAAGTCATGGCCTAAGAAAGAATGTGCAAGTATGTGGTCTCTGATTGAGGTAGTGATTGCGCTTTGTCCTTGATGTCAAAGGGGGAGAGATGCAGAGATGTGTTGCTATCAATGCCAAAGGGGAGATTGTTACACATATGGTTCTTAGGGTTGTCATTGATGTCAACACTATCATGGTGATGTGATGGTGTTCATGGTCGGATGTCATGTCTCATCCAACAAGAGAAGGGAGAAGATATAGTCCATATTAAGATGGGAATTAGAAGCACAAAGATGATCAAACATGTTACTAATGCTACTGATGTCCTGTAGTATGTTTGTTCCAAGTTCCATGATGATTGGATTATCGAAAGAGTGTCTTGTTGTTGATTGTTTGAATACAGTGTCACTTCTGTGAAGATGTTATGTGCAGGACAGTGGAATTCTCTGCATTCCTCCTCATTTGTAGATATGGCCATGTGGTTTTGGAATTGTGTTTAGGATATAGTGAAGGTGATAATTCCATGTTTTTAGATCATTTGTCCTTCTACTATGAAAGTTATGCATGATAGAGTACCGACATGTGTTCTAGCAGAGTAAGCTAGTGATGAAGGCTTGATGGAGTGCTCCGCATTCCTATGCAAATGAATGTTTTCCCTTATAGTTTTGATGATATGTTTATAGATGTGTATTACATGCTTCCTTGCAGTTTCAAGGTTCTTGGAGGTCTGCAACTTAGTTTTTCAAATGACAACATGTTACAATATGTTTCAGATGACAAATTGTTCTCAGAGTTAATGATTGAAGTTGTACGACACAATTCTTTGATGTGCAGTGGCAAAGGTGTGTTTGGGGATGTTTTATGAGTCATGTGGACTCATATGGAAAAGTTTCATGAAGGCCTTTCTTATTTCTAGTACCGCACAAGGTTCTCAAGTTGATGTGGCCGTTATACTTCAAGTCTTCATGTGTTTTCCTTAAAGCTATCCTATTTCCAAATGAGCAGAGTGTGCGGATGTAATTCCTTGGTGCTTGAAGCTATGAAGGATGTTTTGGACCTGGTTAAGCAAGTGTTGGTGTCCACAAGGCTTGGATCTTCTACTGATGTAATGTGTGGTTTCACTTAGGACCTATCTTCTACATGTTTCATATTGTGTGATGTCAGGCCGACTTGTAAATGTATTTTTCATGTTGTATCTACCTGACAAGAAATGTAATCAATATAATATCATGTATAAATAGTGAATCAAAGTGAGTAAGGTGAAGTGTGATTGCAATGTTATTGAAAAGTTTGCAAGTAGATAAATGACAAAATAAATGCATTGTTGATGTGTGACTAAAGGAGAAAGAGCGAAGTTCTTTATGCTTTCTGGATCCATCTTGAAGACATATTTGTGACAGTGATCAAGTATAGAGTGTGCCTAACTGATCAGATCCTCAGAAGAAAGTGTGTGGAGACAGAAGTGCAATCATCAAAAGTGTGAGTTTCAATGTCAGTTTTCAGACAGTAGAAAGATTGTCATACTGTAATATTTTATAAGTGTGTTCTCATTTCAGGGAGTAGTAGCTTCCTTGGGAGTGACCCTAAAATAGTCTTCAGGGAGTAAAATCTTCCTTGGGAGTGACTAAATCAAAGTTACTTAGGGAGTAGCAACTTCCTTGGGTTATAGCCCCTAAAACAAAGTTATTATTTGAGCTTCATATATTGTGAGTTAATCCTCATCGCGGTTTTTCCCTTCTAGGGTTTTCCACATATATCTGGTGTTATGTGTTGGTGTGCATTGTATTAATCTTTCATGTTCATGTTAATATTGTGATGTTTAAGGTTTAATTCTGCTCCAAATAAGTTGAAGTTGTTAACATAGAAAATTGATTAGATACTGATTCACCCCCCTCTTAGTATCTTGGTGTGTTCAACAAATGATGCCAATCCAAAGGCACAATGATTGTAGACTATGCAAAAAATAATTTCTCATACTGTAAATCTTTATATGGCAAGCTATTAGGAGGATTGAGCAAAGTTCAAACTAAATTTGTAGAAATTATTACAGATATATATGCAACATCTAGCATTAGGATAAGTGTCAACAATATATAAAATGTATTAATAATCATCAAATTATCCTATACGATGTTCTTGTAGAATTTCAATCAAATTTGACTAAAATAATTATAAATACTTCACAACAATTTTCAAAATTAATAATTCAATTTCACTAACTATGCGATAATTGCAATCTTTAATTTGATTAACTTCAAATATAGTTAGATTACCTCCCAATGACTTCTGCAAAATCTATTTATCCTCCAGATTGCTAAGCTTCCTCCTTCAGAGTGAAATTTTTCCTCGTTGATTATCATGCCACTCCATTGTTTTTATTTTCAAAAATCCCCCCTCATTCAAACTTGGAAACCCCTTTAAAAGGATTAACAATCGTTGTTTCTAAAAGAATTAAAGTTGATTTTTCTAATTGAATTGATGTGTTAGCTCATTTAAAGCAAAACACAGGAGTTCAGATCTAGAAAGTAAACTAGAAGATAAGAGCAATACATTATATCCAAGATAAGGATTATTTACCAATAAGGAAACTACTATATTTTTAAATTAATTAATTAATTTATTGTATTCTTTCAGTTAATTTATAGCTAATTTTGTTCATAATGTGTATATTAAAATAATGTTTAATATGTACAAAATATGCCATTTTATCCAACCATCACAATATTAATTATAATTTTAAAAGTGAAAAAAAAAACCAACTAATTTTCCAAATATAGTCCATACTCAAATTTAGGAAGATATTAAAAAAATATTTCTAACTTCATTTAACATTTAAAAACTAATTAATTCTAATTCTAAAACCAATAATATTTCTACACATAACATTAATTAGTATGTACAAGATTAATTGATCCTAAGAATATAATTATTTTAATCCTTTACTGCTAAGAAGACTATTGAAGCAATAATTAAATAAATAATTTAGGCAAAGATTAATTAGGATTACTAGTAGGGTTATGACAGAAAATAAGTTGTAAAAGGACATAAAAAAGTGAAAGGCCAAGCAAAAACATTTTTATGCTTTCCAAGCCAACTTGAGTGCCAAAAGCCTAATGCCATTTTGCGGGAAAAATAATTAATTAAAATATCTCTCAAATCCCTCTCCAACTCTACATGCTAATTTAGTCTCCTCTTACAACTTGTCATCCAAAATTGACAACTTGTCCATACCTATCATAACCGCCATATAATCTATTACTTTTGGCACTTATCCATGTAAGAGCATCTCAAGAAAATCTCCTCCCTCCTTTGGAGTCAAATATATTAATTTTTATATTTAAATGTCCTGTAAATATTTTGAAAATATAAATAATATTGGGGACATAAATAAATATTAAAATTATTATTTGCCTATTACTTTATCTTAGCCCAAGAAATATTTGAATTGGGCTATTTATTCACCTAAATTAAATATTTTTGAAAAGGGACATGACAAATGATAGGGGATTGAACAACTTGGCTTATGGTGGTAGCGAGGTGAGCATTAAATCGCAACCCAGACTCAAGCAACTCAATTTGATTATCAATTTATTTTAGTTGCAACTTAGACTGAAGTAGCTTGATTTGACTTTCAATTTCCATTTTATGCCTAACAATTTCATTTTTCCCATGTATGGATGCCTAGTATTTTGGACATGGGTTTGCATAAGATGCAGGGATACTTGAATAGCAAGAATAAGCATCACTAGAATAGTCATAGGCATCAACTCCAATGTTATTTCTAGGGTTTGAAGCATAAGAGGATGCTATGAAGGAGTGTCCCTAGAATAATCACTATTAGACCAAGAAGTCATGGCTAGGACATTCTAATATGCAGGGCAGAAAACAAAGATCTTAAAACCATGTGTTTCTTTACCATAAAATAAACTATGTCTCAAAAGGGAGAAAGAAAAACACTATGTACCTTTTTTATGAACTAATGCAAACTTGAGATGTGTTCTTGAAACACCAACAACAAATAGGTAGCAATAACAACAAACTTCTTTCTAACAACAAAGTCACCACCTCTTTCAATAGAGGAATACCTTAAAGTAGAACTGATCTCCAATGGAACAAATTAATTTTGGGTTCAGCTCACTAGCAAAATCTTTAGTTAATTTCAACCCATGATGTCTTCTTTTGTGACACTATTCTGTTGGCATAAGTTGATAGGCTGCCAACTTTAAACACCAACCAACTATTGTAATGATTGTGTTATCGGAGTCTTCAAAATGTAAACCAAAATTTTACATCCCCAACAACAACATCATTTTGTTGGTGTAAGTTGACGGGGGGGAGCAACACTACACACAACAAAATACACATGGAAATGACCGCATTCACTAAAATACTAGGGTCTTCAAGATGAGAACCAAATCAAACTATCCCTGATAATGGCACCATTTCATTGGGTCCTAAAATCATTTCTCACATTCCTAGAGGAATCAACTCACTTCAAGGCCAAGGGTTTATAGTCTTGAATGTCAATCAATCAACTCATCAACATAATGTGAGTGATTAAAGGCTAATTGTTGAGAGTGGGTATGATCTCTTCACTTTAGGATCAACTAGACCCAAGAGAGTGTTCCTAGAGGTATCCTTAATAGAACATCTAACCTATCAAGATGAATCATGACTGAAACATTAGCAACTATACCTAATTTATGCTTGATCCCTATATTTGTCATTAGGTCAAGACTAACTGGATACCTATAAAATGTCTTATTAAGTTGAAACTACTACCTTGAGTATCTACCAATAGATGACAACAATATTATATTTCCTACAAATGACTCCACTTAACATTTTATACACAATTGCAACATGTAGGCATGCATGACATGATTCTCTAATTATTTAAGCATTGAAGGTTGCTTAGGATGATTCCCTATTTTGTAATAATGAATCATGGTAGCATGTGAAACCCTAATCTACTCGTACAACTAACAAGAATAGAGGAATGATTAAAACAACAATGCTTGATCTCTCATCAATTTAGAATGGTGTCTACTCCATTGGGAAATAGAGTCATGAACTACAAGGAGGGAGGAGATACACCAACAAAGCATAAATAGAACTAGATGTCAATTTACATAGAAATCAAAGATAACATTATATGCAATGGACATACTTAATAATCCATATTAGAACTACAATAACCCATATGGAACAAAGGAGAGACGATTACAAAAGATTTGTAATGATTAAAATGCTATCACACATTTATCTAACTGCAATTACATTCATACCAACAAATGTGGCAAGAGAAGATAAACAACCATGTTTATGCATCCCCCTGAATCATTACAAACTACCATGGAGACATCCATTACATAAAAATATTCATTGAAAACCCTTCCTATGATTTATAGATTGTATTCCCACCCTTACAAACTAGACTTGCAATGTTTGATGCCCTAGTTCTTGATCAAAGCACTTGCAGTCCATAAATTGGCTCAATGACCAACCCTTTGAATGATAGACATACTTGTATTTATAGCATTTTGAATTCACACCCATTTGGTTGCTTGTGGGAATTTGACATACTATAGGATGTCAAATGCAAATTGAAATAAATCATGTGTAATCCACCTTGAGCCATGTGCAGAGCAAGCTGATAGGAGAAAAATGTGTTTCTTACTCAAAATGAATAGTTATAGAGGTCAAATACAACATTAATGGCATCCTAAGAAGTATATGGGACATTCTGGAGTGTTTCATAGGAGTTTGGAAGTTTTGAAAGAATTAAACTCAGAACAAGACATGGGAAGTGGACGTTTAAATGGAAGGAATGAAGCCTTGAAGGAGGGGAAGGCTTTGTAGATGGAAGGAAATAACGGATTTGGTTAATAAGACAAATGTATAAATTTGGCCTATAACCAGAAGAAAGGATAGAAGAGAAGAAAATAAACTATTTAGAATTGGATGGGAGAACTGGATATGAGGTGGAGAGAAACATCTGATAGCTTGTTAGAGGTTTGGGATTTTCAAGAACCTTGTTAGTGATTTTGAAGGTTCACAAACCTATTGAAACACTAAAATTCCTTCTTTCTCCTTTTTGTCTTCTTTTCTTTTGAAACTCTGCTAGTACTTTTGTGAGTTCACAAACTCACTCAAATATTTTCTTGTGACTTCTTTTCCAAAATCCTATCAATGTTTCAACAATTTCATGAATTGGTAAACTCACTGATGCTTCTTTGCTTCATCATTGTTTTTCTTCTTTCCTTTGTTAGTAATTTCAAAGGTTTGTGAACCTACCAAAAAACCAAATCCATTCTTCATTCATTTTTTATTTGATTTGACAAATATAGGATTCAGATGAAGAATTGAATGTGGTAAATGGAGGGGCCAAGTGGATGAGATAGATCTAGAAGGTAGAAGAAATTTTGTGAAGTGAAATTGTTGGTGTAAATATGGTATATTACCTAATTGGTTCCACATTAGGTCATATTCACACTTGTCTAGTTAAGTTTACTTAGGGCATATTTAGGGTACACTAAGGATGCTTATCAATTTGTGTCTCATGTCATAAGATTAAGACACTTGTCATAATCTTATGTTGTCATATGTTTCACCTTGGTCTATATAACCAAGGGCTTCTCATATCATATAATAATGTTGTTGTATATTGTTGTATTTAAATTCTTTGATAGGAATACAATTTGTTCTTGTTATATTGACCTTCTCATTTCTTTGTGCTTTCCATTAGGCCTCTAGATCTTGGGTGGCTATCTCCATAGCCAAATCTTATAGAAATGAATGGGCAAGGGAAGGATGCAAAAAATAGAAGTGGAGTCAAAGGTCAGAATAACTGGTTCTAAAAGGAGTTCCCACAAAATAGAAAGGGAAGTGATCCAAAGGAAAGTGGAGGAAGGATGAAGAACTAAAGGTTGCGGACAAAGGATGAAGGACCAAATGTTGAGGCTCAAAATGTGAATCTCGATAGCCTAGCAGGATTCCACAAACTAGAGAAATGGGCAAGATGAAAAAGGCAAAGGCCCAATGGAATCTTGTGGAAGTTTCACGTGGAACCAGATGCTGATACAGAATGGGAGATTAAGGGATCACATCCAACAAGATGTCAAAAACCCACAA
This sequence comes from Cunninghamia lanceolata, assembly GCA_027924645.1. Taxonomy (NCBI): domain Eukaryota; kingdom Viridiplantae; phylum Streptophyta; class Pinopsida; order Cupressales; family Cupressaceae; genus Cunninghamia; species Cunninghamia lanceolata. The sequence continues at coordinate 500,234 of BSBN01000936.1, read as the reverse complement.
AATAGGAAAATGAAGGAAATGAAAATAAGTGAAGGAAATGATGGAATTCACAGGAATTTTAAGGGGAAGAAGAGGTGGATATTGGATGGGATGCAAGGAGGAAATGTTAAGTACCCCAAGGAAAACTCACAAAACATAGAAACACATAGAAAATGATTGATAACTTGTCAAACTTAGGATTTTATTGATTTTTTGTGACTTCCAACACATGATATGAATATGGCAAATGACAAAAGGTAATTCCAAGGTAAGATTTGACCAAGGGGCAACCCACTTAAACTTTCTTGAATCAGTTATAAATGGTGGGAAAAATAGGGAAAGTGAACAAAGTGGGCAAGGACTTAGTTGATTTTGCATAATTTAAATGAGGAATCCTTTTCAACCTTTTATGAATCTCAAAATACAAGAAATGACGAAAACCTCCCTCCAAACCTTAGACTTAACTTTTTCTTACTTTGGTTGAAAATACCTATTGATTTTTAAAAAATACTACAATTGACTATCTTTTACATTTTCTAGCTTTTTGTGCCTTTCATTTTCTATTTTTTGCTTGATTTTTACTGTTTCTAGGCCCTTTGAGGCTAACTAGGGTGTGGCCTATGTCAGTCCTTTTACCAGGGTAGGTTTCCCTATTGACCTCGCCACCTTGAACCAAGTTGTTTGAACTACCCCATAGGTTACCTAAAAGTCCCTCCTAATCATCTCTGTTGGAAGGAACGATCAGGAAATTAACATTTTTTAGGTCAATTTCAATTGATTTCTTTGACTTATTTCTTTTTTTATGGTTCTATTTGATTTTTATGTGTTTTTTTTAACTTTTTTGACTTTTTGGGGGGTTTTTCAACTTTTCTAATGTTTATGAGTTTTTAGGGTTTGATTTAGCACTTTTTCCTTACAAGACACCTACATATGATGAAATGCAACTTGTGAGTAGGCTTGGTACATGGACGTTGTTGGTGCTTAAACATGTAGCTCCACAAATCCTAAAGATCGACACAAAAACCCAAGGCCATGGTTGTGTCGACAAAGGTAATGGGCAAGACTTATGCTTAAACAATGACATGAATGGACCAATTATTGTGAGTGGGTAAACTCACCTTTAGCTTTAGGCTCTACAAGGACAAGGGGTGTTCCCCAAGGTCTCAACAATAGGATAACTAAAGATAAAAACCAATTTAAACTCCATTCCTTTAAGTAGACATACCTAATATGCTATGAACCCCAATATTTGTCACTAAATTCATGTCAACATTAGCTACATACATACCTACAAGACCTCCAATTAATATGTCTTGCACTATACTATTCCCTAATAGATGAATCCACTTAACATTGCATACACATGGGCAAGAGGGAGAAACACACCAACATAATCCTCCAACAATATTTTAGTTTTAAATTTGTATAGGATATAACATAGTTTATAATACTAAATCATGCAGACATGGTGGAACCTAACTTACTCCTATAGCTAATAAGAGAGATGAATAAAATAAAATATGTTTGACCCCTCACAAATCAAATTAGTACCTACTTCATTGGGCAATAGATTCACAATTGAGAAAGAGGATGGAGAATGTGTTTGTAAATCAACAATGGAACCAAGCTTGCACATGCATATGAACTCGTGAGATAAGGAAACCTACAAATGAACATTCTTAATTATCCATTATAAATCAACAACACCCCACATGCAACAAAAGAAGACTAGAGCTTTAGAATGCCTATTAACATTAATCAAAATTTGTTATAGTCATGCCAACAAATGTGGCAAGTGAGAGACAACAACTAGTTCAAAGCCCCTCCTAAGATATTAAAGCTTGTCAATGGAGACATACCATTTACAAGTAAAACCTTACTAGATTACCCCTTCCCCTAATTTACAAACATGTTTCATCATTTACAAAGCTGGATATTCATGGTTTGATACCCTAGAACTTGCTTGAGACACTTATGGTAAAAAACTTGGCTCAATGACCAACCCTTTTTACATATTTTTATATGTATATATAGCATTAAAATCCATTCTTGTTTCTTGGACAAGAAACCTAGAGTGGTCAAAATAATTTTCCATTCATCTATGTCTACTTGCATCAGTTTCATATGGCTCACACTTGAAAACATACCAAATCAGATAATTGACCCATGCCTTTGTACACAAACCATGTCCATGTGGGGTCCACAGGTACCTGAAGGTGTTTTAAAGTCTTCATATGCTTGGTCATGTCCATTAGAGACCAGTAATGGTGATCCTAGATTGCGTAGGAGAGTTGTTGAGGTGGGTGAAGCTTTCTGAAGAATTGCAAGAATTTGACATGGAACCAGATGAAGCAAATGCAAGACTGCGGGGAAGTAAGGGAAATGTGTGAAGGAAATCTGGAAGTCTATCGAGTTTCCACAAAGGAAGAAAATGAGTGATTTGATGACGTAAAAAATGTGGGTTTTGATTGCTGAACTGAACAACAATATAGGATATGGGGTGAAAGGAAGACATCCTGAAATCCATTGGGTTCGCCCAACCTTGAAAGATTGAATGAATGGAGGAAGTGAGAAAATGTGTTAGTAAGGGATATGGGATAGGAGGTGAACACATATGGTCTGGAAGTTCAAAGGGAATTCACATGATGGGGGAAAATAAATGAATTGGTCATCAAGACAAATACGGGAAAATGATGTGGAACATTATGTGAGGATAGGACATTGGTTGAAAGGGAAGAACACCTGAGGTTAGTGAAAAGTCTTCAAGCAAGAGGTACTAGAGGAATTCAAGTTGTAGGAAAACAATATTGGACCAGAGTTAGGAAGTGGATATGGCAAGAGGAAAAGATGTTTGGAAGTCTGATGATATCTTACAAAAGGGATTGTGAAGAATGTGGGAAAGGAAGGGGGAACTAGAGGAAAGGATGGGAGAAAAGAAGGGAAAAGTTGTGGAATAGGAAGTGAGAAGTGGAGGGACTAAATGGAGGAAGCCTAGAAGTGCGGTAAAATCTCACAAAAGATATTTTAATGATTTAATCAAAAATTATTAAGTTATCTTAGCAGAAAGTTTTATTGCATTATTATATGCTAGAGGAAGAAATTTTAAGTGATTTCAGTCCTTTCTCAAAATTTAATATTTTTCCTTAAAAAAAGTAGAACTGCATTATTAAAGAAACTTAACTCATTGTATGAGTGTTTGGATTTTTCAAAATGCTTTTAAATCGTATTGCAATTTCCTTGTGAAAATAATTACATTAGTTAAATTGGTTGAATTTCATATTGTTTCAAGTATTTTGGAAAGATTTGTTTTGGGGAAAATAATTAGAAAAAAATAAAATAAAATGAATTAGGGCCTTTTTGTATAAAAGGATTTAAAGAGAGTTTATTTTGTATTATGCATTTTTCTCTCTCAAACCCTCTTCTTGCTTGGATGGATATCTGGATTGCTAATTGCTTGGAAAGGATTGTATGTGATTTGTTGGATTCATCAAGGATTCTTCTCCATTGCTTATGCTTGAATTGGGAGGTAATTTCCCATTGTTATTCATTTTTAAAATTGAATCTTAAATAGATTCTTTATTTTCCATGCCGCAAGAAGTGGATTGCTTATGGCATCCTTGATTAAAGGATTGAAATGAATTAAATTAGATGCTTCATTTGTTAGTTTTTTTTATGTTTTTGAATTTTGAAAAACTTGCAAAAATAAACAAAAATATGGAAAAAAAAATTATGGATTCATGTTTTCCCAATTTTATTTGAAAAGTATGTTGTTGTGCATATTTGGGATAATGGGTTGCATTTAGATTTTTTATATTTTCCTTGTTCTAGAAAATGAAAAATTTTCAAGGTTGTAAAGCAACCATTAATGGAGGAATTGGGGTTTTTATGGGTTTTTATGCATTGTGAAAAATGGGAAATTTTTATTGCCTTATTTTTCATTCCATGCCCAATTTGTGAGATTGGTGAGATGGGTGTGTAAGAAGAGGTATAAGGTAATAAAGGAGTGGCTCCCACCACATACCACGATACAAAGGGATCGTAGGAAATAGTGAATGGGAAGTTCAATTAAGATTAACCACAATCTCATTAGGTAAATAAAATTTAACAATAAGATCTACACCAAATTAGGATGCTTTCCTAGATCTGGCTTGGTCGTAAAGGGCATGTCACAACTCTAGGAGTTGGTGATTGTCAAAGTATGTATATACTCAAAATCTATGCAAAATGGGGATGCTATCCTAGATCTAGTTTTGATCATAATGACACTCCTTGTCTTGATTGCTATGTCTCTCTTCCTTGCTTATTGTCGGATTTGTATTCAACATGATGTGACCGTAGCATTTGCTTGTGCATTGAGATGCCCAATTCATGCTTATATGTGTATGCGTGATGGTGTATGATTTATGCCTAGTTTGATGTGCATTAAAGGTGTGAGAATCTCCCTTATTCTTAATTATTGATATAACATTCTTTTATACTTGTTGGCTTGTGTGAGCCATTCATACTTGTATGTATTTGATTGGTAGTTGTGCCACATGTTGCTTGTATGTATTTGATTCTCAATTGTGCCACACATGTGTTGTGTGCATTGCTTGGAACACATGACATATGTTGCCTTACATGTTGATTGTATTATGAGTTGCCACATGTATGTTATGTATGCTTTGGATTGGTTTGAGAGTTGCCATGTATACCCTAGATTTGTGTGAGATGGCCTTGATAGTGGTGTTGCCATGATCTTCTTCTCCATAGCTCAGGGGTTGCCTAGAGTGGCATAGATATCTATTGTACTCAATGATGTTAATATGGTAGGGTGGTGGGAAACATTTCACCGTTGGTCCTATCACAAAGATCTTTCTAGAGTTGGATGGTTTCCTTGATCTTTTTGGCAAGTTGAGCATGTTGTACTACATGCCTATTGTAGTATCTTGGAGGTGCTTTATTATTGATGTATATTTATGCCATGTGTAATTTAATTATTGGAGTGTGATCCTTCCATGTTTTGGAAGTAGCCTCCTTCATATTATTATTTTAAGTAATCATTTGGTTGGAAAACAATCTTTGTTCTAGATGTTATTTATCATGTTATAACATTGTTTCATGTGATGGATATGGTTAAATGAACGTTGGAGTCCTCTGTTTTATATGTTATAAATATCATATGCTATGTTTATTGATTGGGTTTCATTGTACCCACATTATGGTTGAGATATCCATGTTTGTATTTTGTGCATTTCAATGTTGGTGTCAAACGAGCATGGCTTTCCATTTGGTATTTATCTTTTTGACATGTATGTTAGCATTAATTGAGAAATGTATATTATCTTTATTTGATTTATTCTCATACTTTTGAGTTAGTTAGCATATCAAGATTATGGTTAGTGAGTAGATGATATGTTACTGGTTTCTGCATTGGATGCTTGTCCTTGCAAGGTTCATGACTGATCCTCCTTTTGGGCTAGTTGATTGTTGTCGAATTTGTTTGGGTTGTTGGCCATTTGTAAACATTGGTTTGTCCTTGTCTTTAGATAAGTGTGTGTCTTATTTCCACCTTCTCTCTTGTGCCCTTGTTTGGCACTTTGGTGATCTTTCATGGTGAGTGTGCAATTGTGACATGTGAGTGTTACAATTGCATCGTGAAAAATTTGTTCATCTGATGTTTGTTTGGCTAATGTCCTAGGTGAAAGCTTGAGGAATTACACTTGGTATTAGAGCCCATGTTGCAACATTGGGAGCTCTGGCTTGTTTGCATGCATGTGTGTCAACTCATCATAGAATGGATTTGAGGTGGTTCTTGCCCTCATCCTAGTCCATGTGTTTGCGAAAGAGTGAGGTTGTGGACTGGCATCTAACCTTCATTGTGGAGCAACCTCCATCCTCTCATGTGGGTGTCATGGTGGCTTTGTCACACAAGTAGTGAAGTCTTGTGCTTGTGTTTTTGTGTGGTGTGCATAGACCTTCTTATTTCTTGTACTTAGATCTTTGGTTGATCTCCTTCTTCATTAGAGAGCACATTCAATGCATGTGAGTATTGTTGATCTTGTGTGGCCTTTAGGCTCATGTTTTATCTTTTGGTGGTTTTTAGGAGTTCCTGAGTATTTCTAGGATTTGTAGTGGACTCAAGGTGGCATGCTTGTTTTTCTTAAGTTCATGCCTTTGATAAATTTTTAGCTAGGTGTTGTTCAAGGACTACAATGCCCAAGAAGTACTCTAGCACCCCAGCAAGACACTAGCACCCCAAGAGGACACTAGTGTTAGTGTAGAAGATTATTGTTATTACTTATTAAGTAATTATGCATGTATTTATACACTTGGCATTGAGCCATCTTAGGTGGCTATGTGGCAAATTGGAGAGTTGGTCAAACTCTTCCAAGCTATGTGGCGACTTGGAGAGTTATTCAAACTCTTCCAAGGTATGTGATGCGACCTATTGCTATTTTGGGGAACAAAATCACCACCACTATAAGTGAGTATGAGTCAACTTCTTATACGACTCAACCACTTCTCCTATATGTACAAACATGGTTCATAATATTCATAGTTCAGTTTAGGTCAATCAATTTCATGCCTATTATTTTCTTTGCAATATTTTTTGTTTCTCATAACTTGTAGGGTATGCAATTATTTGTCATTCCTTCCACATTCTAATGCTAGTGTTCTGTCAAAAAGATTCTCAACTCCAACATGGTATTGGAGTGAGTTTTGGTTGAGGATGCTAGTTTGGTAATTTTGTAAAGTTTTCTTTAAAACAGAGTTATTGAGTTGGTGGAAGATTTTTGTTTGCAAGGATGAGGAGTGTGTTCTTCAAGAATTTACAGAGGCTGATCTATCTGAGGAGGAGCCTAACCCATGGAAAGGCCAAACCAGAGGTAACTGAGGGCATTTTTGTGTTTGCATGATGAGTTGGAAAGTTTGTGTGGAAAGGTGGAATTCCCATGACCTCTTTCAAGGTATTTCTAGAATTTGTCATTTTCAAATTTACAGAAAGGCGTCTCTACTGGCCCCTGCATTTGATAAGGTGTTCTCGTTTTCCCTTGTTGCAAGGCATCTCTATTGGAAAGGGTTCGAACCTATTGCAAGGTGTCTCTATTTTGCAAGGAGTGTCTAGTTTACAAGGCATTTTGCCAGTTTACAAGGCTTTTTGAGCAAGGTGTTTTGAGCTGTGAAGGGCAACAAAGTGTCAAAATAAAAGCAAACAGAGCACTATTCATTGCCAAAAAGGCAGATTTGTTGAGGTTAAAAGCTCAATTGTCTTAGCCCCTTGGTCATATGGTGTGGCCACGCCCAACTAGGGGCTTAACCCATCCTTGATTTTTCCTATGTTTTTTAATTTGCCATTGGAGAGGAATGCAAAATTAGGTAACTCGTATTCAAGTGCCATTTTTTTTAAAGTGGTTATTTTTCTGAGCATGATCCATTGGACATGATTTCATACTATTGTTATAAAGTGCCATTTTTCATTCCAAATTGGTTTAGCCTATGCACTAAAATTATAAAGTGCGAAAAATCTAGGGGGGATAAAAATATTGAATTACGGGGGGTGTCTTGTGTCGTGTCTAGTTCACTTCCGCATTTCTTTCAATATTTCTTTCCATATTTCTAAATTTTTGCAACAATCTACTTAAGCATAGAGTCAAATTGACCTATTAAGCCTCTCATACCCTTTAATTATCATGAGTGGAAACTTGATATACAACTTGTATTAAAAAATAAAGGATTGTTTAGGGTAACAATGGGTAATGAAAAAGAACCTAATGCTACTAATGATTAAGAAAAATGGTTTAACAAATGTGATCAAGCCTTCAGGTTTTTATGTCTCAATCTATCTCTTGAACGACCATTTCGTGTAGAAGTATTGAAAACACCTAGTGAAGTTGCTTAGCCTTAGAAAAACTTTTTGGGAAGGTATATGAACTAAGAAGTCATGAGTTAGAGAATGAACTCATAAGTTTGAGCCCTAGAGACTTTGACACCTTAGAGGATTATTTCACTAAGTTCAATACATTAAGATTGTAGTTGAAAGAATGTCAGATAGAGAAAAAGGAGGATCAACTTATTGTTTCTATACTTTCCAAATTAGGTCTTGATTATTTTATGTTTGTATCTACCTTTATTCCACCAAAAGGGCTTTTAGAGCCACATGGAAACTGCCTTCTTTAGATGACTTCATTGCCAAATTGACTAGGGAGCAAGATAAGTTGATATAGATGGGCACCATGAAGTCTTCTAAACCTCATGCCCTTGTTGCTGGAAATGGGAAACAAGGCTTCAAACAACAAAGGGGAGAAACAAAATTATCAAAAGGACAAGGAAACCAATGAAGATAATAAATCTAAACCCTCTAAATCTAACACTGAAAACTTTTCAAATCAAGGGAAACCTATGAAATAAAAAGTTAAGTGTGATAATTGCAAGAAACTTGGGCATGAAGAAACAAATTGACCATCTCACACATCTTCTTGAGAAGAACAATATAGGGGTCCTTGAATCTATCAAAGAGTCGTCATCAACTCCATATACTTCTAAGGCAAAAGAAAAAGAGAAATCTAAGGGCAAAACACTTGTTGCATATGTAATCTCTGAGTTTGGGACATGGACTCTTGACTTTGGAGCTTCCCATCACATGGCTTATTCTTCACTAATATCCTTTTTGTTCTTGAATTGTCCAACAATCTCCTTTCCATATATCAGATTACAAATAGTGGGCTAGGGAAGACTGTTGAGTTTACATCATATTCAGTGATTATTCAAGATTTACAAAGTAGAGAGGTTGTTGTAGTTGGCAAGGTTGATAATTTCTCTAGTCTTTACACCTTCTCACACTTTTCTTCTGATGATTCCTTCTCTAAAATTCACACTCCTACATCTAGTATGGATAGTTCACTGGAGGCTCAACTTGGTCACTTGAACCTTCATGTTCTTAAGAAAATCCTGGCATCTCCTCTGCCATCACCTGTTTGTACTTTAAAGTTTTGTGTTGCTTCCTTGAGAACTTCCAATGATTCCTTGTAGTAGGATATTGATATCAGTTTTCCATATCATTGGGACACATTTCTACCTAATATCTCTTACTTGTTTGTATAGTCACACATTTCAGATCTTGATAAAAGTATTGAGGACATATGTCTCCCCTTTGATGCCATTTCTTTTTCTACTATAGAGTTAAGAGTTCTAGATATTCTTTGCAGCAGGACTTCACATAGGATCTGGATTATAGCCACATGGGATGTATTGACATTCCACACATCACTTCTTTGGGTCCTGCTCTTCATCAGTTTTCACATAACTTTGAGAGGTCACTTGTTTCAATTAGGCTTGGGACACCTGATTTGGTTGTGATTCATTTCAACATCAGCATTGGGAAACATAAGCATCTTCTAGAACCATACATCTTGATTCCTTCATACATTCCACTTGAGTGGGACTTTAGCAGTTTGACAGCTCAAGGATTCTATCTTCCTAAAGGAAGAGACATCATTTATTGTAGAGGGACCTACTACAACATTTTCCATGCGACATTTTGTGTTGACTTTCTTTCTCTTCTTTGTGGAGGCACATATGGGCCCTATCTTGCAGGGATTTTAGGACTATCATCTTTGGGTGTTTTGTGTTGTGTCTAGTACACTTATGCTTTTTTCTCTCTTTTCGAGGGAATTTTTTCCCACTGGGTTTTCTTCCTTTTTCCAATTTATGAGAGATTGCATTGTACATGGGTAAATCATCAAGCCTAGTTTCTAGGACCTATCCTTCTTTGTGCCCACCTAAGCTACGCTTAAGTGGGGGTGTTAGAGTAGAAGATTAAATTGTTTTTGCTTATTAAGTAATTATGCATGTATTTTCTACACTTGGCATTAAGCCATCTTAGGTGGCTATGTGGCGACTTGGATATTTTTTCAAACTCTTCCAAGGTATGTGGCATGACCTCTTGATATTTTGGAGCAACAAACTCCCCACTACTATTAGTGAGTATGAGTCAACTTCTTATACGACCCAGCCACTTCTCATATATGTACAAACTTTGTTCATAATATTCATAATTGGGTTCGGCTCATTCCAATTTCATGCCTATTATTTTCTTTGCAATAAATTTTGTTTCTCGTAACTTGTACGACATGAAATTGCTTGTCATTCATTCCCCATTCTGGTGCCAGTGTTTTGTCCAAAATATCCTCAACTCCAACATATAGCATCTAGGATGAACACTAGCACCCTAGGGGGACACTAGAGCAAAGTTCTAGAGTCCTAGAAAAGTGGTGGAGTCCCAGTTCCACGTTGTGGTCCTTGATCCTTCAAACAACGAGCATTTCCTAACATTTTTTTGGAGAAAATTTCTATATGAAAGATGTCCCCCTTGGTCCTCTGAGTCTTCCCATATTTTAATATTGATTGGACATGATGTATTTTGGAAGTTATGACCACTTTTATTTTGGGAAGCATGCTTCGTGCAGTTTCAATTAGTTGTCGTGGTTTTTAGTGAAGGTTGTGATTCACCTAGTAGATCCCCTTCCTAGTTATGTTTCTTCGAGAGTTTGGAGATTGTGTTGGGCCTTTGCTTGGTCTTGTGCATTTTGTAATGTGTGATGTTTTTCCTTAGTACACTCTCCATGTGGTAGGGATTGGGGTTTAGCATCATAGGGATAGTAAGGCCTATGTCGTGCCTCTTGTTATGTTCTCCTGGTGTGGTAGATCTTCTTGCTTCTTAGAGTGCTTGAGAAGGATCTTTGATTAAATGTTTTGCATGATTGGTCTTTGCATTGTCTTGAATGCTTTGGTATAGCCGTGATAGAATTATAATGTTAAGTTGTGTTTGTGAAGTGATATTCATGCTAAGGGTGAGCTTTTTTCTATACTCTCTTTATGTCTGATGCATTATGTTTGTTGAAAGAGATGATGTGTTGATCGTATGTTTGGTTTTGAAGAAAATTAATGTGGTAATGCTAGTGGAAATGAACCTTGCTTTGTGTACCTTGTCATGTGTATATCAAGTTACAAGAGTAGCATACCTTCTTACCCACTTGTTGTATTTGATTTGTTACTTGCATCTTTTATAGTTACTTGAAATGCTTGCATGGAGTGCATCTTGCATTGGTCTTCTTTGAGTGCATGTCCATGGGTGTGAATTTTTATGCAGATGCAAGAAAGGAAATGTTGCATTGTTTTGATTGAGAAGTTAAGAGAGTAGGGTTGTGAAAGGGTCATATGTATGGTTAATACATGAATTAGTAAACCTTGCATCTTGTGACCCTGATTTGTGATTCTCCCCTATTGCATAGTGTGTATTTTGACTTGTGAAAGGAATGATTCCTTGAAAAAAAATTTGGGTTGGAGTGGACTAGAGCCCACAACTTCTTTTGTTTCCTTTGTGAATCATGTTAGTGTGATTAACCTTGTTGTTTTGAGAACATAGTTTGAGTGTTGCTCCAATGTAAGTCTTCCATTTGAGTGAAGTTGTCATATCTTGCACTATTGTTATGTGTGTATTCTATTTTAGATATGCTTGTTACCATGTTTGTGGAGAATGTAGCATTGTGAGGATGGAACGTTGGGTAAGAGCTTAATTCCCAACCTCATTCTCCTTTGTTGTATTAATTTGTGTTGAATGTAAAAGTTGCATTTATACATTACCCATATGATTGGTGAATCCTCACATAGGGTGGAATGTTTTAACCACTCCTGGATGTGAGAGTGATGTGTTGATATATCTTTGTTTGTGAACCTAATTTTGTCCTAGCTTAATCCTGGATGCTATATGTTTACTAGTGTGATACTACATGTGTCATTGCATGGTGATTGTAATTCCCTTGAATGAGATAAAGATTTTGTTTCTTGGAAACTGGATTTATGTTTGTTTGGTGGAGTGGAACTGATCCCATGTTTTATGATGTGGTTTAAGTTTTAGAGGACTCACCTTGGATTTTGAAATCCAGGTGCAGTGTAGTATTGTACTCCCTTTCTTATGGCTAGAATTAGTCATGTAGTGCATGTAATGTGTACCTTTTGAATTTTGATACTTTATTTTTTTGGTTTGGTGAATTCACTAAATTTTGTATGGCCCAGCATGAATTTTTTATTCTTGTTTATGAATAAGTATAGCCATTGGATTTTTATATTTATTTATCTTGTGACTTTTTTGATTTATTCTTGAAATTGAGCTCATTTTATGCCTTGTTGTTGGAATTAAATTTTCCTCCACTTTGGTTTTCCTTTTTATTATTATGGTGGCTAGATGCTTGAATGTTTTAACTATTGGTCATTCATCATGTAATGTTCTCTATCATGCCCATGATGGCCTCTAATGGATTGTATAAGGGAGTAGATTGCGAAGAATGTATTATTTTTTGGTGTGTGTGTGTTATTAGAACTATGGTAAATTGATTTCCTTTTTCATTATTGAATGCAAGTGAATTTTGTGTGAAGTGTTTGAGAAATCTATGGAAGTTATTTGTGATGTTATGGATCACTTGATGTGAGTTATATCATTGATTGGTGTGTATGTCATGCTTGGTTAGTAGATTGATGTGAATTGAATTCTTATATGAGCTTAAATGATTTTCCTTGACTATTGTCTATGTGAATGAGATATGTAGAGACCTTTATTTAGATCAAATCTTTCTTTTAGTAGATCACATATGGTTGGGTGTTGACTTAGTCCACCATCTATGGTTGTTCTTTCTTGTCTCATTCCTATTAGTCAGTCGTATTACCATGCTTCCTAGCGTTCTAACATTAGTGGAGTGTATGATGTTGTCCTAGACACAAAGGCCATGTTAGTAAATAACATGACGGTGTCCATTGTGTTGTTTAGATATGAGTTCCATAACTACACTCATGTTTTAACTCAGTGTAGGGTATGATGGAGCAATAGTTAGTGCTTTAGCACATATTATTTATATATTTATTTTATTATAGTTCTTTTCTCGCTCTTGTTGAGTTGCCAACCTTATGAATTTGGTTGCTTTAGGAGTTTCTCCTTGGTAGTTTGGAGGTTTCCTAGCTTGGTGCTAGAGGGGATGCAATTCTTTTGTGAAGAAGTTCTTGTCCTATGTATTCCATTTTATGGATACTTGGAGTTTAGGCCATGAGGAAGTCTTGTGTTGCCTAGCCAATCATGAATTTGTGAGTGTTGTGTTGTTTAACCTTTTTGGTCTAGGATAGTTGAGCATCAAAGTGGTGTTGAGATTAGTCTTTGCTCCTACATTTTGTGTGTGTTTGCCTCCTTGAATGTGTTCCTCATGAGAAGCGGGTTGCTAAGCCTTATTTTTTGGAAGTGCTTATGCTTGTGAGAGGATATGATCTAGATTCTTCCCTCTAAGAACCTTTATGTTGATCCTAGTTTTGTGGTGTGGATCTAGAGTGTTAGAGAAAACCCTCGCTTTTCAGAAGTGGAGTGTTAGGAAGTACCTCATCGAGTGAAACCATGATTGGAGATGAGGCATGCTTTGAGTGAGCATGTAGGTGAGGTAGTGGTGTCTATAGCCTTGAGAGTTGTTTACCCTACCCTTTGAGTTCTAGTGTTGTGGGAAGAGTCCTCAGTCTTAGGAGGGACTAAAGGAAGTGTAACCTTATGATTAGAAAATCTCCTTGAGAGTGTAATTTGTAGCATTGTGATGTTTTCTTGGGCTTAGTTGAGAGCTCAAGAAGTTATCCCAACATAGTAGTAGTCCTAAGTTTATGGACTTGAGTATAGTCTTAGAGGAGTTAGTTGGCACAATGTTTGATTATGACCTCACTGGTGCACCTCTAAAGACTTGTTATGTTGATTTGAGACTTGGACCTAGTAAAGGTCTATGGGTTTGATCTTTTGAGATTTGTATGTTTGTGAAGGATTGTGTACCAAGGGTACCTTATCATTGTGTTTTGTGTAGGCTTCCAGGAGTAAGCCTAATCCTAGTGGGGGAGGATGTAATGTCCACCCTAGTGTTTGCCTAGTGTTCTTTCTAATTCATATGTTATATGCTATATTGAGTGTTTATTAGTGTATTATGTTGCTTCAACTATTATATGTGGAGCAGGCACACTTGATGTTTGACTTGAGTGTGCAGGCAAATTACAGGTGTTTGACTAATAAGGGAAATGTGGATGAGGTTGACATGGGATGCTTAGCCATCTCACCCTTATCCTTGTGATGTGGAAATCCATAACTTGTGTGAGACCTTTGCATGTTTTTCTTTTAGCTTCCGCATTATATTCTAAATTATCTAGAAAAGCGTGTTTTCTATGTTTTTAAAATGTTTTAATGATTTAGTCTAAAATGATTAAAATTATCTTAGTGGAAAGGTTTATTACATTATTATATGCTAGAGGAAGAAATTTTAAGTGATTTCAATCCTTTTTCAAAATTTAATATTTTTGCCTTCGAAAAAGTAGAATTGCATTATTAAAGAAATTAAACTCATTGTACAAGTAGATTTTTTGGAATGCAGTTAAATCATATTGCAATTTCCTTGTGAAAATAATTGCATTAATTTTAATGGTTCAATTTCATATTGTTTCAAGTATTTTAGAAAGAGTTATTTTGGGGAAAATGCATTAGAAAAAAAGAAGAAAATGAATTAGGGCCTTTTGTATAAAAGGAAAAAGAGTTTACTTTACATTATGCACTTTTCTCAGTTAAACCATCTTCTTGCTTGGATGGAAAATAATTTTTCTTGGATTGAAAATGAAGAATTCTTGTTGGCTTAGATGGAGATCTGGATTGCTAATTGCTTGGAAAGGATTGTATGTGATGTGTTGGTTTTATCAAGGATTCTTCTTCATTGCGAATTAGGGCCTTTTGTATAAAAGGAAAAAGAGTTTACTTTGCATTATGCATTTTTCTCAGTTAAACCATCTTCTTGCTTGGATGGAAAATATTTTTTCTTGGATTGAAAATGAAGAATTCTTGTTGGCTTAGATGGAGATCTGGATTGCTAATTGCTTGGAAAGGATTGTATGTGATGTGTTGGTTTTATCAAGGATTCTTCTTCATTGCTTATGCTTGAATTAGGAGGCAATTTCTCCATTGTTATTTGTTTTCAAAATTGAATTTAAATATATTCTTTCTTTGCCTCACCACATGAAGTAGATTACTTATGGCATCCTTGATTAAACGATTGAAATGGAATTAAATTAGATGCTTCATTTGTTAGTTTTGTTATGTTTTTAAAATTTTGAAAAACTTGCAAAAACAAACAAAACTATGGCAAAATTTTTATGGATTCTTGTTTTCCTAGTTTTATTTGAAAAGCATGTTTTTGTGCATATTTGAGATAATGGGTTGCAATTAGAATTTTGAGATTTTTTGTTATTCTAGAAAATGAAAATTTTCTTTGGTTGCAAAGCAACCATTAATGTTGGGATTTTTATGGTTTTTAATGCATTGTGAAAAATGGAAAATTTGAATTTTAGAACCAATTTATGAATTGAAATGTGGAATGAGTAGACTCACTTATGTTTTGGATAATTTCATCTTTTTAATTCATGTCACAATTTTTTCGCCTTATTTTCCTTGTCATGCCCAATTTGTGAAATTGGTGAGATGGACATGTAGGAAGAGGTATAGGGTAAGAAAGGAGTGGCTCCCACCATGCACCATGATATAAAGAGATCGTAGGAAATAGAGAGTGGGGAATTTAATTAAGATTGACCATAATCTCATCGGGCAAATAAAATTTAATAATAAGATCTACGCCAAATGGGGATGCTTTCCTAGATCAAGTTTGATCGTAATGGCCATGTCATAACTCTAGGAGTTGGTGAACATCAAAGTATGTCTATACTCAAAACCTACGCAAAACAAGGATGCTATCCTAGATCTAGTTTTGATTGTAATGACACTCCTTGACTTGACCACTATGTCTCTTCCTTGCTTACCGTCAGATTTGTATTCGACATGATGTGACCCTAGCATTTGCTTGTGCATTGAGATGCATGATTCATGCTTATATGTGTATGCATGGTGGTGTATGATTTATGCCTAGTTTGGCATGCATTGAAGGCGTGAGAATCTCCCTTATGCTTGATTATTGATATGGCATTCTTTTATGCTTGTTGGCTCGTGTGAGCCATTCATAAATGCATGTATTTGATTAGCAGGTGTGCCACATGTTTCTTGTATGTATTTGATTGGAAATTATGAAACATGTGTGTTGTGTGCATTGATTGGTGTGCATGCCATATATTGTCTTACTTGTTGGTTATATTATGAGTTGCCACATGTATGTTGTGTAAATGCTTTGGATTGGCTTGAGTGTTACCATGCACACCCTAGATTTCTATGAGATGGCCTTGATAGTACTGTTTCCATGCTCTTCTTCTCTATAGCTTGGGGGTGATGAGACCATAAAGTGTCTCATCTTTAGTCAAATAAAAGCATATATTTTCTCTTCATTAAATCAGTTTTTGAAGTGCACTTGAGTATGGGTTTGAAGATTTGTAGCTAAATATCAAATAAACTTGTCTAAATGCAACGATCAATGCCATGCATGAGTTTATCTTGATATTACATGTTCACTTTGAAATCAGCATTTATTTTATCAATAAAGTGAAGAGAAAGTCTATTTTATGTTAAGTTGCAGAGTTTCAGAATTATAGAGGTCTGGAGATGGACAGAGCTCCGAAGATGCATAGAGCACCGGAGATGGACAGAACGCCAGAGATGGACAGAGCTCCGGAGATGGACAGAGCTCCGGAGATGCACAGAGTGCCGGAGATGGACAGAGCGTCGAAGATGCACAGAGCACCAGAGATGCACAGAGTGCCGGAGATGCACAGAGCTCCAGAGATAGACAGAGCTCTGGAGATGGACAAAGCGCTGGAGATGGACAGAGCTCCGAAGATGCATAGAGTGCCGGAGATGGACAGAGCGTCGGAGATGGACAGAGCTCCGGAGATGGACAAAGCGCCGGAGATGGATAGAGCTCCAGAGATGCATAGAGCACCAGAGATGGACAAAGCACTGGAGATGCACAGAGCGCCGGAGATGCACAGAGCGTCGGAGATGGACAGAGCTCCGGAGATGGACAGAGCGCGGGAGATGCACAAAGCTCCGGAGATGCACAGAGCGCCGGAGATGGACAGAGCTCTGGAGATGCATAGAGCTCCAGAGATGCACAGAGCTCCAGAGATGTACAGAGCGCCGAAGATGGACAGAGCGCCAGAGATGCACAGAGCGCCGGAGATGCAGAAGTCAAAAATGCAGTTTCAGTAAAACTGTAATATCTCACTCATTTCTTAATGAAAATTAGAATTTCAAAATGATCCAGAAAGCTTAAAGAGAGAGGAACAAATCTATGAAGGTGTTTTGAAGAGATTCATTAAAATGAATAAATGGTTAATGATATAAGTTGACTATTACAGAACGCGAAGATGCAGAACAGAAAAGTCAAGAAAACCAGTTTCAGTAAAACTACGATATCTCTCTCATTTCTTAACAAAATTTAGAAATTCAAAATGATCTGGAAAGTTGAAAGCTAGGGGAACAAAACCCAGAAATAATTTGAGGAGATATCATAAATTAAATGAGAAATTTATGATGGAAGTTGACTATTTCACAAGCTCCGAAGATGTTCCAGAAATAGTTTATGAAGTTGCTGCGAATTCTTCCAATCTACCAACACACACTCCAAGATTTTCTGAAGGATAGATTGACTATAATTACTCCTAAATTAATGGATCTAATTATGAGTAATTATTCCATGCAAAGAATACACACTTAGTGTCATTGCATGTCTTTCTAAAAGACTGCATGTTTTGCCTTGTAATCAGCAATTGTATAATCAGTTAACTAAATGAATAAGTTTAGTTAACTAGATAAATAAGTTTAGTTAGCTACATGAATAAGTTCTCTACTTTAGAGAGACTCTCAATTAGAATTTAATAACCATAGTTATATATAAAGAACTATGGCGTAGAATAGAAAGAGGAGGAAGTTGTAAAAGAATTATTTTGAAGGAAAGAAGAACTCTGTTATTTTACAGCAACATGTAATTTGGATCTTGAAGGTTTTTGAATAAAGAAAGTTGTTCTACCTATTTGTTGATTGCTGGAATTGATTAGTCTCTCTGGAGGAAGGAGCAAGGGCTCACTCCAACCAAAGGGCAGAGACTACATTTCTTAGTTTGTTTAGTTGCTTTGCTGTTATGCAATTTGTTTATTCAGAATTTCTTTAGCTGTTCCTTTATTCCAGAATTAGATCAGCTCCTCAAGTTATTGCTTTCCTTAGATTAAATTATCTTTTTTTAGCAGAGCTAAACCTAGTTTGTTTCATGCAATTTTTGTCAAATCCCTTCTGTAGAAAAGACTACCATGCAAGTTATTCCTTCTCCCTTTTGCATACAGCCATGGACACCACCTTGGATTGATATTTATTAAAATTAAATGATGAGGACTGCAACAAACCTCGTCAGGGGGTTCCCTAGAGTGGCATATACATCTATTGTGCTTGACAGTGGTAATATGAGAGGGTGGTGGGCAACATTTTCTCATTGGTCCTATCATGAAGATATTTCTGAAGTTGGATGGTTTCCTTGATCTTTTTGGTAGGTTGAGCATGTTGTATTACGTGCCTAATATAGCACCTTGGAGGTGCTTTGTCAATAATGTATATTTATGCCATGTGTAGTAATTGTTGGAGTGTGATCCTTCTATGTTTGAGAAGTAGCCTCCTTCATATTATTATTTTATGTAATCATTTGGTTGGAAAATGATCCTTGTTCTGGATAGAATTTATCATGTTGTAGCATTGTTTCATGTGATGGATATGGTTAAATGAGAACGTTGGGGCCCTCTATTTTATATGTTATAAATATACTATGCTATGTTTATTGATTGGGTTGCATTGTGCCCATATTATGGTTGAGATATCCATGTTCATATTTGGCCTATTTCGACATTGTGGTCAAACAAGCATGTCTTTCCATTTGGTATTTCTATTTTTGACATGTATGTTAGCATGAATTGAGAAATGAATATTATCTTTATTTGATTTATTCTAATGCTTTTTAGTTATTTATCATGTTTATTATGGTTCGTGAGTAGATCTATCTAATTGGTTTATGCATTGGATGCTTGTCCTTGTGAGATTCATGATCAATCCTCCTTTTAGGCTGGTTGAACGTTGTCAACTTTGTGTGGCTTGTTGACTATTTTTTAATGTTGGTTTATCCTTGTCTTTGGAGAAGTGTGTGTATTGTGACATGTGAGTGTTACAATTTCATTGCAAAAAAATTGTCCGTCCAGTGTTTGTTTGACTAATGTCTTGGATGAAAGCTTGGGAAATTACACAAGGATGGAGGGGAGACAAAAACAAGCCAATATGTACAAGGCAAGACACAAAAGGAGACTATATAAAAAACAACATACAACCAATGACATGAGGGCACAAAGATACATAGAAAAGTATGGTTGTAGACAAAACTCAAAAACACTTGCAAGTTAGATCATGCAAAGAAGATCCATGGATCTAGGCCATGGAAAAACTTCTACAAGCCACTTGCCTCTATCAAAGACAAGTTTGATGAAGGAGTTGGTATCCCTCAAATTAAAGTTCCACCTATCTCCAAGCTACAACAAATGATGTTTCTTGCATACATGTATATGCAAACTACTAATGTTAAAATCATCATGCTCGAATTGGAAGTGACTATCATCTAGATATGGCAACCATAAGTAGTGTGGGCCATCATCATGCTCATCCATATGACAACATATACCTTCAAGCTCCTTGGTAGCATTATTTGCACACAAATTAGCATGAAGAAAAGGAATCCCCTTAACACTAAGCTAAAATGTGTCTTGTTCAGGTGCAACCTCAAGCTAGGCAATATCATGTGACTACTCAAGTTCATCCAAAGCTTGCAACCTAGGTGTACCACAAACAATGATGTACTCTTACATTATTGAATAATAAACCTTATTCAAATCTAATTCTGCATCATCAACATATAGATCAAAATTTTGAGGCACTTGACATGAAGACTTGCAATATTCAAATTACCTCTCTGTTTTGTATCCTTCATTGCAACTTGTAAAAGTTTTGTTGCAGTCTGATTGATAACACATTTATTCTTCATCATCAATAATTATATATAATAGAATGTCCTTGTTCCTACTTGAATCATAATCAACATGGGGAGAACAAATCTTGCACCAAGAAATAAGCATTCATATGTGTTAACATGAACACCACCTTCACAAATATCAAGGGCAATGTATTCAAATTGAAAATTAATGTCTGTACTATGATCTATTTGAATAGTAACATCACTAAGTGCAATCACATCCATGCCACCCTCATGCAAACAAACATTAGTAGATTCATCATCATCCAATGGAACAAAGAAAGGTAATACATCAAACAAGGAACTAATCCCCTGTTCATATTTTATATTACACGCATGTACATAATCATCATGATTAGTCTCACCAACCAATCCATCTAGCTACACACTTATGCACACACATTCCTCTTTATCCATTTGGATACCACAAGGGGTAGAGCCACATATCTCAACTTTAAATTAAAGGCCATCATTTATTTCATCATTATCATCTCTAATGGATGACCTATCCAACTAAAGATAGGTGCATACATCATCTTCATCATCTACACTATTGTCATATGATGCACCATCACCAATTTCCACCCTCATAAGTACATTTTCACACTTATTTGATGTTGTATTCACTTCATATGTTGCTTCCAATTGGTTGCTACTCATAGAAACTTACTCATTATCAGCAACAATTACATTTAAGGACAACAATTTTGCAATATAATCATTCCTCACTCTTTCAAGGGAGTCTAAACATTCATAAGATTGTTGTAAACTTGTAAGCCTTAGGTTCTCTGCACTAAGCTCCAACTAGCCTCATAGGCTTCAAAGAACATATCAATGCAAATAGGGACATCATATTTACAAGCATTTGGGATTTTTGAAAATTTAACAATAAACCTATGGATGAAGTCCTTACTAGACTCACCCTCTTGCCTCTTGATATTTGTCAATTCTTAGACAAGAGCAATAGGGTCTAGGTCACTTGCATACTTCTCATCAAATGAAACATAAGGTCCTTCCAAAAAGTAAAGTAATGTTATGGAAAAACTTCAATCCATCTCCTTTCCATCCCTCATAGAGATCTAACAAAGAATCTCATCCACATGGTTCATCCTCAAACTAAAAATTCTCCATAAATTTTGAAAATGCATCAACATGTTTGTCCCCTTCATGAATATCATATCCATCAAATCTAGGCATCTAGTTGAATACCTTAGCTATCATCCAATTTGCATTTCATAGTCAACCCAAGATAGGTCTATCTGTTTGTAAGTGGTGTATAGGGGAATGACAGTGGACTGAACAACTTGGCTTTTTGTGGCAACAGGATGAATATTGGATTGCAATCTAGACTCAAGAAGCTTGATTTGGTTTTTAATTTATTTTTACTACTTAACAAGATCATTGTGATTATGTATAGATGCTTGTTTATGGGGTAGGACACCATAAGATGCAGGTCTATTTGAATATCAATAATAAGCATCACTATAGGAGTCAGAGGCACCAACTTCATCATAGTATCTAGGGCTTGAAACATAAGAAGATTTATATGAAGGATCCACCATAATATGGCCATTACCATACCAAGAAGCCATGACTAGATCACCCTACCATGCATGAAAAAAAATTCAGGCCTAATAAATGTATGTTTCTTTATCATGAAAGAAACTTTGTCTCAAAAGGGAGGAATAAAATTCTTGTGTACCTTTGTTACCACCAACTGTAAACTTGAGATTTGCTCTTGAATCACTAACAAAAAATAGGTAGTAATAGAAATCAAGCTTCTTTCTTGACAACAGAGTCACCACCTCTTTCTAAAGATGAATACCTTAAAGTACTTCTGATCTCCAAGGAACCAAACTAATCTAAATTCATCTCATCAACAATATTCATTTCATGTAACCCAAGATATGATCAACTTGGATTGGTAACCCATCAAATTACATCGAGAACAAGATTCATCCTTGATAATGACACCATTCTGTTGTTGCTTAAACATGTAGCTAAAAAATCCTAAAAACCAACACCAAAATCCAAGGCCAGGGATATATCAACAAATATAATGGGTAAGACTTATGCTTAGACAATGGCATGAATGGGCCAATTACTGTGAGTAGGTAAAATCACTTTCAACTTTAGGCTCTACACGGCCAAGGGCATGTTCCTCGAGGTCTCAAAAATAGGAAAATTAAAGAGAAATAAGAATTTAAACTCCAGGCCTTTAAGAAACCACACCCAATATGCTATAGACGCCAAGATTTGTCACTAAGTTCATGTCAACATTAGCTACATATAGACCTACAAGACCTCCAATTAATAGATCAAAATCCACTCTTATCCTATACCAAAGGATAACAACTATACTATTTTCTAGCAAATGAATCTTCTTAACATTGCATACACATGGGCAAGAGGGAGAAACACACCAGTATAATCCTCCAACAATATTTTAATTTTAATATTGCATAGGATATAACATAGTTTATAAAACTAAATCATGTAGGCCTAACAGAGCCTAACTTACTCCTACAACTAACAAGAGAGATATTTGAAATAAAATATGTTTGTTCATTCAGCAATTAGACTGGTGCCTACTCCATTGGGCAACAAATTCATAGCTGAGAAAGAGGATGGAGAATGTGTCTGTAAATCAGAAATGGAGCCATGCTTGCACATGCATATGAACTCATGAGATAAGGAAACCTACAAATGAACATTCTTAATTATCCATTATAAATCAACAACACCCCACACGCAACAAAAGAAGACCATTGCAAAATATTTTACAATTCTTTAGAATGCTTGTTAAAATTAATCAAATTTTGTTACAATCATCCTAGCAAAAGTGGCAAGTGAGAGACAACAACTAGGTTCAAAGTCCTTCTTGAGCTATTATAGCCTATCTATGGAGACATATCATTTAAAAGAAAAACCTTACTAGACCACCCCTTCCCCTAATTTACAAACATGCTTCATCATTTACAAATCTGGACATTCACCATTTGATACCCTAGAACTTGCTTGAGACACTTACAATAAAACATTGGCTCAATGACCAGCCCTTTTTACATATTTTTACCTATATATCTAACATTACAATCTAAATTCTTATTGTTTGGATGGGAAACTTGGAGTGGTCAACATAATTTTCCAATCACCCATGTTTGCTTGCATCACTTTCATATGGATCACACCTAAAAACATACCAAATTAGCCCATTGACCCATGCCTTTGTACACAAGTCATGTCCATGTGGGGTTTACAGGCACCTGGAGGTGTTTGAAAATCTTCATATGCTTGGTTGTGTCCATTGGAGACCATTAATGGTAGTCCTAGATTGTCTTGGAGAGTTGTTAAGGTGGGTGAAGCTCTATGAAGAATTGTGAGAATTTGACATGGAACTGAATGAAGTCAATGTAGGGAAGAATCAAACATCTGAACATTTAGAAGCAAGGGGAATGTGTGAAGGAAATATGGAATTCTATTAGGTTTTTTGTAAAGGAAGAAAATGAGTGATTTGATGATGTAGGAAATGCATGGTTTGGTTGTGGAATTGGACAATAGGATGGGATATGGGGTGAAAGGAAGACATCTTGAAGTCCATCATGTTCTCTCAACCTTGAAAGAATGAATGAATGGAGGAAGCGGAAAAACTCATTAAGAAGGGATATGTAATGGGAGGTGAACACATCTGGTACAAAAGTTCAAAGGATCTTTGCATGACGGGGAAAAATGAGTGAATCTATCGTCAAGACAAATGCAAGAAAATGATGTAGAATAGGACATTGAGATGGGATATTGATCAAAAGGGAAAATTTCTAAGGTTACTGAAAAGTCCACAAGTAGGAGGAACTAGATCAATTAAAGTTGTGGGAAAACAATGCAGGATTGGAGGTAGAAGGTAGATATGGCAATAGGATAGGATGTTTGGAAGTACATGGATATCCTGCAAAAGGGATTGTGAGAAATGCAGAAAAGGAAGGGGGAACTAGAGGAAGGGATGGGAGAAAAGTGGAGAAAGGTTGTGGAATAGGAAGTGGGAAGTGGAGGGACCAGATGGCGGAAGTCCAAAGTGTGGTAAAATCCCTCAAAGAGATCATAATGGATGTGAAAGAGGAAGGAGGAACTAGATGGGAATTATCTAGTTTAGGAGTGAAATTCTGTAAAACATGGCAGGATGTGAACTAAAGAATTATGGAAAAGGAATGGAGGTCGGGAGGTTAGGATAAAATGGATGAAGTTTAGACAAACTCCAAAAGTATGTAAAATAGAGGAAAAGTGAAGAGAAACAAAGGGACAAGATTTGTGGGAATGTGGAAAGGCATGGGAGGATTAGATATGGGGACTCAAAATATGAAGTCTAGTAGTCTATCAAAGTTCTGCAAATTGGAAGAAATGAGTGAAATGTAAAATACTAAGGGCATAATAAAGTTTTCAAGACTTTTATGTAGAAAAGAAGGTGGAGACTAGATGGGAGATGAAGGGGGAATGCTTGGGAGTCTAGTAAAACTCCACAATTCTATAAAATACCAGAAAATGACTGAAAAATCCTAAAACTTAGAATTTTTTGGAAATTTTGGACACTCCAACACATGATAATATCATAGGGGAGGCAAGGCACAAATCCAAGATAAAAATATGACTAAGGTAGAACCCATTGAAGGAAATCTTAGACCAATTATCAATGATGGGTAAAACACTTCCAAGATAACAAAGAGAAACTATAAATGGGAAATTTTCACATTCTTGGGTAGGTGTCAATAGATGCATTAGAGGCATTATAAATTGTAAAATATACACCCTCTAATGAGTGGGTCTAGCTAGAGTAGCATGGATCTTTATCGTTCATCAATCTTCTCACATATGTTGTAACATCCTCACATATTAGGAGGCCAATCAAAAAACCTTTTGATTTCTTTCTATTTCTGAAGAGTGGGCCATCATTCTCTATGATGTCTATTGCATCCTAAGCATTCATGTTCGAGGGGGGTGACTACTTTACCTAAGAGAGAGTTAGAGCATGAGAGGCTAGCATAGGTAGTGATCATGAGAGACACATGACCAAGAGATAGATTTGGCATCTAGTTTAGATCTATTCCTACACTTGCCATTTTGCCCTTGTGGAAGGTTTTGGTTATATTAATTTCCACCCACTTTTTGAGAGGCAAGAAGGTTCTTATGGTTAGATGGTTTTGGAAACCAATCAACTAGCAGTTGGAGCAAGGAACAATTTATGCATGGGGAGCTGACATACTAGCCTTAGTCTACATAGATCTCTACTAGGTTTCACGATGAAAATCTCTTTCTTTTAGTCACCCTTCCCTTTTGATGACATGGATCCTTGAGTACATTATTTTTATTAGTGAGTGATGCACCCTTGGACCCAACACTTCCAAGAGCTATGAGATGGGGTTGACTTGGGCATTTTGATTCATCTACATGAGAAAAAACTACTCTAATTGATGAGTACTTTATTGTGGACCCCTACACAAATATGGAGTAGTGGCCAAGAGACAAAACCATGCGAACCTATTGTAGAGGTGTTTCCTCTTGATAAATAAGAATGACTTAATTTAGACACTTTCTATCAAATGAGTGCTATAATAGCTTGGGGATGAGAACCCTGAGGGATTGCCCCCATGCTATAGATTTGTTTAGGAGTCTATTAATGCATAGCGAGGAGCACTTCTATGGGTTCCACTTGTTCTAGGTATTATGATCACAAGACCGCCTCGAGGACTAGGACTAAGACAATGATGATGATGTCATGCCCAACCTATTATTATGGAGGATGATGGGACATATGAGGATTCTGATGAGGACTACATTCTTAAGGGGGAAGCAAAGGAGATATCATTAGAGGGTAAGGAGATAGCCCCAAAGGATGAGGAGGTAGCACTAGAGGGAGCCATGATCATACCTTGGACTATTTCATTTATAGAGATGACAAAGGATGTGATGAGGATAGGTGATCCCTCATGAAAATATGGAGACCCTCATGAGTAGGTTTTTATTTCCTAGTTAGGATATTTATTTTCCTATATTCCTAGGTTTTTCCTACACCTTTTATTAATCTTGCTTAGGTTCATAAAGCATGTTTAATTAAGTGAGTGGGTTAGGAGGTGTCACCATCCTACAAGGGATCACCCATTAGCTATCTTGGGAAGATACTTTGCTATCTTTAGACCAATAGATGGTTGCTTCCTATTGGTTGGTGTTTCCACCTCCACCCTCTCCCTTTTCTATATAAACATGCTACCTAGATTATATTAGGCATATTTTTCTTTAGCATCCTCTTAATGCTGTTTTTCTTCTGGAGCATTTGCATTACTCTCATGGAGACTAACTCTATGTTGCTATTTTGATTACGTATCATTTGCATTTATAGTTTAATATATATTCATTTGCACTAGTTTTCTAGGTTATTCATCCTTTTAGATTCTAACATGGCATCAGAGATTTTCTATGCGTAAGAATAGATTTTAGTTTCCATTTTTGAGAGATTTGGGGGGGCTAATAAGCTTTGTTGTAGGTTTTCCCAAAAACCTAGTATGCTCCTCTTCCATCTTCGGATGATCTGGAGAATCAAAAAAGTTTAACAAAAACATTTTAACCTCTGGGTTTTGCATATGTGTTTTGTCAGATCTGGGTGATTGAAACATTTCTAGTTATACTAGAGACATTACTAGTTGTTCCAACGCATCCAGGAGGCTCCAGAAAAGATAGATCTAGCTTTCATTTCACCAAAATTAGAGATCGTTTGACACAATTACAGAACGGGGTTTTTTAGCTCAAATCTGAAAGAAAACTTATGTTCAGAGCATTTTTAGGCCAAAAGAACCTTTCCATTGCATCCAGGAGGCCTTATAGATAAATTTTGACATATTACATGTTTTTTTGTTGTGGGAGACATTTTTTCATTAGATCCACATCTTAGGCACATCAAAAAGAAAAAAACTTTCTAGGTTTTGTTTGTTGCATCGAAAAACTATCTAGGTATTTGTTATTTTTTGCATGCAACAAACAAATCATGCACAAACTTAATCAAAAAGTTTCAGTAGACCCCCTCTCCGTTGACAATTATAGATTTGAAGGCAATTTTCAAAGGCACTGTTTTAGCTCATACTGGCTCTGTTTCTCAAGATTTTTTTTATTTGGGCTATTGTTTCGTGATTTTTGCACTAGTGCGGATGTTTTTGATTTTGATGCAGAGATTTTCCAAAAATTGTAGATTCTCACTCATGACATTGCACAGTTCTCATTTTGAGAATTTTGAAGAAGCATAACTTTTGCATATGACCTCGTATCGAGGTGATTCTTTTTTGAAAGTGTATGTTTTTTCATGTAATTTGTATATGACATCGTATCGACTGTGTTGTTAGTTTCATTTGGTTTCATTCTAGTATTGTACTTTCAACATACACCTATTGTTGAGGATTTTGTAAGCATTGAGATCAAGACCACTAAGTAATCCTTGCTAGTGGTAGTTGTAAACGCACTAAATTATAAAGTGCCAAATCATATTTTCTTGGGGGGTTCTTTGATTGAGTGAAAAGGGGGGTTGTCCTGTGTGTGTTCTCTTCTTTTCAACACTTCTTTATGCATTTATTCATCATGGATCTAACTACAATACTCATATTAACTCCTTACAACTATTTTGAGTGGAAATCACATATGACAATATACTTAAGGAAAGTTGGATTACATAGGATAACAATGGACATTGAAACTGAAATTGCTAAAGATGAACATAAGCCTAAGTGGTTTAACAAATGTGATGAGGCCTATGGAACATTGTGTTTTTTTTTTTTTCCTGATTTGCTCTTCCATATTGAGTCTTTGAATTCACCAAATGAAATCTAGACAAAGATAGAAATACTATTTGGCACACAAGGTTCAATGAGGGGTCATATGTTGGAAAATGAACTAATTAGTTTAAGTCTAGGCAACCTCAACACAATTTAGGATTTTTTCACAAAATTGAAATCACTAAGGCTAGTGTTAAAATAATGTGGAATTGAAAAGAAAGGTGAACAACTAATTCTTAGTATTCTCTCTAAGCTAAGTTCAGAATATTATGTATTTGTTTCTACCTTTTATGCTACTAAGGGTGCACTTGGTACTCAATTCACCATGCCATCTTTGGGTGACTTTGTTATCTCTCTCTCACACTAGAGTAGGATAAGCTAATCCAGATGGGCACTCTTAAATCCTCTAAGTCACATGCCCTAGCTGCCAACCAAGGCACAAAATAAGGATAAGAAACAAAAGAATAGCAAGGAGAAGAAGGATGAGAAACCAGTTCCTTTAAAAGTAGCTAATGAGACCCAATATTCTAAAGGTGGCAAGCCTAAGAAAGAGAAGGTCCAATGTGCCTATTGTAAAAGAACTGGTCATGGTGAACATAAGTGTTTGAAGAAACAAATTGATCACTTGACACACATTCTTGAGAAGAATAACATCAGTGTTCCTAAATCTATAAAACAGAGTTCTAATGAGGGGTCTAACAAGGCAAAAGAAAACAACAAGGGGAAAGGAAAGGGCAAGGCCCTAGTAGTATTTGCTTCTTCACCATCCACTTGGGTTCTTGATTTGGGTGCTTCACACCACATGGCTTCTGTGTATGAGGAAAATTGACTATGATAAACTAAACAAATAAAACACCCACTAACATAAAGAGAACCAATCTAAATAAAAGCCATTAATAATAAATCAATGAAATATGAAAACTTTTACTGAGATTTGTATTGTTCCCTTTGGATGAATGTGAATTGCTCAATAGTATTGCAAAACCATGGTTGCAACAAGCAAGTAGTGTGCTCAAAGATCAATGTTAAGAGATCGTGAAGTTGTTCAATTGATGCAATGTATGCTCAAAGCGCTGTTAAGTATGCCTGAGAATAAGTGATCGAAGAGAGGGGTAATGAAGGAGATGAGGGGGGTTTATATAGGTTTCAACAGAGATTGATCAATGGTCCAGATAATTCAGAAGAATCAACGGAGGAGAACTATTGAGGAACATGCAACGAATAAGAAATAGACATGTGTCTTGCTTTCTTTCGCATGAGAAGATTTGCTAAGAATAGAAGAATGAGTTAAAGCAATTAAAAGAATATAACAATCAGTTAAGTGATTTAAAACAAGAAGAAGGGATTTGCATGAGAACAAGAAGATATTTTGCTTTATTAAATATTAGGAATATTTAATTGCATGTGCAAGAAAGCTTGAGTTATATTTAGAGATAACTCAATTTAGAAGAAAAAACAACTTAAATAAATATTTGATTTATTTAAATTTAGAGGAGATATTATTGGAAGAAACAATTAAATAATTGGGATTATTTAATTTAGAAGATTTGAAAGCAAATTAAATAAATAAATTTATTTAATTGTTGTGCATGATTTTGGAAGAATAAATAAAATAATTGATTATATTTTATTTTTTGGAAGAATGAATTTGATTTAATTAAATAATTAAGAATTATTTAATTGTAGATAAGAGGGAATTTGTGATGAATTAATTAAATAATTGGATTCATTTAATTAATGTGGATTTGAATTTTGAAAAGAGGATAATGATCTAATTAAATAATTGAAATTATTTAATTGTGGAAGAATATAGAGGAATTTGATTTAATTAATTAAATAACGAGGATTTATTTAATTAATGTCGGATTTAGGAGATTTAGAAGAATTTGATGATTTTAATTAAATAATTAGATTATTTAATTAATGTTGAAATGCAGGTGATTAGACAGATTCGATGAAATACAAGTCGTGTGACGACATGGTCATTTTAGGGTGTCTACATTTTGCCCCTCTTTGATGCGATGTAGTTTATAGCTTTAGGTTTGTTAAGAACTTTTGCTTTGAAAGGATGTGCTAGCTTGCTGCTTGAGTTAGTCAAGTCAAGGTGAAATGGATTTTGATAAACGGAAGACCAGAAAGGTGACAGTGCTAATGGATTGGGGTGGGTGGAGAATGATGGATCATGTGTGCCTGAGTACTGGATACATCCTTCGTATTCCAGACTGCCTACATACCCTGTATCCACGGGATCAAGGCACATTTACGATGAAAGATGAAAATGATAAATATGTAGTTCTGGATAGAGTGATGAGATGGGTCAAGATGAAAGGAGAGGGAGATCTTATGTACCTGAGTATTGGAAACTTCCTTCATATTCTAGACTGCCTACATACCCATATCCATGGGATCAAGGTACCTTAAGATTGAGAAGAAATGATATGTAGTTCTGGTTGCTGTGATGATGTAAGAAACACGCTGGGAAGATAATAGCCTTATCGTAGGAGCAATGTGTCCGTTAAAGGGTGTTACATGCAGAAAGGAGAAAAGATTGAAGCACTTTGCGAACCATGAACAAGGAACCAATCCTAGACCTAAGTTAAGGAAAGAGTTGCCCCCATTCTGGTAGAGGAATTTGCATGGATGACTGACGAAGAAGACATAGAAAGCTTTGACCTAGGACAAGACAGTGTTAATTGTTGACACAGATCAAGACATGGGATGACGACGATGGACATTGACAAATTTCCAAGCTATACTAGATAGGGAGATGGAAATGCAAACAAGGTCAATGGTTTTATTATGGATGGATGGATGAAGTGCGTTGTGACAATAAGAAATGAACAAGACTCGACAGACGATGGGTGCTGACTTTACACATAGCACTCGTTTGCTAGGTTTTCACTATGGTACTTATCCAAGGCGCCTGTTTACCAGGTTTTCACCAAAGGATGGATTTTTTTGGATTTTTTTTTGGTTTTTGTTTTTGTTTTTTTTGGAATGCTCTGAGGATCAGGCATAGAACTTCTTGAGATGGACACTATTAAGTGGCTCATCTAGAGGAATGCCGTCAGGAGTAGCTAAAGTATAAGCTCCTGATCCATATGCTGTTGTGACAATAAAGGGACCTAACCAATTAGGCTCAAACTTGCTCTTCTTTTCTCGATCTGCTTGATTTCTCTGGTTCTCTTTGAGGACAAGATCACCAACTTGAAACCATCTTTCTTTGATCTTTTTGTTGTAATTACACCAGAGGTGGTTTTGATAGACATGGAGATGATTCAATGCAACAAGGCACCTTTCATCTAGTAGTTCTAGCTCAGCTAATCTAGAAGTGCGATACTCTTCTCTGCCGATCAGGTCCTGCATGGATACTCTGAGGGATGGGATCTCGACCTCTATAGGTAGGATGGCTTCAGAGCCATAGACCAAGGCGTAGGGTGTGGCACCAGTTGGTGTTCTGATACTAGTGCGGTAGGCCCATAGGGTGGGATTGAGTTGCAAGTGCCAATCACGACCAGCTTCATTGACTATTTTCTTGAGGATCTTGAGAATGGTTTTATTGGAAGCCTTAGCTTGGCCGTTACTCTATGGATAGTAGGGAGTTGAAAAGTGATGTTGGATATTGTATTGTGTGCACAAGGCACGGATATCTTGATTCTTGAATGGTCTCCCATTATCAGTGACAATGGCTTGGGGAATACCATACCGGCATATGAGGTAGTTAAGGATAAAATTGGCTATTTGCTTACCGGTGATATAGGTCATGGGAATGGCTTCCACCCACTTCGTGAAATACTTAGTGGCTGTAATGATGAACTTATGCCCATTGGATGAGGAAGGGTGGATTTGTCCTACGAGGTCAAGACCCCATTGAGAAAAGGGCCATGGAGTAGTCATAGGCTGTAATTCATGAGCTGGTGCATGAATCAAATCTCCATGCTGTTGGCATTGTAGACACTTCTTAGCAAACTGTGCAGCATCTTGCTCTAGTGTAGGCCAGTAATAACATGTTCTCAATATCTTCTTAGTGAGATTAGGACTAGTAGAATGTGATCCATAGACACCTTTGTGTATGTCTCATAAGGTAGCTTCAGCTTCTTCTGTGTTAAGACATCGTAAGAGGATACCATCGAGACTCCGGCGATACAGTGTATCACCCAGAATGATGTAACGGGAGGATCGACAGATAAAAGTTTTGCGTTGGGTGGATGATAGGTCAGGGGGAAAGGTATTGTGTTTAAGGTATTCACAGATATCTTCATACCATGGGGAATTGGGACCAACAAGTTCGCAGATGATTTCAGTAACGGGAACATCGACAGCTAGTATCAACAATTGCTTGATCAAGAATTCACATTTCTATGTATTAGCAGGCATTTCAATAAGTGACTCGACAGAAGCCATAGAATCTGCAGCCTTGTTATACTTGTTGGATCTAGGGTGTACAACTGAGGAGGGGGGGTGAATCAGTTGTATAAAAACTTCCTTACTACTTCAAACACTTGATTCTTCTTTGTTAGTTAACAGCATATCAATTAATCATCCATGAAAGCATAATGCACAAATACAAGAGCAGATAAACATCAACACATTGAACACCAAGATTTTGACGTGGAAAACCCAGTTAAGGGAAAAACCATGGGGTGATTAACCCAAGAATTATTCTCTGTTAGAAGAATAAAAAAAAAGAATGGCACTTGCCAATTAGGGCTCACTGCCCGAGCACACTGCTCACAAAGAGGCCCACTGCCTACAAGGAGACACATTGTCTACAAAGTGATAAGAATCACAGTCTTGAACTAGAGAATGACATCTCTACTATGTCTGGATTAGTTCCATTTAAGCCCAAAACCCCTGCTCTGCCTTTCGCACTTATCCTCGCTACACCGCTCTCATCTCCGTAAATCACACCAAAAATGAACTCACAAACTTTTATTTATACAAGACATCGACTTAGGAACAATCATCTAAGTCAGCAATCAACCATAAGATTATCCGCAAGATGAATAACACATCCCGTCGGCCACCACAAGAACATTCGCAGGATGAACAACTCATCCGGTCGGCTAGTCAGAATAAGAACTTCATCCGAAAGAATATCTTCAATTCTGGGCTCTACCATCAATGCGGACCAACAACACGACCTCAGCATGATCCAAGAATCTTCACAAGCCTTCCTGAATGATCAGGTACATCCGCACTTCTTCTACTTACTGAAATCTCTTCTCTTCCTTATCCGGAACTTCAAGAACACAGTCTGTCGCCACTGTCACAATGCAAAAGGTACTTCCAGACATCCAAATCATACACAACTCAAGATGACACATCTCAAGGACATCACAAACACTCCTTCCAATCTGTAGATTAAGATTATACAATTTCGGACCTCACCGGACCTTTCTGTGATCCTCTGTCACCTCTAAATACTTGCCGGAACTGGTTCCACACTGACAGCCACAGCTCCTTCAGATCTTCATGCGGACCTCTAAAATCTTAACTGAAGCATCTCAAGACTTATATCTACAAACCCTTTAATCCGCATCCTCTGGTTCTCATCCTATACAATACATTTGCCTTCTTCTCATCATTGTTCTTCACTGTTCCTGACTGAGGCTAATTTTCTTAATATCCTCAGCACACTACTCATCCAATCCTTCTTGTTAATGCAATATGAGTATGTTGACATCAATGGCAACACTGGTTCACCTCATACTTGCAACAATCTCCCCCTTTGTCATTGATGGCAACATATGATGTGAAAAACCATCAAGACAAGAACTTCTCCTTTTTGTCACAGCTCCCCCTATTAGTAACATGTCTTCTCCTCATTTACTACTCCCCCTTTGATCATCAGCCCCTTGTTTTTCACATGTCTTCTCTCCCCCTTTGACATCAATGGCAAAGGGCTCATACTTGCAATTCTAACACATCAGAATCATACCAGCTACTCCCCCTTAGTAGCAACACCCCATCATCAATCCGGATCACAAGATATGACTGTAATATCCACCGGACTGATGCACATCAGTGCATCCTAGTTCATCACCGGAGGGGCCATGACCCCTAACTTCTCCCGGAGATATTCAAAAGAGTCCTTGGGAAGAGGTTTAGTAAAGATATCTGCAATCTGATCCTTGGAGGGAACATACTCCAACCTGACTTCTTCCTTGTTCACTTATTCTCTCAAAAAGTGAAACTTGATAGATATGTGCTTAGTCTTAGAGTGTAATACCAGATTCTTAGAAATATTAATTACACTTGAATTATCACAGAAAATTGTGATAGGCTCCTCATAGTCAACTTTAATGTCTCTTAGCATCTGCTTCATCCATAAGATTTGAGTGCAACTACCTGCTGTTGCAATGTATTCTGCTTCAGTTGTAGACAGAGATATTGCATCTTGTTTCTTGCTTAGCCAAGAAACCAATCTTTTCCCCAAAAAGAATGCTCCACCACTGGTGCTTTTCCGGTCATCCACATCTTCTGCCCAATCTGCATCTGTGTAAGCATGAAGGGAGAAAAGTGGATCTCTAGGGTACCATAGACCATACTCAACTGTTCCTTTCAAGTACCTGAAAATTCTTTTGATTGCCATAACATGAGATTCTTTAGGATCAGCCTGGAATCTTGCTACAAGACCAATAGCCTGCATTATATCTGGTCTAGTCTGAGTGAGATACAGCAATCTACCAATCATTGATCTATACTTTGTCTGATCTGCCTTTGGGGAGTCATCATCTTTGCTCAACTTGCATCCGGTTGCCATGGGAGTGTTCATTGGCTTTGAATCTTCCATACCAAATTTCCTCAACAATTCTTTCACATATTTGGTCTGAGAAATGAAGATCCCTTTCTTTGTTTGAGTAATTTGCAGACCCAAGAAGAAATTCATTTCACCAAGCATAGACATTTCAAACTCACTTTTCATTTGATTTGCAAAAGTTTTGCACATACTATCTCTTCCTCCAAAAATGATATCATCCACAAACACTTCAACAATCAAAATGTTTTCATGATCAATTTTGAAATATAAGTTACTGTCAGCAGTACTTTTGTTGAATCCAATCTGTATAAGATGCTTATCCAACCTTTCATACCATGCTCTTGGGGCTTGCTTTAATCCATACAATGCTTTCTTCAACTTGCAAACCATATCATCATTATCCGATAATTGAAATCCATCCGGTTGTTCAATGTAAACTTCTTCTTCCAGATCACCATTTAGGAAGGCAGACTTGACATCCATCTGATATACCTTGAAGTCTTTAAAGGCAGCAAATGCAAGAAATAATCTGACTGCTTCAATTCTTGCCACCAGAGCAAAGGTCTCTTCAAAATTAATTCCTTCTATTTGAGAGTAGCCTTTGCAGACCAATCTAGCTTTGTTTCTGATTACTTCACCAACTTCATTCAGTTTGTTCCGGAAGACCCATTTGGTTCCAATTACATTCTTGTCTCTAGGTCTGGGAACAAGATCCCAAGTATGATTTTTCTCAATTTGCATTAATTCATCTTCCATTGCTTTGGTCCAATTTTCATCATTGCAGGCTTCATTTATTGTTTTAGGTTCAATCTTTGAAATCAGACAACATTCATCCTGATTTTGAGCAACATTCCTTCTAGTTTGTACACCTTTGCTTCTGTCACCTATGATCTGATCTTCAGAGTGGTTCAGTCTTACATACCTTGGAATTTTGGGAGTATCTTGCACTGCTGCTTCTTGATCAGGCTCATTCAGACCTATCTCTTCTTCCTGATTTACCAGATCAAGTTGACTCTGACTTACCGGAGAGGATTGAGTTCCTTAAACCTGAACACCATCTTGGTCATCTTCATCAAACTCATAAAATCTTGAGGGCTTCTCAATTCCTTCATCAACTTTCACATTAGTGCTTTCTATCATCTTCCTCAGTCTCTTATTGTAACACCGGTATGCTTTGCTTTGAGTGGAGTAACCCAAGAAAATTCCTTCATCACTTCTAGCTTCAAACTTTCCTAGATCTTCATCTCTTTTAATATAACACTTGCTACCAAATACTCTGAAATATTTCACAGTAGGAGTGATGCCAAACCAGAGTTCACAGGAGGTCTTACCGGTATTGTTTCTGATTTGAACTCAATTGAGAGTGTAGACTGCAATGCTGATAGATTCTTTCCAGAACATCTGAGGAACATTAGCTTCCAACATCATTGTCCTGGCAGCTTCCTGGATGGTCTGGTTCTTTCTCTCAACTACTCCATTCTGCTGTGGAGTCCTAGGAGCAAACAACCTACTTCTCACAAAAGTCAATGAACTCACCAGATGCAAATTCACCACCTCTATCAGACCTTAGACACTTTAGTTTCAATCCGGTTTGATTCTCTACCATAGCTTTAAAAATTTTGAACTTCTCAAGGGCTTCTGATTTCTCTTTTAGGAAGGTAACCCACATCTTCCGGGAGTGGTAATCAATTAACAACATGAAATATCTATCACCTTGCAGACTCTTGATTCTTGTCGGACCACAGAGATCAGTATGTACTAATTCCAACAATCCGGTAGAGGACTGATCTTGGCTTTTGAAAGAGACTTTGCTCTGTTTACCTAGCTGACATTCTTTGCACAAACTATTTGTAGGTTTCATCAATTTTGGAAGATCTCTTACAGCCTGATTATTGCTTATCTTGATGATGTTATCAAAATTTACATGACACATTCTTCTATGCCATAACCAACTCTGATCAATTTGAACAAACAGACAACTTTTATTTGAACCAACCAGATGAAAGATGTTACCTTTTGTCTGAGTACCAGATGCAATTTCAGTTCCGGAGCTTGTAAAGATTCTACATTTTCCATTTTTGAACCAGAGATCGTAGCCTTTGTCCACTAACTGACCAACACTGAGAAGATTGTGCTTCAATCCTTCAACATATAGTACATTACCTATTTTGCTCTTTCCATCAAAGGAAATAGTTCCCCTACCTCTGATTCTGCCAGCAGAATTATCACCAAACTTTACCATTCCTCCTTCATACCTTTCCAAATCCAAGAACTTATTCTTATCACCAGTCATATGGTGAGAACATCCACTGTCAATAACCCAATCATCCTTTTCTTCCACTTGAGCAGCCAAAGCTCTTTCCACAACCTTGTGATTGACAGATTCAGAGGATATTAAATCTTCTTCCTTGATGGCAATAAACACCCATTCATTTCTGGATTTGCTTCCTAGTTCTGATTCATCATCTGTTACTCCTTCATTGTCATCTTCTTCATGAACATAATAGCAGTTCTTTTGAAACCTTTGTTTGTTAGTATTAGACCTTGCAGATCTTTCCGGACATCTTGAAGCAAAATGACCAATCTTATTGCAGTTGAAGCACTTAAAGGGTAGTTTTCCTTCATACTTACCGGATCCTCTTGGCAGTCTCTTTGTAATGAGGGCTTCAAGTTGAGCTGTTTCTACTTCTTCTTCTTCCATGTCTCTTCTTGCTTGATCATACCATGACATCTTCCTTGAAGAGTTTTCACCCGGATCAAATCTCTGTTTGCTTTTCACATAGGCACTGGCTTTGAAAGCAGATTCAGTCTTGGGAGGATCATCTCCAAACTCAGTCATTTCAAATGCAGCTAGTTTGCCAGCCAATTGTTCTCTTGTGACAATTGTGTGAGCTCTGAATTCATCAATGGCAGCAACCTTGATTTTGTAGGCAGTAGGAAGGGATCTGAGGATTTTGCAGACAATCTCATTTTCATCCAGAGTTCCACCAGCATTTCTAATTCCACATACGAGCTCATTCACTAGTGGCATAAAGGTAGTGATGTTTTCATCATCTCTCATCTTCAATCTTTCAAATTTCCCTTTCAGACTTTGCAACCTTGCACTCTTGACAAACTCATCTCCTTCATACAGAAGTTCCAGTTTAGTCAGGATCTCATATGCAGTTGGTAGGTCAATAACATTTGAGAGATCTGAGTCATTCAGTGCACTTAAAAGAGCTTCTTTGGTCCGCAGATTATTTTCAGCATCTGTGATTTCATTCAGAGTTGTCGGACCACCTTGTGGAGATACATATGGTTTTGAGACCATGGCCAAGTATGCTTTTCCCATACATTCCAAGTGACATTTCATGCGGCCTTTCCAGAGAGTGAAGTTGGTTCCATCAAACTTTGGACTATCCTTCTTGTATGACGACATCCTGGATCTCCTCAAGCGGTTAAGCTCCTTTTAGAGGAACTTGGCTTTGATACCAATTGTTGGATCTAGGGCGTACAACTGAGAGGGGGGGTGAATCAGTTGTATAAAAACTTCCTTACTACTTCAAACACTTGATTCTTCTTTGTTAGTTAACAGCATATCAATTAATCATCCATGAAAGCATAATGCACAAATACAAGAGCAGATAAACATCAACACATTGAACACCAAGATTTTGACGTGGAAAACCCGGTTAAGGGAAAAACCACGAAGTGATTAACCCAAGAATTATTCTCTTTTAGAAGAATAAGAAAAAAGAATGGCACTTGCCAATTAGGGCTCACTGCCCGAGCACACTGCTCACAAAGAGGCCCACTGCCTACAAGGAGACACACTGTCTACAAAGTGATAAGAATCACAGTTTGGAACTGGAGAATGACATCTCTACCATGTCTGGATCAGTTCCATTTAAGCCCAAAACCCCTGCTCTGCCTTTCGCACTTATCCTCGCTACACCGCTCTCATCTCCGCAAATCACACACCAAAAATGAACTCACAAACTTTTATTTATACAAGACATCGACTTAGGAACAATCATCTAAGTTGGCAATCAACCATAAGAATATCCATAAGATGAATAACACATCCGGTCGGCCACCATAAGAACATTCGTAGGATGAACAACTCATCCGGTCGGCTAGTCGGAACAAGAACTTCATCCGGAAGAATATCTTCAATTCCGGGCTCTACCATCAATGCGGACCAGCAACATGACCTCAGCATGATCCAAGAATCTTCACAAGCCTTCCTGAATGATCAGGTACATCCGCACTTCTTCTACTTACTGGAATCTCTTCTCTTCCTTATCTGAAACTTCAAGAACACAGTCTGTCGCCACTGTCACAATGCAAAAGGTACTTCCAAACATCCAAATCATACACAACTCAAGATGACACATCTCAAGGACATCACAAACACTC
The DNA here is from genome assembly GCA_027924645.1 of Cunninghamia lanceolata. Taxonomy (NCBI): domain Eukaryota; kingdom Viridiplantae; phylum Streptophyta; class Pinopsida; order Cupressales; family Cupressaceae; genus Cunninghamia; species Cunninghamia lanceolata. The sequence continues at coordinate 461,250 of BSBN01000936.1, read as the reverse complement.
CTTCCAATCCACAGATTAAGATTATACAATTCCGGACCTCACTGGACCTTTCTGTGATCCTCTGTCACCTCTGAATACTTGCCGGAACTGGTTCCACACCGACAGCCACAGCTCCTTCAGATCTTCATGCGGACCTCTGAAATCTTAACTGAAGCATCTCAAGACTCATATCTATAAACCCTTTAATCCACATCCTCTGGTTCTCATCCTATACAGTACATTTGCCTTCTTCTCATCACTGTTCTTCACTATTCCTGACTGAGGCTAATTTTCTCAATATCCTCAGCACACTGCTCATCCAATCCTTCTTGTTAATGCAATATGAGTATGTTGACATCAATGACAACACTGGTTCACCTCATACTTGCAACAATGCTCTCTTGGAATTTGCTTGAATGTGATGCTAGAAAAGTGTGGTTTATAGGCATCCACTAGTTGCTTGTAGGGGACCAACTTTTCATCTTTTGTTTGGTACTCATCTGTGACTTGGCGAATGACTAGTTGTGAGTCTCCATATACTTGTAATTCTGTGATGTCCCATTGAACTGTTGTATTGAGACCTATGAGGAGTGCTTCATACTCGGCGATTATGTTGGTGCAAGGAAATGCAAGCCGATATGACTATTGAATATAGTCATTTTGAGGTGTGATGAATAAGATGCCGGCCCCTGATCCATGCTGTATGTAGGAACCATCAAAGTACAACTTCCACATTAATGAGTTAGAAAGAGTGAATAGATTCTCATCCGGAAAGTCTGCTACCATAGGGTGTGTATCAGTCATGGGTGCTTCTGTTAGTTTATCTACTAAGGCTTGTCCCTTGATTGCTTTACGATCCATATACTCAATGTCAAACTCACTAAGGATCATGGCCCATTTAGCTAGTCTGCTTGTAAGAGCTACTTTTGCAAGTAGATACTTCAAGGGATCAATTTTGGCTATAAGATTTGTGTGTTGGTTCAACATGTAATGTCGCAACTTTTGGGAAGTGAACACTACTGCTAAACAAGCCCTTTCCATTGGTGAATAATTGAGCTCATATCCCACCAAGGTTCTACTAATATAATAAATTGCATGCTCTTTTCCTGATTCATCATGTTGTGCTAGCAAGGCCCCTAGGGCCAAAGTTGTAGTTGAGATGTATAATATCAAAGGTTTATCAGCCACTGGTGGTACCAATACAGGAGGTGTAGCTAGATACTCTTTGAGCTGATCAAATGCTGCTTGACACTTATCATCCCATCAGAATGAGACATCCTTTCAGAGTAAGTGTTGGAATGGTTGACATTTATCTGCTAGCTGTGAGATGAAACGCCTAATGGATTGCAACCTTCCCTGAAGGCTCCTTAATGCTTTGAGGTTCTTTGGTGGAGGCATCTCCACTATAGCCTTGACTTTTGTGGGGTCTACTTCAATGCCTCTACGAGATACAATATATCCCAATAGCTTTCCTGATGTTACACCAAAGACACACTTCTTTGGATTGAGGCGCACTTGGTATTTCTCGAGCCTGTCAAAGATCTGTCCTAGAACTTGTATGTGATCTGCCCTAGAAGATTTAGCTAGTATGTCATCAACATAGTCCTCGATGATATGATGAAAGAGATCATGGAATATCACTGTCATTGCTCTTTGATAGGTTGCTCTTGCATTCTTTAGACCAAACGACATGACACACCAACAATAATTGCCCCAAGGACAAGTAAAAGTTGTTTTATGTTGATCTTCTTCTACTATCCTTATCTAATTGTAGACTGAGAATCCATCCACGAGAGAAAGCATTTCATGACCTGCTGTCAAGTCTACTATAATATCAATGTTCAGTAATGGAAAGTCATCTTTGGGACATGCTTTGTTAAGATCTCTAAAGTCATTACACATGCGGATGCACCCATTGGGTTTAGATACAAGTACAATGTTTGAGACCCAATCTGAATAGTCAATAGGTCAGATGAATTTTGCATCTAACAGCTTCTGTATTTCCACCTTTACCAAGAGAGCTATCTGTGGGTGCATCTTTCTCAACTTTTGCTTGACTGGTTTAACTTTTGGATCAACTGTGAGATAGTGAACCACTAGCTTAGGGTCTAACCTTGGCATATCAACATAGGTCCATGCAAAATTGATGGTTCTTTGTAGGAATAATTTGTTAAGATTATTGTGCTCTATTTCTGATAATGATGCTGTTAGGAATGTGGTCTTTGGATTTTGCTCTGTACCAAGGTTTATCTCCGTAGAATCCTCCACTAGGAGAGTTGACTTCTCTTGATACTTAGATGGTAGGGGAAGGTCAAATCCTCCACCCTCAGGTGCCACAGTTGGGTTTTCACCTTTGGATACATCCTTTGTTTTTACTATTTTGTGATCGGGAGGTGCCACAGTGTGGTTTTCACCTAGAGATCTTTCTTTATTTTTACTTTTGCGACTGGAGGATTTGGCATTCTCACCAAAATAAGCTGTTGGCTCTAGTTCCATTACAAAACCTACTTTATGATTGCCAAGAGGGATACCCTCCTGAAGTCCCATGAACTTAGCTAAAGCTTCATCATTCTGAAATACATCTATAATGGGGGACCCTTGTTGGTCCCAATCGACAAGTTCAGGGTAGACAAGTGTGACATTCTGGGTGTTTGTGGTGGAGGTTAAGGATATAGAGGATAACATAAAAATGGAGGATTCTGCAAATAGGTTGGTCATATGGAGGGAAGAGTCATCGATGATATCCTTAGTAGAAGTTGAATCGGCGGGAAAAGTTTTGGCCACCTTGTCGAGGATATCCAAGGCGCACGGTACCTTCTTACCAACTCCTAGACCCTTCTTGTCTAGTTTCTTTGTCACAATAATAGGCTCCATAGTTCCTTGATTCTGTTTCCCAAGGCCACCTTTGCCTTTATAGCCCATGTGTTTGGCTATCCTTAAGCCATTATCATATTGCTTGACTGGTATTGTGACTGGTTCTTTCTCCTTATAGAGCCAAGAAGAGATGTCCTCAATAGTTTTCTCTTCCAATAACCGTCCCTATTGGAATTGGGTTAGAAATGCTGGGGGAGGAATAGCTACTTTTTTGGTTACTTTGTTAATGGGTGATTGGCCGTAAGATTTTGGAGATAAAGGCATCCACCCTACACAACAAGATTTTGAGATATCATAAGTTCCAAAGCCTATATCACGGATGTGCACTTTGATTTCAGGAATAGGATTAGGTTCACTTGTAGAGGCTTGAGTCAAAGTTGCAGGATCAACATATAGTGGGGATTCAAGGGCTTTTGCATTGTTAGGCACTTGGTTGCAATTCTTATAACTACCTTGCAAGACACGACAGAATTCAAAAGGATTGGGGTCTCCTGGGATAGTGATCTTCGTACCATTGTATGGGAACTTTAGAGACTGATGGTATGTGGAGGGAACAACTTTCATTGCATGGATCCATGGGCGACCTAGGATAATGTTGTAAGGTAGCTCAATATCAAGGACTTGACATCTGGTTTCAAGCATGACAGGGCCCAGTTGTATAGGCAAGTGGATAATACCTTCTGAACGGCATTCAGCATCATCATATCCCTTGATTGTAATACTTTGATTAGTGTTGACATGATCCTCAGAGTATCCCAATTGCTTAAGTAACTTTAAAGAACAGATGTTGAGACCAGCACCACCATCTATGAGTATACGTTTGATTTTGCGCTTATGGATGAGAAACTCAATATGAAGGGCATCATTGTGACACGGATCATGGGATGGGAGATCTTTCTTAGAGAATACCACATTGTAGGGTGAAGTAATATTACCTACTATAGCTTAGAAATCTGTGACCGCTATGTTGTTAGGAACTGAAGACTCTTGGAGGGCCTTTTCTAGCACTACTCTATGTGCAGGTGATGACCATAGAAGGTCCAAGATAGAGATCTGTGCTGGCGTTTTCCCTAGATGTTTGACAAGATTATAATCAGATTGAGCCGAAAGACTGGGTGTAGGACCACGAATGGTGACACGACCACGACGAGTTGTAACAGCGCAATCTGTAGATTTGCCTTTGATTGTGAGGGTAGACACTCGACTCTCTTCAAAATGACCTACAATGGAATCAAAGGAAGTGGAAGCATGATTGATACCTTTACCTCTATCCTGAGGAGTAGGTGGACCATGATGAGGGAATGGTTCCTTGTACATGTTGAGGTCTTTGTTCATGTGTTGAGCTGGTGGATCTTCTTGTATATATATTTGGTTGCCTTCGATGAGGTTTTGGATTAGGTGTTTGAGTTTCATGCACGATGCGGTTCTATGCCCTTTGCTCCTATGGAATTCACAGTATTCATTTTCTCTGTACCATACAGTTTTGTGAACAAGTTCGCCATACAGGGGAGCATCGGGTAAGGTGATGAGGCCTTTGTGTAAAATCTTTTGTAGGACAGATTCGATGGGCTCTCCCAAGGGAGTGAATTGATGCCACAGAAGGTAATCTTGTTGAAGCCACTCTTGTTGTCATTGCTGTTGGTTTTGATAAGGTTGGCTTTGTTGTTATTGTTGTTGAGGTGGAGCTTGACTTGGTTTGGAAAGCTGCAATGGCATTTGCAAAGTTTGGACATGTTTAGAATTGACCACCCCATCGTTGACCACGTTTTTGTTTTTGTTCCAATATTTGGGTTTATCGTTCGATTGTTGATGAGGAGCATTGTCTTTTGTTTCTTTAAAGATTTTGACCACACCCTTAGCAATGAGGGCCTTTTCGATGTTGATTCCTTTGTACGTGATTTTGTCAAAGATTGTAGCACTAAGAATTTGCAAATGGAAACCTAACTCTGGGTTGAGGTTCTGCACAAATATGCTAACAAGCTGTTTCTCATGAATCTTGAAAGGGAATTTGCTAGCCATTTGTCTCCATCGTTAAAGGAAAGAAATGAAATTTTCACCATTTTTTTGTTTATTGTTGTATAGATCAGTCATGGAGATCTCATGCTCTACGTTGTAAGAAAAATGGGTGGCAAATTTCTCTGCTAGTTCGTTAAAAGACTTGATACCCGTAGGTAAGTGTGAGAACCATTCTATTGCTTGACCTCCAAGACTACGAGGAAAGAGACGCATAAGATATGCGTTGTTATGTGAGACCTCGAAGCAAGCAAGATAGAATTCCCTGAGAAGTCTACAGATGATTGGGTTGGGGATCCATAAGACATCAAGTGGACCCGTTCCTAGTTCCAGGATGTTCTACATGTCTTCATTGATATTGCCTCTAGTCCACAATCCTTTCAAGAGGCTTCTGGTAGTTCTGAGTGGGATACAACTATGCAGGAGGAGTATAGTTTCTTGATGAGGAACCACACTTGGGATCTTGCCCCTCTTCCTAAGGGAAGAAAACTTGTTTGATGTAAGTGGATCTATTGGACAAAGTTTGCAGCAGATAGTTAGTTGATAAGCATAAGGCTCACCTAGCCACAAAAGGATTCTCCTAGGTTCCTGGTGTTGAAATAAGGGCAGACAACTGAGAGGGGGGGTGAATCAGTTGTCTCAAAAGTTTTATCCTTTGCTACAATTTAAACTTCTTTATCACTTATTAACAAATGAATAATATAACCATGAAAGCATGAATCAACAACACATGAGCATAGACAAATCAACACACACATAACACCAAGATTTTTACGTGGAAACCCGATTAAGGGAAAAACCACAATGGGGGTTAACCCACAAGAAATTATACTCTATTAAAAATATTACAAATGGGGAAGGCACATGCCTTCAGGGTGCACTACCCAGAGCTCACTACTCCAAGAGGCTCACTGCCTACATAAATGATTACAAGAAGATTACAAAATGTTTGAACTGATGACTAGCATCTACTAATACAAAAATTTAGTTCCGGTTAAGCACAAAATGTTGATCTTAAACTCTTCATCCTTATTCTGCCCTATTTCACTCTTCGGCCATAATCTGAGCTTAGATCTTCACCTTCACACTTCTTTCTGTCCTTTTCACACTTACTCCATCACCACACCACAATCCCACCTCAAAACACTTGAATCCATTGGCTATATATATCCGCATCAAGAAATTCAATCAACTGTAGTCAGCTTCAAGAAAACTTAGAACATTTATTAAGAACTCTATTCTATTAGTTGAATCCATGCACAAACAACAATAAAGACCAAAAACTTGTGTTCTCAAATCATCAATCATGTCCGGACCAAGATCAAATACTAGGTCGACTTCTTCTTCTTCTGACTGTACTGACTAACTGGAACCCGATACTTAGATGCTTATAACTTTTGAATCCTTCATCACCGGAGGATAAATTTATGGATTTAGATAGTCCTAACAATCCTTATCACTCCCTCAGATCCATAACACACTGTGATTTATCATCGGAGAGATCCGGACCAGGATATTGGACCCGGTCACATGCTCTATTTCTGACTACCCAGACTTAGAGAAATCTTCACTCTGACTTTCGGTATAAACAAATTATGTAATGCGGATGTGTAAGATAGACTTAGTTGCGATCAATGACAACACATGTCATGTGTAGCAGTGTCTCTTGCCAACAATCTTCCCCTTTGGCATTGATGGCAACACTTAGTGAAAAAATGACTAAGTGTCAAAACAACTCCCCCTTACTATGTACACTTATGCTTTTCACTATTCTCCAGTGCTCCCCCTTTGTTGGATTCCTCATTTTTCACTTCTCTTCACTCCCGCTTTGACATCAATGGCAAAGGGTGGGATCCGCAAACCAGAATTTATACAAAAATTCTGTATACCAAGCTGCATATGTACAAACAATCCTTAAGTCCTATTTACATAAACTTAAGTATATCACCAAAAATGTTTTTCAATAGTGCTAGCTCACTATCCCATCTCTTCTTCATACTGTTCAAAATTGAGATGTGGCCACTGAATAGAAATGCTTGTGACTCTACCTTTCGCAGATCAGTGGGGTCACTTGTCTGAGCTACAGCTTGGGCTTCGGTCAAGGAATTGAACATGGCTTCCATTTTGGGGGAAATTAGTCCCCAGAGCTCACTCATCCTTGCCTTAATGCTCTCCTTTTCTTTTATCAATTTCTTTATTTCTTCAATCAAGTTGATTGCCTGACACTCCTTGCTTGCCACTGATGATGTCAAAGGATCAAAAGATTTGGATACACTTGATAGTTTTTGTTTATACTCCTTTATTTTATCTTCAATATCCTCTATAACTTTAGGACAAGATAAGAAAAATTTATATACATTTCCTCCTTCTGTAAGAGCATTTTGAATACTTTTTACACTGGTATCTAGCACAATTCTGTCTACTCCAATCATCTCTTTTAGAGCATCAAATCTTTTACCATTGAATTCATTTTAAACCTTGACCTCTGCAAACTTTTCAAGAGATTCAAAATGAGTACTTACAGAGTTTATCAAGTTCTTTAACTGACCGGAGGGGGGTGCTAATGAGTCCTTCTGGTATGTTGGCATGATTTTCTCCAAAATCCTTGATGCCAAACCAAGTAGCTCACCGTCTTCTATGTGAGACTTCAAAATATATTCTCTGGCCTTAGCTTGTGTGAGAGAGGCCCACTTTATCTTCTGAATTGGTGAAAGACTGTCCAAATTGATTAGACCTTTCAACTCTTCTGCAACTAGTTTATCATTTTCCAAAATTTCTTTCATTGCTTCTGCAGTGTCTCTTGCCCAAAATGATGTTTCTGACTTGGGTTCTTCAGGGCCTTCATCTCCTCCCTTTTGAGAGTCTACCATATTGTCCTACCCATCATTTTATTTCCTTTTCCTTGCTTCTACTTTTTCTGCATCTTCATCAGAAGTATTCTTACTTTTATCTATCTCAGAGATATCTTCTACAACCTCTTCTAGAGAATTTAGTGTATCCGCAGTGGCAGTTTTATCAGGTTCCTCAACATTTGGAATGGAAGAGTCAACTCCACCAACAGTTTCTTTTACTTGATCTTCTTCCATCATTTCTTCATCCTCTTTATTCAATGCTTCTTCTTCCGGAAAGGAGTCATCATCTACTCTAGTTTGTTGCTTATTTTTCTGCTGCTCTTCATCATTCAGAATTGATGCATTCTTAGTATCAGCCAATTCTTCTGTAACCACATAGAACTTGTTCTTGTCTAGTCTTTTCTTCAGAATCTATTTTGTTTCTTTAACAACTTCATCAATATCTCCAATCATCAGCTTATTCATTCTTGTCTTGCTTCTGAAATCATTCTTGACCTCTTTAAAAAATTTATCTGCTTCCTTATTAGAGATCACCGGACACAAACTAGATAACACATGTTCCCTCAGCTCCAAATCTTTAGCTTTACTAGCCTCTTTCCTCATTTCCAAAATGTTACTCAGACTCTTAGGGATTTTAGATAAAATTTCCACAAGAGCTCTATTGAATGTATTCAAGTATTTTATAGTAGCATCCTCCAAAATTCTCTTGTTTGCATTATCAAAAGTGTCATAGTATTTTATTATGGGTTTAAATTCCCCTGAATTGTCAAAGCATTCACAATTTCTTCTACAGACAAAGTGGATTTTCTAGCTTGGGTTTCAGCCTTTTGTCTTTTACTTACCTTCATACTTCCAGAAGGCTTATCTTTTGCAGCCTTTAAAGCTTCTGCTTTCTCTGTCTTTATTTCCTTTATTGCTTCATCTGATTTTATTTCCTCATCATCTTTAATGCTCACATATGTTTTGGATGCTTTAGTCTTCATTCTTTTACCATCTTTACTAGATGGTTCATCTTTTGGTTTCTCTGTTTTGACAAGTTTTGTGTGAACAAAGGCAACAACAGAGCTTCTTGTTTTTCTGGGCTAGCTGGTGGAGACTTCTGGAGCACTAGGTTGTTCTTTTTAGCTTATTCGGTTCTCTTCCTGACTTCTCTCACTGCCTCTTTGGTTATCCCTATGCTTTCTGCATACATTTCTACTTGCTTTTGAACTTTCCTCTTGATTTCAAGTTCTCTGAGCTCAACATACAATTTTACACTTAGCTCCTCATATGTCCCAAATCTTTCAACTGTTGTGTCCTTTGGCTTGCTTAAAAGGTGTTGAGCATACATATCCAATACTTGCTCATGAACCTCATACCCTATGGGCATGATCCATACAGTTCTTGGTTTAATAGCTTCCATTAGACATTGATCTGTATCCACCATAAAATAGATTGTATCCTTGTATTTTTCAACCACAGATGTAGGAATTCTCTCCCTTGAATGCATCATGTTCTAAAAATTCTTGAACAATCCCCAAAGAGCAGTCCTTTGGGCATTGAAGTCTCCAATATTGTTCAAGTGCTCCCTTATCTGTATTGCAACAGGTTTATCATTGGTCCAACACATGCTTTTCTTGCTGGGTAACTCATTCATGAAATAGAAGAACAAACACAAGACTAGTGTACCATATTTGAAGGTATTCTTTTTATCCTTCTTAACGTTATTCAAATTTTCCATCAGCTGGTGATGTAGCAACTCACAGAAGTCATAATCAGCATTCTTTCTCAACATCTGATAAGCTGCATAGATAGCTATACCGGATACAAAATTTTCCCTGCTGGAATGATAAATCTTATATCCAATCACCATTGAAGCAAATTTAAAATCTAGATCAATGATGTCATTTATAGTCATTGCCCTTTTGTCAAACCTTGAACCAGTAGCATTAGCTACTATTTGATTCTTTACTACAATAGATGAAATACTTTTGCATTCATTGGATCTATGACCATACCTCTTACACTTTGATTTACTCTGCTTCTGCACTGAGTACCTCTATGACCAAATTTATTGCAATTGAAACAATTTCCATTGAAAGATGGATACCTTTGAGCATTAGGTTGTCTTACCGAAGGTCTTCTAGGTTTGTTTCTCCCATTCCTTGATTGAGAATTTCTTTGTCTGGATCCAAAGCTTTCACCTTTCTCATACCCAAGACCATGCTTATCATCTACCTTCTTCTAACTGTCAAGCAACACCTCAAGTTTGGCTAAGCTTATCTTGAATTTCTCTTTATATTCATTTGCAACTTCTAGGTCATGTTTGAGAATGACAATTTGCCTTTCAAGTTCTTCCTCATTGTCCCTGCTTTCATGTAGATCAGACTCTAGATGGCTAATTATTCTATCCAATCTGCAACATTCTTCAGTTCTTTCTTTCAAAGATTGATTTAGTTTTTCTCCAATCTTCTTCCTTTCTTCAATTTCCTTGGTTAGTCTCATCACCCCAGATTCCATCTCATGTTTGAGAACAACAATTTTTTTGCTAACTTCTCACATTCCTTTGTCTTCTCTTTTAGGGCCTCATCCATGTCATTGTCTTCATTCTAATTTCCTAATTGAAGAAGTATCTCCTTCCTCTTTCCATTAGATTTGCTCAATTTTTCTTTTAAGGTCTCAATGAAGTCTTCAGCATCTTTAAGGTTCTCTTGCAGTTCTTTGACTTCTACTCTGGATTGATCAAGATCTTCTAAAGCAAGTTTAAGTTGTTCATGGATGCCATCAGAATACTTAAATGAACCCATTGAAAACACCTTCCGAGATCTTCCTCAAGTTGTTAAACTTCTTCTAAGGAACCAGGCTTTGATACCAATTGTTGAAATAAGGGCAGACAACTGAGAGGGGGGGTGAATCAGTTGTCTCAAAACTTTTATCCTTTGCTGCAATTTAAACTTCTTTATCACTTATTAACAGATGAATGATATAACCACGAAAGCATGAATTAACAACACATGAGAAGAGACAAATCAACACACACATATCACCAGGATTTTTACGTGAAAACCCAGTTAAGGGAAAAACCACGGTGGGGGTTAACACACAAGAAATTATACTCTATTAAAAGTATTACAAATGGGGAAGGCACATGCCTTCAGGGTGCACTGCCCAGAGCTCACTGCTCCAAGAGGCTCACTACCTATAGAAATGATTACAAGAAGATTACAGAATGTTTGAACTAATGAATAGCATCTACTAATGCAAAAATTTAGTTCCAGTTAAGCACAGAATACTGATCTTACACACTTCATCCTTATTCTTCCCTGTTTCACTCTTCGGCCATAATCTAAGCTTAGATCTTCACCTTCTCACTTCTTTCTATCCTTTTTACACTTACTCCATCACCACACCACAATCCCATCTCAAACACTCAAATCCATTGTCTATATATATCCGCATCAAGAAATTCAATCAACTGTAGTCGGCTTCAAGAAAACTTAGAACATTTATTAAGAACTCTGCTTTGTCGGCTAAATCCATGCACATACAATAACGTAGACTAAAAATTTGTGTTGTCAAATCATCAATCATGTCGGCCAATACCATTGATTATCACAAATTGCTTAACCAACAATTTTTCTTCATCCAGACCAAGATCAAATACTAGGTCGGCCTGTTTTTCTTTTGACTATATTGACTAATTGGAACCCGATACTTAGATGCTTATAACTTTTGAATCCTTCATCATCAGAGGCTAAATTTTGGGATTTAGATAGTCTTGAAAATCCTTATCACTCTCTTACATTTGTAGCACACTGTGATTTACCATCAAAGAGATCTAGACCAAGATACTGGACCCTGTCACATGCTCTGTTTCTGACTACCTAGACTTAAACAAATCTTCACTCTGACTTCCGGTATAAACAAATTATGTAATGCAGATGTGTAATATAGACTTAGTTGCCATCAATGACAACACTTGTCATGCATAGCAGTGTCTCTTGCCAACACCTGGGATTGACTACTCTAAGACTTTTGCGCAAGTTGCTAGAATGAACTCCATCCAACTTGTTCTTGCCATTGTTGTAGCCAATCATTGGGAAGTACACTAGATGGATGTGAAGAGTGCTTATCTTCATGGTGACCTTCAGGAGGAGATCTACATTGAGCAAACACAAGGGTTCATTTAGGATTCTTCACTTGTGTGTCGCCTTCAGAAGTCTCTCTATGGTCTCAAACATTGGATTCCTTCCTTCTGACAGTTGGGTTCACTCGGTGCCATTTTGATCCCAATGTCTACATTTTGCAGTAGGATGATTCACTCCTATTTTTGGTTCTATATGTTGATGACTTGCTAATCACAGGGAGTTCACCTGCCATTGGGTTAGTCAAAACTACCCTTCATGACAGGTTTTTGATGACTGCCTTGGGCTTGTTGCATTACTTTCTCAGGGTTGAGATCTACCAATCTACTTTTGAGATCACCATCACACAATCCAAGTATGCTCTAGATTTTCTCTCATGGTTTCATATGGCTGACTATAAGCCTGCTCTGACTCCCTTCCTTTCCAGAGTCAAACTTGAGGTTTAGTGTTCTTCACCATTTGTTGATGGAACTTTGTACTGACAGCTTGTTGGGAGTCTCATTTATATGACTCATACGAGACCTGACATTTCATATGTTGTAGGCATGGTTTCTCGATTCATGCAGGAGCCCCATGAGCTGCACCAAAAAGTAGCCAAGCAGATACTTCACTACATTCAGGTACTCACATTTTTGGGATTCACTATGCAGCTAGCATTGATCTTGACTTGGTGGGCTACACAGATTTAGATTGGGTAGGTGATTCTTAGGATCATAAGTCTACTTCAGGTTACAACTTTTCACTTGGTTCAAGTCCTATTTGTTGGTTGAGAAAGAAGCGGTCTACTATTGCTCTATCTTCTACTAAGGCTGAGTATCAGGGGGCTATAAATACCACCACTAAGGCCATCTAGCTTCAGAATCTTCACACTGAGTTCGAGATCCAGATCAGATAACCATCAGTCATATTTTGTGACAACTAGAGTGCCATTCAGATCTCACAGAATTTGGTCCGTCATCAACAAACCAAACACATTGAGGTCCACATGCACTACATCTGAGATCTCATTCATGGCCATGTCATCAACCTTCACTACTGTCTGAATTCTAAGCATGTTACTAATATCTTCACCAAACCCTTCACTGAGAGCAAGTTCCTTCATTTGTGAGATTTGTTGGGGGTGAGAGAGGCTTCATCCTCTCACTTGGAGTCCTGAGTCTCTCTACTCTGAGGGTCTCTTCTTTCTCTATTTGGGGGGCCATTCTCTCTTTTTTGGGGGGGATTATTCTCTTTGAGGGGGAAATTTATGTACATAGGTACCTCATCAGGCTTAATTTGTTGGGACCCATCTTTTAACCCACCTAAGCTACGCTTAAGGGCAGGTGTTAGTGTAGGTTTTTATTTCCTAGTTGAGATATTTATTTTTCTATATTCCTAGGTTTTTCCTATACCTTTTATTAATCTTGCTTAGGTTCATAAAGTATGTTTAATTAAGTGAGTGGATTATGAGGTGTCACCATCCTACAAGGGAGCACCCATTACCTATCTTGGGAAGAACTTTGCTATCTTTAGATCAATAGATGGTTGCTTTCTATTGGTTGGTGTTGCCACCTCCACCCTCTCCCTTTTCTATATAAACATGCTACCTAGCTTGTATTAGGCATCTTTTGCTTTAGTGTCCTCTTAATGCTATTTTTCTTCTGGAGTATTTGCATTACTCTCGTGGAGACTAACTCTATGCTACTATTTTGATTTTGTATCATTTGCATTCAAGTTTAATGTCTATTCATTTGCACTAGTTTTTTGGGTTTTTCATCTTTTCAAATTCTAACAATGAGTACCACACTTGCTCACTTCTTTCTTTGATTTCAAAAACTACAATCACATCATTTTACTCCCTAAGACTAGACTAACACTTCTTTTCATTTACACTTATGATGTAGGCACTGTTGATGGATGGAGAGACCTTTTTAGAAATGTTTTGTTAGATGTCTTAATTCCTATCATGAGATAAGCTAGAGAGGCACCCTTAGTAGATACAGAGGTACCTACATCAGTAGGTTGAGACATAGTCAATCTTTCTCCCACTTCTCATGCTACACAAGATGTGGAATCCTAGAGGAGTTGGATCAACATACTAGAGGGAGAGAATGAATTACTACAAGAGATGGCTAACCTTGGGGTTAGTTTATGGACACCTACCTACTCATGAGTTGGGATACCAGGCTAGTCACACTCACAAATTCACACAGCAATCCCTTCACAGGGATATTCTTAGATGACTCCTAGACACTTTGATATGGTAGATAACATGAGGAGATCATGGGGTAGGAGTCCTAGAGGATCTATGGGCTAGAGTTGACCTTGAGGTTTTTGAGAGACCTTTTTATTGCTTTGAGAATTTTTGTTACCCCTTGCATGCAGAGATTTTCTCATTTATGTACACACTTTGTTTCTTGGTTCTCTTAATGGAGCCTCATGTACTCAAACACTTTATACAACACTTATATACTATGATAACCATGATTGGTGATTATCTATATATAGTTATAGTTGACATCTTTTATTTTGATTCACTCTTGTGCACATGGATGGTTTTAGAAATTATTTATTTAAGTTTATGCTTATAAATGTATGGTACTATGCTCATGCTCATGTTTTTTTTGCGATTTTCTATATATATGAGATGGATACAATGCAAACTCAAAATGTATGGATGTATGTATAAAACTGCATAGATGAGATGCAATATACATATATGCTCTTTTGCTTTTATGGATGCTATCATGCAATGACATGATTGATTATTATTTTTTTGAATGAAATGCATGTGGAACTAACATTATGGTTTCTCTTGATAGGATTTTTTTACCTAGGTGATTGCAGTTTGACTAGCATAGGGTGACTCAATAAACTTTCGAGATAGGAATTATTAGGGAATCAAATGGGAATGGGGAGGATATGGAAAAAATTAGATACACAAAAGGCTAAAGATTGATCTTTATCTATTCTAACCACTTATACTAGCTTTCAACATAGAAAAGAGACAAAATTTATTGTTACCTTCTAGACTTAGACCAAAAGAGGTGGCCAATAGGTTAGACCTGGGGTGAAAGATTAATTCCTTAATAAGGAAGGCCTTAGAAAGAAAGTTAGACTCCTAGTTTCTCCTAACTTGTGTGTATGTGTGTGCACTTACCTTATTTTTCTTCTATATTTTTAGTTTGGATGCCACCCTCGTAGCTTTGAGCTTAGACTGTTCACCACTTGAGAGTATGGACATCAACAATTTTCTTTTTTTCTTTTTCTTTTTTTTAAACTATCTTGTAGATATCTGACCCCCTTGTTGGGACTCCTATTTTCCATGCCTCAAAATTGCAAAATCTTGTCAAATGCATGTTGTTGAACCCCTAAATTTGGCTAAGTCTAAAACCTTGAAACCTTGAAAATTTGACTGAGTTTGAAATCTGAGGGATTCTCCAAATTCTAGAATCTCTAATTAATTCTTATGGATCTAAAATCACTCTCAAACATAGTACCAGTATATACATAAAATATAACTTAAAGTATAAGGAAGGTAAATACCAACTTATACTTAATGTTATATTTTATGTATGTACTTTGTCAAAATTCTAAAAAATCCAAAGTTTTTCTAAGTTTTCCTGTCTCTGGTGAAAGTTTCTACTTCATTAATATGCGTGAGTTTCTACTTCATCAGGATATGCAGAAGTTTCTACTTCATCAAGATGCATGAGTTTCTACTTCATTAGGATATGTGTGAGTTTCAACTGCATCAGGATATATCCTACAATCCTTCTAATCCCTGCCCATCCTGTTCGTCCCATTAGTTCTGCCAAGTTTTCTTTGCTCTCTTCTAGGAAGACATTTCATGTGGATCCAGTACACCCCTTCTGACCCGCATCTAGTACCCCCCAAAATTTTTGCATCTAGTACCCCCTCGGATTCCTACAATTTGCCAAAAAGGGCATAAAAACATGAAGTGACAGTTTCCTACGACTTCTAGATGGGCACAGAAACATTCCAAGTCGCATTAATACAAAATGGGTAGTTGAAAATGATGAATTTAATGTAGTTGGTGGGGTTTTGGGGGTTTTCCATCCCATTCCATCATCAAATCCGAGTTGCTAAGGCTATAAATAGAAGATTGAAACTCATTTCAAGGGTTGGTCATTTTGGGCATAATTTCTCTCTATAGGTGCTCGACGTCTAAAGTAGTTAGGGCTTCATATATTGTTCAGTTTTAGTTCTTTAGGAAGCATTTGACAAAGGTGTATGTGGATTATATTGTAACTTTGATATCAATCTTTGCTTTTCTCCATTGCTGTAAGTGTTCTTTCAGGAAAACTAGTGCAGTTAGGGTTTTCTCTTACCATATTTTGTGGTGTGAATGTAATTTTTGATTTAATGTATATGACAGTTCTTAATCCATTTCAAGCTTTGTAAATGGTCATTTCAGTGTTATATGTGGATGAATGCTATATGGTTTTGGATTAATAAGTATTCTCATGGTTTGATATTGACTTTTGTGCATCTGAATCTATCAGATAGGCAGTCATGCACATTTTTTATTAGTGTTTTCCTTTGATAAACATGAAACTTTGTAGCCTGTTAGATAGGCACCGATTTGAGAGGCTTGTGATCACCTACACTCATTAAAACTCAAACAATATATGCAGTGGGTAGAATTCATGCAAAGTTATAATTTTGTGTTAAAACATAGGAGTAGGAAACAAGGTCACTGATGCATTAAGTAGAAGGTAAAACTTGCTAAAAAAATGAGGGTAGAAGTAGTCAATTTTGAGGAGCTAAAGAATTTGTATGAAGTTGATCCTAATTTTGTAGAGGCATGAAAGGCATGCAAAGACCTAGTAAACATGGATAGGAGTAAATGGTTAGACTATTTGATACAAAACAAGATGTTATTCAAAGTAAGCCAATTATGTATATCGAGACATTCCATGAGGGAGGATATGATCAAAGAGAAGCATTGTAGAGGTTTGGCTAGACATTTTGGGATAGATAATATAGTTGCCTCGATTAGTGAGAACTATTTTTTGCTGTAAATATACAAAGATGTGAGGAAATTTGTTCAAGGTTGTAGGACCTACCAGGTTGCCAAAGGAAATAATCTAAATGTTGGGCTATATCATCCACTTCTAGTGTTGCAGAAGCTGTGGGAGGACATAGGTATGGATTTTGTATTGGGGCTACCAAGGACTAAAAGGGGAAATGATTCAATCATGGTAGTAATGCACAATTTTTCCAAGACGGTACACATCATTCCATGTAAGAAAAGTAATGATGCAATACACATAGCTGATCTATTTTTTAGAGAAGTGGTAAGATTACATGGTTTACTGAATAGCATAGTTTTGGATAGAGACACTAAGTTTGTGGGGTACTTTTGTAAGATCTTGTGGAAGAAAATCAAAAAGAATTGAAGTTTAGATTAGCCTACCATTTATAGAATAATGGGTAAATGGAAGTAGTGAATAAGAGCTTGGAAAACTTACTAAGATGCTTGGTTGGAGAGAAGACAAGAAATTGGGACATGGTCTTATCATAGATAGAATTTGTGTACAATAATTCAGTGAATAGGAGTACCAAAGAGACACCATTTCAGATTGTAAATGATAGTAGTCCAAAGAATGTATTAGAGTTAAGGGACACCAGTAAAGAAGACAAGAGGAGTGCAAAGGTAGAGGAGTTCATAGAACACATGAAGAAGGTGTGTAGAGGTAAAGAACCACTTAGAGGAGATGAATGCTAAGTATAAGAAAGTAGTTGACAAAACAAGAAGAAACAAAGATTTTGCAGTGGGATATGAAGTAATGGTTTACCTTAAGAAGGAAAGATTTCCAGTCAGAACATACAATAAACTTAAGATGAAGAAGATTGGTCATTGCAGAATTAAAAGGAGGTTTGATTCAAGAAATGCATTTGAGGTGGAGCTACTAGAAGGATTAGGTATATCTTGAGTATTCGATATTCTAGACTCGTACCGGTATCATGAGGGGGACTCATAAAGAAGTAGTACAAAGGATCTAGGGACAAACACCATATTTCCATAGCCAAAATAAGAGATTGAGGAGATATTGGATAGTAGAATTGGAAAGAGAACCAAAAATAAGCAATATGAGGAATATTTAGTGAAATGGAGAGGAAGGTCGAAAGAAGACTCAAGTTAGATTTCCAAGGCTAAGGTTGATTGTCTTGATTTTTCTCTAGTCACTGGAAAGTGAGGGGATCACTTTTCAAGTAACCCTAGGTGTGTGATGTAGTAACATCCATGGGGAATAGAGCAATCTTGCATCTCCAAAAATATTTTCTTTCACTTTGTTTATTTGTTTGTGGGTTTTCATTTACCAATCAGTTATAGAAGAAGTCACTGCACTTTGTTGTATTTTACATTTGGGTCTTTTGGTTTTGAGATAATACTTTATAGAGGGATTCAGATGTCATATCCATGTTTAGGGACAATCAGATGCATATAAAATCCTAACTCAATTCAAAGACTTATACTGGACTGACAGACTGTCACAATTACCACTTTACTATTGGTGCCAGAGCATTTGAGGTTTACGGTAATCAAGGAACACATGTGAAGATTCATAGGGCCTATAAGGACATCTAGTGAGCACTGCATAGATTTATTTTTCATTTCCTTTGTTTTATTCAAAGCATTAGTTTTCCCAGCCACCCACACGTTTCATGGAGTATCGAGCTTTACGCCACATTGTAACCAATGCAGATCATTTTGGAAGTTTGAGATTGCTATATATTTATTAACCACACTCATTGGAGATCATCAAGAATAATTAGGAAGATCTCAACTAGGAGTTAGAGGTCTAAGTGTAGGATGAAGGTTTAGAATGGTGTTTGAGGATAAAGATAGATATGTCACCAATTGTAATAATTTTTATTTGCATGCAATATTTTTCTATATTAGTGAATAAATGACTACGACCACCCATTACAACTAATTGTAATAATTTATAGTTTATTTCAATAAAGGACCAAGTTACTATTCTATTAAGTGTTGTTGTGAGAACTATGTGTGTTTTGTTTTGTTGCATGGTTGGACTATCCTTCATTGAATACTCCACCATGATTGCATCATTTTTCTTCATTTCATAACTTCCACTAAACCTAACATTTTTGTTTCCCCGTTTATGGCCAACTGGCTTGGGCCTTTGAAATTTTCTAAAGGGGTCATGTTGTTTGTCTTTGGTGGTAACTGATTAGATTTTTTGCCCTACTGGTGAGCTAGAAAAAGGATCTTGGTAGATCCTTAAATTTGCATTTTAAGGTGCGATGGGTGTTTATCAATTATCATTATTGTTAGCCATTATTTATTGAGGATTGAGGAACATTTCTATGATAAACGTTATTGATCCTCAAGGAGTTTTGAAATGAATTTGGTGTACTCACTACATGACTCTATGTTATGCCCTCTTTCTTTATGGAATGAACAATATTTGTTAGGATCACAAGGGTGATGATATGTTCATACTTGTTGTCATCATATTAGTGATTTCTTACGATTAGTTAACCCTTTGGTAATAATTGTTGTTGTTGTAGGGATAATCAACAATATTGATGTTCTAATTGTTTTGACTGATGTAATCCCTTTCACCATAACCATTATTGTATCCTTTATTTTTATTTTCATAGGGGGTGTATCTGTAACCCTATCTATTGTTACATTTCAATTATTCTTTAAGATTTTTATAGCTGATGGGTCATATTCTACATTACCATGTTTTGAGTGACTAGTCTTACATTAGTCCCATAGACCTTTCTCCCACTATCAGTGGAAGGTTGCTTAATCTTTAGGGTGATTTATAGGGATTCTTCATATGATTTGTAGGGTAACATTTGGACCTCTTATCTTGTGTCCCTATTAAGGGCATGTAGAAAAAGGTCACATAGTTCCTTATGACCTATTGGCACCTAGATTTTCAAGCCTCATATTTGCACAATCTTGTCAAATTCCTCAAAATTTTCCTAAGGGGTTCTTGTGCCTTTACCCTGATGCATGTTGTTGAACCCCTGAATTTGGCTAAGTTTGAAACCTTGAAAACCTAAAATTTTGGCTGTCTAAAATCTGAGTGATCCCCCAAATTATAGAATCTACATTATAACTCCTTTGGATCTAAAACCACTCTCAAACATCTAACAATATATACATAAAATATAAATAAAGTATAAGAATTTAAAATACTACCACTTATACTTATATTTTATATTTTATGTATATATTGTCCCTGCAGGACCTCGAGACTTGTCGGGACATTGAAACTTTTTCCAAAGTTCCGGGTTCCTCCATGACCCCACTCCTCACCAGCAGAAGATCTTCTAAGTCTGAAATCCTTCTGGACACCCTAAATTTTCAATTCAAATTTGAAGGGGCAAAAAATTGAATTCTCAAATAATTCTTTTAGAAAATGGCAAAGTATTTTATGAAGTTTCGTATCAATTTTTCATTTGGGACCTGGTAACTTTTGGTTCCGGCAAGACTTTGAGTCATGCCAACACCTTGGCACCAGTTCCTGAGTGCCAAGTTCTCTCACCATCCCACCACCCTCCAGAGGCCTAGAAACACACAAAAACACGCGAAAATGCATCAGCTGTACTTTCCAAATCACCACTAATGTGAAGTGGGTGGTTGAAAATGAGGTTTTTATTACAATAGGTGGAGTTGTTGGGGTTTTCATGCCCATTCTTCCATCAGATTTGAGTTGTGAAGGATATAAATAAAAGATTGAAACTCATTTTCAAGGGTTGGTGCTTTGGTGGTGGCTGGAGGTTGTGCATGTTCAGTAATGTCTCTAGGGCTCCAAATCATGCCATGTCCAGTTATAAATAAGTAATGGAGTAGACATAGATGAAAGATAGTGTGCTATAGGGGTTGTTCAGATAATGTCTCCATGTTTGTTTGTATGTATTTGGGGCTTTCCTCTTGTCACATTTGTTGATAAGTTTGTATTGGACATTTGAAAATGTGATAGCATTTTAAATATATTACAAGCTTTTTAATTGTCATTTGTTCTCTCCATTTGAATGTATGCAGTTCATTCTGGATAACTAATTATGTTTGAAGCACAAAACTTGCAATCTAATACATCATATGCTTAGGTCAATTTTCTTCATTTCCTTTCCATTGTTTTCTTTTTTGTTACCCAAGACTCTGTAGCTTAGTTGCATTAGCACCAATCTTGGCTCCATTAGACCAATCTCATATCATTTAAAACAAATAAAAATTTACCAGTGGTTTAGGGGAACGACCATTGCTCCTATGCATGCATATTTGTATGGTTTGTATAAGTTGTATAGGGGTTTTGTGATAGCCAGTTGTTCTTGGTTCAATGATAGTATTGGGATCAAGATAACGAGTTGGGTTTGGTTGTTCCTTGGTTTTTTAGTTGTTCATATTATTTGAACTCAATACCTGTTAAGGTATACCCCTTGGAATATCCCTCTAGAGCCTTGATGAGCTCGAAGTGTAGAGGAGCCTACCCACTCTTATAAGTTGGCCAAAATTGCTCCTAACCTATTGACAAACCTCTTTCAATCACCTTAATGACACCCCTAGCCTGGGTGATTATGAAATGTTTTAGGGTTTCAAGTTATAGTTATTTTGGGAACCAACATGACCCATATTGGGAGCACTTATTGATGAGCAGAGGACTTGCCTCCAACACATGATGAAGTGTGCTAATAACTCATTGGAATCATGTTTCACACTTAAGAATTCTTGAATATCTATCTTGACAAGCTTATTCATGTCAAATATCATGATAAACTCACTAATGAATTGCTGAAATAAATGAATCAATGCTTTAGGGAGATGGTAGTATGAATCCAAAGTGATCCCTTCTGAGGTCTTTGGAAAGATTCTAGCCACAACTCATCCCAAGGGAAGATTTCCCTTACAACAATCATATATGCTTTGATATACGAATTTGGGTCAGCCTTCCCTTTGAGTTTTGGAATATTTGGGAGATGACATGGCAATAAGACACTATAGATGTTAAAGTCTAAGGACTCTTTTAAGTATTCAATATATGTCCCTACAAAAGCATTTGCATAGAAGGTGTTCCTCCTGCAAACATGAGCCCCATGGGAGGGACTAGTTGACCAGGTTGGGCCTAGAAGAGAACATTGGTTTAATATCTAGGCATGTATAAATAAGTCTAATGTGCACTTAAATGTTGCAAACTTGGTGGTATTGCATAGTTTTGTATTATGGGCAACTCACTAAGTTGAGAGTTGTACACTTATTATTGTTAAGGAGGCATAACTACCTCATTACTTGTGTTTCAAAAGTAAAAGTTGAGGTAAGGGGGTAATTGAGTTACCCCTTGGCTTTGACCATTTTAAGTGGTGGTAAATTCATTTGCATGTGATCACCACCTTGGTGACCTAGGCCTTTCGTTGACTTTATTTAGGAGAGGTTGCTCAACACCTCCAACATCAAGCAACCCATCCATTAGACTAAGGTGGCTATGAGGTCTTCAAGCATTGCACCATCTACTCAATGATCTTGCATCTCACCACCTTGAGGTGGGTTGTCCTATGATGGGGGTTGGGTGACCCCATTAGTTCCTTTTTCTAGAATGACTTTGGCATCATTTGGCGTGTTGTAGACCATTCAACATAGCAAGCTACATGGACGGATTCTTGAGCTACTCGAGAATCTTCCAAATTCCTTTCTAAGTGACTTACTTCATTGTCCATTTGGGCGGTTGTGTTCCTACAGCTTGTGATAAGATAGTCATGTTGATGAATCTTTGACCGAATGAGCATGTGGCATGCACTGCCTTGATTTTGGTTGGAGTACTGGATCTTGACTCCAAACTGGGTTGCTAAAAGTCACAAAGATATGTGGTTCTAGATGATCATCATCTGATTTAGCATCCTCGTAATCAAAATGATTAGAAATGGATGCCGATGATTTTGGTAGAAGATATCTATCAAATGTGGGGGTAAAAGGCTCAATATAGGGGACTTGCCCCTAAGCTCTATCTAATTTTGATATATTTTGAGGGTATTAAAGATATTGTAGAATAATGGAATGGATACAAAGAGACAGAGATGGAAAGAAAACAAGTGTAGAAAACATGAACAAGCTCACCAAAAGGATGTGCAAGTTCATGTCAGGTTCACCAAAATATGTGATATGTAAAATCTATCTTGCCACTATTATGCATAGGTGAGAGATTACACATCACATGCACTACTACTATGTGTCTGGTGAGAGGGTGAGTCACTCCTACTCATGGAAATAGCCAGTGAAGTAGGGGAGGGACTACTAAACTATCCTCTTCTTGAGGAAGAAGGGTCCTATGAGAAATAGTGGGGTTTGGGAATTGGTTGCCTTGTGTGGGGGTTTGATGGTTGTTATTAGTAGGATAGCGCAGACAATGGAGCAACAATCACCCATCGTAAAAGGAATGCACCAACAAATTAACCAAAAGACACAGACAACACAAGGATACACCCTTTGCTTATACTTGGGTATTAGTAAAGATGTCACAAAGATAAAAGGATAGAGACAAAGTGAGATAAAAGAAAAAGAAAAGATAGAAGAAGGAAAATATACCCTATATAGTATGAACTACATGAAAGAGTAATGTGTACAGGACCTATGTAATAGATAGGAGATAGATTAATAAATGAGTATGATTGTAAAAGAGAATAGTGAATGAATATCCTCTGAATGTAATCTCCCATAATCTCCTGTATAAGACACCACAGATTATTGGGACTCTCTTATGATGTGTTATAGTGTATGCCATAGTTCTTAGTTGTTTCATTTTATTATCTGCACATGTTATTTCCTACCACAACCTTTTGTATCCTAGTGTATCCACTCAAACTCTCCTTTTATCTCTAACACTAGGGTATAAATACAACATTTTAAGGACCTAGGCACATAATCTTTGATTTGCGGCCATCCTTGCCAACATCTTGGTTTTATTGCTAGGACCTTGGAAAAAGGGGTAAAAGAGGGATCTAAACAATAGATATATCAACTATCGTAGAAAAGACTTACATAAAAAAGGAATATGGTTAAGAAAAGATAAGATCTATGATCTATGGTATAAGATCCTAGGTTCTAGCCTCATGAGAGGGGGTTAGGCACCTAGGGGATGACAAATGGAAGGGAGGATCCTAAAAGGACCTCCAAAGAGATGCAAATTTTAGAAAAAGAACAAGACTAAGCCATTAAGGGATGCCTAAAAGGATTAATGGAACCCCAAATAGAAAGCACCTATTGACCTATTTTAGTCCTCCAGACTTAAAATGGTCTACCTAAAAATCCTACACTTCTTCCATCAGATATATTCGATCTGAGATATCCTAAAAGAAAGAAAGTCCCCCCCCCAACCCCCCGAAAATCCCAAAAATTTCTAAGTATTTTTCCTTGGTCTTTTTTACCTTATCGGTAAACTTGAAAGTTGGAAAACTAAAAAGTTCTCCAATCAGCTAAATGGTTGATAAAGCAGGAAGGAGAAAAATCTCTAAGAACAAACAAGGCAAAGTCGAAGTGTTCTATCAGCGAAATGGGCAGTTCATGAACCTGTCGGTTTGCCGATTAGCAGGTTCATTGATGGTGGGAATCACTGACTAAAGGGATAAAGTGAAAGACAAGGGAAAAGAGACAAGTAAAAAGGGAAGAAAAGTTAAGTTATTGACAAACTTAGTGGTTCGTGAACCACCAGGTTCACTGACCAAAAGGTTTGTTGATTGACAAAATCACTGATAGGAAGGGGTCGATAGAGAGGCAAATAAGCAAGATGAAAAAGAAAAGTTTTTTGAACAAATAGATGGTTCTCCAGTTTGTTATTTTGTTGATTGGATGACAAAAGAAGATATAAAAAGGAAGAAAAAGAGAAGACAAGCAAGCCTTTGTCAGAAAAGTTAATGGTTTGCAAACCTTAATGTTCATCAACAAAGTAAGTCATTGACAAGGAAAGAGAACAAAAGAAGAAGAAAATTAAGTGATAGTTCACACTGGACCAGGTTCACCAATAGGCAAAATCACCGACAAAGGAGGAAGGATAAAGTGCCAAAGAAAGAGGAGGAAAGACAAGATAGTTCCAAGGTTTGTGATGGACAAGATTTGCCAATAAGAAAAAGTGAATTCAAAAGTGAAAATCAAATGGAAAAGGGTGCCAAAGGTAAATTCAAAAGTTAACACTTTTTAATATCTTGTAAAAGCTTAAAAAAGGCATGATTTCATGGGTGCTCCAAGTCATACCTCCACATGACGTCATTGTTACAGGTTGAGGTAAATTGCAGGTGGATGAAATAGTGCCTAGAAATTAATTTTGTAGACTAGTCAATATGCAGTAGCTGGAATTATGCAAACCCTTAATGCACAAGTACCCAAATTTGATGAGGTGGATGAAGAAATGACATAGTGTGTGCAGGCTCCCAAACTGATGGATTTCCTAGGGGTACATTTGACTAAAGGCCCCCCTGTATTAAAATCTTGTATCAAAAGATGTGGGCATCACCAAAAAATCTGCATATCTCCTAACAGGGCCATGGGCCAATTTTAATGCAGTATGGGTGATCTGGGCACCTGTAAAACGTGTTGACTAGGTTTTCTCACATCTAGAGGTGCACCGTGAATGGAAAAATCTATTTATGCATGTGTTGAAGATGTATTTATGTGGGTTGTTTTCCTGAGTCATCACACGAGTAAAGGGATTCCTTTACAACAGCGAACCTTGTGATATCTTCCAAAACTGAGTGTATTTGATGTATTGCACTCCATTTTGAGCCTTTGACGTCTCCATTTTTGGCTCACCTATGAATGGGAGTTCCCATTTTGTGTTTATATCTTTTGTGTAGTGAATCTTTCTTCTTTTGTAATGGCTTTCTAGCCTTCATGATCAATATAAATTATTATTTTACCTCTCTCTAAAGCTATACACTGTGTTTATTTGAAGATGGGTAGGCATATCTTGTAGATAAAGTGGTCCCTTTTGCAGCTATAGTCTTCTACCCTTATATTAACATATGAAATGCCATTAACTAAAAAAAGGATGTCCCCTAAATTGATATGGTCACATGAAGAGGTGAACCCCTTGGACTGAGAGTAATCTCTCATGCCAAATAAGACAAGAGTGTTCTCAAAAGGGATATTTAATGACACAACTAGGACAAAAGAAAACCAACAACAAGAATTTGTAAGAGACTAAACATAAATATTGGGGACTAAATTTTATTGAGATTGAGTTAGCAAGAGATAAAGGAAGAAACAAGAAGTTAGTAAAGTAGAGGAATCATGTTAAGAGATCAAAGTGTTGGAATTAGGCCAGACAACTAAGAGGGGAGTGCATCAATTGTCCCACAAAATTAACCTTTTTCTTTTTAATCTTCTTTCACAACTTGCAAATAGATTAATGATGTAAACATTCAAGCATGAAACAATAACACATGAGTAGAAACATAATTAACACACTTGACACCAAGATTTTTGATGTGGAAACCCGATTAAGGGAAAACCACGATGGGGGTTAACCCACAAGATTTGTACCCTGTTAAAAGTACTTGAAAATGGGAAGGCACTTGCCTTCAGGTGCATTGCCCAGAGCTCACTGTTTAAAAGAGGCTCACTGCCTATAGAATTTATGTTTAATATAGAAGGAATTAACTGAGAAATAGCATCTTCTACATGCCTGGTTCAGTCTCATTGAATGCTCATAAAGCTTCTTCTCTTCTTCCAAATACTTATTCACTATCACTTCATCCTTTACTATTCTTGTTCCTCTGCTCCTCTTCTCTGCTCTACCTCTGATCCTTTCTTAGGATTTGATTATTTTGCACAAGGATGATTTTCTATAACTCAACTGCACACCTTTATATGTTTCATCAACCTTGGAATAAACATCAAGGTCAGCACTCCAAACATCTGACTTAATGTGAATCACTGAGATGTAGCCCAAACATAACTGGGACTCAAATCTTCCTCGATCAACATGCCACGCTCCATAGAATTGCTCTTAGATCATCTGCAACATGCTAGAATCATCCAGTCGGCCAAGACTGGGAAGAATAGCAACACCAAGAAGAAAATCTTCAACAACGAGCTCGGTCTTCAATGCGGACCTCCAACACAGTAGGCACATGATCCAAAGACCTCCACAAGAACATTAAATTTAACAAAGACATCTGCATTTCTCCAAATTATCAGAATCACTTGCATCTTCTCCCAGATCCTCAAGAACACTGTCTGCCGTGACTGTCACACTAGAAAGATTTCTTGCAGACCTCTAAACCATGAACTACTTGAGTTGATGATACACAATAACTTCCCAAACATGCCTCTAGAACCACAAATCATAAAATTTCAATGTGGAGTAATCCGGACCAATTTATTGTCACTCTGTCTCTTCTAAACACAACAAAACCCAGTTCTACTTAGATGACCATAGATTCTTCAAATCTTCATGTGAACCTCTAAAAACTTAATTGGAGCTACTTCAGACAATCCTCTACACATCCATATGGTCCGCATACATTGATCTTCACTAATTTTCTCAATATCCTCAACATTCTAGTCTTCTAAATAGGCAACAAAATAGGATACAGTTGACACCAATGGCAACAAGGATATGTTGATATCAATGACAACACTGATTAGGCACATATTTGCAACAATCTCCCCCTTTGTCATTGATGGCAACATATGATGTGAAAAATTGATTCAACAATCAAGACAATAAATTACCCCCTTTCTCTTATCACTTTTGCAACTACTTTCTTCACTACTCCCCCTTTCATCAACAACTGGTTTTTCACATGACTTCTCTCCCCCTTTGACATCAATGGCAGAGGGCACATATTTGCAATCTTTTCTTCCCCTTTTTGTTTCAAACTGATCTTAAAATTTGCATACTAACTACTCCCCCTGAGTAGTATCTCCTTAACATCAATCTGGATCAAAAGATATGATTATGAATTCCACCGAACTGATGCACCCTAGTGGATCTTAGTTCTGATCAGGAGGGGTAATAACCCCTAGCTTCTCTCTGAGATACTCAAAAGTATCCTTGGGTAGAAGCTTGGTGAAAATATCCACAATCTGATCCTTTGAAGAAACAAACTCCAATCTAACTTCATTCTCATTAACCTTCTCTCTCAAAAAGTGAAACTTGATTGATATGTGCTTTGTCTTTGAATGCAACACTGGATTCTTTGAGATGCTTATTGCACTTGAATTATCACAAAAGATTGTGACAAGCTCCTCAAACACAATTCTGATGTCCTTCAGCATTTGCTTCATCCACGGAACTTGAGTACAATTGTTTACTGATGCTATATACTCTATCTCTATTGTAGATAGGGATATTACCTCCTACTTTTTGCTCAAACAATAAACCAATCTACTTCCCAAGAAGAATGCACCACCACTAGTACTTTTTCTATCATCCACATCTCCTACCCAATCAACATCTATATATGCATGAAGAGTGAAGTCATTATCCTTTGGATACCATAAGCCATAATCAAGTGTCCTTTTGAGATATCTAAAAATTCTTTGGACTGCTACAACATGGGATTCTCTAGGATCAGCTTGAAATCTAGCAACAAGTCCAACTGCATTCATGATATCAGGTTTAGTTTGAGTCAGATAGAGCAGTCCTCCAATCATTGATCTATACCTTTTCTAATTTGCCTTAAGGGAGTCATCATCTTTACTCATCTTACATCTCATTACCATGGGTGTACCCAATGACTTTGAATCTTCCATTCCAAACTTTTTCAACAATTCTCTCACATACTTAGATTGAGATATGAAGATACCTTTATCTGACTAAATGATTTACAAACCTAAGAAGAAATTCATTTCACCAAACAAGGACATCTCAAATTCACTTTGCATTTGATCAACAAATGTTTTACACATACTCTCATTTCCATCAAAAATGACATCATCAACAAATACCTCAACAATCAGAATGTGCTCATGATCAATGTTGAAGTAAAGATTACTGTCAGCAGTGCCTTTTCTATATCCTAGCTTTAGTAGATACTTATCTAATCTTGCATACCAAGCTCTTGGGGCTTGTTTGAGTCCATACAATGCTTTCCTCAACCTGCAGACCATATCTCTCTGATCAGACAATTGAAATCCTTCCGGTTGCTCAATGTAGACTTCTTCTAATTCTCCATTTAGGAATGTTGACTTGACATCCATCTGATAGACCTTGAAATATTTATAAGCAACAAATGCAAGAAATAATATGACTGCCTCTATTCTTACCACTGGAGCAAAAGTTTCTTCAAAATCAATTCCTTCCACTTGAGAATATCCTTTACAGACCAACCTTTCTTTGTTTCTTACAACTTCACCATCTTCATTTAGTTTATTCTGAAAGACCCATTTAGTTCCAATCACATTTTTGTCTTCAGGTCTAGGAACAAGATACCAAGTGTGATTCTTTTCATTTACATTAATTCTTCTTCCATGGATTTTACCCAATTTTCATTATTGCAAGCTTCACTTATTGAATTTGGTTCAATCTTTGAAATCAAACAAATTTCCTCTTGACCTTCAACAATTCTTTTCCTAGTTTGAACACCTTTATATCTATCTCCTATGATCTGATCTTTAGGATGATTCAGTCTTACATACCTAGGAGTTTTGGGATTTATTTGAACCTCTATTTTTTGGGCTTGTTCTTCAACATCTATACTAACCTCTTGAGTCACTAGATTTTTTGGATGAATCTAAATCTGAGTTTGAGTTTGAACTTGTCTTCCTTGACTTTGATTTTCATTTGATTTATATCCACAAGACCTGGAATGTCCTTCTTTTCTCTCATCAAATCTAACATTTGCACTTTCAACAATCTTTTTCAATCTTTGTTAAAGCATCGGTATGCTTTGCTTTGAGTAGAGTACCCTAGAAATATCCCTTCATCACTTCTTGCTTCAAACTTGCCTAGATCCTCATCTCTTTTGATATAGCACTTACTACCAAAAACTCTGAAGTATCTCATAGTAGGAGGATGACCAAACCATAGTTCATAAGGGATCTTACTAGAATTTCCTTTGATCTGCACCCGGTTGAGAGTGTAGACAACAGTACTCACAGCTTCTCTCCAATAGACTTGTGGAACATTTGCTTCCATCATCATGGTCCTAGCAGCTTCTTGAATGGTCTAGTTCTTTCTTTCCATGACTCCATTTTGCTGAGGAGTCCTAAGAGAAGATAAATGTCTTTTTATTCTATGCCTTTCACAGAATGTATCAAACTCACTGGAGGTAAGCTCTCCACCTCTGTCAGATCTCAGACACTATTTTTTCACCAATCTCATTTTCCACCATAACCTTGAACACCTTGAACTTGTCAAGAGCTTCTAATTTTTCTTTCAAAAAGGTTACCCACATCATCTAAGAGTAATCATCGATCAACAACATAAAATATCTATCTCCTTGGACACTCCTAATTTTAGCAGGGCCACATAGACCAGTATGCACAAGTTCCAGCCATCCACTTGAAAATTGTTCTTTACTCTTGAATGAAATTTTATTTTGTTTGACCAATTGATATTCTATACACATACTATCAGTAGGTTTTACAAGTTTTGGAAGATCCCTCATAGCCTGAGTAGAACTTATCTTGACAATGTTATCAAAATTCACATGACACATTCTCCTATGCCATAACCAACTCTGATCAATTTGAGCAATCAAACAACTTTTGCTAGAACTACTTAAATGAAAGATGTTACCTCTAGTTTGAGTACCAGATGTAATTTCAATTCCGGAGCTTTCCAAGATTTTGCATTTTCCATCCTTGAATCAAAGATCATAACCCTTGTCAACCAACTGTCTAACACTAAGAAGATTATGCTTGAACTCCTCCACATACAAAACATCATTAGTGTTACCATCAAAAGAGATGGATCCTTTGCCATGGATTCTACCAGCTGAGTTATCTCCAAATTTCACAATTCCACCTTCATATTTTTTAAAGATTACAAACTTACTTTTATCACCAGTCATATGATGAGAACATCCACTTTCAATTACCCATTCATCTTTTTCTCAACCTGAGCAGCCAAGGCACTTTCGACATTTGTACAGCTAGTAAATTCAATAGGCATCAAATCTTCTTCTTTGATAGCAATGAATACCCAATCATTTTCAGTGGAACCTCCATGATCAGATTCATCATCTGTGACTCCTTCTTCACTATCTTCTTGGACATAGTAGCATTTCTTCTGAACTATAAGTTTGTTAGGGTTTGGTCTTGAACCCCTCTCTAGACACCTTGAGTCAAAATGACCAATCTTATTACAAGCAAAACATTTGAATGGCGACTTTCCTTCATACTTACTGGATCCTCTTGGCAATCTTTTGGCAAAAAGGGCTTCAAGTTCATCAAACTCAGTTTCATCACCTTCAAGATCCTTCCTTGTCCTGTCAAATCTGTTAGATCTTCTTGAAGAGGTTTCACCTGGATCATATTTTAGTTTTTCATGAATACTAGCTTCAAATGCAAATTCAGACTTAGGAAGAGAATCAGCAAACTCACTCATTTCAAATGCTGAAAGTTTACCAACCAACTCATCCCTTGTAATAGTTGTCACAGTCCTAATTTCTTCAATGGCAGCAACTTTATGCTTGTAGGCTGGAGGTAAGGATCTGAGCACTTTGGCAACAATTTCTGATTATTCCAATTTTCCACCAGCACACCTTATACCGCTCACAAGTTCATTCACTTTTAGCATGTAGGAGGTAATATTTTCATCTTCACCCATCCTTAAGCTTTCATATTTCCCATTTAGGCTTTATAGCTTGGCACATTTGACATGTTCATCACTTTCATGTAGTGTTTCCAACTTTGCCTAGATTTCATGTGCAGTTTTCAATTCTAGTACATTTGTCATTTTTGTATCAGACAGGGCACTCAACAAGGCTTCTATAGCTCAAGTAATGTTCTCAGCATCTTTGATTTCATCTGGAGTTGTAGGACCTTTTTCTGGAATCTTATATTCATTCTTAGTTATCAACCAGTAGGCATCACCCATACATTACAAATGACACCACATGCGCATCTTCCATAGAGTGTAATTTGTTCCATCAAATCTCAGACTGTCTTTCTTGTAAGTCAACATTTTGGATCTCCTCAAGTGGTCAAGCTTATTTCAGAGGAACTTGGCTCTGATACCAATTGTTAGAATTAGGCCAGACAACTGAGAGGGGGGTGAATCAGTTGTCCCACAAAATTAACCTTTTCCTTTTTAATCTTCTTTCACAACTTACAAACAGATTAATGATGTAAACATTAAAGCATGAAACAATAAAACATGAGCAGAAACACAATTAACACAATTGACACCAAGATTTTTGACATGGAAACCTGGTTAAGGGAAAACCATGGTGGGGGTTAACCCACAAGTTTTGTACCCTGTTAAAAGTACTTGAAAATGGGAAGGCACTTGCCTTTGAGCGCACTACCCATAGCTCACTGCTCAAAAGAGGCTCACTGCCTACAAAATTTATGTTTAATACAGAAGGAATTAACTGAGAAATAGCATCTTCTTCATGTCTGGTTTAGTCTCACTGAATGCTCATAAAGCTTCTTCTTTTCTTCCAAATACTTCTTCACTATCACTTCATCCTTGACTGTTCTTGTTCCTCTGCTCCTCCTCTTCTCTGCTCTACCTCTGATCCTTTCTTGGGATTTGATTATTTCACACAAGGATGATTTTTCCATAACTCAACTGCATGCCTTTATATGTTTCATCAACCTTGGAATAAACATCAAGGTCAGCACTCCAAACATCTAACTTAATGTGAATCACTGAGTTGTCAGCCAAACATAATTGGGACTCAAATATTCCTCGATCAACACACCACACTCTATAGAATTGCTCTTAGATCATCCATAACATGCTAGAATCATCCGGTTGGCCAAAACTGGGAAGAACAGCAACACCAAGAAGAAAATCTTCAACAACAAGCTCAATCTTCAATGCGGACCTCCAATGCAATAGGCACATGATCTAGAGACCTCCAAAAGCACATTGAATTTAACAAAGACATCCGCACTCCTCCGAATTATCAGAATCACTTGCATCTTCTCTTGGAACCTCAAGAACACTATCTGCCATGGCTATCACACTAGAAAGATTTCTTGTGGACCTCTAAACCACGAACCACTTGAGTTGATGATACACACTAACTTCCCAAACATGCCTCTAGAACTGTAGATCATAAAATTTTAATGTGGAGCAATTCGGACCAATTTACTGTCACTCTGTCTCTTCTGAACACAACAAAACTTGATTCTACTCAGATGACCATAGATTCTTCAAATCTTCATCTGGACCTCTCAAAACTTAACTGGAACTACTTCAGACAATCCTCTACACAGCCATATGGTCCACATACATTGATCTTCATTAATTTTCTCAATATCCTCAACATTCCAGTCTTCTAAACAGGCAACAAAATAGGATACAATTGACACCAATGGCAACAAGGATATGTTGACATCAATGACAACACCGATTAGGCACATATTTGCAACACAAAGGAGAAAACCTATAAAGAGCTTAAGAACAGAGGAGTAGAGTCCACTCTAAAGAAGAGAACTCCCACCTAGTACTAATAGAGCATCAGAACAAAAGCTAGACATGGACCTAAAAATGAAATTACCTATCTTTGGAAAAGATACTACTAAAGCCTCTAAACATATCTTTATGCTGGAGTCAATTTGGAGAAGGATTACAACTAGAAGTAATCAAGTTGCACTCTATAATTATGTAGGACCCTTAAGGAATGATGCCCTCAAATGGTATATGAAAAATGCCCACAATATGATAAGGAATGACTAGAGATAAAAGATGAGTTTCTATCTAACTTTGGATCTCCTAAGATTCCATTAGAAATTGTCAACAAAATGAGAGAATTGGTACAAGAGGGTAAACAATTAAAGAATTTGACTACAGATTTAAGGAAGTTGTAAGGAAAATGGAAGAACCGCCAATAGAGAAACAAAGAATATAATGGTTTGTGTATAGGCTACTAGCAAAGATCATAACTGCATTGGATGGATTAACCTTTGATACATATTCAAGCATGGTAGAATTAGCATATAGAATAGAGGCATAGCCTTGGAGAAAAAGAGTAAAGAGGTAGAAAGCAAAGAATTAGAAAAGATGAGACTGGAAATGGAACAGTTAAAGATCAACTGGGATATATTGGCTAAGGTTGAAAATAACTTGATAAAACCACCAGCCTAGAGGAAGATAATTTGGTGTACCTACTATATGGAAGAAGGTCACCTATAAAATGAGTTCCCACTGATGAAAGAAGGAAAAAGGGCTGCGACACTCAAAGTTGATTTAAAACCAAGCCCTAAAAAGTTAAAGAGCATCTACAATGGAATTGGCGGTGAATGGAATGATCATGAGACAAATGATTTCCCATCCCTTTTGTTCAAACTAAGGAAGGATGAGGAACATGAACCTTGGTGCAACCATTGCTATGAAGATAATGATGATGTCCATAGAGGAATCACTAGAGATAAAAGATTGGCAGAAAGATCTTTCTATAACCATGGTTACAAACAACCAACATATAAAAATCAACACAAAGCCCATGCAACACAATTTGCTCCTCCACAAATCACAACGGAGCAACCTCTGGTTAGTTATCATTTGAATGATAATGATGATACTACAATAATTACAAAGGAGGACACAATAGAGAAAGAGGGTGAGGACAAAGACTAAGAGATGACACATGTTTCAAGTGCGACCAAGTGGAAAATTATGTTAACGAATGCCAAGAAGAAAGGAAGAAAAATTGTGGTTTCTGTAGTGACTCTAGTCATGATTTGTTCACCTGCACTAGGGCACAACAATATTTCAAAAATTCTCTACCGCAAACCAAAAGCGAGGAGTTATTTGGTGCTAATGCAACAAAAGGAGAAAATCATAAGGAAAGTACCTAGGGAAGATGCTCAAGGAGCTCAAAGATGCAACAAAGTTGGGGTGAATAAAGAACAAACAAGAAATTAATCCCTTCTAACAAAAGAAGAAGAACTGCATAAGGAATATCTGGAAAAGAAGAAAGATTTAAGGAGGCAATCCATTGCAAGATATAGGAGGAAAAAAGGAAGGTCAATAATAACTAGAGGAGGAATTGACACCATAAAAGGAAGAATACAAGAAGATGAACTAGAAGAGGAGACAAAAGAGGATGATGGAGAGTATTTTCCAACAAAAGCAAGACATGATCAAATAGTTGAAGATGCCAATAGAGTCACTTTACAAGAAAAAAATGAAGAGTACCACAAAGCATATTTTTTAGAAAAAGAATCTTATCTATTAAAGGAATTAGCATTCTTTGTCGAGGAAGAGAATATTTTAGAAAAACTAAAATCAATTTTAAAATATTGGAACAAGGCAAAAAATCCACCTTCCAGACCCCAAATTAGATGTGTAGTAAAAACATCACAAATATGGAAGAAGAAACCAATTCAGTAGAACTCAAAGTAAGCAACATAAATTTTAAGAATGTACTAATTGACCTCAGAGCAGATGTCATCATTATACCCATTGGTTCCCAAAATAACCACAACCCAAAACCCTAAAACATTTCAAAAATCACCTAGGCTAGGGGTGTCACCAAGGTGATTGAAAGAGGTTTATCAACAAGTTAAGGGTGATTTTGGCCAACTGAAAGGAGTGGGTATGCTCATCTACACTTTGAGCTCTACTTAAACTCTGGAGGGATAGTCCAAGGGGTATACCTTGATAGGTATTGAGTTCAAACCAAATGAACAACTTAAAATACAAGAACAACCAAACCCAAATCATTGTCTTGATCCTAAAACTATCACCGAACCAAGAACAACTTGCTATCACGAAGCCCCTATATAGCTAACTGATACAAATTGTGCGAATGTACATGTACATGAAAGTTGGTTTTTCCCCTAAACCATTGGTAAATGTTTGTTTGATTTAAATAGTATGTGATTGGTCTATTGGAGCCAAGACCAATGCTTATCCAATTAGACTACAGAGTCATAATGGCAGAAAATAAAATAAATGGAAGGGAAACAAAGAAAACTTGACGTAAGCATACATTGTATTAGATTGCATGTTTTTTGCTTCAAACATAATTAGTAATCCATAAAGAATTGCTTGCATTCAAATGTAAAGAACAGATGACAATTACAAGGCTTGTAATATATTTAAAATGCTATCACATTTTCAAATGTCCAATACAAACTTATCAGCAAATGTGATAAGAGGAAAACCCTAAATACATACAAACTATCATGGAGACATTATCTATACAATCCCTACAACACACTATCTTTCATTTGTTTCACCACACCACTACTTCTCTACAATTGGACATGGCGTAATTTGGAGCCCTAGAAGCATTCTAGACTTGCATAGGCTCCAACCACCAACAAAGAACCAACCAAACCCTTCAAATGTCACTCCAACATTCATATATAGCACTCTACTCTTTTGTGCAACCCTAGGCTTTGAAAACCTAGTCAACAAGAAACCCATGCTGCATTAAATATGGCCCATGGCCTTGTCAAAAAATTTGTCAGATTTGGAAGAAATGCCCATAATCTAACAAGTCTGAAAGTCTGTAGGTGCCCATCCTCTAGCGTCCTTTTAGAATAAAATTACTAGCAAAAGACTTGGTTACTGAGACACTTTATCCTTTCATTTAATTCTGGTCCTTTTGCAATGAAGATCTCTACTATTTCAACCACTTGCAACTAACCATGGCCTGCAACACATTAATTTCTAAGTACAAATTTGCAGGTTTCATCATGCAATCATGGCGCAAATTCAGGAAATCACATCCCAAAGCTTTTACAAAACTTTAAAAATGTCATCCAATTTTCACTTATAATCCCCTTTTTAAATTTGACTGTACCTAAAGAATTCAAAAATCCTGCCTGATTGATCTTCCTCTTCACCTCTATCGGGCCATCAGAAATTAGATTCTACCTCTCTTTGTGTTGGGCATCTTCTTATTTCTCTCTATCAGCAAACTGGTCAGCAAAAGGCTTAGTCAGTGAACTATTAAGTTTGCAAACTCACCATTTCTCTGGAAAGGGCTCCTTGTGGCTTTTCTCTTCTTTTATTCACTTTAACAACAAAAGTGGCTCGGTGTGAACAAACCCTCTATTTCCTCTTTCTTCTTCTTCACCACCCTATTCATCTCTCTTTTCCCTTTATCGACAAAATATCACCTTAGTGAACCATCAACTTTGTTGCTTCATTCATGTTTCTTCTTTTTGCTTTTATCTCCCTTTATCGACAAATCAGGGAAAAGGCGAACCATTGAACCTTGTCGGTGAAATCTGAAAAGAAACAAGGTATGCAGAAACGCTTCCTACATTGATCTATTGAGGAAAGATTTATGTAAATTTTTACTTTTATAGTTACAGATTAAGATGCACATTAACAAAAAGATAATAAAAACTTCCAAATGCAAACACAAAACTCACAACATAAGATATACATGGGGAAAACCCTTTTAGGTAAAAAACCCCATACTCCAAAGCCGCCAATATATTATTCAGGAATCAAGAAGATTACAATATACTTGTAGAGCAAGATTTGGCAGGAGTATATCCAACCAAAGATCTAGGAGGTAACTCGACATCTATATGATTCTTACACACAACCTCCATCTCTAGCTCCTGATATATAGGAGATACAATACAACAAACCGTTACTGATAATTACAAAACCATGAGCCAAAACCACCCAAAAGTGGCGTCCAAATTATCTCCAATAAAAGGTGCCCTGTGATGTGCCAAAACACACACTAACACGTGTAACTCTCCCCTTTATAGCTCGTTTATGTGTCCAACATGTTTTGACATTTCCCAAAAATAGGAGTTCCAACTTCTGAAGGTCATAACTTTTGATCCGGGTGTCCGATTAACGAACCGTTTAATGCGTTGGAAAGCTCATGAAGAGATATATCACCTTGTAATCAACTTTGTCAATTACAACAATTTTTGGAGCATTTAGGGAAGTTTTGATTCCAATAATTGAGTTTAAAACTTTTTTCGACAATTTCAAAAAATAGAAACTTTAATATCTCACAATCTAGATATGATCTTGAGTCAAAACTCACCCGAGATGTTTACTTACTTATTCCGCACCTTCTAGGAAAATTTTAGGTCAATCCATGGTCAAATGTAAACTTACTAAAAATAGTAAGTCCTACTATTTTTAGCCCTTTTGGAAACTTTGAAAGTTCTAGATCATTCTTCAAGATAAAGGGTATTCGAAAAGACCAAAAATGGGAAGAATAGTAACCTTTCGAAGTTGCAAGGTTGAGACACTTTTCTTAACATTCTCCCACTTGTCAAACACCTTGCAAGAGCAAAAGGAGTATCAAGACCATGATTTAATTGTTAGGGGCCGAGAGACCCGTAGACTCTAAACACCATCTAAACTTCTCTATGCTCACAGGTTTTGTCAAGGAATCTACAACATTTATCAAAGTATCAACTTTCTTCAAGTTTACCTTCCCATCCTCTACCATGTCACAAACAAAATGGTACTGGACATCTATATGCTTAGTCCTTAAATGGAAAGTAGGATTCTTCGGCACTCTGACTATCACAACAAATAGTAATCTTCCCTGCACCAAACCCAACATCAGAACACAATCTCTTAAGCCAAATGGATTCTTTACAAGCATGAGTTGTTGTTATGTACTCAGCTTCAGTAGTGGACAAAGTGACCGTGCAGGTTGCCGCTTACTCATCCAACTAATAGCACCACCATGTTGGCAATATAGACAAGAGACACTACTCTACACATTATTGTATATTGTATGTTGTCATTGATGGTGACAAGATCTTATGGCAACTTGATGGCAACAAAGTTCAAAGTCTGATAGGTTTGGCAACAAGCAACACAGTTTTGGTAACAAAGTTTGATGGCAAGTTAGTTTGGTAAACAAGATAGATATTCATATAGAATTGATATGGCAACAAACAGATATGACAGGGAGTTAGCTAAGGATGATTGGGAACTCAATTGGAGATAGGTTTGGTTAAGGATTTTGGTCTGGAACACTAACTTAGTCAGAATGACTATGTGTTGGCAGAATATAGGGCAGGTGACAAAAAATGGATTGGCATATCCCTACAATTAAAGATCATATTGTACGGTTCAGGTATGTTGATCATAGTTGTTTGAAGGTGTTATGATACAATTTGCAAGCTCTGAAGATCTCTGAAAGACATACTATGATTTGGCTAAGTCTGGGTGAGAAAACCTAAGTCAGAATCAGTGTAAAGTACCTGAGTAAAAGGGCCCGCATTCCTCTGATGTTGCATATTAAGTTCTACAGTTCTAAAGGTATGCTAAATGTTCTATAATGAATCATTTCTAAGTATTTTAGAGTATCATAATGATTACATTCGTAGCTATGAGCCAATAGATGAAAGAATTAAGTATGTTCTTAAGGACAAAGTCAACACTCGTGAAATCAATATGCGGTGAAGACAAAATATTTGAATTGTCATTCT
The DNA here is from genome assembly GCA_027924645.1 of Cunninghamia lanceolata. Classification (NCBI taxonomy): domain Eukaryota; kingdom Viridiplantae; phylum Streptophyta; class Pinopsida; order Cupressales; family Cupressaceae; genus Cunninghamia; species Cunninghamia lanceolata. The sequence goes on along the minus strand of BSBN01000936.1, from coordinate 421,876 downwards.
AAGTAACCCTACTATATCTTCTAACCTATATGAAGATTCCTGAATGTTTTTTTGGGTCCGCATTACTGTTTGTGCCTAAGATCAAGCTGACAAGGTACAATATTTGTGTATACATTTCATATTAGGCTTGCCAACCTAGTTGCAAGATAAATCATGTTGCGTATATATATACTCAATAGATTTTGGTATTGGAGGTGTGTGGAAATATGAATATAGTGTGAATTCAATGTGTATGAGATCAAAGGCAATTTTGTGATAAGAAAGAAGCAATAAGGGCAAAAGAACAGAGTATATGTAAAGCAGAGCAAAAAAGTAGGGCAAATATAATGAAGACTTTTGAATATGTGTATTGAGCTATTAATGGAACTACACTTCAGCATTATGTAGATGCATTTGTAGCAGTCATCTCTTGGTAGTGAGCCAATCCTTCTTCTATCTTCTCTTCTATTTTCTTGGCAATGAGCCTATTGCAGTCAGCACTTCTTTGGATAGTGAGTCCTTGGCTAGTGAGCCCTAAGGCAGTGAGCCTTCATGTGATTCAGTTTTGATATCATAATATATTGTGAGCTAACACTCACCGTGGTGTTTCCCTTTTTTGGGTTTTCCATGTAAAAATCCTGGTGTCTATGTGTTATGACTTTGTGGCTACTCTTCTCATGTTTTTCTTTCATGTTATTGAATTTGGTAAATGGATTAATAAATATGTGAAAGAAAGGTTTTACAGAATACTGATTCACCCCCCCTCTCAATATTCTTTGTGTTCAACAATTGGTATCAAAGCAAGGTTCCTTGGAAGAAGTCTAACAACTTAAAGAAGATCTAGGAAAGTTTACTCATGGCAGCTAGAAGGTATCCTACTCTAGGCAGTGTTACAATTGATAATTGCTCATATGTCAGTAATCAATAATTAAACACTGCTCTTGAAGATCTTGCTAAGTATGAAGCAGACATCCAGGATTTGAGGGAAAATATCAAAGAAGCTTATGAATGCATCCTTAAACTAAGAGAGCAAGTCAAGAGATCAAAAGATAGAAGTAGAGAGCTAAGTGAACAATTACAAGCAGCAAATGAAACCCTAAGTGATTTATCAATGTTGATTGAAGAGAAAGAAGAGGTTGAGAAGCATTTGAATCAAGTTTTGAAAGACAAGTTTGAAGAATGTGAAAAGTTGGAAAAATATGTTGTGCTTCTAAAGTTTGATATGGAGGTGGCAAATAGTTACAAAGAAAAGTTCAAAATAAGCTCTACAAAGCTTGATGAGTTGCTTGGCAGTCAAAAAAATCTAGATGACAAGAAAGGTTTGGGATTTGAAAGAGGAGAAAGTTCTAAATCAGGTCAAGAAAACATTGAGATGAGGAAAAACAAAGGCAACCAGTTCTGGAATCAGAGAAGCAGACCTAGAAGACCTCTGGTCAAGTGGCCAAATGCTCAAAGGTATCCATCTTTCAATGGCTATTGTTTTAAATGCAATAAGTATGGCCATAGGGCTACTCAGTGCAGGAGTAGAATGAATCAAAATGTTTCACCCTTTTTTGGTTAGTGTTTTAATTGCAATAAAATTGGTCATAAAGCAAATGAGTGTAGAAGTATGATAAGGAATGGTCCCAACAATGCAAAAAATACTCAATCTTTTAATGGAAATCCTTTGCTTGCAATAGATTTGGGCATATGGCTAACCAATGTAGATCAAGAATAAATCAAACAAATGGAAGGAGTCAAGGACAGAGGAATGTGGTATGCTACAACTGCAATAGGCTTGGACATGTTGCAAAATTCTACAGAAGCAAGAATGAGAAAAGAGACTATCCTGCAAAAAAGAGGAAAACAGAGCAGAGAGAAGATAAAGGTAAAAACAAGGTTGATCTGGTAGAAATCAAGAAGGAAATGAGCAAGGTCTAGGTTAAGAAGGATGTAAATGAGGTCAAGGATGGATATGCACTAGCTTCTGGTGTAGATACTTCCTTCAGGAAGTAAATTGGGTGCTCTGGCTCAGGGGGAGCTCTTATTGAAAATCTTGATCCCCTAGCCAGATAATTGGTGTTGAGATCCAGCACTAAGGTATAAGCTAGAGCAGTATTTAATGGATCATTTGGAGAAGAAACTAGCAGAAAAAGACCTGATGTGGTACATTACAAAGCAATCTTAATCGGTTGTGTTCAACAGTAAGGTGTTTGACAGCTTTTTTAGAGCAGCATTAAATGACAATTAGGTTTTGGTAAACAAAGGTTAAAAGGGTTGTATTCAAAAGATTAATCACTTTACATTTAAGCAATCAAGAGTCCAAGGAGAGTTGAAGTAAGATTCTAAGCAACTACAATGACTTCCAGTAATTCAAAGCAACTCAAGTAAACCCTAATTCGGCAAAAGAGGTACTTTACAACTTGAAACCCTACTGCAAATTTGTTTGAATTGTTATGAAAATGGCAACACTACAAATAGTTGATATCACTAAGAGGCCTCAAATGAAATTTAAGAAACACCCTTTCAAATCAACAGAAGTGGACCCAGATGGTGCATTTTTAGAAATTCCATTTGGGATTATGCATGAAGATGATGTTAGGGCTTATATCCATGTTGCCCTAGATGAACACGATGGTGGCAAACTCACAGGATTATATTTGAATCACTTAAATAGAGATCAACTTAAATTGTTGGACAAATACAAGGCCCTAGAAGACAAGAAATTCATACAGTACTTGGATTTCCCTACCTTCACTGAAGATGCATGGGTCCAATACGTGTTAAGCCAAATGCATGATGAGTTCATGTGGCTTGAGCCTACACATATAATAACAAAGGATGCAATAATGGCAATTACCAGTCTAAGCTCTACTAGTCTGATACCATAGTTGAAATCTGTGAAGAATGCAACAGTCATAGAAGCCACCGGAGCACAATTTGAGAAGAGGGCTCTAACTGTGAACACAATTGAGGATCATGTAGTCAAGTTTGCATCTATGATCATTGGTTATAGGATATACTTCACTAATCGGGAGAACTCAGTCTTTGGAATAGCTATATACACCGCATATGAGATGATCAAGAAAAATAAGGATTATGATTTGTGTGAGCTTCTCCGGTAGTAGTTGCTAGAGAATTTGAAGAAGAGTAAGGAATCAAAATACCCTTTCAAGTTTGGCATGTTAATACTCTGTTTATTCTTCTATTTCAAAAGAGAAATTCTGGGAATCAATAACATTGTTTGGGATCCAAGAAAACATGTAGTTGTACAAATAAGAGATTATATTAGTAGTCTAAGTGATGTGAATGCTTAGAATGTAGCATTGTGGGGATACTTTAAAAACTTTCAGAAGTCAATGCAATCTAGAATTAGGATCCCTAAGTCAGTTGTAGAAAAGTACAAGAATGGCATTTGTTTTATTGTGAATAAAGATCAGTGTATGATGGTGGTAGTAGAGCCTAGGACTATTTGGGTACCACCCATGGGCAATGAGGTGCCAAAGGATGTTCTAATAGGTCTTGCAGATCTTATGTTGAGCAAGCCCTGAGATCCTAATGAAGAAAGATTTGGCACTTATGAGGAAATATCTGTTAAGGTACATGTGGAGCTCAAGCAACCTAAAACAGTAAAGAAAGTTTGGAAGATGGTGGAAGAATAAGCACAAAGCAAAGGGTTCACCAAGGAACAACTATCTAGCACAAGAGCTAGAGTTGAAGCTAAAAGGGTAACTAAAGAGAAGGAGAAGGAGCAAGAAAAGGAAGCTAATAAAGCTCTAGAAATTCAAGAGGTACAACCAAAGGCACTTGCTGCACCTAGAAGGAAAACAAGGGGTGTAAGCTCCTCAGAGACAACCTCTAAATCCTTTGGTATTCCATCCTCAACCACTGTAGAACCACCCATTGGTAAAGGCCACAAAAGGACAAAGGATGTATGTTAGTTTTGGTGGTGGTGATGCAAAGGAAACATAATCTGATGAAGTGAAGATGAAAGCACAAAGTAAATAACCCTCTGGTGCTACCAAAGAGAAGACCTCTGGAAAGGAAAGAGGAAGAAAGAAGGCTAAGGAACATGCTACCATTAACCTTGAGGACACTCTGAATGCCATGTCTACACATGGCAACCTCAAGCCAATAGCTAAACTCTATGATGAGGTTAATGATGTTGACAAGAGGATCATTGAGACATCTGTAATAAGATTCTTGGAGATGTTCAATAAGGCTTTGATTGAAGTCATAACAAACCTTCTAGACAGCCTAGCAAGAATAATGTAGTCAAGAAAAAAAGATGCTATGGGTAAGGATGTGGAACTCTGAGAGTGTGCACTAATTAAGTTGTGTCTAGACATCACTCTGGAAGAAAAAGCAAAGATATCTAAAGTGTTGAATGAAAGGTTCAAGACAAAGAAGAGAATCAACACTCTAATGTCAAGAGATGTTGAGAAGTTAGTAAAGGAAACTGAAGAAATCACCTTTGAAGCACGTAGAGAGTTTCATCTTCCAACCATATATGACAAGGAAGAAATAAATATTGAAGATGATGCATCCCTACTGGATGTCAGCTTAGATCAAGGAGTAGATAAAACTGATATTCAGACCCCTGCACCTGATCAAGTCCATGTCATAGATGGTTAGGATGAAGTAGTTAAAGATCAAACTAGTACAAGTCCTCCTCTAGAGCAGCAAGCTGATCAAACTCATAAGGAGAAACCAAGTGATAATAAAGTATCTGATGATGTAGCAAGAGACACTGCAAGAGCATCCATCATAAATGATCCGATAGAAATGGTAAAGGAGTTTTTGGAGAAACAGTAAGAGAGCAAAATTTTCGAGTCTGAGAAGTTATTATAAGGTCCCATTGACCTAGCTTCTATGTCCCCACTGCAAAACATGAAACTTGGGACAATTTTTCATGCAAAGGCATAGGAAGAAATGCTAAAGTCACATATTCAAGACAATGAGTTGATTGGTGATGCATCAAGCATTTTGGAGAAGATGATGCTGACATATCAAAAGGATACTTCATTATCTTCAACTGATCAACTCAAGGGACTAATAAACTTAGTAAGTATACATTTTGAGTCATTTGAAAAGTCTGCATAAATAAAGGTTAGAAAAGAATATAATGAGAAAAGGTTAGCTAAATTAAAGACCATGATGGTCAATGATAAAATTCTGCTAGACAATAGAATCAAAAGTATAGAGAAGCCTATTAAGGAATCATATGATATATACAAATTTTTCTTATCATGGCCGGAAGTTACCAAGGAGTTAGAAAAAAAAATTAAGGATCTGGAACTCCAATTGTTAAATATCTCTAAGTCATATGATTCGGCAATTGAATCAATAAGTTGTAAAGAGATGCAAGTTGTAAATACCCACAATAACTTAAGCAGTCTAATGAATAAGAGGGAAGAAGATAAAAATAGGTTGTCCTGACTAAGAGGGTTGATAAGTCTTAAAATAGATTCAATGACTAATCTCATAGCAGAAGCCTTGAAAGTAAAAGCAATAATTGATACACCCTCAGATGTGCAGAAGATAGAAAAATTAGTTTTTCTGATAAATGGTCACATTCAAATTTTGGATAGTGCAAAGATTAGATGGGATGGAGAGTCAACTCTGCTAAAGATAGTTTATAATTATATTCTACCTCTCACAACTAACTAATTAAGTTAAAGACTGTATCTGTACATATGCGGAACAACATGACAATTTTGAGATTTTGACACAATTTTGGTACTTGTACATATACCTTTTCCATTGATGTCAAAAGGGGAGAAGAAAACTAGTGAAAAATGGGAAAACATCTAAAGGGGAGTAGAAAAATAGAGTGTACAGAGTACGGGGAGCAACACTATCATTTTACAAAAAGTGTTGCCATCAATGCCAAAGGGGGAGATTGTTGGCAATATAGACAAGAGACACTACTCTGCACATTATTGTATATTGTATGTTGTCATTTATGGCAACAAGATCTGATGGCAACTTGATGGCAACAAAGTTCAAGGTCTGATAGGTTTGGCAACAAGCAAGACAATTTTGGTAACAAAGTTTGATGGCAAGTCAGTTTGGTAAACAAGATAGATATTCAGATAGAATTGATATGGCAACAGATAGATATGATAGGGAGTCAGCTAAGGATGATTGGGAACTCAATTGGAGATAGGTTTGGTTAAGGATTTTGGTCCGGAACACTAACTTAGTTAGAATAACTAAGTGTTGGCAGAATACAGGGTAGATTATAGAAAATGGATTGGCATATCCCTACAATTAAAGATCATATTGTGTGGTTCAGGTATGTTGATTACAGTTGTTTGAAGGTGTTATGATACAGTTTGCAAGTCTTGAAGTTCTCCAGAAGACATACTATGACTTGGCTAAGTCTAGGTGAGAAAACCTAAGTCGGAATCAGTGTAAAGTACCTAAGTAAAAAGGTCTACATTCCTCCACTGTTGCATATTAAGTTTTACGATTCTTAAGGTATGCTAAAGGATCTATAATGAATCATTTCTAAGGATTTTAGAGTTTCATAACGATCGCATTCGTAGCTATTAGCCAATAGATGAAAGAATTAAGTATGTTCTTAAGGACAAAGCCGACACTCATGTGAAATCAATATGTGGTGAAGACAAAATGTTTGAATTGTCATTCTAAGTGGCCCTACTATATGTCCTAACCTATATGAAGATTCCTAAATGTTTGTTTGGGTCCGCATTACAATTTGTGCCTAAGCTCAAGACGATAAGGTACACTATTTTGTGTATATATTTTATATTAGGCTTGTTGACCTAGTTACAAGATAAATCATGTTGCGGCTATATATACTCGATAGATTTTAGTATTGGAGGTGTGTGGCAATACGAATATCGTGTGAATTTGATGTGTATGAGATCAAAGGCAATTTTGTGATAAGAAAGTAGTAAGGGCAGAAGAACAGAGTATATGTAAAGTAGAGCAGAAAACTAGGGCAGATATAATGAAGACTTTTGAATCTGTGTATTGAGCTATTAATGGAACTACACTTCAACATTCTATAGATACATTTGTAGCAGTCATCTCTTGGCAGTGAGCCAATCCATCTTCTATCTTATCTTCTATTTTCTTGGCAGTGAGCCTATTGCAGTGAGCACTTCTTTGGATAGTGAGTCCTTGGGCAGTGAGCCTTCATGTAATTCAGTTTTGATATCATAATATATTGTGAGTTAACACTCACCATGGTTTTTCCCTTTTTGGGGTTTTCTACATAAAAAATCTTGGTGTCTATGTGTTATGACTTTGTGGCTGCTCTTCTCATGTTTATTTTGCTTTCATGTTATTGAATTTGGTAAATGGATTAATAAATATGAGAAAGAAAGGTTTTATAGAATACTGATTCACCCCCCTCTCAGTATTCTTTGTGTTCAACACACCAAACATAGTGAACACATAAGCACTGGTGGATCTCTGATTGTCAATATCACCTACCTAATCTGAATCCACAAATCCAGAAATACAAAGTGAATGCCGAGGTCCTGTAGGATAACCATAATAACATAAGGAATACTCAAAAGTACCCTACAAATATCTAAACACTCTCTTCACTGCATCCCAATGTACCTATCCAGGATTAGCCATAAATCAACTAAGGACTCCCACTGCTTGGGCAATATCTGGTCTTGTACAGACCATCACATACATCAAACTGCCAACCACACTAGCATAAGGAACTCTGCTTATATCCTCCATCTTAGAAGGAGAGTTTGGACAATCTGCAACAAATAACTTTGTCCCCATTGTAACAGGAACAGTCAAAGGTCTGAAATGCACCATGCTCAATCTCTCCAACACAATGTTAACATACTTACTCTGGCCTAACCAAAGTTTTTTGTTTTCTCTATCTCTTCTGATCTCCATCCCTAGATGTATCGAGCTGCCCCTAGATTTTTCATCTCAAACTGTGCTGACAACTGAGACTTCAAATCAAAAATTAAACTTTATCCATTCCCAATGAGTAACATATCATCAACATACAATGCAATAATGAGAATGTAGTCATTGTCAAAATTGTAATAAACACAATGATATGATTTTGATCTCTGAAATCCAATACTCAACACAAAGGCATCAAACTTCTGGTACCACAGCCTAGGAGACTATTTCAAACCATACAAAGACTTTTTCAACTTGCAAACAAAATTTTCTTTACCTTTCACCATGTAGTGCTCTGGCTGTGACATATAGATTTCCTCCTCCAAGTCAACATGAAGGAATGTTGTCTTCACATCCATCTGTTCCACTTCTAGATCATATGATGTTGCAAGAGATAACAGAAACTGAATAGATGCCAGCTTTGCAATGGGAGAGAAAATCTCACCATAGTCAATTCCTCCCACCTGAGAATACCCCTTTGCAACCAATCTAGCCTTATATTTCTCAACACTACCATCTACACCGAATTTCTTTTTGAACACCCATTTGCATCCAACAAGTTTTTGTCCTTTAGGCAAAGACACCAAGTCCCAAGTATTATTCTTTTCCAAAGAATCCATCTCCTCTTCCATGGCCTCCTAGGAACCTGCATCTTTCATACCCATAGCCTCTTTCATAGTTCTAGGCTCATCAATGTTAGAAATCAAATAAAAAATACAACTGGAATCATGCAATGAATAACCAAACCTATCAGGTTGTTGCCTTATCCACGTGGGCCTCCTCAAAGATTGAGGTTGAAGTTCTTCATCTTCTTCTAAACTTTTAGAGCTACTAGAGCTCTCCTCATTATCAAGTCCAATAGATGTTTTTGGTTCAACTTTCTCAGGGGTGGAAGGAAGCTGAACCACATCATCTTTCTTCTCTTCTTTCTCTGGTTGCAAGATAATAGAAGAAGGATTCAGCTCTCTGAAGATCACACTTCTACTATACAAAAATCTCTCAACCACTAGATCCCAAAGCTTGTACCCTTTCACACCGATGCCATAACCGATGAAGATACACTTTATAGCCTTGTTCTCTAACTTAGACCTCTTCTCTTTAGGCACACATGCATATGCCTCAAAACCAAATACTCAAATGTCGATTTTTACTAGACCATACCTCCATAGGTGTCTTATCAATGAGCACTGATGTAGGAGACCTTTTAACTAGGTAACAAGCGGTAGCAACATCTTCAGCCCAGAACTTTTATTCAAGACTACCTCCACTTAGCATACTCCTTGCCCTCTCCATCAACACTCTATTCATCCTCTCTGCAACTCCATTCTGTTAAGGGGTATACGGAGTTGTCTTGTGCCTCTCAATCCCCTGTTCTTTATAGAACTTGTTGAAATCTGTTGAACAAAACTCACCACCATTGTCAGTCCTCAAACGCTTAATCTTTATATCCTTCTGATTCTCTACAAGAGCTTTAAACTCTTTGAATCTATTAAAGATTCAGATTTACTTCTAAGGAAATACACCCATGTCCTACTATAGTCATCAATGAATGAAACAAAGTAAACAGATTTTGAAATCAAAGGAACATTAACAGGACCAAACACATCAGAATGAATCAAGTCCAACACCTCAGAAGATTTGTGAGAACTGGAATAAAATTGAACACAATTTTGTTTTCCATAAATGCAATGTTCGTAGAAATTGAACTCAAGATTACAGTCATTCATACCCTCAATAAGATTTTTATTTTTTAGGGTCCTCAAACCCTTTTCACCAATGTGACCAAGCCTTTGGTGCCATAACATTGTATTCTTAGTTGGAAGTTTCATCTCCATAGAATGAGCACCCTTAGGTACCTAGAAAGCACGACCATCAAAACTAGACGCAACAGTCCTCTTCGCTGCTGGTTCCAATGGTGAGGATGGAGACTCTAAAGCTCTCTTCTTTGAAACAAAGGCACTATTGCACTGAACTGCACATGCATCAAACTAAAACAGAGTGCCAATCTGAACACCCTTAGCCAACACCATAGATCCTCTAGTCATCTTGCATCCTCCATTCGAGAAAACAACCTGTACACCCACATTATTCAACTTACTTACAAAAAGAAGGTTTCGTGTCAAACTAGGGATATGCAGAACACCATTGATTCCCTTCACTCATCCATCAGGGAATCGAATCAAGACTCTTCCATGGCCAACAATATTTAGGTGAGAATCATCACCCAAGTACACCTTTCCACCATCGTATTCTTCATACTTCAAAAACCAACACCGATGCGAGGTCATGTGAAAAGATGCACCAGAGTCAATAAGCCACACATCCTCAGATGCATGCATTGCCAAGGCAGCGACAAATGTTTTTTTTTCATCCTAAGAGGACTTGTCAGAATCTGAATCATAATTCTTCTTCTTTTTCTTTTTCTCCTCCTTGCACTCCTTGTGGAAGTGACTAGGTTTGCCACAGTTCCAACATAGGGCCTTGGAATTTCTGAAAGACTTAGATCTCCCACAGGATTTGGATCTTCGTTTTTCTTCCTTCTTATTCTTTTTCTCTCCCTTCTCTTTAGATCTACCACGAACCGCAAGAGCCTCCTTAGCTGATTCAGAAGACTTTCTCCGCATCTCTTCAAACAACAACAAAGAAGCCACTTCATCCATCTTAAAGGTGGTAGTGGTACTCTCAATGGCCATAACAAGGTGGTCCCATGAATCTGGTAAGGAACACAGTAATGTCATACATCGATCCTCCTCCTCCATCTTCACACCAACAGAAGTCGACTGGGCAACAAGCATATTGAATGTATTCAGGTGCTTAGAGACAGATCCTCCATCTTCCATCCTCAGAGAATACAATTTCTTTTGCAGGAATAACTTGTTCACTAGGGATTTAGCCTGATAAACATCTCCAAGCTTCTTCCAAAGTTCCTTTGTAATCTTCTCTTCATGGATATTCAAGAGGACTGAATCAACCAAACAGAGTCTAATCAAACCCTTAGCTTTTTGATCTTTGAGATCCCAATCTTCTTGAGACATTGCCATTGGTTTTGTACCAGATATGGCATCCCATGAATCCTGATCTACAAGCATGTCCTCCATTTTAAGTTTCCACAACTCAAAATTACTGCCATTAAACTTCTCTACCTCAAACCTCCCAAATGTGCTCACCATATCTTACCTACAACAAAGATTTCAAAATCCTCTGCACAAAATCCCACTCAAACGAAGATCAGCTCAAAAAACCCTCTATCCAACAACTAGAACCAAAGTTGATCAGGCTCTGATACCAACTGAAAGGAAGCAAGGTATGCGGAAATGCTTCCTACACTGATCTACTGAGGAAAGATTTATGCAAATTTTTACTTTTATAGTTACAGATTAAGATGCACATTAAGAGGAAGATAATAAAAACTTCCAAATGCAAACACAAAACTCACAACACAAGATATACGTGGGAAAAACCCTTTTAGGTAAAAATCCCCACACTCCAAAGCCGCACAATATATTATTCAGGAATCAAGATGATTACAATATACTTGCAGAGCAAGCTTTTGTAGGAGTATATCCAACCAAAGATCCAAGAGGTAACTCGACATCTATATGATTCTTACACACAACCTCCATCTCCAACTCCTAATATATAGGAGATACAATATAATAAACCGTTATCAGTAATTACAAAACCATGAGCCAAAACCACCCAAAAGTGGTGCCCAAATTATCTCCAATCAAAGATGCCTTGTGATGTGCCAAAACACACACCTACACATCTAACTCTCACCTTTACATCTCTTTTATGTGTCCAACACGTTTTTACATTTCCCAAAAATAGGAGGTCCAACTTCCGGAGGTCATAACTTTTGATCTGGGTGTCTGATTGACAAACCGTTTGATGCGTCGGAAACCTCATAAAGAGATCTATCACCCTTTAACCAACTTTCTTAGTTATGACAATTTTTAGAACATTTAGGGAAGTTTTGATTCTGATAATTGAGTTCAAAAAAATTTTCAACAATTTCAAAAAATAGAAACTTTAATATCTCGCAATCCAGATATGATCTTGAGTTGAAACTCACCTGAGAGGTTTACTTAGATGTTCTGCACCTTCTGGGAAAATTTTAGGTCAATTCGAGGTCAAATGTAAACTTACTAAAACTAGTAAGTCCTGCCATTTTTAGCCCTTTTAGAAACTTTGAAAGTTCTAGATCATTCTTCAAGATAAAGGGTATTCGAAAAGACCAAAACTGGGAAGAATAGTAACCTTTCGAAGTTGCAAGGTTGAGACACTTTTCTTAACAAAATTGACAATTCACAAACTAGCTAATTCATTGAAAAAAGATTCAGTTTTTCATTTTACGTTTGTTTCCTTATAAACATTTTCCTTGCCTTTGTCAAGATCTTTTCCCTGTAGCTCACACACTTTGTTGTCTCTCTTTGCCTTGTATTCACTTTCCTTTGGTCGGTGAATCCTTGTGGTGGCAAACTTGGTTGTCAGTGAACCTAACGATTCGTGAACCAAAAATTTCACCGATAAAAGACTAGAAGCCATCTTTTTCTTTTATGCCTTAGACAATTTTACTTCTATGGCCTTTTCACTCCTTTCAAGCCCTTCATCTTTTGTTGCTTGGTCACCTTATCAGTGAATTGGTGAAAATAAAAACTCATGAACTTGGTCAACAAAGTCGGCAGTTAGCGAACTAGTGGATTCATCAATAAAGGGCACAAACTTCAACCTTTTCTTTATCCTTCTGCTCTTCCCTTTTCCTTCTTCTTTTGAAAATCATCCACCTCCTTGTCACCTATTGGCAAATCAAAGAAAATACAAATGCCCAAACTTAGTCGGTGAAACTGACGGTCCGCGACTTTGCCAATTTACTAACAAAGGCTTCCTTAGAAGCTTTGCCAAAGAAGACACAACTCTCTTTCAAACTTCCCTTTTCTTCTTCTTTGTTAGTAAATCAGAAAACCAATGAAATTATGAACTTGCGAACCTGGTCAGCAAGTTCATCAGTTCATGATTTTGTTGATTCATCGACAAAAGGTCTAGATGAACGAATTTTTCTAAGAGAAGAAAACACATAGACTTGGGGAGACTTTAACTTAGAAACTTATGAAAGAAAAAACCCCTACAAATTGTCTTAGATCGGATCTAAATAGGGGTTTTTGACTACAAAGGCAAAAGGTGGAACTTTGAATAGATTTTTGGGGCAAAATAATGCATGTTTGGGAGCTAGTTTTTTCAGGTGCTAACACTGGCTCTGGTTGGGGACATGTGGCAAACTTGGCACAATGAGAATCTAGAATATCTTTGGGCAGACCAAAAAGGCAAAAACAAACAAGGGGGAAACAACACAAGACGTATTTATAAGAAAACATATAGTCAAAGGCCCAGGGGTACAAAGGGAAAATTGACTACATCCAAAATTTTAGAACATTGGTGAAGCTACTTGCCCCTGTTGAAGACAAGCCTATTAAAGGATCTGATCTCCCTCAATCCTTTGCTGCACTGATCACCTAACATCAGCAATAAAAACACCTTGCATGCATGCACATGCAAACTACAACTATTCATACCATCATGCTGAAAATGAAAATGCTTATCACCGGCACATGGCAGCCATAAATAATATGGCTCATCATCATGTTGATTCACATAGCAATCCTCACCTTCAAGATCCTTGTTAGCATGATGCATATCTAAATCTGCTAAATATCAACATGAAGAAAAATATTAAGCTACAATGCATCTGGTTCAGGTGTGGTCTGGGCCATGTCAGATGACTGTTCAAATCCTTGTGACCTAGTTGCACTACAAATGCTAATGTATTCCTCCATGATTGAATCAAAGGATTGATTCAAACTCAAATTTGCATTATTAGCATATAGATCAGAAATTTGAGGCACTTCAAGTGAAGACTCAAAATCTTCAAGTTGCCTCTTTGTTTTGTATTCCTTGACACACTTTGTTGTGTAAAAAATGCTGCTAAGAAAATAACTCAAGATTTTCTCCACTTCACTCTGTAGATCAAAAACTTGACCCAAATGAGAACATCTAGCTTCAATTTTATCAAGCCCAACCAATGATCTCAAAAAAGTGTTCTCAACATGATCCACATCAAAAAGAGATAGCTGCCCCAAACAAATCCCTAAAAAAGCATTTGTGACAGAATCTTCATAGATGGGAATTGTTACCTCAAGGTCCCTGGTAATTGTAGTAGTGCCTTCATGAAGTCCAACTGAACCATAATCTATATGATAATGAAGATGACCTTTGCATGGTTGAGATAGGGTCTCACATACATATTCATGTTCCTCATCCTCAAAAGTCACGCAGGCAAGGTCCTTAGCTTGAATCTCATAGGTTGTACCATTATTTATCTTTGTAGCTCTATCATCCAATGCAACTAGATCTACATCATCCTTATGCAAAAAAGTGTCAAAGGCCTCAATGTCATTATTAGGGATAAAAAAGGGCAAGACACTAAACAAGAGACCATCATCTTATTCACTCTCAATATCATTTACATGCATACACCTAGCATAATTAGTCGTAAGAACTGACTGAGTGAGGCCATCAAACCCATTAAACTCCAAGTAACTTTCAAAAAGATGATTATCCATGCACCAATGATAATCATGAATTATGCTACCTGGTGGACTTGCATGCTCTTCATAAAGGACATTGTGCCTTTGCTCATATCTTCCTCATTATTTGCATCATCGATGCATATATGCTCTATACAATCAACTACATGAGTTGAGTCATTCAATTTTTCATTTGCATACATACCTTCTTGGTGGTCCACAATACTACAAGCAACAGGGTCATAATTCTCTTCACTAAATTGGGAATCATTATCAATTTTCTCATCTTGATCATCCACTAATGACTGATCCAATTGAATGTAGGTGCAATCACTACTATCTTCATCTAAATCATAGTCATACACTACACCAGCACCTTCTTCTACCCTCCTGCACACACAATCATCACTTGACCTTGTGACTGGATCACATGTTACTTCCATGTCCTTGTTACCTACAACACCCTGTTCATTACCAGTCACCTCTACATTTGAGGATAAAGGTTTTTCAATCATATTCCTCTTAATTCTCTCAACACAATCAATGAACAAGTACGTATGTTGCATGCTCATTAGATTGAAATCCTTCCGTATAGAACTTGAGCATAAGGTAGCATCATAAGCTCTTAGATACATGTCAATACAAATAGGAAGATCAGGTTTGAAACCCTCTAGGATATGGAATAGGGCAACCACAAATTTGTGGCTGAGCTCCATGCTAGACTCTCCCTCATGGCATCTAATATTTTTAAGTTTTTTGGACAAGAACAACAGGGTTCAAACCACTTGCAAACTCTTCAAATGCAACCACCAAGTCATTCCAAGAGGCAAAGTGATGGTTAGGGAAACCAACAAGCCATTTTCGTGCCACTCCACACAGAGATCTAACAAAAAATCTCATCCACATTTCTTCATTTTCAAATCAAAATTTATCCATGAAGTTTGAAAATGCCTCAATATGTGCCTTCCAAACCTCACACCCATCAAATAATGGCATCTGATAATATATTTTATTGGGCATGGACTACTTTTCATAATTGACCCATGAGAGATCCAGTTGTTTGTATGTATTGTCATTGGTAATGGGATGAGGCCAAAAAATGAGCTAATGGAAACAATAAGAAGGGCATTGGAAAGAGGATTTGACTGACGTAACCTGATTTGATTTTCTAAATCTTTTTCCTGTTGCAACAGAGACTCTAGCAACTACTTTTCTTTTTCAATTTCATACTGCAACCTTGTTGACTCGTTTTGATTATGCAAGGGTGCATATAGGTTTGGGTTATATGAATAGCAGGGACCTACGTCCTCATCATACTCATGGACACTCTCTCTATCATAATATCTAGGGCTCTCATCATATGATATATTTGAAAAAATCTCTCTAGGGTAAATTGGTCCATTCCATTCAGCCATAGCTAATTACAAACCACTTGTGGAGGGAAAAAGGAGAGAAAATAATATGTTTCTTTACTGAGAAAGAAACCATGGTTCAAAGTTGGAAGAAAGAACATGTACCTTAACTAGTTATATTCTCTTTGAATCATACACACATCAACAACACTTTGTTTTCTTTTGACAGCAGAGTCACCACCTCACTGAATGAGGAAATCCCTTGAAGCGTGACTAATCTTCAAGACTACAAAATAAGTCTGGGTTCTCGAACTAGCAGTCTTCAAATTCTTTTAATTTGAACCAAAGTATTACTTCCCCAGCAAAGACGCCAAAATGTTGGTTCCCAAAATAACCACAAATTTCAAAAATCACCTAGGCCAGGGGTGTCATCAAGGTGATTGAAAGAGGTTTATCAACAAGTTAAGGGTGATTGTGGCCAACTGACAGGAGTGGGTGGGCTCCTCTACACTTCAAGCTCAACTTAAACTCTAGAGGGATATTTCAAGGGGTATACCTTAATAGGTATTGAGTTCAAACTAGATAAACAACTAAAAATAAATGAATAACCAAACCCAAATCACTGTCTTGATCCCAAAATTGTCATTGAACCGAGAACAACTGGCTGTCACAAAACCCCTATATAGTTGATACAAACTATGCAAATGTACCTGCATAGGAAAGTTAGTTTTTTCCCTAAACCACTGGTACATGTTTGTTTGATTTAAATAGTGTGCAATTGGTCTATTGGAGACAAGACCGATGTCTATCCAATTGGGTTACAGAGTCATAATGGTAGAAAAGAAAACAAATGGAACGAAAACAAAGAAAACTTGATCTAAGCATACACTATATCAGATTGGGGGTTTTGTGCATCAAACATACTTAGTAATCTAGAAAATAACTACATGCATTCAAATGTAAAGAACAAATGACAATTACAAGGCTTGTAATATATTTAAAATGCTGTTACATTTTCAAATGTCCAATACAAACTTATCAGCAAATGTGATAAGAGGAAAACCATAAATACATACAAACTATCGTGGAAACATTCTCTACACAATCCCTACAACAAACTATCTTTCATTTGTTTCAACACCCCACTACTTCTCTACAACTGGACATGGCATAATTTGGAGCCCTAGAAGCATTCTGGACTTGCACAAGCTCCAGCCACCAACAAAGAACCAACCAACCCATTCAAATGTCACTCCAACATTCATATATAACACTCTGCTCTTTTATGCAACCCTAGGTGCTAAAAACCTAGTCAACAAGAAACCCACGCTGCATTAAATCTAGCCCATGGCCTTGTCAAAAAAATTGTCAGATTTGGAAGAAATGCCCATATCTTGACAAGTTTGAAAGTTTGCACGTGCCCATACTCTGGCGTCCTTTTAGAATGAAATTACCAGAAAAAAAGACTTGGCCACTGAGACACTTTATCCATTCATTTATTTTGGTCCTTTTGCATTGAATATCTCTACTATTACAACCACCTGCAATTGACCATGGCCTGCAACACATTAATTTCTAAGTACAAATCTATAGGTTTCATCCTGCAATCATGTTGCAAATTCAAGAAATCACCTCCCAAAGCTTTTACAACACTTTAAAAGTGTTATATTTTCACTTATAATCCCTTTTTTAAATCTGACTGTATCTGAAGAATTTAAAAATTCTACCTGATTGATCTTCCTCCTCATCTCTATCAGGCCATTGGAAATCATATTCTACCTCTCTGTGCCGCTCATCTTCTTATTTCTCTCTGTCGACAAACTGGTAGGCAAAAGGTTTAGTCAGTGAACTGTCAAGTTTGTGAACTCACCATTTCTCCAGCAAGGGCTCTTTGTGGCCTTTCTCTTCTTTTATTCACTTTATCGGCAAAAGTGGCTTGGTGTGAACAAACCCTCTATTTCCTCTTTCTGCTTCTTTGCCACCCTATTCATCTTTCTTTTCCCTTTATCAAAAAAATATCAACTTGGCAAACCATCCACTTTGTTGTTTCATTCATGTTTCTTCTTTATGCCTTTATCTCCCTTTTTCAGCAAGTCAGGGAAAACGCAAACCATTGAACATTGTCGGCGAAATTGGCAGTTCATGAACTAGCCGATTCATCGACAAAAGACTTAGTTTTTCTATTTTACCTTTGTTTCCTTAGAAACATTTTCCTTACCTTTGTCAAGAACTTTTCCCCATGGCTCACACTCTTCATTGTCTCTCTTTTCCTTGTATTCACTTTCCTTCAGTCGGTGAATCCCTGTGGTGGTAGACTTGGCTATCAGCGAACTTAACAGTTCGTGAACCAAGCCTTTTGCCGATAAAAGACTACAAGCCATCTTTTTATTTTATGTCTTAGACAATTTTACTTCCGCGGCCTTTTCACTCCTTCCAAGCCCTTCGTCTTTCGTCGCTTGGTCGCCTTATCGATGAATCAACAAAAATAGAAACTCATGAACTTGGTCAGAAAAGTTGATAGTTAGCGAACTAGTCAATTCACCAACAAAGGCCATGAACTTCAACCTTTTCTTTATCCTTTTGTTTGACCCTTTGCCTTTCTTCTTTTAAAAATTGTGCACCTCCTTGTCGCCTTATCAACAAATTGGAGAAAATACAAACACTCAAACTTAGTCGGTAAAACTGGTGGTCTATGACTTTGTTGATTCACTAGCAAAGGCTTCCTTAGAATCTTTTCTAAACAAGACACAACTCTCTTTCAAAATTCCCTTTTCTACTTCTTTGTCGGTAAATCAGAAAACCAATGAAATCACGAACTTGCGAACCTAGTTGGCAAGTTCGTCAGTTCATGATTTTGCCGATTCGCTGACAAAAGGTCTAGATGAACCAATTTTTCTAAGGGAAGGAAACATATAGACTTGGGGAGACTTCAACTTAGAAACTTATGAAAGAAAAAACCCCTACAAATTGTCTTAGATCGGATCTAAATAGGGGGTTTTGACTACAAAGACTTTGAATGGATATTTGGGGCAAAATAATGCATGTTTGGGAGTTGGTTTTCTAAATCAAACATTGAATATTTTAAATCGGCCCTAAATTCTTTTTCACCACCATTGATTTATTTATAATCTAGTGGTTTGGGTTTTATTCTATGGGCCAAAATGTACCCACGGAGCTCCAATGCCCATGGGGGCCGAAATTGCATTTGGGTCATTGATCTCAACAGAGTTCAAGGACCCAAATGCAATTTTGGGCCCCATGGGCATTGAAGCTCCGCGGGTACATTTTGGTCTATGGAATTTAACCCTAGTTGTTAGATTATAAATTGAGATTAACAACCCAAATACAATTTTGGGCTTGATGGGCATTGGATTTTGAACTTTGTGGGTACATTTTAACCCATGGAATACACCCCTAGCCATTAGTTTATAAATAAAATCAATGGTGGTGATTAAAAATTGGTGATATGGCCCTAAAGTAACCAATAATTATATAATATTATTGGCGAATTAATTTCATTTTCTACTATAACTTATAAAATTTAGGCGAATATGATCTAATTAGGTATCAAATATTGTGGCAAATTTTTGAGTTTAAATGTTTAATAAAGTAAATGTTTTGGTGATTTAACCAAGACTAAAATAAAAAAAATTTAAATGTGGCAATTCAGGTTGCCTTACAGCTTGTACTATTAGCCAGATTTTGAATCCCCAATTTCAACTATTAGCCAATTGGTGAATATTCGCCACTAAAAAATCACTAGTAGGAGATTTGTTAACATACCTAGAGAATATGGAAAAGATATTTGGAAGGGAAGATTTGAGATTAGAAGCCCTTCAAGATACAATAGTATGTAGTGTGACAAGATGGTGATATATCCACAAACCTAACATCCCAACTTGGAAATCATTTTTAGTTCTTATAAAAACTAGGTATTTACCAAAAGGAGATTGAAAACTCAGTCCAAAATATTATGGTAAGATGGAACTTGATTTACACCTTCAAAATTACAACATGGAATAGATCAGTAGGAAAGAATATGATGAAAGACTACACACAACTTTTCTATTGGACATTATTTCCCATTGCAAAAACCTGGTACATTAACCAAGAAAAGGGAGGAGAAACTAGAAGTTGGATGATGGTACAAAATGACTTTTGCAAAACATTTGCTTCCTATAGCAATAACAAGATGATCCATAATGCACTCCAAAAGATGAAGCAAATAATTTTATCTCCGATGGAAATAGTTGTTCACAAGGAACATTAGGCTATACCACCAAAGGAAAAGGCATCTAGAACTTGATAGAATGGATGGATAAGGTTGAAAACCCACCACAAAAGTTATACAACACTTCTAGAAAGATTATGGAAAGTGAAGGAAAAATCCTCAAAATGTAAAAATATAAGTGGAGGAAGGAGAGAGGGAGATAGCCACAGATAATGCGTCAAAAAATAAATACTTCAATGAACCATTAAAAACCAGAGAAGAAAATATAGCCTTAGAAGAAAACCTTAAGTTATCCAAAATTAGAGATTACTAGGATGAAAGACAAGTGATGCAAGTGGCAGAAGTATTAAAACAATATGGAGACCTATTTACCTAGAATTTTACTGACCTAAAAGGTATAAAATAAGAGGTAGGGACAATGAAAATACAATTGAGGGAAGGGAGCAAACCACAAATAAAGAAGCCATATCGACTGAACCCTAATGTCAAAACAAGAGTGAAAGTAGAACTAGATAAAACGTTAGCAGGAGGCATCATCAAACCAACCAAAGATGTAGAATGGATAAGCCCTATGGTGGTACAATAGAAGAAAAATGGTGAGATAAGAGTATAAGTTGATTTTAGAGAACTAAACAAAACTGCATCCATGACCCCTTCCCACTTTTTTTACAGAAGAAATATTAGAATTAGTACCAAGAAGGGAGATCTACTCATTTATAGATGGATTATCAAGATATCACCAAGTAAAAATCTAGCGAGAACAACTAAAGACTGCATTTATGACTGAATGGGGATTATTTATGTATATTATAATGTCATTTGGTTTAAAGAACACCCCTATAGTATTCAACAAAATCATCATAAATACATTTAAGTACTTTATTCATAACTTTTTAGAAGTATACCTAGATAATTGAACAATGTATGGACTAATCAAAGATCATGTTCAAATACTATGGATAATGCTAGAATGATGTAGAAGCTTAAAAAATTCATTAAATTTGAAGAAATGTATATTTGTGGTACCTTTTGGAACACTCATAGGTCACAAAATATGCAAGGAAGGTTTGATGGTTGACCCACTAAAGATAGTTATAATCTTAAATCTACCAGCTCCAAAGATAGTAACATAAGTAAAAATATGTTTGGGATATATAGATACCATGGAAAATTCATCAAGGGTTATGTGGCAATAGCTAGAGCAGTAGAAGAACTCTTGAAGAAAAAGATAAGCAAAACTTTATAATGGATAGAGTAGTGTCAAGAAGCCTTTGGTACATTGAAAAATACGATTGCGGAAGCACCAATTCCAATTTTTCCATATTAGAATATCCTTCTCCATGTACATGTGGATGCATCAAGCACCACAATTGGAGTAGTACTAGTGCAACCACGAGGGAACAAAGATCATCAAATTGCCTATGTTAGCCACAGATTATCACAAGTAGAAATAAATTATACTACCATCAAGAGAGGCATTACTATGGTGTAAGAATTATAAAAGTTCAAACACTATCTCTTAGCCACCCCAATTTATATTATTTAAAGACCATGAGCCACTTAGGTATTTGATGAATATACTGGTAATACAAGGAAGAATCTACAGATGGCTACTGTATTCCAAGAATTTGATTTCAAAATGATGGTGAAACCAAGAAAATCAAATCAAGGAAAATACTAGCTATCTAAAATAGACATAGGAGAAGAGACAAGACAAATGGAGGAAGAATTACTTGGTGCAAACTTGTTTAGAATTAATGCAGTACTAGGAGAACTTACAGAAGTAACATAATTTCTATCCACAAGACAATTTCTAGAATATTATTCCAAAAATTATAGACATATGCTTTTGAGAAAGTCACTACTATAAACCTTAATTGAAGGAGAATTGCACATCCTAGGTAGAGATGAAATTTTAAGAAGAGTTGTTTTAGAACATGAAAGAATTAATATTCTAAGAGAAGCACATGAAGGAATATAAAGAGGACATAATTCAAAGGAAGGTACTACAAGAAAGTTGTTACTAGCAAGATTATGCTAGCCTATACTATTCAAAGATATAAATAAATATGCAAGACAATGTGACATATGTTAGAGAGTAGGGAAAACTATCGTAAGAGATAAAATACCCCTGTGACTAGTACTAACACAAATCCCACTTGAGAAGTAGGCAATTGATTTTATTGGACCCATTAACCTCTCAACAAAGAAATCAAAATTAAGATTCATCATAACAAGGGTTGAGTATCTTACAAAATGGGTGGAAGCTGAAGCAACTAAAGATTGTATTGCTCACATTGTTGTAAAGTTTATTTACTAGAATATTATCACAAGGTTTGGTTGTCCATTAAGCATAGCAAGTGACCAAGGAAACCATTTTGTCAATAGAACAATTGTGGAACTACTAGACACCTTTATGATAGCACATAACAGGAGCATTCCCTACCATCCTCAAGCAAATGGAGCAAGTGACACACTAAACAAGATCACAGACACCACACTTATAAAAATGTGAAATAACAACACTAGAAACTAGGATATCAAGATACCAACAATATTATGGGCTTACAAAACAACTTATAAAAGACTAACAAAATTTTGCCCATTCGAATTGATATATGGAATCGATTTGGAACTACCTATTCAATATATTGTAGCAAATTTGAGACTAGCTAATAAATTGTAGATAAATGAGGAAGAATCCTTATAGGAAGGATTAGAGGAACTGAGAAAACTAGATTAAAAAAGGTTGCTAGCAACATATCATTAGAACCTAGAGAAAAAGTGCTAGAAAGCATGGCATAATAGAAGTTTGTGGCAGAAAAATTTCCAAATAGGAGATACAATTTTCCTATATGATAGAAAATTCAAGAAGCAAGGGAAATTAAAAATGTGATGGTTAGGACCATATAGAATTAAGGAAATAACCAAATCTGAAGTTGTCAAATTACAAACACTACAAAATGAACCACTAAAAGGGTATGTAAATGGTGTAAGACTTAAACATTATTACGAGGAAACATAAGAGAATAAAAACCTCTGGAAAAAGAAATACAAAAATGTAACATAACATAACACTAACAAAAAGTAACACTACGTGAGGAACACTCCAACAAAGTGGTGTGGACA
This sequence comes from Cunninghamia lanceolata, assembly GCA_027924645.1. NCBI lineage: Eukaryota > Viridiplantae > Streptophyta > Pinopsida > Cupressales > Cupressaceae > Cunninghamia > Cunninghamia lanceolata. The sequence continues at coordinate 398,711 of BSBN01000936.1, read as the reverse complement.
ATATAGGTAGGTAGAAGCATTAAATGTATAACCCTCATTCAAAATCTATAAAAGTCGATACCCTCCAAGCAAAAATCACTTGTAAAAATTATCAAGAGCTCATGTGCGGAAAGAAAGAGAGAAGAATATGAAAGAAAGAAGTGATTTTAGCAAAGGGAAAGAAAGTAGAAGTAGATAGGAAATATAGCAACACCCGTTCTGGTTGAAGCCGCCAAGAACCCATGTCCAAAATACAAGAAATATCCTTACAAGGATATCATGACAAGCACAACTAGAGCATTCTCAAATGTTCTTACTAACATCATATATGTAGAAGATGTGTGGAAATATATACATGCCAGTTTGAAAAAGAATGATCACACCACCTTTGAACCCCTTAAAAGGACATTATTAAAGCCTGGATCCGATGAATACCTCCTACAAAATTAGTAGAAATGCCAATTTTAATTTGGACACATGGAAAGATTTCCTAGCTTCTCAACCCAACATGAGTGGATCTACATAGTTCTAAGCCACATTCACAATGAGTACATATATCTAGATGAACCCCACTAGATTACAAAAGAGGTAATCCATGCGGTCACGAGTTTGTGCAATAAAGGGGATTTACCTTCAAAGAAGAAAAAAGCAACTAGAAAGTAACCCAACTCACGAGAGCAACACTAGATGGAAGAAATCTATCCATTGAGAAAATTCTAAACCCTATGGTAAGATATACCGCCTAGGGCATAGCCCACGAAATATACTATACAAACCTAGAAGGGTCCATGATAGGAACAATTGTTTTAATTGCATACAAGATGGTGGTCCAAGGAAAAGAGGTGGATTTATGTGATGTCCTCCAAGAATAATTAATTGAGAATCTTACTAGGACAAAGGGATCCAACTGCTACCCATTCTAGTATGGATCTCTCATTATTTGTTTACTATTATATTTCTCAAACGCACTTACAGGATCTGCAAGGAAGCTATGGCAACAAGATTCCACCATTGTGGCTCAAATAAATGAACATGTCAAACACTTTCAAGGAGCTACCTTGTATACTAAGGTATATTGGGGTTTCTTCAAAGTATTTAAAGAGAAGATGCAGGCAAGAGAGAGAATTTCCAATGACATAGTAGAAAGTATGCACAAGATCTCACCTTCGTCGTAGATAAAGATCATATTTTCATGGAGGTAGTTGAGCCGAGGACATTGCATATCACACAACTACCATATGAAGTAAGTGATGAATGGATTCATGCAAATGCTAGGGCATTATTGGCCCTTCCTAAAGACAAAAATATGACAAGATTTGACACATATTAAGAGTTCATGGATAGAAAAACAAAACAAAGGGCCTATGAACACTTGGAAAATAACAAAGAAAATTTTCACAAGAAATGAGGAATATCAAAGGATCCCAACCCACAAAAAATTACAGAAATCTCAAGGAGATATAACTCTCACTAGAAGTAGGTCCATCACAAGTGCAGCACTTAGAATGCCCAAAATTAGTCTCTAGGATTTGAAATAAGAGATTCACAAACAAACCAACCTTTGGGGAAAGAAGAATTAGAAAATACATCACCAAAGATAATTGCAAGAAGATTGAGTATTTCATCATTGCAAACACAATAGAAATAGAAAAATCACTAAAGGGAGAAGCCATAGAAGCCCTAATATAGATGAACAGTGAGAAGAAGAAAGGAGAATCATCATGAGCCAAGAATAAATAGCAAGCAAAAATAAAATATACCACAACAACAATAAAAAACACTATAGAAATGGAGGTAGAAGAGTAAGAGGAAGAGGTAGCTTCAGAACAACCACCTCCAAAGAAACCCAAGGCATTAGGGCAAAGAATACCCACTACAACACAAGAACATGAAGGAATAAAGAAAGCAAAGCAGGAAATAGGGAAACAAGAAAAAGGCAAACAAAAAGAAACAATGTAGGAAAAATAATTACTAGATGCAAAAGTACTATTTAAGAGATTATTCATTCTATACATCCTCCTCACCACTACACAAATGTATCCCTTAGTAAATGCACAGAACAAAACCATAATTCTAAAACCAATGATAGACTTTATCCTATCTTCACCAAGAACACTTGCAGAGATAATCAAAGATTTTTGAGAGGAACTAGTGATAATCCTAAAGTAGAAATGAGTAGTAAGGACTAAAGAAGAAATATTAGAACACGCCCTAGATGCGGTTGCGACATATTTGTCACTAGAGAACAAGACAAAATTGAAACAATTACAACAAGAAACATTAAGGTCAAAACACATGGTAGATACACTCCTATCTAAGGAGAAGGAAGAAATACAAAATGTACAATAGGAAATTGTGGAGGCCACACAAAAAGCCTACACCACTTTGCTACAGAAAGAGGAATAAGAACAAATGTAGAAGGAGACTAACAAAAACCTAAAGAAAGAAAAAGAGGAGAAATTGTAAAAAGAAAGGTTACAGAAAGAAGATGGAAGAAACAAAAAGAAAGAGAAAGACCAAAAAAGAGAAATAAGATAACCTACAGAAGGAAAGAGAAGCACAACAACAAAAATAAATTTAAGAACAAGAAAAACAAGCACAAAAATAAAAGACAATACAAGAGGAGGAACAAATTGAACAAGAATGACCACAACAGTTGCTACCACCACCTATTCCACCCTCTCCATCCTGACGCATAATGAATCAAATCAAACAGTTCCTAGTAGAGTAGAAACAATTACAGCCACTTCCATCTCCTCCAATCCTGCAACTATCGATACATTTTTTTGGTGCAAATCTCACCTCTAGAAAGATTCTAGCTAGGGAATATACTATAATCTACTACAAGAGAGGAATTACTAAAATAATAGGTTGATATATTGGACATAGTAGAGGATGTTCTAAGTACACTACAAGAAGCATCTCCACAAATATCTAGAAACACTTCAGCTACTCTAGGCCAACAACTCAAGCAGTTTACAGAGGACATAGTACAAAGGGTGCAAAACCAAGAATATGTGGTAAGGGAAATATTGAATGAATAAATAAAGAAGAAGCAACTAGAAGAAATGGGAAAGAAGAGTGCCATCACATACACAAAGTTAGAAGTGGAACTGAGAAAAATGCAAACCACATAGTCGAATGCAAACTCCTTGTACCAGTTTTGTTTGGGATGGATGACAATAACAAAAGCATTAAAAGTACAGCTTGAGTAGATTGAGAATCAAATTATGCAACAGACATCAACATATGATGTCCAATAAGATCAAGATGGGAGAAAAAGAGAATTCATTGAGACCCTCCATAATCAGTACTAGTAGGTCCAGGATCAAAGAGAAGCACTTAGAGCTTAAATAAAACAACTTATAGAAGTAGTTAGCCTTTACCTTGCTCATCTAACAACCCTACTAGAAGAAGAAAATAAGATCACAACAAAAATACATATACCATAGGCAATAGAAGGAGAACAAACTTTACTCAATATCAATAGACAAATAATCATCCTACAACAAGGAATCATCCAATGAGAAAATATTTATATTCAACTTTAAGGGATATACAAGAATATTCTTCCTTAAGGCAAGAAGTAATCTGATGGTTTTGGAGTTTCTATAAGGCTACCTATAAATTTTGTATCAGATGAAAATTTTGTATTAGTTCCCTCGGGACATAGAAGTCAGTTTTTGTAGTGGAATCTTTGATTTTGACTTGGCTGACTCATTCTCTTGAGTCCTCATTGTATATAGATTAGTTGAAAGGCTACAACCAGAGGTTTTCTTTGCCGATTCTTTCCTACTAGTATGCCTCTTTGAATCAGGAATTTTGTATTTTTCTTTTTTAAAAATTAGTATAATTTTAGTGGCTATGCCACTTTTTCAAAAAAAAAAAGAATATTCTTCCCTGAAGTACAACAATCTTCAACAATTTTGTTAACTCCAACGGGATAGAGCTAGATTGTCTTGAGGACAAGACATCATTTCAAAGGGGGGATGATGTTAGCAGGATAGAGCCAACAATAGAGCAATAATCACCCACTACAAAAGGAATGCGCCAAAAAATCAGCCAAAAGACACATACAACACAAGAAGATACACCCTTTGCTTATAATTGGGTATAAGATGCCACAAGGACAAAATGATAGAGATAGAGTGAGATAGAAGCAAAAGAAAAGATAGAAGGAAGATATGCCCTATATAGTATGAAATAGATGAAAATGTAATATGCATGGGACCTATGTAATAGATAAGAGATAGATGAATACATGAGTATGATTGTAAGAGAGAATAGTGAATGAATATATCCTCTTAATGTAATTTCCTATTATTGGGACTCTTATGATGTGTTATGGTGTATGTCATATTTGTTAGTTGTTTCATTTTATTATCTGCACATGTTATTTTATGTTGCAACCTTCTGTATCTTGCCGCATTCACTCAAAATCATCTTTTATCCCTAACATTGGGGTATAAATACAACATTTCAAGGACCTAGGCATAAAATTTTTGATCTGCACTCATCCTTGCCAACAATTTTTGTTGTTGAAGTTGATGTGACAGAGTTACAATGGTGTGGTTGTGATCCTTATATAACCAAGAGGGCCATTTTCTCCTATTATATTTAATTTGTTGGCTGTGAAAAGATGAAATGTGTTCAACCTGTTGGATTTAAGGCATACAACTGAGAGGGGGGGGGTGAATCAGTTGTATAAAACTTCTTGTTCTTTCAAACACTTGATTCTTCGTTGTTAGTTAACAGCATATCAATTAATCATCCATGAAAGCATAATACATAAACACAAGAGCAGATAAACATCAACACATTGAACACCAAGATTTTGACGTGGAAAACCCGGTTAAGGGAAAAACCACGGGGTGATTAACCCAAGGATTATTCTCTGTTAGAAGAATAAGAAAAAGAATGGCACTTGCCAATTAGGGCTCACTGCCCGAGCACACTGCTCACAAAGAGGCCCACTGCCTACAAGGAGACACACTGTCTACAAAGTGATAAGAATCACAATCTTGAACTGGAGAATGACATCTCTACCATGTCCGGATCAGTTCCATTTAAGCCCAAAAACCTCTGCTCTGTCTTTCGCACTTCTCTTCGCTATGCCACACTCATCCACACAATCCACACTTCAAAATGAACTCACAAACCGTTATTTATACAAGACATCGACTTAGGAACAAACATCTAAGTCGGCAAACAACCATAAGAGTATCCGCAAGATGAATAACACATCCGGTCGGCCACCACAAGAACATTCGCAGGATGAACAACTCATCCGGTCGGCTAGTCGGAACAAGAACTTCATCCGGAAGAATATCTTCAATTCCGGGCTCTACCATCAATGCGGACCAACAACACAACCTCAACATGATCCAAGAACCTTCACAAACCTGCCTGAATGATCAGGTACATCCGCACTTTCTTTACTTACTGGAATCTCTTCTCTTCCTCATTCGAAACTTCAAGAACACAGTCTGTCGCCACTGTCACAACGCAAAAGGTACTTCCGGACCTCAAAATCATACACAACTCGAGATGACACATCACAAGGACATTCCAAACACTCTTTCCAATCCGCAGATTAGGATTATACAATTCTGGACCTCACCAGACCTTTATGTGATCCTCTGTCACCTCTGAGCACTTGTCGGAACCGGTTCCACACAAACAGCCATAACTTCTTCAGGTCTTCATGCGGACCTCTGAAAACTTAACTGAAACATCTCAAGACTCATATCTGCAAACCCTTTAATCCGCATCCTCCGGTTCTCAACCTATACAATACATTTGCCTTCTTCTCATCACTGTTCTTCACTGTTCCTGACTGAGGCTAATTTTCTCAATATCCTCAGCACACAGCTCATCCAATCCTTCTTGTCAGTGCAATATGAGTATGTTGACATCAATGACAACACTGGTTCACCTCATACTTGCGACACAACCTTCATTCTTCTAATTCGATTAACTCATTTAGAAGCATGAGTTCCCTAGCACAAAACTCTCCCATTTGGAGCCTTTTCTCATTCACAAGTTAAATTTCCCTAAGGATATTTGCTTGCTCATATGCTTGGTCCTTAGTGGGTGCTTCTTGGTTTGGTTGATTAGCCTTAAATTCTCCCAAGACAACTACAATCCAATCCTCTTGAATTCCAGGACACATCAACATAAGAGGCCTAGTGAGGAATTACAAAGGGGATTTGTGGATGTGTTAGCCTTAGAAATTTGAATTTGTTTGTTTAATGAACTCAATTGATGTTTGACATTGAGTTTGATTTTTTAGTTGGATTTGATTTTGTGCATTGAACTTGGTTTTTATGTGCACCGTGTTGTGATCGAAGGATTTTTTTCCCTCTATTTTTGCTATTTTTTTGTTTTTTCATTTTGATGAGATTTCTAAAATCAATTAAATCTATATGGATGTAGAAATTAAACTACACAATTTTTTGTATGTTTCCCAAGTTTAAATGTGATCAAATTAACATTTGCAAAAGGTAATTTTTTTCTATATATATGCAATTTTTATGGCTTTTCCTAGAAATGTAATGTAACTAATTGTTTTTGTATTTGTACATATTCTTGGAAATATCTAATCTATGACAAATAAATATAATATAGCTGATTTGAAATTGAAATTGTTGAAATCAAGAAACTTCTAAATAACCAAGAAATGCAAGCAAATGTTACTTCCTTAGGCAAGAGAGATTTCTAATTACTAAGTAAATCAAATATTTTTCCAAAAGAAATCAAACTAACTAATGGAGCATGTAATAACACAAGATTTCAAGAAGCTTTTGGAAGATGCATGTGTGGCGAGTGTCCTCAGGAGGTCTAATAACCATCTCCTTCCTCTGCAATAGTGGGGTCCTCTTCCTTGACGATAGGGGAAAGATAGGGATGCTCTGGATCTAAGTAAATTGGAAATTACTCATAAGGCAAGGGAATCTTTTAAGCTTTAAAAAAGAACATGAAAAGGAACACAAAGTCATGTATGAGCATAAGAATGCTATTGGGGGTTGCTATGCAATGGAAGCCTAAATTCTAAAAAGCGATTCAATCCTATCAAAGAGGTAGATAATGAGATATTCTTGTAAGAAAATAGATACAATACAACAATAGACAACCTCTCGGATGCCAAAGGCAAGGGCATTATTTATAGCCTGGAAGCTTTAAAAATTTAGGGAGATGATTGGGAGAAAACTGGAGAACTAGTGGATAGATGACTAAAGAATTGATTAAGAGTTAAGAGGAGAGGATAAATAGTCAAGGGGAGTAAAGGCTCAGTAAGGACTAGAAAGAACTCATGATGGCAAAATCACTAGAACATAAGTAATTGTGCACCTCCAAAAGATGACAAAGTCACTCCTTTTGAGGTCCAGGTCACCCCTTTTGCCAAGGTAGGTCACTCGAGTGACCCTACAACTTAAGTTAGGTCACCTGGGCAACCCTAGGGTCTTTAAGGCAATTGTATAGCTAAAGGTCTGGAAAAGGATTTCAAAGATGCACAAGAACTCAGAACGTAGTTCAAGGATTGAGAAAGATGGATAAGGAGCTAAGGAGAACAAGGAAACTATCATCAAGTCTGAAACTATTGAGAAGAAGTGTATTTCATGCCTTTGTGGGTCATGATATAGATCTATCAGATCATCACTAGACATTCCATGTCATCTTATACAATTTTTTCACTTGCAGTACCATCATATCTCATGACATAACATTGAGAAGTGCATGTGCCTTAAACACCACGTATAAGATCTCATAGATAATGACATTATACATGTTGAGGGTGTAAATAATAAAGGTAACAAGTCGTTGACTCCTAATGCCAACTTGTAAATAACATAACTATGTCAATTTACTTTTGCCATATATTAAGGGATTCATACTTGAATGTGATGTTCAGAGGTTTGTGCATGTAGGAGTCTTGCTCACCATTGTAGTCCATTTCTTTATACATATACATCTTCAATGAGCTTGTGTTAGATAGATATCTAAAGGGTTGTGATGATGAGATTGCTAAGTGTATAAGTGATTTAAGGTGATTTGTCTTTGGTGATTAGAATTGCTTATATTTTGAGTGTGCTTACATGTTTTTTTGTATTTGTTGTTAATGAGGCCTAGTAGGCTTGTTCCTGGCTGCCATTAAGGCATGGTAGTCAAAGCATTGTTCCAATTGATGCCCTATCTTAAGACCTCAAGGGACTACCCTACTAGGTTATGCAGAGCTTGAAGAAGAAGGGGATTTTCCATAATCCTATACATTGGTCCAAACCGTCACCCCCTCCTTGTTGATCTATCACTCTCTATTTGAGATACATTTTTCCCCTTGTCTCGCTTTGGGTTGTGGTGCTAGAGGAGAGGGCCTGTGTTTTTTAGCACCAACATGTATCATATCAATTTATATATGGACTGATACAATTGATATATCAAATGAATTATTAATTTACTAAATTGTTAATTTAAGATATAAGTGTCAAATAAATTATTAATAAATAGGGTTTAACTTTGAGGGTTGACCTTGTTTAGGGCTTCCTATTGATGATCCAAGGTTTAGAGTTTAGTGAATTATTAATTTAGGGTTTATATTGATCATTTTAGGGTTGTGTTTAGAATTTATGATTTGAAAACAAAATTTATATATACACATACATATTTATTTTTAAACTATAAACATTAAAAATTTTAATTCAAATTATAATTTTTGTTAAATTTTTATATTAAAAATATATTTGCAAAGGAAAAGTCAAAACCTACCTCAAGCTAATGGTTGTAGAAGCTTAGAGAAGCACACGCCATGTACATGAAAGTTGACTTGGATGGTTGCAAAGGGTGGATTAAATGAACTAAAGCTCCTAAAACATATTAAATGTAAAGTGTTTCATTGAAAGTGACTAGAAAGTTTTTTGTTTGTTTGTTTGTTTGGGTTGAAACATATTTGACTGAAATGGTTTGGACCAAAACCCTTTATGTCATGTAGACACCACGTAGATTCCAATGAGTTTCGAACAAAACACATTTAGTCAAAAATATATTCAATCAAAATTGTTTTGGCCAAAACTACTAAGTTAGCCTAAAAGACAACACATCTTTGATTTTTAACTCAAAGTGTTATTATTATGTTATATAATAATCTCACTTCACAAACAAATATTTAAGAGATTTTCTAGATTTAGATTGTATAGTCACATTGATTAAAACATTTGTTAAAGCCTATTAAAATGTTGAAAAGGAGGCACCTTTGCAACAATGAGCAATGGCACTAAGGAACCTAGGGTCATGTTGGTTAAAACTACTAGCTTGTTGGAAAATTAAAAAAATGCAAAAGTATATCACAACAAAAGTGGGTTGATCCTTGTTCAACTAGGTCATTTTGTATGAAGAAATGAACCACAAATCAATTAAAATACAAAATAAAAGATAAACAATAAAGTATGGGATGCCAAATAAGATCCCACACTAAGAGAGACAAATTAGATACATGGAGACAAAGCACCTCTTTCAAAAGTTGTTGAGGCAACGATGATGAAAAAATGAGCAATAAACTCGGTCATTCAAGTAAACTAATAGTAAAGAAAAGATACATTATTTGTTGGTTTCAACATGTCATTGTAGAGAATGCAAATAAGTATTTTAATCATAAAATATAAGCTTAAATATATAACTACTCTCTTGGTAAGGTTGAAGACTTGGAACACTCATGAGTAATTGATGGGAGGAATAGAGTGAAAATTAAAGTTCTCACCATCTCTCCTTAACTTGAGTGACTTTTTGGAAGGATAAGCTCACAAATGCTTCATGTTTGTATTGTTTTTTAATGATTTGAGAGCACAAACATAGATGTCATGGATGTTAAGGAAGTCCAATCAAAAACCAAGCAATATTTTCTAAGCGGTTGAAAATTCACAAGGACAATCAATGAAAACTAGAGGTGGAGTTGAAGTCAATAAAATGAAAGGGTGCCACAATTGAAAGACATTGTAGTGTTTTCTAAGCAAGTTTAGACCAATGAGTGTTGTATGAAGTTACTTTTTAATATGTCAAATTGTGAATTATATAAGATACCAACAACAAATTCTTGGAGATGCCAACTAGAAAGTTCTTGATGTATATTTTATTGGCTTAAAAGTTAAAGTCAATAAAATGAAAGAGTGCCACAATTGAAAGACATTGTAGCATTTTCTAAACAAGTTTAGACCAATGAGTGTTGTATGAAGTTACTTTTAAAAATGTCAAATTGTGAATTATATAAGATATCAACAATAAATTCTTGGAGATGTCAATTAGAAAGTTATTGATGTATATTTTATTGGCTTAAAAATTTATATCAAATATAGTTTCTGAATAAGATAATTTAATTTTAAGAGTATTATTAGGAGATATAAGATACAAATATTTGTAATTGTAATATATAAAATTGACATCAAATAATGTAATGTGAAGTGTGAAATGTATGTTCAATGTAATTTTATAAACTATTTTAGCTGGTTTAAGAAAATTATAATATGAATAGAGAAAATATAATTAGGAGTCAATTATATGGTGTAAATTTTATTTTTACATGGAAGAAAAATGAAAGATGATGAAATAATGAGACTACTCTATAATGAAATTCCCTCATTAGATGGAGCATGGGGTGGAGTGTAATGGTGTGTAATGGCGTGAGCGTGTAATGGTGTGAGCGTGTTAACAAAAACAAATTTAAAAAATAATTATATAGCCAACATATTAAAATAATAATCATAAACATTACAAAATATTGCCAACAAATGCAAATTAATAATTAAGCTGGAACAAGGAAGGAGCCGAAAATAAAATCATGAATTACAAAAAGAAGCACAAAATAAAAATCAAGAAGCTAAAAAAATCAAAATCAAAATATTGATAAAAATTTAAATAATCATCTCTCAAAATTATTTTGGCTTGTTGTTAATTTGTATGATTTAGCTTGGTGTTAATGGTGTATGCATATTGCTAGAATCTTTAAAAAAAAATTAAATTAAATAATTTTTCATAATATGGAACTTAGCATTACCTAACAATTTGTATGCTTTGCGCCCGCATGGTGGTGTGTTAGCCTGGACTCGAGGTTTGCCCCCTCAAGGCCCGGGTTCGATTCTCGTCAGGCTTACACGATGAGCGTGGCTTGCGGGTTGTTGCGCTCATCCCCAGAGGACTAGTCTCACCTCTGCTCGCCCCTCTCGAACCCCAACTTGGCAATCTGTAAGCCCAAGGTAAGGCGAGGGGGGGTCGCTGGGCAGAGTCGCGGGGACACCTCTGAGCTAACCCCAAAAAAAAAAAAAATGTATGCTTTAGCTTGGTGTTAATGGTGTATGCATAAATCATTTCTGAAGGCAAATAGACAAAACAAGTGATCTGTTGATCACAAACCAAACAATTACAAAAGCCCAGATTGCCTTAGAGATGAAGAGGCAGGGCATCAATATATAGAGATTGAGAAACACAAAGGAGTTATGGCACACAACCACAATGCCAACAACTCAACCACAAAACTAAATGCTGAACTAATAAAGTCAAGAAAGGATAGCTACAAAATAAATAAGCCCAATGGGCATTACAAAAAAGTCCAAGATGGTTGTTGCACATGTTCAAGATATTTGTTGAAGATATTTGTTGTCATTCTCCCCCATAATGACCATTGGGAAGAACTTGGAGTAGATCTCTAAGTGTCTCAAACCTTTCACGAGCTAGAGCCTTTGTGAAGATATCTGTGATCTAATCATCTGTACTACAATACACAATCTCGATCAATGCCTGTTGAACCAACTCTCTGATGAAGTGATGTTGAATCTCAATATGTTTGGTCTTGCTATGAAACACTAGATTTTTAGTCATTTGTATAGTACTCTTGTTGTCACAATACAACAAGGTAGGTCCATTATGTATCTGGTGCAAATCCTCCAATAGTCATCTCAACCACACTGTTTGGCATACTACAAATGTTGCAGCTTTATATTATGCCTCTACTGTAGAAAGTGATACAGTTGGCTATTTCTTGGACTTCCAAGAGAATACTGTTGAACCAAGACTAAAAGTATAACCAGAAGTAGACTTCTGATAATCTATGGAACCTGCCCAATCTGAATCTGTATAGCCAATCAACTTACTATCCTCTAAATGCTGAAATCTAAGACCATAACTCAATGTCCCTCTGACATATCTGAGAATCCTCTTAGCTGCACTCTAATGTGTTTGCTTAGGTTCTAACATGAACCTAGATACCAAGCTCACTGGATATGTGATATCTGGTCGAGTAATAGTTAAGTAGATCAAACTACCAATCAACTGCCTGTATATAGTGGGGTCCACTCGATCTAACACATCCAAGTTAGACAACTTAAGTCCAACTTCAATGGGTGTTGCAACTGATTTGCAACTATTCATCTAAAATTTTAGTAGGATGTCTGAAGCATATTTTTTTGAGACATGAATATTTCACCTTTGTTTTGCCATACTTCTATACCAAGAAAATAGTGCATCTTCCCCAAATCTGTCATCTCAAATTTAGCAACCATAGCTGCTCTAAACTCTGTAAATAAATCTAAATTGTTCCCAGTATAGATAAGATCATCAACATAGAGAACTAACAAAAAAATATCCTTAGCCGAGATCCTAATATAAAGATTCAGATCTGATTGACTTCTTAAGAAACCTTTTTGCTGTAGGTATGAGTCTATCCTTGAATACCATGCTCTTGGTGCCTACTTAAGACCATACAAGGCCTTCTTTAATTTGTAAACATAATGTTCTTTAGAAGGTATTTCAAAACCTCTAGGTTGAGAAACATACACTTCCTCATCAATATATCCATTCAAAAAAGCACTCTTTACATCCATTTGATAAACTATCCAACTCTGTTGAGCTACCAAAGCCAGAACCAATCTGATAGTATCCTTTCGTGCTACAGGTGCAAATGTTTCAGTGTAATCAATACCTTCATTTTGAGTGTATCCCTTGGCTACCAATCTAGCCTTGTGCTTATCAATGCTTCCATCAAATTTATACTTAGTTTTATACACCCACCTTGTACCAACAATTTCCTTACCAAGAGGTAGTTGAACCAAATCCCATGTGTCATTCCTTTCAATTGTTTCTATCCCACTATTCATTGCTTCAACCCACTCTTCTTTTTCTTGAGCTTGTTCAAATGTTTGTGGCTCATTACTTTCCATGATTTGAGTCATCAAAGCATAATTAACTTTTGCTTGTGATCTTGTTGTCATTTTCTCAAAGTTTGAAGCCAACATAAGAATTGATGGATGATTCTTTTATGTCCTCCTTTGATATTTTTGATACTTTCTTGTTCTTGTACTAGAAGACTCAAGTTCATTTTCTTCTTCTTCTTCAACTTCATCAATCATTATCTCTTTTCCCTTTGTTTCATTTTCCTTGGTATATTCTGCTACTTCATTGAATATCACATCTCTACTTATAACAAGCTTCTTTCCTATTGGATCATACAATCTATATGCTTTATTTTATAATCCATACCCAATAAAAATATATTTCAGGCCTTTATCATCTAGCTTAGACCTTTTTTCCTTTGGTATGTGTGCATAAGCAACACACCCAAATACTCTCAAATGTTCAACACTTGGCTTTACCCCAGACCATGCTTGTTCAGGAGTCATTCCCTTAACTGCTTTTGTAGGACTCCTATTGAGAAGATAAATTGTTGTGCATACTGCTTCTGCCCAAAACATCTTATCTAAATTCTTCTCTTTCATCATACTCCTTGCCATTTCAACAATGGTTCTACTCTTTCTTTCAGCAACTCCATTTTGTTGTGGAGTGTAAGAAGTCGTGAACTCTTTCTTGATTCCATGATTTCTACAGAAATCTAGAAACTGGTTTGATTTGTACTCACCTCCATTATCTGACCTTATCACTTTGATATATTTACCACTTTGTTTTTCAACCAACCTCTTGAATTCTACAAACTTGCCAAACACTTCTGATTTTGAAACCAAACAATATACCTAAGTTTTTCTTGAGTAATCATCAATGAAGGTTAGAAAATACTTTGATTTATTTAAAGGTGTCCATAGGACCACACAAATCCGTATGGATTATCTCAAGATGTTGCTTAGCTCTACTGGATTTACCAACTGGAAAGCTAGCTCTATGTTGTTTGCCAACAACACATTCTTCACACATTTCTTTTGTATTTTCAATGAATGGTAGACCCTCAACCATTTTAAATCTCTTGAGTAAAATTAACCCACTAAAGCTGAAGTGGCCATATCTTTGATGCCAAATTCTACTTTCATTCATTTCACTAGACCTTAATGCTTGGTTTCCTTGGGTGAAATGGAGAGGAAACATCCTATCACCTGTCATCTTTGTTCTTGCAACAATTGCATTTCTTTTTAACTTATCTCTTATTATGCACTTTTTTTCATCAAATGTCACTTGATAATTTTGCTCTAACATTTGTCCAACGGACAACAAATTCTTCTTGAGGGTTGGAACCAATAATGTTTCATTGATATGTTTTACCTCACCAGATTCTGTTGCAACTGCAATAGTACCCTTGCCTTTTGTTCCATGAGATTGATTATCTCCTAATACCACTATACTATGATGGTTTTCATCTAATTTGATAAACAAATTTTCATTAGATGTCATATGTGATGAACATTCAAAATCAATGTACCATACATTATTCTCACTAACATTTGTATTGAAACAAGAAATAAACAAATTTTGTTTATCTTCAATAGTATTGTGAGCATTTCTCTTTTCTGATTCACCTTATTTACTCCAACATTCTGATGCATAGTGTCCAAACTTATTGCAATGAAAGCATTGGACATTCTTTTTATCTCCCCCATTATTTCTACCTCTTCCTCTTCCTGTTCCTCTGAAGTTGCTACTTCTTCCTCTGAAACTATTACCTCTTTCTCTAGAATTGCTAGATTCACCTTTGTATTTATTTTTATTTTGATTCCTGAAAAATGTGTTTCTTTTACCTCTTATGCTTGCTTTAGAGGAAAATGCTTGTTCTAAACCTTCTTCATTACTTTTCATTCTTTCTTCAGTAGTTAACAATATTCCACTTAGTTCATCTATTTGCATAGTTGTGAGATCTTTGGAAATCTCAATTGTAGAAACTACACCATCAAATTTATGAACTAAATTCATTAAAATTTTCTCAATGACATGCTTGTCATCCACAATTTCTCCTAGAACTTTCATTTGACTAACTAGGCCTTCTACCTTTGCTAGAAATTCATTTACACTTTCACTATTGACCATTTTTACATTTTCAAAATTTTTCCTCATTGTCTGTAGTTTTACAGTTTGTGCACCTTGATAAGCATTATTGAGAATTTGCCATGCTTGCTTAGAATTATTAGCACCACTTATCCTAAGAAAAATTGTCTGATTAATTGCGCCTTGAACCCAGAAATAAGGTTTCATTATCCTTCTTTACATTTGCTTTGTATTCTCTCTTATGTTGATCATTTAATGCATTAAATGCAATTGTATCTAATTCTACATAGCCTACTTGTACAATTTCCCACATATCTTTGGATTTGAGTAGGGTTTGCATCATAGTACACCAATATGTGAAATTGTCCCCTTCAAACACAGGAATTAACATGTTAGACATAACACTTTTTGCCATATTTGCCATAAGAGAAATATGCAAAATATCCCAAAGACTCAACAGAAAAAACTTAGAGAGATCTCTGCAAATGGATACTCTCTCTGTCCTTTCAAATAGAACCCACACCAAAAATGATTTTATATTATATTGTTTTGGTGTATAAGTGTTGGATTCAACTAATAATGCACTCAATTACAAATAATTTTCTTATCACTTTGCAAGAAAAATCACAATTTACAATAAAAATTACACTTTGTAAGGTAAAACCCCTTTACCTTATACAAAAGGTAATATAAATATGTAAAACCTTTTTAAAAAACTATTTTATTTCGAAAAAAAAAAAAAAAACCTTTGACTTCTTTTCCTTTAATAAAGACTCTTACTTTTACTTAAAAGAAAAACTCTCCTTTCACGTGGCCTTGTAAAAACTTTTTTTTTTTTTAATATTTCACTTTTTAAAAATATCTCATTTCAATAGCCCTACACGCCTCTTAAAAATTAATTCGAGCTTTTTAAGAAATGGATAAAAAACTTTCAGGAGGTGATTTCTAACGCCAATCTCTTAAAAAATGGCGCTTTCTCACGCCTCTCTCTTTCCACCTCTTGTTCCAGGACTCTCACGCCTTTCTTTCCACTGCGCACGGTCTGCACGCCTCTGCACAGGAAAACTCACACGTCGATCTTCACACAACACGCATCCTCCCAAACAGCGAGAGCAGCGTTTCTTCTATGCAGTTTGTAATGTGAATAGTAGCCTCCTCTGTTGGACTCTGCAACAGAACCATCTGTAGCTTCACTCTCTTGGAATGACTCCTCTGGTGGCTTGCTTTGTCTCACACTACTGCTGCACTCCAATCCTGCACAAAACAATAAAGAGAGATGTCTGGCTCTGATACCAGATGAAGGCAAATAGACAAAACAAGTGATCTGCTGATCACAAACCAAACAATTACAAAAACCCAGATTGCCTTAGAGATGAAGAGGCAGAGCATCAATATATAGAGATTGAGAAACACAAAGGAGTTATGGCACACAACCACAATGCCAACAACTCAACCACAAAACTAAATGTTGAACCAACAAAGTCAAGAAAGGATAGCTACAAAATAAATAAGCCCAATGGGCATTACAAAAAAGTCCAAGATGGCTGCTGCACATGTTCAAGATATTTGTTGAAGATATTTGCTGTCAATTTCATATTATTGGAATATTAAAAAAATTAAATTAAATAATTTTTCATAATATGGAACTTAGCATTACCTAAGTTATTTTATTTACATTTTACAATTTACAGACATCATAACATAAAAAGACATGGCACATCAATTAACACTCGTAAAATCCTTGATTATATGAAATTAGTTTTCTTTTTAAAAGTATTTTATACAAGCGCCCAAAATGTCTATTTTATTTTCTTTCATAAATTTGCTAAGTGTTATATTAAAAGTTAAAAATAGTATTCATTCTTTATCTTGGAGTTTTGGTGATATTCAATCTTTATCTTGCAATTTTGGTGATGAAGTAAAAACTAAACTAGCATACCTATATTTAAAAAATATATCTAAAGTACCTGAGAGATATCTTTCTCGAGGCACCTGTTCCACCTATGTGTGGTAAATTGATTAAAAAATAGGCCCCTCCAAAAGAGATATCTCTCTCGGCGTACTTTAGATATATTTTTTAAATATAGGTATGCTAGTTTTACTTTACATATGTCTATGATCATGAATGTTGTGAGTTCGTTCTTATGATTCTAGTGAGTTATTCATTTATACTTTTTCCCCTTATGTTTGCACAAAAATGGTTGAATTAAGAACTGTAACGTATGAATCTCATATATTGAGTTTTATGTTGTATGGTTGCATTATTTGGTTTAGTTGTATGATTTCATTCCAATTGATGATGGAAGATAATGTCATTTAGTCTAAAGCTAACATCAATTCACAACACTAAAAATAATATCAAAAACTTAAAAGTACAAAAAAAACTACCTTTTGAATGTCACTTTCACATGAGACTTAATTATATTTAAACGTTTTTTTATTTTTCCTATGTCAATTATAATTGTATTTAAATGTTTTAAATTTTCCTAGTGTTATTGTACTTAAATACTTCTAAATTTTCCTCCTAAATAGTTATATTTAATATTCTCTTAAATCTTGAGATAAGTAGTTTTAGAATGCCTTTTACTTTTCCTTTTGGATTTGTATCTTCTCCAAAATATCAAAAAAAATATGGGACTATAATATTTACTACAAAATGATATTATATATATTTTTATTACTATTTTAAGATTAATATATTGTATTATTTCACTAGTCCCCCACCAAACACTTTCCCAAGTTTTTTATTTATTTATTTATTTATTATTTAGAGTGTGATCTATTGGGGCCCTCACCCATACTGAAAGAAACATGATTACACAAAAGATAACATGAAAAACAATAAAACAAATTCCAAAAATTATTGAGAACATACTATCCTTCGAACCAAGGTTGAGACATACCAACAAAACCGATAAATAACCTCTCAACAAAAGCCTAGAAATACAAAAGTAACAACTAAGTCTTAACTCAAAACCAAACAACTAGAGCCAATAAGACTTAAACCTAAGCTGCCATCAACCTCATGTTGCATCGAGAGAGAATGCCCTCCATCGTCCATTAAGTTCCCTCGCCAATCACAACTCAAGCTTCCAATTGAAGTTTCTCTACCTCTAACTTACAACCCCACCTCTTTTTGGGGTTTTCCATTGGCTAAAATCACATCAAACCCATGTTGCCCATTGCTACTAGGAGTCCTTGCACTAGAGCATGCAAAGTCGTATCCTCAATCTATGCTAAAGAGCCACCGAAAAATATGCTACTAATTTGCTCCCAAGATGTTGTAGTGGGTCCTCTAGCCATTTTCTCTCCCTTACATGAGAGCAATTTGGGACCAAAGGGCCTTTGGGGGAAAAGAAGCAGCTATGATTTCTCTGTATAAATTCCTCACTTGCATTTTCCTTCCTAGGCACCTAATATAGGGCCATGCCCAAGCTCCTTTTCCTTGAAGAGCATTCTACTTGTCTGTGACCTAAATAGTTGCACTGAAAGCATCTAACAAGAAGCCCTTTGAAATCCACATATTGAAGCCATAAACCAACTAAAGACGAAATCTAGATCGAACATGCAACCACATAGGAAAGATCAACTAACACACAAACCCTATTAAAGCTCCCATAAGAACAATCTTAGTCAGGATCCAACTTGATAAAAGTATCAATTTTATTTTCCAATAATTTTAATAAATCGATTGATTTGCAAACCGAGGAAAGGTGGAAATGAATCCAAAAAGGGCACACTTGAGAAAACATCCTTTTCCAAATCAAAAAAGGGTTGCCAAGGGTATAAAAAGAACCCAACCCTACCATGAAACCACAACCACTATTTTCAAACCCACTCATTATCTTCTGGGGATCCAAACTGCAAGAAAAAGAAGCCCTAAAAAATAACAGACAATGAGAAGAATTATATTTGGCCAAGAGGCCATCTTCTAGTAAGAGAAAGCTCGTTCACTCACATCATTCCCCAAAACTTTGCCCACTAAGGACAAAGATTCCTATTGCATAGAATATGCAACCACAATCTTTGCTGGCAAATGTAGTTATGAAGGGCAACTCAAAAAGAAAATTAGGATATCACTCGTAGACAATACCTTCTCTTCTCTTACACCATTGTCAACCCTTCCATGCTAAGAACTCTTACTCTTGTCCACCTCTGACTTTGTTCCAGGGGCCAACCACTACAAAGTTTCAACCCCTCAACCACAACAAAAGACAACTTCTCCACTCGACAACCTTCCTTAAAAGCCAATATTTGAGAACTACAAACATGAGATGGGTTTCCTACATTTTTGCAACCCTTCACCCGAGTATGTAATGATCCCTTAGTAGCATGAAAAATTGGTCTCTGAGAGATTGGTTGCACAACGTACCGTCGTTCCAAATCCAACTTTTGTCAAACATTGGACAAAGGAAAGCCCTAACAACTAGTGAGCTTGCTTATCTATCTCAACGTCACCCAAGAATTCATTCCAATCTGCCTCAACATCGCCCAAGAATTCATTCCAAATCTCCTTCCTTAGCCACAACTTCGAAAAGATCTAGGGCAGCCAAATGTCTTTCTAATTTTTCAAATGCCTTATGAACAATTGAAGACTCTACAAAGCATGCAAAGCTCAAGTATAATCTACAAACAAACAAAACCACCTCTAAGCATGCAAATTTTGACTCTACACATACACATGCTTTTAACATTTTCCTTCCCTTTCGTGGCTTTTCCCATACTCAGAAATCAAAACTATTTTGAGCATGGTGGAATACCTTTACGAGAGATGACGAATTCCATCTCAATTAATTTTATTCATGATTGACATAATTAAGTGTTATTTTCATGACCTTTCAACAAAGTAACCTCTTCTAGGAAAGCCGATCTCAAACAAATAAAAAATACGATTCAAAGCGCAAGGATTTGGAAAATTTTATGCATTTCTCCAAACAATCTCATTTATCAGCCCACTCCCTCACTGAATCTCAACTAAGATAAAAGCAAATCAAGCCAGTAGGTGTCTAACGACGTGACAATAAAGATATTGTGCTTATTTTAATGTCTGGATTAATTATATGCACGGACCGAACTAAAATTGGATTCATAATCACCAAATTCAAAATTACACAAATAATAACGAGTAATAATAAAGGTCCTCGAGCCAGTTGACCAAAAGAATTATCTGCATACATCTGTACTCTACAAATAAACTTGTAAAGCATCGTGATTTCTATTATAACTGGCCATTAGGCACCACCTCATCATCGGGCATTTATTTCCCGTCGAATAAATTTGAGCATGAGCAACGTTGTTCGTTTTCTCGTTAGATTTGAAACATCATTGACAAGAAAGGTTAACCATCATCCAGAATATCTATCCACAATAAGGAATCTTTATTAGACCCAGTATCCATAGTAAGCTGCTATTTCCTGGTTCCAGAATGTGAAACATCCGTACAACATTGTCGGTGCTTTGCTGGCGTTCATAACCACTGATATGCCTTTGAACTTGATCGCCCTTGCATTTCAGTTCTAAAATAGGCGTTATATGTATAGGTATTGCCTCAAAATCATTAAATAATCCCTCTCGAATTTGTACAGTAGTAAGACATATACAACCACCAATATTTGCATTGTCTTGGCAGTTTAAGAACTGAACTTCATTTTGAAGATCACAGACCACCTTACACGCATAAACTGATAAAATGTGTGATACTTCACATTATTATTCTTTTTCAGAACATAGAGTTGGGCTGCATTTAACTTGCTTTGTCTTAGCACTCCTATTTGTAAGTGTTAAATACTTCAGTTACACATTTAGGTTATAAATATTCCATGTGTTCCAGAACTATGAACTAAACATGGAAGATAGGTATGCATTACAGAGTTGGCCACCACAAGCATTGTTAAAAAGAATAAGAATTCGTCTTGCTTTCTGAAGTTAGTTCCTGATGTCCGCCGGTCATATTCAAGATGCTTTAGTATTATACCCTGCAATCCGAAATCAAAGCAATCAAGATTTTTATAACCATGGTTTAAGTGCTAATGCAGGTGTATGAAGGAGAAAACCTAACCTGTAAATGATGATATTGCATCCATAATAGGATTATCTGCACATTCTCTGGGTGGACGGTAAGTTAATGAATGAGGCCAGTTCCATGTCTCAAAAAGGACCATGCCCATTTTTGAAATTGAGGGGCTAGTGTTTTGCAATGGAAACTTGATATCTGCAGAATGGTACTTCCCAGATGACTCCTGCCATTTTCAACAAAGTAATTGAGCATAAGCTAGATCCAAATCAGTAAAGAGTTAAGGATTAAAAAAGTCTCAAATCTGTATTTGTTCCAAGAGAATAAATATAGTCGCTACTAAATACTATCAAGTGCAATAAGATCTTAAAATATCTTCAGAATTTACAAATATACCTTTTCCAAATCTTCTGGAATTTGTCCCATTTTTTCTTGCAGCCGCTCTTTGTCTTCGTGTGCTTCTAAAGCCTCTTTCCCATATCTTTCGTCCAACCTTTCTATATATCCATTGACTTCCTTCAGTTCTTGTGTCTTGTCCATTTCTCGTCCTACTTCAATCTTAAGTGGCTAAGTAATAACACAAGTTTCCGAAGATTTAGTATAAGGTTTGCCAAGAAAATCTCCAATTAGAGACGGCTCGCTAAAAAGCAAATGCACAATAGATATGCTCATGGAATTAGCACGGGCAAGCTGTTTTTTAATTTCTCCACGTGATTATCTTTTGTAAGCAAGGAGTCCTCTTTAAAATCTTACATATATCAAGTTTTAGCAAACATAAACATTTTTTGTGGCATTTATTTGTCCTCAACAAATTAAAGACATTTAAACATTGCCCTTGTACTGTTTTATCGGTTACCATTAAATTGACTCATAACCCTTAGATATAGCCATGCAGTAACTGTTTTCAATTCTGGGTGAAACATACACTACTAATTATTTTAATTTTTCAAGGAAGAATACTCCTTTCTTTTTCTTAGAAGCGTATCACAATCTTCAAATGAAACATTGTTGTCTAAGGATGTGAACTTGAGTTCAATGGATTCTAACTCCCAGCAAATGTAATTTGACATCTGCCGACATTTATTGGGCAGTTTATCAGTCATTGATACATTTCTAGAAGTGTTACTTTTTGGTTTTATGCATGATAATAAACATTTTTTTCCCTGATCAACTAATTGTCCCCGACTTAACCATGGTGAGACTTACATTCTGCAAAGATGTCAAGATGAGAGGTATCTGTAATGTCCCTTTTTGGGACAATTCCAACTTCTTGGGAAAGTTGTGTTGGTCATATTGAGTTTTGGGCAGTGGCAACAAGTATGGAAGTTCGAGATGAGTTTAATGATGCTTCTCAGAGACAATTCTGACTGTCCGAGTGTACTCCAAAGTTCTTGGAGAACTAGAGTTTGCTTGGTTATGAGTTTGGTTCATGTGTTCAGGATCTCAATGGTGTTTTATAAAGTTTTTTCGACTTCCCAGTTTGTTCTCCAAACTTCTTGGAGAAACCGCCTATTTTTAGAAAGTCACCTAGTTGGCGTTATTCTTTATCCCAAACCTTCTGGATGGTGTTGGTATGGTTTATTTTGCAGTTTGCTTTTGGGATTTTCTATAAATTTGGGTGATTAATTGAGCTATTTTATTATTATTTTCACATAAGTCACCTAAGGTTGGAATTAAATTAAAGTGACCAAGTGTTATAGCTCTTTGGAAAAGGAAAATGTTTTATTAATTGATTGTGCACATCAAAGTGAGCGCCTTTACATGGGAAAAAGGAAATAATTAAGTTGGAGGGAAAAAAGTAATTATTTCTAAGAAAGAACTATAATCTTGTGTAACTTCCAAAGTGTCTATTTAAGAGAAGTGAGGGCTCATTGTTGAGTTTCATGCTAAAGATTATGCTGTTATGCTGCAGGAATAAACCTGTGAGTTATTCATACCTTCTTGAGGACGAAAACCCTCTTGAAGAAGTTTAGTTTCGGTGGTGAAAGATCCACCCTAGCTGAAAGAAGTGATTTCATACAGAGATCACTCTTACTTTCAATGGAGATACTTGGTTTTGATGTTTTCTGATGATGGAAGTGTTTGTTCTACATATTTTAGTGATTTATGAATGGGTTTACTGATCATTTTTTAGTAGTTTGTGAAATCCTTTCCTTGCTGGGCACTACCCTTCATGGCTGTTGTACCAGCAGTACCTGCAAACTATGACGTTGCACGTTTGTTTGTCAAGTATTGGTCTTTGATGGAGTTTAATTCTGATGTTGGGAATAACATTGGATGTTTTTAAAGTTGAATTTAACTTGCAGCCAAGACTACGGGCCGTACCCTTCTTCTAGTGGCTGTACACCATCCAAGTTGGGCGTGTGAGCTTAAGGTTAAATCGCTGCCCATAATCAGTTCAAAACTCATACTTTATGCAAGGTGCATCATTCTATGATGAAACCGTACCTGTTAGAGTTTGATTTATGAAGATTAAGTCCTTTTTATTTGGGACGTCCGTACAGCAGCATGTACAGGCTGTTTGAATTGTTTCTTTATAACAGCAGTGTTGGTTGGGTTTTATAATCAGTTTGCATGTCTTTTCAGAATGAGTTGATGCAGATCAGATTGTGCGTTGGCTTCATAGAGATCCAATAACGTTGTATGAGGTGTTTGATGACTTTGACAAGTTTGGTTCATTGTGCTTGCAGCTGGGGCAGATTGTTTAAATTGAATTAGATATTTTCATTGCAGATTACAATCATTGTAATAGTCATTTATATTCCATTTTTTAAGTGATTGTAATCCCTGGATGGTTTTACCGCCAGTGGGAAATATTGGATTCATGATTTGCTACTTAACTGAATAAGTGGTTCATTGTAAGGCTTCCCGCTAAATAAGCAGAAGTGCCTATGTTCTTAATTTTATTACTCCCATTGAATAAGTGGTGAATCCCCGCTGAATAAGTGGATGCCCGCTAAATAAGTGGAAGTTGTATTTGATTTGCACTACTTTATAATTGTTCAGCTTGAAACACTTGTATGCTCTCACCTCGCCCGTTTGGGAACTTGGTGATCAGAAGGTGTGGAGGAGTTATATGGTTGCATTTCATTTGCTAACACTATTTGTTAGTGTTGGAAATTTGAAAAAAAAATTGGGGTAGATCATTACAATATCTAGTATGTCAAATTCATCCATAATTTGTACTCAACCCCTCCAAGTCCCCAAGTCCCTGGAACATCTGGGATCTCACCCAGATCCCCAAGGACATGCCCCTGTGGAACGCTGCAAATACTTTAGGGGTTATGGCTGAGAGCATGAAAAAGTCTTGTTCTGTTAATATGAATGCACCTTATCTTTATCAATAGCCCTCTATATAGATCCAACCCGATAGGTACAGTAAACAAATTGTGTGATGCAAACTGGTGATGCTAGGGCTGACACCTCAAAGCAGCACAAAAATCTTAAGAGTATCAAATGAGGGCTGCAGGGGGCAGGCTAAGAGCTGGGAGCATATATGGCTTCCCATAAGGCCACTGTGAAGGATAAAACAGTAGGGTAGCATATTTGCAGTGTTCCATAGGGACATGTCCCTGGGGATCTGGGTGACATCCCAGATGTCCCAGGGACTTGGGGACTTAGAGGGGCTAAGTGAAATTCTGGATGAATTTGACAGAATAGATACCTCTCATCTTAACATCTTTGCAGAATGTAAGCCCCACCGGGGCTAAGTTGGGGACAATTAGTTGATCAGGGCAAAAAATTGTTTATTATCATGCAAAAAACCAAAAAGTAACACTTCTAGAAATGTATCAATGAATATTGGACAAATTAAATATAGAATTGAGAAAACAGCTGATAATTGATAATTCAATGACAATTGTCAAATCATAAATGTTAAAGATAAATCAAAATGGTCTATATCATAGTAGTAGTATTTTACTTAGAATCAGGATTGGCTAGGCAAACCAAAAGCATAAATGGAATTCAATTACTCAAGATTTAATCAGGAAAAAATGCTGCCTTTTCATCCAATGCAGCAGAAAATAATTTTTACTTCTTGTTTTTTAAAACCAGAGCAGGACCTGCATGGTGCATGCCAATTATTGGGTGTTAAATAGCAAATATTTAGGTTGGGCCCCCCCATAGAGAGTTAAGGGTTTTTTCCTTTTTAGTCTTTTTTTATGTCTTCAAAATTGTGGTGGTGGACATCCTGCAAATCGTCCCCAAAAACCTATTCCATAGGGGGGATGTCCTAAGAAAAGCCCCCTAGATTGGAAAGATATCCCAGGGATGGCCCACAATTTTTATAAAGTATGGGGATGGGGACAGAATGCTTTGTCCTGTTCCCCCATCCCCAAGACGTCCCCAAATGAGGGTACATGAAAAATTCCCAGGGACACATCCTTGAGGTACAGTTCTTTTATCTCTTCTTGAAGTCAAGTCCCAAATCTAGAGGCTCTTAGGGATTGATCCACAAGAGAGAAGTTCTTGTGCTTACTTTATATGTGGTCTCTTGTGTTGACACTTTCAAGACTTGGAGACCATTGAAAATTATAAGACTTCCCTACTGATGACCTCTAGAGTTGCTTTTTTCATTGATGTAGTTGCAAGGTTGGTAGTTTTTCTATCTTACTCCATCAAAGCTACAAAAGGATTAGAGGGATGGAGTCATGAAATTTTTTCTGATCTTTCCCATTTCTCGTATATGCCTTCTGAAACTTGTTTTCTTAACTGTTGTTTTCTTTGTTTCTTTACCAGCTCCTTTGATCTCTTCTATTGACATTCTTGGCCACTAGGTCAAATTGCTTGTGGGTTGTTTCATTTTTCCTCGGTGGGCCAAATCCATGCAAGATGGCCATGTTCATAATCCAAAGTTTGATCCAATTGAATCCCTCCCATGTCTAGGATGATTCCATTTAGGAGTCACTGGTCCAGGTTGATGTTAACACAGATCTGAATAGTTCATAATGCCTACATTTCTCATGAGATCAAATGAAACTATATATTTTCCTATGGCATTAACAATCTTTGACAATGGGGATTATTTCCAATACTCACTAGGAAGGAAGTGGAGTCTTATCCAAACTGAGGCTATACTTGGGAGATCTTTAGTTAGGTTAAAAACTTAAATGTCAATGCTCAATGTTTCATAAATAGGCCAGATTTTTTAAGAAACCAGGGTCCTCCTTGGAAGATGCAATCTTTTTTGTTCTTTAAGGCAAAGTATCCTTAGGCATCATTAGAAGATTCGCATATCCAGTGGGTTTCCAGTTTTGTTGGACCTAGACACAAGGACTAAGCCCTAGGAAAAGCACCCATGAATCAATAGATTAGGGCATGCTCTTTTAACAACCATATTCTTTGTTCCATTTCATCCATGAAGGAAATGTTAAGGGGATTTCTTGTTTGGGATAGCAGCCATTCTCCTTTGGGAATGGAAAACTTGGATTGGATGATGATGTTTGACATGTTGAGATATGTAAGATCTCAGCTCTTCTTTGCAGATCTGATATGTCTCGTGCAAAAAAACTTCATGGAAGTTGTGGGTTACGGTTGGACTAGCAGTCAATCTAGGTTCCATCTAATAACCACAGGCTCCTCTCATTTATGGGGCACCTTGGTCAGTCAATCTAGGTTCAAGCTAATGACCAAACGAGATGGGGAGTATTGAATTAAATGGCAAAGGGAGGATCAGGGTTCGACATGAAAGATGATTAAAAGGAGGGGAATATAATTTTGAAGGCATAGACATTATGCAGCTAAACTTACATTGGAAAGTGTGTACATTGTAATACTTTGAGGAATGCTAGAACTTACAAGATTGTGTGAAGCAAGTCTGTTGCATGTTTCTAATAGCATGGACTTAAGCTCTAGTTCAATCTGGTTTGCTTTTGTTCTACTCCAAATAATGAATTGTTTTTGTTCTACTCCAAGCTTTTTATCAATTCATTGAAGGTTCAATGCAAAGAAAAAGACCCACATATCAGCTGTTTAAATGGCATTTATGGCCAGATTCAGTTGGAAATATTGTTAAGGTTTACTTCCAGGTTTTTCCATGTTCAGCAGTAATCATTATTCTTTGCCACTATCAAAGAGGTAGCTGTTTGGTTTCAATAAGAGCTTGTACTTGTCTTATTATAAAAGTACTAGCTATCCCTACAATCAACTGTGCACAAAAAGTGTTACTTGAGGTGAAGTATATGTTAGCATATTTGACCCCTTCCCAGTTATATGCATACATCTTTTCTGATTCTAAAATTTGATGTTTATACATAGTTGATCCTCATTGAGCCATAGAGGACCTACATTATGGAAAGTGGTGGAGATTTTGAAAATGAAATACAGCATCTACTGTAGGTCAATAATTCTTAATGCAGGTCACATGGAAAAACCTCCCTAACAGATTATTACAGAAACTCCATACAGAAGAATTTCCCAACTGATTATGAATAGACTTAACATGAATGTTATGTGATTTTATGTTTGGACCTTATACACATGCTATGCATATGGTTTACATGTATGGTTGTCTGCCACATGCACAGTAACTCGTATTTGTGTATGCGGCAGGAGATTTTCTGGATAATGGTTAATGTACATTAGAGAATAGCAATGACCCCATGCTTGATCTTGACGTGGCTACCTGGTTTAGCATAATAGCTACACCTGTCTTGGCATTTATGTATGCTTCTACTTGGTAAGGGAGCTAAGAGGCAGTAAGGAGAATTGTTGTGCGCCTATGGATTATGATGGAGAGGTGGAAGTACAGGCATGCCACTTGCATATATAAAGTGGTAAGTAATGTAAGTGGCGGCAAACAAAGGAGTGGGACTCTTAAGTAAGGTTTGTGATGGCCACAAACCATTTCTGTGCAGAGAGGTAATCATTTCAAAATCACATTTCCACTAGGTTTGAGTAGGGATGCCTTTCATGACTTGTTATTTAATCTATAATGTTTCCTATCATGAGAGCTTCCCAATGGCTTCCTCTTTACGTCCAGGTTCCCAGCTTCTATCCAGTATTCTGCTCCACATGCCAAATATCCCAAGCAGTTAACAAAAATTCATGACTAAGTATATAAATCCAGTGTTGTTCCCTACACACATCAAGGGCAAATGCACATATATGCATCAGTCAGTCCCTATTTTCTGGTAAGCTTAGTTTTTGTTCTCTTCCGTTGCCATCAAAGGAGTCGCATGCAAAGTGCAACAGGTCATTTGATACAAAAATATAAATAGCCAAATATAATCTGTTCGTAGTTGAATAACTCAGGCGAGTACTTGCAAGGCAAACCAATCTGGTGAGTAACTC
Source organism: Cunninghamia lanceolata (assembly GCA_027924645.1). Lineage (NCBI taxonomy): Eukaryota > Viridiplantae > Streptophyta > Pinopsida > Cupressales > Cupressaceae > Cunninghamia > Cunninghamia lanceolata. The sequence goes on along the minus strand of BSBN01000936.1, from coordinate 370,183 downwards.
ACCCAAAAACTCACCTATAACTTGCAAGTGCATGGGAAAAACATCAGTCCGCCCATTAAAAAACACTCAAATTTGTCATTTTTTGAATTGTTCTTTTCGAGCTTCTGAACTTTTCAACATATATGAGCACTGAGCATTTGTTTGCAGGCGACTTGGAGTGAGCGTGGATTGAGTTTAGCAAACTCATTCGATAGGTATGTAACACAGTACCATTTTTCTTAAATCTTCATTCTAGCTTGCTAGGTTTTCATTTTCTATATTTTATTTCTGATTTTCAGTTAGTTTCTTGTAGCTGCTAGGGTTTTTTTCAATTTTTTTTATTTTTCTATTTTACTAGAGTTTCATTTAATTTTTTTGAATGAAAAGTGACATCTGCAAGCAACAAAAGTGGCAGCAAGCCTAAGGACCCTACTTGGAAACATGGCATGGCAGGTAAAGATCCAGGAATGGTAATATGTAATTATTGTGGGCTGTGTATGAGAAGAGGCATCAACTGCCTCAAATTTCACCTTGCATGGATCAGTGGCCGAGATGTTGCAATATATAATGCAACCAACGAAGAGGTCGAGCGAGAGGTTAAGGCTCTCCTTTCATCTTATGACCAAAAAAATAGAGAAAATGAGGACAGTTGAGGCATTGGCAGTTGTCACGAGTTCATCATCTTGCCACAAATACAAGGATCTCAAACTATAAGCAACCATAGTCCAGGTTTTGTCGTTTCTCGTAACACTCCTAGTGTGCAACCTTCATTGGAAGGTATTGCATGGAATCAAGATAAACATCATGAGGCTAAGTTGGCATGTGCCAATTTTTGGTATTACAACAACATACCATTTAATGTTGCGAGGAGCCCTTATTAGGAGGGATTAGGCACTACAATGACTGTGGCAGGAAAGGGGTTCAAGGCACCGACCCTTATGAGTTGAATGGACCATTGTTGGACGATGTTGTCAAAAGCATAAACATTCTAATTCAAGAACAAGAGGTTTGGAAAATGAAGGGCTGCACTATTTTCTCTGATGGGTGGATGCATGGAAAAAATGCACACTAATCCATAGTTTAAAAACTCTTCCAAAACTCGCCAAAACTCGGCGGACTCCCGAGTCCTAAGGCTGGCCGAGTCCACTCGCCGCGGACTCGCGAGTCGAGTCCTGAAGAGTCCTATCCTGGGACTCGCGAGTCCTATCCTAGGACTCTCGCAAGTCCTAGGGTAGGACTCCCGAGTCCCGACCCTGGACTCTCGCCCTGGCAAATGAACGCCCAGAAACACTTAAAACTGTTTTTTTTTTGGTTTTTTTCTTCATTTTAACACTCTTTGAGGCACATAACAGGTCTGCATAGTGGATTAGAAGCTGGAGAAGAGAAGATTACGAGCTAAGGAGATCGAAATAGAGCCAGGTAAGTGATTTTAATTCTTTTTTTTTTTTTTTTTGATTGATTGAAAATCGAAAAATCTTCAAAAATAAGGGGAAATGCTGGCAATTTTTTTTTCATTTCCCTTCATAATGTATTTCTTAGTAGTTTTAGCTTGTTTTTGAATTCTATTTTTTTTCAAATGATTGATTATCATTTTTTTGCTGATTTTTCACAAAATTGAAAACCCTACTGATTTTTTCTTCATGTGAAAACAGCAATGTCAACTTCAAGGCCATCGAGAAGAGACCCAGCATGGAAGTATGGAGTACAGGGAAATAAAAAGGGTGATGTCACTTGTACTGAATGTGGTAAATCAATGACAGGAGGAATCAATAGATTAAAATACCACCTTGCCAAAATACCTGGACAAAATGTGGAGATATGCACTGAGTCAACTCCGGAGATCGTTAGAGAGATGAAGGCCCTTCTTTCTAGTTTTGAGATGAGAAAAGAAGAAAGGCAAAAAACAAAGGAAGCAATAGCAGCAGTGATGTCTCCGTCTCACACTTCTACGCAATCGGATCCAAGTCAAACCATCCGTCAAGCACATTCATCTTTTGGTGAGACTCCTGGTGGTTCTTTTTCTACTGCTAGTCAGATGCCTCCATCAGGATCGAATTACTTTATTCCACGCAATGTTCCAGGAGCACAACCTTCACTTGAAGGTACTGGTTGGAATAAAGAAAAACATCAGGAAGCTAGGATGGCAGCAGCAAATTTTTGGTACTATAATAATTTACCTTTCAATATGGCGAGCAGCCCATATTGGGAAGGTTTGGTGAATGCATTGACAGTTGCAGGCAAGGGTTTTAAGACCCCAACAGCACACGACTTGAGTGGGCCATTGCTAGAGGATGCAGTAAAAAATACACGGCTTGTGGTTGAGGAACAAAAAAAATTTTGGAGGAGAAAAGGATGCAGCATTTTATCAGATGGATGGACAGATGGACGGAATAGAACTCTCCTGAACTTCTTAGTGGCTTCTAATGGTGGATTGGTGTTCCTGAAGTCTGTAGATGCCTCCTATGAAGTCAAAAATGCTGCAACTTTGTGCAATTTATTAGATGGGGTGGTCCAGGAGATTGGTGTTGAGAATGTTGTCCAAATTATCACGGACAACGCAGCTGCATATGTAGCTGCAGGTAGATTGCTTATGGAGAGGCATCCTACAATTTCATGGAGTCCTTGTGCTGCACATTGCTTGGACTTGTTGTTAGAGGACATTGGGAAGATTGGATGGGTGAAAAGTGTGGTTGAAGATGCTAAAAATATCACCAAATTCCTCTACAACCATACTTGGGTCCTTTCTTTGATGAGACAACACACAAATGGCAAGGATCTTGTGCGACCAGGAGTGACACGATTTGCTAGTCACTTCCTCACATTGCAAAGCATTCTTGGTGCCATTCCTCATCTCATACAGATGTTCGTGTCTGATACTTGGATGCAGTCTCCATTTTACAAAAAACCTGAAGCTGAGAAGATTGTAAAAATTGTTTTTGATGAGGCATTCAAGAAAAATGCAGAGGAGTTGGTTAGGGTAAGTAACAAACACAAACATAAACTTTATAAGTTTAAACAAGATACTCTAGAGTCTATTTGCTGTTTTTTTCTTTAGGTTAATTTTGTAATGATTTATAATTTGTTTTCATTTTTTTTAGATGACAGAACCTTTGGTAAGGGTTCTTCGTATGGTGGATGGAGAGGGCATGCCAATGGGTTTCATTTATGAGGCCATGGATAGGGCCAAAGAGGCCATTTCACATTTCTACAGCGGAGACAAGAAGAAATACGCAATCATTTGGTGCCTCATTGATCGTAGATGGACAAACCAACTCCACCAGCCAATACATGCCTTGGCCTACTTCTTGAATCCAAAATTCTACTTCTCTGATTCATTTAAGGTTGATGAGGAGGTCATGGCAGGTGTTATTACATGCATTGATAAGATGGCACCTGAACCCGAGTTGAGAGACAAGGCTCTTGATGAGTTGGAGGTGAGATTTGCTATATCTTATTTATGAATTTGGCAATGTTGAGTCATTGACTATCTAGAAACATGCATTTTACATACATAGTAACTAATTTTCTATGTTTGATTTAATTTTATTTTTTATCCTTTCAAGGTCTATAAGGGAGCAGAGGGGAGACTTTTTTCTTCATCTCAAGCAATTGATAGGAGAGGAAAACAACAACCAGGTAAAAAATTTAGTTCAATACTACAAGAAAAAAATAGAAAATTGACTTTTATATTTCTTTGCTTAATTCTTATATTTCTAAATATTTTTTGTAGATTTATGGTGGGAGAATTATGGTGCTGCCACGCCTCATCTTCAAAAGATAGCCGTCCATATTTTGTCCCAGCCATGTAGTGCTTCTGGGTGTGAACGAAATTGGAGTTTATTTGAGAACATTCACACGAAGAAGAGAAATAGGTTGACCCAGCAGCGGCTCAATGATCTTGTCTTCGTCCGGTACAACCTTCGCCTTCAAACTAGAAAGGTGGAGGGCATTTCACATGAGTCCATCGACTTAGATGATATTGATCCATATGGTGAATGGACTACCAATGAACAAAATGATGATGTCCTCCTTACTGAAGAAGATCTTGCAGAATTGGAGAGAGGAGCAGCAGAAGCAGCAGAATTGGATGAAATGGAGGATGACGAAGACAATTTTGATTTTGAAGAACAAGAAACAACTGTAGCACCTAGTTCGAGGCCTCAAAAATTGAGTTACATTAGGAGAGGAAAGAGGAAGATGTAGATTTTATTTGGTTGTTTTTCTCATTTTGACATCATTATATGTAAACATTTATAAACTTATGATGTTGTTACTTGTTATACATTTGAAAGTTTGAAACTATGAGTATGAATCGTATGATTAAGGTTCATGAATGATGAAATTTCAAATATTGAGTGTTTGGAGATCATATGACATGTGTAATGTTTGAATTATGGCTCTTATGTTCTCTAAATGCATTAATTTCTTCTTTTTTTTTTGTAAAACTACGGTTTTCTTCTTTGCCGAGTCCTAGCCGAGTCCTAGCTGAGTTTTTTGCCGAGTCCCGAGTCCGAGTCCTATTTTGGGCTGCCAAGTCCGCGCCGAGTCCGAGTTTTTCAACTATGCACTAATCAACTTCCTTGTGGCTTCAAGTGGACAGATGGTGTTCTTGAAGTTAGTTGATGCCTCAAATGAAGTGAAAAATATTGAGACCTTATGCAACATGTTGGATGAGGTGGTGATGGAGTTGTGGAGAATGTTGTGCGAGTTGTGACAAACAATGCAATTGGTAGACTTCTTGAGGCGAGGCAGCTTATGCTCTTTTGGACTCCTTGTGTCACCCATTGCATTGACCTTCTCCTTGAAGATATAGGCAGCTTGGATGGGTCAAAATTATGGTGGATGACAAGGAACATTATGAAATACACCTACAACCGTACATGGGTCTTAAATCTTACGGGAGAGCACACCAATGAAAAGGAGCTTTTGCAATCGGGAGTCACACAATTGGCCATCAATTTCATTACATTGCAGAGTATTTAAACTTTATTGCCATCTCTTAAGTGGATGCTTGTGAGTGCTAGGTGGTTGGACAGTCCTTACTCAAATAAAGCCTAAGGAGAGAGGATTGTGAAGACCATTTTTGCTGATTTGTGTGCCCAATATATGGATGAAATCATCAAGGTAAGTATAGATTTTAAAAAACATGATTTTTTAATTTTCTAATTTTATAGTTTGCTGATTTTTTAATTTTCTGATTTTCTGAGTACATTTTTATTTTTCTGATTCTATGTGATTTTTTAATTTTAATTTTATATACTCTTGATTTAGGTGTCAGAGCCATTATTTAGGGTTCTACAGTTGGTGGATGGAGACAAAACCCCCATGGCTTTTCTAGACGAGGCCATGGACAAGGCCAAGAAGGCCATCCAACATTTCTATGGGTCAAAAAAAATAAAAAATGAAAGCATTTGGCACATTATCGATCAGATGTGGAGCAAACAACTCCACCAACAAAATTCATGTTGCTGCCTACTACTTGAACCCAAAGACTTTCTAGGGTAGATTTGGGGATTATTGATAGCCTCAACACATGTTTGGAGAGGATGGTCCCTAAAAAAGCCCCTAGAGTCATCTTTCATGCTGAGTTGCAAATTTATAAGGGCGCAAAGGAGAGGTGGTTTTCTTTCGCCTCTATGCATTCAAAGGAGAACAACTCTACAGACACATAAAAAATCATATATTAACTAAGACTCAAGTTTAATGTTTAATTTTAGTTAATCTTTAAGTTATTAAGTTACAAAGTTATAAATGTTATCCTTGCGAATTTGTGTTACGAAAATTTTGGTGCAACGACACCTAATCTTCAAACCCTCACCATCTACAATTTGTCCAAGCCTTGTAGTGCTTCTTAGTGTGAACACAATTGGATCACATTTTAGACCATTTACACAAAGAAGTGCAACAGGTTGACTCAAAAGCACCTGAATGACCTTGTCTTTGTGCTTTTCTCTACATGCAAAGGTGGAGGAGCAAAAGACACGTGAGGCAATTGACCTCAATGACATTGATCCATATTCAAATTGGATTACAAAGGATGTGGAGCCCATGTTTATTGCATCTGACATTGCTGATTTGGAGAGAGAGGCAGCAGAATGGACAGCAGACACAGGACAAATGAGGAGGTAGAAGGCGAGGTGTCCATACGGGCTTCATCGAATGCACAACATATGCTTGAGGCTCCAATTAAGGATGATAATGTTCCTCAACAAGAAGCATTACCATCCAATTTGAGGACACTCATACAGTCACCTAGAGGCTTTAGAAATAGAAGAAATTTGTAGATTAAGAATATGGATTTGTGATTTTTATTATATGACACATGACACTATGATGTGTGTTTAACTCATCTTTTGATCTATAAATGGAGAAAAACTATTTATGAGTTCTCTAAATTCATTTTACACATGTTTTTGAAGATTATTTTACAAATTTATGTGCTTTTTAATGTTCAAAAACTTTGTCTAAGTCTCAAGTTTGAGTCAAATTTTGGGTATGCCGAATTTTTGCCCGGTCAGTTTTTGAAGTATGATCTGCATAATGCATTCAACACATAAAGCATACAAGAGACTTACCTCCTCATTCAATGTATGTGATACATCAGCATTGATTCTTGTACTTTGTATGGTCACTAATGGAGCATTTCCTTTGTGTGCAAGTTTACGCCGTCTTACAACACACACTGCACATAAACAACCGAACCTATGATGACGACTTCTGCATCAAAAAAAAAGTCATTATAATTGTAAATACAACATTATCACTGTCTTCAAAGGCAAAATATAGCATTCTATTACTGTTATAAAAATTAAAAAAAATCTCATCTATGCAATTTCACTGATAAATATACAATAAAAAGGCAATATAACACTCATAATATTTACAAAGCATTTTGAATTAAAAAACTAAATCAGAAAAACCATGCTCATGTGTATAAGAAAATGAACATTGAGGGCTTACCTTTGAGAATATTGCTTAGATTTTCAGAACAGTGCACAGATTATATCATAAAGAATTCTTTTTATTATTATAGTTAAGAAATTTGTAATTTAATTTCTCAGGCTCAACAGTTCTTGCATAAAATGATCTCATCCTTACTCATTTCCTCAGCTGCCTGAAATGGACAAAAACTTTTTTAAGTGTTTCAGAATGAGCCTTCCAACATTTATAGAATTATAAAAACATGTATGTAACATAACTGTGCGTATGCACACGAGATACATACATATTTGCATTGTGTATATGTGTGTATGCATAGAGGTGGCATAGGTTCAAATCTGTCATGTCCCTATATTAGTAATTTATAATTGAATTCATTATGTATTATTCATTCAAATTAAAGATATTTAAATAATATTTATTTAAAACAATTAACAAAATATATTATTATTATATTTATAACTAACACATATAAATAATATAATATAAATCATATATCATTTATTATAATGATATAATATAAATACAAATATTATTATTATTATCTTATATTGTAATATAAATATAAATAATATAATATAAATCATATATCATAGGTAAGAAGGTATAAGGTTTCCATCTAAGTACCCCACCTTGGATGGATGTCAAAGCCCTGCCATCAAGGCCAAGAGGGTCAAAGTCCCACTCTTGGGCTTAGATTGAATAAATTGAGAACTCCGCTATGATCCCCGTACCATTCCTACCATGATGAGTTATTAATTATAAGTGTAAGGCATGGATAGGGAAGTAAGACCAGCATTCTGCTAAGTACCCCACTTTGGTAGATGTCTAAGTCTTGCCACCAAAGCTAGGAGGGCCAAAGTCTTGCTCTTGGGCTTAGTATGGGTTGGCTGGGTCAAACCTATCATGTCCCTATCTTGATGCTCTAGAAGTGTTTGATAGTAAGTAGTGTTGGAATTGTATTATGAGTTTGATATATTTGCAGCTAACCCTAACAATGGCATTAGTTTATATGTATATATATTGTACTTGTGTTCTCTGTGTGATGATTGCAGGGGTTCTATTCAAGAGCATAATGAAGAAATAACTACTTGTAAGTCATCTCCCTAACCCTAATGTATCATAATTGTGATTGTAGGGTTTAATCTAGGGCAAATCTAGAAGGGGACATTACAATGGTATCAGAGCAGTGATCCTGCCATCCTGTGAATAATAGTTAAACAAAAATTAAAAATTAAAAAATAAAATAAAATAAAAATTAAAAAACAAGAATCAATGAAAATCGCAGGTATGAATTTTGCTGGAATAATGGTTTTTAATACATTGATAAAATATTTTAAATATATATATGTAACATTAAAAATTGAAATTTACTCTATGATGCAACATTAAAAAAATTAAAATTTATTACAAATATGTAATAAATAACAAGTAAATAAGGTAAAAAATAAATAAGAATAAAATAACTCTTACTAACAATAAAATTACATTAAGTAAATATACTTAATGAAATAGTCAAATAAAGTGATTAAAATATAATTTATAAATAAATATGTAGTAAGATATCTCTAAGTTCTCATAAAGTAATATATTTGAAAAAGTTATTTTCATCTCAACTTAATGTTATTTTTATAAATAAACCCATATAGTAAATTCAATTAATATTATAAATATCATATGTTGTATAAATACATCATATATAGTTTATATATAAATGTATTTTCAAGAAACACATCTATAAATTAATTAATTTCTGATCATAATAAGCATGTGATGAGATCCACAACCCTATTAAACATAACTATAATGTTTAACAATAAATAAATAAATAAAAAGTATTATATACTTTAATATCAAATTTATTATTACCATTTTTTAATGTATACTTTAATATTAAATTACTTATACTTTCACCTAATCCTTTAATCTTAGTTGTGATTGCTCGAGGACAAGCAATTTTGAGTGGGGAGGGTTGTCATGTCCCTATATTAGTAATTTATAATTGAATTCATTATGTATTATTCATTCAAATTAAAGATATTTAAATAATATTTATTTAAAACAATTAACAAAATATATTATTATTATATTTATAAATAACACATATAAATAATATAATATAAATCATATATCATTTATTATAATGATATAATATAAATACAAATAATATAAGTAAATAATATATTATAAATATATTTAATAATATAAATACAAATATTATTATTATTATCTTATATTGTAATATATATATATAAATAATATAATATAAATCATATATCATAGGTAAGAGGGTATAAGGTTTCCATCTAAGTACCCCACCTTGGATGGATGTCAAAGCCCTGCCATCAAGGCCAAGAGGGTCAAAGTCTTGCTCTTGGGCTTAGATTGAATAAACTGAGAACTCCGCTATGATCCCCGTACCATTCCTACCATGATGAGTTATTAATTATAAGTGATAAGGCATGGATAGGGAAGTAAGACTAGCATTCTGCTAAGTACCCCACTTTGGTAGATGTCTAAGTCTTGCCACCAAAGCCAGGAGGGCCAAAGTTCCGCTCTTGGGCTTAGTATGGGTTGGCTGGGTCAAATCTATCATGTCCCTATCTCGATGCTCTAGAAGTGTTTGATAGTAAGTAGTGTTGGAATTGTATTATGAGTTTGATATATTTGCAGCTAACCCTAACAATGGCATTAGTTTATATGTATATATATTGTACTTGTGTTCTCTGTGTGATGATTACAGGAGTTCTATTCAAGAGCATAATGAAGAAGTAACTACTTGTAAGTCATCTCCCTAACCCTAATGTATCATAATTGTGATTGTAGGGTTTAATCTAGGGCAAATCTAGAAGGGGACATTACAAAATCCAGAAGAGGTTAGACTATGTATACTTTGTTGAACAATATATAAGGTAAAAGGATGAAACAATCCCCTTGAGGGTTTCCACAAGGTGTGTCTCATACACCAACTTGGTGTCTTGCTTAACAGTTACCTAAAAAGTACCTTTACCTTTATATGTGAGGCATCAACAAATTGAGCCTTCCCTCCATTTGTTTCCTTATTAACATTTGTGTTTTCATTTTTAAAAATACACAATAATAGAGATTTGTCATGTCCCCTTTTCCTCTAAGTTGCCATATTGATCTATAAGCCCATTTCCCATTTCCATGGGCTTAGGAATTATTATTAAGGGAAATGATTTTATAACATTAAAGTGATTTATGTAAAGTTTCTATAAAGAAATCACTTAAAGAGTTATCAATAAGTGGACACCTAGAAAGGGATCCTTTATCTAAAGAACAAAAAGATAATAAGAGTAGTTAAAGATTTAGAAAGATCTTGAAGTGAGCACTAGAAAAGGCAATTGTAAATTTTGAAAGATCCTCATTTTGGAGGGAAAATGGGTGCCCAAGAATCTATATAAGCTAGGCCAAGTTTCCAAGGATGAATGCTTATTTTATCAGCAGATGAAAACCCCTGATTCAGGATTGTGCAATCCCATCCAAATATTGCATCTGAGCTTCATATTTGCAGATTGGAATGTGTTATTCATGGCAGAAAATCATTGTTTGAGGATACTTTTATTAGGTGCCATTGCTGTGTGACGGCAGATTTCACAATGCCAAATCTTGTTCATTTGGTGACTCTCATAGTGCCAAATCATGGTGTTTCAGGCGGTTGTCATTAGCGCCAATTTCTGTAGGGTTTTGGGCGACTTTCATAGTGCTACAACTGGTAGAACGGTGGCTTTTATAGTGCCTCTGCTTGGAACCATAGGGGACTTCCATAAGCGCCATTTTAGTATTTGATGCAGTTTTCATTTAGTGTTGGTTTCTTAATTGTGAGCAGCTAGTTAAACTTCATTTGTTGCTGCTGTTGTTTCTGTTAATGCTGATAAATATTTGCAAATCAAAATTGTTCTTATGCAGTGTTCCACGGGGACCCGTCCCCCCCCCCAAATCCAGTCGTCCCCCCGTCCGGGGGATGTTTCAGAGACTTGGGGACAGCTGAAAAACGTCCCCCCGCCGTCCCCCCACCGCCGCCAAGACGTCAAAAACTTGGAGGAAACGGCGGGGACGCCAAGACGTCTCGAGGATGCCTAGCCATCCCTCAAGTGTCTCGGGGACGCCCAAGCGTCTCCCGCACTGGGACACACGAAAAAGTGTTTTTTTTAATTTCTTTTTTTTTCTTGGACTTTGAGCCCTAGTCCGAACCCTAATGACTTGTTTGACCTTTCTAAAAGCTAAAAGACTCTCATTCTTCATTTTTTTGCTCAATATGTCATTTGATGTTTTGCAACAGCTAGGTGAAGAAGAGGAAAACCAGTGAGAAGAGTGAGTGAAAGAGTGGGTTTTAGGTGTTGCAAGTGCAAGAGGGGTGAGAAGGAGAAAGAAAAAGAGGAGGAGCATTCTACACCAACTTTGAAGGATTTTTCACGCACAGGTAGGTTTTTATGACTATTTTTTGAAGTTTTTTCAATTTTTTTGTTTTTTTTTTTCAAAGTTTTTAGATTCATTTTGAAAATGTAGTTTGATGTTGAATCTTACAATGGGCATTGAAATGAACACATGAATATGCATTTGCAGCCATGTCTATGAAATTATGATTAAAAATTTAATCATAATTTCATAAACATGGCTGCAAATGCATATTCATATGTTCATTTCAAGGCTCATTGTTCTATTTTCATCTTTCCATCAAGATTCAACGTCAAAATTTCAAATTTTATTTTCAAATTTGTTAAACTAGGCTGAAACTAGGCACTTATAGAATTTATTTGTTTATTGAAGTGTCACAATGAGCTCTCATGACATGAGTGAGGATGAGGTTCATTCTCATAGCAATACTAATACTGAATATGCTTCTGAGGCTGAGGGGAGTGACCATGGAGCTGAGCTTGAAGCCCAAACTAGTTCCATGGCAAGTGAAGCAAGTACTTTTGAGTGCCCTTCTGCAGTATTGGCAAAGTATGCTAAGGGTCCTTTTGATCGCAAATCCCCTCTCAAACAGTTTGCAATAAAAATACTAAACAGGCAAGAGGCACCAATTGGTGGCACAAGGAGGTGGAAGTGCAACTTTTGTGGTCTAGAGTGGTTTGGGAGCATCACTAGAGTTAATGCACACCTTTTCATTAGAGGAAAAGGTGTGGACATATGTTCTTTTTTGGCAAAACTAGAAAACATCAAATACAAAGTTGAAATAAATAAGTTATGGGGTGTTCCTGATGATACTCTAGCTGCACCTGTGCCTACTACTTTGCATCATAGGACAAGTCTTCAACATAGCCAGCCACAGAGTTCCAAGCCTAGCCATACTTTGCAAACGAGAGTAGGAGGGACACCAGGTTCTTCTTCCAGTGCCTATGCAAGAGAGGGGAGGGGGAAATGGAAATTGCAAAGTAACCCCATAGCAGATTTGTTTAATGCGCAGCTCAAGGATGACATAGATGATGTCATTGGCAAGTTTTTCTTTGCCAATGGCATCCCATTTCATGTTGCCCGATCTCCTTATTATAAGGAGATGATATCGATGGTGGCAAGGGGAGGACCATCATATGTGCCACTAAGTGAGACGAAATTGAGGACCACGATCTTGGATAAGAACTATTCCAAGATCAATTTGTTGATGGAGAAGATGGAGTGTTGGGTTAAGACAGGATGCAGCATAGTCATGGATGGGTGGACAAACATTAGCCATCGTCCACTCATTAATATCATGGTTACATATATTGAGGGCCCATATTTTCTTAAGGCAGTTGATTGTTCAGGGCATCGCAAAGATGCTGATTTTCAGTTTCAGGTCCTCAAGGAGGCTATTGAGGAGGTTGGGCCACAGAATGTGGTCCAAATAGTGACAGATGCAGCACATGTGTGCAAAGCTGCGGGGAGATTTGTTGAGGCAGCTTATAGGCATATTTGGTGGACTCCATGTTGTGTGCATGCCATGAACAATGCACTCAAGGACATGGGGAAGATTGGTTGGATTAGAGCAATGGTAAATGATGCGAGAGATGTGCAAATGTTTATCTGCAACCACCACACATCACATGCACTCTTCAGGACCTTCGCTAAGGAGTTCCTAAAACCTACTGATACGAGATATGCTTCCTATTTCATTCTCTTGGATAGAATGATTGAGTTGCAAGAGGCACTGCAACTCATGGTTATGACAGCAGATTGGAATAGGTGGGTCGAGTCTAAGACAGTGCAAGGGATGAGCGTGAAGGATACGGTGAAGAGTGATGTGTTCTGGAGTGACGCAAAGTATATTCTCCATCATTAAACCAATTTTCCAGGTTATCAGGGATGGGGATGCAGCTACACCTAACCTTGGAGAGGTGTATGAGTGCATCGATTCGATGCTTGATCAAATGAGGGCTGTTGTGCGAGAGGGAGCCCACATTAGCATTCTACCATGAGCACATTCAGCCAATCATTCAGAGGAGATGGGAGAAGCTGAACACTCCCTTGCACATGGCAGCCTATGCACTGAATCCGAAGTGGTACTTGACTAGGCCTGGTAGAGTGACACCAATAGAGGATGCGAAGGTGAAGGCAGGGTTCTTCAAGTGCATTGAGAGGATGTATGATGTTGTAGATGCCAGCATGATTCTCAATGAGTGGACCAAATTTGCCACTCTTAGGGGTTATTCAGATGCGGCCAAGATGGATATGGCAACCATGGCACAGGATGACCCAATTTTGTGGTGGACTTGCCATGGATCAAGATCTTTGACTACCACTCTAGCCATCCGATTGTTATCTCAAGTTTCTAGTTCTTCAGTTGCTGAGAGGACCTAGTCTACATATAGCTTCATCCACTCTCTTAAGAGGAATAGACTTACCTCTAGGAGAGCAGAGAAGCTTGTGGCTGTACATAGTGCTTTGCGTCTCATTGACCACAAAACACTTGTGTACAAAGAGAGTCCAACAGCACGATGGGATGTAGAGCTAGAGGAGCCATCACAGATTGATGAGGATGCTTTAGTTTCGGCTTCAGATGCAAGGCTGGTTGGTGTTAGTTTGGCAAAGCTTGACCACAAGGATTCCAGTAATTCGAGTAATGAGGAGTTTGGGGATGATTAGAGGCCTCCCTTCACTACATTTTTGCATTTTGTACTTATTTTGAGATCAATGTATCATGCTACTCATTGTAATCATCTTTATGATATGATATTATGATGTGACATGTCATATTTTCCGATTTTCAATATAATAGAAACTAAGAAATCTCAAATTTGACAATTTCATTTGTCAAATTTTAATATTTTATTTACTTTGTCTTTTAGTAATAGTATTCAAATATTTAAAATGTTAGTATTTGCAATTTTGCTATCTTAAACATCTTTTTATAACTAGTTATTCAAGTACCATATGTATATCAGCACCACCACCCCGCCGCCATCCCCAAACTTAGACCCTTTGTCCACCCGTCCCCGAAACCCATCCCCGACAGGGGATGCATCCCTGTCAGGAAACTCCGTGGAACACTGTTGTTCTTATGGAATAAATGATAGGTTGTGTGGGCTGCTGTGTTCAACATTTAATTTTAAGAGGGTTTATATCTGATTTCTGGAATCTAATATCCACTTCTATAATTCTGATTTTTAACAAAACTCAACTACTGTATGCTCTCACCTTGCCCTTCACGGGACCCTGGTGATCAAAAGGTATTGAAATTTTGTTAAGTGAGCTAAATCGTTTAAATATCACATAATATTCCCTTTCGGGATATTACAAGGTTTTTGTTCCTTTCCATAATCATTTATGAGATTCTGTAGGAACTATGGATCCAGCCAACTCACTTTCACATAGCAGAAGAATTCTGAAAATTGCCAGTTTACCATAGGGGATACAGCTTTAATTTAGGAACCAAAAATGGCTTTGGACATGTTTTTAAGTCTTTTCAGGGTACTTCTGTCTAAATAATTATTCCATCCAGGAAACACCAGAAGATGGTTGGGTATTTCTGGCACCGTAGCTTCTCACCTATGTCTCACCCCATCTTATATTCTCGTTCACACGTAGCATGAAGAATTTCTGGAAATTCTAGAACATTAAAAAATCTCCTCTTGATGCACATCTAAAGATGTGTACCTCTTATGAAATTCTGTTGTGGCTAGGTAGCAGCATATACAAGATAGTTGAACAATGTTCACAAATGGGGAGTCTGACTGAAAGACAAATTAATTAGTGTGTTTTTAGTCACAGCATTCCATAGTCAAGAAAATAAAATCCACCTGATAATAAAATGGAACCATAAGCAGCTTAGAATGTGTTTTGCTTGTCATTTTTATTTTCAGATTTGGCATGTCTCACTAAATTTAAATTTAAATCTATATTTCAGCTGCACATTCCAAATTACCCATGGTTAACCGTATCTCCAACTCTTCTTTCCTCCAAATAAAACCTCATTACCAATAGTTTTAAAACATTTGATAGCATAGCAAACCGTTAGCATTAGAGACCACAATAAAATATTTACCCCCCTACCGACCAAGCAGCAGTATTGAACAAAATTCAAATATTAAACTAGTTAAACAAAAATATAAAGTTCTGATGTACATTAGTAAAAAGATGAAAAGTTAGCTTGATACCATACACAAAAGGTCTTGGATGAAGAACATCTCCACAAAGATGTGGAGTCATTGTCACTTGGGGAACAAGCTAAGATGCTATTATCTAATATACTCTTATAGGGAGAGCCTTTCCTTGAAACTTTGTTACATTGTGTAAATTTTCTACCCTCTGAAGCAATATATGATGCATTTCTGTAAAAAAAATAGATGTACAGTTTGGTTCAATAAAAGATACACTATTGACTGAAGTATTGGTAACTATTTCATATTGACACTTCATGCATCTAGTACTTTAATGCAAATATGGCCACCATTGAGACAGTACTCTTCAACAATTATCAGTTTCTGCTTTGATGCCTGTCCCTAATAGGCCAAAATCAAGCTAACAAAAGTACTCTGGCAGCCCGGCTTACCTTAATTATATCTAAAAGGTGTTACACTGCTTAGCTCACTGTTAATCTCCAAACCTCAAGTATAGAAAGTAGATTTATTCGGATCAAAAACAACATACTCGTTTGTTGAGAAATAATTGCTGACATAGAAGTTCAAAAAGCTCACTGGAAACATTTGCTTGCAAATGCTTGGAAAAATAGATAGCAATAAGGTTGTGACGATGAAATATTGGATACATATGTTGGCAATCCATGCAACCCTGCCAGTTTCCTTACAACTTATCAATCCAAGACTAAACCTAGCTTTCTACAATTTAATGATCAATGAATTGAAACTTAGGTCCAAAATTGCAACACTGAAATGAACAAATTCTTTAGATATATACTTGATTCCCATACAACGATCAATGGCACAAAAAGCCCAAGCAAAAAGTGCATGTTATCAGACCATAGCCTGAATCAAGATGGTTATTTATTGAAAAACTTATAGCCTAAACAATCAGAATCATAAGTATAGTTAAGCATTGTTGTACCAAATCAAATTTTTTGTTTCATTAAGGCATTTTGTGAGAGTCTGGAAGATTTGTTGTCAAAAAGTCAAAAAGTCAAAATTTCTAAAAATAGACGTCAATTTTAGGTTTTCTGGGTTTTTTGAGATATGGATGCTAGCAAAATTTTCTAAAAATAGAATCTCTGATTCCGGAGTCCTGCCTGATTCTGATTGGCTAATATTGCTTCATGATCAAGGTGGTCCAGACGGAATCTGCAAAAGGTTGAGTTTTCTCTACTGGGTCAATTCTGCTTTTTCAGAAGGTGAAGACGAACTCCGAGGCCATTAATGGAGGAAGTTCATCTGCTAGGGGTCAGATTCAAGATTTCAGTGTTGTTCAGAGGGCAAAGAACTGTTGAGCAACCGACGACTAACGAAGAACGAAGCATGATGAATCCGGAAAACAAAGAAAAGTTGAAAGAAGCCAAAATTTGGCTAAGTTTGGGTTTCCTAGGCACCCCTGGAGGCTAGGGGCATCCAGTTTGTCCAGAGATAATTATTTTTGCGTTTTCTCAGAAAATGTTAAAAAGGACCTCTTCAGCGCGCTTCCGGGTGGTCAAAATCAATCATATTCAATCGACAGGCCCAGAAAAGTTGGGATTCATCTCAGATATGCTCAGGCTATCTAGTTCACCCTTCATCCAGCGATAATTGTCCAGCAGATCACGGTAATTGATGACAGAAAGTAGTTGTCGGCACGCAAAACGAGAAAACTACAAAAGAAGCTGAAAATTATCAAAAAAATTCTAAGGCATGAAATCCCAGGCGCCCCAAGAGGCTAGGGGCGTCCAGTCATCCCAGAGTTAGATTATTTTTCATATTTTCTCGAAAAATTGCAAATTTTCTTCCGTCAGCCCAGTCAAATTCACAGAAAATTAGTCTGATCTAGTTTCTGAGGCAGGCAGGAGGTGCAATCAATTCAGTTTTCATCAGGCTTGCCTGATTGCTAGACCATCAGTCCTAGTTTTGCTCCGGCAAGCAAGATTTAGCATCCAAACAGGGGCCCACAGTCATCGGAACGCGCAAGAAAAACAAAAAGTGAGCAAAATTGAAAATCTCGGAAAATTGGCTAAGGCATGAGATCCCAGGCGCCCCTGTCCAGTCTGGGTGCCTGGGTTTTCCAGTGTTAGTAAATTTATTGCCCCGACATTTCCTCCCTCAGCTGTTTTCCCGATCTTCATCTAGCGACAGTTTCCAAAAATCAAAATTGCAATAAAACGTCGTCAGATCGTCAGTTGGAGGCTGAGGATCGAATCAGAATTGATAAAATTTCAAAATGCTATGATCAATCAGCTTTTTTGGTCAACGGTGACAGTTTGTTGTCTTGTTGAAGTCAGAGGCAGGCCACGTCGGAGTCAGAATGAGTGCAAAAGTTTCAAAACAAAGGAAAATTGGCTAACACTTTTGCAATTTCATGTGTTTGACAACATCATCAAAGTAGTAGCTTTTTCATCATCCTCACACGTGAGAATAGGCAGCTATAAAATAGGAATTCATCCTATGCGAGCATATCAACTTGGATTTTGCTCAAAATATAGCTATCTTCGCAGGATAAGCTTCAAGATTTGTGCTTTCATAAAGAAAGCTGCTTTTTTCGCCCTAAGTTCTATAAAAACAAGCTTTTGGCCTCCTTTATTCATTATTTTTGCAAGTCGCATCCAGAGGAAGAAGAGCATCGTTTTCTTCTCATGAAGATTTGAGAACCCAAATGGAGTGCTTTTTCAGTGTTCTTCGTGGTTTCAGAATTGGGAAGCACAGAGGCACGTTTTTTAAGGGTCCATTTTTCTAGGGCATCATTTTCCAAAAATAGAGCCAGAGCTTTTTCAATTTTCCTCGAAATGGGTTCATCTGGAATCACGTCCTCTTGAAGATTGAAAAATTTTAGTTTTCCCAAAATCTGTTTTTTTGTCACTTTCTCGAGAAATCCTCTGCTTTTTCGAAATCCAACGATCTAGGTTGCTTCAGAACAATATTGTCTACAAAACCCACATGCCGACTTTTTCTCTCAAAATCTGCTTTTAAAAAGAAATCAGCAAACAATTTTCAGCCTTCGCGCAAAATATTTCCAAACATGGGCATGTTGACAGGCATTCTTCAAATTTTTCAGTATGCAATACTCTCCAATAGAAATCAAGCCTAAAACGGCATTACTTCGTGATTACTTGAGAACCGTCAAGACAAATTTGCATAAGGTGCTTCCAATATTCAATTTGCATGCTTTAGAAGACGCAGGAAACATTGCCATCGGGAATCTGAGTCACTCTGAGTTGCTTGCAGCAGCTTCATTCCCCGTCACAGTGCAAAGCATTGAATCGTAATCGCTTGTACTAAGCGTTACAATTCAATTACAAGGGAAATCCAATCAGCAGATGGGCATGTACTCTGCAGCCTTAGGCCTAATGACATTGAGAAATGTTTCTCAACACCATCGTGGAAGGAGAATTTCGTCATTTCTATTGAAGAATGCGAGAAGGTGTGGCACAATGACAAGGAAAAATATCAGAAAAGAATTGTTCGAAAGTGGCTAAAAGAGAAGCAGAACGTTTTGCCAAAGAACATTGGACATGGAGAATTCAAGGAAGAATACGCGATAATAATTACTCTGTTGAACCAGGTCACAGATCAAGCAGAGGCCAATAAGTTTCAGCCTTGGATGTTTTACATCATCTCCCAGATTGTTGACAAAACAAAACATTATGACTGGCCAACACTAATCAGTGACAGTCTCCACCATCAGATAATTGATTTTCAAAAGGCCCATGAATTCCACATGATGTCATACCTAGTATATCTAATGGCCTTTTAAGGTCAGTTTAGGGGTTTGAATATTGTTGGAACTCTGGGTATTCAACATATATATCACTATTACCTGCAGTTAAGAGTTTTTAGAGGCTAAACGACATTATAGGGCGGGTAAATGATGCATTCCTTATGCATGTGGTACGAGATCTTGATAATGAGTTGCATATACAATTTTCAGCTGATGCCAGATCAGCAATGGCGGAATGCGCTGATTGGTTTATCCAATTTCCCACTTTCTCCTACATCAGGGTATATGGCTTCTCAAGAGAGCCAGTCATGCTACCAAGATATCCTACAGATGAGGTAATGTTCATGAAGTTTCTGAGGCAGATCTATGAAGTTCATTCATTTTTGCGTAGCAAGCGCAAGGCGGCTTTCAATTTTCTAGTTGGGATGGGTATATACAGATGCATATCTGGAGTAGATGCCAAAGTAATTGGTGGTGAATTGTCTAAGTATGACCTCAAGTCATTCGACAGGAGGTTTTCATATGATCCTCATGGTGTTTTTGCAGCACACCTTGGTCAGAATTGTGTACATGCGCCTACAGTTGAAGATTTCTGGGTTAATTGTGTAGATGAATTTGAAGTGCGAAAATGTAGCTATAGCAGGTTTACCTTTCAGCAGTTGGCTGCTATCCTATCAGAGGATGTAGAGGGCTTGTTAGACGATGATGATGAAGTTCTACTTCCCATGTATTTCAGAGATCAGATCGAGCAAAAGCCACTATCACAAGTTAATTGGTCTGCCAAAGAGAACACCTCAACTGAGGAAAGAACGAGTCGGATTGAAAAGAACAGTATGATATTCTTGAGTAATAAGAAGCGGAACGTAGCCATTTCGGTTGCAAAGCCACCAGTTCAATCATCTATACCTTCCACATCCAAACGGAAACCAAGGGTTAAGGTTATGACCGTTCCTCCAAAAGGAATGAAGATTGCCAAGTTGAAGAGGAAAAAGGTTGAGTCTCCAGTCCATATTCAGCAGAAACAACCAGCAATTGCATCAGAAGTTCCGGCTGAATCAACACCGCATGTTGAAACAATGCCCTCAGTTCATGTTTCTCCACCTTCATCGCCAAGGTCTTCTCCCATTCATATAGATTCAGAACCAGATTCGCCAGTTCATAACACTGCGACACGCATTAATTCATCAGGAGTTTATGGAACTGGAACCGAGCCTCCCAAGGAAGTTAGCTCGTCTTGGCTTGAGAACATCTTGAGTAGGAAGAGGAGAAAGCCTTCATACCAATTGAACTTCACAGAACTTGATAGCATCTACCAAGACATACCAGAGAAGAAACTTAAGAAGCAAGTTCACATGGAGAAGAATGCTGATGGAGAGATCATTCTTGAAACTACAACACCGCCAGAAAATAAGAATGTCAATGAGATTGAGATTGATGACTTCAAGGTTGTCAAAGCCAATCTTGGTAGAAGTACCCAGCACACGGATGTGAATCTCTTTGAGGTTGCAGCAAATAATTTAAAGGAGAGAGTGTTAAAGGATGGAGAAGATAAAGCAGCCCTCAAGGCTGAGAATAGGCAACTGCAGCAATATATTTCCAATCTTCTTCATGGCACTTCGCAGGCCACCTTATTGCTTCCTCATATTCTAGAATCACCGGTCGATCAACAGCAACTAAGTCAGTTGGTCATTTACAAGAGACACATGAAGGATTGGGTGGAAGAGTTTGTAACTGTAACATACACCCCTTTGTCTGGTTTCCTCCTGACTGATTTTTTTGTATTTATTGGTTTTTTTATGTTTTTGTGTTTTAAGTTTTCAATGCATGTTTTGCATGTATGGTTTTTGCAATATTAACATAGAAAATACCGCATATACGAAAAACCCAAAAAAACTAAAAGTGCTATCAGCAAACTAACAACAACCCAAATGATTTTTAGCCAAAATATGAGGTTCTATTGTTTTACAACTTCGTGTCGGGCTGTAGCTGTAGCAGCACATCCGGCACTTAGAAAATTGCTCACAAATCAAAGTACAAGGGTGAAGATGCTATTCTATTGCATATCATGGTAGTATCAACCCTAGACGCTTCCTTTAGAAGATATATGAGCACCATGTCATGTCCCCGTTTCCGGCTTGATCATCAAGTGTATAATGGATTAGCCTAATCCTCATTCCCGGAGGCTAATTCTGAATGATAAGGGAATGAACTGGGTTTTGACTAACTCTGGGTGTTATTTTGCAGGTAGAATCAAGGAGTTTTGAGTCAGAATCCACTAAGTCATGAGCAAGGCGCCCATTTTGGCAGAACTCCTCCCTTCTGGCGCCTAGCTTCAAGAGTCACTTCTGGCAGTGAAGATGAGGATTCAAACAGAGCGCGCTCCACCTGGATGGGTTCTTCCAACCAAGCACCTAGATCAGAGATGAACTTGAGTAAGATATAATGAGGTTTTCATGCCTAGGCGCAAATGTCACTCTGACAAGTCTAGATGTGCGCCTAGCTTGGAACAAGGGTTTCAATGTCTCCAGAAGGGTGGCGCTACCTTTGGAGAAGGAGATATCAACTTCTAGAACCATAATGCATTGGAAGTGTCGAGGGAAAATGGCTAAGTATAGCCTAGGCGCACATTCTACATCAGAATTCCCAAAAGTGCGCCTAGACTCTGAGCATCAAGATTGCATTCCAAACAAGCACAGGGCTCCTCCAAGTAGATCAAGTGAGTCTCATCCTCAATGAAGATCAAGTAGAAAGATGAAATGATCATGTCTTGGTTGTTAGGCGCACATTGAGTCAAGAAACATCCTTTTGAGAGTCTATCATGGATGATGATAGATATTGAGTTGAAGGTTTCTCATCAAAGTATATTGCCTTGTCAAGAAGATATGACCCTAGGTGCCAATGTGACATTCTGCAACACTCCAAGTGCGCCCAAGAACATCAAGGCGCCAAAACATGACTCCATGACCTTGAAGATGCGCCTAAGGGGGTAAATGATCTCCAAACTCCTCAAAAAGCCAGGGCACTTGGTAAGATAAGTGTTTTGTTTGATCACAAAGACTCCAAGTGTGAGCGCCACATGTACGAAGGCGAATCCAATTCAAGGCTCTAGTTTCCTCCTACACAGACTCAGAAGTGCGCCTAAGATCAATTCCTAGAAGTGCGCCTTAGCAAGAAAAGCCATTGGAAGGGTAAGAGTGCATCACCAATGGTTAAAGATGAAGTTTAGAAGACATCCACTCAAGTGGAATCATTAAAGAAGACAAGATCATGGATGAGGCGCACCTTTGGTCAAAAACTCCTCAAATATGCGCCTAAAGAGAAAATGAGTATCAAAACATCCTTCAAGATCAAGGCGCTAGCATTGAGGAAGATCCTATCACCTTCAGAAACCTCAGACTTTGCAAATAATGAGTAGAATTGGTTAAGTCAGACACTAGGCGCAAATCCAATGTCGAATTCTCCAAATGTGCCACTAGATGAAGAATGAAGTTAGGGAAGTGAGTTTGGACATTCTAATCAGGGCGCTCAACAAGGTATGTTGCATTGCTACTCTCAAGGATACAAACACATGAAGAATTGGTAAGATAAATCATCAAACACCCAAGGCGCAAATTCTCCATTGCAACACCTAAGGCGCCAATCTACACTTTTGCGCTCAAACAAGGTTTTAAATACTCTGGATATGGGCGCTTAGATTAAAAGGAACTTCAAAAGGTTTAATTGCTAGTGTTTGAAAGTTTGAATAGTGTTGAACATCTTCATGAAGATGCTAGGCGCAGATACCAGACAAAATGACCTCAAAGGTGCGCCTAAGATGGATGGAAGCTCCCAAGACCAGTTCAGATGCAAGGCGCTCCATCAAGGGGACAATGTTATGTTCATTTGAAGTCTTCAAATTTCCTTGAAAGATGACAAGTTAGAACTTGGGCGCCAAAACCTCTGTAAATCCTTCAAATATGCGCCTACCCTGTGAGGTGATGAGTTGAACATTCCAAATCTTCAAATGTTTAAGTATGAATCCAAAGGAGTTCACTTCCTAAGGCAGTATCATCCAAGGATGAGAACTTATGACTTAGCCGCACTCCCTGGTGAGATTCTCCACAGCTAGCACCCCAGTCAGAAGAACCCTTAAACTGCGCCTAAGTGTTTCAAGAAGTGGTTAAGGTTGTTACAACTACCTGAATGCCCATTGGTCGGAAGGATAGCATTTGGATCCGTGTCAAGGTCTCTAGATGAGCTTGCCAACTCAGAATGAGTCATCAGTTGGAATATTCCCTTGGATATGCTTCTTGGGAAACGTGCCTTGGTTCCTCTTTGTGCATTGAAAAACGTGCCTTCATCGCCTTTGGAAGGCCTATAAAAGGAGGAGCTCTCTCACTCATTTGGTATCTATGCATTTGACAAAATTCTCTCTGCAAAGCTATTGAGCTTGTAATCTTGAGGCCTGCGAGTTTCAAGTGTTGGGGTGATGCTCCCTCAGCAAGCAAGGTGGTGCTCCCTTGTGCTATTGTGAGATGTTGACATTCAGTTGGCATCATTGAGTTTGACTGAGTTGATCAAGTGTAGGCGCTATTGTAAACATCAAGGCTTCAAGGCCTTTCCTTTAGTAATTCCGTTGAATAAGTTGTACTTCATGCTATTGAAAGCATTATCCATGTAATAAGACATTGCAAGTTGATTGAATCAAGTAACTAGACAAGTACCCAATTCTCATTCAAGTAGTTGTCTTTGATGTATATCTTTGTATTGTTGCAGTAGTTGATGAATTGATAGCAAGCAAAATTGTTTAAGTAAGGAAAAATTTTAGTAGCTTTAGTTGGGTATCTTACACACCAGATACTACTAAAACATCCTCCTTAAGATCCCATGACCTGCATCAGCTGGTATGGCCTGTGTGCTAGTGATATCAGCAATGAACCCCTAAAAAACTCTCCAAAAACCTCATATAATTTTACTGAAATGTCTGCAGCCTCCCAACGACTAGCCTGAGATTAAAATGAACCATCAAAACTCAAGTTATTTGCTGTTCTAAGGAAGTACGGCCCACTAAGAGGGTACGGCCTACAGCAAAGGTGTACGTACAGCCAGCAAGAAAACCCCTTCCAATCAGCAACACAGTCATAAACTCCAATAAATATGTTCTTTAAACCCTCCTTTACTGGCTGCAATCACGAAATCACCATGAAATCTTCAATCTATGCTTGAAACAACTCCAAAATGGATTCCTGGAATGCACAAATAAAGCCTCTATGTGAAGCCTCCTCAAACCCTCTCCTGATGCACTCTCTCATACACGAGGAAAGAGGAAATGCAAAGGTTTTCGTCTCTGCAATTCGTTGATCAAAGCCAAAGCGCCAAACCCAAACCCCAAGTGTTGGAGCAACTCAATACCAGAGCAAAATCACATAAGCAAGCATAAGCAAATGAAGTTTCTTTTTGCTCTTTTAATCTCCTCCATACCCAATGCCTAAGAATGAGAGGGAAAATAATTTATTTTTAATTGTTAAAACAACCCCTTATCTCTCCATGAAGTGGGCGCTCCTTCCTAGGCACATCACTTTTCAGACTTGAAGGTATAACTTAAGGTTATAACATTAAATTATAACATAACTTAAAGTACCATCAAAATATAATAAGTTAAATCTTTAATTTAACTTATAAAATTGACATAACTCTAGAAGATTCGACTCTCGAATCCTGTGCCCAGGCTCCTGCACTGCCCTGCTAAAAATAGAATTGGCTCTACCACGACTTACTATAAATAGTAAGTCTCCAACTGACTCCCTGAACACGATCATTAGCCTACGGGAGTCCCATGATAGGTTAATCCTAACATCTCGAAGTGATGAGCTAAGTGGGGGACATTACAATCTGCCCTCCCAAAAATTGCTTGTCCTCAAGCAATCTCAACTCTGGATGCTGCAAAATCTGCTCACCCTCCCATGTGGCATCCTCAACGGGCAGATTCTTCCACTTAACCAAGTACTCTCTGATAACCCGTTTCCTCAAATGTCTTTCCCGGGTGTCAATGATAGCCTCAAATACTAGTATTAACTTACCCCCCTCGTCCAAGGGTGGTAGCTCTGCAGAAGGAACTATGTTGTGGCCAAGAGCTTTCTTCAGCCTAGAAACATGAAACACATTGTGCACCCTGCTA
Source organism: Cunninghamia lanceolata (assembly GCA_027924645.1). NCBI lineage: Eukaryota > Viridiplantae > Streptophyta > Pinopsida > Cupressales > Cupressaceae > Cunninghamia > Cunninghamia lanceolata. The sequence goes on along the minus strand of BSBN01000936.1, from coordinate 344,817 downwards.
TCTGATGGAAGCTCAAGCTCATAAGCCACCTCACCCACTCGTCTGATAATCCTAAAAGGACCATAAAATCTAGGTTTTAATTTCTCTGCTCCACTCTTCTTGAGAGTGGACTGCCTGTAGGGTTGGAGCCTCAAATACACCATGTCTCCAATCTCGAAACTCCTCTCCACTCGGTGTTGATCAGCATACAACTTCTGCTGATTTTGTGCCTGCTGTATGTTCTCCTTAAGCTCCCTAAGAATGTCTTGTCTATCCTGTAGAAGGTCCTTAGCCTTAGGCACTCGACTGTCACCTAGCAAGAGATCTATGAAGCATGGGGCATCATAACCATATAGTGCCCTGAAAGGAGTCATTTGAATAGACATATGATGTGTAGTATTGTAACAGTACTCCCCTAGGTGCAACCATTTAATCCAAGCCTTCTGCTGCCCCGAAACATAATTACGTAGGTACCCCTCTAACCATTTATTCACCACCTCTGTTTGTCCATCTGTCTGCGAGTGGTAGCTAGTGCTAGGAGTCAACTCTGTACCACACAATTTGAACAACTTCTGCCAAAATATACTCAAGAACCTGCTGTCCCTATCACTGACTATGCTCCTGGGTACCCCATGTAGCCTGAATATCCCCATGAATAAATCAGCCACCTGAGCAGCTGTATAGGTTGTTGAAATGGCAAAGAAATGTGCGAATTTAGTGAGTCTATCGACCACCACATATATACAGTCCTTCCCTTGTACCTTCGGCAACCCTGTAATGAAATCCATGGAGATACATTCCCATTTCTGATCGGGAATGGGTAATGGCTATAATAGTCCCGCTGGAAAGGTATGCTCATGCTTATTCTGTTGGCAAATGGGACACTCACGAACACACTTCTGCACTTCGTCCTTCGATCCTTTCCATGTAAACCTCTCCCGAATCTGTTTGTATGTCTTAAAGAATCCAGGGTGGCCAGCCATTGGTGTGTCATGGAAAGTTTTGATACCTTCTGCTTAAACTGTGAATTGGGCACCAAAAATATTCTATCCTTGTACATAATCAAATCACTCACCACATAATATTTCTCATCTCTAACTGTGCCCTCAATGACTCCTGCAGCCTAAGAGTCCTTAAGATATTCTGCCATGATCTCCTCTTTCTAGTCAGCAAAGATCTCTCCAACCAAACACAAGTGAGGTCGTCTAGACAACACATCTGCAACTACATTTTTCTTCCCTTTGACAAACTCAATGTCAAAGTCATAAGCCTACAGCTTGCTGACCCACTTCTGTTGTCTGTCATTCAGGTCTTTCTGGTTTATGAAATATTTGATGCTATTTTGGTATGTCCTGATTATGAATCTACCCCCAACCAGATACTGCCTAAATTTGACTAATGCATGCACAATGGCCAACATCTCTCGATCATATACCGAGTAGCTCCTCTCCACACCCCGAAGTTTCCTACTCTCAAAAGCTATCGGGTGCTTCTCCTGCATAAGTACAGCCTCGATCCCTTCTCCAGAAGCATCACACTGTAACTCAAACAGTTTAGCGAAGTCAGGGATTGCTAAAACCGGGCATGTAGACATCAAGTGTTTGAACCTGTCAAAGCACTGCTGGGCTATGTCACTCCACTCAAAGGCTCCCTTCTTCGTCAGATCAATCAATGGTGCTGTTATCTGTGAGAACCCCTTAACAAATCGTCTGTAAAACCCACAAAGCCCAAAAAACCCCTTAAGCTGTGTGAGGTTTGTGGGTGGAGGCCAATCAATTATTGCCTGTATTTTCTCTAGATCCAATCTGACTCCATCTGCACTGATAATGTGGCCAAGGTAAAGTAATTTTGTCATCCCAAAATCACATTTAGATTCCTTGGCATAGAGTGAGTTACTCTCCAGGATACTTAGAACCTCCTCTAGATGTCTCAAGTGGTCCTCCCAAGTCTTGCTAAATATCAGAATATCATCAAAGAAGATGAAAACAAATTTCCTGAGCTGCTACCTGAAAATTTGATTCATACAACTCTGAAAAGTAGCAAGTGCATTAGTCAACCCGAAAGGCATGACTAAAAACTTAAAATGATTGTAATGGCATCTAAAAGCAGTCTTCTCAATGTCCTCTACCCGCATCCTGATCTGATGGTATCCAGATCTCAAATCAATCTTAGAAAAATAACAGGCACCATGTAGCTCATCTATCAATTCATCTATCTTGGGAACTGGATACCTGTTCTTTATAGTTTTCTTATTCAAGGCCCTGTAGTCAATACATATTCTGATTGTCCCATCCTTCTTCTTGACCAATACAACCGCAGAAGCAAATGGGCTTTTGCTAGGCCTAATATGTCCCATCTCCAGAAGCTCCTTGATAGTTTTCTCAATCTCATCCTTAAGCCTCTTTGGATGGCGGTATGGTGTGATCATGATGGGCTTAGTCCCATCCTCCAACTCGATGATGTGCTCTATGCCTCTATTAGGAGGTACTCCAGGTGGTATATCCCCAAACACCTTACTGTGCTTGGTTAGCAGCTTCTGAATATCAGGGTGATAGCTATCCTTCTGTTGTGGTGGAGATTCGAGCATAATAAGGCACTCTGCTGCCCACTCAACCTGATCATGTCTCAAGAGTCTCTCCATCCTTTTCAGTGATACAACTCTAGGTCCCCCATCTGAGATCCCCCTAAGGCATATTTTCCTCCCGTTATATTCAAATCTCATCCCCATTTTCTTAAGGTTTATGGTGAACTCCTCCAACTGATTCATCCAATGCATGCCAAGCACTACATCTGTTTCCCCTATGCCTACCACATAGAAGTCATCAACTAGCTCATAATCACCCATGATGATTTTCAGCCTTGAAATCTTTCTGGTGCAATGTATTTTGAACCCATCGGCCACCATTACATTAAAGCCTTCGAATTCTTTAGCTTTCAGCCCCCTGCGAGCAACTAACCCCTCATCAATAAAATTGTGAGTGGCTCCTGTATCAATAAGGGTGATAATACGTTGCCCACCTAGTACACCACGCACCCTAAATGAACCAACCTTCTGAAAGCTAGACAGCTGGGCAATAAAACCACCACTATCGGTACTGTGATGTGAAGCTCTCTCATCCCCACTGTCACTGTGTTCTGTATGTTGATCTGTCTCTGTATTAGATGCTTCTGATTGTGACTCCTCAGCTGAATAGTACTCAATTAATTTGGCCTTAGCCTTATGTGAGCACTTATGCGAAGGATCCCATGGTTCTTTGCAATGAAAGCACAATTTCTTCCTTCTGTACTCATTCAACTGATCATCTGTTAACCTGTTAGATCTATCCCTGTGCTGATCAACATCCTTGTGGAATGGTTTTTTCTCCTTCTCCTTGTCCCTCCTGTGAAAAGTTCCCTTAGACTGAAATTTACTCCACACTGATGACTCAATGTCTCGAGCCTTTTTCATGGCCTCCTAGAGTGTAGCAGGGTCAAAACCCTTAACCCAACCACGAAGTGGGTCTGATAGTCCATCAATGAAGAGAATCACTAATCTGCGCTCAGATAAGTCTAGGACCATGACAGATAGGCCCTAAAACTCAGAAATGTAGGAGTCTAATGATCCAATCTGCCTCAACTGTGCTAACTCCTTAAACTGCAATTCCAGGTGCTTGTCAAATCTATTGATCAGATGAGTTGTAAACTCTACATATGAAGTAATCTGATCATGCCCAAGTGTGACCTTCCCGTTACTCCACGTGTGTGCTAATCCCTCCAAATGCAATGCAACATAAGTGATGGCATCCTCCTCAGGCATAGGACTAATCTGTAGGTAACTATCTAGCTTCTGCACCCAAGCCCTAGCAGTGGTCTTTCCTGATCCATCAAAATAGGGAAGTGTCATCTTACTCACCTTCTTCTGTAACTCCTGGTTCTAAGGTCTACCTCCTCTGCGAGGCCTATTCTTCATCCTAATATCAGATTACTCTGAAAAAAGTCATCTCTGCCCTGAACTCTGCACTAGATGCTCTCCAATCCCTCAGAATCTCCTCCTGAAATTCAGCCTGTGTGGGACCCTATTCAGGAACTTGGTTCCTGGAGCAAAGGTAGGGATACCAGGTCGGTCACCAGCTGTAAGCTGTGAAGCCCTCCTATGAGTCACTGAGGCCTCATCCTCATCATCTCTGTACCTGTATCTATCACCATGGTTCCTATCTCTATTATTCCTGTCTCCCTGGTTCCTGTCACCATTGTGCCTATCACGCACATTATGCCTGTTCCTGTCTCCATCATTATTCCTATTCCTGTCACCATTATTGTTTCTATGTCTATCACCGTCATTGTTTCTACTCCTATCACCATTGTTCTTGTTCCTATCACGGTGATTCTCCCTGTTATTCAATCCGTCAAGCAACTGTGCGAGGTGGTGTCCTATCTCAGCCTGTGTCTCGATCATCTCCCGTCGGTAATCCCTCAACTCTCTCTCTCTAGGGCTACTGCGCTCCTGGTGAGCGTATTCAGAATCTCACGTAGGCTTGGCTCATCAACTTCCCTGTCACCCATCTCCTCTAACAACTCTGAATGATGTGGCAACTCTCTTGAAATGGGTCTGTGCGTGAAATTAAGGAATCTTCGTCAGTAGCTGCAATCACTATCTCGTCCTCAAATGGATCTGCTGGTGGTACCGGATTCTCTGGTTCTGTCAACTGCGGAAACTATGTTCCTTGTCTTGCTCTAGTGTTTCTAAAAGGATATCTGTCTGTAGGTTGCATGTCTCATTTTTATCAACTACATATCATATAATCCCCACACGATGGCAAGATTTTCCGCTCTGATACCAATGTAACATACACCCCTCTGTCTGGTTTCCTCTTGACTAATTTTTTTGTATTTATTGGTTTTTTTATGTTTTTGTGTTTAAGTTTTCAATGCATGTTTTGCATGTATGGTTTTTGCAATATTAACATAGAAAATACCGCCTATACGAAAAACCCAAAAAAACTAAAAGTGCTATCAGCAAACTAACAACAACCCAAATGATTTTTAGCCAAAATATGAGGTTCTATTACATGCCCACATTGAGTTTTACAACTTCATGTTGGGCTGTAGCTGTAGCAGCACTTCTGGCACTTAGAAAATTGCTCACAAATCAAAGTACAAGGGTGAAGATGCTATTCTATTGCATATCATGGTAGTATCAACCCTAGACGCTTCCTTTAGAAGATATATGAGCACCAGATACTACTGAAACAGCCTCCTTAAGATCCCACGACCTACATCAGCTAGTACGACCTGTGTGCTAGTGATATCAGCAATGAACCCCTAAAAAACTCTCCAAAAACCTCATCTAATGCTACTGAAATGTCTGCAGCCTCCCAACGACCAGCCTGAGATTAAAATGAACCATCAAAACTCAAGTTATTTGCTGTTCTAAGGAAGTACGGCCCACTAAGAGGGTACGGCCTGCAGCAAAGGTGTACAGCCAACAAGAAAACCCCTTCCAATCAGCAACACAGTCATAAACTCCAATAAATTTGTTCTTTAAACCCTCCTTTACTGGCTACAAACACGAAATCACCATGAAATCTTCAATCTATGCTCAAAACAACTCCAAAATGGATTCCTGGAATGCACAAATAAAGCCTCTATGTGAAGCCTCCTCAAACCCTCTCCTGATGCACTCTCTCATACACGAGAAAAGGCGAAATGCAAAGGTTTTCGTCTCTGCAATTCGTTGATCAAAGCCAAAGAGCCAAACTCAAACCCCAAGTGCTGGAGCAACTCAATACCAAAGCAAAATCACATAAGCAAGCATAAGCAAATGAAGTCTCTTTTTGCTCTTTTAATCTCCTCCATACCCAACGCCCAAGAATGAGAGGGAAAATAATTTATTTTTAATTGTTAAAACAACCCCTTATCTCTCCATGAAGTGGGTGTTCCTTCCTAGGCACATCACTTTTCAGACTTTAAGTTATAACTAAAGGTTATAACATTAAATTATAACATAACTTAAAGTACCATCAAAATATAATAAGTTAAATCTTTAATTTAACTTATAAAATCGACATAACTCTAGAAGATTCAACTCCCGAATCCCGTGCCCAAGCTCCTGCACCGCCCTGCTAAAAATAGAACTGGCTCTGCCACGACTTACTATAAAAAGTAAGTCTCCAACTGACTCCCTGAACACGATCATTAGCCTACGGGAGTCCCGTGATAGGCTAATCCTGACATCTCGGAGTGATGAGCTAAGTAGGGGACATTACAATAACTAAAGGCAGATTCGTACTTTCACAGATCTATCAATTGAAGTACAACACTCATAATCTGCGTCAAGGCATTCAGGGGTTTGAGCAGAGTATGGTTGAGGACAAGCCGGTATTTGAGATCATAATCTCTGACTTGAAGGTAGTATATGATTCCGTTGATTCAACAAAAAATAAGGTTTCTACTTGGAAAGGATAGTATCTTTTCACACTAAAAACCCATGAGAGGATTTCCTCAGAGTTAGCAAAATGGAGGGAAAAGGTGGTAAGTGTTCTCAAGTTCGTGAGGTCTTTTGTTTCTCAGATCCCGTGCTCATACGAGAGAAAAGATGGTACCCTGTATGATCTCAGTGAAGTACAGACAAAATTCCAAATTCTCGTCCGCAGCAGTTTTAATGGTGATCTCAGTGCCGGCAAGATGAATCATTTTGCCGCTATGACAGTAAAATTTGATAAAGCTATGGACGAAGTTCGTGAATTCTTATAGATGGTTGCAGATGGTGAAGAGATGTTAGAAAATCAGAATATCATCTTGGAAAGTATCAGTATTCCTGGCAAAAAAGCAATTACTAGCTTTTTGGAGGATATTGTTTCCCAAAATATCAGTGGGTGATGTTACCAATGGAGCAATGATGTAGATAAGGATGGAACTCAAAAAGTGGCAGTTAACTCAATGCTTTTCCGATTTAAAGTTGTTTCAATTCAAACTTATCCATCCTTTAAATAGAAAAATCACTTTCTAATAGTTGGAGCTTTCTCTGCTTTAAATCAATCTGTTTTAAAGCAGGTGTTAGTTAGAATCTTTTGTCTAGAATAGAAAAAAACTTAATAAAGCTTGCAAGTTGGCAAGTTAGCTAGGATCAAGGAGATTTTAGGGTTCCCTACTCCTTGAATTGTGTATAAATAAGGGCAGCCTTGCCCATTGTTTAGTAACTGTAATTGTGATAGCAAAATTTGTTGAGCCTATTCTTGCCTGCAAATTGTTATTCAAGTACTTGTTCACCTTGTGTCATTTGTAATCCAGTGTTTGATCGCATATTGCATGCTTGTCCTTGCTGCAATACTGTTGTCCTAGAATTGTAACAGCTTTTTGATATTAAGAAAGGAAATCTCACGCCTTCCATTGCTTTGATTCTCTGTCTCATGTTCATTTAGTTTATCGTCATATGTGTTGCTTGCATATTCCTTCTTTTACTTTACATCCTAAAAGTACAATGAGTCTTCGGGTGCAATATGGAATAAGTTTATTTGAGCTTTTGTGTTAACAAACCATTCCCTGTTTACTTTTGATTCCTAAGCTCTGAATTTACTTGGGTTGTCAAAAGCGTCATTTAGTTTAGGCCTAGCTGTAATTAGAAGTTAAATAGAAAAACCTTTGTTGTAGCGATAGAGTTTTATAACCTTGTGCTCGCAGTTGAGAATTAAAAAGATAGGCAATTTAGTTTATTTATCTTTAAAGCAATCATCAGCAAAGAGGGAGCTTCTCCTCCTAATTCGAAGAGTAGTTTATCTGTGCATAGTTGTCCGTTTCCAATTCGCATTCCAGAGGCGCGAATTGAAACACCAACAAGCATTTAAATCACTCTTAGTCTTAAGTCACAAGGTTTGTGTTCAAAATTGAATTTGGGAAAAAAGATAAAATTTGGAACAAGTTCGTCAATTGATAAAATTCAAAGAAAAATTCTTAATTAAATTTGAATAATATAAATTTACAATTTGTGTTTTTAATATAAAAAATAAATCCAAATAATTATCAAAATATATTAAACTTAAAAATATTTTTTTAATATTCTTGCCACACCATCATGGGTGGCAAGGCTGAGGCATTCATTTCAGAGTGCTGATCCGCGATGACACAAGCCGATGGGAGTTGGCAGTTAAGACCCCGCAGTGATGACATTTAGCGTAGCAGGGTCATTATTTGGTGAACGCCTTCGAGATCCTTCGGTGTTAGGCTATTAAGGAAGGCGGTTTCCAGAGTTCTGCAAATCCTTTCTCCGTTATTGCAAATGCCGTCCCACTTTGCCGTAATCATCTCAGCCTATGCCATACGCTGTGGAGGGATGGACACTCCCATTCGTCTAGTCAGCACCAAGCGGCAAATGGCTTTCCTGGGAGGCATAACTGATCTTCGCTTGCAGAGGATGCTGAGACGGTCGGATGGGTTGCTGGTGGACGCGGTGAAACTGTTGCTGGGAAAGGCATTCTTGGAAAATGACGAGAGATACCGCGTAGACACGGACATCTCCTCGCGAGTCCTGGCTATGCTGATGGAGCTGGAATTGGCGAAGGCAGAGGCGGAAACATTTATGCGAGGATTGTTCTATCCTGAGCATCTAGGAGAACTAGAGAAGACTCTGCAGTTTGCTCGCCCGGGTGTCGGTGTTCCTCGCCCTAAGGACTGGAAACTCATGGCGGATCCTGGGGCAGTGATCAAAGTTTATCCCTTCATCTTGGATGCCAAGGGCTTTGACCTGTTCGTGCTGAAGGACCAGGCTACGACTGCAGTGGAGTTCATCAGGAGGCTGCTGGGGCTGGTGGTAACCGAGGACCTCTAGTGGATGGAAGAGTTCAGGAGGAAGATGGCAGAGTATGCCAGTTAAGTCACACAGGGGTTATAAAAGTATGGCTTCCTTTTGGTTTTTTGAAGCTGTTAGTTTGTAGGGTCTAATCGTGGATTCAGTATATGTTTTAATTTGGCATACTTATCTATATCTCCGACCCTGTGTGGTCACCTGGTAGAAGTTTATAGGCTAGGATGGTAATGGTCTGAAACTTTTTGGCCAGCCATGGAAGGGCTATGGACTGTAACTCTTTTTAAATAATATAATAATATCTCTGATTACATAGCAAAAAAAAAATTAATATTAAAATTCTATGTTACCGGGTTCTTCAGTATTGGGGGCGGGTACCGGACCGAGCGGGAGCAGTGACGGGAGCGGACAGGGAGCACCCCGCCTGCCCCGGGTTGCAGGCAGGGCGCTCCCTGTCTGCTCCCGGCCGCTCCCGTCCACTCCCGCGAGCCAAAACACTTTTTTTTAGTGTTAAAAATAAAATAAAAATGTTTTTAAAAGTCATTTAACAATGAAAAAAAACAAAAACCGAAACCCTAAAAGGGTCCATATAACAAAAATGCCCCCATTCACTTCTTATTTTTGCAACAACTCCTCCATTTCACAAGAGTTTTTCATATTTTGTTCATTTTTGCATTGTGGAAGGAATCGATTGCAAAGCACCAAGGAAGGATTGTAGCTTGCACAAAGGTCATCTATTGATCTAAGGTAAGTAGTTTAACCTATTCTTTCTAGTTTTTGTTGAATTTTTTCAAGTTTTTTATGGATTTTTAAATTTTTTCAAATTTTTTTCAAAAATTTCAACTATTTTTTTGAGAAAAAAAAACATTAAATCTATTTTATTGTTTCTCTTGAATGTTTAGGTGTTTTATTAGTGTGTAGGGTTGGAATATTTTTATTATATTTTATTATTTTAATTTAAATTTTGTAATTTCTTAAGTAGCAATCTATTTGAAAGTGAAATGGCTACGCCTACTAATTCAAATTCGGTGGGTCTTGAGAAGAGTAAACAATTTAAATATGATCAAGGATCTCCTCTTTGGAGACATGTCAACATGATTGAACAACTAGCAGGAGGTGGGGCTTTTGTTTGGGTTTGTAATGAGTGCAAGGTCACAGTTAAGAGCTCATATACTCGATTGAAAGCTCACTTATGTACCATAAGTGGAAAAGGAATAAAAATATGTGAAGGGCCAAACAAGAGGGGGTTGCCAAAAGCACAAATTATGGCATACATTAAAGAACAAGAAGCTGATGAAAAGAGTGCAAGAGAAAAATCAAGAGCTCATCCTTTAACAAAGAAAACATCAATGAATCCACCTACAGAAGCTCCTTTTTCCAGGCCACAACATCCTTTCTTGGACTTGGAGGTAATCCAAGATGATGAACCCTCTTCTTCCTACAAAAGAGGTCCATTGGCAAAGGCATTTCAATATGAAACGAGAGATATTGCAGATGAAAAAATTGCACGTTGCATTTATGCCAATGGTCTTCCTTTCAACTTGGTGAGATCACCATATTGGCGGGAAATGGTGGTAGCAATTAGTAATGCACCTTCTGATTACACAGGTCCTGGTTATGAAAAGGTGCGAACCACCTTATTGGCAAAAGAAAAAAGTTATGTAGAGAAATCAATAAAACCAATTAGAGATTCATGGATTGAAACAGGGGTGTCCATTGTTTCTGATGGATGGAAAGATTGCAAAAACCGACCTTTAATAAATGTTATTGCTGTGTCTCCCAAAGGGGCAATGTTTTTGAAGTCGGTTGATTGTGAGGGGGAAATCAAGGATGCACAATTTATTTCCAAAATCCTCATTGAGTCCATAGAGATGGTGGGTGTTGATAATGTTCTCCAAGTCATTACAGACAATGCAAAAAATTGTAGGGCAGCAGGTGCTTTGGTTGAGGAAAGATACTCACACATATTTTGGACACCATGTACCGTACACTCCCTTAACTTGGTGATGCAAGCAATTGGCACTCAAGTAGATTGGGTGAAAAATACATACAATGAGGGTGAGGAGATTCAAATGTTTGTGACAAACCATCATATGTCACAAGGCATCTTCAGGGCTTTCTCGTATTTGGAGTTGTTGAAGATAAATTTAGTTTATTTTAATTTTAATTTATGCCATATTTTTATTTACTTGCATGATTCATTGATTTAGATTTTAATTTTTAATATGTTATTAACTTGTTTTTTTACATAACATTAGGTTGCTGAGACCCGATTTGCATCACACACAATCGTTTTGAGACGACTTGTGAAGGTGAAAGAGGCATTAGGCTCCATGGTCACTAGCCGCCAATGGAGTATATGGAAGACATCTAATTCAAAGAGGGCTCAAAAGGTGAAGTCATTGATCCTAGCTGATGAGTTCTGGGAACATGTGCAATATGTTTTGAGTTTCATGGAGCCTATCATGAGTATGCTTAGGTTTGCTGATACAGATCAGCCATGTTTGGGGGAAATCTATGATGGCATTGACTCCATGGTAGAAAAAATAAAGAGCATAATAACACAAAAGGACAATGACCCCAACGAAACATTTTTCCTAAGTGTCAAACAAATCATTGATGACCGTTGGGACAAGATGAACACACCCTTGCACCTCCTTGCATATGCCTTGTCTCCCAAATATTATAGTACTGAGATACTTGCTTTGCCGGGGAGAACCTCACCATATAGAGATAGAGAAGTTGCTTCCGGTTGCATGAAAACATTTTGAAGAATCTACTCTGATCCAGAAATGGTGAATGGTGTTAGGAAAGAGTTTGGCAGGTTCATACAAGGACGAGAGCATAGTTTGTTTGCTATTGGAGACATGTACAAGGAAGATGCCCATACATGGTGGTACCTCCATGGGCAAGATTATGTTTTGCTCCAGCATCTTGCAATCAAAATTCTATCACAAGTAAGCATATTTTATTTTAACATTCTTAGTACTTACCATTTTTTGCATTTTAAAGTTGTATTGACTAGAGCTCTAATTTGGAATTTGAATAGGTTGCAAGTTCTTCTTCAGCTGAACGGAGTTGGAGTACATACTCCTATATCCACTCAGTGAAGCGTAATCGATTGGCTGCTAAAAAAGCAGAAGACTTGATCTATGTCCACTCCAACTTGCGTCTTCTATCACATAAGCAAGTTGAGTACAAGGACGGGGCAGAGAAGAATTGGCATATAGCCCCTGAGTGTGCCAACTTGGATGCATCTATTACAGAGCTTGCTACAATCACTGTAGATGATGAGGAGAATTTTCTACATGATGTACATAGTGGGAGTGGTACTCCATATGTTTGTGTTTCAAACGATTTGCAACCAACCGATGATGATGACTTAGATCTAGATCCTTTTGATGAAGATTGAAGAGCGAAAGATTGACTTTTGAATCTTGATTATAGACTTCTAGACTTATAGTATTTTACTATTTTGAAATTTCAAATTTTGTAATACAGTACTGACTACTGACTATTGAGTATTTGTAATGATTTTCATTGTTCATTGGTCATCTAAATTATCAATCAAGATTCAAATGTATTATGTATGTTCAATTCTGTATATTTTTTAATTTTTTTGGTATATACAGTTATACTATATAAATAAATATATATATATAATATATATATAGTACAGCCGTACCCATAGAAGAAAAAAAAATTTGCCGTACCGGCGTACCAGAACCCCGCTCCCGAACCCGTTCTCGTACCAGAACCGGCAACTTAGTTAAAATTTAAATATATTCTGTTACATTTCAAAATATTAAAATTTAAATAGATTAAGAAATTTAAATCTAATTTAATTATATTAACTATACTTTGCCACCCGACCTGCTTGCAGCCGACTTTAATAGATTGCAGGCACAAATGCAACTTCCTGCTCTTCTATAGCTGACAATTTCTTTCTTACTTGAGCAAAAGACACAAGTTAAAAGTTTCTGCTCCCAAACGAAAAATAAACAACGGACATAGCGACAGAAAGTTTTCGTTTGTTCAACCACTCCCCAACAAAACAGAAAGTCACTTGAGTAAGGCACCAAAATCAAAAGGCTTCCCACTGCTCACCCGCGGTCAAGATGGACTTCCCACTGCTGCTCCTCAAATACTCGATCACCCGTAGCTCAAACACAAGTGAACTCAAGCGCAACACTGAATAATGACATTTTTAGCAGAACTGGAAGCCTGTGTTATAATTTCCTAGTTCATTAGGACTCATTTTATTAAAAAAATTAAAAAACCTTGATATCAAATGCATCTTTTTAATCTATTTTTATTAAATACAAAATAAAAAAATTGTACATGCTTTCCATATGAGTTTAATGGCGAACTGAAATGGAGTTCAAAAGCTTTCTTTTAAGTTTGTTGGATTTCCAATTTTTGAAATAAAATCCGACAAACTCTGTGACTTAGCTTATGTCCATAGGAAATCCGGCAACTTGCTATTAATTTCTTTTTTTAATCGTGGTCTATTACTGTTTTATACAGTTGGTGTTTCTGTAGTGCATTATTCTAAGATATAATTTTTTGGGATTTAGCTGTATCCTTTGGAGTCAATTTTCATTGACACATGTTTTATAAGTAGTGGTTCACAAAAATTTATCTTTCATGACAGAAATAATCTACTTGATATTATTATATGTAGATAATGGTGGCAAAGATGAAGCATCACGATTTCTCAGGGAATCACCCATCCTAATACTACCTTAGCTCGTGCATTAAGGACAAGGTCTCATGCAACTGTTTAGCTTATTTTATTTAAAAACCATTCCTCAAGTTCCATAACTTCATATTTATTCATAATTTTCTGTTTATTAAATATTTCAAGCAATTGTTTTAAATTATAATTTTTTAATCATATAATTTAAAAAAATCAAATTTATTTAGATATGTATATTTATTTGTGTCAATCAAAGGGAATTTTGAAGATAAAATTTGGAGGGAAATGTAATAAAAGAGGCAAGGAAATGTGTGAATGTAAAATTTGGAGGATAACTTGCCATCCAAGATTATAGCAAACATCAATTAGTCTCACAACCAAATGGTCAAGTCAATCATGGACGATTGTTAGAACAAGCCAATCCTAATCCAAATGCTAGCACTCATTTTAGATTTTGAAACCTGCTACTGAAGGCGGATATGCATAAGTTCAGTGGTAAGGATTTGCTTACTTGAATTAATCAAATGGAGAAATTTTTTTTTAAGCACATCAAATTCAAGTGGCCAAAAGGTTACAGTAGCTTCCTTATATTTGGAACTTGAGTAGTTCATTTAGTATTGATGGCTATGCATCCAAAGGAAGAAAAAGGCTCTCAGTGTCACCTAGACAATTTTTACAGAGGAATTACAAATACACTATAATAATAGTGTGACAGAAAATTACTTTAGCTAGTTGGCCAAATTACGACAAATAGGATCAATCAAGGATTATATTAAACAATTCCAGAACATATCCTTGCAAGTAGAAACAATTACTAAGGAGCACTTGAATGGTATCTTTCTTGGTGGGCTCAAGGATCACATCCAACATGAGGTATGCATGTTTAATCCTCTTACTATAGTTGATTATTTTATCATGGCACGTAAAGCAAAGGATAAAATTTTGGCTCCTAGAAGGCATGGGTTCAATAGCATAAGAGAGTAGAGCTTCCCAACACAACCATTCCCTTGGCCTACTAGATTGACTCAATAAATTGAAGAAGAAAAGGCAAAAGAGTTATGTTTTAATTGTGATAACAAATACAGTCAAGGACAAAAATGTGCTGAAAAGAAGTTCTACATCAAAGGGGCTAGTGAGGAAGATAAAGATGAAGTATTAGAGGTTGTTGATGAGCTACAAGGGGAATCAAGAGATACCCAAACAACTATTTCTTGTCATGCACTTTCTAAAATTAGCACCCCACAAACTCTCAAAGTAGTGGGTTTCTTCGTAAAAAAAGAGTAATAGTGTTGATAGACTCCAGAAATATTCATAACTTCATCAACAAGAAGTTAGCCTCTCTGAATTGCTTTATCTATCCAGCCCCAAAATTTCAAATCGTGATCGCAGATGGGTGTACAATTAGGTGTTTAGGGAAATATCATAGCATTGAATTTTACATGGGTGAATACTGATTAAATTGCCCTATGTTTACTATTTCCATGGGTGCAATAGACATTGTTTTGGGACTCCAATGGCTTACTACATTGGAAACAATTGAGATTAACTTCCCAGAACTATTCATGCGTTTTCACTTAGAGGGTAGGGCAGTTAAACTAAGAGGGTTGCAGGGAAGAGTCTCCACAGTTGGTAAGCTCCCATCAAATGCAAAAGATGTTAAATAAGGGGGCGGATGGGTTTGTGGCCCAATTGTTTTCATTAAAAGCACATTAGTCAAAGGCTCCTACACCACCAAATCTACAAGCAATTATAGATAGGCACTCAATAGTTTTTTGAGATATGCCAAAAGGATTGCCTCCCAAAAGAGATCATGATCATGCCATTCAACTAGTACCAAGAAGCCAACCACCCAACATCAAGCCCTACAGGTACCCATATGTATAGAAAAGTGAGATCTAGATGATGGTACAATAGATGCTAGAGGCAAATATAATCAAGCATAGTTAGAGTACTTACTCCTCTCCAGTGGTAATGGTGCACAAGAAAGACGACACCTAGAGAATGTGTCCTGATTACAATACACCATAAAAGATAAGTTTCCAATTAAATGAGCTAAATGGTGCTATTTATTTTACCAAACTTGATCTTTATTCTAGTTACCATCAAATCAGAATTAGAGATGAGAATATAGATATGACAACTTTCTGAACCCATGAGGGCCTCTATGAATTTTGGGTGATGACTTTTGGCCTCACAAATGCACTATCTATATTCCAAAGTTTGATGAACTCTATCTTAAGGCTATTTTTGTATAAATTACTTTTGGTATTTTTGATGACATCTTAATATATAGCAAAACTTGGGAGGAACATTTGCAACATGTGAATTAGGGTTTAGACAGTCTTGAACAACGTCAACTTTATGCTAAGCCATCCAAGTGTACTTTTGGAATCAAAGCGGTGGACTACCTAGGTCATATTGTTTCACATGAGGGAGTCAAGGTGGACCCTCACAAGATCAAGGCCATCATAGAATGGAAAATGCCTAGAACACTCAAGAACCTACAAGGTTTTTTAGGGCTTGTTGGTTACTATAGCCGATTTGTAAAAAAATGTGGTAACATAGCATCACATCACAACATTTTTGGACTCTTTCCAAGGAATGATGCTGTCACCAAGGCATTTGAGAAGCTCAAGGAAGCCATGTGTACAACACCAGGGCATAGGAGCAGCACTCATACAAGAGGGAAGACCCCTAGCATTTGAGAGTCACCAACTCGAAGATAAGAACTTGTTGAAGCCTATTTATAATAAGGAAATGATGGCTCTCCTACATGCAATCAAACAATGGAAACCTTATCTAATGAGAAGACACTTTAAGGTAAAGACAGATCATAATGGTCCCAAATACATCTTGGAACAAAGGTTGTCATCTGAACAAAAATGGGTCACGAAGATGTTTGAGATTATTTACAACAAAGAAAAGGAGAATGTTATGGATGATGCTCTAGCTAGGAGGGATGAACCCACAAAGTCACTATTGTATGCCACTTTTGTGCTATAAGGAGATTGAGTGGATGAGGCACAAGAAGAATGGAAGAAGGATATGGATACTCAAACTCTCATTCAAAAACTCCAACAAGATTCAAGTGTCAAAAAAAGTTGCATGGAACGGAGATGCTCTATGGTACAAAGACAAGTTGTACCTATGTAAGAACTTGGTCCTTAACCTTGAGGCTTTGGTAGAGCTCCATGCTTCTCTAATAGGTGGGTATGTAGGCTTCTTGAAGACTTATCATATAGAATCAAGTAGGATTTCTTTCAGGATGTCTCAAAGGGGATGTCCAAAAACTTGTGGCAAAACGCATTGTATGCCAACAAAATAAAGGGGAAACAATTAAGACTACAAGTCTTCTCCAACCCTTATCTATTCCAAGCCGGAGGTGTGAGATCGTATCCATGGATTTCATCACGGGTTTGCTAAGGCTTGAAAGAAAAAAATGTCATCATGGTTATTGTGGATCGACTCACCAAAAATGCACATTTTTGTACTTTGTCACACCCATTTGTAGCAATTATTGTAGCAACAACCTTCATGGATACCATTTAGAATCTGCATAGGGACTCCAAAAATCATAGTAAGTGCCATGTCCCCTTTTTCAAATTAAAATAAATTAATAATATTATTTAAGTTGGCCTAGCTAATTTATAATTTTAAGGGCAATGTGATAATATTATTATAATTAAAATAAAAGGTGTTTTTAAACACTAGTACTAAAATAATAGTATTTATAAGTAAATTAAATAAAAAAATTAAAAAGGTATTTTTAAATACTTGGAGGGAAATTTAGGACCCAAGGGTCCAATTTGAAAAGGTATTTCAAGGAGGCTTCTATCTTCATTTGGGGATTCATTGAAGTTATTCGCTTTGCGTCAAATTTTCAAATTTGAGCAGTCTATTCAATCTAGGGCATCCGAGGATGAAAACCTTTGGTTTGTTCAGGGTTTGAGAGGACAAAAACCCTCTTGAATTCCACATTTGGGATCAAGGATGAAAACCCTTGTTTCCCATCTTGGGTGATACCATCCGAGAGTCACGATTGTGCTGATTTGTGGTGGATTTGGATTTTGCTATAGTGCCATAAAATGTTTTTGGCAAGCAAAAACTATAATTTCATCACCGAAACATATTTGAGGGTTTATATATTGAGTTTCAGATTTTTGGCGAATTTTTGGGCATCCTAAACAGTTGGATTTGAGTTGTTACAAACTTACAGTCATACCAGCTACTGGTTGATTGGAGGGTTTGGCACTGTTTTCGGAGGTAGCCCAGCTGCACAAAAATTCAGAAATTATTTTGCAAGGGTGGCCAGCTGTGTAGGCAGTCCATACATGTTTATTTGGCACTTTTGAGGTCTGATTTGTGTTTCCAGGGCCTGATCTGCATTACATCAGCAGCAAGGAGGGTTAAAAATATTTTGTTTGGTCATTGTAAACTCCTACCACAGCCCTATAGCTTCTGTACCAGTCCATACAGCCCTTAACCTAGCTAGATATAAGGTCTATGTGAGTTCAAAATTGTAATTTCTGATCTGATTTTGTTTTAGAACAATTTCTAGCTTGTAATCATTGAAAACATCAATAAAATCAAACTTTTAAGGGTTTCCAAATTTATGTTTGAATCTGATCTGAGCATTTGAAGTGACCTAGGATTTGTACTACCCATTAAAATTATCAAAATTTGGTTCAGATTTGGCTTATGAAGTGTTTGAGGGTTTGATCAAGTATTTTTCATCATTATTTTCAATTTTCAGTTCGCTGTTTCAGTTTGTCTCTTGTTTCAAAAAAATCAGAAAATACAAAAAAGTATAAAACCATAAAAAAATATAAAAGGGGACATTACAGTAAGTCATCATGATCCTATATTTACAAGCAATTTTTGGATTGACTTATTCCCATATTTGGGCACTCAGCTTGCTCATAGCTCACAATATCATTGTCAACCAGATGGACAGACTGAGGTGGTTGACAAGTGTTTGGCTATCACCAATGGCTACCACAAAATGGTGGTGTTGGCTCACAAAGTCGTATCTCCACATTTCTTTAGGCAGAGCCAATCCATAAGGCTAGGGGAATATGTCATCAAGAGGATAGGGTTGGAACTCATTAGCAAAATGTCGAAAAACTAGGAACTAATTCATGAAAGTGGGTAAACTTTCCTTCTTCTTTAGGCTCCACTAGGTCAAGGGGGTGTTCCTTGTGGTCATCTTTACAAGACAATTAAAAATAAATGAAGAATAGTGCAGGGCCTTAACAACCATACACACTATCATGACCCTCTATCAATTTACCAGTGCTAACTTGCATAAGATAAGGCACAAGTTACATCAATGTATCATGAAAGAATAGAGAAACCTAAACTACTCCTATACTACCAAGAGAGAATGATTATAATCAAATTTGTTTGGCCTCTTATCAATCAGATTGGTGCCTACTCCATTGGGCAACTGAGTCAAAGCTTGCAAGGAGGAAAAGAGCATAACTAGAAGCCAACAATAGAATAAAACTTGCATACACATACAAATCAGAAATAAGGACATATGCAACTAAACATGCTTCACATTATCCATTTCAAAGCTACAACCACCCACATGTATAAGCGAAGACCATTACAAAACCATTTGCAATGCATTATAATGTTGTCACATATTAATCTAACTCCTGTTACATCAGAAAAAAAATGTGGCAAGAGGAAACCAATAGTTGGGCTCAAAGGTTCCCCTGAATTGTTACAATCTGCCATGGAGACATTTAGTTACAACTACACCTTGCATGAATAACCTTCCTTAGGCTTACAACATATGTTCTCAGCTCTTACAAGACTTGACATGCATCACTTGATGCCCTAAATTCAACCTAGACACATACAACCAAAAAATTGGTTCAAGGACCAACCTCTACAACATCTTACATTCATGCATATATAGCTTTAGTTACAATAAGCCTCTTGTGCATAGGATATCAATCAAATCAACAATGCATACACATAGGTCAGCTTTTGCATTCACTTGCCATGATTAGCACATAATGGCAGAAAGGAATGCACCTAGAAGGAAGAGAATTGACCTTAAACCTGCAAATCAGTACTTTCGATAGAGGAGATTTACAACTAGAAAGTAGGTCTGTAGGGGTACAAATCAGTGTCTTTATGCATTCAATTCATGCCTTGGTGGGGTGTCTTTGGTATCTTTGTGGCCTTCTAAGTGTATCTGTGTGGCCAGAGTGTTCATATGATGTCTAGATGTCATGTACACTCTTGGTTCGAAGCTCCAAAGTCCTTTGATGGCAGTTATGCCCTCAAACCCTAGTTCTAATCGCACTTGCACTGAAAAAAAATCATATTCTTATGCCTACCACAATTCACATTGTTTGCCTGCATCCTAAACCCTCATGCACTTTTTCTATTTTGTTGTTGACTGTCACTAGTAGGTTACCTTGTGACAAAGCACATGCCTTTTTAAGTCTAGAGTTGTGGTCACAACCCAACAACTGTCCAATGCATAGTGCATAACCTGTTGGGGCTGATCTTAAAACTTTGGCTACTAAGGCCCCAAGTCATCGCCCTCAATCCTGCTAGTTGCTTACCTTCTGCCCTTGTCACACGTCACATTCCCATTGTAGCACATCTCCATCTTTCATGATGACTTGGGAGGGGCTTGTAATTTGTCTGCAAGTGCATTTCTCCTCGTGGTGGCCTCATGGACATGAAGACCAATCGTTGCTTGCCATGCGTTGCTTAGTGGCGGTGGTGGGCCCCATTAGTTCATTTGACTAATAAGCTTTTGTCAGGTGTCTCTGTATCGACAGGGGTGGGTCCCTCTTTCTTTATGTGCCGTCCATGTTCTTGGTGAAGACTCTACAACGAATGCTTGTATGTATGCATTCTACATGGGGCTTAACAGTTGGTAGCGCATAGACTTGTCCCAACAACCAATACTTTGAACATGCTCTTTTGGTTGAGTGCTAGATCTAAGGCCGCCTATCCGTCTGTTGTCAAATCTCTTTTAAAGTGTTTGATGCTTACACTAGCCAACAATGGGTGTGATGAAGTGGGTCCTCTTCTTAGTGGACCAATTTGTGAACGTTGTGTGTCTTCCGTGGTGGGGCCCAACCTCCTACATGGCTTGGTTTGACTATTCCTATTGTTCTCTCCATGCTTCTTTTGTCCATGTGGCTTCACTGACATCATTGATCTAAAGTGCCATTCTCCAGCATCACCTTAGTAGCAATGACAGGCCCCATTAGTTTGTTTGACCAATCAACTTTTGCAAGGTGTCTCTGTATCGACAAGAATGGGTCCCTCTTTCCTTGTGTGGCATCCATGTGCTTGGTGAAGGCTATATAATGAATTCTTGTATCTATGCCTATCGCATGGCATTTACCTGTCAGCAGTACATAGACTTGCCCTAATAGTCAATTCTTTGAACGGGCTCTTTTGGTTGAGTGCTATCCATTAACCATAGATCTAAGGCCCCCTATCCGCCCATTGTCGAATCTCTTTTAAAGTGCTTGATACTTACACTGGCCAACAATGGGTGTGACAAAGTGGGCCCTCTTCTTAGGGGACCAATTCATGTACGTCGTGTGTCTTCCTTAGTGGGGCTTAACCTCCTTGGTGTGTCTTCTTTGGTGGGGTTTGACTATTCTTACTATTCTCTCCATGTTTCTTTTGTCTGTGTGGCTTCATCAGCACCATTGATCTAAAGTGCCAACCTCCAACATCATTAAGGTTGTTGATCCAATGCAGAATTCAAATGCGATGGACCTGCCCTATGGTATTCAAATTGCCTATACCGCCATGACTACTGATTTTTCACCTTTATAGTGAAGGGATAGACCCAGGGATCGTGTAGACGGCGGTTGGTGAATTGCTAGTGCTTGCAGTGACTATTAAATCCCGTCCTTGCCCTATGGATGTTGTATATGGTTGTTCCTTGTGACTGTGGACCTTGCAAGCCATGCGCTATTATTGCTTTAAAGTTTTCCTCTTTGTTGCCTACACAATAGCCTTTAGCTATCTCTATGCAAGCAACTCTTTGACTCAATGGTGACGTTTGGATGCTGGTCTACTCCTTGTGGGCATGTTTACAATTATAGGTGGGGATTGTTTGTGCTGGCAAGTGTATTGTCTTTCAACAAGCTCAACAAGAGGTCAAAGTGCTCATGTAAAACGTATTGGAAGGTGCCTACATACTCCTATGATCTCCCACACTACATTAATGAGGTCAAATGCCACATTTGGATGTGCTAGTTCTTTTTCACTTGCTATAGCTCCTTATTGCCCTACTTTGAGTTTTATGACGTGATAGTGATTTGGTTGGTTTACAATTGGTGGCTTCTGCTCCTTTGGATTGACTTGTGTCCATTTGATCTACCATTGAGGCTATCTCCAGTTGTTGCAAGTGTTTGAATTGATAGATCAACTAATGCATCAGTCTTGAGGGCGATCTATTGCTTGTGAATGCACCAATTGCCTATCTTGTTCTCCTTTTGGTAACTCCATTTCCATTTGTGAACTATTGTTGTTGCTACAAGTTGTTACCAGGTTGTAGAAGCTATATAGGTTGAATTGAATGCATAGAGACACTAATTTGTACCTTTGCAGGCCTACTTTTTTATTGTAAATCTTCTTCGCTATCCTACATATTGCTAATCATGACAAGTGACTATAAAAGCTAACCTATGGGTATGCATTGTTGATTTGATTGATATCCTATGCCCAAGAGGCTTATTGTAACTAAAGCTATATATGGCTATTTCCATGTATTGTTATAGAAATTGCTAGTCTTCTGATTTTTCGGCTACGCCTCGGCAATGCCTGCTTTTCCTTCGGCTGCTAGGGTTTCTGAGGATGGCTCCACACAGTGGGTTGATGGAGGGAGATTGTATGGTCAACGGCCTTCGTCATTTGCTGCTTGTCTTAGGTCTGATTGCCCTCCCCTGGAGTCGTTGTGGAAGGAGGCTGCGAATTGGGTAGCGAGTGCTCCTGTGGCGGATGAGAACCTTTAATGCTGGAATGGTTTGTGGAGAGCAGGAGGGTTGCGCGACGAGGATAGGATGCTTGCTGGGGGCGCTGGGTGTGGTCGAGGGTTTTTGCCTCTGTCTGGGGTGGCAAAGTGGGTAGTGGCAGATCCATCCCATGAAGCCGGCAAGGGCACGAGTAATCATTAGATCCAGCCTCTCCTATGTGCAGACACCTCCCTGTCTGTGGTCTTTGGTGAGGAGATATGCAAGGAGGTTGCTGAAAATGTGACTTATTTCACTGAGTTGGGCTTAGTTGGAAGATTCAAAGGGTTCTGGCCGAGCCTCTGCGCTGCACCATTGGATCACTAAAACTTGGCGCCCCATCTTGGACAGTGATGTGGAGATCTATCCCTGTGCGCGGGGATTTTTTGTGGTCGTTTTTGGCAATGTTCGAGATAGGAACACAATTGTGTGCGACTACCAATGGAACTTTGATCAACACCTGCTTATGCTGAAACCGTGGCGCCCCTCCTTCAATCCGATTACTAAGTCCTTTGATGCTACTCCAATTTTGGGTAAGATTGTCGAACCTTCAATTACAATTCTGGTGTGGTCCCTGCTTCGAAGCCATCGATAATTCACTAGGGAGGTTCTTGGGGGTAGATGAGGGTTCTTCAAACTGCTTGCACACAACCTATGCTAGCATTTGGTGGATTTGGACACTTCCAAGGCACTCCCGGCTGAGATATCTCTAAAAACTACTGATGGATGCTAGAATCAACTAATAGACTATGAGGGTATTCCATTTCACTGTCGTAGGTGCTTCAACACTGGACATATTGCAACCCATTGTTCGAAGCGGCGAGGCGAAAGTCAAGCCACTTGGTGGAAGGACGTTTCACCCCAACATTATTCGGTGGAAAAGGAAGAGTCACACAAGGAAGATAATGACATTGATGATTCCTCTACAGGTAGGGAGGGTGGTCACATGGCATCACCATGTAGTCCAAATATGGGGAACAAGGAAGGATCCCCCCTCAAAAGGAAGAAATATCCTACTCGAAATGAAGGAGTCCAATTCAAGTGATGGGAAGGTTGATCAAGCAGAAAGCGCAGGGACTTTGAGTTCTTGGGGGGTGGGGTGGGGAACCAACTCTGAACTCGAACGAGGTTGAGTGTGATGTGAAGCCTGAGGACAATTCGACCACGGTCCAAAGGAGAAGGAAGAACAATGAGGTCCTGTTTAACATGCACCTCCGATCCCACTCCAATCATAGAACGAAATTGTAGTGTTTTATGGTCTTACATCTTGATCTTGAGTTTGTTGGGGTGGGTTGTGGGCTTCTATGTTTTGGGTGTTGGTTCTGCTCCAATTGGTTATGGAGCTTTTTTCTGGTGTTGTTCTTCAGTAGCATGTTTTTGTAGGATTAGAGGTGGGAGGAGTAGGCTTGTAATGGCTTTGGGATACTGATTACAATTCTCTCAATGTATTTTTTTTTTTAAATTAATATAAAGGGTGTTGCCCCTTAGCAGTTATTTACCGATAAAAAAAACTAAAGCTATATATGCATGAACGTAAGATGTTGTAGAGGTTGGTCCTTGAACCAATTCTTGGGTTGTATTTGTCTAGGTTGAGTTTAGGGCATCAAGTGATGGATGTTAACTTTTCTAAGAGCTAAGAACATATGTTGTAAGCCTAAGATTATTCATGCAAGGTGCAACAGTAACTAAATGTCTCCATGGCAGATTGTAACAATTCAGGGGAACCTTTAAGCCCAACTTCTAGTTTGCTCTTGCCACATTTGCCGGCCTGATGTAGTAGGAATTAGATTAATGTGTGACAACATTCTAATGCATTGCAAATGGTGTTTGGTCTTCTCTTGTACATGTGGGTTGTTGTAGCTTTGAGATGGATAATGTGAAGCATAGTTAGAATACTCAGCAAGTCGCCAAGTACTCGCCAAGAAAAATTGTGCCGAGTATGAGCTCAAGTTTAACTCAGTTTTTTTGCCAATTTTTTCGCGAGTTTCCGACGAGTCCGTAGGAAAAACTCGCCATGCAGTTTCACACACCCAATATGCGCAAAATAAACAGGGAAAACACAAAAAATCTGCAATTTTGAGCCTATAAAAACCCTATTCAAGCCTATCAATCACACACAACATTTGAGCATTTTAGAGCAAACTGGAAGGATTTTTTAGAGGATTTGAAGAATTTTCTACAATTTCGGATTTGAAAAAGGTTAGTTCATTTTTTTTCAAGCATATTAATTTTTAAATCATTTCTAATTTTGTAAGCATGTAAAATTTAGAAATTTTAATACATTGAATTCAATTTATGCAATTTTTTTGTTGATTTATAGTTACACAAGTTTATGTGAATCATTTTTTTTTTCTAAATAGAGGGTTTGCGTTTAGGTTAAAAAATGTTATTTTTGTCAAATTCAATAATTTGTTTACTATTTAATTACCATATTATCGTATTACGTTTCAATTTTTCAAATGCATTTAAATTTTACATGATTTTTTTAAGAAAATTCGTGCTGAAATTGTTGTATTTTTATAAAACACTATTCTTTGTTTTTATTAATGTTGTAGGTTAGCATACAATGGCATCCGACTCTGCATCAAGTTCAGACTCAGCAATTGGAAGTCGTCTTGTTCGAACTAAGTCGTCTTGTATTTTTATAAAATATCGATTGCTTACAAACTCTTGTATATCTTATTTACAAGTTCTTGGTGGGAAGATTGGGTTGGAAATACCCCAAATCTCCAAAAGTTAGCTCTCTGAATTTTGTCTCAACCTTGTAGTGCTTCTAGTTGTGAGCACAATTGGAGTTTGTTTGATGCCATTCAAAAAAAGAAGCACAATATGTTGACTCAATAACGTCTCAATGACCTAGTTTTTGTGCAATACAACTTCCGGCTTTGCACAAAAAAGGAGGACAAATCAAAGGAGCTTATTGATTTGGATGAGATTGATCCCGGTAGTGATTGGTCCAAGTAGGATAAGGAGCCTTCCATGTTTACAGAGGACACAATTGTTGATTTTGAGAGGCAAGCTATGGAGGATGTGGCTGCAACAGAAGCATGAGAGATTGGATTGGATAATATTGATGCGGTTGAAAAGGAGTCATTGCCATCTAGTAGTAGGGTGATCAATGTTAGCACAACTAAAATACTTCCACACTTCTGATCACCAAGATCCCAACTCGGCGAGGTGAGAGTATACTGTGCTTTGGATTACACTTTTAAATATTGTGCAAAATGAGTAAACATTCATCTGCATATGCAAGCATCCACGATACTGTGGGGATTCTCCACTTCCAGTGGGTAAAGAACAAGAATGAAAGATTACAAAGCCATCCACTTATTCAGTGGGTAAGAACAATAAAGAAAGGTTCATTTCTCCACACTGGCGGTAAACCATCCAGGGGATATTATGTGATTGCATAAGGATTACAATGAAATCAAATACAATGATGATCAACAATACATGATTAGAACTTGGAAATGCTACCCCTGAAGATTCTTGAAAGAAGAGATCATACCCTGCAAGATATCACTGAAGAATGCATGAATTCCATTATTGTCATGAGTTATCTCTACTGCCCAGACTGAATTGATAGTGCAATCAGACTGTTTCTTATACAGTACGGTTGCCAGGAAGTCATAAGCTTGCACACAAAACCATACATGAAATATCCATCCCAAACACATCAATCTTCACTTCAAAACACTCATAATACACTGCAAATATCAGAGATTTAATAAAGGCTGACTGCAATTTCAAGATTTCTGAGCATCTACAGGTCTGTACGGCCCAGATGTATGGCCATTCATGCTGCAGATCCAAATCACAATCAAACTATATAAAAATAGTCACAACCGGATCACCTAATCACCACCAACATTCCACAACCAAACAAGGATTACAAAGTGTAAGGGATAATTTTATGATTTCAGTCAATCACTCCCAGGCATGTACGGCTGCTGATGTACGGCAATCATCTTAACAACCTCTGACAAGCATCATCATCTCTGAAATTGATCTTGAATGAAGTATTTCATGCATACAATGCTAACAAACAAGGTTTTGAACTCAGAATATATCAACATTAATTTCTATCACCAAGTCATACTTACAGCAGTTCGGCCTTTACTGTACGGACATCCTTCAAACAAATCATAACATGTATCAATCTCCCTGCTATTGGTTTTAAATGAAGCGGTCTGATCATACTAAAACAACACCAAAGGCATTGATCAAACTGATATCAACATTTATTGCAAACTACAAATCATGCTTTCAGCTGGTACGGCACTGCAGATGTACAGTCCAGCTTGAGCACACCAAAAACACAAGTAAGCCCTCAAAAAAACACAACAAAATGTAACAACAGTTGATTTCAATCAACACCAACTGAAACAAACATCAAACTACATAGAAATCTACTATCTCCAATTGGGCTCTATGTGATTTTCTGTGTGAAAACCACCATTATCAGCTAGGGTGGATATTCCACCACCGAAACTGATCTTCCTCAAGTGGGTTTCCGTCCACAAGAAGGTACAATGATCTTCTGGTTCAATCCCAGCAGCATAACATTATCAAAATCCAAGCATAAGTTCACAATGAGCTCTCACTTCTCTTTTATAAGCACTTGGGGAGTTACACAAGAAATTAATTATTTCTTGGAAATAATATTTTTTTTCCCCAAACTTATAATAAATCCATTTTAACTCCACTAAAATGCTCAATTTTAAGTGCCTAGATAAAAGAATATATTTTCCCCTTTCCAATGAGCTATAACACTTAAATACTTAGTAATTATTTTCACCCTTAGGAACCTAAGTGAAAATAACAATTAAAAAAGCTCATTAAATATTACTTTTTGCTGAAAATCGCAAATTGCATCCAAACGCCAAATAAACTGTACCAATACACTCAGAGGGGTTAGGGATGCAAAATGATGTCTTTTGGAGAACTTTCCAAAAATAGACGGCTCCTCCAAGAATCTTGGAGAGCAATCCAAGAAGCCGAATCCACTTCAGAAAGTTGCATAGGCATCCTGACGCAATACAGAGCTCAAAACCAACATCTGATATCAACAATTCAACTGAACCAAGAACACTCCAAGAACTTTGGAGTTCTTCCAAACATGTCAGATAGCCTCCAAGGGACTAGGAACAAGCATAATGTGCACAAAAATCTATGCACCTAAGAAGGGACATTACAAGTAGGCATGTGTTTGATTGGTAAGAGACCAAACAAATTTCATTATAATCATTCTCTCTTGGTAGTATAGTAGTATAGGTTTCTCCATGTACATTATCTTATGCAAGCTAGAACTAGCAATTTGGTAGAGGGTCATGACAATGTGTTCCTCTCTTGTATGTTTGTATGCATGGTTAAGTGGATTCACTTGTAGGGGTATAGAACTATTGTAATCTTTTGGTGCATATGCAAGAGTGTGTCTATCTGCTTATTTGAGGTCCAATAGGTCTATTTGCAGCCTGTGCTAACATGAATTTAGTGACAATCTTAAGGAGTCATAGCACCTTGGTTATGGTTGTTAAGGCCTTGTGTCTATTCTTCATTTCGCTTTAATTGTCATGTAAAGACAACCTTAGAGAACACCCCCCTTGGCCTATCAGTGCCTGAAAAAGAAGAAAAGTTTACCCACTTGCATGAATTGGTACCTCGTTGTCCACATTTTGTTCATGAGTTCCAACCCCATCTTCTTGATGACATGTTCCCCTAGCCTTGAGGATTGGTCCTATCTCTATAAATGTGGAGATACAATTTTTAGAGCCAACAAGTGGTATAACACTTCATTCCACACTTCATCTAAAATGTCTATATGTTTGGGGCACTATATGGGTACCATCCACCATCCATCACCTCTTCATTGCGGGCACACCCAAAGGTTAGAGCAATTGAAAAATGCATTCAACACCAACAAGAGGTACTCTCTAGTCTTAGGGAGAACTTGGCAATGGTGCAAAACATAATAAAGGAGCAAACTAATTAACACCATAGTGAAAAAAAATTTGAAGTAGGAGATTGGGTCTTTATGAAATTACAACTATATAAATAGATGTCATTGAAACAACAAAAGAAGGATAACAAGCTTGCAGCCAAGTATTATGGTCCTTATAAGGCTTTACAAAAGATTTACAGTGTAGAAAACAAATTGCAATTACGTAAGTCAACAAAAATACATTTGGTCTTCCATGTTTCCTACCTGAAGAAGGTTATTGGGCAAAGAGTTTCAACCCAAACAAAATTACCAAAGCTGATGAGGGCAAAACAATATTGGAACCTAAAAAAATCCTTCAAACATGCACTAAGAGGTTGCAAACAAGGGCGATTACAAGTATTTGATCAAGTGAAAGAATTCTTTCATTGAAGATGCTACATGGGAAAATGATGACTTCATGCAAAAGCACCCACAATTGATCCACGTTGAGGATAACACTTCTTTGAAGAAGGGGGGTATGCTATGCCCTTAACCCATTGATTGTAGTAAGATATGTGTAGCCAACTTGTGGCTACATAAACCTCAATTAAGTTATATGATTATTTATATAGTCTTATATAGGTACTTAGGTCGGCCTTGGTGACATCCATGGCATAAATATGGTATAAATAGGAAGTAATGGTTAGTTTATTATAATCATATTCCAACTTCTATTCCTATTGAAGAATTTTGGAGGTTGCCCCCTCGAAGTGGCTTATTACTATCAAGTATTGCAAGTGATTCTGATTATACTTCCAAGTATTTGTTTGAAAAGAACTACAGTTAGTGGCAAGACTCGCAAGTTATCGCGAGTTGAAAAGGTTGCCAAGTAACTTGCAACAAAACTTGGCCACAAACTATAGCTTAAACTCACTGCAGATTTTTGAATAACTTGCAAGAAATGCACTAAAATTTGCCCCAACTCGTGACTCAAAAAAAACTCAGCCAGTTAAAACAATTTCATGACAAGTTTTTAGCACTTTCACCATGGGTTTATTTTTGCTCAAAATTTCTAGGGCCTGTGAAACTCCAGGATGCTACTGTTGACTCACTAACTGTAAGTTAATCATTGGATTGCAAGTTTGGTCAATGGTCTACTAGCAAGTTGCAACAAAATAGACAAGGTCATGATGCAAGTATGTGTTTAACATTATTTTTTTCAATGCATTTTAAATTTAAGTTTTGCATTTAGAATAAATGGCATACAAACTGAACTTAAAGTTGATATTAAAATTTTACAAATACATACACATTATAGTGACTACATATTACATATCATACACATTGAGATTTTTTTTTTAAAAGTTTGACTGTTAGATAGTAAATTGTTAACGAACCACTGAAGATTTTTTTAATTTAGTTTAGGCTGCTAGCTAGGGTATTAATGAATTTTTTTTGGTATCTCCCTTTTGCTAGGGTTTATTTTCACTTTTCCAAAAAGAATATGGCTTTTGCAAATAGTAGAATTGGTGGCAAACCTAAGAACCCTTGCTATAAATATGGGACAGAAGGTCCAACGCATGGAGTAGTTATTTGTAATTATTGCACTAACAATATGAAAGGAGGCATAAATCATTTCAAATATCACCTTGCATGGGTCCCTTGTCAAGATTTCACACCATGTACAGAAGCTAGTCCAGAGGTTGAGGAGTTGAAAGCTCTCCTTCCAACATTTGAGCATAGGAAAGTAGAGAAAAATAGGACAACAAAGGCAATGGCAGCCCCAACCCCAGTTTTTAGTTCTACTGGGTCAGAGAAAGATATAGAGGGTTTTTCTTCTTACTTTGGGCCACACATACAAGGATTAGCCACTATGGCTAGTCATACTTCCATCTTTTATGTTCCTCATAACTCTCCGGATGGACAATCTTCGTTGGAAGGTGCTACATAGAATAGGGAATTGCAACATGAGGCGAGGTCGGCATGCGCAAAATTTTGGTACTACAACAATATTTCGTTTAATGTTGCTTCAAGTCCTTATTTGGAGTAGTTGGTCAATGCATTGATCGTAGCAAGTTAGGGTTTCAAGGCCCCAAGCTGTCATGAGTTGAGTAGCCCATTATTACAAGATGAGGTCCAAAACATATATCAACTAGTAGAGGAACAAAAATAAATTTGATAAAGGAAAGTCTGCACCATTTTATATGATGCATGGATAGATGGTAGGAATAGAACACTCATTTAACTTTTTAATGGCTTTAGGGAGCAGTTGGTCTTTTTGAACTCAATTGATGCTTCCAATGAAATAAAAAATGTAGAGACTTCGTGCAACTTGTTGGATGAGGTGGTGATGGAGGTGGGAGTGGAAAATGTCATCTAGATAGTGACCAACTACGTAGTTGCATATGTGGTAGATGATAGATTTCTAGAGACAAGGCACCCAATGTTGTTTTGGAGCCCTTGTGCCACCCACTGTCTTGACCGACTCCTTGAGGACACAAGGAAACTAAGTTGAATGAAGAACGTGGTTGAAGATGCAAAGAATATCATAAAGTACATCTACAACCACACATGAGCCCTGAATCTCATGGGAAAGCACACTAATGGCAAGGAGCTCGTGCAATTAGGACTCACAAGCTTTGCTACTAATTTCCTCACCTTGCAAAGTATAGCAGCTGCATTGCCCAACATTAAGCACATTTTTGTGAGTGAAAGGTGGTTGGAGAGTCCTTATTACAAAAGGTTGAAGTGGAGAGGGTCATGAAGACCATTTTTTATAATAGATTTGCCAAGGTCATGGAGGAGATCATCAAAGTAAGTTTTCAATCAAAAATTTCCATTTTTTTTTAATTTTATAATGTTACAATTTGGTAATTTTGTAAAATTTTGATATTTTTATTTGTTGATTTAATATAATTTTCTAATTTTATTTTCATCCACTAGTGATTTAGGTGTCAAAATCGTTGGTTAGGAT
This sequence comes from Cunninghamia lanceolata, assembly GCA_027924645.1. Classification (NCBI taxonomy): domain Eukaryota; kingdom Viridiplantae; phylum Streptophyta; class Pinopsida; order Cupressales; family Cupressaceae; genus Cunninghamia; species Cunninghamia lanceolata. Next base: position 313,461 of record BSBN01000936.1, on the reverse strand, counting down.
TCTACAGTTGGTGGATGGGGGTAAAAATCCCATGGGGTATCTATATGAAGCCATGGATAAAACCAAAGAGGCAATTCAACATCTGTATGGGTCAAATAGAACAAAATATGAACCCATATAGCTCATATTGATCAAAGGTGGAACTAACAACTTCACATATTCATGTTGTTGCCTACTATTTGAACCTTAAGTTTTTCTTTTCCCCTTCATTCAAAGCAGCAGCAAGGATTATGTTTGGCCTCAACACATGTATTGAGAGGTTGGTCCTTGATAACAACTTTTGAGACCTCATACATGATGAAATATAGGATTATAAGAGGATGGAGGGGGCATTATTTTCTTTAACTTTATGCATTCATAGGAGAGACTCTTCAACTAGGAGAAAAAAACATATATGTTTAATTTTAGTTTACTATTTTAACTTTCAAGTTTACTAAAATCCTTACTGTAATGTCCCCTTCTCAAGCCTAGACAGTTGTGGGCCCGATAGCCTATTTCCTGGAGTTCCGATAGGCTATGTGGTATGGTAAGGGGCTCCCTATTTGTGAAGAGCTTTGGTTCAGTTGTTTTTTGGGGGTTTTGATGATGGCATTGAGCTCGATTGTGTTTCAGGATTGCAATGCAACTTTCGGAAGTTCTTTCAGCTTCCCAGATTGTTCTCCAAACTTCTTAGAGAAGCCGCCTATTTTTAGAAAGTCACCAAGATGGCGTCATTCTTCATCCCAAACTTCATGGAGGGCGATGGTATAATTTATTTTGTAGCTTGATGATGTTTGGGATTTTCCGTAAAAGTGGGTGATTTAATGAGCTATTTATTAATTATTTGGCACTTCTTTCTATAAGGTTGGAAATAATTAATAAGTGCATATGTGTTATAGCTCATTGGAAAAAGGAAAAGATACTCTTTTTATTTAGGCACTTAAAAGTGAGCGCTTAAATTGGGAAGAAGTGAAATATTTTAGTTGGAGTGAAAAAGATTATTTTTCTAAGAAATAATTTTTTTTGTGTGTAACTCCCAACGTGCCTTTATAAAGGAGATGAGAGCTCATTTTGCTTCTTTATGCTTGAGATTATATTGTTATGTTGCAGAAATGAACCTGTGAGTTCTTCATACCTTCTTGAGGACGAAGACCCTCTCGAAGAAGTTCAGTTTCAATGCTGAAAGATCCACCCTAGCTGAAAGGAGTGACTTCATTCAGGAGTTGCACAAAGCTGAAATGGATTATGATGTTTTTTAGGAGTTCTGGTTTGAAGAGTTGCATTATTACCTGTGATGGATTTTTGGAGTGATTTGAATAGATTTTGGTAGTTTTTTTCTGAAGTTTGTGGTTTTCCTTGCTAGGCCATACACCTTTGGGTCGTACCAATGTTGGGGCAATTCATATTTTGCTTGCTCATTGAATGATCTTTTGTAGATTTGAGGATGGATAATATTCATCATGTATGGGCGCCTATTTCAGTTCATATTATATTAAGTTTGATGCAGATTTGAGATTGTTAAGGCATGCCGTACCATACAGGCCCAGCCGTACATGCTAGAAGGGCGTGTGAGTTTTCAGGCAGATCGCTCAGTTTTTGGAGTTGAAATCTCTTTCATTGATGGCGCCAAGGGATGTAATGTGCAGTGTTGGGAGATTTGAGATGGTTTTGGTATCTATTGTGCACCATTCGTGAGTATTTGTCTCTTCAGGGCCCCGTCCGTACAACAGAAATAAAGACTGATTTTGAATGCAGCCTATCACCATTAGTGATTCTCCTTGATGTCAATCAGCTATGATGAAGTTATTTTGAGTTTTGATGATGCTAATAGAATGTGCAAGTTGTTTCCAAGAAACCATACCATTCATGAGTGTTGGGGGTGATGTTCTAGTATAATTCCGTTCATGTTGCAGCCTATTCTTACATTGTAATCATTTATTTACGTTGCAAACATTATATGTAACCCCTGGATGGTTTAACCGCCAGTGTGGATAATAGTTTTCTCATTTCTTTTGGCTTTCCCCCTGAATAAGCAGAGATGCTTTGATTTCCTTGTTCATTCTCCCACTAAATAAGTATTGTATTCCCATTTAATAAGTGGATGCCCACTAAATAAGTGGAAGTTGTAATTGGTTTCTGTTTGCAAGGCATTTATTTGATCAGCTGAAGCACTGTATGCTCTCACCTCGCCTATCTTGGGAACTTGGTGATCAGAAAGTGCGGAGGTGTTTACTTGATTGCATCTATGTGCTAACACTGTTATTATTGTATAAATCTGAAGAAAAAAAATTCGGGGTATCACATTACACTTACAAAGACATAAATGTTGTCCTTGCAAATTTGTGGTGGGAAGATTTTGGTGCCACAACACCTAATCTTCAAAAGCTTGCCACCTACATTTTATCTTTAGCTTTGTAGTGCTTCTGGTTGTAAGCACAACTAAAGTATTTTTGTTGCCATTCAATGTTCACACAAAAAAGTGCAACAAGTTGACTAAAAAACCGCTTGAATAACCTTGTGTTTGTGCAGTACAACCTTTGATTGCATAAAAAGAGGGTATTGGGGTAGGATACACATCATGCGCTTGACCTTAATGACATTGATCCATATTCGGATTAGATTGCTGAGCATGTTGATGTGCATGCGCTGTTTACTAATGATGCCATAACGAATTTGGAGAGGGATGCAACCAAACGGCAAGTGAATGTGGCAGCATATGAGGAGGCAGAAGGTGAGGTTGGTGAGCCATCAAGGGTGGGCTCACCGCATACACAACTTGAGCCTATGCATGAGGCTCCTATTGAGGCTCTTGTTGAGGATACTATAGCTATACCGTCCACTTCCATGAAACCCACACAATGGCAACAAAATTTTCTAGGCTTTAGGTATAGAAATTTATGGTTTGTAATTTTTATTGGTATTTAAACTTGAAGTTCATATGTATTGAAAATTTGAACTCATTGTTTAGTCTATGAAGTGTATTGAACTCTAATTTTGATCTATATATGAAGGAAATTAGTAATATGTTCCATAAATTTAGTAATTTGCATGTTTTTGAAGAATATTTTCAAAAATTTATGTGGTTTTAATGTTCAATAAATTTGTTGAGCTATTACTAAGTTTTTCCCCAAGTTTTTGCTAAGTCCAAGTTTTTAAAATTTTTGGTTCCACTGAGTAATTATCAAGTCCGGGTTTTTCAACTATGATTTGTTGTTTCATTCTTCTCTTAAGCAAGTTATTTCATTACATTAGTTGTCGTCTCAGTTTGACATGAAAGATCTTCGTGCTACAAAATTTATTTTCGGCATGGAAATTAAAAAAGATGTAAATAGGAAATTGTGGTTACATCAAAGGAAGTACCTTGAGATGATATTGCAGAGGTTTAGAATGCAAGACAATAAAATTATAAACCTATGAGTACTCCCTTTCCAATTAATTAGAAATTATTTGTTGAACAATGTCCAAAGACAAAAGAGGAAATTGAGGAAATGTGTCATGTTCCTTATGCTAGCAATGTCGGGAACCTTATGCATGCAATGGTCTGTACCATAGAAGCATAAATCACGATTTAAATGCAATTTTATGAGAAAATCGCGAATCGGGTGAAATCCCGATTTTTTCCTTGGAAAAACTCGCCGAATCGTTGTCCCGATATTATGGCAATTTTCAACAATTTTTGTGTCGTTTAAATCGGGTTTAAATCACGAAAAAAACACGATTTTGTTTGCCTTCGACCCGCGTGCATTCCCTATGCATTTTACCCGCACGATTTTACCCTTCCCAAACCCACGACTGCCTATTTTAACAATTTTAGCTGCGCGAGTTTAATCATAGATGCATTTCAGCTCGCAATTTCTGCAACTCACATTTGGAAGGGTCGTTATTTGTCTATTACTGGAGCTCGCAATTTCTGCAACTCACATTTAGAAGGGTCGTTGTTTGAACTTTGTCTATTACTCGCAATTTCTGCACATGAATCCAGGTATTACCCGCGCGATTTCTTTTTCTGTATTTAATAGTCTGTGTCCAAGCCAAATATTACAAATATCTTCGTCGTCCAATTTATATATATTATAAATATATTATATATGTTATGAATATATTGAATATATATTATATATTATATTAATATTAATATTGTATATATTATATATAGTAATACTAATATTAATATATTATATATATTATGAAAATTATGAATATAGTCATATATATATATTTTAATATTAATATATATATTATGAATATTTTTAATATTATATATATTAATATTAATTATTTTCTACATTTTTTTATAATCCAATTTTTTCCGGATTTAAAAAAAAAAATCTTATACTTTTGGTTTGCCGATTTTTTTCCCAAAAGATTTGTGCTGCTATGGCCGACTGTGTACTAGACCTAACATTGCACATGTTAGGTGGGAGTTGTGAGTAGATACATGTCCAAACCAAGAAAGGAGCATTGATCTACTATGAAAAGAGCTTTCAAATATCTACGTGACACCTTAGATTATGCAATCTACTACCAAGGAATAGCTGATGAAAATAAAACTTTGAATTTGCATAGATTTATGAATTTTGACTGGGCTAGATATCTTAACTACTGACGATCTACTAGTAGATATCTATTCAATTTTTTTGGAGTAGTGAGCTGGATGAATAAAAGGCAGGTAGTGGTTGCATTATATATAATAGAGGCAAAGTGTGTGGCAACGACTCATGCTTTTAAGGAAGCAATGTGGTTACAGAGGTTGTGCTCAACTATTAGTCTGTTACCAAAGACAGTAAGGATTTATTGTGATAGTTATAGTGCATATTAGTGTGTAGTACCATTTTGTGAGAAATGGTTGACGACAAATAATTACGATTGGAAAAGGTTGATAACTTGATACAAATGAGAATGTTGCTAACTCATTGACAAAAGTTGTAAGTATTGAGAAATTTTCTTTTACAAAAATTCAATGGGAATGTTGCCCTTAGCAGATGATAGTCCAAAGGTGTGGTCCACTATGGAAAGTATTCAACAAGTGCGAGAATAATGGAGTGTGTTATATACTTTTCATGTTTAATAGTCGAATAGGTGCTTTATTGAGTTTGCTATTTTCACCCATGGTTTTAAAGCATTCATGCAAATTATAAAACCGCTTTTTGATGTGCCTATTAATATCCACACGTGCATAAGGGTTGTGAAAGAGTTTTATTATTATAATGTGAATGGTTGATTTTTATGCAATAATAAACAAGGTAACTGTGCTGATTGATTTTTATGCAATAATAAACAAGGTAACTGTGCTGAGTTTTTACCCGTAAGGGTTTTCCCAAGTGAAGTATTGTATACTGTGTGTTTGCTTTCTTTTTCGTTCTATTATTGCTTCAAATTTTGTATGCAGTACTTCTATTGTATAAGTTTATTGGGCTTATTTTTATATATAGATAAGTTGTTCGCAAGAATTCATCTACCATGAGCTTGAAGGGTCTGCTTAGCTCTCATTGCATCTAAGCTGATGCTCACAAAAGTGAAACACAAGAACTTTCTAGGAGGTCATCCATCCCAATACTTGCCAGGTCCAAGCACATCACAATTGGTTTTCCCCTGCAAGCAAGCCTGCTTAGCTTGCTATCCCGTTTGTAAAACTTTCAGCAAGCAATATGTCTTATAGACAAGTCATTATGGAGCTTCCTATCTCTTTCATTTTTATACAATTGGTTTTTCTGCAATGCAAAATTATGTAATATCATTTTAATCTGTTACTTGTTTAAAGGTATTATGCCAATCCACCACTCAGATTGCAAATGGAAAATCACTTGGGTTAGACGGATTGCCCATAGAATTCTATAGGAAACTTGAGACAATGATTGGATGGACAAATTACAAATGAACAGCAGAACAGTTCAAACTACACAATAGTGCCTGAGGAAAAAATTATCTAATAAAAGTTCTGCCAAAGGCTTCAAATGAGAATTAGTTGAACACTTGAGTACTATCACCCTCTTTGATGTTTATTAACAAATACTTCTTAAAACTCTTGCCAAGCATATCAATATGTTAGCAGCTAAAGCCTAAGCAGACTTGGGTTCATCAAAGATAAGTTCATTTCGGACTATTGTATTACAGCCAGCAGCTTTGAATTAATGTGAGAAGCATCATTCACAAAAAAAAAAGGTGAGATATTTTACCTCTGCCGATGGTGTGACCTCATTTTAAAGCCTAGATCCTTGTGCTGTGTTCCCTTGGGGGAAAATGTATCAAAATCCAGTGGCTTTGGTCCAAATTCATCATCCATCCCTTTGTATGAGTTTTCCAAGTCTGAGCCTTGCAAGCAAATATAATAGCATAAAATATATTAAAAATAAACAGAAGGTATTAAGTTTTAACACTTTCCAGTGCATTGACAAACAGAAAAAAATAATGCAAAAACTACAAATTTTGATTTCAAATTTATTGATGATACATTGTCAAAAAATAAATCTTCAGGAAATGTTTCTATATGATGTCTGTGTGTCTGAGAATATTGATTCTGGAGAAGGAAAAATCCCTAAAATGGTAGTCCAGATAAATAGAAGCTTATCCAGCTGAGCAATCCACAACAGAGTAGCAAAGATACTAGTTTGAAACTGAACCAATTTTCATTTATGTATTTCAACATACAAACCACATTGTCCTGAGTTGGGGAGAAGCAAAGACAATTTCCTGGCAAATACTTCAGATTTCATGATCAGCCCTCATGTTGAATATCATATCAAATTATTTGCAGTGCCAAACCATTGGTATTAGACATAAATTCATAGTAAGAGAACAAAATTACCAACTGATATGCATTCCGGCATGGCATTCCTTCCATTAATGGTGTTTTCTTCAGAAAACTGTACAGACTTTGAATTTTTTATCACAAACTTTATTGCCTTCTTCTTGATCATAGTATCCACATGAGATCTCTGGTATTCTGAATCCTCACTGCTGTGAAGCACTTCCATTGTTTCAAACTCATCATGTTGGGGACTTATTTGTATTTCCCTACTCCCGGTGTTTGTATATACTGTTGAAAGCAGAGAAACAAGGATGCTAATTTAGAGAATATAATACGGCATTGTGTTTTGTAAAAGAAAAATAAACACCATATACAAAAGCGTAACTACTGTAAATAAGTAGCAATTTTTTAACCATTTTGGGACACCTCAGGCATCTTAATCACTTTTTCTGTTTTAGATTCATTGATATTTTCATCACTGATGTCAGCAGCCAGACACGTATGCTCATATTCTGTCATTCTATCACCATCCTCTATATTCAATGGATTATTAACTTTACCTGACAATAGTATGCCTGAAGTTAATCAATGTGGAAACTTGATTAACTCCAAGCAAATATGCAAGAACTGTAATAATTTCAACAACCACCTGTCATACATGCCTTCTTCTATGACAAACATCTATGGATAATAACTCAAATTCCTTGTCTCTTGGCACAAGGGTAAATAGTTTAGCTTTTGTAGAGCAAGATTTTCTATGGAATTCCATTGTTTAGTTAATGTAAGTCAAGTTCCTTGGTGTAATATATGATGCATTTCATCAGAGAAGAAAAAAGGTATCAATTTGCTGTGTCACTGTTAAAGAATAGTAAAGGGACAAAGAGTAGATATAACCCTTCTTGGTAGTTACTCTACACATAGTAATGGGACTCATCGGGTCCTCGCTTGGATTCGCAAATCTGGGTCAAAGGCAACCCCAATGAATCCAAGATGTGGACTCACAACCCTACCAAGCCCAGTGTCTAGACTTGCAGGTCTCTACAAACTTGCAAATCCTGATGTTGACCTTTGTGAGTCTGTAGGGCCGATGCCCAGCAATAAAAGATTAAACTTAGAAAGAAAAAAAAACACATCAAATGCAAACCTAAAAGGCCACTAAAGACTTGAAAACAATCACTTGTTGGTTTTGACCTTAGTTTCACTTGCCCATTTGCTTTCAAAGTATTTTCACTCTACTTGGTTTTCATTTTTATCTTCAAAGGAACTGAACATTCTTGTGCAAGGAGCTGATAGGGTTGGATTGACAATGGATGTGTGCCAAGGAGGAGCTCATTTAAGGTCATGGATACATTTCCAACTTCCAACTTCAAGCATATCAAGTCAAGGTAAGCTGAAAATCTTCATTTTTTGTCTCATTTTTTTCTCCGTCATTCTTATTTATGTTTCATAGTTTACTTTTTTAAGTTTCAATTTTATAAATTGTAGAATTTAAAAGCTAAATAAGAAAAAGAAAAAAGTATAAGTTAAAACCCTAGGGTTTTGTTTTCTTATTTATTTCTTTGAATTCTTTTTTTTTTTATCTTTCTTATTATTATTTTTCTTTCATTTTCATTAGCATTGCTTGCATTTTTCAATTAACCCTTACATTTTTTTAACTCCATGATGTAGGGTTTTCATTTTTTAATATATCTGAATCACGAAGGAAAGATCCTACTTGGAAGCATGGTAGGTTGTAATGTCCTTTTTCTGCTCCATTCCAACATTATTGGAAAGCTCCAAGATTCTTGAAGAATTCCATCATCCTTGGAGAACGCCAACTTTTTGTGGACGAAAGACCTATGCACTTATAGTGTTTGTGGAGTTATCAGAAAAGTATAATTGGCCCATTTTAAAAAATCCCATAGACTTTGGGAATGATGTACGGAAAATAATTAAATAATTAACTTGTCTTAAGATAACTTTATATTACTTTCTTAAAGGCAACTTATGTTTAGTTATTTATTTAAAAGAAGGGTGGCCAACATCATAAAGTGTTTTTAAAAAAGGGTTAAAAATGATAACACTAGGCATGGAGTACAAACTGATGACTTAAAAAATTGTTTTAAAAGTGGGTCCTGAAAGTGACATTGAAAATGAGACTTAAAAGTATTATCAAATTAAAAGATTCGCAAATCACTTTATTTTTATTATTGAAAGGAAAAGTGAAAATGAAAGGGATAATATTTGGTTGCCCTAAAAGTGCCTATAAAAGAAGAAAATTAGAACAAGAAGAGACTAATTGTTGATTTTGCAGAAAACCCTTGTTGCAAAGATTGAACTTTGTTCATCTTCTTTTGCCTAGGACAAAAACCCTTTGGCAAATAATGGTTTCAAGAACAAAAACCCTCCTAGCCATTTGAGTGATTTCATTCAAGAATCACTAGTGAGTTGAATGTTTTCAGTTTCTTTCAATTGTAGCTTGTGGTGCTGATTCGGTTATTTTATTTCAATTTAAATTTTTCAATTTCAGTGTGCTTGTGGAGTTATTTTCAATTTAATTTGTGAAGTTTCTTGTGTTGGACATCTATAGAATATATTCTAGATTTTGGGTTGAATGTCAATGAAGATTATTAATTTACTAAGCAAATTTTAGCGGCATTTTTCAGAAGTTCATGTGTGGGGCAATTATTTCAAGGGGCTGTACAATATTCATTGCTTATTAATAATTGTAAAGGGTCGTACAACTTATATTTATGTGGGAAGGCAGTGGTTCAAGGGTTTGGAGTGTGGCACTGCATTGTGTGTGCTGGTCGTATCCTTTAAGGAAGACTGCAGCCTTTATTTGTGGATTTGGGGCCGCCGTACAGGGTGTACCCTTGTGCTAGTATTTGCAGTTGTTTGATATCAGTCTACAGTGATTCCAACTCTTCATTTATAGCTGCAACTCTATCTTATTTCAGCAGTTTTCTGGGTTGTACAGTTTTCTTTAGAGTTTGTAGTAGTGTCTTTGAATGTTTGGGGGCTGTACCATGTCATAGCAACAGCCGTATAGTTCAGTTTAAGTGATTTGTGCAGAGTTACAGTGACTATTCAGTCTTGGATCAGCAATTCAACCTTCAGTTTCAGCTCCAAATCAGAATTTATGAGTTTAGTCTATTCTGAATTGACCATACCATAGGAGGTTGATATTATTTAATTCTTCTAATTATTTTGACTAATCTTTGTTGCAGTAGTTGATATTTTGCTGATTTAAATCTATTTCAATTGTTGTTATTTAGTACTTTCAGTATAATCTATTAGTAGTTTCAATTTCATGTTTGTTTGTAAATCTAGATGGTTATCCGCAAGATAGTAGTTGCATATTGCTTAGATTGTATAAACTAGATGGTTTACCGCTAGTAGTTTGAATTCATTGTGAGAAGGTCTTGGTCGATTCATCGCTAGACCCATTGCATTTGCATATTTTTCTAGCCCATTTTGGCATTGATCAGGTATACATTTTTATCAGCCAATTTGGTTTAATCAAACCTATTGTAATCTGCCAGTGGCTTTGTGCATACACACATACTTGTCCGCCAAAGAGGTGTTGATTTGGGTCGGCTATGCTGTCTGTATGCTCTGATCAGCTATGCCGCCTATTTATCTTTCCAACATTGTAATCATTTAGTTAGTGTTTCCGAACACAGTATGCCCACATCGGGATCCAGGCAATTAGAAAGTGTGAGGGCTTGCATTTGCATCATTCAAATATCGTAAAAATCCCAAAAAAAATAGTTGGGGTTATTTCATAGGTTGGGCAAAAAAATGGCAAGTGTTTTGCAAATATTGTGGTGTGGAGTTTCTAAGATAAGGCATAATCACCTCAAATACAACCTTGCTTGCATACCTAGACATGATGTTTCATTATGCCCAAATGTTGACACTGAGGTTGTGAGAAAGGTGACAGCATAGTTGGAAGCCTTCATAGAAAATAAGGAACAAACATTAAGACCAAATCAACAAAGAACTGCATCTTCCACTCCATTTCCCGGAAATGGAAGTGGATCAAGATCTACTAGCCTTGGGCCTAGAGTTCACAATTTGGGAAATTTGTGCCACACAATACTCCTGGTTCCCGACAACTATCATTGGAAAGCATGAGCTGAAACAAGGACAATCACAATGCAGCATGGAATGCAATTGATAATTTTTTATATTTTTGCAACATCCCCTTCAATCTTGCAAGGTAGCATTTTAATTTTTTGTCTCATTTTTATTACAAATTTTTAAATATTACTTTCATAATAGACATCAAATTTCCACAATCCATAATATTGTAATTCAGTGTTTCAAGATTTAATTGTGTGATAGTTGTTTCCTCAAACAACTATCACACAGTTAAATCTTGAAACACTGAATTACAATATTACTTTCATAGTTTTGTTGAGGGTTTATGTTTTTCGATTTGTTATTTAAATTATGATTTTTTTATTTAGGGTGTTTTAGGTCCCTTTATTGGCAAGCAATGGTTGATGCAATCGTCATAGCTGTTTGGGGTTCAAAGCCCCTTCAATTGATGATCTCTAGGGCTCAATCTTGATGGAGAAGGTGGCTAATGTGCATTCTATTATGCTTTCTATTATTGAGGAGCAACATGTTATTCGGATAAAAATGGTTGCACTATCATGTCTCATGGATGGACTGATAGAAAAAATAGGACACTGCTGAATTTTTTAGTTTCTTCTTCAGATGACACAATCTTCTTTAAGTCAATTGACGGTTCAAGGTAGATGAAAATGTAAATTATTTGTGTGGTGTTTTGAAAGAAGTTTTGGCATAAGTGCGGGTGAAAATGTAGTGCAAGAAACCACCGATAATGCAACAAATTATGTTACTGCAAGTAGATTACTAATGGTTAGTCACCTCAACATTTTTTGGACTCCTTCCTGAGCAAATTGCATTGATCTAATGCTGGAGGACATTGGCAAACAAGATTGGATCAGGCCAATTGCGGAGCATGGCCAAAACATTTGCAAATACATTTATAACCATGCTTGGGTACTCTCTTTTATGGCAGAGTTCATAGATAACAGTGAGTTGGTATAATCTAGTGTCACTGATTTGCAACCTCATTCAACAACTTGCAGTCTTTGTTACAAGCAAAAACTTATTTAAAGTGAATGTTTGCTAGTGAGAAGTGGAGCGAGTCCTCCTACACAAAGACAACTTCTTGTGAGCCTAAGCCTAAAAATGTTAACTACAGCCAATACACAAACTTGGACCAAAATATAGAACTGGAATATAAATCTGCATATATTTTTTCTTTATGAGAGTACTTGTAACAACAATAAAAATAAAATTTGTTCTTGTATCACCAATACATAGAACAGCCCAAGCCCTTTAGTAAGCCACCCTCATGTGGAGAAGCCACCTACTCCTCCCTAAAAGTTCTAGGGAAACCTTCTTCATTCCAAAGGACCCTTGAGAAATGATTATACAGCTTCTTATAATGGGGAAGAGTAGGGGATAGATGAGGATGTCTGCTGGCAGTAATCTTCCCTGACTAAGCAATCACCCTCAATCTATGACTGCCTAATCATCTTTAATCTATTTAGTTAACATAATGCAACAAATCCAAACTATACTTCTGATTCACTACAAATTGTCCTTGATTTTAGGGAGATGAAGTTGAATCAGTATTGACTTACTTTAATTTGTTATTGGTTCATTACAAGTCCAGCCCCCTAAATTTGATTGGTCCCCAATCATTTACTATAATGTTGGGTGCTTCAAGATATCAGGCCTTTCCCATGAGGCATCCTCTGCAAGCATACCCTTCCACTGAATTGGATACTCAATCACAACTTTGTTTCGTGGATGCTTATCTCGAGTGGCAAGGATAGGAATTAATACAGTTTTCCCTCATCATTCAATGGGGGTAAGGTTGGAGAAGCTTGTAGTTACTTTCCAATGGCCCTCTTCAGCCATGAGACATGGTGTTGTTAACCTGGACCTGAAAATGTTAACTACAGCTAGTACACAAATATGGACTAAATTATAGAACTACAATATAAATCTGCAAATATTTTTTTATATTGGATAAAGTTCACAAATATAGCTCATGCAAGAAACAACTTACAAATCACACCAAAAATAAGTTATAACCCTTTAGAACACAAAAGGACTAATACCATCTCACATGGAGCACAGTGTTAATAGCATGGTATGCCAAGAACCCAATCTAAACACCAACTACATAACATCTGCCCAGCAAAACTATAAACCAGCCCAAAAATAATATGTCCATATACAAGAGAACATAAAAAAAATCACTACCATAAAGCATGTTGTAACAAGGCCTATCACTTCTCATTTTTCCCATCATTTCTCTTAGCAATATCACTTATGAAGCCCACAATATTCTTCCTTAAAGAATGAACCATGTAGCCAACACTGGATGATTCTTTTCTATCCTTCTCATTCATTTTCCTACTCAGAGGCTATTGGCCTTCCTTGCTACATTAAAACCAGAGTTACAGGACTCGCTGGAAACTCACCAAAATTGGCAAGTTCTAAAGCAAGTGGGCCTAGGCAAGTACCAACAACTCAGATTCAGCAAAGACTCAGCCATCTGATTGCAGCTAAACAATAACGACCAGTAGATGGACTCGACTGTAAATTGCAAATTGGCAATCACGTGCCCTAGTTGTTAAGCAAAAACACGACCTCCTTCTATAAATGGGACCTCCTTAAGCAAAAACACGACCTCCTAAAGCAATAATGTCAAACTTTGACTGGAAATCGTGTGCCCTTCCTGCCAAACACGAATGCAAATTCCTACAAATCACATTGTGATTTTGGTCGCAATTTCTAGTTGTGATTCTATTTTCTTCCATGTGTTTTGGTTTCAAACGCCTTATTCACATTCTGGCTTGCTTTCACATGTTCTAGTTTAGTATGTCTTTAAAGTTGATTTAGTGAAAGGTGCATAATAAAAGCTTTAAATCCTTAAAAAATCTCTATATTTCATGGTTTTTCAATTTGCCCAGTCTGAGTGTTGAGCCCAAGCCAAAAATCCACCAAACAAGTCCAAGCTGAGTCCAAGTCCTGTAACTATGATTAAAATTGCACCAACTCCTAGGCCTGAAGCATCACATTCAATGATAAAGGGGAATGAAAAATCAGGTACAGCAAGAATTGGACAAGTGTACATTACCCCTTTCAATGCAATGAAAGCTGTTCTAGCAGCCTGACTTCAGGCAAATCGAATTTTCTTTGTCAAATCTGTAAGAGCAGCAGCTAAGTGTAAAAACCCCTTGATGAACCACCAATAATAGCTGCACAATCCAAGAAAACTTCATAGCTATGTTGGATTTTTTGTTTCAGATCAGTCCCGTATGCCTTGGATCTTTGTATAATCAACCTTGACTCCCTTTTCTCTGACAGTGTGCCCCAGAGAGTAATTCCTTAGCTGCAAAGGTGCATTTACTCTCTTTTGCAGCTATTCATTGAGTTTCCAAGGTACTCAAAACAGTGTACAAGGCTGCATATGTCCTTGTAGACTTCTTTAAACCAAAAACATCATCAAAAAAACAAGCACATATCTGCGTAAGGTTGGAATACCACATTCATGGTAGATTGGAAAGTGGCAGGTGCATTCATCAAGCCAAATGGCATGACTAAGAATTCATAATGACCATGATGTGTTCAGAAAGCAGTCTTGCGCATATCTTCTGCCCGCATGCAAATTCAATGATATCCTAGAACCTTAAATCAATTTTAGAGAAGATAACTGTGCCATGCAGCTCATCAATCAACTCTTAATCTTCGGGAATCGGGAATTTATTAATCGTGTGCTTGTTAAAAGCACAATAGTAGATACACATGCGAATGAACCATCTTTCTTGCATAACAATACGGTATACCACAGGAGTAGCAAATGGGCTTGTACTTGGCTTGGATGTCCCATTTGCAAAAGCTCTTGAACCACTTTTTCAATTTCATCTTTGAATACTTTGGGGTGTTGGTAGGGTTGGCTCATGATTGGCTTGCTGCCCTCCTCCAACTATATGACGTGCTTGTGACCCCTATCTGGTGGTAGACCTTTTGGAAGTTCTCCAAACACATCTGAAAACTACTGCAATAAGTCATGTACAGGCTGTGTGTACTCAGGTTTTTCTGATTTGTTGGATTGGTGTAGCCCCCTTAAGGGTGCTGCATTGGACCACAAAATCAGGGGTATTCCTTTTCAGCTCTTTCTTCATTTTATCTGCCAAAACCAACTTACTTTCTGGAGGTCTGAACACATGAATTCGGTGTTGTTCTGAACCCTGCATAAAATTCAGACAACTCTTGCAAATTCATGTTAATATCACCAAGTAGTCTTAACTATTGAATCCCTAAAATTACATCAGCACCACCTAATGGCACAATATAAAAATCAGATTTCACAGAATAAGTCCTCATGTGTAGGATTAGCCCTTTAATGCATGTATGACAGTGAAGGTGGGACCCATTAGCAATACTAATGTCAAAGGGAGGTCATTGTGTACTTGATAAAACAAGGGCAGAGTATACTGTATGACTTGAAATCCAAGAAGTTATGGGTACTTCCAGAGTCCATCAGAACTACAACTTTTCATCCTTTGATAGAGCCCTCCACTTGTAATGTGGAAAGAATGGATACATCTCTCATGGCTGCTAATGACACAGTGAGCTGCTCAAGATTGTCCCTTTCAGATACATCTTCTAATAAGGGCATATCAGATCCCATCAATTATCCCTCATCTGCAGAAAATGGGGAGCCACTAACCACCTCACATAACTGAATCTGACCTTTATTGGAACATTTATGGTCATGGGACCATGGCTCCTTACACAAGCAGCAACATCATTGCTTGCACAGCTCTTCTCTAGCAGCCTTATTTGGATTGAGGCTACTATCTGTAGAATGTTTGACCTCATTTGGGGTGACTGACTTAAAAGGATTATGTTGTCTTGGTGGAGCAGCAAGGAGGGTCTTCTCTTTGCTCCATCCTTTAAACATGTTTTCATAAGACCTTGCTTGTGAGATGGTTTCATCAAGGTCCTTGCATCTAAGAGCTTCTACATGGCCTTTCAGTTCCTCTTGTAGTCTATCAACAAACAAGAAAACTTGTCGTGTGGTGGAGGACTACCTCAAACTTGAATGCATAATTTTTGGAACTTTGGACTATATTCATCCACAGACTGCTGCTGTCCTTGATGCAGCTTATGAAGTTGCAAAAACTTCTCAGCCGTGGTCTTTTTGCTGAAAACATCAATAATCAACTAATTAAATTCCCACCAAGTGAATAATTCATCACATTCACTATCCTAAATGTCCAGGTCATAGTGATGCCACCATTCATAGGCATCTCCTTTAAGATGAAGCAAGGGAAACTGAATTTTCTCCATATTAAACATGTGTTGCATTCAAAAGTACACTTCTAATTTATGCAGCCATACTTATGGAAGAATTTTCAACATACCATCAAAATTTGGAACTTCAATCTTTGGTGTGTGGTGTTGTGGACCTGTTGTGGTGTAGTCTTGTAAACTAACATCATTTTTCATTGTTTTGTAGGCATTAAAATAATACTTTGTACAAAAGTGTGCATTGTTAGCCATATAGGCCCTCTAGAGCCTTCTGATGGGATCATCGATGAAGTCCCGAACTTCCCATCAAGGGTTTGGACATGGTGGAGGAGATGCATCGTGGGCTGGCATTTGCAAGTTTTGGTAAGGGGATGGAGGAGATATGGGCCAAAACCTATGGCGTGATTCAGCTCCATGAGAAACATGACTGTGTCCTGTAAGCAGTTCCTGAATTGCTTGGGGCATCTCCCATACACTGTCCACCATTGGTTATACGCCTTCACATACACTCAGCAAATAATTATTGTGCCTTTGCTTGCTCTCGATCTTGTTCATTGTGCTGATGAGGTGAAATCATGTTGGCAGGATCGGTGCTCTGATACCACTATTGTGAACCTTAACCTAAAAATATTAACTACAACCAATACACAATTATGGACCAAAATTTAGAACTGGAATATAAATCTGCAAATATATTTTTTTCTTTATAAGAGTACTCATAAAAACAACAGAAATAAAATCTGCTATAGTATCACCAATACACAGAACAGTCCAAGCTCTTCAGTCAGCCACACTTGGGTGGAGAATCCACCAACTCCTCCCTTACAATTCCAAGGGAAACCTTCTTCATTCCAAATGACCCTTAAGAAATGATTATATAGCTTCTTATAATGGGGAGGGGTAGGGTACATGATAGAAGAGGAATTATATTGGAAGTAATCTTCCCTAATCGAGCAATCACCCTCAATCTATGACTTACTGATCATCCTCAATCTATTTAGTGAACATTGTGCAACAAATCCTAACTATACTTCTAATTCAATACAAATTGTCCTCAATTTTAGGGAGATGAAATTGATTCACTGTTGACTAACCTTGACTGACTGCTCATTCTTATAGAACTACTAGCATTACTGTGGTGAATTGGGTATTTGATGATGCTCATTTTTGGACTCCTGCAAAGGAGATTGTAGATGTAACTCTTTAAATTATTTTCTCGTTTTCTTTTTTTAGTGTCTGTGAATTGATTTTTTCCTCATTTGCAACATAATAGTTGCCTTTTTAACTAATTTAATTTTGATTTTTTCTAGGTAATTGAGCCGTTGGTTTCTCTCCTATGTATTGTTGATGGAGAAAAGCCAGCAATGGGATACATCTATGAGGGCATGGACTGAGCAAATGAGCATATTAGACAGTATTATGATAGTGTGGATGATAAATATGTGCCCATATGGGATATCACTGACCTACACTAGATAAGACAACTTCATAGGCCACTTCATGGTTGTGCACACTTCATCCCAACCGTCCATTTTTTTATCACTTCAAAGTTAATGAGGAGGTTATGGGAGGCCTCTACACCGTCATAGAGGCTATGGAGCCAACTCCACAATGTGGGTGAGGATCAGCAAGGATCGTATCCAAGATTGAGATCTACAAACAAGCCCTGGAGATCTCTTTTCTCAAGACATATGCAAGATAGCAAGAACACCTACTAGGTCAAGTAAAATTTGCATTATTTGAAACTTTGATTTAAAGTTTAAAGATTTTCCTTCTTTGTTATTAAGTTTTGCATTTGTAGTGTTTGTCATCTTAAATATTTTAGCTTTATCCTTAAATATGCATGGTGGGAAAATTTTGGCTCTAAGGTGCCCAATCTTCAAAAAAATGCCATCCAAGTTTTGAGTTAACCATGCAGCACTTTTGGGTTGTGAGCACAATTGGAGCATGTTTGAGCACATACAATCCAAACAGCTCAATAAGTTGTAAATGCAAAGGTTGAAAGACCTTGTGTTTGTGCATTACCAACCTACACCTCCACCATGAGAGTTTTAGCCATAGATGAAGATTTAGCTTTCATGGAGTTGGAAGGAGTATGATCCCGCATCTGAGTGGATTGCCGAGGATGAGCCTATTTTCTAAAGGAGGACCATGCAGGGGCAGATCAGGTTGCTCATGAGGTGGAGCTTGTAGTGATGAGGGAAGAAGAGGTTTGAGCCCATGCAACTAGAGACAAAAAAATTGTCGAAGATGATGATGCTATATCCTCTGCAGATAAAACAGCTGCAGCTGCTTCTTTGATGTACTCAAAGAGGCACAAAGTCCAACAACTTGGAGCTAATGTTGAGAGTAGTGACTCAACTTTAGTTTCATTTTGCTAGTACAATGTACATGGATTTCTAAATCAATTGTGTGACGTGTACAAAAAACAATTTTAAGGATATCAAAACAAATTTTCTTTCATGTTACGAGTTCAAGAATGAAATTCATGGCATTTTTTACTTATTGTGTTGTCTACATGTGTATGATAGATCTAACTGATTAGTTTATGTGTGTATTTGAAATTATTTTGATATAAGATGCAATATAATTAGTTGTTCCCTTAAAATTCATTTATTTCAATGATATTTTCAACTTGCCAATTTGTGTCGAGTTTTTGTGCAGATTCTAAGTCCAAGGCAAAAAATGGTTTGTCGGGTTTGTGCCAAGTCCAAGTCTCAACTCACCAAGGTCATACAAGAAAAATGAAAAAGCAGCATACAGTCATAATATCAGGAACAGTGCAAGAGCAGTTCATCTGCCACTGAAATGTGGGTGAATGAAAATATTGTAGTACATGAAGGGGACACAAGAAGAAACGCCTAGAAAAAATTTAACTAAAACTGCATTGAGGAGTGAGGAATACAATGTCACAAGTTATCATAGTATGGCATATCTAAAGGTGTGTTGAGCAAAACTTACAGTTTGGATTACGAAGCAAAATGTTGTTTCTAGTAAAACATGGTGCTCAACAAAACATAGTTTATGCATGGATAGAAATTGCAAGTAATCTGGAAAGAAAGGAAGTAGCTCACAACCTGACCTCTTTGCTGATTCATAATACAAGCCTGCTGCAGTCCAGTACTTCGTAAAATTCTTCTTCACCCTTTTCATAAGGTCCAAAATAGGATCACCTTTATGATTGTATTTGACACAATTGTCCCAAACAAGCTGAACGTCATGGAAAACATCTTTAGAAGTCTTATATTTTTTGCCTTTTTGCAATGCATTGCATATGGTGCCCAGGTCCATTGGCATATCAATAACATCAAAATAATCCTGACAACCAAAAGAACATGGAATATTTATCATAATTCTCTTATGCAAATCAAGTTCCACACAGTTAGGAACTAGAAATATATCAAAACATAGCCTAATGAAATTTACTTTCAAGTTTCATTTTCTGATTTTATGCTGCCAGTATATTATGTCCTTGTTTCTTTCTGGCGGCTTTAATAAATTAAAAGGATAAACTGCTGAAAAGTAAACTTATAACAACACCTATCCATTGTATAAGATTGTCCTTCCAGCTGTACAAAGCACCTTAACGACAGCAACAAACTAGACTACGTATCTCCCCGAAGAGATAAAGATGCAAGATAAATAACTCATTATTCAAAATAAAAAACATATAACCAACAGGAAATGAAAGAAAAAAAAGTATAATTAAAAGACAAGTACTGAAACCCCAAGATGGAGACGGGCTACGGACGAAAGATTTAAGCCTGTTATATTAGAAAGAAAGAAATTATATTAATGTCCATGGATGAACAAAATTATGTCAATGGGACTCGAGAGTACATCAGTATACAAAAGAAAGTTCCAGGAAGATAATGTAAAGTATAGATGTCAATAGTAGAAAGAAAGATAAAATCAACACAATAAGAATTTCCTACTGTTTGATATAAGTATCTATAAAAGATTGAGGAGTGAAGAACCATTTGTCATAGTCTCCCATACAGATATATTTAGTAGATAGAATCATGTGCTGAGTCAAAAGAATATTAAAAATTAAAATAGCAAAGTTCAGAAAAAAAACCTCAACAAGATACTTGTGCGTTATAAAATGAAATATTCTTCCACTTCAGTGAAAATGCCTTACCTTTTATCAGATATAATAAGCATACATTTAAGAACAGATATATTTCCTACTTCCAGTTCCTATCTGTGGTTGGACCAAAGCTTCAATAACCCCATCAAAGGACACAATTTCACTAGTTAAATACCCCACGTGATCACCTAAAAGTTTAAGTTTGTCCATCTAACTTCAGTCAACAGTAAAATATTTTCTGTTGAAAAACAGACATAAATGGCAAAGAATATAAGGTTCTCATTATTTGATGGTACCTAGAGGGGATTGAAAGGAAAATCCATGTTGGCTGGGTCTGCAGAGAATATTACTGATAGGCATGGAAACCAAAAATGATGAGGCAGAAATTCAAACATTAATTTTGGTCATAACCTTGGAAAACACTTAAGCAACACAAAAATTATAATTAAATGAGGTTTATCAATGTGATTAGTCATTAATACAGTTAAAGGTATTTTGATGGAACCCTATGGGATTTTCCTTCATTTTGATAGCTAGGTACAAGGTCATATTGAGGTGGACACTATGTTCCGGGACGCATCCTCAGGATTTTTGCCCTCGTACTCATACCAAGGACATTCTGAGGACGCAAGGACGCCTCAGAAACGTCTCAAGTCATCCTCAAAAAAAAAATTGTCCTAGCCATCCCGGTGTTGGGAATTAAGGTGTCTCAACCTTGCAATTCTAGCATTTAATATTGGATTGTATATTTATTTATTTGCCTAAGTTGTATTTAAGTTTGCACATCCTGTTTTGTCATTTAGTGTGAGATGGCATAGTGAGATGTCATTCCACTTGTAATGTGACTTGGATGGACAAGTCAACTCATGAGAATGTAGGCGTCCCATTTGAGGTGGCACTACTATGCCATGTGTCGGCATCTTGTGGCTTGTGTAAAAGGTTAAGACGTATGATAGAATCTATGACATGTAAGAGACGGAAATAGAGATTCCTATGACAGGTGAAGACATGTGTCATAAAGCATCTTTGCATGTGAAGAAGGCATCTTTGGGCGCCCGGGTTTGACTATGACATGTTGTAAGAGGAATATGCTATTATTAGTCAGTTATGACAGATTCTCTTACTGTTGTAAGTGCTGTCATGTATGATGGATTCTATGGCAGTTGTAAGATGTGTAAGAGCATTTGTCATAGTCTATTCTTGGTTAGAGCGCTCCATCTTGGGAAAGTCAAACTTACAAGTTATAACGGATGTAAGGAGGTTGAATGCATGTTGAACAAGTGTCCTAAGGCATTGGAAATTGACCATGAGGCCAAGTTGGATGTCTACCTCTAGAAGCTTCCCATGTTGGCCTTGAAACTCAATAAATACAGGTGCTTGGAGTATTGGATGTATGGTTCATTTGTAAGTACCGTAATGCTGCCGGAATTGCTCCAGAATTGACATCTTGGGAACTCCTGAAATAGCTTGCAATGCAAGTGTATTGTAATCAACATTTGATTTGTTAATGCATTGTGCAAGTTTTGGAGTGTGGGGTTTTTCACCCGAAAGGGTTTTCCCCACGTATATCTTGTGTCTTTGGCATTGTTCTTGCATTTGATGTTGATTAATCTCTCCGTTAATGTATAATACATATTTGTAACTATAAAGGATTAAAAAACTTGCATAAATCTCCCCTCATTAGTTCAATGTAGGAAGTTGTTTCCGCGTACCTTGCTTCCTTTCAGTTGGTATCAGAGCCTGATCACCTTTGCTTCTAGTTGTTGGGTAGAGGGTTTTTTGTACTAATCTTTGATTGAGTGGGAGTTTGTGCAAAGTATTTTGTGATCTTGTTGTAGGAAGAAAAAGGCAAGCACATCTGGGAGATTTGAAATAGAGAAATTCAATGGAGGCAACTTTGAGTTGTGGAAACTCAAGATGGAAGACATGTTGGTGGATAGAGATCTATGGCTCATAGTATCTGACACCAAGCCATCGAGCATGAAACAAGAAGATTGGGATCTGATGGATCGGAAAGCTAAGGGTTTGATAAGGCTCTGTTTGTCTGATTCAATGCTCCTAAATATCCATGAAGAGAAGACTACAAAAGACCTTTGGAAGAAACTTGGAGATGTTTATCAGGCTAAATCCCTGGTGAACAAGCTATTCCTGTGAAAGAAACTGTATTCTCTGAGGATGGAAGATGGAGGATCTGTCGCAGATCATCTTAATGCATTCAATATGCTTGTTGCTTAGTTGACCCCTGTTGGTGTAAAGATGGAGGAGGATCGTTGCACGACATTACTATGTTCCTTACCAGATTCGTGGGACCACCTTGTCATGGCCATTGGAAGTACCACTACCACCTAGTTTCTTCGCTATTGTCTGAAGAGATGCGGAGAAAGTCTTCCGAGCAGGCTAAGGAGGCTCTCGTGGTTCGTGGTAGACCTAAAGAGAAAGGAAAGAAAAAGGACAAGAAGAAAGAAGACAAAGGAAGATCCAAATCCCGTGGGAGATCTAAATCTCCTGGAAAGTCCAAGGCTTTATGTTGGAATTGCGGCAAATCTGGTCATTTCCACAAGGAGTGCAAGGAGGAGAAGAAGAAAAAGAACTATGATTCGGATTCTAACAAGTCCTCTCAAGAAGATGGAGAAGTGTTTGTAGCTGCCTTGGCAACTCATGCATCTGAGGATGTGTGGCTAATCGACTCCGGTGCATCTTTTCACATGACCTCACACAGAGATTGGTTTTTGAAGTATGAAGAGTTCGATGGTGGGAAGGTGTAGTTGGGTGATGACTCTCACCTGAAGATTGTTGGCCATGGAAGAGTCTTGATTCGATTCCCTGACGAACGAGTGAAGGGGATCAATGGTGTTCTGCATATCCCTGGTTTGGCATGGAACCTTCTTTCTGTAAGTAAGTTGAATGATGTGGGTGTGCAGATTGTTTTCTCGAATGGAGGATGCAAGATGACTAGGGGAGCTATGGTGCTAGCTAAGGGTGTTTGGATAGGCACTCTGTTTCAGCTTGATGCATACACAGTTCAGTGCAATAATGCCTCTGTGTCGAAGAAGAAAGCTTCAGAGTCTTCATCCTCACCATTGGAACCAGTGGCCAAGAAGACTGTTGTATCTACTTCTGATGGTCGTGCTTTCTGGGTACCCAAGGGTGCTCATTCCATGGAGATGAAACTTCCAGCAGAGAAGACAATGTTATGGCACCAAAGGCTTGGCCACATTGGTCAAAAGGGTTTGAGGACCCCGAAAAATAAAAACCCTCATTGTGGAAAAGGTTTTGAACAACTAGTTCAAGCTACTACAGCCTAGGTTTAAAAACCCTATGGTGAAAGGTTGATTTCAGAGGATGAAAGGAGTTTCCCTAGTCAGCAATTGGAGATGAATTCATTCAGAATTCACATTTGGGCATATCGATGAAATTTCAGATTGGGAGAAATTTATTGGGATTTGTGGACAAATAATATATTTGCAGAGAGTTTTGATAGTGATTAATGGAAGCATTGTTGATTCCAAACTAGGGTTTCATACCCTATTCACCCAACGGTACTTCTCCATATTGGTTGCACTATTTGAAAGAATAGCCGTACCATTTTAATCTGAAGTTTTATGTCCATCAAATCTGCCATCCAAGGCAAAAGAAGAGGCAATTGGCATTTGAGTTTGAATATAAAGGAATCATTGGAATATCAAGTGGGGTAGGTCCCTCAAAACCTGCCGCCACCCTTTCTTTAAAGAATTTTATGAAGTTTATTTGAAGCTGACACTTTATCATCATTGAAATTGAGTTTCAAAAAAAGAAATGAGAATCGTAAGTTGAAGGAATCCATGGGAATAATAGAAGGAAATCGACTCCTCTTTATATGGTTTGGTGAAGGTCTTATGCAAGGATTTATATATGTTTAAAAAAGGCGTACCAAATAGAAAGGAAACGTGGAGATTTGACTTCCCAGCTACTTTTCAAATTAGCCGCTCCAAATGAGATTGGATGATATTTGATGACCGTACCATATTCAAGGCACAAGAAATGTCGTAAAAGGAGTAAGAGGATTCGCATCTCTTATCTATAGTCTTTTGAATTTTATTTTGTTTGCCGCCAGCTTTTAAAGAAATTGGATACTATCACAAGAAGGACATGAGGATTTGGAAGAAGCGCTTGCAATTTGAAAATATTGCAGCCTCCAATATGGGTAGCCCATATGCATATGTTTCAAATATACATTAGTTGCTAAGGCAGCTGCTATCACAGTATCCATACAGGTGGATATATGATATTTAATATATATCATCAGACTTATCATTTATGCAATGCAGTCACAGAGATATTTCCAGCATCATTATATTGCATTTATCAGTGTTAAGTAATCAGCTCCGGCTTCTTTAGGAGAAAATATTAAGAGGGAATTTGAAGAGAATTCAAGGGGTTGCATTGGTACAGCAGTTTCCTAACAGCTGAAACAAGGAATTTGGATGCAATTCCAGTCTTGCCATTCAGAGTGCCAACTATATTGCAGTGCCGGTGATTTCTACAGCTTATTCCCACTGGTTTAATCAGTATTTTGTGAACAGCATCAGCCCAAAGAGGTGATTTGAATGTTTAAATCAGACTTCAGCTCAGTCATCTTATTTCAAGAAAGTCAACAATCTTGTTAGCAGCAGTTTGAAGCATTTCAGGTCAGGACAATAATCCACTGTATCATATATGAATTACTGATTTTATATCAGCAAATTGTATTTTTCTTTGTGCTCCATCTATCTATTCAGAAAGGCTGCAAATTGTTTGACAGAATGTCCTTTGTAATCCTTGCATACTTTATATGTTTATGAGGTTGATAATGATAACGATTCATAGTCATTGCTGTTCTAAACTTTAAAACTCAGAAACCCTATTTATTGAGTTGTATGCAAAGTGTTTGACAAAATGCCAGCAATCTAAAAATCAGAAATTTGTGAGTTTGGATCAAAAATATGGGTTAGGGATTTTACATTTACTGCAAAACCCAGTTGAGGTGTAGATTTGGGTCAGCTCCGCCACTTGTATGCTTTTGGTTGGCTTGCCGCCTTTACTTTCAGCAATGCGTTCATTTAGATAGATAGTTGTCCAAACACCGTATGCTCTCACCTTGCCCACTCTTAGAACTTGGTGATCAGAAAGTGCAAGGATTGCATTTGCACCTTCCTTATTGCAAAAATTTCAAAAAAAAATTAGGAGTGGTCTCTTACATCTTCAAGAGGTTTTGTAATGTTTCTTGTTTCGAAAAGGAGTTCTAAGATCGGGTTGTTTTTACAGCATAATTGTTTCCTTCAAGCTGTCAGATGTATAGTAAGCTGGTTCACACACTTTTGGTATCAGCATTTTGTTTATCAGTCTGCTTGGCTGTATAGCTAAGTGAAGTTAATTGTTGTTAAGCTCTAGTTTGGATCTTGTGGTGTAAGGACACTGTTTTACTGGAACTTAGAGTAGCCTCTGCTTCAATGTTCTTATGCTACTGTCACTTTTTCACTCTAATCTTGTCTATGGAAGGAAGGCCCAAGTTCAAGCCCCATTATTCAATCAAAGTAATCAATTCAAGTAGTGCATAATAAAATTAATAACATGTAGCTATAATACAGCTAAGAAAAAGGTGCAATGAAACTAAATCCTTGTCTAGAGATGACCAGTAATAAACCATCAATATCCCCCAAAAAAATTAATTATCTATGTTTATATCTAGTTATTATTTGAAGATTTCAATAGCCTCTATAAATACCAGTTCTGATAAAAACACCACTAATTCTAAAGTCTTACAGGAATTCCAAGAGACACTGGATCCACCGGAGTATTAAAAGGCTCTGCTGCTTCCATTTTCATGATCTTCTTCAAAACCTGGTCAACCATATTGCAACAGTTGAAGAATAAATTCATTCCTGTCTTCCTAATTAATGTACAAGCTTAATTTTTGTAAAGGAACAAGACAGCAATCTAACCAGCAATGCAGCCTCCAATTCTTTTTTGTCAGACTGGGACATGAAACCTCCTCCCTTCTCAGTGGGAAAAAAATGGCTTCCATCTTTCATAAGTTGTCCTTCAGGTATTTCTAAGGCCTTAATTTGTTGATTTTCTGATTTCCAAAGAGACTCAACATGTTCACTTTGTTGAGGGTCGCTTGACCTTTCACTTAATCTGTCAGACCCCATTTGCCTTGGAGTATTTAGCCTGCTAAGAGATCTCAAGGGCTTCTGTTGTGAACTGCTGAGCTTTGCACCAGACCATTCTGACCTGGCAGTATGCATGTCAGGTGTTGAAGATAAATTGTAGTATTCACTTCTGGATTCTACATATGGATTCTGACCTTGCTGAGCTGAAAATGCTGATATAGAGTTATTTTCATCATCAATATATGTCCATTGGTTTTCCAAATGATTAGAAGATATTTTCCTGAATTTTGATGGCTTAAACTTGACTCTCAAACTTCCTTGTCTGTACTGAACACGTTCTGTGTTTCTCACCTCTTCTAGCTTTGACGCTGCATTATGACAGTCCAGCATACAATGTGTCCCATTGCCTATTCTTAAATCTTCTTTATCTTCCTCCCTGTCTTCACTGTCATTATAGCCTGAAATATTTTCTTCCTCTACATGAACAGATGGAATACAAAAGATCTTACCAGCAGAACTATCATATTTTTGCTCCTCTCTCCTATTCCCATCTCTTTGTACTTGCTTCCTTTTGACTCCAGTTAAAATTGGAAAGGAGCTATTTCCATGCTCTGCAGTTGTATTAGAAACCGCATCACCACATGGCAATGATTCTGATGTTACCCCTAATTGACCATTCTCCATCGATTTGCTTTTAAACACAGCCTTCAGCTTTATTTTAGGTCTCAAATTCTCCATGACCTGCCTAGTTCTTCAAAGCAGTGATCAAAAATTTCAGAAAGAAGTTAAACCCTCCAAATTTAAAGACAAGAAGAGCAAGCAGCAAGGTGCAAAAATTTTGCCTTTTTGAAATATGCAGGTATCCAGCCTTCAGCCACACTGACAAATTTTCTAGTAGAAAGATGCTCTGTAGCATAATTATTAAACATATATCAGTATCTGAGAAAAAACCTGGAACAATCAATAAAGAATTTATTGCACATCTCACTGGACAATAAGGTATCCTATTTGTATGTCATGGATATGAACAAGCCTTAAACAAAACACCATTGATTGGATAAAGATTATATGATTGGAGAGCCATGACATTATCCATGCTATCTGATATATTCCTCCTTAAGAACCCAGTGTTTAATGTCTAGTACAAGGAAAATTCTGAACACTTTAGATAATTTCATGCAGGGTTACACATACATGTGTCATCAAGATGAGGATAAAAAACACAGGCAACCATGAGATCCAAGGGTCATCCAGGGACATGGTAAGATATGTTCTCCCCCAAAATATAGGCTTTTTATGCCCCAGAGGACATTTGGAAGTTCCAAAGCCCATCAAGGGATGTCCAGAGTGAGACATCTGCCCATAGAATGTAACACGTTTTTTTAATATTTCTAACCCATCAAAACTTTGCTTTCATTGTATTTATTTAGTGGCTATTGATAAGAAAATTAATATTTTATTTTTATCTACTTATATTTCATACACTTTAGATTTTTATATATTTTGGGTTGACTCCTGATGTCTCATGCTATCCCCTATAATTTATAGGAGTCTCCCACACTTCTCCAATACACTTACCCATTTCTCAAGTTTTATGGTTCAATATGGTTATGTTTTAAATATAAAAACCAGTTAGAATTAATCCTATAACTCACCAATCAAACTATCATTCGAATGTCCCGTGGTAGAAGAATCTATTGCCAATGAGCATTATATAAAATATGTTCTCAATAGTTGAAAGCTATGAGCTCAAGTGATCAAAGAAAATGACAAGTCCTAGTGCAAGTCCTAAGTGAATTTGATGGAAAAAAATACCCTTGGTAGTGGCAACTAAGTTAAAGGTTACCCAAAAACAAGGGAATTTGCCAAATCAAATGTGTGTGTTTATGTACATGATTCTCAATGATTATTTTTCCACATTAACTTAGAAATCTCTTTTTTAAGAACAATATATAATGTCCCGTTTTCAAAATAAAGCTGCCGCTAAAGGGTTTAAGTCTGCCAAGAGTGGACCCGGGATTATACAAAGATCACATGAGATTAAAAGCACCACGGCTCCCAAATTCATGATGAAGCCACAAAGGATGAACTCCCTGACGATATTCTATGGATATGTGAGGCCTTTCGTACTTTGTATTTTGAAAAGGATCAAACGGATAATAGAGAATAAGAGAAAGTCGAAAGAAATAGGAAGGGGCGCCTTTGGGAAAGCCTGTCGAAGGTGGCACTTGTTGAGCGTCACTCCCAAATATTATTTTCTTCATATTTTTATTCCTTCTATCAATTGCCCTCACTCCCTCGCATTCTTACGATAGCTCTTCCCGGACAACATGTGGATTGCCCAAGCTTTAAGCTTGTCATCGTCGGATGGAGGCACTGGAAAGACGACCTTTGCAAAGCGCCACCTTACAGGGGAATTTGAGAAAAAAATATTAGCCGACGATTGGGGTGGAGGTGCACCCACTTGATTTCTTCACTAATTGTGAAAGATTTGTTTTTATTGCTGGGACATGTTGTGACCAAATCACACATTGCCCCATTGCAAATGGGGACCCCCTTTTTTTTGAATTCCAGTGTTTTGCTAAATCCAGGATGATGTCCTTTGCATAATGAAGTCAGTGGTGTCTGAGTCTTAGAGCCCCTTGATGACCTGATCCTGATGTTTGAGACCCTGAAAATGACTAAGTCTGGTATCCTGATCCTAAAGATCTTGAAAATTGGCTAAGTCTGAAATCTGGTGGATCCTCAAAAATCTAGAATCTGCATGTCAAATCTGGTGGATCTGAGACCTATCTCAAACATCCTCAAAGGTATATTGAAAAATATTTAAAGTATAAGAAATTCAATCTCTCAACTTATACTTAAATATATTTTTCAATATACCTTACCTCGGGCACTGTCAGTTCTGGGCGCGAAATTGCTCCAGGATCACCTCAAAACTCCGCCTAGAATTTAGGGTGCCTTCCATCATCTAGACAACCTCAAGATTGCGCCTTAGGCAAGGAAGGCTTCAAATCAAAGCGCCTTGATTCAAATGGATGTCGGGAAGCTTGAAACACTGCAAAGTTGACAAGGAAGAGGCATTTAGGTCTAGGCGCCCATTGCATGTTCAGAGGATCATAAGAATTGCGCCTTGAGTTGAAACAAAAGACCTAAGGCACCATTCCTTGTTAAAGCCATCTTGTTTGGACGCCTAGGAGGAAGGTGGATCATTCAGGTAAGATTGAGCGCCCAACTTGGAGAAGACCTTTACTTATGATCTTAGGCGCTAGTTTACCTCCAAAGACTCAAATCAGCGCCTTAGTAATCCATTCCTTGATCCCAGAGTGAATGAAAACATCAATATGTACCTAAAATGGCGCCCAAGGTGATATCATCCTATTTTGGCGCCTTAGTATGAAAAGAGTCTAGGTGCCTATGAGAGGAAGCAAGAAAATCATGAAATATGGAGGTAAGCACCACATTAAACTTTAGGCGCCTTAGCATGAAAGAGCATGATATGTTTAAACTAACTCCTATCATGATGTTTGAGATCCTGAAAATGACGAAGTCTGATAGCCTGAAATCCTGAAACACTGAAAAATTGGCTAAGTCTGAAATCTGGTGGATCCTCCAAATTCTATAATCTACATGTTAAATCCAGTGGATCTGAGACCTATCTCAAACATCCTGAAAGGTATATTGAAAAATATTTAAAGTATAAGCAACTTATACTTAAATATATTTTTCAATATACCTTACCTTGGCGACTTACATTTCAAGGCGCAAATTTGCTCTAGTACTTAGGCGCAATTTCCCCGCTTGCAGAGACCCCAAAAGTGCGCCTAGAGGACAATCAACCTTCAATCTCTCCAAGATAGGCGCCTTGAGTCAAATTGACATAAAAGACCTTAAATATCCAAGAATTCGACGAGGGAGTAATCTAGGAACTTAGGCGCCCTTTTCATGCTCAAATGACCATCAGAGTGCGCCTTAGGTTGAAGTTGTATGGTTTTGGCGCCTTGAAGCCTAAGTGAATCATTTTAGGCGCCTTGGTAAAAGCAACTTGAGATATTAACAAGTATGATGAAACTAGGCGCTCTTCTTCTGTGAGTATCAAGAGTCAAGAACCTTGGGCGCATTTTCCTATTAGCACAGGCCTAAGTGGGCGCCTAGAAGGTAGATAGCCTTGAAGAGGTGAGTTTGAGCACCTAATAACGATTTGAAGGATTGGGTAAGGCGCAAATTCTTGCCCAAGAAGTGAATGGTTTGAAAGGAATATGAAGTTAAGGCTAAAGATATCAAGTTTAGGCGCAAATTTCAACATGTTTTACCTTGCAAGTACACCTGACTATGAAGAAGACAACATCTAAGCTAAGGCGCTCTTGCACTTTCATGCCAAACTCAATTGGCATCCTGGAAAGAATCACTTCAATTGACCTCTGAGAGTAGGCGCCTTGAGGAAATTTGCATAAGATGACCCTTTTGGAGTGAGCGCTTGATAGCTAAAGTCATCTTAAGATATGATTGGTCACTTAGAAGTGTAAAAATGTCAAAATTGAAGTCATTTGTGTTGGGCGCCCATTTCTACCTCTACCACCTAGGTTGGCGCCTTGGAAAAAAACAACTAAATTTGCATGATAAAGTGGGCGCTCATAGAGAAAGGGTTACTTTAAAGAGCATTTGATCATTCAAAGCCCAAAAAATGACAAGGATAAAGCTTGAAAGACTAGGCGCCCATTCCTACCTCTGCCACCTCATTCTGGCACCTAAGGAAGAAATTGTGTTGAGAGATATCTTTTGAATGAATCTTTTAAGTGGATTGACTTCTTTAAACCTTTACAATTGCTAGAAATCATTTGAAATAATGAATGTGGGACTAATTTGTGTTAGGCGCACTTTGTTCCTATTTTTGCCTAGATTTGCGCCTAAGTTTGAAGTGGCATTATTACATGTTTAAAGTTGTTTTTATCTTAAGAAGTTATTGATATATCGTTTACCTTGACTTGTAGGATCATCAATAATGCTAAGGAGTTATCCAAGGAATCACCTTCAAGCAAGGAGTAAGGAGCATCATGCTAGCCGCCTTTGAAGATCATCAAGTTGCATCATTGAGAGGAGTGTTGATGAAGTCAAGGAATCATCAAGAGCAAGTACCTGAGTCACTTTCAAGTTGCAGAAGGAGCACTACTCTAAAGGATCATACCTCAAGTCTTCTATATCAATGATATCATGTTAGATCACATCACGTTCAAGGATTACTTCATCAACTTTTCCATTCAAAGACATTGCTTCATTGGGTGCACGTCCCTCTCTTCCAACGCTTAACATTCAAAGATATTCATCATACTTCAAGCTTCAAGGTTCATCAAGCTTCAAGGTCTCCTTGAGAGGTCATTTACTCCACATCTAAAGAGGAGGTTATCATCTACACTCAAAGAAGGTCACTTCAAAGGCCATCAATCAAGTATACTTCATCAACTTCTACATCATGTTCAAAAGACATTCATTCATTCAACCTTCAAGTCCAAGAGAGATCTCTACTTCATGTCATCATCATCTACTCTTACATGAAAGAAGTAGATATCATCATCATCTACTCTATTACTTACTCTTCAAGAAGGAGCATCATCAAAGAAGATCATCATATCAACTTACCTACAAGAAGAAGAAAGAGTCATGAAGTTAATCAAGTGAAGCAACAAGTATCATACATCCAGTCTACAAGAAGAACGAACAAGGCAAGATCTACAAGATGTATTCCTAAACATACAAGTTCAAACAATCACATTGAATACATCACACAAAGATACAATTTTCAAAGTATGCTGAGTTGGCGTCTATGTGGCGAGTACACATCATTCAATTTTGATTAGCCGCATTATTTTATGCATTCAATGTATCATTTAATAAAAGAAGCCAAAGGGATTCCTATGTGGAAGAATATTTTAAATGCTTTCGTCTTACCTTATCATATTGGAAAACGTGCCTTCATTGCCTCCCTCTCTTGTGCTAAAAATAGCAATTTGTTGTAACTACCTATGAGGTGGCACAATCTAAGCCCTTGGCTATTGAATTAATCTTAGCCATTCATTGTAATTGGAACTTCTATATAAAGGCCTTGTTGCCTCATTTGTAAGATATAGATTTAGATTGTAGGCAAGTAGGAGTAGAGTAAGAGAGACTCTCAAAATTCTCCGAGAGGACTTGAAATTGTTGTAAATATTTCTCAAGGTTAATGCAAAGACATTGGAAGTTTATTTGGTGTTCAAGTGTTGTCTTGTGGAATTGCTTGGTTTCTTGTACTTCAATGAAATGGAGAGATGTTTCAAGTAAAGTAGATTAGAAGTTCTTTGTTGGAATGTTTGTTGTACTGAATATTTGATCAACTCCTAGCTCATGCTTTTAACATTCATCGCTGATGAAGTGTTGTGGAAAGCTAGTCTGAGCCTCATCTGTAGTGGAAAGTTCGATTGTGGATGCTTGTTTGAGCTGCGCCGTCTTATGGGTGCTTATATAAGTCTTCATGATTTGAAAACCATTCGCGTAACCTTAGGAGATTGCACCAACTTCATATAGTTGTAGGCATCCTTGGCGAAGTGAAGTTAGGTTTACTTAGGAGTTTGTCTATTCATACAACATCATTGCTTCATTGACCTTAGATTAACTTTCTGAACCCTTAACCTTTTTCATTTTCTTTATCATTGAGACCCTGAATACATCATCCACACTGAAAGGAGGAATAAGCTGAATGAAAGGAGAAGAGTCTGCGTAAGTCCCTTTGTGATTATCAGCAAGATCACATGTAATCACTGAGTTAACCCATCATGCATTATAAAAGGAACCTTGGAGTCATCTTGTTTGATCACATAGTTCAGCATTTGAGAGGCTTTGCTCAAGAGGGAGTTAGATACTTTGTATTTCACTCTAATTGTTGACTTGTCTAAAAACAATCATCAACAGGACACTGCTGGTCAAGAGAAGTTTGGGGGTCTGAGAGATGGTTACTATATTCATGGCCAATGTGCTATTATCATGTTTGATGTAACTACATGTTTGACATACAAAAATGTCCCAACTTGGCACAGAGATCTTTGCAGGGTATGTGAAAATATCCCCATTGTTCTTTGTGGAAACAAGGTTGATGTGAAGGACAGGGAAGCAAAAGCCAAACACGTCACTTTTCATCGGAAGAACAATCTTCAGTATTGAGATATCTGCTAAAAGTAATTACAATTTTGAGAAGCCTCTTCTCTATCTTGCATGGAAAATTTCTGGGGATCCAATCTTCATTTTGTGGAGACACCAGCACTTGCTCCTCCAGAGGTTCAGATTGATATGGCTATGCAATGACAGTATGAGGCAGAACTTGCAGTTGTTGCAGCACAACCTCTTCCTGACGATGATGATGCTGCTTTTGACAACTAGAAGGGGACGCCAAGTTTGCCAGCTTTCAATTGTGGTCTGATAAGGCAGAAGAAAGGAGAAATCATAAGTTTAAAGGCCAGTTTGAAGACAAAGTCATGGCCAAGAGAAAATGAAGCCATCGCATGAGTTGAAGCCAGCACCAAAGGAATAAAGCGTATACACAATTGTAGAGGTAGAAGAATTTAATAATATTACAAAATGAAATTATAATTAAGCTTATTAATCAAGAGGCATTTGAAGGGTGATGACTCTTGAAGGAAAAAGAGATATAAGGGAGATCATTCAAGGAGAAGAAAACATCAATGGAAAAGATAATTTTATATATGAATCTACTCCTTAAGGAGCATGAAACCTGATCTATAAATCTGAGGATGAAACCCCTCATGATTATGCAATTAAGGACGAAAACCCTTAATTACTATTGCTGAGTTAATGGACAGAAACCCATGATTCAGGCAGACCCAAAGACATTTCAAAGGCAATTTACTAAAGAAAAATCATTGCAGTTTGGAGAAGATAAACAGCAGATATAAGGATAAGTTTCATTCTACTAAAATAATACATTCTAAAAATTAATTCTGAATTACATTAAATTGTTGCAACTACAATTTCCGATTGATTTCATGTTTACAATTTATTTTGCAATTATCATTGTAAGCTAGGGTTTATTATATTTTAAGAAATAAGGAAACTCTAGAACGGGACATTACAAAATATCCTTAGTTCTTCATACTAAACTTATTGTATGCAGTCAATGACTCAAACTCTATTGCTCTAGGAGAAAAAATGTTTTTCGTTTGAGTGAATTGGCCAAATACAAAAGAGGAACCCCACTATTGTGTGAATTGACAAGAGAATTCCCTTTACGATTTTAGTTTGTTTTCTGCCAATATATAGCAGCATTTCTGCCATCCTAGAAATTATTCCACCACACTAAAAATTGAAGTTTGATGGAAAAGGGAGCAGCTGACCCTTCTCCCACCGACTCAAAGTTTCGTCCCAGGACCTGGAAATATGAAGAACAAATAGAAGACATGTCATAGCCAACACAGGGCAGGTGCCAGGCTAAAAGTCACAACATGTATCAAGGAAGCAAGGATTTCAGCCAAAGATGAACAATGTTTTAATCTACAGATGAATCACTTCCACGGTCTACAATGATGGCTTCATCCAATAATGCATCACAAAGATTAAATATATGAAAGATGGAAGAAATTGGTAGATGAGCAATGTTCAAGACTAAGTCGTCCAAACGGGTCAAGCGTGTGATGTAAATTTTGAATAAAAATAGTGAGATTTTCAAATCTGTTTTCATTTAGCTAGTTGTTTTCTTTGTATATATTTTGGCAGAATAAAAAAAAGTGGAAAAAAAAATCTCGGATGAATTTTAGCCTCAATAGTAAATTTGTGTACTTTGACCCAATTGTGTGGTTAATAGCTATTCATTTGACCCTAAACAACTAGCTAAATGAAAACAAATTTGTTTTCATTTAGCTAGTTGTTTTCTTTGTGTATATTTTGGCAGAATAAAAAAAGTGGAAAAAAAAATCTGGGATGAGTTTTAGCCTCAATAGTATATTTGTGTACTTTGACCCAATTATGTGCTTAATAGCTATTCATTTGACCCTAAACCCATGCCATCATAAACCTTTCAATTGGTTGAGGCCATGCTTAGTTAATCAAGGAAGCTTCTACACCAAGCTCAATTTCTAGAGGCATGTCATCTGCACCAAGCTCATCTTCTAGGTGCGTTCATCTGCACCAAATCCATCTTTGACTGCTACACCACTAAACTAAAAAATAAGGAATCAAACTTCTTTTGACATGGAAAAAAATTATTAGGGCAACAATGTATGCAAAATATTGGCCTTGGAATTATGAGAATGCTTCATTACGAGAATCTCACAACATTAAACAAAATTCCCGATGGGTTTGTAGTAGACTACTCAACAAGTTTGACAAATTGAGTACCAAAATAAATTTCTTTAAGGAAACTCAAATATTGGCTACTAAGGTCATGAACTTGGAGGATTTGAATGAAGAATCAAATGGCACTCAAGATAGGATCAAAAACACACAAACGACAACTCAAAGAAAAACGAATAGAACAAACAAGCAGAGATTAGGCAATGAATAACTCCATTTGTGGCAACACTAGACAAGGAAGGCAAGGGTTGTTATGATAATTATGGTGAAAGAAAGGGGCACTCAAAACTAAAACAAGGAATGTATTGGAAGGCATGAAAATGGTCAAGAATGAGAAGGAAGAAAACTGTTAATTATGGGCACATATCATGGAAATGTACAATGGATGTAAAGACCAACAAGAGACAAAGGAGCTTGAACCGATACTTAAGAAAAAAATCAATACAAGGACAATGCTCCTAAGACTGAGGGGCATGCTTTAAAGAATGCCAAAAATCTTATGCTTTTGAAAACATTTTGTACAAGAGAAAAATTGGAAGAACCTTTTGTTACAAAAGAACATAATTCATACAAATTATAAGATGAAAGACAAGGTATGCACCTCAACAAATAAAAGGGATAGCAAGGAGAACTTGATGAGCTCTTTGGCAATTCATGCTTGAAATTGGCCATCACAATGTGACTGAGCGTTATGAACCAAAATCTGAAAACAAAAAACTAATTGATGTAGTCATGGTAGACAAACCTGGAAATATTTTTTGAAGTTATTAGTTTGAGTTCCACTTCAATAAAATGGGTCCATTTAGTTTGACTTGTGAATCTGGTAATTCTAGTAAGTTTCATAATTCTAAGAAAGAGTCTTCAAAATATACTCTATTAAAAGTTTCCCATAAGCCCTCCCATAGATTAAAAACTCAGCAAGTAACTCATTGACACACGAGTACTTGCATGCAAACAAACCCCAGCGAATTACTCGCCACTGAGTGATTAGCAAGTAATTAACCAAACACTGACATATAACTCACCAAAAAACAGCAAGTCCATGGCAAAAACTTGCCTAGTGCAAAAAAAAACAGTTCACCCAAGAAAAATAACAATCAGTATTGACAGTTAGTACTTAAAAGTGATTAAATTATGAAAAATAGAGTGCCATGAAGGTCCAATGCTCTTGAAGGCCTTAATTGGACTTGATGGCGCCTTGACCCTGCCTTGTATCACAACAAGATTCATGCCCATGGCGCTGTCCCATGACCCCCACAAGGGGCACTGCCACCCACATACCCCACTCTAGTTTTAAAAAGTAAAAAATAAAAATTGTTTTGGGCCCATGTTTTCCGTAGATGAAATTTGTATAATATTAATACATATATGTAATTTATAATCATATGACACTATGATGTGAATTGAACTCTTTTTTTAATCTATGAATGAAGATAAAATTATTTATGACCTCTGTAAATTCAGTTTTATGAATGTTTTTAAGATTATTTTACAAATTTTAGTGTTTTTTAATGTTTATAAATTTTGTCAAGTTTTTCCAGAATCTTGAATCCAAGTCAAATTTTAGGCCTGCCAAGTTTTTACCAAGTCCGAGTTTTTGAACTATGAGCTTTACTATTGATCAATGAGAGTTAATCAAATCTCTACTTCTCTCTATGGAATTTCCCATAAGGCCAAGAAAGTGGTTCTTATACCCCATAGAAATGAGCCCCAATTGCTCTGGTACTTGTAACTTATGTCATGAATTCAAAATCTGACAAAAAAATGATAAAATTCCATATAAAAAGCACTAAAACTCTATTCCAATAGAACCAATACACAGAATAACAAAAGCTCTTATGTAAGCCACTCCAAATTATAGAGACAAAAAATTTCAATATATTAAGTGTTTATCCAAAAAGATCATACAATTTACCATAAAGAAAAAACTGCTTATACAATAGTCTTGACATACTTTAAAGACAAGGAAAACCATATTATAGGCCATAGTAGCAAATATCTTTCTCAGGAATACCTCGGCAAACAAAAAATAAAAGATTTTTTTCAATTGATTGGGTTAGGATTAGGGAAAAATCGAGTTAGGCTTACAAAAAAATCAGGAAAAAATGTTGTAGAAATGAGGAAAAAAGACCCAAAAATGCATTTTTTTGTTCAAAAAATTGTGTTTTTTTTTGGAAAATGGTGATTTAATCACAATTTTTTCAAAAGATTGAATAGCAATTTTTTAATCAAAAAATGTTAAAATTTTCTTTCACTGATTAATTGCAAAAAACTGCAAAATTTTCAGCAAAAAATCAACATCAGGGCTAAGCAGCAATTAATCAGAATAAATCATGAATTTTTAAAGATTTATGCAACTATGTTATAGACAAGGAAGCCCCCTTATATATTTAGACACACTCATAAAGATAGACTTCTTCCAAAAATAACATATCCTTGCTTCACCATCCTAAAATCAATCTTTAGCTTTTGTATGACTCTATTTACTTTATTCATATAAAACAATCATTAGGCTTTGCATGAATTTGTTTGCTAACAAAAGTTATTTTGTTTTCCTAGAATAGACTTAAGCTTTGTATCCATCCTCTCCTCGTAGGATAAGCTCATTCTTTGTTCACATTAAGTGATTGGAAAGGCTATGATTGATTGGCAAGGCTTTATTTAGCACAAGTTTAGTCAAGGGGTTGAAATCTAAGGATATACAAATTTGAACAATATATATGAGACAGAGTTTAAAGTTGCCTTGTTTCCACAAGGGAGTATCATATGCCCATGAAGCATACTTGCTAGGCTCTGACTTAAAAATTACTTTATCTCATCTACATCTAGAGTCTTTCTAGTGAAATGTTTTAGGCTCATTACACTTGGCCACCATGCTTGATGGAATTGTTGGGACCCAACTTGAAAATTCCATATTCATCTTTGTCCTTGCTTGTTTTGTCTGGGTTTTGCCTCCTGGTTACCCCATCATATGTTAAAACCCTCAATAAACCTTCAAGTCCTTAAGAAACCTTCAAAAACCTTCAAAATCAAGCCTTTTGGCAAATTCGCAAGTTGCAAACTTGCTGAAAGCCCGAAAAGCTTTTACAAGAAAGAATATTTCAGCTTTTTGGTAGGTTCGTGAACTGGCAAACCTACCGAAAAGGTTCATAAAGTCCCCAAGTAGCCAACAAAAAAGAAGAAAGTTGCAAAGACAAATGTTTTGACGAGTTCGTGAGTTCGCGAACTTACTAAAACGCTGAAAAAAGAGAAGAGAAGAGAAAAGTCAAACTTTTTGTCAAGTTCATGAGTTCACGAACTTGCCAAATCACCAAAAGAAGAGAATGAAGCAAGAAGAAAGAAAGATGAAGCAAGTGGCTTTCGGCAAGTTCGTGAGTTCACAACCAAAACGCCGAAAATGGTTTGTAAGTTTCCAAAAGGCACAAAAGGCCAAACGAGGGCAACATGATGATGAAGATGAAAAAGAAAGACAAGTGTTTCGGCAAGTTAACCAATTCGCAAACTCGCCGAAATGCCAAAATAAAAAGAAAAGAGAGTGAATATGAGGCTCTTTCGGCAAGTTTGTTGGTTCACGAACTTGTCGAATCGTTGAAGATGAAGGAAAACGAGTGAAAGACAAAAGATGAGGCATTTCGGCAAGTTCGCAATGCCGAAAAAGGCTT
Source organism: Cunninghamia lanceolata (assembly GCA_027924645.1). Lineage (NCBI taxonomy): Eukaryota > Viridiplantae > Streptophyta > Pinopsida > Cupressales > Cupressaceae > Cunninghamia > Cunninghamia lanceolata. Next base: position 274,164 of record BSBN01000936.1, on the reverse strand, counting down.
TAAAAGGAAGTTTCAAAAGTTGGCATAGAAAAGAAAAAAATAAATTAAATTAAAAAAGGGTGCCAAAACTAAAAGAGAGGCAACCCAACTGAAGGGAAAAGGGTAGCTATAACAATGTCGAGCATTCAAATGTCTCCAATCGCCCCAATACGCTCCAACAACTCGCAGGACCCCCATTATTGATCCTTTGATGGCCATGCGCATAGTAAGTAAGTTTCATCTGCCCCAATACTCTTCGAGGCCCTTCGGTGATGAAAACATTGTACTAAGGCACATTGTAAATTTTGGTTGCAGAGCAAAACTAGGAAAAAGAAGAAAATTTGAAAAACAAACTCAGGTTTCCTCTAGTAACAGGATATAGAGCAATTTCATTGTAATATTTTCTGAATTTTCTTTCAAGGGCTATGAGAGGACATTGTAATATTCAAAGAATGAACTCAATGTGTAGATTGAACATCATCTCAAGTGTCTCCATAAACATTCTGTGAGTTTTTGGTATTTTGGCAACTTACCCTAATCACATTTGCTAATTTGAATTTTCTTCATGATTAGTTGATTGTTGTCGATTTTAAAAAACCTCTGCAATGCTTTTGCAATGTATCTTTTCATGAGAATGTATGAAATTTATGGACTATTTATGGATCTTTAAAGAATGCTTGGAATTGTGTTCTGCAATCTTCTAGCTACTAGTTTGTCTGTGTAGAGCCTAGCTTATGTAGTAGACTGTCAACTATAGTCTTTGTTGGTACCTTGATTAGGTAGTAAAATCTTATTACAGTAGTGTCCTATTTGATTGAATATTCAAACTCTGCAGCCCTAACTGGATATAGGCACCGGTCTACTGTGTGTCAACCTACCTTTTCCTTCAACACACTCAAACACAGCATAAATCTCATCCTTTTATCTTATTCGTGTTGTTTGTCCTATATCCATGTCTAGATGTATGTTACTACATTAGGGGTTATCACAACATCATTTTAGACTCTTTACATGGTTGTATATTTGTTATATTAAGGTGTAATATACCCTTGAATTCCTCAAACTAGCATACAAGCACTTAGTGAAAAAAAATTGGAGTTTCCTGTGCATTGGGTATAGTTTGATTCAAGGTTCAGCTTCACATTGTTATCAGTCATTGTTCTCATACACCTTAGGGAATACCCCCCTTGGTCTAGCAGAGCAAAAAGAAGAAGAGATCTTACCCACCTTATCAATGTTGTCCTTAGTTGCCTCATCCTGAATATAAGTTTGTAATCCTTGTCTTGAGTTTGACACCCCTGGCACTCAAGAACTAACTGGCTTTAGGGATTTGAGGAATCTCAACTTTGAGCACCAACAAGAACAACAAACATATGCCTTCAAGAAAGATGGTAAGTAATACAAATTAATCATGATGAAAGAACAAATGAATAAGCAAACCATGCTTTTAGAGCATGCATTCAAGCAGTTAGTCAAAAGAACCAAAGAGCGCTATTTTCCTTATGAAAGAAATATTGATGAGGACCAAAAAAAGTATTAAAACAAACCTATCAAAAGTACTTCAAGAATTCTGGTTATATAAAAAGGGAGCAACCCCCATGGTTTCAGTTTACCTAACCAAAAAAAAAAAGTACTTCAAGAATTCTTGGGCAAGACATTCCAACTTTCATACGCAAAGAAAATTATCACATCTAATTAATTAGACTCTAGGTTGCACATTACCCAATCAGGTTGCCTATTGCACATCCATTAAAGGTAAAGAAATAAGAAAAGTGTCGAAGGTTTTGGAAAAAGGGTATATTAGGGAGAGTGTTAGCCCTAGTGCTACAACAATGATGTTATATTCAATTAAAGATGGAAGGTGAAGCAAGTGATTAGATGCAAGAGCCATTACAAAATCACTTCCAAGAACCTCTTTCTAATACCTCACATGGATTATCTTATGGATGTGCAAAGATTAAGAGTCTCTTCCAAGACAGATTTGATAAGCGGCTACCACCAAATTCTCATAATGAATGGCAATCAAAGGAAAACAAATTTCCACACCAAGATGGCCTATTTTAGTGGTAAGTGATTCCATTTGATCTTGTAAGTGCACATAGCATTTTCATGCAGCTCATGAATGAGATATCGTATCCACTCATTGGTAACTCTACCATTGTTTATTTGGACAATATTCGGGTTTGTACTAAAATTGAAGAGGCACAATCAGTGCACTTACGAGCTTTGTTTGACAAATTGGGAGAGTAAAAATTATATGTAAATTTAAAGATTTGGTGCAAGCAATGTTGCATGGACACGAATATGGTATCCAATACGGATACGGTATCCGATATGGATATTGCTATTTTTCAAGACTCCCTAATATGGATACGTCTAGATACAGTTATTATATATATATATATTCAAAATAAAAATATATTATTAAATAATCTATTATATTAAAATATAATTTATTATTTTATACCTAAATATTATAATTTTATTAATAATAAATATTAAACTTGTTAAATTTATATACTAATAAAAATACTTAATATAGATAAAATTACCATCAATAATAAATGATATTAAATTTAATAAATTACAAACTAATCAAATATATTATAAATAAAATTAAAGTTAATATTTAATAAATATAGAACTAAATCAAAGTTACCCCTCATTTACAACCAAGGTTACCGAATTTATGCAAAATATTAAGGTAAAAAAAGGTCTAAGGTTATAGACAAGGCAATACATTTGGAATTTTATAGACACAGCAATACATTAAAATCGGTCCTTTGAGTTCTATCCTTGATGCTCATTAAGTTAAAATCAGTCCTTTGAGTTCTATCCTTGATGCGCGTTAACGCCATAGATAGTCATCATAATAGTGTTTTTATATCACAGATCTAAAATATTAAGATTAATGCTAAAATATCATAGTAGTGTTAACGCTCGAGACTTTATATCATAGATCTAAAATATTAAGATTAACGCTAAAATATCATAGTAGGGTTAACGCTCGTGACTTAATATTTCTGCAAAATATTAAGATTTTTTTACATTTTAGGTTTTTTCTTTTACATTTTAGATTTATACCCAAAAAATGAGTTTTTTTTTTTACATTTTTAGGTTTTTTTAATAGATTTAGCAAGATTCGGGTCTTTTTTTTAAAAGCTAAATATCTACACATCCGACACGGCTGGAAAATGCAAGTTTTTGGTTACAGGTGGGTACCGTATCCGAGCCATAACTGCATCGTACTGTACCCGAATCCATACTGGGTATGCTAGTATGCATACCAAGGGAGAGGGTGGTGTATCCTGCAACTCTAGGTGCAATTTAAACAGCCTTATCCATATGAGTACAAAAAAATAGATTAGAGATTGATCGGAAGTCATTTGACATTTTAGTAAGACTGCAGCACTCATCCCTCTCTAATGAGTGTTTGGATGTGAAGTCGGACTATTCGTTTCATCTTCCCTGCTTTGTCTCTTCGTCTTCCTTGAAGACTATTGTATATATATGAGGGAATATGCACTACGATCTATAATAATACTAATGCCCTGTTTTCCTATGGATGTAGCCACATTGGCGAACCACGTTAAATTCTTGTCTATGTGTGCTACTTTGTTTACTGTTTATTTGTCTTATTTCTCAACAAGTGGTATCAGAGCTGGAGAGATCCAAGGAGAGTAGGTTGAATAGATGGTTTGCAAGAAAAGAAGCCATTGTTTCCATATCAAAGCCGAATCACAGAAGTTGTCTAAAGACAAAGGGTTTTTAAAGGGTATTAGAGAGGAAGATACATGAAGGTCGCCCAAGAAGGAGAGGTGGAGAGCGCCCAAAACAGAGGAGGAGAAAAGAGGCTATGATTTTGATGTTATGGACATGGAGCATGGCCCTGGGGATTTTATGGCGGCGATTCCTGTGTTGCAGGTGTTGGCCGCCACAAATACTCCTACGATCATACAGATCCCTAATAACAACCCTGTTATGGTTAAAAAGGCCATGGATTTAGGCCCCCAGGGGCTTATGTTCCCATGATTGAAACCTCCAAGGACACTAAGAAGGCTTTCCTACTGCCACTACCCGCCGAAGGGCATCCAAGGGGCTGCACATTCTATTGTCAGGGCTTCCCGCTATTGGATTAACAAAAATTATTTGAACAAGTATGAAGATGAGCTACTGATCATGTGCCAGGTGGAGAGTGAGGATGCCGTAAAGAAAATCGAGGAGATTGCTCAGGTTGAGGGTGTTGATTGTATTCAGATGGGTCCAACTGATTTGGCTTCTAGTATGGGTTCTTGAGCAATTTGGGCAACTGGAAGGCCAAAGAGATGTTGATGAGGGCGGAGAAAGGGGTTTTTTTTTTGGGAGTTAAAGAATGGCTAGTTTTGCTATGCCATGGTGTTTGGAGCAAATCAAAGATTTTCCAGCAACAGGGGACACGATAATTTTAAGTTCTTTACAAATGAGATGATACAGAGTTTTTCGTCAGACTCAGGGGCATCAAGGGGGTTCTGTGTATTGACAGACACAGAAATTAAAAAACTTGAGAGAAAGTAAGAAGTTATTGAGACAGAAGCAATTATCAAGCATTTTGGTCTGTTGCAAGAGGAGCTCCAACTGAAGATGGCTAAGCTTCATCCTACTGTCAATAGTATAAGTGCTTATAATTCTATTTGGGCGTCAAAAAAAAATTATAATGCAGCAAATACTGAGGATGAAGATGTTGGGGAGTCCAGCAATTATAATGTTGGCCAGGAGTGTTTGGATCGCTTAGCCATTTCTCTGGGAGGGAATACTATTGTGTTTGTAGCATCTGAGTTGCTTCCTACTTATTTGGCAAATCTTGATTGGCGTAAGCATCATGCTGCTCTCATCACTCTTGCCCAAATTGCCGAGGGTTGTGCTAAGGTGATGATAAAGAATCTTGAGCAAGTTGTCAACATGGTTTTAAACTCTTTCCAAGACCCCCATCCCCGTGTACAATGGGCAGCCATCAATGCTATCGGTCAACTTTCAACAGACCTAGCCCCAGATTTGCAACAACAATATCATCAGCGGGTTCTGCATGCACTTGTTGGAGCAATGGATGATTTTCAAAACCCCGAGTGCAAGCACATGCAACTTTAGCAGTGCTTAACTTTAGTGAAAATTGCACACCAAATAGTTTGACACTTTATTTGGATGGCATAGTGAGCAAGTTGCTTGTTCTTTTGCAAAATGAGAAGCAGATGGTGCAAGAGGGTGCTTTGACACCTTTAGCATATGTTGTTGATTCTTCTCAAGGACAATTTCAAAAGTATTATGATGCAATTATGACTATAGAGTTGGTCATTGGTTTTGTAGATTTTCCATTCAAAATCTATGGTTCGCATGTATGCTTTGTGCGTGGTTTGAGGAGGTTTTTTGCAGCCTTCTCAATGTGGAATTGTTGGTATCATTTCTATAGCATTTGCTAATGGGTTCCTTTGACTACGATTACTCATTGTAGATTGGCAAATCGGATTCGACGAGGATCTAGTGTTTGAGTCTTTAAGTCTATAGGTATCCTCTTTGATATCTTTGTTTGCATGTTTCTTTTGAGATCTTCGAGTTATGCAATTATGTGGATTAGCTACCCATTGACTGCAGTGGGATGACTTGGATGTGGACTGTCTATATCCACAAGATCGATTCAGTATTGATACAGATTTTTTGGTATATTTCTTTGAGATGAGAGGATGGATGATTAGAGTGTCTAGTTAGTCGGATATTGGGACTTGTTGCATGCTTATCATGATACCATGGATAGCTCGATATCACGTTTCAATGGGAGCTCTTGGTAGTGGGAGTTTTGTTGTTAGGAGATGGTTATCTTCATGTGATTGGAGATGACGATCCTTGTTTACAGGATGTTTGTTATTGTGCCATGGTGGACTCTTGATTCTAGATTAGAGTGTTGGCATGATACAAGGTCTCTTGATACATGGTATGCTCTTTGGAGCATGTGGTCTTCCTTTGTGGAGATGTTAGATCATGGTGTCATGTTGTGTTCCCAGGTTATGTAGATGTGCAATGGGAGTTTTGACAATGGTTTTGTCGGTGCTCTTGGTATTGACTACTTTGGTCATTTGCTTGGAGAGCTTCATGATGGTACAATGTTGTTTTTTGGAGCTTAGCATGGATTGATCATGGAGGTGCTCTTGAATACTTGGAAACTTAGGTGAGGCTGGAGTTCTCTTGGGATTAGAGAACATTTGTTGAGACGGTTACTCTTTGGAGGTTTCAACAAGAAGACCGAGGATCCTACACCTGGTTATGGACGTGAGTTCATTATGGACCTAGAGGAGATTGTTCTTGGAGAGAGTCATTGTGACTTGGTGTATCCTAGAGGAGCATTCTCATTCCCCACTCTTGGTCTACTCGGCGGGTTATCTTCAAATAGGTATTGCCTATCCTATTTTTAGATGCATTTTTCTCTTTATGCTTTATCCTCTCTGGTTATGGACCTTAAGCTATGGTTATTGGTTCTAGAGGGTTCATTTGAGGGATGTTGGCATGGTTATCTCCTTGTGCATATGAGTTCGGAGTTTAGGAGATGTAATTGGTCTTATTCCTAGTTTGGGAATGGATTATTTTTTGAGTTTGATCTTCCTTGGTTAGAGAAGCTTACATCCATGTTGGTTTAATCTTTGAAAGTGAATGGTGGGTGTTGTTAAGGCTTTTCATTTTGGGGAGGTAAAGGAGATCATACTTGGCACAGCTTAGCATTTGGTGGTGTTGGTAGAAGGATGTGATATGGTTTGCAACTTCTCTTTATAGTATTATGTTTCTTCCTAGAGTTTCTTATTCATCTAGTATGATCACTGGTTTGTGGTCATCTATTGTTGTTGTCCTTTATTGTTTTTTAACAGCAATATGTGGTCTTTTAATGTATATCATTTGAGATGTGGAGGACTTGGGAGAAGTGAAGTGAGATCAAAGGTGAGAGAATTGAGCAGGAAATTGTTTGTGCAAGTAAGCTCTATTTTGCAGCAGGTTGGTTGCAATTTGCAGATCATTAAGGTTGTTCTTGGTATTACATGATTTGATTATTTGCCACACTTTTTATGCAAGTGCTGATTGGTAGACTTGAGTTGTTTTGGTTGACATTGTTCATGCAGCATAAGTTCTAGGATGTGTGTGTGTTTTTCATTGGACTGCAGTATCAAGGGTCTTTAGATTTTTTGCACATCAATGGCTTTGGTGTGTTTGTTATCCTGGAAGATGGTAATGTTTTGAGCAAGACAGTGAATTATACAAGGATAAGAGCTGCAGTATGGGCTGGATATGTTGTTGACATGAGTTTACTGATGTTGTATGGTTAGTTGGATGTGATTAGCAACTAGCTATGGTTGCTATTCCAACTATGGTGATTGATTCTTGTCCACTACGGAGGCCTATTTATTATCATTGGATTTGGTGATTGTGTTTGGATATTGGTTGATGCAAGGTTCTTGCTTTTATAAGACAATAGGCCATGGAAAGCAGACTTCAAGTGGGAGATTGTTCAGATGTGAAGTTGCAGCATGGATCAGACTTCAAGTGGGAGATTGTTTGGATGTGAAGTTTGACTATTCGTTTCATCTTCCCTACTTTGTCTCTTCGTCTTCCTTGAAGACTATTGTATATATATGAGGGAAAAACTTTATGTATGCACTGCGATCTATAATAAAACTAATGCCCCGTTTTCCCATGGATGTAGCCACATTGGCAAACCACATTAAATTCTTGTCTGTGTGCTACTTTGTGTGACGTTTATTTGTCTTATTTCTCAACAGAGAGCACAAACTCCGCTCAGCTCATCTATCTTTAACATAGTTGAGGCTGAGTCTGATGGATTATGTATGATTCTAGGAGACATACTTAAGATCACCCCATAGCATACATGTGCGACAAGCCCAATTTGGGCCCAAATTAACCTAAACAAAAATTTTGAGGATGAATGTGATGCATCAGTTGTGTTTCTTGGAGCAATGCTTAGCCAGATAGCATATAATAGTGAGGAGATCAATGAAGTAAAGAACAAGTGCAGCACTGATGATCAAGAGTTAAATGCAATTGTACAAAACACTGTCATTGGAAACATTATATGCATAAGCAGTTTATACACTATATAAATCAATAAGCCTTCAAATATTTGCATACACAAAATAAGTCAAACGCTTGCCATGCAAGATGCTATTTCTAAAGAGTCACTTCAGTGATTAAGCATAAGGTGGATAAATACATTTGGTATAGCATTCATTACGTCAACAAAGAGCACTTCTGCTCATCATGTCTAATGAGGTGATAAGTTTTGAACAACTCAAGGATGCTTATTAAGATACTCCTAACTTTGGGGCAGCTGATTGTTCTTTCAAGAACCAATGATAGACAATTTGTACTGCATATCTGGATTAAATTATCTGCAGTATAGAAAATATAGCCAAACAAATATGTGCACAATGAAACTGACCAATATTCATAAGAAACACTAGTAGAATATTTCACAAAGATAGAATAAGAACTCAGCATTTATTCATTTCAAATTTTCAAGTGTCATGTACAATTCTCTAATACGGACAGTAATACAACCAGAAAGAATACTGAAGAGAGATCCCTCCACAAGTGTCCGATTATGAACATGGAAAAAGTTAATTGGACAACAGTCCGGCAACTGCATGTACCAACCATCTCTAATCACAAAAATTGATACCAAAATATAACATACCAAAAGTTGTTTAGTCTAAACCATTTTAATCCAATGCCTTTTAACAGTGGAGGATGGATTTTTATTTTACCAAAAGCAACTGTGTACTCTAAATGGTAACATGAAATAATTATACATGAAGCACATCTCAGGGATCTTGGCAGACATTTTGTAAGAGATAAAACTCTTAAGCAGTTAAAAAAAAACTATTACTGGCCAAGCATAGTGAAGAAGTGGTTGCTGACAGGTGATATGTTTGCCAGCTTCCAAGGGTAAGCTATAAAACATGGGCAAGTACCACCCTATGTGAGTGCCAAATAGACCTTGGCAAAACAAAGTGTGGATATACACAGATTAGGTGGGCTAAAGCAGTAATGATATTATACTTATTGTGGTTCGCTGTCTTTCTAAAATGGTGCATTATTAAGCCTGCAATAAAAATGAAGATGCATTATATGGCTCTATGGTTGCATGAATAGTCCTTCCCAATAACCTTAAATAGAGGTGCTAAGTTATTAAGTCATTTTTATTAACTCTATGGATAATGTTGGGAACACGACTTCCATATAATTTTGCATATGATTAAATGGATGGACAAACTGAAGTAATCAATCAAACTCTTGGAAATTCGTTGAAAATTGAAATGTTATGAGATCAACCAGATCAATGAACTCTGATGCTGCCTCCTATTGAGTTTTGCTCTTACCAATTCTGTCAAGCATACCACAGGTTTCACCATTGAAGGATGGATATAGACTATTCTCTAGACTGATGACCAAATTCGTTACTTTATGAAATGGTGTAGGATATTTACATAAAGACTGGCTTCCAAAGGGCCAACATGCCAAATAAAATATGAACAAATTTGGTCATTGTTAAATTTTAAGATAATTAAGTAATAATGTTTTTTTGGATCTGCAACAAGATTTGAATCTCACCTGTTTTCATTGACACTGATTGTATGACTATAACGAGAAAAGGGCAGAGGTAAAATTGCCCATACATCAACAAGACAACTTCCAGATTGAATTACATTTGGCATTATATGGGTAACAAAGGCAGTAATGGAGAGACTTTCTTTGAAGAATGTATTCTACATGAAACATCGAACAAGAGGTTCTATGCTTTCAAACCAAAGGAGTTTGGTGCAGGAGCATGGTGAATTTATCTAGCCTTAATTTTAGAATCTGCTTTTATTAGGCAGATATAGAAAAAGATGTTCCATTTATCACCGTGATATTTTGAAAACCTAAGGAAAGGATACCGATCCTGGTATTGGTTCAGGTTGCGGTTTGTAGGTTCATTCAAAAAAAATTGGTTTTGGGTTCCTCCATACAAAAACATATAAAAATAAAAAATATATACACATTTGCAGCATAATAATAAAATACACCTATTTCCTAATATTTTTAATGTTATAAACCTTATACAATATTAATAAAATTAATATATAAATAATAATTATAAATAAAGTTTACATTAATAAATAAATACATTAAATAGTCGAAAGGTATGGTAATGCTATATATAAATGATTCAATGAACAAGGGTATGGTTATGACATATATACTGAATACATTTATTTGATACTTATTTATAAATGGTATCATTCAGAAATAATCTGCTCTATGTCTTCTCTTAAATCTATTAGATTTGTAATAAAATGATTTGCATTTGGACAATTTGGAATGTCTGATTGTTTTAAAATCGGGTGCATCACAAATGACCTTAAATCGGCCAGCCTTTGCTCCATTCAGAGGGTGAAGACCTGTGTTCCGCTGGAAGAGAAAGAAAGGGATTTGTTAGTCTATCCAGCAGTCATCCCTTTAGGGTTAGGGATTTGTTCCAGTTAAAGTTAAAAAAACGAAAAGAATGCACAGATCTATGGCGGATTCACACAGAATAACCAAAAAAAATTAGTGGGTTTGTGACAGATTCGCGTCGGTTCGTATGGAATGAACCCACTGTAAAAAAAACATCCCCTGGCAAAACTAAACTAGACCTGGATCTAAAGCCTGCAAGGGACGAACCAGTAGCATAGTTGAAAATCAATTTTTGAAAAGGAAGCAAACTCCATTATTCAAGAGGCTAACTTTTAATTGTCTGGGCAAATAAAAGTGGTGTAGCTTTACTTTAATTTGCTTTGTTAAGAGATCTTTACGTCTACAAGACCAGTAAGCCAATGTAAGGGATATTTAGTGACAAACTTTTGGCATATCCTTATACAAAGGGTCTGGCTAAGCTGTATGGCCAAATTTGTTTTTCATTTCTCTAAAATTGTCTTGTAATGATCTCTTGGAATACCCTATTTGGTCCTGCAGAGCCAGAAGACTAGAAGAGTTGCCCAGTCTTGTTAATTGGCCCAAAATTGCCCATAGTCTAATCATAAAGCTTCCCTTGCCAATCTAAACCTACATAAGTCCCCAGGTGTAGGTCTTAAAGTACATTCTTTAGGATTGTAAGATTCAATTGCCTCCACGTTGGCAATGGTTCACAGCAAAAACCATTTGTCTTCTATAGCTTTTCCATGCAGACTAGTGTAGTCGTGTTTCAAAGGCCTGGTCTTTTCCTTCATTGAAAATTTCAGAATTGTTATCCATGCACTCAGCGAAATTGCTAGAAAGGGCCAGATCTGTCATGTTAAGGCGGTTTTGTCCATGGCCATCTTGGAATCTAAAGAATATGAGACCATACTAATTCACAGATGATATGAACGAGTTCAAGAATTTTGTGCACATCCATGCCAATGAGTCTGCCAAATAAAGAAAATTTGTAGTGATCAAAATTGCAATGCTAGACGTGTGTAAAATGCTCCATGGAGTGCTGGCTATGGGGGTTTTAATTAAACCCATGAAAGAGTGATTTAAGTTGCAGAAGTTATTATTCTTATGGGTATGTAATAGACAGTTTCCCTTTTCTGTTCTTTATGAACAAACTACAACAAAGCAGATGACCCTAAACAAAGAAATAAATTCTGAAATCAAAAAAAGCAACAAACGTTGGGCTTGGATAGCAAGCCAGAAGACAAGAAAGCTGATCTGCTAAGGCGCATAAAGAGACACATATCATTACTCAGAAAGGCATTCATATCAAGTGTCTTTGCTGTCAAAAATAAAAAAGGTGTATTGGGTATCAAGAAAAAGATCCGGAATACCCTCGTTTTAATTTTCAGAAATAGAAATGATTTTTTTTTTTTTTTTTTTTTTTAGGTTATCGAAACAGCGGCTTCATTTTAGTGCCGAGCTCTTGCTATTGAGGAATGAAACTGTGAAGTATAATAGTTGGTTGCATGTACCATAAAAAAATTATATTTTTTTAAGTCCTTTCAAATTATTCACCCTTCCGCCATATCAGGGACATTGTCCGAGTTTGCCGCCGGGCAGACGTTTTTTATTTTTTTGAATTAAGAAAGCCACAAAAAAAACCCTAACTGTGTTCACAAAAGGCCTTGAAGAACATGACAGATTAATATCTTCGTACGTCGCAAACCTCAAATCTCTATCATGGACAAAAAAATTCCCTATATTTCTCTGAGCAGATGTTTGTAGCCCCCTCTACGCAACACATTCTTTCACAGCTACATTGAAACTAATTCAACAGTAAATATGTATAAAGCGAGCGAGTATATAATGGGATTGGAGCGGTAATTTTTTTACAAAGGTCCGCTTCTGTTCGTATTTTGAAATTGAAAAACGTCAAAGAAAGCCTAGAAACCACCTCCCTCTTGTTCTATTTCTTTAATTTTCCTTTCAACCACAGAAAGTTAAAACGATAAAAAGGAAAAGTTAGTTTGCTTACCATTAGCAGGTAAGATAGCGATGGTGGCCGATGATCAGCATTATTCTTGTTAATACCTTATAAAACCAATTTATACCTTTTCCCTAATTGTAGGTCTTATCTCCTTTTCCCTCTATAGTGGAACGGTCGATGATTCCGTGCACTCCTACTTATTTAATAATAGCTTAGTGTTAGCTATTAGTGAACCCTCTTAACTACTTATTTAATAATAAAGTACGTCAAGAGATGATCTTTTTGAGGTGCCTAATTTTAATCAATTTACTTAATATGTATTTTTGTTATATTAAATATTAATAATTTTAAATAAAAATAAATAACAATTAATATTTTTGAATTTTGTTTACATGTTTATCCAACTTAATCCACTTAATCAATTTAGAGGCCACATAGAAACCACATGTTACTTGGGGGATTCAAACTTGGATCTCCATCGTGAGAACCATTTGGCCTATGCCATTCAACCACAACCTTGTTCACAATAAATAAATTGTTTTTATATTCAATAATATTTTTTTTATTTTTTATAATAATAAAAATAATTTTAAGTTATATGTAATTAAATATTGTAACGGTGAAATTTGCATACCTAGTACTTCTTCTCTTTGACTTAGTTGTCCTTTATACAATGACGAATGTATAAGTGGTGTGATTATAGTGCAAAATCAAAGTATTATGATATGATTTATATATATGGACCTTATGTATATTATTATGTCAGAAGCAATTCAAATTTATGAATGGTTGTTATCATCATTGGCTATTGTGTTCGCGGTGTTAAGCTTAATTGTATGTACAATTATTGCACTGTTGTATGTGGTTTTTATAGAAATTCACCCTAAATGAAATGTTATCTTTTATGAAATTTATAACATTGATAATGATGCTTTAACTTGTTGGAATCTATTGTTTCAAACCATTTGTTAATAGCATTCATGTTTGTGTTGGTCATTTCGGTGTCACATTCACAACATGTGAATTTTTCTTCTTGCTCATGTTTAGTAGTGTTGGTTCTTAGATCTAGGTGTTTTTTTTGGATATGATACTTGTTTTGGGTCCTTTTAGTAACCTTGGTGTCAATTTTGGAGTCTCTAAGAGTCTTGCTATCTAAAAAAGGACGTTCTGCTAGTTCTGAATTGCTCATATTAAAAAGGGGAAATTTCACTAAGCAAAGGGGCAATCCTAGTATAGCTAGGGTGATCTTAGGATATCCAAGGTGATTTGGACTAGAAAAAATGGAGATCTACCTCTAAAAGTGTCGATTTGAAAATAATGGCCAGTTGCCTATGTTTTCTAGAAAAGTTTTCTATAGGAGAGTTACGCCTTAGGGCTTGTTCTTCCTTTCCATCTTCTTAGTTTGAAGTGTTTGAATGTTCTTGACATCCTTTTGATGAGATCAAGGTATTCTTGTGCTCCTAGGTGTGCTTGGTCAGTCTCTAGCGAGACCTAGTCAAGAAGTCATGTCTCCCTTGCAACCAATTGCTCATGGTTCGTTCAAGAGGATGTTTGGATGTTGTGAATACATTTTTTGGTTGTTTGTTTATGGGCTTGGATGTGGTAAGGGTGTATTACGTCTTGTGCCTTATTCCTTTCTATCATTGTCCTTCGCTTGTATCAATGATGAGAGTTGAGCACTTTATCATCAGTTGTGAGGAGACTTTACCTCCTCTATCCATCACCATGTGGTGTCATTCCATGATGATCATGTAAGTCTTTCACTAGTGTTATTTTGTGTTAGTGTACATGACCTTGTGTCATCATACACATGGCAATGTAATTGTGTGCTTTGGTCACAATGTTGTTCAGTTTCAACATCATATGTGGGAGTGTGAGATTGTGACGTGTGTTTGTGCAATAGTGACATAAAAATATTGTTCGTATGTGTTTTGTTGTAAAAGTTGGGGCATTACATATCTTCATTCTAAAATATGATGGCTAGCCCTAGAAATTAGTCTTTTGTGGCTTGGAACTTTGTTGGACCATTGCAATTGTAATAATAGAATCCCATTCTAAAACTTGATTTAAGATCACTACCTGATTTTAATGGGGACAACCTTATGTCTCCCATTGACCACATTTAATAAGTGGCAAATTTATGCATAATACACAATGTTATAACTGTGGGTGTTACCCTTATATTGTTGGCTTCATCTCTCAAGGTAAGAGCATCGGATTACTATAGAGGCTTGGCACCTTCTTCCATCATGGATTGGGGTCAACTTGAGCTTTGTTGCATGATTAGTTTAAGGAGAGGTGGACAACTTATCATTGATCTGGCATCTCAACACAATAAAGAGAACTTCTATGAAGCCCATACCTACTTTCAACCTCATATTCAAGAAGATATGGAAGAAAATACCTATTGAGGTTTTTCCTTTACTAAGTTTGTCTTATCTTTACTATTTGAAAGTTTTTATCTTGAAATTGCTTCAGTGATTCAAATTTAGGTGGCAACACCCTTCCAATTACCTATGATATTATTGTCCAAGGCGAGAATAAGCTCATTCAATTCAGAAGAATGCCCCTATAACTATAATTTATTTCCTCCCTCAACCTTGTGACCCCCCTCAAGCTATTCAATATGATTAAATGCAATTTTTTATCCCACCCACCTCACCTCCCACTAATCCCTTAAATCCCAATGAGGTGATAGAAATGAAGAGTCTTATTTTTTAGTTTTCTAATGAGTTCATAGCTTTCAAAAAATAAGTTGTGGTCCAAAAGTCCCCAAAGATCCATAAAAAAGATTACAATATTACCCTAATAGATCACAATCAATCTAATACATGCTCTTCTTAAACTTTAACAAGTCCTAGTATAGAAAATTAACATCTTATGTTACAAAATCATGTTCTTTTTATAGGAAATGATTGTGCAAACCATGACATTTTTTGTCAAAGTAAGAAAAGAGAAAATGTTATTACTGTGTATTTAGTTTTTACAATAGAACGTGTTCATCCTTATAGGCAAAAAATACAAATTTAGAGCCATACACTCTAAGTGAGATTAAAATTCACAAAACTCGTTGAAACTGAAGACACGTGACTTATTGGCTACCATGGAAGTTTGTGAATGTTCATCCATAGACGAGGAGTCATTGTCTCCTTTAAATGAGATCATTTGGTAAGGAATTCTTGAGGAACCTTTAGAGATTGAAGATAATTGCAACAACATGGATCAAAGAGACCCCTACCTCCATGGGAAAAATCAAAGCAACAATCTATTTGTCATCTTACAAGAGGGTAATGTTATCTTTGTTGAAGAAGATGAGGTTTAACACATGGTTCTAGATTTGATTTAGAGCCCAGTTTCTAGGATGTTAAAGGAGTTTCTAATTTAATTATAGGCACAAAATAAATGGACTTGTTTTCCATTTTGAAATAGGGATACACTCTTCTTCTTGAGGAAGGTGAACATATGAATACAAAGTTTTATTGCATTATAGAGAAGTCCCATTTTTGGGACAAATACTTGACACCTTGCATCCATAGAGGCATTTTTGTGAGATTTAAAACACTTTTAGGGAGTGCAATCCACTTCAAGACAAACATTGTTAATTTCCATAGTTGTAAACATGAAAAACTATAGAAGTGAAAAGATGCAATCAATAATATAAAGTTACTAGACACACTCAATTTGAAGCGTAAACAAGAGTTTCAGCTCTTGATATTTCTTCCAACCCCTACTTGGTACAAATCAACATTCAAATCATGATGGGTGATAAAGCAAGATGAGGTTCAATATATAGAACATATGGAAGCAAAAAGGTGCAAGTTTTTCATATTTTTCTTCTTAAAATCTTTTTGGTTGATGGTTGTTTTGAAGTTGGCATTATGGATCATTTTGATCAAGAGGGCTAGCTATTTCTCCATGCATGTAAATGGATTTATTTAAGCAGGTCGTGGGCATTGATAAGCCCTTGTTTTGAACATGAGTTGTTTGTAGAGCATAAGGTAATTGTTTTTACAAATTAATGCTTGTAGGAATAAAGTAGGGTGACTATGGTAGAGGCATGATATGCATTTTTTTAGTAGTGAAGAGTAGAAGTAGACAAGGGGCTATGAGTTTACATGTTTTTATAATGTTTCAAGCAAGGTGCAAGTGTTTTTAATTTAGTCTCAAGGGTATCTATCTTGCTTTCGACTTGACTTCATGACTAATAGACCAAGGCTACACACTTCTAGGTTCATTCACCTTCGACAAGCTAAAGATGTCCGGTGAGTCATTAGAACTATGGTGCAAAATTTGCACTTAATCCAAAATCAAGTCTGGTATACAAAGTGTACTCCCATCTTGTGTCAAGGGATAAAACTAAAGAATCTTATAAGTTTGATGTTGTTTTGTTGACTTATTTAACTCTTGGTTTAGAGTTAGATCAACCTAATTCATACATAATGGGTATAAAGTGGTTGAGAGTAATATTGTATGAAGCTTAGTTTCTTAAGAATCTAGGGACTAAAAAGGTTGCAACAACACCATCCATCCCTCTAATAGGCAAGAATTAGCAAAGTCTTAAAAGTGAGACACTCGTGGGTTGGGGATAGAAAGAAGAGCTTGCTAAACTAGTTAAAGGAGTTGTGGGCTAAGAATGGACTAGAGATTATAAGATTATAACAAATGTGAAGCCTAGAGTCTTAAGCCATATTGGGATTTCACCTTAGGAGGCATAGAGCCTAATGTATTGCTTAAGCTTCATCATCAATGGAGAAAATGATATAAGAAGGGATTTTTTAAAGCATGCCATGGATATGAGTTTTTTCCTTATGATGAATGAGGCATGTAGCCTTACATAGAGTTAGAGGATATAGGCTATTAGAAGGCAAGCTCGCATGTTAATGAGCAAACAAAAGGCTCACATAAGTAAGAGGTTTAGAGTCAAGTGGGGAACTAAAGGAGAAGACTCGGTAGCCATTGATCTCTCATGATCAATGACCTACGTTCCTTCCAAATTCTAAATGAGACGTCAAAGGGAGCATGGATGGTACTGGTTGGAGGAGGTCATAATGACGGTCT
Organism: Cunninghamia lanceolata; assembly: GCA_027924645.1. Taxonomy (NCBI): domain Eukaryota; kingdom Viridiplantae; phylum Streptophyta; class Pinopsida; order Cupressales; family Cupressaceae; genus Cunninghamia; species Cunninghamia lanceolata. Next base: position 256,673 of record BSBN01000936.1, on the reverse strand, counting down.
TATAGAATTTAAGGTGCCATATCATTAGTTAATTAAAGAAAAAGATCCTTCTATAAATCCCACATGAGGATATAATAAAGGTTTTGGCATTGAGAGGAGTCAAATGGGGCATGTGAGGACACATCACATAATGGGGAGAATTCAAGGGAGAGGTGAGCATGAAGATTTTCAAGAACTCTGGGAGATATTGATCTCTCTAAGATCAACACATCCTTAATGCTTTAAATGCTACCCATAGGATATAAAGTAAAGCCTATTGTTTTAAAATAAACTATAGGTAATAAGAGGTGGGCCCACAATTTTAAACAGTATGGCTCCGCCTTAACATACCAAAATAAACATTGGACCAAGTGAATATTGAAGAGAGTTTTGGCATGGAGTAGAATAGTAAGTGAATCCCCATGGACACATATCAAGATGGTGTGAGTTAGGAAGGAGGAGGCAAAGCAACAGTGTTTCAAATTTTTGTGGGTCATTGGTCTTACCCAATCAACAATTCTTGAGTGTGATTTATATGAGTCTACAAGCTAAAAGAAAGGATTTGCCTTACTAACCCAAAAATCTAAAGCCCATAGTTAATTATTTTTTACTAAGGCTTTAGTCTTAATGGTAAAAAAGGTGAGCTCACAAACAATATTATAAAAGATAGGGATATAAAATGACATAGAGCCCATAATGATTTAAAAAGATTCACTTTAATTAAAAAATCATCTAGGGTTCCTATAAGTGCCAAAACTCCATAAAGATTGTGAATTGAAACATGTAGCCTCTACAATAGTAATTGTGAGGGGGCAACTATATTTATGGATCCATTTTTCAAATCCCTTTTTAGGTGTATTTTTGCAGACTAAGTTTGTGGGCATTTATTTTTCCTCTTTTCTACTTCTTGCTTCTCTTCTATATATGTAATGAGCTCTTTGGAGTAGCAAGCTTGGATTTTCTTTGGCAAAGTTTTGCCTCTTTTGAAATAGAAATGGTGTAGTTTAGAGCCTCTGGCCATTGGAATTTCATGTTATTTCAAAACTTTGGTAGCATTTATGACTACATAATATCTGAAGCATTGAATCAATGATATTGTGGCTCGTTTCTTGCCCTCTATTTTTGTTAAATGTGGAATCTTGGTCCATTGTGATATTGGATTCTTTACCTCTTGTATTTGCTTATCACCATTTCATTTTTTATAATTGAAGTTTTTTGTTTTTGTGTTTGCTTATAATTTTGTCAAGAGATCTAAGTAATCTATTTTGGTGCATCACCATAGTTTTTCTTTTATTTCCCTTACGCTACTCCTTCCTACCCTTCTCCTTGATATTAAAGCACTAGAATAGATAAAGAATTGACCTTTCAATCCTAGAGGACACCTTGCACTTCAAGGTCACATGCTTGTAGGAATTTCCATGTTGATGTTCTCCATGATATTGATATTTAGAACATATATGAGCATCAACAATGATTTCTTTGAACCTAAGGACTTGTCTTGATCTCTAGTGTACCCATTTTCACCTAGGTTCAAATCTACACTTTGCAAGATTGACCTAAGTTAGTTGCAAAAATTTACAAAAATAAACCCAAAACTTAAAATTCAAATTCAAAATTGAGTCGATCTCACTCTTCCAACTGGTTGTTTTGTGTCAATTCAAAGCATAAAACATTTCCTACTAGTTAGAAGAGGTCATAATGATGGTCTTATAGAAGGCAAGCTCGCATGTTAATGAGTAAACAAAAGGCTCACATAAGTAAGAGGTTTGGAGTCAAGTGGGGAACTAAAGGAGAATAATTGGTAGCCATTGATATCTCATGATCAATGACCTACGTTCCTTCCAAAATTCTAAATGAGACGTTAGAGGGAGCAGGGGTGCTACTGGTTGGAGGAGGTCATAATGATGGTCTTATAGGCTTCAAGGTGCCATATCATTAGTTGATTAAAGCAAAAGAACCTTCTATAAATACCACACGAGGATATAATAAAGGTTTTGGCATTGAGAGGAGTCAAATGGGGCATGTGAGGACACATCACATAATGGGGAAAATTCAAGGGAGAAGTGAGCATGAAGATTTTCAAGAACTTTGGGAGCTATTGATCTCTCTAAAATCAACATATCCTTAATGTTTTAAATGCTACCCATATGATATAAAGTAAATCCTATTGTTTTAAAATAAATTGTAGGTAATAAGAGGTGGGCCCACAATTTTAAATAGTATGGCTTCACCTTAACGTACCAAAATAAATATTGGACCAGGTGAATATTGAAGAGAGTTTTGGCATGGAGTAGAATAGTAAGTGAATCCCCATGGACACATAGCAAGATGGTGTAAGTTAGGAAGGAGGAGGCAAAGCAATAGTGTTTCAAATTTTTGTGGGCCATTGGTCTTACCCAATCAACAATTCTTAAGTGCAATTTATATGAGTCTACAAGCCATAGGCTATTAGAAAGCAAGCTCGCATGTTAATGAGCAAACAAAAGGCTCACATAAGTAAGAGGTTTGGAGTCAAGTGGGTAACTAAAGGAGAAGACTCGATAACCATTGATCTCTCATGATCAATGACCTACGTTCCTTCCAATTTTTTTGTGGGCCATAGAGTTAGAGACTATAGGCTATTAGACGACAAGCTCACATGTTAATGAGCAAACAAAAGGCTCACATAAGTAAGAGGTTTGGATTCAAGCAGGGAACTAAAGGAGAAGACTCAGTAGCCATTGATCTCTCATGATCAATGGACTACATTCGTTCCAAAATTCTAAATGAGACATCAGAGGGAGCAGGAGTGCTACTGGTTGGAGGAGGTCATAATGATGGTCTTATAGGATTTAAGGTGTCGTATCATTAGTTGATTAAAGAAAAATATCATCTTATAAATCCCACATGAGGATATAATAAAGGTTTTGGCATTGAGAGGAGTCAAATGGGGCATGTGAGAACACATCACATAATGGGGAGAATTCAAGGGAGAAGTGAGGCTGAAGCTTTTCAAGAACTTTGGGAGCTATTGATCTCTCTAAGATTAGCACATCCTTAATGTCTTAAATGCTAGCCATAGGATATAAAGTAAAGCCTACTATTTTAAAATAAACTATAGGTAATAAGAGGTGGGCCCACAATTTTAAACATTATGGCTTCACCTTAACTGACAAGGGTCGTTGTACCTTGCATTTCAATATATTTATCTATCAATCTAGGGTAGTGTATCTATGGCAATTTTCAGCAAAACTAACAACTAACAGTCCCACACTATTTCCTAGAATTAAGATAACTTCCTAATCAAGCTCATACCCTTACTCATTACTGGAAAATATATCTAAATGCTAGAAACTAAATTTGATAAATAATCACACACATTTGCTAAAAAGAAGTCTAACTAAGAAGGAATAACTAGTAACCAAGATTTAATCTAGAATTTAATAATCAATTGTGAAACATAAAAGTAAATCACACCAAAACAAAACTTATTCTAAGAATGAAAACAACAATTAATCTACCAAGATAGAAAAAGATAAATAGAAATGAAATACTAGCCTCTCTGTAAGTGGGAGTGGGCCCTTGCTCCACACCGTTGGAAAGGAGACTAGACTAACGACTCAAAATTAGGGGTACTAAATTATTTGCTCTTTTATTCCAAATTGTTTAGAAACATCATATGCATGCAATTGGTACACAGATTTGAAGGTCCTTTCAATATTTCTTTTCAAGCAACAAAAAGATTAACTATCTTCCTACTTCTAATCCTCTATATATCAGGTGTTGTTTTGATACACATTCTTAGAGTCCTTATTCCCTACTGCAGTTCATTATAGATATCCAAGTCTTATTACACAATTCATGCAAAATACTAAAAGATAATATGGTGACACTACAAGTGTCACAAGAGTTCAACTAGAGTTTGTAAATAGGCCATAAGGGCCTATAAAAGAGGAACAAAAGAGAACTAAAGCAAACAAAATCGACAGCCTTTTTATTGCATGGCTACAACTAGGACTCCAACTCGTGGTACATGAACCTTGTTATCCTAAGTGTAGTTCCATTTTCTCCAAAATCTCTTCTCACTCATGGTACACATGCCAACTGTAGTTCTTTCCTTAGCTTCTGATGTCTGTCGAGCTCTAGAGTCTTTTAGGAGGAACTTCAGACCTATCTCTAGAGGTCAGATACCTACACACAAAAAGGGGTATATTTCTGCAAGATTATGTTAGTGACCATCCATAGTTCTAAAACTATCTAACTATGTGACTACCATGATATAACACCTATTTCTAACAAGATTAAACAAAATTTCTACTAATTTCTATGGTACAACCAAGGTATGATGGTTTTATAGGGCAGAAAAGGGAGATAAATCAACATATGTAATGAGTGCTACCTATCACTCATCATCCTTCCCTAACTCAAGGGTTTTCATGTCCTCTTGCATTATGTTAAATCCTTGAGAAAATATGTTTTCCATATTGTCCTGGTTGTATCAACATTCTCGTGGTGTAGATCAACTTGGTGCAACCATTCCTGAAACTTAGTGTCCTCTAGTTGTTCAGTCCACATAGGTAGAGGTTTAATGATGAGAGGTGGCCTGAAACACATACCAATCTATTCCTATTGATACTTTTCAATTAGGCTAACCATAGCCTTGGCTTTTCTTATAAACCACTTAAGGTTCGCAGGGGACACTAGGTCTCTCATTTTTTGCTCTGTTGTCAAAGTGGCCCTTCTTTTCCTTGTTACTGAAAGTCTCGTAGGAACTAAGAAGACCATAGATGTGCCAAACTCTAGAACACATTCTTCTAAATTCCTTTTATACAAAGGTAGGAAAGCATCAATATAAACAAACAACCTAAAATTGTTCTTGAAGGCTAAAGGATGTGGACTTTCAAGCCGGATGAATAACCCTGCATTCTCAATATAGGATGTGTACACGCATCCATCCTTTATTTCCAAATCTCATGGTTCTTCATCAAGGATATGAATGCCCTTAATTGACACTCTTTTACAAATAAATTAATGAAGTACAGTCTTCCAAAAATAAATTGTGCAAAAACAGTTCATAAAGGAAGTTCTTATCTTCATCAAAACTAAGGACATATAATGTTATGAAATCATGACCATTTTCAATAGTTTCAATCATGCCTGAGATGAGCAATGAGAGTTTTCTTTGGAGAATATTTCCCTTAAGAATATAGTATAACTCCCACTTGGAGGTCTGCATGATAATATATCAAAAGAAAGGGTGGCTATTGCGATGATTCTATCTTATAGTGTTCTTACCATTGAATTTAGGGTAGAAATTGCCCTTTGTTGTTGAACCATCACAGAATTGTTGGCCAGGTCCCTGCACCTTCTCTCCCAATTCATTATGGCCCTAGGGACATTGAATTCAACCTCTCTCAAAGAGATGTCAGTTTGGGTCCCCTGATGGACCACGGGTGCAGTGATTGTGAGCTCTCTTATGATCTCTTGTTGGTTAGGAATTTTATTATTTTCCAGGGTTAGCTAATAAGCTTGCCTATCCATCCTATCCCTCGTTGCTGACATCAAGGTAAGGTAGTTATTTACTGCTCTAGTGGAATTTTTGAATTCTTTGTTCTTCTTTGTTACCTTTGCCTCCTTGGCCAATGCCACTTCCTCTTTTTCCCTTAGTTCGGCTTCTTAACCTTTAAAGATTGTATCATTTTCCTGGATTCTGCTTTGAAGGAGAGAAATTTGTTGATCCTTTATTGTCTCCCTCTCCTACATGACCTTTTTGAGGTTTGTAATAATGAGACTCTTGTTCTAGAGCATTCTCTTCAAATTCTCAATTTATTCCATCATTAACTTCTCCAAAGAGACTTTAGTATCTCCATGGTCAAAAGGTTGGGACCGGCTCTCACTATCATGCTCTATCTCCTCTGCCACTCTTTTCCCTTATCAATAGATGGACCTGCCTCTATTGTTGTCTCTGATGCTACCTAAGACTTTGCTTTGGTCTCTGGTGTCTTTGACTCCGGTGCTTCCATAAGTTTGGTATCTTCTTCTGTTTCTATCTCTTTTGTTGCTCCAGAGGTAGGAGGGTAGGATTCCATCTCTTTTGTAGGGGTCCGATCATGCACAAGTTTAATCTTAGTTGCCTGTGACTCAATCTCACCACCTATTGGTGTTGAGATTCAAAGTTTTGTTATGACTTCAACAATTAGTTCTACATCCATCTCCATATGAGTCTTCACTTTCTTGTGTTTACTTCTTCAGAGTACTTTTTGTGTTTGCTCTAGAGGTCCTTCTGAACCTAAGGAAATATTCTTGGTCTCAAGAATGGGCACCTCTAGTGTTGTGGAGACCTACAAAGGAGATTCCTTCTGAGGTTTATCTTTTCATTTCTTTACTCTCTTCTTTCTCTCTGGTGGCGAAGGATTCTCTTCAATTTTTGTTGGTTCCTCTTGTGCTACTACAAGTGGAGATGGGACAGTCTAAATTACACTTTCCTTCCTCTTTCTAGTTACAGGAGAGGATGATGTTGTTGCAATTATTTTCCCTTTCCTTTCCTCCTGAGTGGAGGAAGAACCCTTAGTGGAGGTTTGCTTTACCTTCTTTTTTTTTAATATTTGCCTTGTAAGAAGGCATTCCATTGGTTTTACCCTCCCTTATGTGTTAATAAATGATGCTTCATGATAAGGAAAACAAGCACATGGTGTTTTAACTGACCCTTCCCCTATTGATATTTATCTTTCATTGAGGTGATGGTAGAGTAAAGGAAATTTGGCATGTTGATTTGATATTCAGTGTGACCCTGCCCATGCCTTAGGAAGATAAACATTTTCATGATAGGCCCCAACACTATGGTAAATTGGCCATCATAACTGAAATATTTCATGAGCCAAGTGGCCAAGGAGTGCCACGGGGAAGGGAGACTGGTCCTAACAATTCCTTTTACTTCTCCCTTATTTACATGTGTTTGAATTGCAAGTTCATTTTCTATTGAGAAGCGTTTTATGAGTTTAGAATACAGAGTTTTCAAATGATAAAACATCTCACCTTCCTGTGGAAGGCCTGAAATGTCATTGATGATAACTATGGAGATGGGGATGGTGGCACCCCAAACTTTAGTCTAGCCTTCTTTGAGGTGCAAGACAAATTCTTCGACCACATCCTCTCTGTACCCTTCAATTTTTTCTAGAAATGGTAACCAGTCTGCATTCTGGAGAATATCTGCAACTACTTTGTCTTTTACCAGTTCTTCCACCATTGTGGGTTTAGATTTCTTCTTTACCCCCATAGTTGGCTTTCCAACACTATATTGTCAATCCATTCCTTTCTTACTGTATCTCAACCCTAAGTTTTTTTTTTTTCATTGCACTTCAAGATTCAATGTAGGATACCTATGGTTTTCTCTTTTTTGTTGTTTGCTTTTGTGAACCTCAACTATGGAGTTATCTGTAGTAATGATGGTTGTGCAAGGGAAAATTAAGGAAAAATTGCCCCACACGAGGTGGTCATGTCACTCTAGAGGAATAGTAATGGTGGCACATGGATGACATGTGTGGAGGCATGTTGGTTAATGAGAGAAAGACAACAGTTGATGATTGATGGTAGCAAAAAATATATATTTAAAAATAATAATAACAAAATAAAAGAACTGAAAACTAGCAATGGCAGTTCTTTTATTTCTTGCAGGTACAACTATGACACTTTCAACAATACCACTGGAACCTTCTAGGAGCTCCAAAAATGACAAGGGTCATTGTACCTTGCATTTATATATCTTTACCTGCCAATCTAGGGTAGTGTATCTATGGCAATTTGTAGCATAACTAACAACTAACAATCCCACACGATTTCCTAGAATTAAGATGACTTCCTAATCAAGCTCATACCCTTACTCATTACTGGAAAATACTTCTAAATGCTAGAAATTGAATCTAATAAATAATCACACACACTTGTTGGAAATAACTAGTAACCAAGATTTAATCTAGAATTCATAAAATAGAAAAGTAAATCACACCAAAGAAAAACTTATTCTAAGAATGAAAACAACAATTAATCTACCAAGTTGGAAAAAGATAAATAGAAATGAAATACTATCCTCTCTCCATAAGTGGGAGTGGGCCCTTGCTCCACATCGTTGGAAAGGAGACTAGACTAACGAATCAAAATTAGGGGTACAAAATTATCTGCTCTTTTATTCCAAATTGTTTAGAATCATCGTATGCATGCAATTGGCACATAGATTTGAAGGTAATTTCAATCTTTCTTTTCAAGCAACAAAAAGACTATATTCCTACTTCTAATCCTCTATATATCAGGTGTTGTTCTGATACATATTCTTAGTCTTTATTCCCTATTATAGTTCATTACAAATATCCAAGTCTTATTACATAATTCATGCAAAATATTGAAAGATAATACGGTGACACCACAGGTATCACAAGAGTTCAATTAGAGTTTGTAAACAAGCCATAAGGGTCGATAACAGAGGAACAAAAGAGAACTGAAATAAACAAAATCGGTGACCTCTTTATTGCATGGCTACTACAATTGGGACTCCAGCTCGTGGTATGAACCTTGTTATCCTAAGTGTAGTTCCCTTTTCTCCAAAATTTTTAGTTACTCATGGTACACATGCCAACTGTAGTTCTTTCCTCAGCTCCTAATGTCTTCTGCCAAGTTCCAGAGTCTTTTAGGAGGAACTTTGGAGCTATCTCCAAAGGTCAAATACCTACACACAAAAAGGGGTATATTTCTACAAGATTCTGTTAGTGACCATCCACAGTCCTGAAACCATCTAACTATGTGACTACCATGATATAACACCTATTTCTAACAAGATTACAAGATTTCTACTGATTTCTATGGTACAACCAAGGGTGATGGTTCTATAGAGCAGAAAAGGGAGATAAATCAACATATGTAATGAGTTCTACCTATCACTCATCATTAACGTACCAGAATAAACATTGGACCAGGTGAATATTAAAGAGAGTTTTGGCATGGAGTAGAATAGTAAGTGAATCCTCGTGGACACATAGCAAGATGGTGTGAGTTAGGAAGCAAGAGGCAAAGCAAAAGTGTTTCAAATTTTTGTGGGCCACTGGTCTTACCTAATCAACAATTCTTGAGTGCAATTTATATGATTCTACAAGCTAAAAGAAAAGATTTGCCTTACCAACCCAAAAATCTAAAGCCCATAGTTAATTCTTTTTCACTAAGGTTTTAGTCTTAATGGTATGAAAGGCAAGCTCACAAACAATATTATAAAAGATAGGAATATTAAAGAACATAGAGCCCACATTAATTTAAAAAGATTCACTCTAATTAAAAAATTATATAGGGTTCCCACAAGTGCCAAAACTCCATAAAGATTGTGAATTGAAACATGTAGCCTCTACAATAGTAATTATGAGGGGGCAACTACATTTATGGAACCATTTTTCAAATCCCTTTTTAGGTGGGATTTTTGCAGACTAAGTTGGTGGGAATTTATTTTTCCTCTTTTCTACTTCTTGCTTCTCTTCTATATATATAATGAGCTCTTTGGAGTAGCAAGCTTGGATTTTCTTTGGCAAAGATTTGCCTCTTTTGAAATAGAAATGGTGTAGTTTAGAGCCTTTGGCCATTGGATTTTCATGTTATTTCAAACCTTTGGTAGCAATTATGATTATGTAATACCTGAAGCATTGAATCAATGATATTGTGGCTCGTTTCTTGCTCTCTATTGTTGTTAAATGTAGAATCTTGGTCCATTGTGATATTGGATTCTTTACCTCTTGTATTTGCTTATCACCATGTCATTTTTTATAATTGAAGTTTTTTGTTTTTGTGCTTGCTTATAATTTTGTCAAGATATCTAAGTGATCTATTTTGGTGCATCACCATAGTTTTTATTTATTTCCCTTACCCTACTCCTTCCTACCCTTCTCCTTGATATTAAAGCAATGGAATAGATAAATAATTGACCTTTCAATCCTAGAGGACATCTTGCACTTCAAGATCACATGCTTGTAGGAATTTTCATGTTGATGTTCTCTATGATATTGATATTTAGAACATATATGAGCATCAATAGTAATTTCTTTGAACCTAAGGATTAGTCTTGATCTCTAGTGCACCCATTTTCACCTAGGTTTAAATCTACACTTTGCAAAATGGACCTAAGTCAGTTGCACAAATTTACAAAAATAAACCCAAAATGTGAAATTCAAATTCAAAATTGAGTCGATCCAACTCTTCCAACTGGTTGTTTTGTGTCAATTCAAGCATAAAACATTTCCCATTGTGGTATTGGGTTCTTTACCTCTTGTATTTGCTTATCACCATGTCATTTTTAATAACTGAAGTTCTTTGTTTTTATGCTTGCTTATAACTTTTTCAAGAGATCTAAGTGATCTATTTTGGTGAATCACCATAATTTTTTTCTTTTATTTCCCTTACGCTACTCCTTCCTACCCCTCTCCTTGATATTAAATCACTATAATAGATAAAGAATTGACCTTTCAATCATGGGGGCCATCTTGCACTTCAAGGTCACATATTTGTAGGACTTTCCATGTTGATGTTCTCCATGAGATGCTAATATTTAGAACATATATGAGCATCAACAATTATTTGTTTGAACCTAAAGAATAGTCTTGATCTTTAGTGTACCCATTTTCACCTTGGTTTAAAATGACACTTTGCAAGATTGACCTAAGTTAATTGCACAAATTTACAAAAATAAACCCAAAACTTAAAATTCAAATTCAAATTTGGGTCGATCCAACTCTTCCAATTGGCTGTTATGTGTCAATTCATAGCATAAAATACTTCACTTACCACATTTCAAGTTGTATTTAAGGACTAACCCTAATTCATTTCAAATCATCTTACATTGTATTTTCACTTACTAGATTCTAGCTAAGCACCATTTATTTATTTATTTAAATTTTATAATTATTTTAGTGCATTACTATAGGTAGTTTATGACAGATCTCATATATCTAGGTTGATCATTTTATTCCTAGATGTTTATGTAGGTTGTGTTTATTCCCTTACATAAATTGGTGAACTTTTCAACTCATACACTCCCTTAAGGTTTTCCCTTTAGGATTTGTATTCTAATTTTTATTGTTGATTTTCAAATCTGAGGCTAATTATATATCTAATATTTATATTTCTTTGTTTACCCATGATTTATCACTCTTTATCTTTTTAGGGTTTGTTTATGCCAAAATCTAATTGAAACCCAAATTTTCCTTTGAGAAGATGTGCTTGCCTAAACCATTATATGGATTCTCTCTAATGATCAAGAGATCTCCATTGGTTCTATGGATGATAATAATTAGGAGCAATCTAATTTTAATCATGAAACATATGTCAATAAGCGAGAGCTTTCTACTATTGCATGAACAATTTTCCAAAAGCTTGCTAATGCTACATCTCCTACACAATTGGCTAAAATCTTCATAATTTATTGCTTGGTGCACCTTTTGGTTCCAAGATTCTTTAAATCTTTAGTACTAAACTTAATCCTTCTAGTGCTTTATATAGTACATCTTCCTCCCTCCCACTAAACTCTCTCATTGTTGTCACCCTTTCCACCTGTAAGGTTTCTTATATTCCTTCCTCTTGTGTTATGTCTAGCCCTTTTCTTACTCAGGCTTCATCTCCTTTCCACATTCTTAGTCCCATTCCCTCCTCCCATCCTATTAGTATTCCACTTAATTCTTCCCCTTCCCACATTCCTAATTTCATCCCATCCTTTCACCCTATTAGTGTTTCACGTTCTCTTTAACTCCGATGTTACCTCCCATCCCTCTAATGCAATATCCTTGCCTTATGTTCCTTGTCTACTTTACATCCTATCTATTGTCTCTCATGTTCCCACCACCTCTATTCCTTCTACCACCTTTGATGCACTTATGCAAAAATTGGATAGAGTAGAAAAAAGTTGATGTCATGCCTTGTAGATAGAATAAAGATGATTGTGTTGAGATATGAAATATCCCACTTGATTTTGAGATTGTTACTTATCTGTTACTAGTGGATTTAATGGTGCCTTGTTTTGATATGTATACCAAAAAAGATGACCTATATACACATTTTCAATAATTCAAATTTGCATGTCTAGATTTTGTGTATGAAGATACATTATTGGCCGAGTTATTTCCTTGCATTTTGAAATACTTCACTATATAATAGTTCTTGTTTTTGCCTTTTAGACTATTCACTTATTTTATGAGTGGGTCAAAACTTTTAATTATCCTTTTGAGTGAACATGGGCTTGAAAACTATAGATTCTTATTTATTTTTGTTATGTAGCTAGGGGTATGATATTACAATGTATTAGGTAGTGTAGACACCTAAAAATTACCAGGACCTAATTCACTCAATTACCCCCAAAACCAAGTCACGATTCCTTAAACCATTAAATTTATCCCTAAACCATTCTGATTATCCTTAATCTTGATTGATTCCCTAATCCTGATCAATTATTTCTTAATCATCCTAATTCATTACATTATCTTGATCATCCCAATTATTAGGTCCTAATTCCCTGATTTATCCTATTCATGCCTATTTTCGCTAAGTCCTAATTCATTTTACTAAGTTCTGATATCCATTTCCCTTCACAAAATTTAATTACTTTATTAATTAAATCTCTCATAACTACCTAAAAAGTGAATAAAAGAATTAAAAATATCTTTTAAATTCTCCACCACATATTCCATAACTATCTCCCAAAATTAATTAAATTGATTAAAAAATCTCAATTCTCCTGCACCATTCATCCCTCAACCACTTATCTACTTCGATCTAGATGATCCATCTATCATCAGATCTCCACCATCCATCAATCAACCTACAAGTCTATAAATTGACCCTTCAGAGTCTATGGGCCTCTCAGCCCCTAGCAATTAAATCATGGTGTTGATACTCTCTTTACTCTTGCAAGGTGTTCGACAAGTGGGAGAATGTTTGGAAAAGTGTCTAAACCTTGCAACTACGAAAGATTACTATTCTTCCTAGTTTTGGTCTTTTTGAATGCCCTTTATCTTGAAGAATGATCTAGAACTTTCAAAGTTTCCAAAAGGGCTAAAAATGGCGGGACTTACTTTTTTTAGTAACTCTACATTTGACCTTGAATGGACCCAAAATTTTCCCAAAAGGTGCATAACTACTAAGTAAACATCTCGGGTGAGTTTTGACTCAGGATCATACTTGGATTATGAGATATTAAAGTTTTTATTTTTTGAAACCACGGGAAAGTTTTGAACTTAGTTTTGAGGCACTTAGAGGTCCCTAAATGCCCTAAAAGTTATCATAACCAATGAAGTATGTTATATCTTGATAGATCTCTTCACAATCTTTATGACACATCAAACGGTTCGTCAATCGGACACCCAGATCAAAAGTTATGGCCTCCAGAAGTTAGACCTCCTATTTTTGGGAAACGTGAAAACATGTTGGACACTTAAAAGAGCTATAAAGGGGAGAGTTACATGTATTGGCATGTGATGTGAGTTTGCATATGGATGTTGTTATTACCTTTCTATTAATGTGCATCTTAATCTATAACTATAAAAGTTAAAATTTGCATAAATCTTTCCCTAGTAGATCAGTGTAGGAAGCATTTTCTGCATACCTTGCTTCTTTTCATGGAGAGTATGCTTTCCTTATGCTATTTTGCAAATCTCTCATATTTTTTAGGTTCTAAATCTATTTTTCTATTTTGATTCTAGGATCATGTATATAAACAATTTCATTTGGTTTATTTCTTGCATAGGTCTTGGATAGTTTCTTGCTTGGGTGCAGAAGCTAACATGGCATCAAATCCATTGTGTTGAGAATAGACCAATTAGTTGCTTGATTATGTGAGACAGTGAGTTTAGTCACTTGGGTGTGGGTTAATTTTTAGCCCATCATGCAACATTTTTTGCTACATCATTATATTTAGAAGGCTTGAGAAAGTCAAGATTAGCTTTCATTTCGCTCAAATCAAACTCTAGGAAGCTAATCAACAATTGGGTCTTCTCTATGTTCATCTAATTGAGTTTTGTAGGTAGCACATTTTTTGAGGCATTTTCACACAAAATAGACCCTATCATTGTGTCCAAAAGATGTCAAAACCTATAAATTGATATAAAATTTGTCAATTTTTGAGTATTTGGTCCAGAGGAGTTTGATTTTTCTAGATTGGCACTCCTCATCCATGCAATCACACTATTATACAACAATACAATCATACCTATGTGTAGCAGCCATAACTTTGGTAGAAAATTTAGCGATTCCTCTAAATATAGCAGTTCCCCTATATTTGGTTACCTTCTAGAGTTGTTATGGTATTTCTTGGAAATAAATAGGCAAACTAGTACACCACTTCAAGAGAGTGACCTCCAATAATTAGAAAATTAATATATGAATTCAGTATTAGAAGTTATGATGATTTGGGAGAGTCATTATCTTCCTTATTTATATGCATAACTATGTAGAGACACACCCCTTCATCCTAATTAAGTTAGCTTGAGGAATAACTAAAACTAATAAATAAAACTATTAAGGTTAAGCATGCCACAAGTGCTTATCTTTATTATACTTAGGAAATATAGAAAATTAAGATAATAACATTCCCATCCCCTTCAAAAAAGTGTTTCCCTCAACACTTAACAACTCTAAATCTTTTGTATGAATTGTTCATCATTCCATGTTTTATTGTAGATGAGGATGTCATCAAAGAATATTGACACCATTTTTTGAAGAAATGGGTGGAATGCTGAATTTATGAGGCATTGAAAAGTTGATTGGGATTTAGTGAAACCAAATGACATAACTAAGAATTCATAATAACCTTCATGTGTTCTTAATTTATTCTTATGTATATCTTCTTCCTTTAGTTGAATTTGATGATAATCTAGATGTAAATCTAATTTAGTAAAGAAAAATACATTATTTAGTTCATCTACTAATTCAACAATAATAGGAATATGAAACTTATCTTTAAGAGTGATCTTGTTGAGCTCCTTGTAATCTAGGCACATTCTCCATGACTCATCCTTCTTGTTAACCATAATCATTGGGGATGAATAGACACTTATTTTGGAATGAACAATGCTTCCTGGTATTAATTCAATGGCATTATCATGGTTTTTGATTGGAGGTAGACCCTTGGGTTCTTGAAATACCTATTTATGGTGTTGAATGATCTCTTGAAGTTTTGGTTGGTCTTCAATTTTCACATCTTGTGCTTCTCTAAAATGTAGTTGTGCCCCTATGCTATAAGAACCTTTCTTAAGAAATTTCTCTATCCTATGGGAGATAATAATTTTACTTGTTGGTGATTGTATCCCTATTGTAACTATGGTGTTTACTAAATAATACATTGAGTTGCTTTTGAGTATGGGGTTTTTCTCCCAAAAGGGTTTTCCCCATGTACACCCATGTTATGGTATATTGTTTATTTTATGTTTATATGTGTTTCTACTTTTTATAATTGTTAAAAGATTGAAATTTGCACAACACTCTCCTCAAAAGTTTAGTGTAGGAAGCATTTCTACATACCTTGCTTCCTTTCATTTGGTATTAGACCCTTATCACCTCAAATTCTAGGTGTTGGGTAGAGGGTTTTTTATACTAATCTTCATTTGAGTGGGAACTTGCATATAGAGGATTTTGATCTTATTGTAGGAAGAGATGACAAGCACATCAAACATAGAGATGTAGAAGTTCTTAGGCACAAATTTTGAGTTGTGAAATCTTAAGATGGAGGATATGCTCCTAGATCGAGATCTATGGGCTATAATATCTGAATCCAAACCTACAACTACATCACAAGAAGCCTAGGATAAGATGGATAGAAAAGCAAAGGATCTCATTAGACTCGGTTTGGTCGATTCAATGTTGTTGAATGTGTATAACTAGACTACCATAGCGAATATTTGGAAGAAGCTTGGAAAATTTTATCAAGATAAATCCCTGGTGAATAATTTCTTCTTAAGAAAGAAGTTGTATACTCTCAGAATGGAGGATGGTAGATCTATGGTTGAACATATAAATTCCTTTAATATTTTAGTTACCCAGTTGCACTTTGTGGGAGTGAAGATGGAGGAGAAGGATCACTGTATAACTTTGTTGTGTTATTTTCTATATTCATGGCACCACCTAATTATGGCCATTGGGATAACTACCACCAATTTCAAGATGGATGAAGTGGTTGCATCTTTTCTTTATAAATAAATAAGAAATAAAAGTCTCGAGTTAGCCAAGGAGGCCCTAGCAGTTTATGGAAGATCCAAAGAAAAAAGCAAGAAGGACAAGAGCCAAGATAATTCTAGATCTAAATCCCATGGGAGATCCAAACCTCCTAGTTAGTTCAAGGCAAATGTTAGAACTATGGTAAAGCTAGACACCTTAGAAGAGATTGCAAGGAGGAGAAGAAGAAAATGGTTGACTCTGATGATGAGTCTAAGAGATCCTCCCAAGATGATGGTGATGCTTTTATCACTGCCTTGGATACTCATGCATCAGAAGGTGCATGGTTAATAGACTCTAGTGCCTCTTTCCACATGACCTCACATTGGGGTTGGTTTATAAAATATGAATAATACGATGGTAGGAAGTTGTACCTTGGAGATGATTCTCATCTAAAGATTGTTGGATATGGAAGAGTCCTGATTTGA
This sequence comes from Cunninghamia lanceolata, assembly GCA_027924645.1. Lineage (NCBI taxonomy): Eukaryota > Viridiplantae > Streptophyta > Pinopsida > Cupressales > Cupressaceae > Cunninghamia > Cunninghamia lanceolata. The sequence goes on along the minus strand of BSBN01000936.1, from coordinate 240,063 downwards.
TTCCCTAATGGATGAGAGAAGGGGATCATTGGTGTACTACATATCCCTAGTTTGGCATGAAACCTAATTTCTCTAAGTAAACTTAATAATGTGATTGTGTAGGTTGTTACTCAGGTAGAGGGTGTAAGAAGGTTAGAGGAGCTATGGTGCTTGCTAAGGGTGTCTGGCATGGCACTCCATTTAGTTGGATGCATGCATGATTTAGTGTAATAGTTCTTCTATTCTTGTAGTGAAGAGATCTATAAAATATTCACCTTCACCATTGGAACCATCAGTAAAGAGGTGTGTTACATCTACTTTTGATAGTCATGCTTTCTGGGTACCTAAGGGTGCTCATTCTTTGGAGACAAAACTTCTAGTAGAGAAAACAATGTTATGGCACTAGCAGATGCATCATATAGGTGAGAAGGGTCTATAGACCTTGAAAAATAAAAATCTTGTTAAGGGATTGAATGATTGTAACCTTGAGTTCAATTTTTGTGAACATTGCATATATACAAAACAAAACTGTGTTTAGTTTTATTCTAGTTCTCATAAATTTTCTAAGGTGTTGGACTTGATACATTTTGATATTTTGGTCCTTTTAGTGTTTCTTCAATCTCAAAATCTATTTATTGTGTATTTTTCATTGATGACTATAGTAGAAGGACATAGGTATATATAATCAGAGGTAAATATAAAGCCTTTAGTCAGTTTAAAGAGTTTGAGGCTCTTGTGGAAAATTAGACTGGTAAAAAGATTAAGTGTTTAAGGATAGATGATGGTGGTGAGTTTTGTTTAGCAGGTTTTGATAGGTTTTGTAAATCATGGAATAGAAAGGCACATGACAACTCTATATACCCCTTAGTTGAATGGAGTTGTAGAAAAATGAATAAAACATTAATGGAGAGGGCTAGGAGTGTGATTAGTGGGGCTAGTTTAAAACAAAAGTTTTGAAAAAAAAAAACTGCCACAACTTATTACCTGGTTAACAGGTCTCCTTCATCAACTATTGTTAATAAGACACCTATGGAGATGTGGTCAGGAAAAAAGCCCTCATTAATACATCTTCAAGCCTTTGATTGTGAGGCATATGCACATGTGCCTAGGGAGAAGTGATCAAAGATAGAGAACAAGGTTGTAAAATGTATCTTCGTCAGCTATGATGTTAGTGTGATAGGATACAACCTTTGGGATCCTATGGCTGAGAGATTTTTGTATAGAAAAAGTGTTATCTTTAGAGAAGTCAAACCTTCTTCCATAGTATTGCAACTAGAGAAGGATGGAAAGAAAGATGTGGTTCAACTAATCCCAAAGACTGAGAAGGTTGATCCAAAATCCCATGGACATGAAGAGAACGAGAGATCATATAGTTTAGAGAGTTCTATAGAAGAGATAGAACCTCCACCTCAATCATTGAGGAGGTCCACTCAGAAAATATAGTAGCTAGAAAGGTATACTCTTGATTGGAGATGTATTTTTTCTTTGATTACTAACATTGATGAGATTAGGACTATAAAGGAGGAGGATATGAGTATGAATGATGCAGATTCCTAGAAAGTGGCCATGGAAGAAGATAAGGTTACATTAAAGAAAAATGATACATGGGATCTAGTACCATTTCTTGATAGACGTAAACCCATTGTATGCAAATGGGTGTTCAAGAAAAAAGTCAGTTTAGAAGGCACTATTAAGAAGTACAAGGTGAGATTGGTTGCAAAGGGTTATTCCTAGGATGAGGGAATTGATTATAATGAGATTTTCTCTCTAGTTGTTGAAATGACATCTAGTAAAATTTATTATCACTTGCTACAATGTATGATCTTGAGGTTGAGCGGATGGATGTGAAAACAACATTCCTTCATAATGACTTGGAGGAATATATTTATATGACATAGCCAAAGCACTACAATGAGAAATGTAAAGAATATTTGTTTTGTAAGTAGAATAAATATTTGTATGGTCTTAAAAAATTTTCCTAAGATGTGGCACCAAAAGTTTGATTGCTTTGTGTTAAGTTTAGGATTTCTAAGGTCCAAATCAAATGATTGCATCTAATATAAGATGGACGATGACCGTATTCTCATTATTGTATTCTATGTTGATGATATGTTATTTTCTTTAATGAGAAGGGTTTGATTTGTGAATTAAAGTCTCAACTTTCAGTATAGTTTGAGATGAAAGATTTAGGGGCAACTAGATACGTCTTGGGGATAAAGATCAAAAGAGATAGAGTGAACATAAAACTTTGGTTGGGCCAGAGTAAGTATCCGAACTAAATGTTGGAGAGATTCAATGTGTTAACTTGTAGGCCATTGTGTGTTCCTATTACAATAGAGACAAAGTTATTAGTTGAGGATTGTCCAAAGTATCCTGGTGAGATGAAGGATATGAGTAGAACTACCTTATGCTAGTGTTATTAGAAGTTTGATGTATGCCATGGTTTGTACAAGAACAAACATTACCCAAGCAGTGAGAGTTCTTAGTCATTTTATTGCTAATCCTAGACAAGTACAGTGGGATGCAGAGAAAATGTCTTCAAATTTTTTCAAGGTACTTTTGAGTATTCCATTTGTTATCATGGTTATCCTATAGGGACCAAGAATTTAGTGTGTATTCATGGATTGCAAATTCTAATTGGGTTGGTAATATTGATAGTAGGAGATCCACCAGTGGATATGTTTTAACTATGTTCAGCGGTGCAATTAATTGGATGAGTAAGCGATAGGCTATGGTCACTTTGTCTACTATAGAAGCATAGTATATGGCAGCTACTCCTGCATATAAGGAAGTCATCTAGCTTAAGAGATTGTATTCAAATGTTGGGCTAGATGCATGAGCCATTATGGTTCATTGTGAGAGTTAGAGTTACATATGTCTGACAAAGAACTCAACCTTTCGTGTGAAAACAAAGTACATTGATGTCTAGTACCATTTTGTTTGTGATATGGTAGATGATGGAAGGGTGATGTTGGAGAAGGTTGATACTTTGATGAATGTTGCATATTCATTAACAAAGGCAGTGAGCACAAATAAATTCATGTGGTGTGGTGAGTCTATGGGCCTTTCGATCCCTAATAGTTAGATTTTAGTGTTGGTAAGTTTCCCCTTTGCTCTTGAAAGGTGTTCAAAAAATGGGATAATGTTATGAAAGGTGTCTCAACCTTGCACCCAATGTTAAGATTACAAATAGTGTGATTTTCAATTTGAATTAAAAAAAACTCAATTTTTGGGCTATAGAGTTGGTTTTTAGCCAAAATAAAAACTTCAGGTTGTTTGGCACCATTTTCCTAGTGCCTATCATGTGGACCTCTTCAAGCTCTACAATTTTAAAAAAAGGGACCCAATGGGCCTCCCAAATCAACAGTTATGGCCTTTGGAAGTTGGGCCTCCTACATTGGAAATGTAAAGACATCAACACATAAGAGTTGTAAAGGGGAGTTACACTTGTTCACCAACACATCATAAGGCATCTTTGGATGGGGATAATGAAGCCAAAATGGAATGTCCAGTTTGGTGAGTGGATTATAACGAGATTATGACATGTGGAAGGAATATGTTATTTTTAGCTTGTAGACTCATCTTAGAATTTAGGTGTTGGATTTTTTACTAAGGAATTGGGTGCCACTATTTTGGGTAGTTTTAGCTCATGGTTTTCTAATTACCATTTGATGGTTTCATGTATTGTATCTCCTATTTATTAGGTTCTTCACATGGAGGTTTAGATAGTGAGTTTGGTAGGTATTGTTATGTTGTCAGAATTCCTCCAAATCTCTAGTTGGCAATACTTATGTGAAGGCTATCCTACAAGTGTATTGTAATTGTGGTGTTTACTAGATAATACATTGAGCTACCTTGGAGTGTGTGGTTTTTCTCCCGAAAGTGTTTTCCCCATGTATAGGTCTATGTTATTGGCATATTATTTATTTTATGATTATATGTGTTTCTACTTTCTGTAATTGTTAAAAGATTGAAATTTGTACAATGCTCTCCTTGGAAGTTTAGTGTAGGATGTGTTTCTATGTACCTTGCTTCCTTTCATTGAGGAGACACCTCAATAAATTTTCATAGGTTAATAAGTTATCCCCATTTCTATCAATAGGATTAGTGACCATTTTGTCATTTAATCCTATGGCTTGACCTTGTGTGAAACTTCTACTGGTGGAACTTTGTCGCTCAATATGCAATGCTTGTTGCATAACTTTCCTAACTATACAAGGTTCCAAAAAATGAACATCATGCTTAATTTGGTCATTAAGTCCATTGATGTAGGGTTGTAGTCTTTGATAATGTGTCACCTCATGAACCCATATTGCCAATATCATATGCTTAGCATTATATTCATCTATAGACCTTAATTATTTTAAATTTTTTATTTGGGTAAAATAGCTTCCATTCCATGGTTGCTCATATAAGGTTGCTAAGTATTACTAAATTCATTCTAACTAAGCAGTTTCTCTTGCTTGTCACTCATCCTCCATTGGTACCATTGATAAGGTTTTGATTCTAAATGTAGCAAGGCTATGTCAACCATTTCATTGCCTAGTATATTATGCAGTTTAAAGTATTGTCCCATGACACTTATTCATAAAGCTACATCATTACAATCAAACTTGGGGATATTAATTTTGGGCGGGTTTAATTTTAGACCTTGAAAAGGTTGTCCTATCCCTTGATTTTGCCTATTAGGGTTGTACCCACCCAGGTGGTTTTGTTGGGGCTTCAATTCATATAATAGTTCTTATTTAAACATCTAAACCTTTATTTAAATATGATGCAAATGGGACAAAAAAATTATGCTTAATAAAATGTACCACTGTTTCATATCCAGGAGTAATTTTTCCTCACTGTTAGGTGGTGGAGAATAAAGGTCATTGGATTCAATATTTGTAGAAAAGTCTTTGAATCTTATAGATGACATGGCTTCTAATGTGTTTGTTTTTTAACTCTATGTTTTTTATTAGGTAGGGGAGGGAATTATCTAGTGCAAGTTGTAACCATCAAATTTTAAAACATGAGTTAAACTAAATTTGACATTTGTCTTTTAACCAAACCTTAACCACTAAATAATGGAATTATTATTT